>JAIOJX010000032.1:120797978-122099478 GCA_022376925.1 Tragulus kanchil | reverse complement strand
CACCGCCAACCCCCTGGCTTCATCCCAGCGTGGCATGCAAAATCATAGTTCCCGACCAGGGATCAAACCTGCGTCCCCTGTGGCAGAGGCTTGTGAGTCTTTACCACCGGACTTCCAGGGAAGTCTCAATATGGCTGCATTCTAATGAAACTATTTATAGACACTGAAACTTGTATTTCGTGTAATTTTCACATCATCAAATATTTTGAATTTTTTTCAACTATTTTTAAAAAATGATTTTTACTTCGTGAACCATACAGAAGCAGGTGGCAGGCTGGATTTGGCCCACAGGCTGTAGGGGACCAGTCCCTGGAGCTCTGACACAACGTGATGAGTGCTGCCATGACAGAGGCGAATGATTCCTTAAAAGAGGGAGTAAACTCTGCTTAGAAGAGGGGTGGCAATCTGGGTGTAGGACATGACACTTCAGACTGACTGACAGCTGAACAGGAGCTTGTCAGGTGGGGGAGCCCAGGGAAGGGCATCTTAAGAGAGACTGAAAAGCATGAACAAAGATGCACAGAAGAAAAAAACACCTGCCAGGCCCAGGGCATTTCAAGTAGCACAATATGGCTTGATTGGAGAGGGGGTGAAGTGGTCATGAAGTAAGATGAGGTTGGAAAGAAGGCTGAAGCCAGGTCGAGGCAAAACGTGAATCCGAGCTTCAGGGAGTTCAAGACTTTGAACAGGTGCTTTTGAACCTCTTGTGGGTCACAGAATTCTAAAAATCTGGTTAAAAATGATACAGACTCTTCCTCAGAACACAAATGCAACTGACCCTTGAACAACATGGATTTGAATGGCTCAGGTCCACTTGTATGTGGATTTTTTTCAATTCTTTGGATGCTGAGATATAACTATAAGTTACATGTAGCTTTCTAACTGTGCAAAGGCCTCAATGTCTCTAACCCCCATGTTGATCAAGGGTCAACTGTATATAAGTCTGCATACAATTTTGGGTGGTGGGGATTACAACCCTCAGCATCCCATTTATAGAACTCAGAACCCCTGCTCTATACAAATATGGGTGGAAGGGACTGACGCTTTTATTCAGCAGGCAGCTGTAGGGTTTTTTTTTGGTTGTTGCTCTATTTTTAAATTGATTTATTTGGCTACATTGGGTCATAGTTGCAGCATGATGGCTCTTGGTGGTAGCATATGGGATCTTAGTTCCCTGACCAGGGACTGAAGCTGGGTCCCCTGCATTGGGAGCACGGAGTCTTAGCCACTGAACACTAGAGAAGTCTCCAGGCAGCTGTGTTTTAATGCCATTTACTCTGACGCTCTCCTGGCACGCTGTGGCCTAAGCAGCGTCTCACCTCAGAGTCCACAGGGTCCACGATGGAATCATTGAGGAATTTCACCATTACAAACTTCTTCAGGGCCATCAAGTTTTTCTTGTAGGACTCGTTGATACCCTGGTGGAAAAGCCTACAGTAAGTACCTCAGGGACATCACCATCAGGTTCTAGCCGAGGGAATGAAAACCTTACAGTGCTCTGGTATCCCTGACCCTGGGCCACCAGTATTCTTCTCCATGGTAATGGCCTGCTTTTCTCAATTCCTGCCCAGAATATACCTGGTACAGCCTTTTCTTACCATCCCACCAACCATAGCATACAAATGCCACCATGAATCTGTCACTGCACCCCACAGGCCTCCCTCACATAGGTTAAAGGCTCCAACCCAAATAAAGTCAAGGCAAAATAAGAAATTGTAAACTCCGAGTGCTATACTATTCTGTTCCCACTGCCCTCCCGTCAAATTGTTTTTATTTTAAATCTCCAGATAAGTCACTATATATCAAGCCAGAATCTCCCAGTTAGTTCAATTGCTCAGTCGTGTCCGACTCTGCATCCCCACGGACTGCAGCACACCAGGCTTCCCTGTCCTTTACCATCTCCCAGAGTTTGGTCAAACTCGTGTTCATGGGGTCGGTGATGCCATCCAACCATCTCATCCTCTGTCATCCCCTTCTCCTTCTGCCTTCTATTTTTCCCAGCATCAGGGTCTTTTCCAAAGAGTTGGATCTTTACATCAAGTGGCTAAAGTATTGGAGCTTCGGCTTCAGCATCAGTCCTTTCCTAAAATTTAAAAAGCATCCCATTTATAGAACTCAGAACCCCTGCTCTATACAAATATGGGTGGAAGGGACTGACGCTTTTATTCAGCAGGCAGCTGTAGGGTTTTTTTTTGGTTGTTGCTCTATTTTTAAATTGATTTATTTGGCTACATTGGGTCATAGTTGCAGCATGATGGCTCTTGGTGGTAGCATATGGGATCTTAGTTCCCTGACCAGGGACTGAAGCTGGGTCCCCTGCATTGGGAGCACGGAGTCTTAGCCACTGAACACTAGAGAAGTCTCCAGGCAGCTGTGTTTTAATGCCATTTACTCTGACGCTCTCCTGGCACGCTGTGGCCTAAGCAGCGTCTCACCTCAGAGTCCACAGGGTCCACGATGGAATCATTGAGGAATTTCACCATTACAAACTTCTTCAGGGCCATCAAGTTTTTCTTGTAGGACTCGTTGATACCCTGGTGGAAAAGCCTACAGTAAGTACCTCAGGGACATCACCATCAGGTTCTAGCCGAGGGAATGAAAACCTTACAGTGCTCTGGTATCCCTGACCCTGGGCCACCAGTATTCTTCTCCATGGTAATGGCCTGCTTTTCTCAATTCCTGCCCAGAATATACCTGGTACAGCCTTTTCTTACCATCCCACCAACCATAGCATACAAATGCCACCATGAATCTGTCACTGCACCCCACAGGCCTCCCTCACATAGGTTAAAGGCTCCAACCCAAATAAAGTCAAGGCAAAATAAGAAATTGTAAACTCCGAGTGCTATACTATTCTGTTCCCACTGCCCTCCCGTCAAATTGTTTTTATTTTAAATCTCCAGATAAGTCACTATATATCAAGCCAGAATCTCCCAGTTAGTTCAATTGCTCAGTCGTGTCCGACTCTGCATCCCCACGGACTGCAGCACACCAGGCTTCCCTGTCCTTTACCATCTCCCAGAGTTTGGTCAAACTCGTGTTCATGGGGTCGGTGATGCCATCCAACCATCTCATCCTCTGTCATCCCCTTCTCCTTCTGCCTTCTATTTTTCCCAGCATCAGGGTCTTTTCCAAAGAGTTGGATCTTTACATCAAGTGGCTAAAGTATTGGAGCTTCGGCTTCAGCATCAGTCCTTCGAATATTCAGGGTTGATTTCCTTAGGATTGACTGCCTTGATCTCCTTATAGTCCAAGGGCCTCTCAAGAGTCTCCTCCAACACCACAGTTCGAAGGCATCAGTTCTTCAGTGTTCAGCCTTCTTTATGGTCCAGCTCTCACATCCAAACATGACTACTGGAAAAACCATAGCTTTGACTATATGGACCTCTGTTGGCAAAGTGATGATTCTCCCAACCCATGTTCATCGCTGAGACACACTCAGTCCCCTCTGCAGTCTCTCTTCTAAGTAAATCACTCTTCTGAGAAAAATAGGACCCAAAAGGGATCCACTACAAAGGCTTCCCTCAATAAGGCAGTAGCTGAAGTTCCAGTCAGCAAGCACCTACTGAGCTCACCAAATTGCTTCAATACTAGGAAAGAGGAAGACCCACAGGAAGAAAGCCAAATGAACTTCAACCTCCCTAGAAGGAACTGAATCTCATGCTGCACCACCTCCCAAAACACAGAACTTCCTGTTTCCTGGGATATTTTGGACAGTCACTGCTAATCTGTTTATACTGCCCCCAATAGGAAAGTGAATGCACAATGATGGTAGCCTGATTGGGTGCTTACTCTCTCCTGATTGATATCTGCTAGGAAGATGCTGTGGTTACGGTATACGTCCTCCTTGATGGGGTCATGCCAGTATTCAGCTTGCACCAGGCTGTGGTAGAAAAAGAAACAAAGGTTACCAGTCACAAACGCTAGTCAGCACATCCTGGGGCATGGCACTAGGCACAGGCCACCAAGAGACTGCAAAGGGGCAAAAGCCCAGAGCCTTCTGTTCCGGCTGCCTGATCCCTTTTTCCTTAGTGTCTCCTATGCTCCTTCCTTCTTTTCCTTGAGAGTTAGTTCAAGTCAAAGACTATTCTGGTCAAACTAGGCACCTTCTCCATTACTGTCCATCACTGCATCTTGTTTCTTTCTGCCATAGCCCTAGCTAGTGCTAAGGGGGATCTAGTTCCCTGAATCAGGGATCAAACCCAGGCTCCCCTGAGCTGGGAACTCAGTCTTAACCACTTGGGTACACCAAGAAAGTCCCCAGATTATCTTATTTTTAACTTCCAGGATCTCTCTCTTATTCTCTGATGATCAGGTTTATTTGAATTCTTTTCTAGTGTCATGGATGATCTCTTATCTCTGAAGATAGTAATATAGGCTTTTTTTTTTTTAAGGTTTTCTTTAGCTCTTTGAATTGCCATCTGTTTCTTCCAAGTCCCTTTTTACGTTTTGTGTTTCGGTCTCTTTCATTTTGGAAGCTCTCCTAAGATATCTGACTCTGTGTGTGTGTGTGCGTGTGTGTGTGTGTGTGTGTGTTGGGGGCGGGGGTGGAGGCAGTCCTTTGGCTCACTGTTCATATTTAAACAAGATGCTACTGAGCTGAATGCAAGTGCTTCACACGAGATACAGCTCATTTACTGGTGGCCTGTATACATAGTAGTCAGAAGGAGTCCTGATTTGCCGAAGGATTTCAACCTGAAGGTTTTTTCTCTGGCACCAGTTTTTTCAGGAAGGGATCCATCAGACTTCTGCCTCAGCAGGTAATAAGCCTGGCTATTATCATTTTGAGAATCAGTAGGAAGGGGTGGGTTTTCAATATCACGTCTTACCACCATCCTGTGCTTATTGTCCTGAAGTCTGATACTTCTTTAACATCTGAGCCACAAGGGAATTCCTAGAAGTCTAGTACTTCTTTAGTTAAACTGCTCCAGAAAATAAATTTGGCTTCTCTTGGCAGGGTCAGGGAGGAGCAGTTGCTTGGATGTACACTTAAGGGAACTGGGGAGTCTGATCTTTGTTTCTACAGATTTTCAACAAAGTATTCCATGCACTTACTCTACCTACCAAAGTATTTTAAGTGTTAAATTCCTGAGTCTTTTCAGGGATTGTAAAAAGTGTTTCCTTCCACAGACATAAAGATATCAGAATTTTCTGCTTTGCTAAAACAGTTATCACTCATTTATCTGCCTTCTGTCTTTCAAAAAACATGTTGACATCTTTTTTTTTTTTTCTTCTGATTTTTGGTCACTTTTTATTGGTCTTTCATTTATTTATTTTCATCCATCTTTGTTCTTTGGCCCGTGTGGGCCTCCCATTGCAGTGGCCTCTTCTGTAAGAGCACCGGCTCTGGGCGCATGCGCTCCAGAGCACTGGCTCGTAATGGGACACACCGCTCCAGCCGTTCCACAGCACGTGGGATCTTCCCAGGCCAGGGATCCAACAGGCGCCCCTTGCACTGCAAGGCGGACTCTTTACCCAATGGACCACCATGGAAGCCCAACATCTTTTTATTATCTCTTCTCTCTTCTCCTGTTCTCTTTGCCCTTGTGAATTTATCACTTTTCATTCTTTCACTTTGTTGTTGTTTAGCCACTAAGTCATGTCCGACTCTTTTGTGACTCCATGGACTACAGCCTGACAGGATCCTCTGTCTATGGGTTTTCCCAGGCAAGAATACTGGAGTGGGTTGCCATTTCCTTTTCTGGGGGATCTTCCCTTCCAGTTTATTAAAAGTTAAGGAGGGTCTTCCCTGGTGGTCCAGTGGTAAAGAGTTCGCCTTGCAGTGCAGGGGGCACTGGTTCAATCCTTGGCTTAGGAGGATCTCATATGCCGAGGAATGGCTGGGCCTGTCTGTCCAATTACAAGCCAGTGCTCTGAAGGGCCCAGAGCCTGTGCTCTGCTATGAGAGAGGCCACTGCAATGGGAAGCCCACACATGCCAAAAGAATAAAGATGGATGAAAAATAAGCGATGACTTAGAGGCAAAATAAGAAAGAAAAAAAACCTTAAAAAAAAAGTTACGGAGGAAGTAAATATAGACACATCCATGCACGCCTTTAAATCACTGTGTCACTATTTCTGCCACCGCCCCCAGCAGCTGACTGCTCTGCTCCTGTACAGTCACTAATAATTCCGATTCCCAAGGGTTGTTTTTGGTTCATCAAAGAAGGAAATACAAAGAAAGCAAAGGATAGATTCTCCCTGAGGCATCTGGGCAAGAGTTAGAAGAATAAAGAACAACGTAGTTTAAAGAGGTTATACAGGGCTTCCCTGGTGGTCTGTGGGTAGGGACACCGCCTTGCAGTGCAAGGGGCGCCGGCTTGATCCCTGGCCTGGGAAGATCCCACGTGCTGTGGAGCGGCTGGACCGATGTGCCCAATTACCGAGCCAGAGCTCTGGAGTGCATGCACCCAGAGCCGGTGCTCTGCGACAACAGAGGCCACCGCGATGGGAGGCCCACAAGGGCCAAAGAACAAAGATGGATGAAAGTAGACAAATGAAAGACCAATAGAAGTGGCCCGCCCACTCCCCTCCCTCCCCACTCCCCATAAATAAATAAATAAATCTTAAACAAACAAACAAAAAGAAAATCTTTAAAAAAAAAAAAAAGAGGTTACACATACCCATGAGAACAGAGAATATGTAGGACATAAATAACCAAGCTGTGACTAGCCAAGAGGTTCCCCAGTTGGCAGAGTGGTAATGAATCTGCCTGTCAGTGCAAGAAACACAGGAGACTCCGGTTCAATCTGTGGGTTGGGAAAGACCTACTTTCCTACTTCAGGAAGACCCCCTGAAGTAGGAAATGGCAACCTACCCTAGTATTCTTGCCTGGAGAATCCGCAAGGCAGAGAAGCCTGGCGGGCTACAGTCCATGGGGTCACAAAGAGTTATCGACAACCGGGTGACTGAGCATGCATACGTGTGACTAGTGTAGTCAAACCAGGGAAGCGATTTGAGTTGCCCAAGTGGGCAGAGATATAAAGTCTCAGTTTCCTTCACTGACCATGAGGTGGCAGTGTTGACTCAAGACAGCTTTGTGGCTACCTATAGCCAACTGGTAGGAAAGGAAAAGAGCTAAGTGCAGGTCTTTAGTACAGGCCAGTCTTTCAGAGGACGGTACCTTGGACAGGGCTTCAAGAAAGTGTTGTATTAAAGAGCTGCTATCAAATAAGAATCACTCAATTAGACAACCCATAGGATAGATGCCATCACGCACTGTTCATGAGAACATGCTTCAGTCATCCAACTCTGTGCGACCCCATGGACTGTAGCCCTCCAGGCTCCTCTGTCCATAGGATTCTCCCAGCAGGAATATTGGAGTGGGTTGCCATGTTCTCCTCCAGGGGATGTTCCTGATCCAGGGATCAAACATGCATCCCTTATGTCTCCTGCATTGGCAGGCAGGTTCTTTACCACTAGTGCCGGCTGGGAAGCCCCATAACCATACTAGCTGATTCCAATCTCATCTATCACCCAGAATACTCCAGACCTACTAAATCCAAATTTCTAGGGATGGAGCCCTGGAATTCACTTTTAATGAATTTCCCAGGGGTCTGGCATAATTTAAGTTTGGGAACAACTGAAGGACAACATACTCCAAAAGAGAATTCTGAATTTTCTTTTTTAATTCTGAATATTTTTAAATACCCAAAGATATGTAGTTTGAGGATACTGATGTAAGAGGTTAAGCCCTTGCTGCTTACAACATAAAGAATCTGTGCTTCAAATACTAATGTTAACTCCTTAGGCTGAGTACTTTCTATAGGCTTTTTGTTTTAAAGATAAAACTGTATTATTGTAATTACATTCCTATTATATAGAAAAATGTCCTCCTTTCCTTTAAATTAATATTAGAGATTTTAGGCTTACAATAAAATGCAAACAGTATAAACATATTTACAAAAGTATCTCATTTGATTATCACAGCAACTACTCCTAGAATCACAATTAGCATGAAAGTCAGCATGATATTTTCATGAATGGACAGTTCTGCATTCTTTTCAGCTAACCATACATACCGTTCTTGTATAGCTTTGCTGTAAGCCCCAGCATTCAATGTCTTTCTGATCCAGTCACAGATGTGAGAGCTTTCTCCTGGGCACCGAGGAAGTCCAAAAACACCTACAGCAGTAGAAGACACAGAGCCGTGCCTTCAATAATCATGTACTAAATACCTACAATGTGCACGGCATTGAGAGAAACAAAAAGCAGAGCTGGACCCTCATTTCATTCATTTACTTCTTAAGGAAATAATGTATTGAGAATTAGCACTTTAATCACCTTCCTCCTGATGATCTCCTGTCTGCCTCAGGCCCTTTGCACCTACTCCTCTCTGGAGGATGTACTTCTCTTACTGCCCCCATTTTTCAAATCATCTCTTGGACCCTGTACCTCGTCCGTCCATAGGATTCTCCAAAATTGGAGTGGGTTGCCATGTTCTCCTCCAGGATGTTCCTGATCCAGGGATCAAACATGCATCCCTTATGTCTCCTGCATTGGCAGGCAGGTTCTTTACCACTAGTGCCGGCTGGGAAGCCCCATAACCATACTAGCTGATTCCAATCTCATCTATCACCCAGAATACTCCAGACCTACTAAATCCAAATTTCTAGGGATGGAGCCCTGGAATTCACTTTTAATGAATTTCCCAGGGGTCTGGCATAATTTAAGTTTGGGAACAACTGAAGGACAACATACTCCAAAAGTGAATTCTGAATTTTCTTTTTTAATTCTGAATATTTTTAAATACCCAAAGATATGTAGTTTGAGGATACTGATGTAAGAGGTTAAGCCCTTGCTGCTTACAACATAAAGAATCTGTGCTTCAAATACTAATGTTAACTCCTTAGGCTGAGTACTTTCTATAGGCTTTTTTTGTTTTTAAAGATAAAACTGTATTATTGTAATTACATTCCTATTATATAGAAAAATGTCCTCCTTTCCTTTAAATTAATATTAGAGATTTTTAGGCTTACAATAAAATGCAAACAGTATAAACATATTTACAAAAAGTATCTCATTTGATTATCACAGCAACTACTCCTAGAATCACAATTAGCATGAAAGTCAGCATGATATTTTCATGAATGGACAGTTCTGCATTCTTTTCAGCTAACCATACATACCGTTCTTGTATAGCTTTGCTGTAAGCCCCAGCATTCAATGTCTTTCTGATCCAGTCACAGATGTGAGAGCTTTCTCCTGGGCACCGAGGAAGTCCAAAAACACCTACAGCAGTAGAAGACACAGAGCCGTGCCTTCAATAATCATGTACTAAATACCTACAATGTGCACGGCATTGAGAGAAACAAAAAGCAGAGCTGGACCCTCATTTCATTCATTTACTTCTTAAGGAAATAATGTATTGAGAATTAGCACTTTAATCACCTTCCTCCTGATGATCTCCTGTCTGCCTCAGGCCCTTTGCACCTACTCCTCTCTGGAGGATGTACTTCTCTTACTGCCTCATCCTCATCTCTTGGGTCTTAGCTTAAAGAAGTCATATCTCTAATCTGGGAACATACATATCTGTAAACAACAAAACCCTGTAAACATTAAAAGTAAGATAAAAGCTTAAAAAAAAAAAAAAAGAAGTCCTATCTGAGTACTCAACTCCCGCAGTGCTCCACCCCAGTTCCTTCCCTTCCCCCAGTTTCACTTGCATCCTCTTCATCCTCATCAGTACCCTTTGGGGGGTGCCAGACCTACGAATCCTAAGCCTATATTGGCAATAATTAACTTAATCCTCTCGACCACCTTGCGGAGTAGAAATCATTATTTATACCATATTGCATATAGGAAACTTTCAAATAGAAAGGTTCGGTATCTTGCCCGAGGTTAGACAGTAAGTGAAGAAACTAAGGTATGAACGCGGACAGTTCGGCTTCAGAGCCCACTCCTTTCACCAATACAGCCATTAGTCTTCCATTATCCCATTTTTCTCTTCACCATACTTACCACTATCTGTATTTATTCTGCTTGTTTATTTGTTTCATGTCGATTCTTCTCCTACTAAGACGGAAGTTTCATGAAGGGAGAAACCTTATGTGTTTTGTTTTGAGGTTTTCCATAAATACTTGTAGAATCAATGAATGAATGATAAAGCTGTTTCTACCAATTTGCATCTGAATAATACATATACTTTTAAAATTATTTTTATTTATTTATTTATTTTTATTTTATTTTACTTTTTGCTTTTAGAGAGTTTTGTTGTTTACTGATATGTATAATCCCAGATGAATAATACATATACTTTTAAAAAGTATTTTTTTCTACCTATTATTTCATTTCATCCCCTGAAAAATTCCCATAAGATGGGCAGCATTTTACTCTCATTCCTGAAAAGGACCAATGATACCAAATCACTTGCCCATCAGTAACACTTAATTGAGGGAATCCAATTTCCTGATTATAAGGGGAATCCTGGCCCTACACTCTACCAACTTAACAGCTACATCCATCAGAACAGAAATAAAGTTCTATCCCAAGACATATCGTCCCTAAGTGTATATTAATTCCGCCAAAATAGCAAACCTGTTGTTTTTCTTTTTTTTTTTTGAAAGATTTAATCTCTGCTGTTAATTTCATAGACAAAAAAAGCCTAGACACTATTCTTTGCCTAAGTCTAAATTCAACAGGGCATCACTCATGTCAGAAAATAGGAAAGGTTGTTGAACTTTCCAAATTCCTCAGCCATTACCAGCTACATGGCTACAAACATCTCAACTGCAGGAAATCATGTCAATTAAAGAAAAGCAGGTGGTAATGTAATAATTCACTGTTTTCCAGGCCTCTGGAATCCTATTTTGTCATCACTGCTGGCTATTGTTATAAATCAGACAACCAGGATTTTTGCGAGGATGGCTGACTTCTTGTACAAATACAGACGCTAGAATTTTTTAGGTAAAGAGGACAAATTTACCTTGATGTTGTCCCCCAACTGAGATGAGATTGATCATGGGAGGTGATGGGCATCTCTGAGCTACTGCCCGCCTGGAGGAAAAAAAATGGATTATAAATTTCCACTGTCAGATGGAAATGAATCATCAACAATCAAATTCCTAGGGGAGTTTGGGGGAGAATGGATATATATATATGTATGGCTGAGTCCCTTTGCTGTTCACCTGAAACTCACAACACTGTTAATCAACTATACCTCAATACAAAATTAAGTTTTTAAAAAAACCTTTCAGAATAAGCTGCTTAAGCCTCTGTAGTTCCCCAAAGCCACAAAGTTTCAGGATTTTCCTCTGATACGCCAAAAAAAAATCTTGATTCCTTCATAGAAAATAAATTAAGTTCCACAGAACTTCTTCCAAGGGGCTATTTTTAGAAGAGTTTCCTGTCCAAGATAAGTGAAGATTCCAAAAGCACTAAAGGGTAGGTCTATCTGAATCAAAGGGAAAATAATCAGGTCCTTGTGATATGATATGTAAGTGGTATGATATAACAGAAAGAGACTTACAGAAATTGGCCTCCTTGTGAGAATCCCATAGCATTGTAGCCTTGCTGCAATTTAGGATCCTTTGCAAGAATCTGACACACTGTTGTTACTTGGGAGTTGACATTCAAAAAGAAGCTATTTTCCACATCCTAAAGAGAAGCCAAGGAGAAGTGAAAGGATGGGACTGAAAACAAGCACCGGCACGTTCTCTCCGAGGCAAATTTGTCTAGATCAGTATCCTCAGAAGCTACTCAAGAACTAAAGCATCATTGTATGATCTAAATCATAAAACTACAAGGTAAAGCATTTTAATAGTAAATTCTATGAAATCAGTCAGCAAACCTTCAAAGAAACAGGGCTGTGAAAGTCCTCACCTCTCTCAGAGTCTTCCCAATCTCTAAAGATAAGACGTAAATTCCAGGTATTTTCTTCTCAACCATTTTTTTAATAGCACCATACAAGGTAACCCCCAGATAATGATTCACTGTTTTCCAGGCCTCTGGAATCCTATTTTGTCATCACTGCTGGCTATTGTTATAAATCAGACAACCAGGATTTTTGCGAGGATGGCTGACTTCTTGTACAAATACAGACGCTAGAATTTTTTAGGTAAAGAGGACAAATTTACCTTGATGTTGTCCCCCAACTGAGATGAGATTGATCATGGGAGGTGATGGGCATCTCTGAGCTACTGCCCGCCTGGAGGAAAAAAAATGGATTATAAATTTCCACTGTCAGATGGAAATGAATCATCAACAATCAAATTCCTAGGGGAGTTTGGGGGAGAATGGATATATATATATGTATGGCTGAGTCCCTTTGCTGTTCACCTGAAACTCACAACACTGTTAATCAACTATACCTCAATACAAAATTAAGTTTTTAAAAAAACCTTTCAGAATAAGCTGCTTAAGCCTCTGTAGTTCCCCAAAGCCACAAAGTTTCAGGATTTTCCTCTGATACGGCCAAAAACAAATCTTGATTCCTTCATAGAAAATAAATTAAGTTCCACAGAACTTCTTCCAAGGGGCTATTTTTAGAAGAGTTTCCTGTCCAAGATAAGTGAAGATTCCAAAAGCACTAAAGGGTAGGTCTATCTGAATCAAAGGGAAAATAATCAGGTCCTTGTGATATGATATGTAAGTGGTATGATATAACAGAAAGAGACTTACAGAAATTGGCCTCCTTGGGAGAATCCCATAGCATTGTAGCCTTGCTGCAATTTAGGATCCTTTGCAAGAATCTGACACACTGTTGTTACTTGGGAGTTGACATTCAAAAAGAAGCTATTTTCCACATCCTAAAGAGAAGCCAAGGAGAAGTGAAAGGATGGGACTGAAAACAAGCACCGGCACGTTCTCTCCGAGGCAAATTTGTCTAGATCAGTATCCTCAGAAGCTACTCAAGAACTAAAGCATCATTGTATGATCTAAATCATAAAACTACAAGGTAAAGCATTTTAATAGTAAATTCTATGAAATCAGTCAGCAAACCTTCAAAGAAACAGGGCTGTGAAAGTCCTCACCTCTCTCAGAGTCTTCCCAATCTCTAAAGATAAGACGTAAATTCCAGGTATTTTCTTCTCAACCATTTTTTTAATAGCACCCATACTTAAGGGATTACAACAGCTGTCTCCTAGACAACAAAGACAATCATGGAAATTTATGAGCAAAAACAACAGTATTTAATTTTTTTACAACTTTCGTGCTTCAAAGGCATTAATGAAAACATGGAAAGACCACATACCAAATAGAAGAAAATATCTGCAAAACATACTTGATATGAGTTTAATATCTGGAATATACAAAGAACTCAACAAGAATCAAGTCAACAAGAATCGAATTAAAATAGGAAAAGGACTTGAACAGACATCTCTTCAAAGAAGATATACAAAAGGCCAACAAGCATATGAAATTATGTTCAACATCATTGGTCATTAAGGAAATGCAAATCAAAATCATCACGCAAACCTATCAGGATGTCTTTAAAGCTTCTCATTTTTATAAATTAACGTATTTAAAAATGGAAAATATCAGACTTCCCTGATGGTCCAGTGGTTAAGAATCCACCTGCAAATGCAGGGAACATAGGTTCAACCACTGATCCTAGAACATTCCACATACCACAGGGCAACTAAGCCTGTGTGCCACAAGTACTGAGCTCATTCACCCTAGAGCCCATGCTCCACAACAAGAAAAGTCACCACAATGAGAAGCCCGTGCACTACAATTAGTAAAAGCCCTTGTGCAGCAACAAAGACCCAGCACAGCCAAAAAGAAAAAAATTAAATTAAATTTTAAATAGAAAATAACGAGTGTCGGCAAAGACAGGGAGAAATAGAAACCCTTTACATTGCTGGTGGAAATGTAACATGGTGCAGCCTCTATGAAAACAATTTGATAGTTTCTCAAAAAGTTAAACAGTTTGTTTCTTTTTTTTTTCTTTTTTCCCCATCATGCCTCTTTATTTTATTTATATTTATTTTTCACCCATCTTAATTCTTTTGGGGGGGGGGGGGGTTGGGGAGGGAGGGGGTGGGCGGGCCACTTCTATTGGTCTTTCATTTATCCATTTTTCATCCATCTTTGTTCTTTGGCCTGTGTGGGCTGCCCACCGCAGTGGCCTCTGTTGTCGCAGAGCACCGGCTCTGGGCACAATGGGCTCCAGAGCTCTGGCTCAGTAATTGGACACATCAGTCCAGCTGCTCCATGGCACGTGGGATCTTCCCAGGCCAGGGATCGAACTGGCGCCCCTTGCACTGCAGGGCGGTGTCCTTACCTACTGGACCACCAGGGAAGCCCCCCATCTTAATTCTTTAGCCTCTGTTGGTCTCCCATTGCAGTGGCCTCTCTTGTTGCAGAGCACCGGCTATGGGCACATGCGCTCCAAGGTGCTGGCTAATTGGGCACACCAGTCCAGCTGCTCCATGGCATATGGGATCTTCCAGGGCCAGGGATTGAACCAGTGCCCCTTGCACTGCAAGGTGGACTCTCACCCACTGGACCACCAGGGAGGCCCTTTACCGAGATTTATACAAGAGTATTTAAAGCAGCATTATCTGTAATACCTAAAAGATGGAAAACACTCAAATGTTCATCAGTGGATGACTGGTAAACAAACTGTAGGAGATATATACAATAAAATATTATTTCACCATTAAAAAGAACAAAGTATTAAAACACGCTATAATGTGGATGAACCTCAAAAAAAACCTTATCATTTTCACTTCACTTTTTATTTTAAGTGAAGTCAGAAACAAAAGGTTGCAAATTGTAGAGTTCCTTTTATATGACACATGCAGAATAAAAAGCAAAGTCACCACAATGGGGTAAAAGCCCTTGTGCAGCAACAAAGACCCAGCACAGCCAAAAGAAAAATTAAATTAAATTTTAAATAGAAAATAACGAGTGTCGGCAAAGACAGGGAGAAATAGAAACCCTTTACATTGCTGGTGGAAATGTAACATGGTGCAGCCTCTATGAAAACAATTTGATAGTTTCTCAAAAAGTTAAACAGTTTGTTTCTTTTTTTTTTCTTTTTTCCCCATCATGCCTCTTTATTTTATTTATATTTATTTTTCACCCATCTTAATTCTTTTGGGGGGGGGGCGGGTTGGGGAGGGAGAGGGGTGGGCGGGCCACTTCTATTGGTCTTTCATTTATCCATTTTTCATCCATCTTTGTTCTTTGGCCTGTGTGGGCTGCCCACCGCAGTGGCCTCTGTTGTCGCAGAGCACCGGCTCTGGGCACAATGGGCTCCAGAGCTCTGGCTCAGTAATTGGACACATCAGTCCAGCTGCTCCATGGCACGTGGGATCTTCCCAGGCCAGGGATCGAACTGGCGCCCCTTGCACTGCAGGGCGGTGTCCTTACCTACTGGACCACCAGGGAAGCCCCCCATCTTAATTCTTTAGCCTCTGTTGGTCTCCCATTGCAGTGGCCTCTCTTGTTGCAGAGCACCGGCTATGGGCACATGCGCTCCAAGGTGCTGGCTAATTGGGCACACCAGTCCAGCTGCTCCATGGCATATGGGATCTTCCAGGGCCAGGGATTGAACCAGTGCCCCTTGCACTGCAAGGTGGACTCTCACCCACTGGACCACCAGGGAGGCCCTTTACCGAGATTTATACAAGAGTATTTAAAGCAGCATTATCTGTAATACCTAAAAGATGGAAAACACTCAAATGTTCATCAGTGGATGACTGGTAAACAAACTGTAGGAGATATATACAATAAAATATTATTTCACCATTAAAAAGAACAAAGTATTAAAACACGCTATAATGTGGATGAACCTCAAAAAAAACCTTATCATTTTCACTTCACTTTTTATTTTAAGTGAAGTCAGAAACAAAAGGTTGCAAATTGTAGAGTTCCTTTTATATGACACATGCAGAATAGGCAAAGCCAACTGAAACAGAAAGCAGACTGAACGTTTCCTGGGGGTGATGGGAAGACGGAGGAAAGAATGATTCCTTAATGGACACACATGGTTTCTGCAGCAATGAACAAGTTTTGAAAGTAGTAAAAAGTGGTGGCTGCACAACGTGAATACACTAAATGCCACTGAAATTTATACTTTAACATGGTTAAGTGTATGTTACATGAATTTCACCTCAACAACAGAGAACATTTTTTGCTCAGTTCATGTTGTTAGCAAGTAGTAACAAACTTCAAAAATCCATCTGTTATCCTGGGGACACAAAATTCACAATTGAAAATAAGCAGAGGTGTATGTTCTCTTATCGTCTAGAACATCTGGGATTAACAGACCCAAAAGCACTTTGGAATTTTACCTCTCTTTAGGCCCAGGACTAGGGTGAGACAAGTAAACTCAGTTCAGTTCAGTCACTCATTCGTATCTGACTTTGCGACCCAACGGACTCTGGCTCGCCAGGCTTCCCTGTCTTTCACCATCTCCCAGAGCTTCCTCTGTCTCATGTCCAAGTGAAGCAAATTCATGTAAGTGCGGACCATGACCTTACATTTTGGATTTTTTTTTCTCCCTGTTTCAAGGAACCAAGAACTAAGAATAGGAAGCAAAGTGACTAGATGCTGGGTGGGATAAGTGGTTTAAGATCATTTTCAATTTTGAACTTAATCATCCCATTTTCAACCTGAGAGTTAAGCTTAAGAATTCGTTTTTAAAGAAGGAAAAGGCCTTGAGCATATTCTATTTCTCGCACTGAACTATAATCATGGGTTATTTAAGTGGCTCCCATCCAGACTGACTGCTCTGGGAGGGCACAGAGCTCTCATGTTCTCTTTTAACTCCACTGTAGTAGCCCCAGGCGCTAGCACAGAGCCTTGAAAGACTCAAATGTTCATCAGTGGATGACTGGTAAACAAACTGTAGGAGATTAAAATTTTCACCATAAAGAACAAAGTATTAAAACACGCTATAATGTGGATGAACCTCAAAAAAAACCTTATCATTTTCACTTCACTTTTTATTTTAAGTGAAGTCAGAAACAAAAGGTTGCAAATTGTAGAGTTCCTTTTATATGACACATGCAGAATAGGCAAAGCCAACTGAAACAGAAAGCAGACTGAACGTTTCCTGGGGGTGATGGGAAGACGGAGGAAAGAATGATTCCTTAATGGACACACATGGTTTCTGCAGCAATGAACAAGTTTTGAAAGTAGTAAAAAGTGGTGGCTGCACAACGTGAATACACTAAATGCCACTGAAATTTATACTTTAACATGGTTAAGTGTATGTTACATGAATTTCACCTCAACAACAGAGAACATTTTTTGCTCAGTTCATGTTGTTAGCAAGTAGTAACAAACTTCAAAAATCCATCTGTTATCCTGGGGACACAAAATTCACAATTGAAAATAAGCAGAGGTGTATGTTCTCTTATCGTCTAGAACATCTGGGATTAACAGACCCAAAAGCACTTTGGAATTTTACCTCTCTTTAGGCCCAGGACTAGGGTGAGACAAGTAAACTCAGTTCAGTTCAGTCACTCATTCGTATCTGACTTTGCGACCCAACGGACTCTGGCTCGCCAGGCTTCCCTGTCTTTCACCATCTCCCAGAGCTTCCTCTGTCTCATGTCCAAGTGAAGCAAATTCATGTAAGTGCGGACCATGACCTTACATTTTGGATTTTTTTTTCTCCCTGTTTCAAGGAACCAAGAACTAAGAATAGGAAGCAAAGTGACTAGATGCTGGGTGGGATAAGTGGTTTAAGATCATTTTCAATTTTGAACTTAATCATCCCATTTTCAACCTGAGAGTTAAGCTTAAGAATTCGTTTTTAAAGAAGGAAAAGGCCTTGAGCATATTCTATTTCTCGCACTGAACTATAATCATGGGTTATTTAAGTGGCTCCCATCCAGACTGACTGCTCTGGGAGGGCACAGAGCTCTCATGTTCTCTTTTAACTCCACTGTAGTAGCCCCAGGCGCTAGCACAGAGCCTTGAAAGAACACTCTACTTACTAACTCTTCTCTGAACATTTTTCTTTCACCCCTTCCAATAAGGTTCTCACTCTCACTACTCCCCTAAAAGGGCTTTAGTCAAGGTCCTTAGTGATCTCCCCACTGCTAAATCCAATAACCAATTCTCAGGCCTCATCTTATCACCAACATTTCACACAGTTTGCTATTCCTTCCTCTTGAAACATTTTTACATGGTTTCCTAGACATTGCAATCTCCTGACTCCACTGCCTCCCAAGCTGGTCTATCACTGTCTCATTTGCTAATTACTCTCCATCTTCTCAGGGACCTCCCTTGTGGCTCAGCAGTAAAGAATCTGCCTGCAATACAGTAGATGCGGGAGACACAGGTTCAACCTCCGGGTGGAGAAGATCCCTTGCAGGAGGGCACAGCAATCCACTCCAGGATTCTTGCCTGGACAGAGGAGCCTGGCAGTCTACAGTTCCTAGGCTCACAAAGAGTCAGCCATGACTAAAGCAACTTAGCAGGTACGCATTCCATCTCCTCAGCCTCTAAATGCTGGGAATGCTGCAGGGCTGGGTCTTTAGACCTCTTCTCTCTTCTGTATCCAATGTAGAAGATCCTGGTTCAATCCCTGGGTTGGGAAGATCCCCAGGAAAAGGGAATAGCAACCTACTTCAGTATTCTTGCCTAGAGAATCCCATGAACAGAGGAGCCTGGCAGGCTACAGACCATAGGACGCAAAGAGTTGGACACAACTGAGGAACTAGCACTTTCTCTTCTGTATATCATTACTCCCTAGGTGATCTCGCTCAGTCTCACGGCTTTAAATACTAGCTATGTGCTCCCAACTTAATCCTCTAGCCTGTAACTGTCTCAGACTCCACACTCCGAATGCCTCTACGTCTCCAGAATATGTAACAAATATCTCAAATCTAGTGAGTTCCAAGGCAGACTCTTGATTTTCACCCTACAGGCTTCCCCATTTTGGTAAAATGACCACCTCATCCTTATTGTTCAGGCCAAAACCTGTGGAATCATCCTTGACTCCTTTCTCATCTCATCTATAATCCTTATTGTTTTCCCAAGGCCCCCATCCAGACTGCTGCTGGGAGGGCACAGAGCTCTCATGTTCTCTTTTAACTCCACTGTAGTAGCCCCAGGCGCTAGCACAGAGCCTTGAAAGAACACTCTACTTACTAACTCTTCTCTGAACATTTTTCTTTCACCCCTTCCAATAAGGTTCTCACTCTCACTACTCCCCTAAAAGGGCTTTAGTCAAGGTCCTTAGTGATCTCCCCACTGCTAAATCCAATAACCAATTCTCAGGCCTCATCTTATCACCAACATTTCACACAGTTTGCTATTCCTTCCTCTTGAAACATTTTTACATGGTTTCCTAGACATTGCAATCTCCTGACTCCACTGCCTCCCAAGCTGGTCTATCACTGTCTCATTTGCTAATTACTCTCCATCTTCTCAGGGACCTCCCTTGTGGCTCAGCAGTAAAGAATCTGCCTGCAATACAGTAGATGCGGGAGACACAGGTTCAACCTCCGGGTGGAGAAGATCCCTTGCAGGAGGGCACAGCAATCCACTCCAGGATTCTTGCCTGGACAGAGGAGCCTGGCAGTCTACAGTTCCTAGGCTCACAAAGAGTCAGCCATGACTAAAGCAACTTAGCAGGTACGCATTCCATCTCCTCAGCCTCTAAATGCTGGGAATGCTGCAGGGCTGGGTCTTTAGACCTCTTCTCTCTTCTGTATCCAATGTAGAAGATCCTGGTTCAATCCCTGGGTTGGGAAGATCCCCAGGAAAAGGGAATAGCAACCTACTTCAGTATTCTTGCCTAGAGAATCCCATGAACAGAGGAGCCTGGCAGGCTACAGACCATAGGACGCAAAGAGTTGGACACAACTGAGGAACTAGCACTTTCTCTTCTGTATATCATTACTCCCTAGGTGATCTCGCTCAGTCTCACGGCTTTAAATACTAGCTATGTGCTCCCAACTTAATCCTCTAGCCTGTAACTGTCTCAGACTCCACACTCCGAATGCCTCTACGTCTCCAGAATATGTAACAAATATCTCAAATCTAGTGAGTTCCAAGGCAGACTCTTGATTTTCACCCTACAGGCTTCCCCATTTTGGTAAAATGACCACCTCATCCTTATTGTTCAGGCCAAAACCTGTGGAATCATCCTTGACTCCTTTCTCATCTCATCTATAATCCGTTAGCAAATTCCATTGGTTCCATTTTCAAACCACAGCCAAACGTTGACTACCTCTCAACATCTCCCCTTTTACTATTCTATTTCAAGTCACCATCACCTCTAGTTTAAATTACTGCAAAAACTTTCTAACTTCTCTCCCTGCAAAGGTCCATGATCGTCTACAATCTAGTCTCAATATAGCAACTAGAGTGCTTTTAAAATGTAAGTCAGATCATGCCACTCCTCTGCTCAAAATCCACAAGAATGCCCCATCTCATTCTAGCCTCAGAAACCCCAACAACATAAGCAGGCCACCCTGCCACCTCTGAACTCATTCAGTTCCAGTAATCCTAACCTGAGTGCTGTTTCTTGAACATACTATACATACCAGACATTGTATGTATGCATGTTCCTTCCACCAGATAGTCACATGACGCCTTCCCTCAGTGACTTCAGGCCTTTGTTCACTTTCTCAGTGAACTCTTTCCTGACTGTGTTCAACAAAATTTGCAAGACCCCACTTGCAATCTGTATCCCCTCCCTCTGCTTTAATTTTTTCCCACTGCACCTATACCAGCTGACATGTTTTATTTGTTGTCTGTCTCTTCCACTGGGAAGTTCCAAAAGAGCAGAATTTAGTCTGTATCCTCAGGATCAAGTAGGTCGTCAATAACTATGCGTCAAACATATACACGAACTACAGGTGCCTAAAAAATCTCTCTTCAGTGCACGAATGAACAAAAGGATGGATGTCGCGGTCATGCAGCCACAACCCCGCCTTCCAGAGCGAGTTTCGGATGCTGCACACGGGGCGCCACTGCCGTAAGACTAAACGAGGACACCGCGTAAAACCTTACCGCAAGACACAGTCCCCTGTGAGCGCTCACCAAAAGACAACTCCCTCCTCATCTCCCTTTCCAATGCAGGGTAACTCCCAAATCCTAAAACGTGGAGCCCGTCGGATGCTGTGTGACCACGGTCCTCGCCCTCCACAAGAACTTTGCAGCCACGAACCCAGGTTTGGAGAGGGAAAAGAGGTGCCCTTTTGATTCTCTTCTCAACCCCTCCTTCACTCACCCATCCCATGCCAGATCACCAGCGGCAAGGGCGCCGGCGGGTCGAGATGCCCCAGCCCCAGGGAAGTGCAGACACCCGGCAGCAAAGCGAGAGCCCAAAGCCACCAGCAGCCGGACGGCGCCATCTTGACTCAGTCACGTGACCAGGTGCTCCCGGCCCGGCCCCCTGTGCCGGCGCCGACTGGGGCGGGTCGCACGCGCCACCCCTCCGCCGGGGCCGCCGCGGGCTGCGGGGCGGCTGCACTTCGCCCCGCTTAACAGGTCGGGATACTCGAGGCGTTGAGAATTGGTTTAGAAGCCAAGGTCACAGAGATAGTACGTTGGTGGATCCAAAGGCTTGGCTCTTAACCTTGCATTGCACTGCCTTCGTGAGAAAATTTGTGGAAGAGAAGAAGGAAGAAAGGGCTGACTCAGCTCTTTATCAGAAATGGAAGGGGAGGGATAATTTCCGGGGCTAATCATGGCAGTGTGGTATTTGTGATCTTCAAGGAAAGTTAGAACTTCAAAGGCAAAAGATAAACTGCCTAAAAAGGACAGGTATGAGCTAGGTCGAGAGGAAAGGTCCATGTTTTCTAAAAAGGACAGAACTTCCAGACTGACAAGATTGTCTGAGGGATGTAAGCATGATGGGGAAAAAAGCCACTACCACTTTCTGGTATCATCTCAGAGCTGAATTATTGCAGGAACCTCTCATCCACCATTTCCCCCTTTTCATTTGCCTCCAGATTCATAATCTCAACCCTGGCCCCCAAAAGACAAAAGGATTTTTATTCAGAAAAAACATTGAAATTGTTTAAATGTAGAATCGAAGTGAATTTAAATGTATCCATTGTATAATGGGAAATTTAGAGGTGTATTTTATAAGGGACAGGTGAATTTTTATATGTGTTGATTGTTGTTTAGTAGCTAAATCATGTCTGACTCTTTGGATGCGATGGACTGCAGCCCACCAGGCTTCTCTGTCCGTTGGATTCTCCAGGCGAGAATACTGGGGTGGGTTGCTATGCCCTCCTCCAAGGGATCTTCCTCACCTGTGGATGGAACCCATTCTTGCATCTCCTGGATTGGCAGGAGGGTTCTCTACCATTAGCACCATCTGGGAAGTACAAAATTGTATGTAGTGACATGGAAAAATGTTTTTGATTCATTTTAAAGGAAAACCTAGTAACTGTATTTTTACAGGAAGTTCCTAGGCGAAATTACCGAGTCACATGCGTGCAATCAGAGAAGCCACAGTTCCACTCATGCCCTCAGCAACTAGAGAAAATGCAGAAGACCCAGTACAGTCAAAAATAAATAGATAAATAAATATTATTTTTTAAAAAGAATATATGTTGTGATGGATATACCACTCCATATTTACCGAAATTTATTGGCTTGTACACCTGAAGTTGGTGAATTTTATGGTATAGTTGGATCAAGTCTTAATTGCACTGCCTTCGTGAGAAAATTTGTGGAAGAGAAGAAGGAAGAAAGGGCTGACTCAGCTCTTTATCAGAAATGGAAGGGGAGGGATAATTTCCGGGGCTAATCATGGCAGTGTGGTATTTGTGATCTTCAAGGAAAGTTAGAACTTCAAAGGCAAAAGATAAACTGCCTAAAAAGGACAGGTATGAGCTAGGTCGAGAGGAAAGGTCCATGTTTTCTAAAAAGGACAGAACTTCCAGACTGACAAGATTGTCTGAGGGATGTAAGCATGATGGGGAAAAAAGCCACTACCACTTTCTGGTATCATCTCAGAGCTGAATTATTGCAGGAACCTCTCATCCACCATTTCCCCCTTTTCATTTGCCTCCAGATTCATAATCTCAACCCTGGCCCCCAAAAGACAAAAGGATTTTTATTCAGAAAAAACATTGAAATTGTTTAAATGTAGAATCGAAGTGAATTTAAATGTATCCATTGTATAATGGGAAATTTAGAGGTGTATTTTATAAGGGACAGGTGAATTTTTATATGTGTTGATTGTTGTTTAGTAGCTAAATCATGTCTGACTCTTTGGATGCGATGGACTGCAGCCCACCAGGCTTCTCTGTCCGTTGGATTCTCCAGGCGAGAATACTGGGGTGGGTTGCTATGCCCTCCCCCAAGGGATCTTCCTCACCTGTGGATGGAACCCATTCTTGCATCTCCTGGATTGGCAGGAGGGTTCTCTACCATTAGCACCATCTGGGAAGTACAAAATTGTATGTAGTGACATGGAAAAATGTTTTTGATTCATTTTAAAGGAAAACCTAGTAACTGTATTTTTACAGGAAGTTCCTAGGCGAAATTACCGAGTCACATGCGTGCAATCAGAGAAGCCACAGTTCCACTCATGCCCTCAGCAACTAGAGAAAATGCAGAAGACCCAGTACAGTCAAAAATAAATAGATAAATAAATATTATTTTTTAAAAAGAATATATGTTGTGATGGATATACCACTCCATATTTACCGAAATTTATTGGCTTGTACACCTGAAGTTGGTGAATTTTATGGTATAGTTAGTGTGAATTTTGGTATGAGTTTTATGGTATAAAAATATAAAGCTGTTCTTTAAACATCTGTATATTCATGTATTTCTAGCAGTTTTTACTGAAAGGCTGAATCATTGACAAGGGAAAAGAAACAAAATAAATATATAGAAAAATCAAAGACCTGTTAAAAGTGATATTTGGGGGCCTGTATTATGTCACAATGTGAAAGCTGTGATTTAAGTTTAATTTGGGGGCTAAAGCGAGGTCTATAGCTCAGAGACCACCTCTCAGTTCTGAGAACAGCTCTGAAAAGGCTAAGGGTGGATTTCGGTATAGAATGTGATTTGGGTGAAGGGAGATAAGTGCAGTCAAGCACTTATTTTGGCAAAGAGTTGCTGCTAGTCAGAGGGGTAGATGTTTCTGTTAATGATTTTAGTGTTTTCTTGCATATGAGAATGCTCCTAAAATCTTCTGAAAATATCTGACTATCTGTTCTGCTAGTTATTTCCAGAGCAAGAGTGCCTCAGTCCTGATCTGCACCCTGAACTCCTTCCAGAGGATGTTTAAGGTCAAGGACTGCAGTGGCTACTGACTTCCTTCCTGTAGTGCCACATGACAAGCAACAATTGTTAGTTGCCAATTATAAGGAACTTTCACTTTTTATTTTATACACTTCTGTATGGTTTGAATTTTTATAGGAAGGATATATAATATTTTCATTTTCCCCCAGTTTTATTGAAATATAGTTATAATTAGTTTGAGATATACAACATAGTGAATATGTAAAGATACATAACTTTTTTTTTTTTAAGTGATGATTACAACAATGTATTATTGAGTTTCTAACATTTATAGATATACACTATCTAACAATAATACCATAAAAAGACGGACTTTTTCTTAGATAAATGCCAGGGACATGCTTAGTAAGTCGGCAGCCACATAACTCTTATAATCAGAAAAAGATATATATACATTACAAATTATTGTATTTCTTGGTTAAGATAATGGAATAAAGCTTTCTCATAGACTGTTTCCACCAATGCCCAAGAAAGTTTTAAAAGTTAAAATTTCATCTGCAGAAAGCAAAGGGTAACAGCTTAGTATCTTTAATGTCAAAAAGTGGCAGTAAAGGAAAGATACAGAAGATTCTGGTCTGGAGCATGTCACAGCTTCCAATCGTACCTCCAGCCCATCAAAGCTCATACTGTTAAAACTCAAAATCCTGGAAATTAACACGTACATATGCGTGTATATTCTGAGAGAAAAGAAAATTAAGTGACTTCCTTATATTTTATCTCTTCTCTCTGAAAATGTGGAAATGGCTACTGGGGAGAAGAACGTGGATTGAGAAGTGAAGAACAAAGTCTTTAGGTAGCAGTGAAGACTCCGGGTAAGCATAAGGGGTCAGGGGAGGCTCTTTTCTATAGGAGAGTGAATTCTGAAATAGCCACTTAAAATCTTCACGAGTGATTGTAGAATGTTTGTATTCTAACAAAGACTGCACCTCCTCCCCCGACCGCATCTCTGCCCCCTCTTCTCCTTCAGACAAGCTTGCAAGTCATGGAAAAAGTGTGTACAGCATAAAATAACAGCCTCAAATTGCTCCTCATTAGGAAAACCAAACCAGTTTCAGTTCAAGTAGAAAGGAATTCAGGAGGCAGAGAACCAGAAAGAAAGAAAAAGAAAAAAAAAAACCTAAGTGCTTTGAGCACTAGAATAATCTAAAAAAAAGAATAATCTCAGCAGACAAAACTCAAAAATGAGACAGTAAAACCTGAAGAAGATGGCCAGGGAAATTGCATGTCTGATAAAGCAAAGACCAAAACAATGTCATTAAAGAACTAATAAATACATCAAGACAGCAAGGAAGGCCTTCCCTGGTGGTCCAGTGGTTAAGGCCCATGCTTCCAATGCAGGGGACCTGAGTTCAGTCCCTGGTCAGGGAACTAGATTCCACATGCCTCAAATAAGACCCGATGCAGTCAAATAAATAATACATAATTATTTTTTTAAAAAATACAGCAAGGAACAGAATAGACATGACTGGAAGTTGAATTATTGATGTGGAAAAAGGCTTGAAATCATCATAATAAAGGCAAGTGAAAAACACCAACAGATTGAAACAATCAGAAGAAGCTACTAGATATGGAAGACAGAAGTTGTTGGTGTCCCCAGAGTTAAGAACACTTAAATGGAACAGAAGTATTCAAAAAATAGAAGTCCAAAATTTCCTCTAAAATGATAAGTTAATCTGTAGCTTGAAAGGGCAAATATTTGATACAAAATATTTAATCCTAGGACATACTTTATTTATTTTATTGAAATTTAGACATTCTGGCAGAAAAAAAAATCACCTACAAGAAAAAAACTTCAGGTTGTTGTAACATATCCCAAAAACAACCTTCAGAGACAAGACAGAGCACTGACTACAGGGTTCTGACCCAGCTATAACTCAAGAATAGTAAACCCAGTCAAGAAGTCATTCAAAAGTAAAGGTACTAGACAGTTCCCACAAATACAAAAGAACTCATAGAAAAGAGAAATACTTAACAGTGAAATTCAGCCAGTTAAGAAATAGGGCAAAAATTAAGATGTTAAGAATTGAGAAGTCTTGGTAAAAGGATGTGTGGGAATCATTGTATCTATTTAAGTACAGAGTTCATATTGAGCATTTGGCCACTCCTATGGGGTCAACCCACTCACATCTTGAGGGGTACTATCCACCGCCTGCTGCCTGCTTGTGCTGTGACTAGTCTGTGGATGACACAGGAAACTTGAGGATACACTGTCAGCTGCCTCCTTAATAAATTCTATCTACTTGAGCTGTCATAGCCAATGCTTTGTGACCCCATGGATGGAAGCCCAGCAGGCTCCTCTGTCCACGAAATTCTCCAGGCAAGAATACTGGAGTGGGTTGACATTTCCTACTCTGGGAGATCTTCCTGACCTAGGGATTGAAACCAGGTCTCCTGCCTTGCAGGCAGATTCTTTACCATCTGAGCACCACGGAGGTCTACCACTTACTTATTTGAGCTGTTTCAAGGAAGGCCTTCCCTGGTGGTCCAGTGGTTAAGGCCCATGCTTCCAATGCAGGGGACCTGAGTTCAGTCCCTGGTCAGGGAACTAGATTCCACATGCCTCAAATAAGACCCGATGCAGTCAAATAAATAATACATAATTATTTTTTTAAAAAATACAGCAAGGAACAGAATAGACATGACTGGAAGTTGAATTATTGATGTGGAAAAAGGCTTGAAATCATCATAATAAAGGCAAGTGAAAAACACCAACAGATTGAAACAATCAGAAGAAGCTACTAGATATGGAAGACAGAAGTTGTTGGTGTCCCCAGAGTTAAGAACACTTAAATGGAACAGAAGTATTCAAAAAATAGAAGTCCAAAATTTCCTCTAAAATGATAAGTTAATCTGTAGCTTGAAAGGGCAAATATTTGATACAAAATATTTAATCCTAGGACATACTTTATTTATTTTATTGAAATTTAGACATTCTGGCAGAAAAAAAAAATCACCTACAAGAAAAAAACTTCAGGTTGTTGTAACATATCCCAAAAACAACCTTCAGAGACAAGACAGAGCACTGACTACAGGGTTCTGACCCAGCTATAACTCAAGAATAGTAAACCCAGTCAAGAAGTCATTCAAAAGTAAAGGTACTAGACAGTTCCCACAAATACAAAAGAACTCATAGAAAAGAGAAATACTTAACAGTGAAATTCAGCCCGTTAAGAAACAGGGAAAAAATTAAGATGTTAAGAATTGAGAAGTCTTGGTAAAAGGATGTGTGGGAATCATTGTATCTATTTAAGTACAGAGTTCATATTGAGCATTTGGCCACTCCTATGGGGTCAACCCACTCACATCTTGAGGGGTACTATCCACCGCCTGCTGCCTGCTTGTGCTGTGACTAGTCTGTGGATGACACAGGAAACTTGAGGATACACTGTCAGCTGCCTCCTTAATAAATTCTATCTACTTGAGCTGTCATAGCCAATGCTTTGTGACCCCATGGATGGAAGCCCAGCAGGCTCCTCTGTCCACGAAATTCTCCAGGCAAGAATACTGGAGTGGGTAGCCATTCCCTTCTCTAGGGGATCTTCCTGACCTAGGGATTGAAACCAGGTCTCCTGCCTTGCAGGCAGATTCTTTACCATCTGAGCACCACGGAGGTCTACCACTTACTTATTTGAGCTGTAAATAATAAATAATGAACAAATGAATTATTATTTTAGATCATGTGTGTTATACCAATTATATGGTTATACAGATTAACAATGTAAACAAATAATATGATTAAGAAATATTGATTCCTATGGGAAGGGTTATGGAAGATAGGGTGAGTGTGCTGATGTCCTGATCGTCCACAGCCAGGTCAACTGATTTTAATTTAAAACATGTTTTTTGAAAACAGCAACAAAATAACAATATCAAAATCACTTTTCCTAAACTTAAATTGATATTTTAGGAATGGTAGCTCTTGTAGCAAATTAAGCCTCATTTGATGTCTAGCTTTTCTTTTAGTTTTTAAAAATTCTTTTAAATTCAACTAAGTTTGAATTTAATATTTGTTAATTTTAAATTGTGGACTTTCCTCATGGCTCAGACAGTCAAGAATCTGCAATGCAAGTTTTGAATAACATGTGTATTATGCTACCATTTTAAAAATTAGGTATATCCATTTACATACCTATTTATCTATCATTATGTCTGTAATAAAATATGCAAAGATATTTAGAATGAATTTAACCAAATGTTAATAATGGTTATTTTAGATGGTGAATTTTAAGGGGTTAAAAATTTTTTTTTTTAATTTTGGCCTCTTTTATTGGTTTTGTTTATTTATTTATTTTCATCCATTTTTATTCTTTGGCTTATGTGGGCCTCCCATTGCAGTGGCCTGTCTCCTTGCAGAGCACGGGCTCTGGGCGCATGCACTCCAGAGTGCTGGCTCACAATTGGACACACTGGTCCAGCTGCTCCTCAGCATGTGGGATCTTCCCAGGTCAGGGATTGAACTGGTGCCCCCTGAACCACAAAGCGGACTCTCCATCCACTGGACCACCAGGGAAGTCCCAGTTAAAATGTTTTTCTGTGTGTGTATGTGTTCTGCATTGCTTAAATTCTTTGTAATGAAAATGTTATGTTTTATAAGAACAACAGCATAATTTTTCTTTTTCTTTTTTTTTAATTAAAAAAAGATTTATAAGAGAAATTGTAGAAATCAAGATGATAAAAATAATATTCAGCCTGGGATCATACCATTCAAGAAAAAGAAAGATCGAGAAAATCACTTGTAAAAGCCAAGGTAATATAATCAAATTATATTCATAAAGTCCTATTCTTAGTAACAGAAACGCTCAGTATAAGCATTTCAAAAACAAATCTTACCATGTATTAAACATCATCATTTGCCAAGCACTGTCAGATACTTTACAATCATGATTTCAAATTCTAAAAAAATATTCTCAGGAGATGGCTGTTTTTTGAAAGAGAAGGAGGAAATAAAACTTATTAAAGTTTAATAACTCATCTAAGGCCATATAGCTGAGAGATGTGACAACTGTCGTTTGAACCCGAGTTTTCTTCCGTACCACATAGCATCTATCATATAGAAAAGCCACTGAATAAACTGCCCTTACTCTTTTATCCATATTTCGTTTGTAAAATCAACTAAGTTTGAATTTAATATTTGTTATTTTTAAATTGTGGACTTTCCTCATGGCTCAGACAGTCAAGAATCTGCAATGCAAGTTTTGAATAACATGTGTATTATGCTACCATTTTAAAAATTAGGTATATCCATTTACATACCTATTTATCTATCATTATGTCTGTAATAAAATATGCAAAGATATTTAGAATGAATTTAACCAAATGTTAATAATGGTTATTTTAGATGGTGAATTTTAAGGGGTTAAAAATTTTTTTTTTTAATTTTGGCCTCTTTTATTGGTTTTGTTTATTTATTTATTTTCATCCATTTTTATTCTTTGGCTTATGTGGGCCTCCCATTGCAGTGGCCTGTCTCCTTGCAGAGCACGGGCTCTGGGCGCATGCACTCCAGAGTGCTGGCTCACAATTGGACACACTGGTCCAGCTGCTCCTCAGCATGTGGGATCTTCCCAGGTCAGGGATTGAACTGGTGCCCCCTGAACCACAAAGCGGACTCTCCATCCACTGGACCACCAGGGAAGTCCCAGTTAAAATGTTTTTCTGTGTGTGTATGTGTTCTGCATTGCTTAAATTCTTTGTAATGAAAATGTTATGTTTTATAAGAACAACAGCATAATTTTTCTTTTTCTTTTTTTTTAATTAAAAAAAGATTTATAAGAGAAATTGTAGAAATCAAGATGATAAAAATAATATTCAGCCTGGGATCATACCATTCAAGAAAAAGAAAGATCGAGAAAATCACTTGTAAAAGCCAAGGTAATATAATCAAATTATATTCATAAAGTCCTATTCTTAGTAACAGAAACGCTCAGTATAAGCATTTCAAAAACAAATCTTACCATGTATTAAACATCATCATTTGCCAAGCACTGTCAGATACTTTACAATCATGATTTCAAATTCTAAAAAAATATTCTCAGGAGATGGCTGTTTTTTGAAAGAGAAGGAGGAAATAAAACTTATTAAAGTTTAATAACTCATCTAAGGCCATATAGCTGAGAGATGTGACAACTGTCGTTTGAACCCGAGTTTTTTTCTTCCGTACCACATAGCATCTATCATATAGAAAAGCCACTGAATAAACTGCCCTTACTCTTTTATCCATATTTCGTTTGTAAAATCCTAAACATGATCCACTATTCTGATATAGTAATATCTATCTTTCACAGTGTTAATAAATAGTTAAGAAAATTCACAATGTTCTTATCATATGTTTGGATAAGTTATCACAGATAACAATAATTAGCTATTCTTGTCCTCAGTTCCAACAATTTAAAACCTCTTGCTCAAGACAAGAACCCCTCTAATTCATATATAAAACACAGTATTCTATTAAGTCACAATCACAAAAATCCGAAACCCCATTTTTGAGCCTCTTTTACATTGCAAGAATCCAATCTGCATTTGTCCATGATAGAGAATATTATTACTAAAGAAGTCCATGAAGAGGTCACAGTGTTAAGAAAAATTCAACGTGACGGTAGCACCTACACATACACAGGAAACAAAGCTAGGCCCTTCCACACAGCTGTGAGTCCTTGCAATGATTTGGTTTTAAGTCACTGTCTCTTCATGCCGTACATATTCCCCAGTGTCTGCTTGATGAAATACCACAATTGCCATGGAGTCTACTTTCCTGCAGTCTTGTGTGGACTTTGCTGCCACCCCAAAACCCAGAGGGACGTCTGCCATGGAGTACACCACGACTCCCTGGTACTGATAAGTGTTTTCAGTGATTTGCCCAAGTCCAGATTTCAGCATGTGGTTCCCATACAGGAAGGACTGCTCTGCTCCAGGTTTTATCCACACTTTATTCTTGGCATAGGCTGCTAGGTAATCCAGAGCAGTGATGTGCAACTGAAACTTGTGGGTCTTAGTGAATTTTCTGAAGCACGTCCCCAGTGACACCAGCTCGTCACCGGAGATATTAGCAGCCAACTTCAAAATCTCCTCACTCACGTAGTACACCCGGTCGCTGTGCAGCAATAGGTACCGTAGGGCCTGTCAACCAGCAGCTGAAGGTTTTCCCCAATGTATTTTGCTATCTTCTCAAACATTACACGGGTCTCCTTTTCAGTCAGAGGCCACATTTTCCCCGCTGGGTTTGAATGCCAGTTCCTCGTGCCTCAGTTACCGGAGGCACAGCATAATTTTTCTTAAAGCAAATTGAAAAATGAAATGTCAGCACTTCTCCCTAGTCTTCAAGATATGGTTGATGCTTTTGTTTTCAAAAAACCCAAACTATCTTTCCAAACCTATCTCCCTTTAATCTCGAATCAGTGAGTCTGATCCATTAGAGAAATTCCTTAAAAATCCCTGTTCTTTCCTTTTCCCACATAATTTATACCATCTTAAATAGGCTCACCATACTTAATCCAGGCAAATATAGTTTGTCCCACAAAGTTCAACCTCTTTTCTGTTTCTTCCATTGACCTCTTCAGAGTTTATCACCTGCCCAAGCATGTTTTTAATCCAGTCAATTCAGTTCAGTCGCTCAGTTGTGTTCGACTCTGTGACCTCATGGACTCTGGCATGCCAGGCTCCCCTGTCCTTCACCATTTCCCGCAGCTAAATAGTTAAAAGTTTGCATGTAGAGAAGTACCTGCAGAGTTCTTACTTCTTTTGGATTTGGTTTTAAGAGGAACCATTTAATATGAGACAAAGTTCTTTCAATTTAAGTCAACTCCATAACATGGAAACCTATACTGTCATGTGTGGAAAAGATAGCTATCGTCATTGTGCTAAGGGAATAGGAGTGCTTACAATGGCATGGGGCGATGGTCTGGAGGGGTGGGATGGGGAACGGCGGTGGGGACCATGGATATGCATATGACTGATCTGGGAGTCCAGATATTCGGGCCATAGTTGGTTCCCATACAGGAAGGACTGCTCTGCTCCAGGTTTTATCCACACTTTATTCTTGGCATAGGCTGCTAGGTAATCCAGAGCAGTGATGTGCAACTGAAACTTGTGGGTCTTAGTGAATTTTCTGAAGCACGTCCCCAGTGACACCAGCTCGTCACGGAGATATTAGCAGCCAACTTCAAAATCTCCTCACTCACGTAGTACACCCGGTCGCTGTGCAGCAATAGGTACCGTAGGGCCTGTCAACCAGCAGCTGAAGGTTTTCCCCAATGTATTTTGCTATCTTCTCAAACATTACACGGGTCTCCTTTTCAGTCAGAGGCCACATTTTCCCCGCTGGGTTTGAATGCCAGTTCCTCGTGCCTCAGTTACCGGAGGCACAGCATAATTTTTCTTAAAGCAAATTGAAAAATGAAATGTCAGCACTTCTCCCTAGTCTTCAAGATATGGTTGATGCTTTTGTTTTCAAAAAACCCAAACTATCTTTCCAAACCTATCTCCCTTTAATCTCGAATCAGTGAGTCTGATCCATTAGAGAAATTCCTTAAAAATCCCTGTTCTTTCCTTTTCCCACATAATTTATACCATCTTAAATAGGCTCACCATACTTAATCCAGGCAAATATAGTTTGTCCCACAAAGTTCAACCTCTTTTCTGTTTCTTCCATTGACCTCTTCAGAGTTTATCACCTGCCCAAGCATGTTTTTAATCCAGTCAATTCAGTTCAGTCGCTCAGTTGTGTTCGACTCTGTGACCTCATGGACTCTGGCATGCCAGGCTCCCCTGTCCTTCACCATTTCCCGCAGCTAAATAGTTAAAAGTTTGCATGTAGAGAAGTACCTGCAGAGTTCTTACTTCTTTTGGATTTGGTTTTAAGAGGAACCATTTAATATGAGACAAAGTTCTTTCAATTTAAGTCAACTCCATAACATGGAAACCTATACTGTCATGTGTGGAAAAGATAGCTATCGTCATTGTGCTAAGGGAATAGGAGTGCTTACAATGGCATGGGGCGATGGTCTGGAGGGGTGGGATGGGGGGAACGGGGCGGTGGGGACCATGGATATGCATATGACTGATCTGGGAACATACATGTCTGTGAACAACAAAACTCTGTAAAACCTTTAAAATAAAGAATAAAAAAAATTTAAGTCAACTCCAGATTGCTATTTGCTCTGATGCTTATTAGTATTTTAATAGGAAGTGAGAGTTTGCAAAGTCCAAATCCAATGTAACTTCAAAGAGTACTGAAAGTTAAGATGCATAAACATTCTCTAATTAGTCAGGGAACAATGAGAACTTGGAGAAGTATCCTAACACTCGTTTGTTTCAGTTCTCTTTTTCTGAAGACAAGAAATGAAAACACTTTGTATACATTTTTAAAAATTGACAAAGTTGCTTACTATTAAATCAAGATCTGGATACCCACTGACTTTTCAATAAAATAAACACAGATTTCATCAAGGGACTACATATTATAATTCTATAAGTAATAGCTGTCGAACCAGATAACATGATCAGATCTTTGGTGATGAAAGTATATTCCTATATCATCAAAACTTTGTAACTCAAAAGGAAGCCGTCTGTGTATCAGGATCTCGTGGATCTTTAATTTTTTTCCCAAGCTTTTTTCACTTTGTTTAGTCTTATACATCTATTTTTTATGTCCCATGTGGTCCTCTTCATTAGATTCCATTTTACATTCTATGAGTGCATTTTTCACATAGAGTATATGATGTTAATGGAGTAGGAAATGTAATCCACTCCGGTATTGTTTTCTTTCTTTCTTTTATCTATTCTGTGTTTACACTGCTGCCACAGGCTCTTCTCTAGTTGTAGGCTCTTCTCTAGTTGTATGTAGTCGGGGGCTACTCTCTAGTTGAGGTGAGCAGGCTTCCTGTTGCAGTGACTTTTCTTATTGTGGAACTTGGGCTCTAGGGCACACAGGCTTCAGTAGTTGTGGCACATGGGCTCAATAGTTGCCTCTCTGAGGCTCTAGAGCACAGGCTCATTAGCTGTGGCTCATGGGCTTAGTTGCTCTGAAGCATGTTAAATCTTCCCAGATCAGGGATTGAACCCATGTCTCCTATATTGACAGGCGAACTGTTTACCACTGAGCTACCAGAGAAGCCCCACTCCAGTATTCTTGCCTGGAGAATCTCTTGGATAGAGGAGGCTGGCAGGCTACAGTTCATGGAATCACACAGAGTTGGACACAACTTCACAACTAAACCACCAGCACCACCATATGATGTTAAACCTTTTGCAATAGCATGTTTCTTATTTTGCCCTCACATCCAGTTGGCAGTTTGGCTATGCACAGCATTCTGACAAAGACTTTCTCCCTGACCAAACTTTAGACTGTGTAGTCTGAGTCCTTTTCTTGATTTTTCTTCATCCTTGGGCTCTTGCCTAGTCCAGTTTTAGCAAGAATCCTGCTAAGTTAGTTTAGCAAGAATTCCCCTATTCTTAGTATCTGATCACCATTGATATCTGATGAAGTTACTGATTCCCTAGACTTGATATCTAAGTCCTTGGCCTGCTCTTAGCAAAAATCTCTTGCATACTATGATGTCCAACTCTTTGCAACCCTATGGATCATAGCCTGCCAGGCTCCTCTATCCAGGGATTGAACTAGCATCTCTTACATCTCCTATATTGGCAGGCGGGTTCTTTACCACTAGCACCACTTGGGAAGGGAAGAATCCTGTTGTTTGTGCTTGTGTGTTCAGTTGTATTTGTGACCCCTGTTTCCTCTGTCCATGGAATTTCCCGGGCAAGAATACTGGAATGGGTTGCCATTTCCTTCTCCAGGGGATCTTCCTGACTGAGGAATCAAACACAGGTCTCCTCTGTCTCCTGCATTGCAGATGGATTCTTTACCACCTGAGCCACAGAATCCTGTTGGTCAGGTTTATCAAGAATCCGGCTATCAGGCTATAGGATGGTCTGGAGGGGTAGGTTGAGGGGAATGGGATATAATATGACTAATCTTGGGTTATACATATCTGTAAACAACAAAACTTTTAAAAGCAAAAAAGGCAAAATAAAAATGGCAAAAAAAAAAAAAAAAGAATCCTCCTACCCTTCAGGTTTTTCCTCTTAGCAATTTCCATTCACTGATCCCCTCACTCTGTTCTTCCAACTGTCTTTGTTATATTTGGAACTAAGTTCAGTTTTACCGAGCTCTCCCATGTTGCAGTGGTACGAAATAAATCTGTCTTTACAGCCTTTAACTAGTGTCTGACTCAATTTCTTCTTAACAATTCTAGGTTCAAGCAATTTTCCCCTCACAATGTTAAAGACATTTATCACTAATGTTGATGCCTCATTTCTTTATAAGAGAACTGTTCTGTTTGCTTTTTTTCCTCTTTAGATACTTGATTCCCCATGCACATTCTTACACAGGGAGTTAGCTTGAATTTCCTCTGCATATGTATTTTCCCAGGAGACCTATCCCTTAACTTTAGGTTCTACGTGAGCAAGAAGTGAAGATCATATCATCATGCAGTCTTCTTTGCAGGGTGCGTGGGGAGTAGATGCTTATATAACTGATTTCCCCGTCATGGATCAGAGCTTTTTCATGGAGATGGGGATGGTATAACTCAATGAAGCTATGAATCATGCCATACAGGGCTACCCAAGACAGGTGAGTCATATTGAAGTGCTCTGATTGGTCCACTAGGGGAGGAAATGGCAAACCACTCCAGTATTCTTGCTGTGAGAACCCCATGAACAATATGCAAAGTCAAGAAGACATGACACCAGAAGATGAGTCCCCCAGGTCAGAAGGTGTCCAATATGCTACTGGGGAAAAGCAGAGGGTGATTACAAATATCTCCAGAAAGACTGAAGCAACTGGGCCAAAGCAGAAAAGACCCTCAGTTGTGGATGTGTCTGGTGGTGAAAGTAAAGTCCAATGCTGTAGAGAACAATATTGCACAGAAGGAATTTGTCCATGAATCAAGGTAAATTGGACAAGATGATTAGATGCAGATGGATTCTTTACCACCTGAGCCACAGAATCCTGTTGGTCAGGTTTATCAAGAATCCGGCTATCAGGCTATAGGATGGTCTGGAGGGGTAGGTTGAGGGGAATGGGATATAATATGACTAATCTTGGGTTATACATATCTGTAAACAACAAAACTTTTAAAAGCAAAAAAGGCAAAATAAAAATGGCAAAAAAAAAAAGAATCCTCCTACCCTTCAGGTTTTTCCTCTTAGCAATTTCCATTCACTGATCCCCTCACTCTGTTCTTCCAACTGTCTTTGTTATATTTGGAACTAAGTTCAGTTTTACCGAGCTCTCCCATGTTGCAGTGGTACGAAATAAATCTGTCTTTACAGCCTTTAACTAGTGTCTGACTCAATTTCTTCTTAACAATTCTAGGTTCAAGCAATTTTCCCCTCACAATGTTAAAGACATTTATCACTAATGTTGATGCCTCATTTCTTTATAAGAGAACTGTTCTGTTTGCTTTTTTTCCTCTTTAGATACTTGATTCCCCATGCACATTCTTACACAGGGAGTTAGCTTGAATTTCCTCTGCATATGTATTTTCCCAGGAGACCTATCCCTTAACTTTAGGTTCTACGTGAGCAAGAAGTGAAGATCATATCATCATGCAGTCTTCTTTGCAGGGTGCGTGGGGAGTAGATGCTTATATAACTGATTTCCCCGTCATGGATCAGAGCTTTTTCATGGAGATGGGGATGGTATAACTCAATGAAGCTATGAATCATGCCATACAGGGCTACCCAAGACAGGTGAGTCATATTGAAGTGCTCTGATTGGTCCACTAGGGGAGGAAATGGCAAACCACTCCAGTATTCTTGCTGTGAGAACCCCATGAACAATATGCAAAGTCAAGAAGACATGACACCAGAAGATGAGTCCCCCAGGTCAGAAGGTGTCCAATATGCTACTGGGGAAAAGCAGAGGGTGATTACAAATATCTCCAGAAAGACTGAAGCAACTGGGCCAAAGCAGAAAAGACCCTCAGTTGTGGATGTGTCTGGTGGTGAAAGTAAAGTCCAATGCTGTAGAGAACAATATTGCACAGGAATCTGGAATGTTAGGTCCATGAATCAAGGTAAATTGGACAAGATGATTAGATAGCATCACCGACTCAATGGACATGAATTTGAGCCAGCTCTGGGAGATGATAAAGGCCAGAGAAGCCTGGTGTGCTGCAATCTGTGAGGTCACAAAGAGTTGAACCTGACTTAACAACTGAACAACAGAATAACAAACCTAACTGACTCTGTCACGATGATGGAGTGCATTATGTGAATTGTTCCTAAGGGAAGCTGCTGTTCCACCCCTCACCCCACCCCCGCTTCCTTTTATACAAGATCTACTTTTTGTCAGGTGAACTGTTCTCTCTAGGAGCCTGCTTAAGTCAAATCTCCACTGTCTTCAAAGAGCAGGTATGCTGTGATAAGCAGACAATCCTTTTAAAGAAAATGGTTAGTTTTTTTCCTTTGATGAATGGCCCTGTCAGACTGTCTGTTGGACATTCACCAGTGGAGTTCAGGTTACTGCCAGCCAATGAAAGACATTCAGATGAGATTTGGAAAGCAAATGAGAAGCGGAAGCTATATATTACTGTTTCTTGGCCAGCAGCAGAAAGACGAGAGGTTTTGCAGTAGTCTCCTGCATGCAGCCTCGGGGCTGCAGGCAGGAGTAACCATGGCAGTTCCTAAAACCTCTGACTCTTTGAAAGCTAGGGACAAGTCTGAGTATAAAGGTATAAAGGACAACTCACCCTGAGTTTCAACCCTCTAACTCTTCTAATGGTTTGAGATGGGGATGGTATAACTCATGAATTCATGCCATACAGGGCTGAGTCATATTGAAGTGCTCTGATTGGTCCACTAGGGGAGGAAATGGCAAACCACTCCAGTATTCTTGCTGTGAGAACCCCATGAACAATATGCAAAGTCAAGAAGACATGACACCAGAAGATGAGTCCCCCAGGTCAGAAGGTGTCCAATATGCTACTGGGGAAAAGCAGAGGGTGATTACAAATATCTCCAGAAAGACTGAAGCAACTGGGCCAAAGCAGAAAAGACCCTCAGTTGTGGATGTGTCTGGTGGTGAAAGTAAAGTCCAATGCTGTAGAGAACAATATTGCACAGGAATCTGGAATGTTAGGTCCATGAATCAAGGTAAATTGGACAAGATGATTAGATAGCATCACCGACTCAATGGACATGAATTTGAGCCAGCTCTGGGAGATGATAAAGGCCAGAGAAGCCTGGTGTGCTGCAATCTGTGAGGTCACAAAGAGTTGAACCTGACTTAACAACTGAACAACAGAATAACAAACCTAACTGACTCTGTCACGATGATGGAGTGCATTATGTGAATTGTTCCTAAGGGAAGCTGCTGTTCCACCCCTCACCCCACCCCCGCTTCCTTTTATACAAGATCTACTTTTTGTCAGGTGAACTGTTCTCTCTAGGAGCCTGCTTAAGTCAAATCTCCACTGTCTTCAAAGAGCAGGTATGCTGTGATAAGCAGACAATCCTTTTAAAGAAAATGGTTATTTTCCTTTGATGAATGGCCCTGTCAGACTGTCTGTTGGACATTCACCAGTGGAGTTCAGGTTACTGCCAGCCAATGAAAGACATTCAGATGAGATTTGGAAAGCAAATGAGAAGCGGAAGCTATATATTACTGTTTCTTGGCCAGCAGCAGAAAGACGAGAGGTTTTGCAGTAGTCTCCTGCATGCAGCCTCGGGGCTGCAGGCAGGAGTAACCATGGCAGTTCCTAAAACCTCTGACTCTTTGAAAGCTAGGGACAAGTCTGAGTATAAAGGTATAAAGGACAACTCACCCTGAGTTTCAACCCTCTAACTCTTCTAATGGTTTGAGAAAAAAAGAAAAAAAAAACTGTTTCCCTGAAATAAATCCGTCCGGCTTGAAATATCTAAAACAGTTTCTGTTTCCCTGACTGATGTCACAACTGAACAACAACATGACAAGGAGAGTGAGGAATATAAATATGCTTTAAGACAAAATTGGTTAGAGAAGATGCCATGTAGTGAAGGCAGGAGGAGGCAGCTCTGAGAAAAGAAAGGATTGAATCTTTAGGGCTCACACCAAAGAACAAAGGGCCTAACAACCGTCCAGGAGAAAGTGCCTGGGGGTTGCTTGTAAACTGTGAAAACACATCCTTGTTTACTACTGTGTCCCTGGTGCATAGCACATGCTGACACAAAAGTAGCCTATGATAAACATGTTTAATAAATGTATAACCCAGTAGAGAACAGTGCCTTCGCTCATCCTTCAGTTAGGATGATTTTGATTACAACCAATAGAAAACCCAACTCAGGCTGGTTTAAACAATAAAGAGAATTATTATCCTACATAACTGAAACATTTTCAGAACTATGCTGAAACTTTGTATCTGAACTTCAGGTTAAACTTAATCCAGAAGCTCAACAAGAATGTAATTTATTTTCATCTCTTAGCTTGGCCTTCTAAAATGTTGGCTTCATAAAACTGACTTCTTTTTTATGAGTTATATATATTTATTCAGTGACACAATGAATTCATTATTCCAACTGTGATAAGGAGGATAAGGCAAACATAAACACTCTCTTACCTTGACCTTCATTTGACTGATGAAATGTATCATTCAGTGTATCTGACTGGGATCATTGTTCAGTTGTACATTTAAAAAAATTTTACTGGTGTATAGTTACTTTACAACGTTGTGCTAGTTTCCACTGTACAGCAAAGTGAATCAGAAAAATATTGCCTCTTTTTGGATTTCCTTAAATGAGAAGCGGAAGCCGGAGGTTTTGCAGTAGTCTCCTGCAGCCTCGGGCTGCAGGCAGGAGTAACCATGGCAGTTCCTAAAACCTCTGACTCTTTGAAAGCTAGGGACAAGTCTGAGTATAAAGGTATAAAGGACAACTCACCCTGAGTTTCAACCCTCTAACTCTTCTAATGGTTTGAGAAAAAGAAAAAAACTGTTTCCTGAAATAAATCCGCCCGGGCTTGAAATATCTAAAACAGTTTCTGTTTCCCTGACTGATGTCACAACTGAACAACAACATGACAAGGAGAGTGAGGAATATAAATATGCTTTAAGACAAAATTGGTTAGAGAAGATGCCATGTAGTGAAGGCAGGAGGAGGCAGCTCTGAGAAAAGAAAGGATTGAATCTTTAGGGCTCACACCAAAGAACAAAGGGCCTAACAACCGTCCAGGAGAAAGTGCCTGGGGGTTGCTTGTAAACTGTGAAAACACATCCTTGTTTACTACTGTGTCCCTGGTGCATAGCACATGCTGACACAAAAGTAGCCTATGATAAACATGTTTAATAAATGTATAACCCAGTAGAGAACAGTGCCTTCGCTCATCCTTCAGTTAGGATGATTTTGATTACAACCAATAGAAAACCCAACTCAGGCTGGTTTAAACAATAAAGAGAATTATTATCCTACATAACTGAAACATTTTCAGAACTATGCTGAAACTTTGTATCTGAACTTCAGGTTAAACTTAATCCAGAAGCTCAACAAGAATGTAATTTATTTTCATCTCTTAGCTTGGCCTTCTAAAATGTTGGCTTCATAAAACTGACTTCTTTTTTATGAGTTATATATATTTATTCAGTGACACAATGAATTCATTATTCCAACTGTGATAAGGAGGATAAGGCAAACATAAACACTCTCTTACCTTGACCTTCATTTGACTGATGAAATGTATCATTCAGTGTATCTGACTGGGATCATTGTTCAGTTGTACATTTAAAAAAATTTTACTGGTGTATAGTTACTTTACAACGTTGTGCTAGTTTCCACTGTACAGCAAAGTGAATCAGAAAAATATTGCCTCTTTTTTTGGATTTCCTTCCCATTTAGGGCACCATGGAGCACTGAACTGAGTTCCCAGTGCTGTACAGGAGGTTCTCCTTAGTCACCTATTTTATACAGAGCAGTGTGTGTATGTCGATCCCAATCTCTCAGTTTGTCCCACCACCTCCCCATTCCCTCCTTGATGTTCATATATTTGTTCTCTGTGTCTGTAATACTGACGTTGGTTAACGGATTGATGACCAAAGCTCCAAGATTACACACTTGATCTTTTACATTCTATGGAAAACAGGAAATCTTTAGCCTAGGGTTCCTCAAAAAGATACGATTGGATTGGATGAGATCACACATCTACCCCTGGACCTGTGACTGAGGTCAAGTGTGCACTGATCTGATCCACCCCTGAGGGAGAGTCAGCTTCTCCAGACAAAATGAATTGTATAAGGGGAGATTTTTGTAAAGCTTTCTATTCTTCAGATGTGATCTCCTTAACTTCATGGCTAATTCTTGGGGAGAGGGCCCATATCTCTGTATAGCTGGGACTGGGCTTGCTGTGGGAGTCGCTAGATAGATGGAGATTTGACAATGGTATGACAATCCGAGTGATTCCACTCAATGAGAGAGGATCCCATCGATCTCAGTGGCAAGCCCAATCATTCTTTGGGCAAAGATGTTCACTCTCTGGAACTAGTGCTGCTAAGGAAGGGCGTCTGCCTCAATGCTAAGACCTGACCCACAAGAGACAAGGCCTGTGTCTTCAGAATTTCCTGTAGCTACCGAAATGAGTGATGTAAAACCCTAGATTCCACTTTCTCTTACCTACCCCAGAAATTAGCTCATGAATGTATTCCATCTCACTTCTATATTATCAGAATTTCCCTGTCTACTTGATTGTGTCCCTGAGTGTACCAATGTGTTATCATTTCTCCTTATCTTCAAATGATACCTCCCTTGAACCTCACACTTTCCTCTGGTAATTGCTCTATTTCCCAACTTCTCTTTACAGGGAAAAAAAAAAATGTCTTTTAAAGTTATGTGTACCAGAAGTCTCTATTGCCCTTCCTCTCATTTTCTCTTAAATCTGTTTTAATCAAGCTCTGTGTTAACCTGCTCTTATCAAGGTCACCAGTGATCACGACTTAGCTAAATGCAAGGGTTATTTTTCAATCCTCACTATTCCCAATTTTTCAGCAGCATTTGGCACAATTGATCCTTCCCTCCCCCTCCTCCCTCTTCTTCTTTTTCTTTCCAGTGTTTTTATTAATTAATTAATTATTTTGACTGAGTTACGTCTTCCTTGCTTGGTGCAGGCTTTCTCTAGCTGTGGCGAGTGGGGGCTACTCTTTGTTTTGGTGCACAGGCTTCTATTGAAGCGGCTTCTCTTGTTGTGGAGCATGGGCTTTAGAGCACAGGCTTCAGTAGTTGTGGCACAGGGGTTTAGTTACTCCAGCGTTTTCCTGGATGAGGGACTGAACCCATGTCCCTTGCATTGGCAGGCAGATTCCTACCATTGGACTATCAGAGAAGTCTGAATCCTCCCTCCTTGAAACCCATTTGTCTCTCAAGATCCCACACTCCCTACCGGTTCCTTCATTTGTTCCTTCTCAGCCCACTCATCTGGTTTCTAATTCTAACCTCTAAAGGCAAAATCATAAATCAATTCTCTGAGTGCTTCTCTATTTATACACACTCTCTGGGTAATGTCTTTTACTTAAAAACAATTCATTACATATTGAAGTATCTGTGGGAAAAGCAGTAAATATCCAGAATCTGCTTTAAAATACTCCAGCCTAGGCTTCTCTGGTGGTCCAGTGGGTAGAGAGTACACCTTGCAATGCAAGGGACACCGGTTAGACCTTGTAATGCAAGGGGCACCAGTTCAATCCCTGACCTGGGAAGATCCCACATGCCACGGAGTGGCTGAGCTGGTGTGTCCATTCACAAGCCAGCACTCTGGCATGCATGCTCCCAGAGTCGGTGCTCTGCAATGAGAAAGGCCACTGCAATGGGAGGCCCACACATGCCAATGAATAAAGACAGATGAAACTAAGTAAATAAGTTTTAAAAATTTTTTAAAAAGATAAAATCTTTGTGACCTTAAGTATAAGAACAGAAGTCAGAGAACTGGGCTTCCCTGGTGGTCCACTGGGTAAGGACACCGCCTTGCAGTGCAAGGGGCACCAATTTGATCCCTGGCCTGGGAAGATCCCACGTGCCTTGGAGCAGCTGGACCGATGTGTCCAATTACCGAGCCGGAGCTCTGGAGCGCATGCACCCAGAGCCGGTGCTCTGTGACAACAGAGGCCACCGCGATGGGAGGCCCACACGGGCCAAAGAACAAAGACAGATGAAAATAGACAAATGAAAGACCAATAGAAGTGGCCGCCCGATCCCCTCCCTCCCTACCCCACCCCTCACCCACCAAAAAAGTCAGAGAACTAACACAACTCAACTTACTATAAATCTGCAATCATCAAGACAGTATGGTTTTGAAGAAAGAACAAATAGATCAATGACACAGAACAGAGAAACCAGAAACAGAGCTACATACACATAGTCAACTGATCTTTGACAAAGAAGCAGAGTAATACATTGGAGCAAAAAAAAAAAAAAAAAAAAAAAAGCTCCAGCCTAGGGAGGATCAGAGGATGGGACAAGACTAATAATATATTAGTAATTGATGAAGCTAGGTGATGGGTACATAGAGGATGATTATGTTATTCTCTCTACTTTTGTATATGCTTAAAGTTTGTCCCATAATGAAACTAAATAAGAAAAAGAACCCTTCTGTATCTAGGTTTTTACTTGTGTTTACGTACATTTCATTACATATTGAAGTATCTGTGGGAAAAGCAGTAAATATCCAGAATCTGCTTTAAAATACTCCAGCCTAGGCTTCTCTGGTGGTCCAGTGGGTAGAGAGTACACCTTGCAATGCAAGGGACACCGGTTAGACCTTGTAATGCAAGGGGCACCAGTTCAATCCCTGACCTGGGAAGATCCCACATGCCACGGAGTGGCTGAGCTGGTGTGTCCATTCACAAGCCAGCACTCTGGCATGCATGCTCCCAGAGTCGGTGCTCTGCAATGAGAAAGGCCACTGCAATGGGAGGCCCACACATGCCAATGAATAAAGACAGATGAAACTAAGTAAATAAGTTTTAAAAATTTTTTAAAAAGATAAAATCTTTGTGACCTTAAGTATAAGAACAGAAGTCAGAGAACTGGGCTTCCCTGGTGGTCCACTGGGTAAGGACACCGCCTTGCAGTGCAAGGGGCACCAATTTGATCCCTGGCCTGGGAAGATCCCACGTGCCGTGGGGCAGCTGGACCGATGTGTCCAATTACCGAGCCGGAGCTCTGGAGCGCATGCACCCAGAGCCGGTGCTCTGTGACAACAGAGGCCACTGCGATGGGAGGCCCACACGGGCCAAAGAACAAAGACAGATGAAAATAGACAAATGAAAGACCAATAGAAGTGGCCGCCCGATCCCCTCCCTCCCTACCCCACCCCTCACCCACCAAAAAAGTCAGAGAACTAACACAACTCAACTTACTATAAATCTGCAATCATCAAGACAGTATGGTTTTGAAGAAAGAACAAATAGATCAATGACACAGAACAGAGAAACCAGAAACAGAGCTACATACACATAGTCAACTGATCTTTGACAAAGAAGCAGAGTAATACATTGGAGCAAAAAAAAAAAAAAAAAAAGCTCCAGCCTAGGGAGGATCAGAGGATGGGACAAGACTAATAATATATTAGTAATTGATGAAGCTAGGTGATGGGTACATAGAGGATGATTATGTTATTCTCTCTACTTTTGTATATGCTTAAAGTTTGTCCCATAATGAAACTAAATAAGTACAATTTATATACTGAACCCTTCTGTATCTATGCTTCTCGCTCTGATTTTCTTCACCTCACATGTCAACTTCAGATAAGTACTTTCAACTGCCTTTTTCACATTTCTGCTTGATTGCTTAACAGTCATCTCAAACTCAACATGTCTAAAGTGAACTCTGGACCATCCTCCCTTCCTACCACAACCTTTCCCCTGCCTCCAAATCCCTATTCTTCTTTCAGGGTTTCCTGTCTCTCTAAATGAAACTACATTCACCCAGTTGCTCAGATCAAAACTTCTGGAGTCACGCTTCACATTTCTCTTTTTCTTATAACCTCATCCAAATCCATTAGCAAAACACATTCAGAATCTGATGTCTCAAAGTAAGAGCAAAGACTTTGTATTGTTTATTACTATATCCCTAACACATAAAATAGTTCACAGTATGCATAGTATAAGTAGATAACCAACACTGAGGGAATGAATAGCTGAACGAATGGGTCTTAGATAAGGGTTGAAGACAAATCTGTTTTTGAACACTGTCGAATGAAGAGCGGTAACTCTCCCCTGTCCCACTCCTGGTTTCTCCCATGCTCACCCGAACCATGTCAAAACTGTGTCCTGGGACTTTCCTTGTGGCTCAGTGGTAAAGAATCAGCCTGCCAATGCAGGAGGCATGGGTTCGATCCCTGACCCAGGAGGGCCCCACACGCCCTGAGGCAATTAAGCCATGTGCCACAACTATTGAGCCTGTGCTCTAGAGCGTAGGAGCCACAACTACTGAAGTGTGTGTACCCTAGAGTTCATGCTCCCCAACCAAAGAAGTCCCATAATGAGAAGCCTTCACACTGCAACTAGAGTAGCCCCCGCTCACTATAACTAGAGAAAAGTATGGGCAGCAATGAGGACCCAGCACAGACAAAAATAAACAAATAAAATTATTAAAAACAAACAAACCTGTGTCTCTTTAACATCACAAGATTTGTTCTTAGGGTAGAGTCAACTGAGTATGTATAAGTCAGATGGAGCCTGACTCCAGAGTCTAAGCCTCAATCAAAGAGTCTGCTTGTAGACAAGACCTTGATGCTCAGTCAGCAAGCTAAATGACACAATCAGAGGTGCCATGACAGTTCCACCCCTTCCCTAAAAGCATTGAAATAATCCTCCCACTCATTAGCCTATAGAATTACCCAGCCTATAAAAGCTAAGAACACCATGTTTTCAGGGCCACTGGATTTGCTCTGCCATGGCCCACACTCTGTGGAGTGTGCTTTCTCTGAATCTGAATAAATCCATTTCTTACCTAAAAAAAAAAAAAAAGAGTCTGCTTGTGATGGTCATGCCCTGAGAAGAGAGGAAAGGAGCACAGGGATTAGTCGGTTCACATAAGAAAGTAGGAGAAAGTTCAGTGGCAGAGAGGATTGGAAATGCTTTAAGAGGACGGGGTACTCTGTGCATGGGCCTCCTGCTGGGTTCCTCCAACTCGCTCAGATGATATCCTGAGGCTCAGATAACTCCATGACTTCCTCCTTCTGAATACACAACTCATCGATCGTTAGCCCAGGAATGGTCTTGGTTCAGGTGACCCACGAGCAGTCCTTCGGGTTACTTCCATCTCCAGAGAGAACGTGGGTGGGAGAAAGATGAGCAGTTAGGGAGAACGAGGTTGGTGGTGCCATGCTTTCTCCTTTGTCTGCTTTACCTTATAAAAACACTCTCCTCCTTTCTATTAATTTGTGGTTGTTGTCATTTAGTCACTAAGCTGTTTCTGACTCTGTGGGACCCCATGGACCGTAGCACGCCAGGCTCCTCTGTCTGCTACTATCTCCCAGAGTTTACTGAAATTCACGCTTTTTACTCTAGATCAAGGTGACACTATAGACATTGGGGCTGGATATTTCTTTCATGTGGAGGACTGCCAGGTGCATTTTCTGATGCTGATGCTACACAGCATTCTTGGCTTCTCCCCACTAGGTGCCACTAGTATCTTGCCAGTGAGACAACCCAAAATGTCTCAGGTCAGTGCCAAATGTCCCCTGGAGCAAACTCTCCTCCCCTCTGACCCTGGTCAGGAGACGGTACCCTACTTCAGCATCTTCTCCACTTTTGCGTCCAGAATTTCTATCATCTTTAGTTTTACTTTTACATGATCAAGATGGGAAATATTTACATCCAGTCTTCTATGCTATGCTTCATCTATAGCTTGATTCCAAAAGTGGAAATCAACAACATATTCTTACATTGTTCTAACTATGTAATTATTATTCAGAGCAAAGGCAAATCATAAATGCGAATTTATATAAACTTATTTCTTGTGGTTTTTATCCAGTAGGCAGGAAGAATAAAGCAGAGTTAAAGCTGTGTTGTAAAGAAGCAGTTGTTGTTATTATTCAGTTGCTAAGTCCTGTCTGACTCTTTGTGACCTCATGGACGGCAGCACACCAGCCTGCTCTGTCCTTCACTATCTCCCGCAGTTTGCTCAAATCCATGTCCATTGAATTGGTAATGCTATCCAACCATCTCATCCTTTCCAGTCAAAATTGCTTTAAGAGGACGGGGTACTCTGTGCATGGGCCTCCTGCTGGGTTCCTCCAACTCGCTCAGATGATATCCTGAGGCTCAGATAACTCCATGACTTCCTCCTTCTGAATACACAACTCATCGATCGTTAGCCCAGGAATGGTCTTGGTTCAGGTGACCCACGAGCAGTCCTTCGGGTTACTTCCATCTCCAGAGAGAACGTGGGTGGGAGAAAGATGAGCAGTTAGGGAGAACGAGGTTGGTGGTGCCATGCTTTCTCCTTTGTCTGCTTTACCTTATAAAAACACTCTCCTCCTTTCTATTAATTTGTGGTTGTTGTCATTTAGTCACTAAGCTGTTTCTGACTCTGTGGGACCCCATGGACCGTAGCACGCCAGGCTCCTCTGTCTGCTACTATCTCCCAGAGTTTACTGAAATTCACGCTTTTTACTCTAGATCAAGGTGACACTATAGACATTGGGGCTGGATATTTCTTTCATGTGGAGGACTGCCAGGTGCATTTTCTGATGCTGATGCTACACAGCATTCTTGGCTTCTCCCCACTAGGTGCCACTAGTATCTTGCCAGTGAGACAACCCAAAATGTCTCAGGTCAGTGCCAAATGTCCCCTGGAGCAAACTCTCCTCCCCTCTGACCCTGGTCAGGAGACGGTACCCTACTTCAGCATCTTCTCCACTTTTGCGTCCAGAATTTCTATCATCTTTAGTTTTACTTTTACATGATCAAGATGGGAAATATTTACATCCAGTCTTCTATGCTATGCTTCATCTATAGCTTGATTCCAAAAGTGGAAATCAACAACATATTCTTACATTGTTCTAACTATGTAATTATTATTCAGAGCAAAGGCAAATCATAAATGCGAATTTATATAAACTTATTTCTTGTGGTTTTTATCCAGTAGGCAGGAAGAATAAAGCAGAGTTAAAGCTGTGTTGTAAAGAAGCAGTTGTTGTTATTATTCAGTTGCTAAGTCCTGTCTGACTCTTTGTGACCTCATGGACGGCAGCACACCAGCCTGCTCTGTCCTTCACTATCTCCCGCAGTTTGCTCAAATCCATGTCCATTGAATTGGTAATGCTATCCAACCATCTCATCCTCTGCCACTTCCTCCTTTGTCTTCAATCTTTCCCAGCATCAGGATCTTTTCCACTGAGTCAGCACTTCACAACAGGTGGTCAAAGTATTGGAGCTTCAGCTTCAGCATCAGTCTTTCTAATGAATATTCAGGGTTGATTTCCTTTAGGATTGATTGGCCTGATCTCCTTGCTGTACAAGGGACTCTCAAGTGTCTAGATTCTCTAGCACCACAATTCGAAAGCATCAGTTTTTTGGTGCTCAGTTTTCTTTAGGTCCAGCTCTCACATCTATACATGACTATTGGAAAAACCATAGCTTTGACTATATAGATCTTTGTTAGGAAAGTGATGTCTCTGCTTTATAATATGCTTGTCATAGCTTTTCCTCCAAGGAGCAAATGTCTTTTAATTTCATGGCTTCAGTCATTATCTGCAGTAACTTTGAAACCCAACAAAAGAAAATCTGTTACTGCTTCCACTTTTTCCCCTTCTATTTGCCATGAAGTGATAGGACCAGATGCCATTACCTTAGTTGGTTTTTTTTTTTTTTTTTTGGCCACTTCCATTGGTCTTTCATCCACTCATTTCCATCCATCTTTGTTCTTTGACCCGTGTGGGCCTCCCATCACAGTGGCCTCTCTCATCACAGAGCACCGACTCTGGGTGGGTGCGCTCCAGAGCTCCGGCTCAGTAATTGGACACATCAGTCCAGCCGCTCTGCGGCACGTGGGATCTTCCCAGGCTAGGGATCGAACCGGTGCCCCTTGCACTGCAAGGTGGTGTCCTTACCCACTGGACCACCAGGGAAGCCCACCTTATTTTTTTTTAATGTTGAGTTTTAAGGCAACTGTTCCACTCCTCCCTTTCAACAGAATTCACTCATATTAACCAGGAAAAGGGAATATGCTGTGGTTTAGACAACCTTCTCGTATTTGTCTCAGACAAGATTATGGAGTGGTCTTGTTTTGTCTGCCTTTGTCATAAATAGGATGCCCTTATCTGATGTTTGTGTCCTGTAAAGTTCTTTATGTTCAACAGAACACCATGGCCGAGCTATGAGTCCCTGGCTAGCTTAGGCCTGGATGTGAGTGCCAGGTTAGTTCCAGAAGCAGTCAAGGATTGCTTCCAGTTTCTCCTGATATTAAGAATGTGGGGTGGGCTTCCCTGGTGGTCCAGTGGGTAAGGACACCGCCTTGCAGTGCAAGGGGCACCGGTTCGAGCCCTGGCCTGGGAAGATCCCACGTGCTGCGGAGTGGCTGGACCTATGTGTCCAATTACCGAGCCGGAGCTCTGGAGCTCATGCGCCCAGAGCCGGCGCTCTGCAACGACAGACGCCACCATGATGGGAGGCCCACAGGAGCCAAAGAACAAAGACGGATGAACATAGAGAAATGAAAGACCAATAGAAGTGGCCCGCCTGCTCCCCTCCCTTCCCAGCCCAACCCCCGCCAAAAATAAATTTAAAAAAAGAATGTGGGGACTTTCCTGGTGGCACATTGGCTAAGAATCTGCTTGTCAGTGCAGAGGACACAGGTTTAATCCCTCATCTGGGAAGATTCCACATGCAGAAGAACAACTAAGCTCTTACACCACAACTACTCAGCCCACATTGCCATAACTAATGAAGCCCATGCTCTACGATGAAGACCAGCCCCTGATCTCTGCAACTAGAGAAAGCCTGTGTGCAGCAACAAAGACTCAGAACAGCCAAAACTAAATACATTGATTGTAAAAATGTTTATGACATGAATGTATCACATATTAAAAACTTTAAAGCTGACAATTCTAGGTAAGAAAAGAATGAAAATTTGAGAGAGGAAAATGTTGGAAAATGTAAGTACCATGGTAAAAAAAAGAACCTGGTAAGAGGGATCAGGAGGCTTCCCTGGTGGTTCAGATGGCAAAGGATCTGCCTGCAATGCAGGAGACCTAGGCTTGAACCCTGGGTTGGGAAGATCCCCTTGAGAAGGGCACAGCTAACCTGCAACTAGAGAAAGTCTGTGCAAACAACAAAGACCCAGTGCAACCAAAAGTAAAAAATAAAACTAAAAAAAAATTTAAAAGAGGGATCAGGAATGTTGGAGAGGGAAAATTTCCCTGGCAAAAATTAGGATTAAAATTTCTACCTAAATTATTATTTGCATTAGACTAAGATAAAAGTAAAGAGATTAGGGTTAAATTGACCCTGAAAGGCTTCCACTCAGCCAGTGAAATGACTAACGTTTATTTTTGGCCAGTTGACAACCCAAGCATCACTGAGAATGATACAAATGCAGCCCTAATATCCAAATCCTTCACGTTTATCACTCACTAAAAAGCACTCAGGCTTCTTGGAAGGCAGCCAGTGCCAAATCTCTAGGCAGAGAAATGCCTGGTACATATTGTTACTGATGGGAAGCACTGGTTTTTTGGAGAGTTCATGTATAGTGTTGGAGGAGGCAAACAGGCTAGTCTGAGAAAAAAGTTTTCACACTCAGGGACAAGCTAAATATTGAAAATCAATGACTATAATTAATTGAAACAATTGAATCTATCAAATATATTGAATCCAGGATAATATGGTGAAAAGAGATATTAACATGAAGTTTGGTTAAAATATAACGGCAATATAGGGGCTTTTTTTAAAATAGGATATTGATTGGTTTAATCCCTCATCTGGGAAGATTCCACATGCAGAAGAACAACTAAGCTCTTACACCACAACTACTCAGCCCACATTGCCATAACTAATGAAGCCCATGCTCTCGATGAAGACCAGCCCCTGATCTCTGCAACTAGAGAAAGCCTGTGTGCAGCAACAAAGACTCAGAACAGCCAAAACTAAATACATTGATTGTAAAAATGTTTATGACATGAATGTATCACATATTAAAAACTTTAAAGCTGACAATTCTAGGTAAGAAAAGAATGAAAATTTGAGAGAGGAAAATGTTGGAAAATGTAAGTACCATGGTAAAAAAAAGAACCTGGTAAGAGGGATCAGGAGGCTTCCCTGGTGGTTCAGATGGCAAAGGATCTGCCTGCAATGCAGGAGACCTAGGCTTGAACCCTGGGTTGGGAAGATCCCCTTGAGAAGGGCACAGCTAACCTGCAACTAGAGAAAGTCTGTGCAAACAACAAAGACCCAGTGCAACCAAAAGTAAAAAATAAAACTAAAAAAAAATTTAAAAGAGGGATCAGGAATGTTGGAGAGGGAAAATTTCCCTGGCAAAAATTAGGATTAAAATTTCTACCTAAATTATTATTTGCATTAGACTAAGATAAAAGTAAAGAGATTAGGGTTAAATTGACCCTGAAAGGCTTCCACTCAGCCAGTGAAATGACTAACGTTTATTTTTGGCCAGTTGACAACCCAAGCATCACTGAGAATGATACAAATGCAGCCCTAATATCCAAATCCTTCACGTTTATCACTCACTAAAAAGCACTCAGGCTTCTTGGAAGGCAGCCAGTGCCAAATCTCTAGGCAGAGAAATGCCTGGTACATATTGTTACTGATGGGAAGCACTGGTTTTTTGGAGAGTTCATGTATAGTGTTGGAGGAGGCAAACAGGCTAGTCTGAGAAAAAAGTTTTCACACTCAGGGACAAGCTAAATATTGAAAATCAATGACTATAATTAATTGAAACAATTGAATCTATCAAATATATTGAATCCAGGATAATATGGTGAAAAAGAGATATTAACATGAAGTTTGGTTAAAATATAACGGCAATATAGGGGCAAATTAATAATGTATCTTTACAAATATTTGGGAATATCATTTATTGATTAAGCAAATTCTGGTCCAGCTTAAAGCTGTGGTCATGACTTTTAAACAATCATAAATTTTTATCCTATGGGGCTACACCATCTAGTTGAAATAAATATGTGAACCACATATGTAACTATTTCTATAAAAACATTTTAGTGGATTTTTTTTTTTTTTAAGATTTTATTTATTTATTTACTTTGGGCGGGGGTCGGGTTGGGGAGGGAGGGGAGCAGGCGGGCACTTCTATTGGTCTTTAATTTCTCTATTTTCATTCGTCTTCATTCTTTGGCTCCTGTGGGCCTCCCATCGCCGTGGCGTCTGTTGTTGCAGAGCACCGGCTCTGGGCGCATGCGCTCCAGAGCTCCGGCTCGGTGATTGGACACATTGGTCCAGCTGCTCCGCGGCACGTGGGATCTTCCCAGGCCAGGGATCGAACCGGCGCCCCTTGCACTGCAAGGCGGTGTCCTTACCCACTGGACCACCAGGGGAAGCCCTTAGTGGATTTTAAGAGCAGTTTTAAGGTTACAGAAAAATTGAGGGAAGTGTTTTCTTGTATACACCCAGCCCCGCTACATGCACAGCCTCCTCCATTATCAACATCCACCACCAGGGACTTTCTTGGTGGTCCGGTAGTTAAGACTCTGTGCTCCCAATGCAGGGGCCCCAGGTTCAATCCCTGGTCAGGGAACTGGATCCCACATGCCACGACGGAGACCCAGTGCAGCCAAATAAATACATAATTAAAAAAAAAAATCCCCCACCATACTGAAACGTTTATTACAATTGATGAACCTACACTGACACATTATTATTACCCAAAGTCCAGAGTTTACATTGCTTCACTCTAAGGATTGTTCAGTCTAAGGGCTTTGGCAAGTGTATAGTAACATGTATCCACCATTATAGTATCATAGAAAACAAATTTACAGGCCTAAAAATCTTTTCTGCTCCACTTACCCATCCCTCCTTATTCCCTATTCCCTTGGCCACCACTGATCTTGTTACTGTTTTCACAATTTTGCCTTTTTCCAAAATGTCATAGAGGAATCACAGTATGCAGTCTTTTCAGATTGGTTTCTTTCACTTGCATGCATGTATGCTATGTTGCTTCAGATGTGTCCAACTTTGTGCAACCCTAGGGACTGCAGTCTTCCAGGCTCCTCTGTCCATGGGATTTTCCAGGCAGGAATACTAGAGTGGGTTGCCATTTCCTCCTCCAGGGGATCTGCCCAACCCAGGGATTGAACCTGCATCTCTTACATCTCCTGCATCAGCAAGCAGATTCTTTACCATGAATGCCACCTGGGAATCCCCTTCTTCCAGTTAGAACATACATTTAACTCCATGTCTTTTTGTGGCTTGATAGTTTTTTTGTTTCTTTTTAAATTTTGGTCTGTTTTATTGTTTTTCTTTTTGATTTATTTATTTTCATCCATCTTTATTCTTTTGGCCTGTGTGGGCTTCCCATTGCAGTGACCTCTCTTGTTGCAGAGCACCGGCTCTGGGAGAGTGCTGGTTTGTAATTGAACACACCGGTCCAGCCGCTCCGCGGCACATGGGATCTTCCTGGGCCAGGGATGGAACCACAGTGCCCCTTGTACTGCAAGGCAGTGTCCTTACCCACTGGACCACCAGGGAAGCCTCTGTTTGTTTATTTTTTAGTGCTGAATATTAATTCTGTGTTATCTGGTCATACCACAGTTTATTTATCCATTCACCCTCTGAAGCTCATCTTGGTAGCTTTCAAATTTCGGCAATTATGAACAAAGTCACTATAAATACTCTGTGGCTTTTGTGTAAACGTAAGTGTACAGCTCCTTTGCGTAAATACCAGGTAGAACAAAACTGCTGGTTTGTATGATAAGAGTCTGCTTAGCTTTGTAAGAGAGTGTCAAATTGTCCTCTAGGTGGTTGAACTGTTTCTCATTCTCAGCAAGAGTGAATGAGAGTTCCTGTTGCTTCACATCTTCGCCGGCATTCAGTGTCGTCAGTGTCCTGGATTTGGCCACACTGATTAGTGTATAGTGATATTGAGCCTTTCCTGGTGGCTCAGCTGGTAGAGAATCTACCTGTAATGCAGGAGTCATGGGTTCAATTCCTGGGTCAGGAAGATCCCCTGGAGAATGGAATGGCAACACACTCCAGTATTCTTGCCTGGAGAATTCCATGGACAGAGGAGTCAAGAGGGCTAAAGCCCATGGGATGGCAAAGAGTCAGACACAACTGAGCAACCAACACACACACACACACACAATCATATGATGATCCAACACACACACACACAATTGTTTTAATTCACATATCTCTAATGACATATGAGGAACATCATTTTGTATACTTATTTGACATCTGTATATCTTCTTTGGTGAAGTGTCTGTTAAGGTGTTTTCTAGTAGTCATGCTAAAAAAAAGATAAGATTAAAATCAATTTTAATAACATATTTGTTTGATCCAACACATTTAAAATATAACCATTTGAACATGTGATCAATATAAAATGATTAATGAGATTTCTTCCAGTTAGAACATACATTTAACTCCATGTCTTTTGTGGCTTGATAGTTTTTGTTTCTTTTAAATTTTGGTCTGTTTTATTTGTTTTAATCTTTTGATTTATTTATTTTCATCCATCTTTATTCTTTTGGCCTGTGTGGGCTTCCCATTGCAGTGACCTCTCTTGTTGCAGAGCACCGGCTCTGGGAGAGTGCTGGTTTGTAATTGAACACACCGGTCCAGCCGCTCCGCGGCACATGGGATCTTCCTGGGCCAGGGATGGAACCACAGTGCCCCTTGTACTGCAAGGCAGTGTCCTTACCCACTGGACCACCAGGGAAGCCTCTGTTTGTTTATTTTTTAGTGCTGAATATTAATTCTGTGTTATCTGGTCATACCACAGTTTATTTATCCATTCACCCTCTGAAGCTCATCTTGGTAGCTTTCAAATTTCGGCAATTATGAACAAAGTCACTATAAATACTCTGTGGCTTTTGTGTAAACGTAAGTGTACAGCTCCTTTGCGTAAATACCAGGTAGAACAAAACTGCTGGTTTGTATGATAAGAGTCTGCTTAGCTTTGTAAGAGAGTGTCAAATTGTCCTCTAGGTGGTTGAACTGTTTCTCATTCTCAGCAAGAGTGAATGAGAGTTCCTGTTGCTTCACATCTTCGCCGGCATTCAGTGTCGTCAGTGTCCTGGATTTGGCCACACTGATTAGTGTATAGTGATATTGAGCCTTTCCTGGTGGCTCAGCTGGTAGAGAATCCACCTGTAATGCAGGAGTCATGGGTTCAATTCCTGGGTCAGGAAGATCCCCTGGAGAATGGAATGGCAACACACTCCAGTATTCTTGCCTGGAGAATTCCATGGACAGAGGAGTCAAGAGGGCTAAAGCCCATGGGATGGCAAAGAGTCAGACACAACTGAGCAACCAACACACACACACACACACAATCATATGATGATCCAACACACACACACACAATTGTTTTAATTCACATATCTCTAATGACATATGAGGAACATCATTTTGTATACTTATTTGACATCTGTATATCTTCTTTGGTGAAGTGTCTGTTAAGGTGTTTTCTAGTAGTCATGCTAAAAAAAAGATAAGATTAAAATCAATTTTAATAACATATTTGTTTGATCCAACACATTTAAAATATAACCATTTGAACATGTGATCAATATAAAATGATTAATGAGATTTTCATTTTTTTTCACACTATGGTTTTGGAAATGGGTATGTATTTTACAATCATAGCTAATCTTTTTTTGTGCAAGCCATACTTCAAGTGTGCAGTGACCATATGTGACCACAGGTTACGCTTTGGAAATGCAGCCATAAGGCCTCAAAAATGAGTTGCTTGAAGGATAAATATCAAAAAACAAAAAAGGAATGAACACTTTTTATAACTTATCTCGCATATGCCCAAATTGTGCAGAAATATAAGATGCACCTAATAAAGGGGTGAGCTTCATAGAAAATCACAGAAATATTTATTTATAATGATAGCCAACACTTATTTGGTGCTTTCTATGCGTCAGGCACTGTACCATGAGCTTCACAAAGATTATAACCAAAAGCTTAGCATCTCTATACACCAGTGCCTAATGAAATCCTAGAGACAGAGTTATGGGTGAAATAAGAAAGTATTGCTCTGCCAGGTAAATGGAGACACACCAGGTTTCTGCTTCAAAAAACTATGTCTCAATCCCAGAGCACTAGGAGGGTTTTTACAACAGTGGGTCAAAGGGGGCGTCTCTGACAAGCTTAGGGTGTGAGCAGGGCTCACATTTACTTAACCTTGTCTCCTTGCCTGGATGAGTCCACTAGTCTCTGGTCCCTTTAACCTTGCCTTGGGTGATTCCTTGGCTATTTCTCCTTTGATTATTCCAATCTGCCTCTGGAGACTCTTCGGATCTGCCTTGGAACTCAGGGAAGGTCATGGAGGTTGGAGTCTTGCCTACAAGAAATGGGGGCTAGAAAGACTTCCATGCCTGGGAGCCCCACAGACCCTGCTCAGTTTCAGGGTTATCTCATTTAATCTTCCAATACCGATAAGGTAATACAAATGACTGACATTTATATGTAGTATTCTTAAAAGTTTGCATATATTAATGCATTTGATCCTCAGGCAACCTAATGATGGTATGTTTATCATTATTCCATTTTAAAGATCTGAGACACAAAGAAATTCAATAAGTGCAGGGCCAGAATTTGTATGCCTATTTTAAAAATACATATTACTTGTTATTTTTCTTATCTTAGAGAAGGGTCATGTTGAGTGATTTCATTTCAAATGCATTGTTTGAGCATATACATCAAAGACCATATTGGACTGCTGAGTGATACTGGGTCATAAAAGATGTGACTGTATGTTATTGCTGATGTTTGATTGCTCAGTCGAGTCTGACTCTTTGCAACTCCATGGCCTGCAGTATACCAGGCTTCCCAGTCCTTTGCCATCTCTCGAAGTTTACTCAAACTCGTGTCCACTGAGTCAGTGATGCCATCCAGCCATCTCATCATCTGTCTCCTCCTGTCTTCAATCCATCCCAGCAAAGGGTCTTTTCCAATGAGTCAGTTCTTCACATCAGGTGACCAAAGTATTGGAGCTTCACCTTCAGCATCAATTCTGTCAACTACAAATTGGCATTTACCACTTACATTGCCAATGCCTGAGCAACAACGGCATTTGCCATCTGCCTCTGCAGAGATTGAAAGCTGTGCTGTTGGGAGCTGCTGACCTTCAACACCCCCTGAGGTAATTCAGGGTGGAGTGAGGCACATTGTGCTCCAGGGAATCTGGTGAGTCAGATCTTTAGATAGGTGGATCTTTTTAGGAACAGATTTTTATTATCACAATCCTTGCATTTCCTCATATCTAGAAAACCACTGAATTCCTTCATGGTGACATCATATCCTCATGACTAACCAAAAACCCTTTGTAAATGACTGTTTATTGATATTGATCTCCCCCTCCCTCAAAACCTTACATATTGATATTCCTCCTTCTGTCTCTTTGGAGCAATCTCTCAGAGCTATCTGAGGTGCTGACTCCTGGACTGTACTCCTAATTATGCCCCCAATAAAACTTACCACACAACTCTCAAGCTGTTTTTCTTCTTTTAGTTGACACTTCCAATGAATATTCAGGGTTTATATCCTTTAGGATTTGATCTCCTTGCTATACAAGGCAGTTTCAAGAATATCCTCCAGCACCGCAATTTGAAAGCATCAATTCTTTGGCGTTCAGCATTTTTTTATTGCCCAGCTCTCACATCCATACATTACTACTGGGAAAACCATAGCTTTGACTATACGGGACTTTGTTAGCAAGTGATGCGTCAGCTTTGCAATTAATTCTTAGAGAAGGGTCATGTTGAGTGATTTCATTTCAAATGCATTGTTTGAGCATATACATCAAAGACCATATTGGACTGCTGAGTGATACTGGGTCATAAAAGATGTGACTGTATGTTATTGCTGATGTTTGATTGCTCAGTCGAGTCTGACTCTTTGCAACTCCATGGCCTGCAGTATACCAGGCTTCCCAGTCCTTTGCCATCTCTCGAAGTTTACTCAAACTCGTGTCCACTGAGTCAGTGATGCCATCCAGCCATCTCATCATCTGTCTCCTCCTGTCTTCAATCCATCCCAGCAAAGGGTCTTTTCCAATGAGTCAGTTCTTCACATCAGGTGACCAAAGTATTGGAGCTTCACCTTCAGCATCAATTCTGTCAACTACAAATTGGCATTTACCACTTACATTGCCAATGCCTGAGCAACAACGGCATTTGCCATCTGCCTCTGCAGAGATTGAAAGCTGTGCTGTTGGGAGCTGCTGACCTTCAACACCCCCTGAGGTAATTCAGGGTGGAGTGAGGCACATTGTGCTCCAGGGAATCTGGTGAGTCAGATCTTTAGATAGGTGGATCTTTTTAGGAACAGATTTTTATTATCACAATCCTTGCATTTCCTCATATCTAGAAAACCACTGAATTCCTTCATGGTGACATCATATCCTCATGACTAACCAAAAACCCTTTGTAAATGACTGTTTATTGATATTGATCTCCCCCTCCCTCAAAACCTTACATATTGATATTCCTCCTTCTGTCTCTTTGGAGCAATCTCTCAGAGCTATCTGAGGTGCTGACTCCTGGACTGTACTCCTAATTATGCCCCCAATAAAACTTACCACACAACTCTCAAGCTGTTTTTCTTCTTTTAGTTGACACTTCCAATGAATATTCAGGGTTTATATCCTTTAGGATTTGATCTCCTTGCTATACAAGGCAGTTTCAAGAATATCCTCCAGCACCGCAATTTGAAAGCATCAATTCTTTGGCGTTCAGCATTTTTTTATTGCCCAGCTCTCACATCCATACATTACTACTGGGAAAACCATAGCTTTGACTATACGGGACTTTGTTAGCGAAGTGATGCGTCAGCTTTGCAATAGGCTGTCTAAGTTTGTCATAGCTTTTCTTCCAAGGAGCGAGCATCTTTTAATTTCATGACTGTAGTCACCATCCGCAGTGATCTGGGAGCCCAAGAAAACAAAGTCTGTCACTGTTTCCATTGTTTCCCCATCTATTTGCCATGAAGTAATGGGACTAGATGCCATGATTTTCGTTTTCTGAATGTTGAGTTTTAAGCCAACTTTTCCACTCTCCTCTTTCTCCCTAATCAAGAGGTTCTTTGCTTTCTGGCGCTAGAGTGGTATCATCTGTGCATCTGAGGTTGTTGATATTTTCCCTGTCGATCTTGGTTCCAGCTTGTGAGTCTTCCAGCCCCAGCATTTCACATGATATAGCCTGCATATAAGTTAAATAAGCAGGTTGACAATATACAGCCTTGATGTACTCCTCTCCCAATTTTGAAGGAATCTGTTTTTCCTTATCCAGTTCTGTTGCTTCTTGACATGTATACATACTTACCAGCAGACAGGTAAGGTGATTTGGTATTCCCATCTCTTTAAGAATTTTCCACAGTTTGTATAGGATTTGTTGAATTATTTTTTCCTCTATGGAAAAAGATAAAGCATTCTGATCAAGAACCACTAGACTCCTCATAACTCTGAAAAGATCTTTGGAACAAACAAACCAATGACAGATAAGCTATCTTTTCTGATGTAATAGCTTTGGGGGGGAAAGGACCAGGAGAGTTATTGAGCCTGATCTCTTATACATAAAAACTAGGATGGGAGAGCTCATAAAATACTGCCGTGAGCTTTTCAACTTTCTCCGTACAAGGATCCAGTACCATTAAGGCATGTGGGAATATTTACACCATGGAAATCAGCAAACAGTACAAATCAGTGTTTTTTTAAATGAGAAAGTCTTTTTATTAGCACATCATTATATACATATCTCACACATATACCCTCTCTCTCTTTACTTATAATTGTTAATATTAAACACACACACACACGTGTACACCAAATGGGCTCACACCTCTACTTCTAATTCTAGTCCACTATCACACAGTTTGTTCTAGTTGTTCCTGCTTCCTATATGTCTGTCTTTTCCAATAGTAAGAAACGCGGCTCCCATTATTCTCAATATATTGACTTATTTACTCTTTTTCCTGACTTACAGGAACCATCTCCTCGGCCCTGTTCTTAGTGACCCTGACCAAAGGAACTGCTTGATTAGCCCTGAACACGAGGACCTTCTCTTGTCCTGACCTTCTCAGTTACACCTCTGCCCCAGATATGCCAGCCCAGCCCATCAGAGTTGTCTCCTTGGTCTGGGCCCCATCAACTCTAAATTCAGCAGCCAAATCTTGACCTTAGTTCCTCAAATTTCCTTCTTTGTCTATTCTTCCCATTAAAAATGTTATTTCCTTATTTTTTTAAGCGCATCGTAACAGGTGGTCAGTTTGACTCATTCATGTAAGTTGCCAGATAAAATACATGATGCCCCTTTAAGTTCCATCTGGGACATACTTATACTAAAATGTTTATCTGAACTGGAAATTTAACTGGATGCCCTGCATTTTTCTTTGCTAAATCTGGCAATCCTAGTTAAAGAGAACTACAGATAAGCTTCTTTTCATCCTAAATACCATCTGTAATCCTAAGCACCATCAAGACTTCCCTGCACAGGTTGGGCTTCTAGCTCTTTCCACTGAGTTTTTTCCACTTCACACCTCTGCCTGGAAGGCCCAGGGTGTGCCTCTCTCCAGGTTTACTTTCTGTGCCACACCTTTCCTCCACCCTTCACCTGCACAGACTGCTTTTGCTCCCCTTCAAACAGCCATCAGAGTTCAGGACAGTTGCACACAGTATAATCCACCACTAGATACTTTATTTTACTAAGTAGTTCATGTGTTTTTGTTTCAAAATGCTCATAAAGGAGATGAAGCAGCCTCAGCAATCCTCCATAAAACTTTACGTACTTAGCCAGTAATCTGTACACCCACGGCATTCTTTTCATTTCTCTACCATTTATTTTTATCATCTGTTAACCAAAACTTTAGAAACAAAGACCCCATTGAAATGAAAAGGTGTTTATTTGTGGTTTGTTAGGATTGCAGCCCAGGAGACACAGACTCAAGAAGGACCTGAAGTGTGTTTCAGTGGGACTACAAAATAAGGGAAGCTTACACAGGCAAAAGTTGCAAGGTTACAGTTAGTTACATGAGTTGTTTATCAAGCGTTGTAACTGGAGCTGGCAGAAAGTAAGGGTGCTTGTTAAGTAAGGGTTGGTTGGGGTTGAAATGATTGTACAGTTACAAGGGTAGACCTTGAGAGTATAAGGCGGCAACTGGCAGTGCTGTTCTGAACACAGCTAGTAGTGTCCTTGGGTCTGCTACAGTTCAAAGAAAGTTCACGTTCTCAGTGCTGCAGAGAGATGTCTGAGATCAGATCATCCATGGTCATCTGACTCCATTTTTGTATGCCTGAACTGTGATTACCTCATTATAATTTCAATTTGTCATCAATCCTTATATTGAAAACTACCTATTTGATAGGTTTGTTGTGGAATTATCTCCAGAGTAGACTTTTTGTTATTTCCTTATTTTTAAGGGGGCCATTCATGTAAGTTGCCAGATAAAATACATGATGCCCCTTTAAGTTCCATCTGGGACATACTTATACTAAAATGTTTATCTGAACTGGAAATTTAACTGGATGCCCTGCATTTTTCTTTGCTAAATCTGGCAATCCTAGTTAAAGAGAACTACAGATAAGCTTCTTTTCATCCTAAATACCATCTGTAATCCTAAGCACCATCAAGACTTCCCTGCACAGGTTGGGCTTCTAGCTCTTTCCACTGAGTTTTTTCCACTTCACACCTCTGCCTGGAAGGCCCAGGGTGTGCCTCTCTCAGGTTTACTTTCTGTGCCACACCTTTCCTCCACCCTTCACCTGCACAGACTGCTTTTGCTCCCCTTCAAACAGCCATCAGAGTTCAGGACAGTTGCACACAGTATAATCCACCACTAGATACTTTATTTTACTAAGTAGTTCATGTGTTTTTGTTTCAAAATGCTCATAAAGGAGATGAAGCAGCCTCAGCAATCCTCCATAAAACTTTACGTACTTAGCCAGTAATCTGTACACCCACGGCATTCTTTTCATTTCTCTACCATTTATTTTTATCATCTGTTAACCAAAACTTTAGAAACAAAGACCCCATTGAAATGAAAAGGTGTTTATTTGTGGTTTGTTAGGATTGCAGCCCAGGAGACACAGACTCAAGAAGGACCTGAAGTGTGTTTCAGTGGGACTACAAAATAAGGGAAGCTTACACAGGCAAAAGTTGCAAGGTTACAGTTAGTTACATGAGTTGTTTATCAAGCGTTGTAACTGGAGCTGGCAGAAAGTAAGGGTGCTTGTTAAGTAAGGGTTGGTTGGGGTTGAAATGATTGTACAGTTACAAGGGTAGACCTTGAGAGTATAAGGCGGCAACTGGCAGTGCTGTTCTGAACACAGCTAGTAGTGTCCTTGGGTCTGCTACAGTTCAAAGAAAGTTCACGTTCTCAGTGCTGCAGAGAGATGTCTGAGATCAGATCATCCATGGTCATCTGACTCCATTTTTGTATGCCTGAACTGTGATTACCTCATTATAATTTCAATTTGTCATCAATCCTTATATTGAAAACTACCTATTTGATAGGTTTGTTGTGGAATTATCTCCAGAGTAGACTGTTCAGTTAAAAAACAACCACAACAAGGAAAGTGCTAGAATAAAGAGAAAGTAAAGCTACTGTGGCTTCCCTCGTGGCTCACACAGTAAAGCATCCACCTACAATGCAGGAGACCCAGGTTCAATCCCTGAGTCAGGAAGATCCCCTGAAGTAGAGAATGACAACCCACTCTAGTGAGTTGGGGAAATTCCAGGAACAGAAGAGTCTCTTGGGCTACAGCCCATGGAGTCACAAAGAGTCACACACAACTGAGCAACTAACACACAAAGGTACTTGTATACCATATATAAACATGTTTGCATGTGAAAATATCTCTGAAGAGATAAAAATAAAATGTAGTAGTTGCTTTCAGCTATAAGACTGAGAGATAGGGATGGGAGGGACACTTTTACTATCTATCTTTTTGTACAGATGTTTAAAAACTAAGTGCACATTTTAGGTTGGTTCTCCCTTGAGCCGGCCTGCTGTTCTCCCAGCATCTCCCACTTTCTCCCTTAAGCTGGCCCACTGTACTGGCAGCAGCTCTCCTTTCCCCCACTCTAATAAACTTTACTTTCATCTCCACAAAAAAACACAAAAACAAAAAAACTAAGTGCACATTTTAATTATCCAAAAATATTTAATTTTTTAAAAGGCAAACAGTAAGCTAATGTTTGAGATCGGGGACCACATCTATTTCATTTCAATTTTAACCCCAAGAGCCCAGCACTGTGTCCAAGTCAGTCATAATTCTAGCTCTTGCTATGTTATATAAAAATAGCACATCCCACCATTGATTCATTTCCATTCTATTACTGGTATTATCCTCACTTGGTTCAGTGACTCAATTGTGTCTGACTTCTTGTGGCCAGTATAAGGCGGCAACTGGCAGTGCTGTTCTGAACACAGCTAGTAGTGTCCTTGGGTCTGCTACAGTTCAAAGAAAGTTCACGTTCTCAGTGCTGCAGAGAGATGTCTGAGATCAGATCATCCATGGTCATCTGACTCCATTTTTGTATGCCTGAACTGTGATTACCTCATTATAATTTCAATTTGTCATCAATCCTTATATTGAAAACTACCTATTTGATAGGTTTGTTGTGGAATTATCTCCAGAGTAGACTGTTCAGTTAAAAAACAACCACAACAAGGAAAGTGCTAGAATAAAGAGAAAGTAAAGCTACTGTGGCTTCCCTCGTGGCTCACACAGTAAAGCATCCACCTACAATGCAGGAGACCCAGGTTCAATCCCTGAGTCAGGAAGATCCCCTGAAGTAGAGAATGACAACCCACTCTAGTGAGTTGGGGAAATTCCAGGAACAGAAGAGTCTCTTGGGCTACAGCCCATGGAGTCACAAAGAGTCACACACAACTGAGCAACTAACACACAAAGGTACTTGTATACCATATATAAACATGTTTGCATGTGAAAATATCTCTGAAGAGATAAAAATAAAATGTAGTAGTTGCTTTCAGCTATAAGACTGAGAGATAGGGATGGGAGGGACACTTTTACTATCTATCTTTTTGTACAGATGTTTAAAAACTAAGTGCACATTTTAGGTTGGTTCTCCCTTGAGCCGGCCTGCTGTTCTCCCAGCATCTCCCACTTTCTCCCTTAAGCTGGCCCACTGTACTGGCAGCAGCTCTCCTTTCCCCCACTCTAATAAACTTTACTTTCATCTCCACAAAAAAACACAAAAACAAAAAAACTAAGTGCACATTTTAATTATCCAAAAATATTTAATTTTTTAAAAGGCAAACAGTAAGCTAATGTTTGAGATCGGGGACCACATCTATTTCATTTCAATTTTAACCCCAAGAGCCCAGCACTGTGTCCAAGTCAGTCATAATTCTAGCTCTTGCTATGTTATATAAAAATAGCACATCCCACCATTGATTCATTTCCATTCTATTACTGGTATTATCCTCACTTGGTTCAGTGACTCAATTGTGTCTGACTTCTTGTGGCACACCAGGCTTCCCTGTCCTTCACCGTCTCCCAGAGCCTGCTCAAACTCATGTCCATTGAGTTGGGGATGCCATCCAACCATCTTGTCCTCTGTTACCCCCTTCTCCTTCTGCCTTCTGTTTTTCCCAGCATCAGGATATTACCCTAAGTTAAACTAAACTGTATTAAATAATTTAATGTCAAACTCAAAAATTAATGAATAACAAAATAAATGCCAGATTCAATTATTAAATTAATTTAAAGGAGATAACTATTAAAATAACAAAGCATATAAAAGCAGTGGAATTTTTTAAAAGATTAGTCCTATTGAAATATAGTATACAAACAATAAAACTCATTTAGGTGGGTTTGATAAATTTTAACAAATGTACAGTATATACACATAATAACCACAGTCAGAAAATTTCTGTTACCCGAAAAAGTTATGGGTGCCCAATTCTCAATCAGTTTCTACTGTGACCCCTGACCACTGACAACCATCAGATAATCACATTACCATATTCACTTATTAATTGATTTTAAATAAATTTAACTACACACAGTTATTAACAGAAAGTCTATATTTTGCTATTAAATCAAACAGCAAAAGCTGCTCCCACAAACAGAAATGGAGAGTTTGATCATGTTCTTATTTCAAGGTTGGTTTGGTTTTAATTTTTGGGCCTCTTTTTTTATTTTTTTTTTTTAAATTTATTTATTTTCATCCATCTTTGTTCCTTGGCCTGTGTGCCTCCCTTTGCAGTGGCCTCTCTCGTTGCAGAGCACCAGCTCTGGGCTTATGCGCTCCAGAGCTGCTGGCTTGTTTTTTTTTTTTTTTTTTTTTTTTTGTTTTTTTTTTTTTTAGGGAGGGAAAAGGTTGGGGAGGGAGGGGGGCGGGCGGACCACTTCTATTGGTCTTTCATTTATCTATTTTCATCCATCTTTGTTCTTTGGCCCGTGTGGGCCTCCCATTACAGTGGCCTCTGTTGTCGCAGAGCACCGGGTCTGGGCGCATGCGCTCCAGAGCTCCGGCTCGGTCATTGGACACATGGGTCCAGCCGCTCCGCGGCACGTGAGGTCTTCCCAGGCCAGGGATCAAACCGGCGCCCCTTGCACTGCAATGCAGACACTTTACCTACTAGACCACCAGGGAAGCCCATTTCAAGGCATTTAAAAAAATTCTTTATTAGAGTACATTTGTCACATGGCATACGAAGGAAAAGTAAAAAAGCTGCCAACTTTTCAAGAGCAATAGTAACAGTTGCCATTTATTGAACACATAATATGTACCAGGCACCATATTCACGCTTTTCGTGAGTCCCTTTTCTCATCTGATCATCACAACTACCCAGACAGTTGGAAGGTTCATTTTTTTTTTTAAGTTGTTTATTCATTCATTCAGTTTTTTTTGACTGTGCTGGGTCTTCCTTATTGCACAGGCTTTCTCTAGTTGCAGTGAGCGGGGGCTGCTCCCTAGTTGTGGTGTGCAGGCTTCTCATTTTGGTGGCACTCTCTGTGGAGCACAGGCTCCAGGGCAGGGGCTCAATAGCTTTGGCACATAGGCTTAGATGCTCTGGCATGTGGGATCTTCCTGGAGCAGACATCCGACCTGTCTCTGACCACTGACAACCATCAGATAATCACATTACCATATTCACTTATTAATTGATTTTAAATAAATTTAACTACACACAGTTATTAACAGAAAGTCTATATTTTGCTATTAAATCAAACAGCAAAAGCTGCTCCCACAAACAGAAATGGAGAGTTTGATCATGTTCTTATTTCAAGGTTGGTTTGGTTTTAATTTTTGGGCCTCTTTTTTTATTTTTTTTTTTTAAATTTATTTATTTTCATCCATCTTTGTTCCTTGGCCTGTGTGCCTCCCTTTGCAGTGGCCTCTCTCGTTGCAGAGCACCAGCTCTGGGCTTATGCGCTCCAGAGCTGCTGGCTTGTTTATTTTTTTTTGTTTTTTTGTTTTTTTGTTTTTTTGTTTTTTTTTTTTTTAGGGAGGGAAAAGGTTGGGGAGGGAGGGGGGCGGGCGGACCACTTCTATTGGTCTTTCATTTATCTATTTTCATCCATCTTTGTTCTTTGGCCCGTGTGGGCCTCCCATTACAGTGGCCTCTGTTGTCGCAGAGCACCGGGTCTGGGCGCATGCGCTCCAGAGCTCCGGCTCGGTCATTGGACACATGGGTCCAGCCGCTCCGCGGCACGTGAGGTCTTCCCAGGCCAGGGATCAAACCGGCGCCCCTTGCACTGCAATGCAGACACTTTACCTACTAGACCACCAGGGAAGCCCATTTCAAGGCATTTAAAAAAATTCTTTATTAGAGTACATTTGTCACATGGCATACGAAGGAAAAGTAAAAAAGCTGCCAACTTTTCAAGAGCAATAGTAACAGTTGCCATTTATTGAACACATAATATGTACCAGGCACCATATTCACGCTTTTCGTGAGTCCCTTTTCTCATCTGATCATCACAACTACCCAGACAGTTGGAAGGTTCATTTTTTTTTTTAAGTTGTTTATTCATTCATTCAGTTTTTTTTGACTGTGCTGGGTCTTCCTTATTGCACAGGCTTTCTCTAGTTGCAGTGAGCGGGGGCTGCTCCCTAGTTGTGGTGTGCAGGCTTCTCATTTTGGTGGCCTCTCTGTGGAGCACAGGCTCCAGGGCAGGGGCTCAATAGCTTTGGCACATAGGCTTAGATGCTCTGCGGCATGTGGGATCTTCCTGGAGCAGACATCCGACCTGTGTCTCCTGGATTGGCAGGCAGATTCTTAACCAATGAACTACCAGGGAAGCCCATGGAATATTCATTATTATCTTCATTTTATGTATACCTTAGAAGTACCCCTGACCTCAGCTAAGTATGGTTAACACAAATGCATCACACGTTTTCCTCCCTAGGTGGCGCAGCAATAAAGAATCTAGGTGCTAAGGCAGGAGATGCAAGAGATGAAGGTTTGATCCCTGGGTGGGGAGATTCCCCTGGAGTAGGAAATGGTAACCCTCTCCAGTATTATTGCCTGGAAAATTTCATGGACAGAGGAGCCCAGTGAGCTAAAGTCCATAGAGTTGCAAAGAGTCAGACACAACTGAGCGACTAAGCACACATCACACATTTTACAATACCCCAAATCTCCAAGCTCTAAACAGCACACCTCGTACTTAAGTAGCAGTAAATCCAGTCATTCAATCAGGTCCTCTCCCGAGTTCTCAAAGATAATCAGAACTACCACTGTTACTCTGTGGCTCAAAGATTGCTCATCTAATCCAAGTCTGTGCTGACCTCTCCTTGGTCAGGGAACATTTCATCTCTGCCCAATGGAGTCATACTCCCACAGGGCAGAGCGGGAGCCCTCCTTTCAATCCACTGGAGTCAGGGATGATCACAAAAATCCTCAATCCTGGGATTCCGTGTCCTCTATCCCAGAGACAAACGTTCGCTAGGGGGCAGTGTAGAGTAACTCCTTGAGCTGACCTAAGGAGTTAGCCCTCCTCACGTTGAAATTCAAAGTTACACATAAAAGATGAAGCTTGAGCCTCAGAGAAGCTAAAAATCATAGTCAAGATCAATAACTGGTCCATAAAAAGGAATGAAATTAGGTCATTTATAGAGACATGAATGGAGCTGGAGGCTCACACAGAGTGAAGTAAGTCAGAAAGAGAAAATCAAATTTCACACCAGAGATCAAATTGCCAACATCTATTGGACCATAGAAAATGCAAGGGAATTACAGAAAAACATTTAATTTTGCTTTATTGACTACGCTAAACCCTTTGACTGTGTGGTTCATAAAAACTGTAGAAAATTCTTAAAGAGATGAAAATAACAGACCACCTTACCTGTCTCCTGAGAAACCTGTGTGCAGGTCAGGAAGCAACAGTTAGAACTAGACATGGAATAATGGACTTCTTCAAAACTGAGAAAGGAGTACCTCATCCTGCTTGTTCATATTATGCAAAATGCTGGACTGGATGAAGCTCAGGCTGGAATCAATATAAGGAGAAATGCCAGGAGAAATATCAATAATCTCAAACATGCAGATGACACCACCTTTATGGTAGAAAGCAAAGAGGAACAAAAGAGCCTCTTGACAAAGGTGAAAGGAGAGGTTAAAAGCTGGCTTGAAACTCAGCATTCATAGAACTAAGATCATGGCATCCAGTCCCATCACTTCATGGCAAATAGAAGGGGGAAAAACAGAAGCAGTGAGAGATTTGCTTTTCTTGGGCACCCAGATCACTGCAGATGGTGACAGCAAGTAGCAGTCCTCAATCAGGTCCTCTCGAGTTCTCAAAGATAATCAGAACTACCACTGTTACTCTGTGGCTCAAAGATTGCTCATCTAATCCAAGTCTGTGCTGACCTCTCCTTGGTCAGGGAACATTTCATCTCTGCCCAATGGAGTCATACTCCCACAGGGCAGAGCGGGAGCCCTCCTCTCAATCCACTGGAGTCAGGGATGATCACAAAAATCCTCAATCCTGGGATTCCGTGTCCTCTATCCCAGAGACAAACGTTCGCTAGGGGGCAGTGTAGAGTAACTCCTTGAGCTGACCTAAGGAGTTAGCCCTCCTCACGTTGAAATTCAAAGTTACACATAAAAGATGAAGCTTGAGCCTCAGAGAAGCTAAAAATCATAGTCAAGATCAATAACTGGTCCATAAAAAGGAATGAAATTAGGTCATTTATAGAGACATGAATGGAGCTGGAGGCTCACACAGAGTGAAGTAAGTCAGAAAGAGAAAATCAAATTTCACACCAGAGATCAAATTGCCAACATCTATTGGACCATAGAAAATGCAAGGGAATTACAGAAAAACATTTAATTTTGCTTTATTGACTACGCTAAACCCTTTGACTGTGTGGTTCATAAAAACTGTAGAAAATTCTTAAAGAGATGAAAATAACAGACCACCTTACCTGTCTCCTGAGAAACCTGTGTGCAGGTCAGGAAGCAACAGTTAGAACTAGACATGGAATAATGGACTTCTTCAAAACTGAGAAAGGAGTACCTCATCCTGCTTGTTCATATTATGCAAAATGCTGGACTGGATGAAGCTCAGGCTGGAATCAATATAAGGAGAAATGCCAGGAGAAATATCAATAATCTCAAACATGCAGATGACACCACCTTTATGGTAGAAAGCAAAGAGGAACAAAAGAGCCTCTTGACAAAGGTGAAAGGAGAGGTTAAAAGCTGGCTTGAAACTCAGCATTCATAGAACTAAGATCATGGCATCCAGTCCCATCACTTCATGGCAAATAGAAGGGGGAAAAACAGAAGCAGTGAGAGATTTGCTTTTCTTGGGCACCCAGATCACTGCAGATGGTGACAGCAGCCATGAAATTAAAAGCCACTTGTTCCTTGAAAGGAAAGCTATGACAAACTTAAGTGTATTCAAAAGTAGAGGCATCACTTTGCCGACAAAAGCTCATGGAGTCAAAGCTACGTTTTTTCCAGTAGACATGTACGGATGTGAGAGAAGGCTAAGTGCTGAAGAATTGATGCTTTTGAACTGTGGTGTTGGAGAAGACTCTTGATAGTCCCTTGGACTTCAGGGAGATCGAAACAGTCAATCCTAAAGGAAATCAACCCCAAACATTCATTGGAAGGACTAAAGCTGAAACTGAAGCTACAATACTTTGGCAGCCAAATGAGAAGTGCTGACTCATGGAAAAAGACCCTGATGCTGGGAAATATTGAAGGCAACAAAGAGAAGGGGCTGCAGAGGATGAAATGGGTAGATGACATCACTGACTCAGTGGACATGAATTTGAGCAAACTCCAGGAGACAGTGGAAGGCAGAGGAACACGATGAGCTGAAGTCCATGGGGTGCAAAGAGAATCACACATGACTTAGTGACTGAATGACAACAAAATAGAGAACTAATGAGAATCTGCTGTACAGCTCAGGGAACTCTATCCAGTGTTCTGTGGTGACCTAACTGGAAAAGAAATCCCAAAAAGAAGGAACATATAGCTAACTCACTTTGCTGTACAGTAGAAAGTAACAGAGCATTTCAAAGAAACTATACTCCAATAAAAATTACTTTCAAAAAAAGTCAAAAAGTGATCAGCAACAAAATTAGAAGTCAATATCAATCTGTCGGATTTCCAAATAATGACTGCATTTCACTGCACTGGGCTAGCTTCCTGACCATTCATGAAAGGGAAAAGGACATAACAAATAAGAAATAATTAAATAAAAACTTGCAGTGCAACTGCTCTATGCCAGGCCCCTATCTGTGATGTGAATAGGAGAGAAAAGACAGAACTTGGGAGGAGAAATGTTCTTTGGGGAGAACTTGGTCTAAATTAAAGCAGAGTAGATTGATGCTATAGGGGATTTTGCTATAAGGGAACTTCCATGCATTGTCACCCATTGAATCACTTGGGATTCAGGAAATATTCATGGTCACAGTGCCCTGGGGCTGTGTTGGGTGCTGAGATGGAGTGGGGAACAAACAGACTTAAACACTGTCTGCGAGTTACAATCTTGTGGATGAGGAGGGATAAAGAAATAAATGAACACTTGCATGTATAGTATAGATTATGGTAAGTGCTATGAAGGGAAAAGAACAAGTTCTCAGAAAAGACAAAAGAAATGAACCTGCTTTAAGAGAAGAACTTGAAAGACTAAGAAGGCACTGGACAGGTGAAGAATGTTCCAGAAGAACAGCAAGTAGAAAGGTCCTGAGGTAAGAAAAAAATGAGGGCTTGAGGAGCTGAAGGAAGACAAGAGTAGGTGGGGCCACTCAACCGTGAAGGGATGACACTATCTCTCAGTTCTATCTAGCACAAGTGAGAGAGAATTCCAAGCAGAGGTGACAGATTGAGCAAAGACAAAAAGGCAGAAAAACTATAATGTGTGATTGAGTGGTGACATGTTTGGGGAGCTAACAAGAAACTCTATGCTCTTAATAGCAAGTAGCTAAATTTAAAAGCCAGGTTGAGCAAAAAGAATCACACATGACTTAGTGACTGAATGACAACAAAATAGAGAACTAATGAGAATCTGCTGTACAGCTCAGGGAACTCTATCCAGTGTTCTGTGGTGACCTAACTGGAAAAGAAATCCCAAAAAGAAGGAACATATAGCTAACTCACTTTGCTGTACAGTAGAAAGTAACAGAGCATTTCAAAGAAACTATACTCCAATAAAAATTACTTTCAAAAAAAGTCAAAAAGTGATCAGCAACAAAATTAGAAGTCAATATCAATCTGTCGGATTTCCAAATAATGACTGCATTTCACTGCACTGGGCTAGCTTCCTGACCATTCATGAAAGGGAAAAGGACATAACAAATAAGAAATAATTAAATAAAAACTTGCAGTGCAACTGCTCTATGCCAGGCCCCTATCTGTGATGTGAATAGGAGAGAAAAGACAGAACTTGGGAGGAGAAATGTTCTTTGGGGAGAACTTGGTCTAAATTAAAGCAGAGTAGATTGATGCTATAGGGGATTTTGCTATAAGGGAACTTCCATGCATTGTCACCCATTGAATCACTTGCGCATTCAGGAAATATTCATGGTCACAGTGCCCTGGGGCTGTGTTGGGTGCTGAGATGGAGTGGGGAACAAACAGACTTAAACACTGTCTGCGAGTTACAATCTTGTGGATGAGGAGGGATAAAGAAATAAATGAACACTTGCATGTATAGTATAGATTATGGTAAGTGCTATGAAGGGAAAAGAACAAGTTCTCAGAAAAGACAAAAGAAATGAACCTGCTTTAAGAGAAGAACTTGAAAGACTAAGAAGGCACTGGACAGGTGAAGAATGTTCCAGAAGAACAGCAAGTAGAAAGGTCCTGAGGTAAGAAAAAAATGAGGGCTTGAGGAGCTGAAGGAAGACAAGAGTAGGTGGGGCCACTCAACCGTGAAGGGATGACACTATCTCTCAGTTCTATCTAGCACAAGTGAGAGAGAATTCCAAGCAGAGGTGACAGATTGAGCAAAGACAAAAAGGCAGAAAAACTATAATGTGTGATTGAGTGGTGACATGTTTGGGGAGCTAACAAGAAACTCTATGCTCTTAATAGCAAGTAGCTAAATTTAAAAGCCAGGTTGAGCAATTTTATTCTATTTGAAGCAAGAAAGGGCTAACACATTTAAGCAATGAAGGTAGATTTAGAAGATGAATTACAGCATTATCCCTTGGAGGGCTCTTGCAGTAGCTCAAGAAAGAGGGAATAAAAGGCTTGCCAAAGGGTGGTTATACAATGAAGGAACTGCCCCTTCCTTAATCCCAATAAATAAACAAAATTCCCCAAAAGGAAGAGCAAAGAAGAGTTCTCCTGTGGGCAATCTTTGGCAAGAGGGAAAAGACTGAAAGTTCTGCCTCCTTAGAGGGTTCTCAATCTTTGGGACCTGTGACACGTTATCAAAACACACCAAAAAAGCCTCTTAGCATGGAACACCTGAGCTCTTAGCATTCCAGTGAGCAGACCACCCCAGGTCCAAAGGCAAGGATGTGGGAGGGAATGGTGACAATCTTGATGGATAATCACTCAGAAGGAGCTTCTAGGGTGTAAACACTGCACCCTCACATGACAGTTGCTCCTGCCCTCCAAGCTGTTCTTGGACCTTTAGAGATGTTCTCATAGCCCTGGGCATGACTAAGTGGAACCAGGTCAGAGAATAGATGGGTGGAAGAAAATTTCCTGAGGACGAATTGACCGGGTTTGACATCTAACCTGATTAGATTTTGAGGAAAGAAAAGAGAGAATGGAAAATAATTATGAGAGAAGCCGGGGTTGTTAGAACAGAGGTGATTTAAGATCTTCTCGCTGACTTTCCACTGATTCTTACCCTCCCTTTAACTATCTTTTGATGCTAATTTTGTTTCCCAAGCCAACTTTTCTATAGGGATTTCATTATATTTCTTAGGATAAATCAGTCAATTGGGCTCTGATTTAATTACCACCTGGGTGAAATGATCAAGTTCTTGAATTTGCAAGTCAGAAATTCTAGACTGATCAGCTCCTTTAATGATCCACAATAAACGTGGATCACTCACAGGGCAAACATGAAAATAAAACATTTCTACAGTCAGCATGTGTGTGTGTTTCAGGGAGGTCTATAAGAAGAGAAGCTAAAGCTTTTCTCTGAGACTGAATTTCATAGAAGTAATGGTAATATTTACTGAGAGCTTTCTCTGTCTGTCTTAAAGATACACTTTGTGTGTGTGTGTGCTCATTTGCTTCAGTCCCATCCAATTCTTTGTGACACTATGGACTGTAGCCCACCAGGCTCCCCTGTCCATGGGATTTTCCAGGCAAGAATCCCAGAGTGGGTTCCCATGCCCTCCTCTGGGTATCTTCCTGACCCAACGATCAAATTGCCTTGCAGGAAGATTCTTTACCGCTGATCCACCAGGGAAGCTCTTCAGCTAATCTTATTAGATCTCATGGCATTTATATGAGATACAAGCTACTATTATGCTGATCTTAAGAACCTGAGATTCAAAGAAATTAAATGACCTAAAGGTACACAACTAACAAGCAATGGAACTTGGGTTCAAACCCAGCAATTTGACCCCAGAACCCTCTGCCTTTACCTATACTGATATGAAATTATCACTGTGATAGTAGACATCCACAGTGCTTTTGGAATCAGAATGGATGAATATGAAAAATGAAACAGCCCTACATCATCACTTGTAAATGTGTGAGTGATGATGTTTTGAAAAATACCCAGCTTCAATCAATGAGAACTGGGAGTATCCATGAAACTGGAATACGAATACAGAAAGCTTGGAATAAATTAACTATATGGTAACTTCTGGGGAAAAAAAAAAGAATACAAACATAGATACCTCTTTTATTCATGTCATGTTTCTGCTCCTAGGATGTACCTGAAATCTTATAGTCTGTCAATGAATTGTTTTGCTTTGTTTTTGGTCTGAGTTACACAGCTAGCAGGATCTTAGTTCCCTGACCAGGGATCACACCCTTGGCTCTAGGCAGAGTCCTAACGTTTGAGCTGCCAGAGAATTCCCAATATTTTTAAAATAAATGAATGAATGTCACTCAACACTGTCCTACAGTCTTCTTGCATGTCTCTAGTAAGTATTCTTTCCTATTATACTCTAAAATAACCCTAACAAAGTTTTTCTCTCCTCCAAAGTTCATTACTGCCTCTCACAATGATCCACAATAAACGTGGATCACTCACAGGGCAAACATGAAAATAAAACATTTCTACAGTCAGCATGTGTGTGTGTTTCAGGGAGGTCTATAAGAAGAGAAGCTAAAGCTTTTCTCTGAGACTGAATTTCATAGAAGTAATGGTAATATTTACTGAGAGCTTTCTCTGTCTGTCTTAAAGATACACTTTGTGTGTGTGTGTGCTCATTTGCTTCAGTCCCATCCAATTCTTTGTGACACTATGGACTGTAGCCCACCAGGCTCCCCTGTCCATGGGATTTTCCAGGCAAGAATCCCAGAGTGGGTTCCCATGCCCTCCTCTGGGTATCTTCCTGACCCAACGATCAAATTGCCTTGCAGGAAGATTCTTTACCGCTGATCCACCAGGGAAGCTCTTCAGCTAATCTTATTAGATCTCATGGCATTTATATGAGATACAAGCTACTATTATGCTGATCTTAAGAACCTGAGATTCAAAGAAATTAAATGACCTAAAGGTACACAACTAACAAGCAATGGAACTTGGGTTCAAACCCAGCAATTTGACCCCAGAACCCTCTGCCTTTACCTATACTGATATGAAATTATCACTGTGATAGTAGACATCCACAGTGCTTTTGGAATCAGAATGGATGAATATGAAAAATGAAACAGCCCTACATCATCACTTGTAAATGTGTGAGTGATGATGTTTTGAAAAATACCCAGCTTCAATCAATGAGAACTGGGAGTATCCATGAAACTGGAATACGAATACAGAAAGCTTGGAATAAATTAACTATATGGTAACTTCTGGGGAAAAAAAAAAGAATACAAACATAGATACCTCTTTTATTCATGTCATGTTTCTGCTCCTAGGATGTACCTGAAATCTTATAGTCTGTCAATGAATTGTTTTGCTTTGTTTTTGGTCTGAGTTACACAGCTAGCAGGATCTTAGTTCCCTGACCAGGGATCACACCCTTGGCTCTAGGCAGAGTCCTAACGTTTGAGCTGCCAGAGAATTCCCAATATTTTTAAAATAAATGAATGAATGTCACTCAACACTGTCCTACAGTCTTCTTGCATGTCTCTAGTAAGTATTCTTTCCTATTATACTCTAAAATAACCCTAACAAAGTTTTTTCTCTCTCCTCCAAAGTTCATTACTGCCTCTCCTCTCCCCTGCTTAAAAAAAAAAAGTGTCTCTAATTTGTATTCTAAATCAATTTTTTTCTTGATGGGCTAGGTAATTTTAGATAACTTTATAAAACATAATTAATACATTATTACACACTTAGTCATACAATTAATGTTCTTGCCTTAGTAAAATCACTTACTGGTTATAAAATTCTTTCATAGTTTGTGTCTATGGTAATAATGAGCTAAAAAGGACTAAAAACAAAATATAACTGTATTTAAAGTGTACAAAATACTTTTTGTACAAAATAAGATACTTATATATATTAACATAATACAATGATAATACAAATAAACATGTTTTGATAAAAAGTTAAAAATGTCTCAAAAAATTTCTTTTCATGTTTTCAAGAAAGCTTTTTGTCTTAAAACATTCACATTACCTCTTAAAAGTAAAATACAAAATAACTAAATTATCAACATTTTAAATCAAAATTATATAAATAATACTGGAAATATTTAGCTTTTAAGAATTAATTTAAGTATTATTAATTATTTTTATAAAAATAAAAGTATACCCAAGGCTAACATTTACTGTTCATATATTGACAATGTAAAGAATCAGTCTTTTTCTTCTTTCATATCACGTCTAGACACACACACACATATATATGTGTATGCGTGCATGCATGCTAAGTCACTTCAGTCATGTCCAACTCTGTGATCTTATGGACTGTGGCCCACCAGCCTTCATTTTCCATGGGATTTTCCAGGCAAGAATTCTGGAGTGGGTTGCATTTCCTGCTCATATCTGTCTATCTATCTATGTTTCTATCTATATATCTATGTAAATAATCTAAGGGTCATAGGAATTGTTTAAAATTGCAGAATTTGCTTTAGCTACCATGAGACATTGTGCTAACTCATCAGTTGTTTTAATTGGGACATGAAGAGTTGCAATAATAAAAAGCAAACATTCACTACTACTGGGAAACAATACTTGCTTATGCAAGAATATATTGCATTTGTGTTACCTGAGAAGGAGGACATGACAAGTTCACTTGTACTTTTCCTTAAGTGCTTCTCTTGTTTAAATTTTCTTGGCATTTCAAAGTAGTTTTTCTGTAAGTTGTTGTTCAATCTCTCCGTCATATCTGACTCTTTGAGACTCCATGGACTGCAGCATGCCAGGCTTCCCTGTTCTTTTACCATCTCCAGGAGCTTGCTCAAACTCATGTCCATTGAGTTGGTGTTGCCATCTGACCAGACTCACGTTCATTGAGTCAGTGATGCCATCCAACCACCTCCTCCTCTGTCATCTCCTTCTTTTCCTGCTTTCAACCTTTCCCAGTATTAGGGTCTTTTCCAGCGAGTGAGTTGTCTCATCAGGTGGCTTCAGCTTCAGCGTCAGTCCATCCAATGAATATTCAGGGTTGGAGAAGGAAATGGCAACCCACTCTAGCATGTTTACCTAGGAAATCCCATGGACAGAGGAGCCTGGAGAGCTATAGTCCATGGAATTGCAAAGAGTCATACATGACTGAGCAACTAAACCACAACCATCTTCAAGGTACTAGTCATTTTTACATTCACCTGTTCGTTTTAAAATCCTTTAGGAGATAACAAAGTTCATCTTCCTTATGACTTCAAGGGTTTCTACAGTGATTAATAAGATTTGGATTAAATCAGTGGTGGGGAGAAAAAAAATTTTTAATTACAATGTAAAGATCAGTCTTTTCTTCTTTCTTATCACTTCTAGACACACACACACATATATGTGTATGCGTGCATGCATGCTAAGTCACTTCAGTCATGTCCAACTCTGTGATCTTATGGACTGTGGCCCACCAGCCTTCATTTTCCATGGGATTTTCCAGGCAAGAATTCTGGAGTGGGTTGCATTTCCTGCTCATATCTGTCTATCTATCTATGTTTCTATCTATATATCTATGTAAATAATCTAAGGGTCATAGGAATTGTTTAAAATTGCAGAATTTGCTTTAGCTACCATGAGACATTGTGCTAACTCATCAGTTGTTTTAATTGGGACATGAAGAGTTGCAATAATAAAAAGCAAACATTCACTACTACTGGGAAACAATACTTGCTTATGTAAGAATATATTGCATTTGTGTTACCTGAGAAGGAGGACATGACAAGTTCACTTGTACTTTTCCTTAAGTGCTTCTCTTGTTTAAATTTTCTTGGCATTTCAAAGTAGTTTTTCTGTAAGTTGTTGTTCAATCTCTCCGTCATATCTGACTCTTTGAGACTCCATGGACTGCAGCATGCCAGGCTTCCCTGTTCTTTTACCATCTCCAGGAGCTTGCTCAAACTCATGTCCATTGAGTTGGTGTTGCCATCTGACCAGACTCACGTTCATTGAGTCAGTGATGCCATCCAACCACCTCCTCCTCTGTCATCTCCTTCTTTTCCTGCTTTCAACCTTTCCCAGTATTAGGGTCTTTTCCAGCGAGTGAGTTGTCTCATCAGGTGGCTTCAGCTTCAGCGTCAGTCCATCCAATGAATATTCAGGGTTGGAGAAGGAAATGGCAACCCACTCTAGCATTTTTACCTAGGAAATCCCATGGACAGAGGAGCCTGGAGAGCTATAGTCCATGGAATTGCAAAGAGTCATACATGACTGAGCAACTAAACCACAACCATCTTCAAGGTACTAGTCATTTTTACATTCACCTGTTCGTTTTAAAATCCTTTAGGAGATAACAAAGTTCATCTTCCTTATGACTTCAAGGGTTTCTACAGTGATTAATAAGATTTGGATTAAATCAGTGGTGGGGGAGAAAATCTAATAAAACAGAATTTCGTATTGTGCTTTCTGAAGGACTGACTGTCTGTTGTACAAGAAAATGTCATACAAGGGTGATAATGACCTTTGAGACTATTCTAGAAATGTCATTTGTAAGAGGTCTAATGCTCAGAATGCCATCACTGAAACTGAAGCTCATAGAGAATGTAAAAATAAAACAAATCATCTAAGACTATTTTGGCATGTCATTTTTATTTAATGAGGAATGTAAACCTTCAGTGTATATGTCTCAGACACCCTAGTGCTGCTCACAGAGGGTGTTGGCACTTACATTTGATGTGCTGTCCCTCTGGTTCTGAATGTTCTTTGTTAAAACTGGGATATAAGATGGAAAAATGTATTTGCGTGGAAAAAATGTATCTAGGTGGAAAAATATATCTGGGTGAAAATTTTACTCTGTTGATTTGTGAGAAATAAATATTCACCTTTTAAAAAGAATTTAATCCTTCAGGGGTGCTGTGTGATGGTTGGGAGGGGTGGGAAGGGGAGGATACACATGTGACTGATCTGGGAACATGCATGTCTGTAAACAACAAAACTCTGTAAAAGTTAAAAGTAAAATAAAGGTTTTTTCTTTAAAAAAAAGAATTTAAAGGTATAAGCAAATGATTAATATTTAAGGTGATATAGCAGCAAAAAGGCAAAACAAAATCATGTGAGCCATCCTGTATTTTCTTGTTGCTTTAATAAAAGATTTGCACAGGAAAAAGAAGAAAAATAATATTCAGGGTTTACATCCTTTAGCATTGACTGGCTTGATCTCCTTGCAGTCCAAGGGACTTTCAAGAGTCTTCTTCAACAACCACAGTTTGAAAGCCTCAATTCTTTGGCAATCGGCCTTCTTTCTCACATTCATACATGACTACTGGAGAAACCATAGCTTTGCCTATGCAGACTTTTGTTGGCCCTTTAATATGCTGTCTAGGATTTTTTTTTTGTCCCTAACTTTTTACATTCACCTGTTCGTTTTAAAATCCTTTAGGAGATAACAAAGTTCATCTTCCTTATGACTTCAAGGGTTTCTACAGTGATTAATAAGATTTGGATTAAATCAGTGGTGGGGGAGAAAATCTAATAAAACAGAATTTCGTATTGTGCTTTCTGAAGGACTGACTGTCTGTTGTACAAGAAAATGTCATACAAGGGTGATAATGACCTTTGAGACTATTCTAGAAATGTCATTTGTAAGAGGTCTAATGCTCAGAATGCCATCACTGAAACTGAAGCTCATAGAGAATGTAAAAATAAAACAAATCATCTAAGACTATTTTGGCATGTCATTTTTATTTAATGAGGAATGTAAACCTTCAGTGTATATGTCTCAGACACCCTAGTGCTGCTCACAGAGGGTGTTGGCACTTACATTTGATGTGCTGTCCCTCTGGTTCTGAATGTTCTTTGTTAAAACTGGGATATAAGATGGAAAAATGTATTTGCGTGGAAAAAATGTATCTAGGTGGAAAAATATATCTGGGTGAAAATTTTACTCTGTTGATTTGTGAGAAATAAATATTCACCTTTTAAAAAGAATTTAATCCTTCAGGGGTGCTGTGTGATGGTTGGGAGGGGTGGGAAGGGGAGGATACACATGTGACTGATCTGGGAACATGCATGTCTGTAAACAACAAAACTCTGTAAAAGTTAAAAGTAAAATAAAGGTTTTTTCTTTAAAAAAAAGAATTTAAAGGTATAAGCAAATGATTAATATTTAAGGTGATATAGCAGCAAAAAGGCAAAACAAAATCATGTGAGCCATCCTGTATTTTCTTGTTGCTTTAATAAAAGATTTGCACAGGAAAAAGAAGAAAAATAATATTCAGGGTTTACATCCTTTAGCATTGACTGGCTTGATCTCCTTGCAGTCCAAGGGACTTTCAAGAGTCTTCTTCAACAACCACAGTTTGAAAGCCTCAATTCTTTGGCAATCGGCCTTCTTTCTCACATTCATACATGACTACTGGAGAAACCATAGCTTTGCCTATGCAGACTTTTGTTGGCAAAGTGATGTCTCTACTTTTTAATATGCTGTCTAGGATTGTCATAACTTTTCTTCCAAGGAGCAAGCATTTTTTAATTTCATGGCTGCAGTCACCATCCACAGTGACTTTGGAGCCCAAGAAAATAAAGTCTATCGCTTTCTCCACGTTTTCCCCCAACTATTAGCCATGAAGTAATGGAACTGGATGTCATGATCTTCTTTTTTTGAATGCTGAGTTTCAAATCAACTTTTTCACTCTCCTATTTTGCCTTTGTCAAGAGGCTCTTTCAAAAAAATGAAAAAAAAAAAGAGGCTCTTTTGTTCCTTTTTGCTTTCCATAATTAGGGTGGTATCATCTGCATACCTGAGACTATTGATATTTCTCCCCACAGTCTTGATTTCAGCTTGTGCTTCATCCAGCCCAGCATTTTGCGTGATAAACTCTGCATATAAGTTAAATAACAAGGATGACAATATACAGCCCTGTTGGACTCCTTTCCCACTTTTGAACCTGTGTGTTGTTCCATGTCCAGTTCTAACTGTTGCTTCTTGACCTGCATAGAGGTTTCTCAGAAGGCAGTTAAGGTGGTCTGGTATTCCCATCTCTGTTAAGAATTTTCCAGTTTGTTGTGATCCACACAGTCAGAGGCTTTACTGTAGTCACCGATGCAGCAGTAGATGTTTTCCTGGAATTATCTTGCTTTTTCTATGATCTTATTAAAGTGGCACAAAACAAACCCTTGCATTATGGCACAATTTCCATTCTTTTTTTATATTGTGCTGAATTTTGCCATTTTGACCATTTTTACGTGTACTGTTCAGTGTCATTAGGACATCCACATTGTTGTGCAACCATCACCACTATTCATCTACAGAAGTTTTTTTTATCTTCCCCAATTGAAACTCTAATATTAAAGGTCTGTTCCTAATTCTTCTCTCCCTCCAGCCCCTAGCAATCACCTTTCTACTTTCAGTCTCTAGCATTCTGACTACTCTAGGTACCTCATATGGATGAAGTCATACAGTATTTGTCTCTTTGTGATTTACTTAATCAACTCAGTATAATGTCTTCAAGGTTCAAGTATGCTACAGCATGTCAGAATGTCCATCTTTTTTTAAGGGTGAATAATGTTCCATTGTATATATGTATTATGTTTTCTTCATTCATTCCTCTATCTATGGCCATTTGGTGGTTCCCATGTTTTGACTATTATGAATAATACTATGGCGAATGAGTACAGAAATATATGTTTAAATTTTTACTTTTAATTTATTGGATGTTTTTAGTTTTTTTAAAAAAAACCAAAAACATATATTTATTTATTTGGCTGCACTGGGTCTTAATTGTGGCATGTGGGACCTAGTTCCCCAACCAGGGATTGAACCCTGGCCCCCTGCATTGGGAGCTTAGAGTCTTAGCCACTGGACCACCAGGGAAGTCCCAAGTACTTTTAGTTTTGAGGACAAAGAAATGTGGATGAAAGAGAGGGTTCCCTGGAATAATGTTAGCTATAAAAACAAATTTTTATGTTTGTTTTTTGGTGAATGTTGGACCTTGCATGATAGAAATAACAAGGATGACAATATACAGCCCTGTTGGACTCCTTTCCCACTTTTGAACCTGTGTGTTGTTCCATGTCCAGTTCTAACTGTTGCTTCTTGACCTGCATAGAGGTTTCTCAGAAGGCAGTTAAGGTGGTCTGGTATTCCCATCTCTGTTAAGAATTTTCCAGTTTGTTGTGATCCACACAGTCAGAGGCTTTACTGTAGTCACCGATGCAGCAGTAGATGTTTTCCTGGAATTATCTTGCTTTTCTATGATCTTATTAAAGTGGCACAAAACAAACCCTTGCATTATGGCACAATTTCCATTCTTTTTTTATATTGTGCTGAATTTTGCCATTTTGACCATTTTTACGTGTACTGTTCAGTGTCATTAGGACATCCACATTGTTGTGCAACCATCACCACTATTCATCTACAGAAGTTTTTTTTATCTTCCCCAATTGAAACTCTAATATTAAAGGTCAGTTCCTAATTCTTCTCTCCCTCCAGCCCCTAGCAATCACCTTTCTACTTTCAGTCTCTAGCATTCTGACTACTCTAGGTACCTCATATGGATGAAGTCATACAGTATTTGTCTCTTTGTGATTTACTTAATCAACTCAGTATAATGTCTTCAAGGTTCAAGTATGCTACAGCATGTCAGAATGTCCATCTTTTTTTAAGGGTGAATAATGTTCCATTGTATATATGTATTATGTTTTCTTTATTCATTCCTCTATCTATGGCCATTTGGTGGTTCCCATGTTTTGACTATTATGAATAATACTATGGCGAATGAGTACAGAAATATATGTTTAAATTTTTACTTTTAATTTATTGGATGTTTTTAGTTTTTTTTTTTAAAAAAAAAAAACCAAAAACATATATTTATTTATTTGGCTGCACTGGGTCTTAATTGTGGCATGTGGGACCTAGTTCCCCAACCAGGGATTGAACCCTGGCCCCCTGCATTGGGAGCTTAGAGTCTTAGCCACTGGACCACCAGGGAAGTCCCAAGTACTTTTAGTTTTGAGGACAAAGAAATGTGGATGAAAGAGAGGGTTCCCTGGAATAATGTTAGCTATAAAAACAAATTTTTATGTTTGTTTTTTGGTGAATGTTGGACCTTGCATGATAGGGCAGCTGTGTGTTCTTTTTTGTAGTTATATTTTCTCTGTGTATGTGCATGCACATGTGAAGGAGAGAGATTGAGAGAGAATGAGATTTATGCCAGGGCAGGATCTCTCTTGCCTAGGCTTAGGGTAGTATTAATGATCATAAGTATATAAATGGTATTAGTCTGATGAGTATATCAATGAGTGTAGACAGAAAAAAGATTGAATAACTATGTTTGTGGCATTTCAAAATCAGAAAGGGAGAATGAGAAAGGAAACCAAGAAAAAACACTAGAAGAGTGTGGAGACTTGGAAGCCAAGTGAAATCAAATGTCAGGGAATGATCAACCATGCCAAACACTGCTAAGAAGCTGGATAAATGAAGAAGCGGAATTCATGATTTAACCCAGCAAACGTGGCAAATTACTGATGACATTCAAAAAAGCAGCTTCAGCAAGTAGTGGGGAATGAAAGTCTGGCTGAAAAGGGCTCAAGAAAGAATGAAAAAAGAATAAGTGGAAACAGAGGGTTTGGCTATCTCTTTAGATACGTTTTTCCATAAAAGAGAGCAAAGAAGTGGAGACAAAACTAGAGGAGGATGTGGTGAGGTCAACGAAAAAGTTCTGGTCTAATAACGGGATATAACAACCGATGGCTGTTTATCTCCAGTCCTGTCCCCTCTGAAGCATCACTCTCTCATGGATCTAAGTGCCTGTGTAGTAGCTCCATCTGGAAGTCTCACAGAGTTATCAAACTTTCTTCTTTCTTTTATTTATTTTTTAGTGTTTTCTTCTTCCTTTTTAAAAATTGAGGTGTAGTTGATTTGTATTAGCTTCAGGCATACAACTAGTGATTCAAATTTTTATAGATTATACTTCATTTATAGTTATAAAACACTGACTATATTCCCTGGCCTACACAATATATCCTTTTTTAGTGGCCTCTACAGTATATCCTTGTATTAATAACTTATTTTATACATTGCAGTTTGTACCTCTTAATCCCTTACCCCTACCTTGTTTCTCCCCCTTTTCCTCTTCTCACTGGTAACCAGTAGCTTATTCTCTATATCGTGAGTCTTTATCTTTTTTGTTACCCTTTTTTTCTAGTTTTTTAAGATTCCACATATAAGCTAAAACGCAGTATTTGCCTTTCTTTGACTTATTTTCACTAAATATGATACCCTCCAGGACCATGCTTATTCCTGTAAATGGCAAAGTTTCATTCCTTTTTTATGACTAATATTAAATTGTACATGCTCTTCAAATTCTTGTTTCCTGAGCTGTAAAACGATGATAATTGTAACTTTTCATGGTATTATTTAGTAGAATTTTAAAAATCTTTATTTAACCTGTTACAACAATGCTTCTGTTTTACGTTTTGTTTTTTTTTTTTTGGCCAGGAAGCATGTGGAATCTTAGCTCTTCCACCTGGAGAGAACCCACACCCTCTTTAGTGGAAGGCAAAATCATAAAACCTGGACCATCAGGGAAGTCCCTATTTAGTAGGATTAAATGAATTAATATATGTAAAGAATTTAGAAAATACCTAGCACATTATGAAATCTCAGTGAATATTGATGATGATGATTACTATTATTAGGAATAGCTGGATTGCAGGACATGTGCATCTTTAATTTGATTAAGCATTATGCATTTTCTCCTAAATGATAATCGACACTTCTATCAGCAATATATAAGTTCCATTTTCCTAATTCCTAACACATGGTACTAATTTAAAATTTCTGCCAATCTGATGGGTATGCCCATTTTAAATTGTACTCCCTCTGAAGCATCACTCTCTCATGGATCTAAGTGCCTGTGTAGTAGCTCCATCTGGAAGTCTCACAGAGTTATCAAACTTTCTTCTTTCTTTTATTTATTTTTTAGTGTTTTCTTCTTCCTTTTTAAAAATTGAGGTGTAGTTGATTTGTATTAGCTTCAGGCATACAACTAGTGATTCAAATTTTTATAGATTATACTTCATTTATAGTTATAAAACACTGACTATATTCCCTGGCCTACACAATATATCCTTTTTTAGTGGCCTCTACAGTATATCCTTGTATTAATAACTTATTTTATACATTGCAGTTTGTACCTCTTAATCCCTTACCCCTACCTTGTTTCTCCCCCTTTTCCTCTTCTCACTGGTAACCAGTAGCTTATTCTCTATATCGTGAGTCTTTATCTTTTTTGTTACCCTTTTTTTCTAGTTTTTTAAGATTCCACATATAAGCTAAAACGCAGTATTTGCCTTTCTTTGACTTATTTTCACTAAATATGATACCCTCCAGGACCATGCTTATTCCTGTAAATGGCAAAGTTTCATTCCTTTTTTATGACTAATATTAAATTGTACATGCTCTTCAAATTCTTGTTTCCTGAGCTGTAAAACGATGATAATTGTAACTTTTCATGGTATTATTTAGTAGAATTTTAAAAATCTTTATTTAACCTGTTACAACAATGCTTCTGTTTTACGTTTTGTTTTTTTTTTTTTGGCCAGGAAGCATGTGGAATCTTAGCTCTTCCACCTGGAGAGAACCCACACCCTCTTTAGTGGAAGGCAAAATCATAAAACCTGGACCATCAGGGAAGTCCCTATTTAGTAGGATTAAATGAATTAATATATGTAAAGAATTTAGAAAATACCTAGCACATTATGAAATCTCAGTGAATATTGATGATGATGATTACTATTATTAGGAATAGCTGGATTGCAGGACATGTGCATCTTTAATTTGATTAAGCATTATGCATTTTTCTCCTAAATGATAATCGACACTTCTATCAGCAATATATAAGTTCCATTTTCCTAATTCCTAACACATGGTACTAATTTAAAATTTCTGCCAATCTGATGGGTATGAAATTATATCTCACTTCAGTTTTAATTTGTACTCTGATAGTTACAGTAAAGTTAAATATCTTGTCATGGGTTTATTGGCCATCAGTTTTCTTTAACTGATGATCTACCTCTTAATACTCTTTCTCTACTTTTCTATTAGATTGTTTGCTTTTTCTTTCTTTTGATTTTGGGATATTAATCTTTTGATGGTTGTAGGTATGATAAATATTATCTAGTATTTGTCATCATCTGCTGTCTTTCAAAGCTTGTGTTATTACAGAATTAACAATTTTAATCTACTGTTATTTTCCCTTACAGTTTGTGTTTTTTGGATCTTAAGAAATTCTTCCGTTTTGATATCATAAAGATATTTACATTTCCTTTATTCAAGCCAGCGTTTATTTTCAGACATGATACGAAGTAAAAATCCAATTTAGTTTTTTTTGTCCTTTTAGAAAATAATGTACCAGTGCCATTTATTGAAAAGTTCATCTTTTACCTACTGACTTATAATGCCCTCGCTGTTATAAGCCACGTTCCCATGAGGTAGTCTTCATTTCGGCCTCACAACTTCCACAACTTTGCCTATTATTTTTTTCTACGGAGGATGCTTTCCTTTAAGGTTTTTCTCAGGGCTACATCTCTCTCGTTCTTCAGATCGCAGCCCAAACGTCATTCCCTCATATCTAGATTATGTCTACATGCATGTCCATCTCAGTGACCCCTGACTCCGAGAAGTGTGGAAGGACCGCCGCGGACAGGATCCCCGGGTCTGCTGTAGCTAGGCTGTTGCCAGGCTATTACCGGGGCGGCCGCCGGGGAGGCCGCGGAGCTGGGGGAGCGTTCACAGTTGCAGTGACGGAATTCGGCGGGCGCCGGAGTCGCCCCGGAGTGCGTCACCACGCGCGGTCGGCCGGGGGCGGGGCCAGGCTTGAGTCACGTGGCTTGGTTGCCTACGCGCTGCTGGGCCGTGGGAAGATGGCGGACGGAAAGGGAGACGCCGCCGCCGCCGCCGGGGCTGGGGCTGAGGCTCCGGCGGGAGCCGGAGCCGGAGACGGAGCCGAGACTGAGTCCATGGCTCGGGGCCATAGCCCCGCATCTCCGGCGCCGGGAGCCTCTGGCCTGCGACCCTGTCTATGGCAGCTGGAGACAGAGCTTAGGGAGCAGGAGGTGTCGGAGGTCTCATCTTTGAACTACTGTCGGAGCTTCTGCCAGGTGAGGGACGGACTGGCGGAGTGAGGGCGGCGGGGCGGGGAGGCCAGGGGAAGAGGCTTCGGATCCGTTGCCGCTGCCGCGGTGGAACTGAAAGGCGCCGCCTCCGTGTTTTGCCGGGCCCCCGGGCCGGGAAGGCCCAGTTCGGAAGCCCAGCCGCCGGCCCCCCTCCGCCAGTGCCCGACTTTGGCCACCGCCAGGGAGGGTTGCGCTGGGTCAGACCGAGCGCTCCGAGGACGCCGGCGGCTCCCTGGAAGGGCCGTGCCCTGTCGTCGTTACCTGTCCCCTGACCGGGTGGTTGGAGCGCCATTGCCTCTTGAGGGATTGATGACTCGTTTCTGCCAGGAGATCTTTTTTTGACTAGAGTGAAGGTCTCCACATTGGAAAGTCTGGATTTTTCTAAATAATTCGGAGATGCATATTGGGGCCAGAGACTTGTCTTTTGGGCCCCTGAAAGGTATGACAGTTGGCTTTGAAAGGCGTCTAGGGCTTTCTGCTTAGGGATGGTGGAGCTGGTTGGTTGTTTGGTTTTGGCTGCCTTTTGGGATGGAGGGGTTCCCTCATATCTAGATTATGTCTACATGCATGTCCATCTCAGTGACCCCTGACTCCGAGAAGTGTGGAAGGACCGCCGCGGACAGGATCCCCGGGTCTGCTGTAGCTAGGCTGTTGCCAGGCTATTACCGGGGCGGCCGCCGGGGAGGCCGCGGAGCTGGGGGAGCGTTCACAGTTGCAGTGACGGAATTCGGCGGGCGCCGGAGTCGCCCCGGAGTGCGTCACCACGCGCGGTCGGCCGGGGGCGGGGCCAGGCTTGAGTCACGTGGCTTGGTTGCCTACGCGCTGCTGGGCCGTGGGAAGATGGCGGACGGAAAGGGAGACGCCGCCGCCGCCGCCGGGGCTGGGGCTGAGGCTCCGGCGGGAGCCGGAGCCGGAGACGGAGCCGAGACTGAGTCCATGGCTCGGGGCCATAGCCCCGCATCTCCGGCGCCGGGAGCCTCTGGCCTGCGACCCTGTCTATGGCAGCTGGAGACAGAGCTTAGGGAGCAGGAGGTGTCGGAGGTCTCATCTTTGAACTACTGTCGGAGCTTCTGCCAGGTGAGGGACGGACTGGCGGAGTGAGGGCGGCGGGGCGGGGAGGCCAGGGGAAGAGGCTTCGGATCCGTTGCCGCTGCCGCGGTGGAACTGAAAGGCGCCGCCTCCGTGTTTTGCCGGGCCCCCGGGCCGGGAAGGCCCAGTTCGGAAGCCCAGCCGCCGGCCCCCCTCCGCCAGTGCCCGACTTTGGCCACCGCCAGGGAGGGTTGCGCTGGGTCAGACCGAGCGCTCCGAGGACGCCGGCGGCTCCCTGGAAGGGCCGTGCCCTGTCGTCGTTACCTGTCCCCTGACCGGGTGGTTGGAGCGCCATTGCCTCTTGAGGGATTGATGACTCGTTTCTGCCAGGAGATCTTTTTTTGACTAGAGTGAAGGTCTCCACATTGGAAAGTCTGGATTTTTCTAAATAATTCGGAGATGCATATTGGGGCCAGAGACTTGTCTTTTGGGCCCCTGAAAGGTATGACAGTTGGCTTTGAAAGGCGTCTAGGGCTTTCTGCTTAGGGATGGTGGAGCTGGTTGGTTGTTTGGTTTTGGCTGCCTTTTGGGATGGAGGGGGCGGGGGCATTAAAGCTGTTCTTTCGCGTCTTCTGTGTTCTTTGGAGAATTGAGCTGCCAGAAATGAGGCTCTTGATCCTTGCGGTGGTTATTCGGGTCTTTGAATAGAAGAGGATTGAGAAAGACTTGGAGTGTGGTCTCTTTTGGCAGTTGGGCCGTAGTGGGTCCTAACCTATGATTACATATTTCTTGGTATGCCGAATTTCGTTTCCGTGATCACGTCGAGATTTTTCTTTATACGTTTAAAGATGTGCTATGGTTTTTTCTTCGTTTGCTTGTTTGTGCTAATCAGGTTTTGGAACCGCCCCTCTGCTTCTCACCTGGTGCACCTTAGAGAATGCAAATAATCGTGATGTGTTGGCACTTGGGCACTTAATGAGTTGTTGAGTGTGTGGAATAAATTGAGGTGTTCCAGAGTTATAATTTTGAGGGACAATTTGCTCTTTTGGTCCGGAGGAGGATCAAAAATTGACTTGATTGATTGCTTTTCTCCTTCCCCTCTGTTGAGCCAGAAGCACTTCCTCTCTGAATGGATTTTGTTCTTGCCAATCAATCTTTTCCATACACTTTCACTCCAGTTTGTCTGTCTGCAACCTGCAACCTTTCCCTGCACACTAAAGTGCTAAGGTGTTCTTTGCTTCTTCACTCGCAATGAAGATTCTTATTACACAAATTTATTCTACAAACATATACTGACTCCATAGGATGGTGCCAGAGACTTTACCAAGAGTTGAGAAAACATGAATCAGACACCACTTACCGTTGATGAGTTTTCAGCTGGGAGGAGGTAGTAGAAATAACAGTGTTACCAATGCAGTTTTGGTCATGATGGAAGAGGAGACCTTATAGAAGGGGGAAGGGGGGCTTATGGGGCATCTCATGGGAAGACAATGAACTAGTAAAAAATAAAGGCAAAGGTTAACTACAGAGTAATATGTATCTATACTTAGAGGTTATTGGGAGAGGTCAGTTTAGATAGGAAGGCCCTGTGGCTGAAGGGATGAACTTGACTCTTGATGAGTATCAGGGAAGAGGGTGGCATTCCAGTGTCAGAGGTGGAGGTGGGAAGGAAAGCAATGCTTTGTTTGGGAGAAGAGGGAACTAACTGAACCAGGACTAGTGAGTAGGAGAGCAGAACTGTTGGTTTGGGGTAAGTTTTCTAAGTTTTCGTTGCCTTCCTAGAAAGAAGGCAAGAATGGGTACAACCAATCAAATTGAAGCTTGTCAGAGAATAACGTATATTTTCTGCTTTATGCCTAGTGCTGGCTGCTTCAATTTTATTTTAACTGAACTTTAATGTATTGTGTCTTAGTGACACTTAGATATGTGGGGACACAGAAGTGTTTTTAGAGAAAATGCTTTTGCGATTTTTTTTTTTTTGGCCTGAAAATTTCCCCAATTTTTTGCACGAAAAAATGTATCTGTGATGATATGTTGTAATAGAAAGCACATTGGATTGGTAGGTAGTTGGGTCTTATGACTCTAGTGCTTATTAGCTAATAAACTTAGGCAAAATGTAACTGTGAGATTATGTTTTGTTTTCTGACCTTTATCTTGTAATGCCTTATCCAAACAGTAAAACAAAAACTGTATGTTCAACTGTTCACAATATTTGTCAGTATTTCTGGCACATTTTTCCCTTAAGCCAGTCAACTTAGGGTTCCTTTCTTATCAGATACAGAATTTTTCTTTTTTTAAATTTTATGATGAAGTAGGAATAATTTCACCAGATTTGGTTGAATAGCTTTTGTTTTCACATTTGAAAAGGCAGAATCAGATTTATTCATCTGCTGACTGTATGTGTGCGCCTGATATTGCACTTGGCATTGGAAATAAGAACCTGCCCTGGCAGGAGCATCTAATGAGTGTGTAAAGAGAGCAAAGTGGTGTTACATTATCATAAAGACCAACCTGTGCTCTCTGGGATGCTTAATTGCCACAAAAAGTATTTTCATCATGTGCTTAGAGATATTGTCTTAGGGACTTAAGAGTGTGCCAAGTAGATCCTCTTGCAACAGGCTGGGACCATATTTCCTCTAGCTTTTGCAGCACTTAAAAGAAATGGCTCTAACTTTGGAATTGCACCAAATCAAGAAATAAACCAGCATATGAAAGGATAGAGAAGTTGTTTCATTCTGGGCACGTTTTCAATTTTCAGAAGTTTGTGAAGATGATCAAAATGAAAGTTCAGAAGTAATAGTTACTAAGAAAATGATATTTAGATGAAGTCGTTGTCAGTGAAAATTTGTATTCAGTGACTATGGGATATGTTTTTTCCCCCTTTCCCTTAATTCCTTTTCTGAAAACATTGTCTGCCAGACATTGTGGATAAGATTAACTCTAGAGAACAGTCTTTCTTTGTTTTCCTGAAAGAAATTGAAATTTGGGAAATTAAGCTTTCCAACTGGTTGTTGTATTTGTAACACTTAGATATGTGGGGACACAGAAGTGTTTTTAGAGAAAATGCTTTTGCGATTTTTTTTTTTTTGGCCTGAAAATTTCCCCAATTTTTTGCACGAAAAAATGTATCTGTGATGATATGTTGTAATAGAAAGCACATTGGATTGGTAGGTAGTTGGGTCTTATGACTCTAGTGCTTATTAGCTAATAAACTTGGGCAAAATGTAACTGTGAGATTATGTTTTGTTTTCTGACCTTTATCTTGTAATGCCTTATCCAAACAGTAAAACAAAAACTGTATGTTCAACTGTTCACAATATTTGTCAGTATTTCTGGCACATTTTTCCCTTAAGCCAGTCAACTTAGGGTTCCTTTCTTATCAGATACAGAATTTTTCTTTTTTTAAATTTTATGATGAAGTAGGAATAATTTCACCAGATTTGGTTGAATAGCTTTTGTTTTCACATTTGAAAAGGCAGAATCAGATTTATTCATCTGCTGACTGTATGTGTGCGCCTGATATTGCACTTGGCATTGGAAATAAGAACCTGCCCTGGCAGGAGCATCTAATGAGTGTGTAAAGAGAGCAAAGTGGTGTTACATTATCATAAAGACCAACCTGTGCTCTCTGGGATGCTTAATTGCCACAAAAAGTATTTTCATCATGTGCTTAGAGATATTGTCTTAGGGACTTAAGAGTGTGCCAAGTAGATCCTCTTGCAACAGGCTGGGACCATATTTCCTCTACTTTTTGCAGCACTTAAAAGAAATGGCTCTAACTTTGGAATTGCACCAAATCAAGAAATAAACCAGCATATGAAAGGATAGAGAAGTTGTTTCATTCTGGGCACGTTTTCAATTTTCAGAAGTTTGTGAAGATGATCAAAATGAAAGTTCAGAAGTAATAGTTACTAAGAAAATGATATTTAGATGAAGTCGTTGTCAGTGAAAATTTGTATTCAGTGACTATGGGATATGTTTTTTCCCCCTTTCCCTTAATTCCTTTTCTGAAAACATTGTCTGCCAGACATTGTGGATAAGATTAACTCTAGAGAACAGTCTTTCTTTGTTTTGCTGAAAAATTGAGATATCCTCTCAAGTTCTTACTATATTTTGGGAACCCACATTCCTGAAGCTTTCCAACTGGTTGTTGTATTTGTAACACAGATTTTGGAGACTTTTAAGGCAGATTTGATTAACAAACTAGAAATTACTGAGTGAATGTTTTATACCTTGAGAATATCAGACAGAATAGTTTTATGAGTAATCCTTGTTTTATGAGACACTTTTACTTCTGGACTAACAGTGACTGTAGATTTTTAAATGTTAAACTAAATGAATATTGAATATATTTTAGTTTTCCCTAGATTAGTGATTGGGTCCAAAGGCCTAAGTCAGATAGTCATACTGGCTTTACCATTTAAACTAGCTCTGTGACCTTGGGACATACTAAGAAGCTTCTTTAAACTATAGTTTTCTTATTTGCAAATATAATAACAGTATGTATTGTTCTTTATTTAAATATATTGTTATGTGGACTAGATAAAACAGTCTCTGTAAAAAAGCCAGTGGCTCCAGAACTATCTGAATAATCCAGATTTCTTGGAGTAAAAAGTCTTGCCAGCCTTGCCCCTGGCTTTTCAGCTTTTCCAGTCTCATCACCCCAGTTCTCCTCTTGCTTATTCAGAATTACTCTACTTGGACAAAAGTGGGATCTCAGTTGTTCTGTGATGAAAAATTTGCCTACAAGTTTCTAGATGCATTACTTTGGGAAAGATAATCTTAAATTTTCAATGAATTCTTCAAGATCCAAGGCACACGTTAGGCTTTTTAACTCTTTTTTCTTGCGGTCATGGCCTTAGTTCAGGCTTCATAATATCGTCTTGGCAGTTCTTCACTAATCTTCCTTGCCTTGTCACTGACCTTATCTACAGTCTATTTTGGAGTTCCTTCTGAATTATAAACATGATCTTGTTAGTCACTTTATTTCCTAAGATTCTTCAATGTTGTTTTGCCCCAAAGGCAAGATAAAATTCATATTTAGCAGCCTGGCGTGCAAAGCCTTTTATGATCTGTTCTACCCTTTACACCCAACTCTTTTTTGGTCTACCTTCACCCCAGTGTTCATCTCTCAGTCTGCTTGATTAATCCCAGGGTGCTCCCTTACTCATCTAAGTTCTCTAGAGAACAGTCTTTCTTTGTTTTGCTGAAAAATTGAAACTGTTCTTACTATATTTTGGGAACCCACATTCCTGAAGCTTTCCAACTGGTTGTTGTATTTGTAACACAGATTTTGGAGACTTTTAAGGCAGATTTGATTAACAAACTAGAAATTACTGAGTGAATGTTTTATACCTTGAGAATATCAGACAGAATAGTTTTATGAGTAATCCTTGTTTTATGAGACACTTTTACTTCTGGACTAACAGTGACTGTAGATTTTTCAATGTTAAACTAAATGAATATTGAATATATTTTAGTTTTCCCTAGATTAGTGATTGGGTCCAAAGGCCTAAGTCAGATAGTCATACTGGCTTTACCATTTAAACTAGCTCTGTGACCTTGGGACATACTAAGAAGCTTCTTTAAACTATAGTTTTCTTATTTGCAAATATAATAACAGTATGTATTGTTCTTTATTTAAATATATTGTTATGTGGACTAGATAAAACAGTCTCTGTAAAAAAGCCAGTGGCTCCAGAACTATCTGAATAATCCAGATTTCTTGGAGTAAAAAGTCTTGCCAGCCTTGCCCCTGGCTTTTCAGCTTTTCCAGTCTCATCACCCCAGTTCTCCTCTTGCTTATTCAGAATTACTCTACTTGGACAAAAGTGGGATCTCAGTTGTTCTGTGATGAAAAATTTGCCTACAAGTTTCTAGATGCATTACTTTGGGAAAGATAATCTTAAATTTTCAATGAATTCTTCAAGATCCAAGGCACACGTTAGGCTTTTTAACTCTTTTTTCTTGCGGTCATGGCCTTAGTTCAGGCTTCATAATATCGTCTTGGCAGTTCTTCACTAATCTTCCTTGCCTTGTCACTGACCTTATCTACAGTCTATTTTGGAGTTCCTTCTGAATTATAAACATGATCTTGTTAGTCACTTTATTTCCTAAGATTCTTCAATGTTGTTTTGCCCCAAAGGCAAGATAAAATTCATATTTAGCAGCCTGGCGTGCAAAGCCTTTTATGATCTGTTCTACCCTTTACACCCAACTCTTTTTTGGTCTACCTTCACCCCAGTGTTCATCTCTCAGTCTGCTTGATTAATCCCAGGGTGCTCCCTTACTCATCTGTTTATTTATCCTTGAATACCTTACTCAGATAGTAAGCTTTTTCAAACATCTTCTGATTTCAAGAGACTGAAAAAGGTGACTCTTTCACTTAAACTATGTACTCCAGTAGCATCTTGCGTATCAGTGTGGTACCTGAATGTTTTCTTCCATGTGTATCTCTTGTATTGACTAGGAAGCCAACAAATCTTTGTTGTATTCTTGGTTCCCGCAGTTAATACAATGCCTGGCCCACAGAATTAATTTGTTGAATGAATTAAATTATAGGAATACCTAATGTAAAATCTGGTATGTGAAAGGGCAGTTTTACCATAAGAAAGTACCACAAAGGAACAGGATAGGAGATTTTGTTCATTTCTTAGAGATATTACTTGTCAATTTGGCTTTCATTCATGTTAAGATATGCACTTACATGTGTGAAATGGGGTGGAAATAAGACGAATTGTATAGTATGGAGGAAGAGTTGACAGTTTGTAGATGCTCCAGCTTCCCCAGGTGGCTTAGTGGTAACCATGAAGACTCTTGACCGTAACCTTCTTAATTTATTTGTCATTTTATTTGCATTTTCTAAGAACTTCCCCTACTTTCTTATATTTCACAAACATTTAAAGTAATGAATTTTTCTGTACGGTTTGTTTAGCCAGATTGAAGGATTTATTTTGGATATGATTGGCCGCCAAAAACGTAAAAGCAATTCCAAGGCACATTAGGCTTTTAATCTTTATTTTCAATGATCTTCAAGTCCAGCACACGTTAGGCTTTTTAACTCTTTTTTCTTGCGGTCATGGCCTTAGTTCAGGCTTCATAATATCGTCTTGGCAGTTCTTCACTAATCTTCCTTGCCTTGTCACTGACCTTATCTACAGTCTATTTTGGAGTTCCTTCTGAATTATAAACATGATCTTGTTAGTCACTTTATTTCCTAAGATTCTTCAATGTTGTTTTGCCCCAAAGGCAAGATAAAATTCATATTTAGCAGCCTGGCGTGCAAAGCCTTTTATGATCTGTTCTACCCTTTACACCCAACTCTTTTTTGGTCTACCTTCACCCCAGTGTTCATCTCTCAGTCTGCTTGATTAATCCCAGGGTGCTCCCTTACTCATCTGTTTATTTATCCTTGAATACCTTACTCAGATAGTAAGCTTTTTCAAACATCTTCTGATTTCAAGAGACTGAAAAAGGTGACTCTTTCACTTAAACTATGTACTCCAGTAGCATCTTGCGTATCAGTGTGGTACCTGAATGTTTTCTTCCATGTGTATCTCTTGTATTGACTAGGAAGCCAACAAATCTTTGTTGTATTCTTGGTTCCCGCAGTTAATACAATGCCTGGCCCACAGAATTAATTTGTTGAATGAATTAAATTATAGGAATACCTAATGTAAAATCTGGTATGTGAAAGGGCAGTTTTACCATAAGAAAGTACCACAAAGGAACAGGATAGGAGATTTTGTTCATTTCTTAGAGATATTACTTGTCAATTTGGCTTTCATTCATGTTAAGATATGCACTTACATGTGTGAAATGGGGTGGAAATAAGACGAATTGTATAGTATGGAGGAAGAGTTGACAGTTTGTAGATGCTCCAGCTTCCCCAGGTGGCTTAGTGGTAACCATGAAGACTCTTGACCGTAACCTTCTTAATTTATTTGTCATTTTATTTGCATTTTCTAAGAACTTCCCCTACTTTCTTATATTTCACAAACATTTAAAGTAATGAATTTTTCTGTACGGTTTGTTTAGCCAGATTGAAGGATTTATTTTGGATATGATTGGGACCACATTAGAAAACCCAAACATAGATTGCAAGATGATATAAAAAAAAATAGATTCCTAAAACTTTCATTGCTGACATAAGCCTACATGGAAATCATGTGAAACCATGACAGACGTTTAATCCATTGAGCATCTTTTGTGTGGCGGGCACTTGGGTAAGTGGTGGTATTTTCCTTTTACAGTTAGAATACTGAGACACAGGGAAATTATGTAACTTTCCGAGGATCACACGGCTGTGGTGAAGTCTGACTCCAGAGCTCATGCTGTTTTTTTATATCAGCATTTCCTGAATTATGTTTTGTTCATGAAATTCAGGTATTCATAAGCATTTCTTGAAATAAGGATTCTCTGTTCATGTAAATTGGGATAATGTTGGGATAAATGCTTTTTAATATAAGTCACATTGTGACTCCTGGAAAAGCATTTAAGTTTTGTATAACATTTGCCAGGATTGGGGTGTCTGAAACATTTGGCCGTGTTATAAACCTATTTGAGCCTCCGAAGCTTTGCTTTCCTTATAGTAAAGCAAATCACTGTTTTGAAGAGTTGATTGCTTTATGTTTCTGCACACCACTGAGGTTTGATTTCCTGATTTCAGCCTAAACATGACTGTGAGTTTTTTATAAAAAAATTTTCCTCCAACAGTTTTGCAGTTTTTAGATTATACTTATTGTCCCAAATGAAAAATATGTTAATTTATGTTACTTTTTAGAAATTGACAATGAATTATATTTCAGACACATTTTGAGTTCAAGTTTATTTATTGAGTTTTTGCTATATTTCTGCAACACAGCTCTGGTTTGGGACTAGAATACTAATCTGTTTGTCTGTCTTTCCTGGGTTTTGTGCTGTGCTGATGTCTCTAATGTAGGTGTTTTTTCTGTGTGTTTTTTTTTTTTTGAGGACTTTTCTAATCCCTTTGGGGGTGATCAAGTAGATCAAATAAGTGACATTTATTTGATTTTACAGCATTTTTACTCCCAAAGAAATAACCTGAGTGTATCATATTAGCCAGCACAGTAATGTCTTTTAATATGGACACTTAGAAGAATTATTACCAGATATGATAGAATGAATGACTTAACTTGGGAATTGCACTTTTATGATCAATGGTTGTATAAAATAGGTGCATTTTAATTTGTGGTTTTTTTTCTTTTTTCATATATATGTTTAAGGTATATGAAGTATCTTAAACTAATAAAACTGAATACTTATTTTTTGTTTTTTTTGTGACTCCAAACTGTTACATGCTCTTTCTAGAAGTTCAAGACAAGACATATAAATGCATAAAACAGGACGTGAATGTACCATATAGTCTCACTGTTTAACTCATGAACACATTCTAATTGTAAAAAATTAGAATAATGCAAAAGAAGAGAAAGTAAAGATGAAAACCATCGCATAACCCCTGTGTTTCAGTATTGCATTTTCATAGATTAACAGTTTGGGAATTAAAAGTTACATGAAAATGTTTTTCATTGTCATCATTCATTCATATACTTACAGAATTTTTCTGTATGATATATACCATCTTTAGAAAAATAGTGTCATTTATATACTAAAACTTATTTTATTTAATATATTGTAGATATCTTTTTATGTGAAACACAGATTGACTGCATTAAAAAAAATAGCTTCATAGTATTCCATTGAAAACTGCATTGATTTTAAATTGTGCAGGCAGAAAAACCATCAACACTTAATTAAAAACTTTTTTTAACTATAAAAGCAGTGCTCAAGGGAGAATGTATAAAGTTACAGAAGTTTAAGAGAGAAGTAAAAGCCCTCTTGTGCCTTCAGTTTCTCTGGTCACTCCCCAGAGAAGTTAGTATTGTTAAAAGTTAAAAGTAGGGCTTCCCTGGTGGTCCAGTGGGTAAGGACACCGCCTTGCAGGGCAAGGGGCGCCGGTTTGATCCCTGGCCTGGGAAGATCCCACGTGCCTTGGAGCGGCTGGACCGATGTGTCCAATTACCAAGCCGGAGCTCTGGAGCGCGTGCACCCAGAGCCAGTGCTCTGCGACAACAGATGCCAGTGTGATGGGAGGCCCACATGGGCCAAAGAACAAAGATGGATGAAACTAGACAAATGAAAGACCAGTGGAAGTGGCCCGCCCGCCCCCCACCCCCGCCAAAATAAATAAAAAATAAATGTTTAAAAAAAAAAGTTAAAACTATATTCTTTTTTTAAATATGCTTTTTTTAAAACTTTTTTCTTAAATGAAGTTAAAAGTATATATATACATATGTATATATATATTATTTTATTTATTTTTGGCTATTCTGGGTTTTCATTGCTGACACAGGCTCTTCTCTAGTTACAGGGAATGGAAGCTACTCCCTAGTTCAGGTGAGCAGGCTTCTCATTGCGTTGACTTCTCTTGTTGTGAAACTTGGGCTCCAGGGCACGCGGGCTTCAGCAGCTGCGGCACATAGATTCAACAGTTGTTCCTCTGAGGCTCTAGAGCACAGGCCCAACAGCTGTGGCTCATGGGCTCAGTTTCTCTGTAGCACGTGGGATCCTCCCAGATCAGGAATTGAACCCGTGTTGCCTGCATTGGCAAGCAAACTCTTTACCACTGAGCTACCAGGGAATCAAGCCCCTTGCATATTCTTAAAAATGAAAATGCAAAACTCTTCCCCAATTTACATTTTAATTTACTATATTGAGGAACACTTTTCTGTATCAGTACACCACAACTAAATCATTTGTGTTCTTTTTTGTTATCACTAATAGTAAAGTGAACATCCTTGAACATTAAACATCAGTTATTTATGTCCATAGCATAAGTTTCTGGAATTGAAATTAGTACTGGACTAAAGTGGAGAAGGGAATGGCAACCCACTCCAGTATTCTTGCTTGGGAAATCCCATGGACAGAGCCTGGTGGGCCACAATCCATGACTTATGTGACTAACACACACACACACACAGGACTAAAGAGAATGCTGTTTAAAATTGTGATAGCGCTGGCCTACATAAAGTTGAATATGTACTTCCACCAATAATTTTATGGAGTCCCTGTTTAACTGTACCCTTGACAATTCTGGTGATTACTGTACTTTTAGATATTTGCCCATCTGATTGTGGCAGATAATCGATATCACTATTGAATTAACAGAATTTATGTACTTTTCCATGTGTATTAGATATTTTCACTTTTTCCCTGTGAGATTTGTCTTTGGTTTTTAAACATACCTCTATTTAAAAATGTTGTTAGTTAGAAGTCATTAAAATCTAATTGTGTCTGATCATGGAGTGTGACCTTGTAGTCTTCAGATTCCATGCTGCTTTGAGGTTCTCAAGAAGAAGAACATACTGTAGAGTTAGTTGTGGCCTAACCTGAGGCAATTGGAATGTATGATACAGTTTAGTGACTGTTGTTGTGAGAGATCTGTCAGTGTACTCATTTCCAACATACATAAATTGATCGTTACTACTTCGAGGAGATTTGGGAATCTTCAGGAAGACTAAGTCATAACTGAATGAATGGAAAGACCCCAGTGCTTTTCATTAGCTAAGTTTGGGTTTTTTTTTAATGTTGTTATACTTGCATGTTTTCAAATAAAATTTCACTGAATGGACACATTATCTTGAGCCAGATCAGTTTGTTCTGGGGACTCAAATTGCTACTTTAAATGAGATGACATTTAAGAGGTGATTCTCCTCCAAAATTGAATAATTCTGTTGGGAGACATTTGCTAAGAATTGTTTTCTAAGTCATCTCCAAACATTTGGCTTGTGCACCCTTATTGAAATAAATGAATATTAATTTTTCAAATGTAATACCAATATATAAAGTGCAAGCACAAATGTATAAAAAGGATGAGACTTCTACAACTAAATGAAAGTTTCAGCATTGGACTTTCCTGGTGGTGCAGTGGATACGAATCTGCCTGCCAGTGCAGGGGACCCATGCTTGATCCACATTTGACCCATGTTTGATCTCTGGTCTGAGAAGATTCCTCATGTCATGGAGCAACTAAGCCCTGGCGCACAATTATTGAGCCTATGTGCAGCAATGAAGACTGAGTTCAACCCCCCCAAAAGTTTCAATATTAAATTTCTGCCCCTTGATAGGTATCATTTACCCCTCTAGGGTATATGCCCATCCCAGTGGAAGCCACTCTACTAATCTGAGCTGAAATTATTTGTTTACAATATTTAGGTTTTCTAAAATTTTGATTTTAACAGAATTTATGTACTTTTCCATGTGTATTAGATATTTTCACTTTTTCCCTGTGAGATTTGTCTTTGGTTTTAAACATACCTCTATTTAAAAATGTTGTTAGTTAGAAGTCATTAAAATCTAATTGTGTCTGATCATGGAGTGTGACCTTGTAGTCTTCAGATTCCATGCTGCTTTGAGGTTCTCAAGAAGAAGAACATACTGTAGAGTTAGTTGTGGCCTAACCTGAGGCAATTGGAATGTATGATACAGTTTAGTGACCGTTGTTGTGAGAGATCTGTCAGTGTACTCATTTCCAACATACATAAATTGATCGTTACTACTTCGAGGAGATTTGGGAATCTTCAGGAAGACTAAGTCATAACTGAATGAATGGAAAGACCCCAGTGCTTTTCATTAGCTAAGTTTGGGTTTTTTTTTAATGTTGTTATACTTACATGTTTTCAAATAAAATTTCACTGAATGGACACATTATCTTGAGCCAGATCAGTTTGTTCTGGGGACTCAAATTGCTACTTTAAATGAGATGACATTTAAGAGGTGATTCTCCTCCAAAATTGAATAATTCTGTTGGGAGACATTTGCTAAGAATTGTTTTCTAAGTCATCTCCAAACATTTGGCTTGTGCACCCTTATTGAAATAAATGAATATTAATTTTTCAAATGTAATACCAATATATAAAGTGCAAGCACAAATGTATAAAAAGGATGAGACTTCTACAACTAAATGAAAGTTTCAGCATTGGACTTTCCTGGTGGTGCAGTGGATACGAATCTGCCTGCCAGTGCAGGGGACCCATGCTTGATCCACATTTGACCCATGTTTGATCTCTGGTCTGAGAAGATTCCTCATGTCATGGAGCAACTAAGCCCTGGCGCACAATTATTGAGCCTATGTGCAGCAATGAAGACTGAGTTCAACCCCCCCAAAAGTTTCAATATTAAATTTCTGCCCCTTGATAGGTATCATTTACCCCTCTAGGGTATATGCCCATCCCAGTGGAAGCCACTCTACTAATCTGAGCTGAAATTATTTGTTTACATTAGTTGTTATGCTCACTATCCTTATTTGGCTCTTCCTTCCTACTGAAATCTTGATTTTGGTGTTTAAAGGACTTAGTAAATGAAAATGTTAAACCTAGAACAAATTATCCTGTGAAGTTCTAAATAAGTGTGGGTAAAACATGATGCTTGGTCAGTCTTATGTTTTATTGTCTTATGAAATGGAGAACATATATATAGGAAGTACATTTGAAGTTAAGAGGCTTCATTTTAAATCCTCCTTCTGACACTCTTGTAACCTTAAACCCTGCTGTGAATCTGTATTCTTATAGACAGGAATAGAAGGCTACCCCATAGGTAGTCGTGAGGGTCAAATGGGGCAATGTTGCACTGTCCTTAGCAGAGCTTTTGATAGCAGCCGACAGGTACCCAGTGAATCAGTTTCCTTATTTTCCTTCTATACTGAAATTGTGTGGGTTTTTTTTTTTTTTTTCTGAAATTGTTTTAAAGAAGTATTTCGTGTAGCATGGTTTTTCTCTATTTTCCTGTCAGTGAACATCTCACTGAATGATAAAAGAAGTTTCTTAAATGCTTTCAGAGCATTTGCTAGCATAGTTTTAGATTCAGAGAGCCTTTGATGAGTTTGTAGACTGAAAATGTAATTGACAGTGAATTTGTAATTTACATTGAAGAAATATGGATCCCTTTTGGGTTTGAACTGTTGCAGCTTGTTACTCTGTGACCAAATGAACTGCAGCATGCCAGGCTTCTCTGTCCTTCACTATCTCCCCAAGTTTGCTTAGACTCATGTCCATTGAGTCGGTTATGCCATCTAACCATCTTTTCCTCTGTTAACCCCCTTTTCCTCCTGCCCTCAATGTTTCACAGCATCAGGATCTTTTCCATTGAGTCACCTCTTCACATCAGGTGGCCAAATATTGGAACTTCAGTATCAGTCCTTCCAGTGAATATTCAGGGTTGATTTCCTTTAGTATTGACTGGTTTGGTCTCCTTGCTGTCTAGGAAACTCTTAAAAAAAAAAAAAAAAACTATTTTTATTTATTTGACTGTACAAGGCGTTAGTTGCAACATGCAGGATCTTTAGGTGAACTCTTAGTTGCAACATGTGGGATCTAGTTCCCAGATCAGGGATCAAACCCAGGCCCCCTGCCACGGGAGCGCAGTCTCGACCACTGGAGCACCCGTGAAGTCCCTAGGGAGCTCTTAAGAGTCTTTGCTAGCGCCACAATTTGAAGGCATCTGTTCTTCAGCGCTCAGCCTTCTTTATGGTCCAACTCCCATATCCAAGCATGACTACTAGAAAAACCATAGCTTGCAAAGTGATGCCTCTGTTTTTGAATACACTGTCTAGGTTTGTCATAGCTTTCTTCGAAGAAGCAAGCATCTTTTAATTTCATGGCTGCAGTCACGGTTTGCAGTGATTTGGAATGAAGAAAATCTGACACTGTTTCCACTTTTCCCCCATCTGTTGGCCATGAAGTGATGCAATGAGAATTTGAAGTTAAATCTACTTGGTTGAATTTGTTTTGGTATATAGGCGTATCTAATCAAAAATATGTATCTGGGCTTCCCTGGTGATCCAGTGGGTAAGGATACTGCCTTGCAGTGCAAGGGGCACCGGTTCGATCCCTGGCCTGGGAAGATTCCACGTGCCGTGGAGCGGCTGGACTGATGTGTCCAACTACCAAGCCGGAGCTCTGGGGTGCATGCGCCTAGAGCCGGTGTTCTGCAACAAGAGAGGCCACTGTGATGGGAGGCCCACACAGGCCAAAGAACAAAGGTGGATGGAAATGAATAAATGAAAGACCAATAGAAGTGCCCCCCCCCCAAAAATAGATATGTATCTGAAAAACTTTTAATCAAGCTCCAAAAATGAGTTTAGCAGTTATATATGAAATGGGTAGCCACCAAAGACTCACTGTATAGCGTGGGGAACTCTGCTCAATGTTATGTGGCAACTTGGATAGGAGGGGAGTTTGAGGGAGAATGGATACATGTATATGTATGGCTGAGTCCCTTTGCTGTCCACCTGAAACTGTCACAGCATTGCTAATCAGTGATACTCCAGTATAAAATAAAACATTTTTTAAAAGTTGGAAAAAAAAGTTAGCATATCCTTAATAATTGGGCAAAGAGTCAAAAGTAAACAATTACTGAATACCTGTTACATGCTACTTGGGGTTCTGGTCTACAGTGAGCTTGTTATTTAGTGGAGAAGATACGTATTTTTCCTTTTGCATTTGCTTATAGTGGAGAAGATACGTATTTTTCCTTTTGCATTTGCTTATTGTTACAAAAGTGCAGTAGTCAGTGTAGGTAACAGGAACAATAAGTAAAACAGTTTCCTTGCCTAACTATTATACAGTAATTTTGAGGTCCCACATAAATCCTTTTTTTATCCTAATTCTGAAAGCGTATATTTACATAAAGAATGAGTGATCTAAAGCTGTATAACTTCCTCATCCAATGCAGTTCCTTTATGTGGCACAAAAACAGATCCCTGTGGGAATGGCCGGGTCCAATAACCAACATAAATTCTTTTGAGTGAGCAGCATTATTGTTCCTTCCAATTGGTACAGACCATAAAGAAATGTATTTTCATGCTGCTTTTCTGTAATCAGCTTCATTGTCAAACTAAAAATATGAAGCATGTGTTTGATTAAGAGGGGAAACGTGGGCTTCCCTGGTGGTCCAGTAGGTAAAGAGTCCACCTTGCAGTGCAGGGGGCACTGGTTCGATCCCTGGTCTGGAAGAATCCCACGTACCGTTGAGCAGCTGGACCAGTATGTCCAATTGCAAGCCAGCTCTCTAGAGCGCATGTGCCCAGAGCTGTGCTCTGGGGGCCACTGTGATGGGACCCACACAGGCCAAAGAACAAAGGTGGATGGAAATGAATAAATGAAAGACCAATAAAAGTGCCCCCCCCCCCCCAAAAATAGATATGTATCTGAAAAACTTTTAATCAAGCTCCAAAAATGAGTTTAGCAGTTATATATGAAATGGGTAGCCACCAAAGACTCACTGTATAGCGTGGGGAACTCTGCTCAATGTTATGTGGCAACTTGGATAGGAGGGGAGTTTGAGGGAGAATGGATACATGTATATGTATGGCTGAGTCCCTTTGCTGTCCACCTGAAACTGTCACAGCATTGCTAATCAGTGATACTCCAGTATAAAATAAAACATTTTTTAAAAGTTGGAAAAAAAAGTTAGCATATCCTTAATAATTGGGCAAAGAGTCAAAAGTAAACAATTACTGAATACCTGTTACATGCTACTTGGGGTTCTGGTCTACAGTGAGCTTGTTATTTAGTGGAGAAGATACGTATTTTTCCTTTTGCATTTGCTTATAGTGGAGAAGATACGTATTTTTCCTTTTGCATTTGCTTATTGTTACAAAAGTGCAGTAGTCAGTGTAGGTAACAGGAACAATAAGTAAAACAGTTTCCTTGCCTAACTATTATACAGTAATTTTGAGGTCCCACATAAATCCTTTTTTTATCCTAATTCTGAAAGCGTATATTTACATAAAGAATGAGTGATCTAAAGCTGTATAACTTCCTCATCCAATGCAGTTCCTTTATGTGGCACAAAAACAGATCCCTGTGGGAATGGCCGGGTCCAATAACCAACATAAATTCTTTTGAGTGAGCAGCATTATTGTTCCTTCCAATTGGTACAGACCATAAAGAAATGTATTTTCATGCTGCTTTTCTGTAATCAGCTTCATTGTCAAACTAAAAATATGAAGCATGTGTTTGATTAAGAGGGGAAAACTTGGGCTTCCCTGGTGGTCCAGTAGGTAAAGAGTCCACCTTGCAGTGCAGGGGGCACTGGTTCGATCCCTGGTCTGGAAGAATCCCACGTACCGTTGAGCAGCTGGACCAGTATGTCCAATTGCAAGCCAGCTCTCTAGAGCGCATGTGCCCAGAGCTGTGCTCTGCAGCAGGAGGCCATTGCAGTGGGAAGGCCACACATGCCAAAGAATAAAGATGGATGAAAAAATAAATTAAAAAAAGAAACAATAAAAGAGGCCAAACATTTAAAGAAAAAAAAAAGAGGGGAAAACCCTACTCATTTAAAAGCAGGAATCCCTCTTGGACTGAATGAGGGCTTTTATAAGATATTTAGATTTGGAGATGCCAAAAAACAAGCACTGCAGAGCCTTAAAACACTTGAGCTCAGGAGATTATTACAAAGAATTAGAAAACTTTTGTTTATATAGGCATACATACCAAATTGTATTTATCAGGGTTATTTGACAATAGGGAGTAGAATTAATAGAATTAATAGAATTAGATAGAAAACAGGGGTGATCTTTTCCTTTTTTACTGCATATGAAACTTTACAGTAGGAGTGAATTGTGTGAATTTGCCTCTGTGTTTGAATACACTGTCTAGGTTTGTTATAGCTTTCTTTCCTTTTTTGGTGTATTTTGGTATTTTTTCGAATAAAATTGAAACAGTCAAAAAGATAGTGTTCTATGTATTGATACAAAAGGTTATCCAAGATCTGTTGTTTTTTAAAAAAGAAAACTGTATGTAGTATCTTATAAAGCAATGACTTACAAAAAAAATTTTGAAAGAGAGTTACTGAAGTGTTACCATTTGTTGTATTTCAGTGAAGTGGAACATTCCCTTTATGTTTCTACCGTTTTTGTATGGTCTGTAATTATATTACCCTTTAAGTTAATTTCACTTTATCATCTGTTGTTTCAGCACTTGTCTTTGCTTCTTTCCCTTCTTAGGTCCCATTAGATCCTGTTCCCTGGTCTTTGTCTTGTTTTACTCCCCTATTTGGGGTGGGAGAAATTACCCTCCAGTAGCTTCCTGAGAAGGTTTTCCTTCTCTTCTCTGTAATTTAGGCTGGGTGTTGGAATTTAGGTTGAAAATTAGTTTTGCTCAGAACTTTGAGGAGTATGTTACTTTAAGACGCTTTTCTGTAATCAGCTTCATTGTCAAACTAAAAATATGAAGCGCCCCCATGTGCCCCCAGCGGGGCCTGTGCCTCTGGAAGAATCCCAGCTGGACCAGTATGTCCAATTGCAAGCCAGCTCTCTAGAGCGCATGTGCCCAGAGCTGTGCTCTGCAGCAGGAGGCCATTGCAGTGGGAAGGCCACACATGCCAAAGAATAAAGATGGATGAAAAAATAAATTAAAAAAAGAAACAATAAAAGAGGCCAAACATTTAAAGAAAAAAAAAAGAGGGGAAAACCCTACTCATTTAAAAGCAGGAATCCCTCTTGGACTGAATGAGGGCTTTTATAAGATATTTAGATTTGGAGATGCCAAAAAACAAGCACTGCAGAGCCTTAAAACACTTGAGCTCAGGAGATTATTACAAAGAATTAGAAAACTTTTGTTTATATAGGCATACATACCAAATTGTATTTATCAGGGTTATTTGACAATAGGGAGTAGAATTAATAGAATTAATAGAATTAGATAGAAAACAGGGGTGATCTTTTCCTTTTTTACTGCATATGAAACTTTACAGTAGGAGTGAATTGTGTGAATTTGCCTCTGTGTTTGAATACACTGTCTAGGTTTGTTATAGCTTTCTTTCCTTTTTTGGTGTATTTCGGTATTTTTTCGAATAAAATTGAAACAGTCAAAAAGATAGTGTTCTATGTATTGATACAAAAGGTTATCCAAGATCTGTTGTTTTTTAAAAAAGAAAACTATGTAGTATCTTATAAAGCAATGACTTACAAAAAAAATTTTGAAAGAGAGTTACTGAAGTGTTACCATTTGTTGTATTTCAGTGAAGTGGAACATTCCCTTTATGTTTCTACCGTTTTTGTATGGTCTGTAATTATATTACCCTTTAAGTTAATTTCACTTTATCATCTGTTGTTTCAGCACTTGTCTTTGCTTCTTTCCCTTCTTAGGTCCCATTAGATCCTGTTCCCTGGTCTTTGTCTTGTTTTACTCCCCTATTTGGGGTGGGAGAAATTACCCTCCAGTAGCTTCCTGAGAAGGTTTTCCTTCTCTTCTCTGTAATTTAGGCTGGGTGTTGGAATTTAGGTTGAAAATTAGTTTTGCTCAGAACTTTGAGGAGTATGTTACTTTAAAAAAAGAAAATCAAATATTTCCAACATATAGGTAGTAAAGTTCATAACATTAAAGTGAACACACCTCAGAAATAAAATAACTGAAGTTACTGATGGTATTCCTGTGACAGATACTGTCTGCCTTCCATCATTATCTTGATTTTGGTATTTAATGTTTCTCCTGCATCTCATTACTTTGTGTTTGTAAATTTTAATATAATTGATAGTATTATTTCATATGTTTTCCAGCTTTGCTTAAATAATGTACTGTATGGTGCTTGTCGTAAGGAACCTACCTGCTAATGCAGGAAACATAAGAGGTGAGGTTCCATCTGAGTCGGGAAGATCCCCTAGGGGAGGGCGTGGCAACACACTCTAGCATTCTTGGCCTGGAGGATCCCATGGACAGAGGAGCCTGGAAGGCTACTCCATAAGGTCGCAAAGAGTTGGACTGAAAGGACTTAGCATGCCACGCATACACATGCATTCTCTGAAGCTTTTTGAATAATATTTCTGAAAGTTATCTAGTTATATGTATACTTTTTGGTATATATAGTTTTGATAACATTCATTTTTCACTGGTTTGTAGTTTTTCGTTATATAAATACATCCCAGTTCATTTGTCTATTCTTTCATTAATGGATTTGGAGGTATTTACATTAACCTGGGGTTATATGTGGGTGCAAGAAAGGGGTACGCTTGCTGTGGAATCCCTGGGTTCATATACATGTTTATACTTTCTGTCTGGAAAATTTTGAAAGAGAGTTACTGAAGTGTTACCATTTGTTGTATTTCAGTGAAGTGGAACATTCCCTTTATGTTTCTACCGTTTTTGTATGGTCTGTAATTATATTACCCTTTAAGTTAATTTCACTTTATCATCTGTTGTTTCAGCACTTGTCTTTGCTTCTTTCCCTTCTTAGGTCCCATTAGATCCTGTTCCCTGGTCTTTGTCTTGTTTTACTCCCCTATTTGGGGTGGGAGAAATTACCCTCCAGTAGCTTCCTGAGAAGGTTTTCCTTCTCTTCTCTGTAATTTAGGCTGGGTGTTGGAATTTAGGTTGAAAATTAGTTTTGCTCAGAACTTTGAGGAGTATGTTACTTTAAAAAAAGAAAATCAAATATTTTCAACATATAGGTAGTAAAGTTCATAACATTAAAGTGAACACACCTCAGAAATAAAATAACTGAAGTTACTGATGGTATTCCTGTGACAGATACTGTCTGCCTTCCATCATTATCTTGATTTTGGTATTTAATGTTTCTCCTGCATCTCATTACTTTGTGTTTGTAAATTTTAATATAATTGATAGTATTATTTCATATGTTTTCCAGCTTTGCTTAAATAATGTACTGTATGATGCTTGTCGTAAGGAACCTACCTGCTAATGCAGGAAACATAAGAGGTGAGGTTCCATCTGAGTCGGGAAGATCCCCTAGGGGAGGGCGTGGCAACACACTCTAGCATTCTTGGCCTGGAGGATCCCATGGACAGAGGAGCCTGGAAGGCTACTCCATAAGGTCGCAAAGAGTTGGACTGAAAGGACTTAGCATGCCACGCATACACATGCATTCTCTGAAGCTTTTTGAATAATATTTCTGAAAGTTATCTAGTTATATGTATACTTTTTGGTATATATAGTTTTGATAACATTCATTTTTCACTGGTTTGTAGTTTTTCGTTATATAAATACATCCCAGTTCATTTGTCTATTCTTTCATTAATGGATTTGGAGGTATTTACATTAACCTGGGGTTATATGTGGGTGCAAGAATTTCTTTTAGGGTGTACGCTTGCTGTGGAATCCCTGGGTTCATATACAGGCCTGTCTTCAACTATAATAAATACTGCCAAGTTATTCTCCACAGTATTTGTAGTAGTTTATATGCAATTATCAGTGTATGAAAGTTACTATTGCTCTACATTCTTGCCAATACAGTTTAACTTTAACAGTTCTGGTGGGTAGACTGTGGTACCTCATTGTGTGTGTGTGTGTGTGTGTGTGTGTGTGTGTGTGTGTGTGTGTGTGTGTGTGTGTTTCTGTTGTGAGGAGTTGCTTATCTTTCTGATTATATTTAATGCTATTCAGATTTCCTCTTTTGTGAATTTTTTCCCAATTTTTACTAATTTTTAATTTGGCTTGTCTTTCTTGTTTATGAAAGTATATTCTAGACATGAATTCTTTGTTGGTCATTACTTTGGAATTATATTTTCTTCAGTTGATCTTTTCACTTCTAATATTATCTTTATGCACAGAATTTTTACATTTTATTACAGCGAGGATAGTAAATCTGGCAATTAAAATGTAAAATTTATTTACATTTTTTCTGTGATTTTTGTCTTTTTCTTAAAAATAGCTTTATTGAAGTATAGTTGACATACAGTAAACCTCTCATATTTAAAATAAACAATTTGATAAGCTTTGGCATATTTGTATACCCGTGAAACCATAATCAAAATAGTGAATGAACCTAGAAACTTTCTACTCCCATTGCATTTCCTCTTTCTTACTTTCCTTCTATAATAACTTTCCATCTTCATCAGCTATGCTGCTTTCTCTATGGATATATTGCATTTTTAGAATTTTACATAAAAAACCCATACAGTCTCTTTTTGATTCTTTCACTTAGTATAGTTACTTTGAAATTCATTTATGTTATTGTATATATTAATAATCAGTTTCTTTTATTGCTGAGTATTTATTGTATGGCTTTGTCATGATTTGTTTGTCCTTTCATATTTTGGAACATTCGACTTGTTTCCAATTTTTGGCTAATAAAATTTACATTCGTGTAAGTCTGTATGTATTTTTTTAACTGGAATGGCTGGATCACAGTATTCTGCCTAAAAAAAGGGTTTGGGCAAGAATTTCTTTTAGGGTGTACGCTTGCTGTGGAATCCCTGGGTTCATATACAGGCCTGTCTTCAACTATAATAAATACTGCCAAGTTATTCTCCACAGTATTTGTAGTAGTTTATATGCAATTATCAGTGTATGAAAGTTACTATTGCTCTACATTCTTGCCAATACAGTTTAACTTTAACAGTTCTGGTGGGTAGACTGTGGTACCTCATTGTGTGTGTGTGTGTGTGTGTGTGTGTGTGTGTGTGTGTGTGTGTGTGTGTGTGTGTTTCTGTTGTGAGGAGTTGCTTATCTTTCTGATTATATTTAATGCTATTCAGATTTCCTCTTTTGTGAATTTTTTCCCAATTTTTACTAATTTTTAATTTGGCTTGTCTTTCTTGTTTATGAAAGTATATTCTAGACATGAATTCTTTGTTGGTCATTACTTTGGAATTATATTTTCTTCAGTTGATCTTTTCACTTCTAATATTATCTTTATGCACAGAATTTTTACATTTTATTACAGTGAGGATAGTAAATCTGGCAATTAAAATGTAAAATTTATTTACATTTTTTCTGTGATTTTTGTCTTTTTCTTAAAAATAGCTTTATTGAAGTATAGTTGACATACAGTAAACCTCTCATATTTAAAATAAACAATTTGATAAGCTTTGGCATATTTGTATACCCGTGAAACCATAATCAAAATAGTGAATGAACCTAGAAACTTTCTACTCCCATTGCATTTCCTCTTTCTTACTTTCCTTCTATAATAACTTTCCATCTTCATCAGCTATGCTGCTTTCTCTATGGATATATTGCATTTTTAGAATTTTACATAAAAAACCCATACAGTCTCTTTTTGATTCTTTCACTTAGTATAGTTACTTTGAAATTCATTTATGTTATTGTATATATTAATAATCAGTTTCTTTTATTGCTGAGTATTTATTGTATGGCTTTGTCATGATTTGTTTGTCCTTTCATATTTTGGAACATTCGACTTGTTTCCAATTTTTGGCTAATACTTACAAAGCTATTATGAACATTCGTGTGTAAGTCTGTGTATGAACAAATACTTTCTTTTTCTCTTGGGTAAATATCTGGAATGGCTGGATCACATGTCAGGTTTTTCAGAGTAGCTGTATCGCTTTACATTCCTAACAACAATGTATGAGAGTTCTGGTTTTCCACCTCCTGAGCAACACTTGGCCGTGGCTAGTCTTACAGTTTTACCCATCTTAAAATTAGTGGCAGGTCATTGTGGTTCTTGCATTTCCCTGGTAACTTCTGTTGAGTATTTTTTCATGTGCTCACTTACCAGTTGTATATCTTCTTTGGAAATGTATTTTTTCAACTCTTTTGCTCACTTGAAAATATTGGATTGTTTGTTTTCTTATTGTTGAGGTTTTTTTTTTTTTTAATCTTTTGGGGCGTGGGGTGGGGAGGGAGAGGGATGGGCGGGCCACTTCTATTGGTCTTTCATTTCTCTATTTTCATCCGTCCTTGTTCTTTGGCTCCTGTGGGAGCTCCCATCGTGGTGGCCTCTATTGTTGCAGAGCACCGGCTCCGGGCGCATGCGCGCCAGAGCTCCAGCTCGGTAATTGGACACATCAGTCCAGCCGCTCCATGGCATGTGGGATCTTCCCAGGCCAGGGATCGAACCGGTGCCCCTTGCACTGCAAGGCGGTGTCCTTACCCACTGGACCACCAGGGAAGCCCGTATTGTTGAGTTTTGAGAGGAGTGTATGGGTGTTTCTGGACCCAAGCCCTTTATTCAGCATATTCTTTTTTTCCCTTTTTTAAATGTTGTGACTTAGATGACAAAGGGTGGACAGATTGGGATGGCGATTAGTGTCACTTTTAAATTACACACCTTTTGCAACTGGTTCACTTGGGATCTCTGGAGGAACACCCTTGGCTCTGACACAGATTTCTTACTTTCCTTCTATAATAACTTTCCATCTTCATCAGTATTTTAATTGCATTTTAGAATTTTACTAAAACCCATACAGTCTCTTTTGATTCTTTCACTTAGTATAGTTACTTTGAAATTCATTTATGTTATTGTATATATTAATAATCAGTTTCTTTTATTGCTGAGTATTTATTGTATGGCTTTGTCATGATTTGTTTGTCCTTTCATATTTTGGAACATTCGACTTGTTTCCAATTTTTGGCTAATACTTACAAAGCTATTATGAACATTCGTGTGTAAGTCTGTGTATGAACAAATACTTTCTTTTTCTCTTGGGTAAATATCTGGAATGGCTGGATCACATGTCAGGTTTTTCAGAGTAGCTGTATCGCTTTACATTCCTAACAACAATGTATGAGAGTTCTGGTTTTCCACCTCCTGAGCAACACTTGGCCGTGGCTAGTCTTACAGTTTTACCCATCTTAAAATTAGTGGCAGGTCATTGTGGTTCTTGCATTTCCCTGGTAACTTCTGTTGAGTATTTTTTCATGTGCTCACTTACCAGTTGTATATCTTCTTTGGAAATGTATTTTTTCAACTCTTTTGCTCACTTGAAAATATTGGATTGTTTGTTTTCTTATTGTTGAGGTTTTTTTTTTTTTTTAATCTTTTGGGGCGTGGGGTGGGGAGGGAGAGGGATGGGCGGGCCACTTCTATTGGTCTTTCATTTCTCTATTTTCATCCGTCCTTGTTCTTTGGCTCCTGTGGGAGCTCCCATCGTGGTGGCCTCTATTGTTGCAGAGCACCGGCTCCGGGCGCATGCGCGCCAGAGCTCCAGCTCGGTAATTGGACACATCAGTCCAGCCGCTCCATGGCATGTGGGATCTTCCCAGGCCAGGGATCGAACCGGTGCCCCTTGCACTGCAAGGCGGTGTCCTTACCCACTGGACCACCAGGGAAGCCCGTATTGTTGAGTTTTGAGAGGAGTGTATGGGTGTTTCTGGACCCAAGCCCTTTATTCAGCATATTCTTTTTTTCCCTTTTTTAAATGTTGTGACTTAGATGACAAAGGGTGGACAGATTGGGATGGCGATTAGTGTCACTTTTAAATTACACACCTTTTGCAACTGGTTCACTTGGGATCTCTGGAGGGAACACCCTTGGCTCTGACACAGATTCCATTGTGCTGATTATGGGCATGGAGAGAGCATAAGGAGCTCACTACCAGTTTAGGGATCATGACAAGGATGAACTGAGGCAGAACAACATGGCGGCAGTCACACATTGTGGACAGAACTCCTGGTAAACTCATGTGAGATGCTCTCAAAAACTTCAAGGAGAAACTGGGTGAGACATTAACAGGAAAGAAAAGTCCTACATTACTAGATGGCCACAAGAGCAGCCAAATCATGGCTTATTGGCATCTATTCTCCTAGGCTTTGGCTTGTCTTTTCATTCTCTTTAACAGTGTCTTTTGAAAAACACATGTTCTTAATTTTGATAAGGTTAAATTTATCAACTTGTTCTTTTATTGATTTTTCATGTTGTATATGAGAAGCCTGCCTACTAAGAGCACAAAGATTTTCTATGTTCTCTTCTATAAATGTTTTTGTTTTGGGTTTTACATTTAGATCTGTGATCCATTTGGAGTTAATTTTTGTATATTATGTGAGTGATGGATGGAAGTTCTTTATATATGTATATGAACATCTAAATAGTGTAACAGCATTTGTTGAAAAGATTGCTTTCCCAGTGAATTGAGAAATCGCCTTTGCAGTTTGCTGAAAATCAGTTAGCCTTATATATGTAGGTCTATTTCTGGACTTTATTCTGTTCCATTAATCTATTTGTATACCTTGATGCCATTACCACACTTTTGTGTTGCTTTTTTCAAACAGAAACTATAGTATTATGAAAGCAACATTGCACATAGACAGGAAGTAGAATGGTTGCCAGGGGCTGGAGGGAAGAGGGAATGGAGAGTTATTGTTTAATGGGTTGAGTTTCATTTTTGCAAGATGAAATAAGTTCTGTGGATGGATGGTGGTAGTGGTAACGTACAACTTAAATACGCTTAATACTGCAGAACTGTACCAGTAAAAATTATTAAAATGACAAATTTTGTTACTTGTGTTTTGCCACAGTTTTTTTTTTTTTTTGACCTATATAGCACAATGTCTGGTACAAAATGAGTACACAGTCATTTCTGTTAAATGATTTTTGAAAAATCAAGATCCAGAGAGGTTAACTAGCAAGTGATGGGGATAGAGGTTTGACTCCACAACTGAAAGACATGTTATTTCACTCTGTTACACAGCTACCTCAGAATTGTAATTCTTTTCCTCAATGTGATAGAGCTTGGATTTTAAAATCTCCAGATTTAAGAAGTATTCTAGATCTCTTTGGTAATAGTGACTTACAGAAATGGGGACTATTTGAACTTAACCTGTTCTCTTTCCCCAGTCTTCCTGTTCATGCTCACCCATTTCTGTTTCTTGAAAATTGCTCTTCTTAAGTCTCAAAACATAAAGTTAACTTTTTTTGGGCATTTTCGTATTGTGGTAAAGTATACATAATATAAAATTTGCCATTTTAGCTATTTTTACGCATACGGTTCTGTGGCATTACGTATACTATGAGGCTTCCCTGGTGGTCCAGTGGGTAAAGAGTCCGCCTTGCGGTCTTCCCTGGTAGCTCAGTGGTAAAGAGTTCGCCTGTCAATGCAGGAGACACCAGTTTGATCCGTGATCCAGGAGGATCCCACATGCTGCGGAGCAGCTAAGCCTGTGAGCCACGACTAATGAGCCCGTGCTCTAGAGCCTTGGAGCAGCAACTGTTGAGCCCATGTGCCACAATTACTGAAGCCCGTGTGCCGTAGAGCCCGAGCTCCACATCAAGAGAAGTCACTGCGACAAGAAGCCTGCTCACCTCAACAAGAGAGTAGCCTCCACTTCTTGCAACTAGAGAAGAGCCTGCAGCAGCAGTGAAAACCCAGAATAGCCAAAAATGAATAAATAAAATGAAAAAAAGAGAAAAAGAAGTCTACCTTGCAGTGCACAGGGCACTGGTTTGATCCCTGGCCCAGGAAGATCCCACATGCCATGGAGTGGCTGGACCTGTGTGTCCAATTACAAGCCAGCACTCTGGAGCACATGCACCCAGAGCTGGTGCTCTGCAAGGAGAGAGGCCACTGCAATGGGAGGCCCACACATGTCAAAGAATAAAGATGGATGAAAACAAATAAATAAATAAACAAATAAAAGAGGCCTAAACTAAAAAAAAAGTGTATTGTTGTTATCCAACCATCACTACCATTCATGTCTAGAATATCTTCATCTTCTCAAACTGAACCTCTTTTAACTCATCAGACGCTAATTCCCTGTTCCTCCCTCTCTCTTGCCTCTGGTAACCACCATATTCTGTATTTTCTCTATGAATTCAACTATGGTACATCACATAAGTGGAAACATAAGTCACTTTGTGACTTGCTTATTTCAGTTAGCATAGTGGTTTTAATTTTTATTGACTTTGTAGCATGTGTCGTTTCCTTTCTTCTTAAGGATGCATAATATTCCATTGTGTTTATATATCACAATTTGTTCATCTATCCCTTGATGGATTCTTGGATTGCTTCCGTCTGTTGCAAATAATGCTGCTAGGAACATGGGTACAGACAGATAGTTCTCCAAGTCCCTAGTTTCAGTTCTTTTGGGTATATATATATCCAGAATTGAAGTTACTGGATCATAAGGTAATTCTGTTTAATTTTTGGAGAAACCACCAGGCATTTTGCACTATGGATATACCAGTTTACATTCCCACCAGCAGTGCACAGAGGTTCTAAGGAAGTCACGGTTCCTATATGTTTTGATGCAATTGTTAACTTCCTTTTTAAGGTTGTTCACTGTCAGTGTATAAAAACACAACTGAGGGAATTTCCTGTCAATCCAGTAGTTAGGATTTTGTGCTTTCATCCCTGGCTGAGAAGCTAAGATGCCACAAGCTTTATGGTGCGGCCAAAGACAAAAGAATAAACCAGATCACACAATTGACTTTGTTGTGTTAAATTTGTATTGTGCAACTTGGCTGAACTTGTTTATTTGAATAGTTTTTTTGTTTTTTTTTAATATTTTCTATGTATAAAATCATGTCATCTGCAATGATACTTCTTTTCTTTCCAATTTGGATACCTTTTATTTCTTTTTCTTGCCTAATTGCTCTCACTAGGACTTCCAGTACTACACTAAATGGAAGTTGTGAAGCTGGGCATCTTTCTTACTGGCTTTCAAGGAAAAACTTTTAGTCTTTTACCACTGAGTGTAATGTTAGGGTTTTTCATTTGTGGTCTATATATTGAGATACTTTTCCTTCTGTTCCTCATTTGTTGAGTGTTTTTGTATTTGGTTATCGTGAAAGGTTGTTAAATCTTTCAGATACTCTTTCTTCATCAGTTGATGTGACGTGTGAGGTTTTCCTTCATTTGTTCCTCCCTCTCTTGCCTCTGGTAACCACCATATTCTGTATTTTCTCTATGAATTCAACTATGGTACATCACATAAGTGGAAACATAAGTCACTTTGTGACTTGCTTATTTCAGTTAGCATAGTGGTTTTAATTTTTATTGACTTTGTAGCATGTGTCGTTTCCTTTCTTCTTAAGGATGCATAATATTCCATTGTGTTTATATATCACAATTTGTTCATCTATCCCTTGATGGATTCTTGGATTGCTTCCGTCTGTTGCAAATAATGCTGCTAGGAACATGGGTACAGACAGATAGTTCTCCAAGTCCCTAGTTTCAGTTCTTTTGGGTATATATATATCCAGAATTGAAGTTACTGGATCATAAGGTAATTCTGTTTAATTTTTGGAGAAACCACCAGGCATTTTGCACTATGGATATACCAGTTTACATTCCCACCAGCAGTGCACAGAGGTTCTAAGGAAGTCACGGTTCCTATATGTTTTGATGCAATTGTTAACTTCCTTTTTAAGGTTGTTCACTGTCAGTGTATAAAAACACAACTGAGGGAATTTCCTGTCAATCCAGTAGTTAGGATTTTGTGCTTTCATCCCTGGCTGAGAAGCTAAGATGCCACAAGCTTTATGGTGCGGCCAAAGACAAAAGAATAAACCAGATCACACAATTGACTTTGTTGTGTTAAATTTGTATTGTGCAACTTGGCTGAACTTGTTTATTTGAATAGTTTTTTTGTTTTTTTTTAATATTTTCTATGTATAAAATCATGTCATCTGCAATGATACTTCTTTTCTTTCCAATTTGGATACCTTTTATTTCTTTTTCTTGCCTAATTGCTCTCACTAGGACTTCCAGTACTACACTAAATGGAAGTTGTGAAGCTGGGCATCTTTCTTACTGGCTTTCAAGGAAAAACTTTTAGTCTTTTACCACTGAGTGTAATGTTAGGGTTTTTCATTTGTGGTCTATATATTGAGATACTTTTCCTTCTGTTCCTCATTTGTTGAGTGTTTTTGTTTTTGGTTATCGTGAAAGGTTGTTAAATCTTTCAGATACTCTTTCTTCATCAGTTGATGGGACATGTGAGGTTTTTTTCCCTTCATGCTCTTAATAATGATTTTCATATGCTGATCCATACTTGCATTCCAGGAATAAATTCCACTTGGTCACAGTGTATAGTCCATTTTAATAGGCCATTGAATTCAGCTTGCTAATATTATGTTGATGATTAAAATACTGTATTTGCCCTATCCAGCTGACCCTCAAAAAATTGCATTTAATGTACAGTAGTTGTGACAAGTTCTTGTCACTATTTTACATAATAATAGGTATGTAAATTGGAACAAATTTTCTGGTGCAAATTTGGCACTATGAAAAGTCCTAGGAATTATGCATCCTTTGACCCAGCAATTCCATTTGTAGAACATGGTGCTTAATACTGTAATAATTTTATAAATATTATATATAGACACCATCCTGTCCAGAAACAGGGACTTGAGTAATAAATTGTGGTATACACATGAGGCATAATACTGATGTTGAAGAAAATTTTACAAAACAATGTATAGTTTGAGTCTATTAAGATGCTACTATTTAGGCATAAAAAATCCTCAAATTTTATCTGTTAACAGTGGTCTATTTTGGGGTAATGGTGGTGTTGATTATTGACATTTTTATTTTTGCGTCTTAGTCTGTATTTTTTAAACAAAGGATATTTTATTACGAAATGGCAAAGGATATATTTTCTTAAATATTTATGTTTTATTTTGGCTGTGCTGGGTCTTTGTTGCTACGAGGGCTTTTCTCTAGTTGCTTTTCTCTAGTTGGGGCTACTCCCCAGTTGTGGTGTACAGGCTTCTCACTATGATCTTTTCTTATTGCAGGTGTTAGTGGTTGCGGCTCCCAGCTTCTAGAGTAGTTATGGCACATGGACTTAGTTGCTCCATAGCACGTGGCAACTTCCCAGATCAGAGATTGATCCTGTGTCTCCTGCATTGGCAGGCAGATTCCTTACCACTGAGCCACCAGGAAAGGCCAGTAAAAGATATTACTAAAAATTGAAAATGAAATTAGAAAGCATAGCTAAATCCCATGACAAGATCAGTATCTAACAATAATCTTGGGTAGGCTAGGATGATGGATTGAATCCAGTGAAATTTAATGAGATTAGATGAATAGATGAATAAAGTAGCAAGCCATATTTTTGCATTTAAAAAGCCAACTGTAACCAATATAAAAAGTGTGAGGTGCAGCCTAATAGCAGTGTATGTACAAGACTTAAAAGTTGTGGTTTACTCTAGCCTGTCTGAATGTAAGCAGACAGCTGTTCTATTCTCATTCCATTTCATCTCATACCCAGCTTAGTCTCTTTGAGGGAAACCTCCCATGCTTCCTCACCAACTGATGTTAAGTCTTGTCACTGTTTGCCCCATCTATTCTTTTGATCTTTTCTGATGTTGTTCAAGCTGCTGTCTGCCTAAATTCCTTTTCCTCTCATTTTCACATTTTCAAACTTGACCCATACCTCAGAAATCCAGCTCAAGTGCTACCCCTTGCTGGAAGTCTGTCTGTCATAGTACAATCACATTTTACTCAAATTTATTTAATTCTGGTAATTTCACATGTTGAGAAATTAAAATCAATAAGATTTCTTGCCTAATGGACAAAGTTTGAAATAAACGCAATCCTCCTCTATTAGAAGTCACATAAAGACATGCATCTTTAACAGTAAGGGCCAAGTACCAGATGCCTTTTGTCATCTGTTTGTGAAACACCAACCTTTTAAAGTGTGAACTATCAGTCTCCCTATTGCTGGAAAACTTTCCCTAGAAGCAGTCACTTTAAATAGAAATTAAATGTTATAAACAGTCAAGAAGAAGGTCAGATGATGCCATGATACTACTTGTAGAAGATTAAAGCTGATGCTTGGCGGAAGGAGGGCAGAGTTTTAAAAGCACAACTAAAATAGAATTGTAGAATTGGGTGTTCTTGAAAGTCTTGTAGCAAAATGATTAAGTGTGGGCTCTGGAGTTAGATGACCCCAGTTCAAATCCTCAGTCCAGTATTTACTACTAAGTTGACTTTTAGAAATTAACTTAATCTCTCTGTGCTTTTGTTTCCTCATTTTAAAAATGGGCTGATCATAAATCACCTACCTCTTTGGGTTATTGTACTCAATGTTAGTAACACATAAAGCTCTTAGGAAAATACCTAGTACATACTGTATGCTCAAAAATATTAACTGTGATTATTCAACTGGAAAAATTAGTCTCAAACCATTTGAGTTTTAAATTGGAATGCATCACTGTGTAAAATATGACCATCATGGAAAAAAATTCTCCTTCCTTCATAGTTTCAGAGACTAGTCAGAGTGCTACCAAGCTCTTTAAGACAGTATAGTGAGAATGTAGATAGGATCGGGATGAGAGGAGATATTCTTTCCTTTTCTTGTAAATGTAATAATGCTTATTAAAAGAAAATTTGGGAAGAATTTCAGAAAAAAAATTTTTAAGTTTTATTTATTGATTTATTTCTGGCTATTCTGGATTTTCACTGCTGCTGCAGGCTCTTCTCTTGTTGCAGGGATTGAGGACTACTCTCTATTTGAGGTAAGCAGGCTTCTTGTTGCGGTGACTTGTTGTGGAACTTGGACTCTAGGGCATACAGGCTTCAGTAGTTGTGGCTCATGGGCGTAGCTGCTCCATGATATGTGGGATCTTCCTGGATCAGAGATCGAACCTGTGTTTCCTGCATTGGCAAGTGAACTTTTCACCACTGAGCTACCAGGGAAGCCCAGAAAAAATTTTAAATGCTACAAAATTGCTTATAATCCTACTACTACCCCAGTGCTAATAACCATTAATATGTTTATTAACATTAATATGGCTGTTTCTTCTAGGTTTTTTCCTGTGCATTAATTTTTATGTAAAAATAAGTTATGATTATAACACATACACAGAACTGAAGGATATTTAGCCTGGAGAAGTAAATTGTTGTAGCATTCTAGATGAAGGATGTTCTGAGCCTGGTCTAGGTCACTGGCTGCAGAAATAAAGCATAAGATCAGAGACAAAGGTATTAATATTTCTGCAGTTGAATCAGTAAACTTTCATGTGGTGGTTTCAGAGGTAGTTTTTTTTTTTTTTTTGGCTCTGACTCGAAAAGAGACAGATGGAACATAGGAGGAAGAGCATATTTGATGGGAAAGATGTTTGTTTTCAGCATGTTGAATTTTAAATTTGAATAGGACAACCAGATGGAAATGTCTAACAGGCATTTGAGGTATATAGGATGGACTTGAGAGAGTATCTGCCTGGGATATTATTGAGCACACCCTGTGAGGTTTTTAAAATGAACATGATACCAGATTAGGCTGATTTTATCTAACCTCAGTGTACTTAGTTCTTTAAGGGCAAGAATGGGGTCTCCATCTCTATTATCCACCACATTATTGCTACATAGTAGGCTTTTGTAGAATATAAATGAGTTTACTGAAACGAAGAGAAAAGACCATTAATTTGGTCATTAATTTGGTCTCTGGAGAATGCCAATGAACTTGAGGGAGTCATAATTATCATTTATTGCCACTTTCTTGCTCGGTTTTGATGGTGTCTAAAATTTAAATTTCTAAGGAGAAAAGACTTCCATTTTTCTTTTCTGCTTCTGATGAGATTTTGTTTACATGTGTTATTTAAAAATGTTATTTGGATGGCTATAGTTCATTCAGTTTAATCTTGCATTCTCAAAAAGAAAAAAAAAGGTCAGTTCTCCTTTGAGCCAACCCGCTGTTCTAGCAGCATCTTCCACTTTAACAATGCCAATTCTACCTTAGGTTGGCCAGGTGGATTAGCAGCAACTCTCCCTTCCCCTGCTCTAATAAACTTTACTATCCTCTCAAAAAAGAAAAAAAAAAAGAAGTAAAGAAGATTGTTCCAGTGACTCTTCCAGTGTTCAGAGTATGCACATAGTGGCTATGTTAAGAACACCTCCCTTTTTAAAAACTAAAAAAAGAAAAGTTTAACCATTCTAAGTTTTTATTTTATATTGGAGTATAGTCAGTTAACAGTGTTGTGACAGTTCCAAGTGAACAACAAAGGGATTCAGCCATATGTGTACATGTATTCAATTCTTCCCCAAATTCCCCTCCATCCAGGCTGCCACATACAATGAGCAGAGTTCTTTCGCTGTATAGTAGGACCTTGTTGGTTGTCCATTTTATATATAGCAGTGAAGGACACCACCTTAATGTGATTAACACATGAAGGGGAAAAGATTTAGGAATATAAAAATTATGTAAATAAGTATAGGGAAAATGTAAACATCAATACTGACAGGATATTTAATCTTTGAAATTGCATCACTTGTTGGGAATCTTAATTGTATGGCTGTGTCAGAAGACACTGGATTGGTATAAGGAGCTTCTGAGTGGGGAGGTGGACTGTAGAAAGAACATCATCTCTGTGCACTCTGCCCTTCTCTTTGCATACTTCAGCCAGCAGTTGTTTAATTTGCATGTGTGGTTTCATCTCTTGTTGCGTTGACTCATTATGAAAGCCCCAGGAAGATAGGGCCCCATGTCTTTCTCCCCAGTGTCTAGCTCCTTACTGGAGTAGGCTATCAAAAAATATTTGGCAAATGAATAGAATGATAAGTTTATTCAGTAAACTGGTAAATTTATTCAGTAAGCATTTAATGAGACTCAAATGTCTTATGGAGGTGGAAGTGGGTGAAGGAGTGTTGGGCCTACAAAGGTTGATGAGATATCTGACCTTAAGGAGCATAGTAAAATCTGAATGTGAATTTGTAAAGCCTTCTGGTTTTCAGATTAACTATTGCTGACAATAGGTGATTTGCTGACCTAAAAAATTTCTTTTTGACATAGACTTTGAGATTTCTTAAGAGAAATTATGTGAAATAATCCAATATCACTGCAAATGGTGACTGCAGTCATGAACTTAAAAGACGATTGGTCCTTGGAAGAAAAGCTATGACAAACGTAGACAGCATGTTAAAAAGCAGGGACATCACTTTAAAAAGCGGCAGCATCACTCTGCTGACAAAGGTCCGGATAGTCAAAGCTGCGGTGTTCCCAGTATCATGTATGGATGTGAGAGCTGGACCATAAAGAAGGCTGAGTGCCAAAGAATTGATTGATGCTTTCGAACTGTGGAAGACTCTTGAGAGTCTCTTAAACTTCAAGGAGATCAAGCCAGTCAGTCCTAAAGAAAATTGACCCTGAATATTCATTGGAAGGACTGATGCTAAATCTGAAGCTCCAGTACTTTGGTCACTTGATGTGAAGAGCCACTCACTGGAAAAGATTGAGGGCGGGAAGAAAAGGGGGTAACAGAGGATGAGATAGATGGCATCTCCAACTCAGTGGGCATGAGCAAACTCCTGGAGGTGGTGAAGGTCAGAGAAGCCTGGTGTGCTGCAGTCCACAGGGTTGCAAAGAGCTGGACACAACTTAGTGACTGAACCACAACAGTGTGAAATCTTACTTATGTAACTGATGAACACACAATTCTGCATTCCTTTTCTTAACTCATTTAGCTAGAAAGGATTGTTATGGGGTCAGTTTTATGATTCTCTGTTATTACTCAGTTTTTTTCTTATTTTATTAAAATTTGGGATTTGATTAGATGGGGACATAATGCTCTTACGAAAATACAGAAGGAGCCCGCTTCTCTAAAATGACTGTGATAAAGCAACTAGATACTTGAGTGGATGTTCTGAAATATTAGGTTCATGTAAAAATAATTGTGGTTTTGCATTGTTGAACTTTGCTGTTTGATATTGGAATGTATTCTTAAATAAATAAATATAGTTTATTTATAAGATGTTATACATCTTTTTTGTTTTAAAGAAATGCATTTTATTTATTTATTTATTGGATATTCTGGGTTTTCACTGCTGCTGCAGGCTCTTCTCTAGTTGCAGGGATTGGGGGCTACTCTCTAGTTGAGGTGAGCATGCTTTTTGTTGTGGTGACTTCTCTTGTTGTGGAACTCAAGCTCTACAGCACACAGGCTACAGTAATTGTGGCACATGGACTCAGTAGTTGCAGCTCCGAGGCTCTAGAGCACAGGCTGAGTAGTTGTGGCTCGCAGGCTTAGTTGCTTCACAGCATGTGGAATCTTCCTGGCTCAGGGATCAAACCCATGTCTCCTGTATTGGCAGGTGAATTTTTTACTACTGAGCCACCAAGGAAGCCCTGTACATCATTTTAACGCACGTTTCTTACTTTATGTTTTTTACTAATGACTTACTGCTGTGTATTTTATATTTATTTTAGACTATGGAAATGAGGTTAGATTAAAAAGCAAATTAGAGTGATTTTATTATTCAAGTTCAGAATGGGTCTTAAAGCAGTGTAGACAGCTCACATCATCAACAGTGCATTTGACCCAGAAACTGCTGCTCATGAATGCACAGTGCAGTGGTGGTTCAAGAAGTCTTGTAAAAGAGACGGGAGTCTTGAAGATGAGGAGCATAGTGGTCGGCTTCCAGGTTGTCATTGTTCAGTCACTCAGTCGTGTCCAACTCTTTGTGATTCCGTGGACTGCTTTACACCAGGCTTCCCTGTCCTTCATTCTCTCTTGAAGTTGACAGTGACCAATTGAGAGGTTCATTGAAGACCATCCTCTTAGAACTACATGAGAAGTTGCTGAAGAACTCCACTCCGACCACTCTACATTTGGCATTTGAAGCAAATTGGAAAGGTGAAAAAGCTCATTTAGTGGGTGTTGACTGCAAATCAAAATATCATTTTTAAGTGTTGGTTTCTCTTATTCTGTACAACCATGAACCATTTCTTGATTGGATTGTGATGTACAATGAAAAGTGGATTTTATATGACCACTGGTGGTGACTAGCTCATTGGCTGGAGTGAGAAGAAGCTCGAAAGCACTTCCCAAAGCCAAACTTGCACCAAAAAATGGTCATGGTCCCTGATACACTACAGCTTTCAGAATCCTAGCAAAACCATTACATCTGAGAAGTATGGCAACGCCTGCAGCCAGCATTGGTCAAAAGAATGGGCCCAACTCTCCACAACAATACTTGACTGCATGTTGCACAGCCAGTGCTTCAAAAGTTGAATAAGGGCTTCCCTGGTGGTCCAGTGGGTAAAGAGTCCGCCTTTCAGTGCAAGGGGCACCAGTTCGATCCCTGGCCTGGGAAGATCCCACATGCCATGGAGCTGCTGGACTGGTGTGCCCAATTATGAGCCAGTGCGCAGAACCGGTGCTCAGCAGTGAGAGAGGCCACTGTGATGGGAGACCCGCACAGGCCAAAGAATTAAGGTGGATGAAAATAAATGAAGGACCAATAAAAGAGGCTAAAATTTAAAAAAAAAAAAAAGTTAAACAAATTGGGCTATGAAGCTTTGCCTCATCCACTGTATCCACCTGACCTCTTTCCAACTGACTACTTCTTGTTCAAGCATCTCAACATTCTTTTTTTTTTACAGGAAAAATGCTTCCACAACCAGCAGGAGGCAGAAAATGCTTTCTTAAGAGTTTATCAGATCCCCAGGCACACAGGTTTTTATGCTACAGAAATAAACAAACTTGTTTCTCATTGGCAAAAATGTATTGATTGTAGTGACTCCTATTTTGCTTAATAAAGATGTGTTTGAGCCTAGTTATAATGATTTAAAATTCACAGTCAGAAACTGCAGTTATTTATTTATTTGTTTTACCAATCTAATAGCTTAACTGGCTTGATCATTCAAGTATGCAAAGATCAGATAATTCAGTTAGTTAAGGTAGCTTTTTTATGGTATAATGGTTTATCATTTATTTCCCTCTTAAGTTTTTTTTTTTTTTTTGCTTTTTATTTATTTATTTTTGGCTGTTCTGGGTCTTTGTTGATGTGTGGGTTTAGCTGCTCTGTAGTATATGGGATTTTCCTGATTCAGGGATCGAACCTGTGTCTTCTGCATTGGCAGACGGGTTCTTATCCACTGAGCCACAAGGGAAGCCCTATTTCCCTCTTAAATTTTATTTATTTATTTATTCATTCATTTATTTATTTATTTTGGCAGGGGTGGGGAGGGAGGGGGTGGGCGGGCCACTTCTATTGGTCTTTCATTTGTCTAGTTTCATCCATCTTTGTTGTTTAGCCCGTGTGGGCCTCCCATCATCGCGGTGGCGTCTGTTGTCGCAGAGCACCGGCTCTGGGCGCCTGCGCTCCAGAGCTCCGGCTCAGTAATTGGACACATCGGTCCAGCCGCTCCGCGGCACGTGGGATCTTCCCAGGCCAGGGATCGAACCGGTGCCCCTTGCCCTGCAAGGCGGTGCCCTTACCCACTGGAGCACCAGGGAAGCCCCCTCTTAAGTTTTAAATAATCAAGACAGTCAGTTCTTAATGATCAGAACTGATACAAGGACTGTTACTGTGAAAACTACAGAAAAAACTGCAGAAAACCAGTGGACTCCTGCAGTACCAACACAGCTGTTTGTAGTTTGCTAGGTAGAAAGATCAGAAGTTAGGAATCCTTGAAGAGACTATTGTTTTTGAAGTAGCCTCAACTCCCTAACCCCAGTCAGAATGTGTGTTCTGGTGTGGGGGTGGGGGGAAGAAGGACTTGTATAATTCAAGTCTTAACCTAAAGATAGATATTAATTAAGCATAAGCAAAACCTATTCAGTTGTTAGAGGAAAGAAGTATATTAATAGTAGGGAGAACAGCTTTGTGGATCCTAGAGAGATCCCAAGCAAAAATTTGCCAGATTTTCCACACTGTCTAGAGAGCAGAAGCCAGCTTTCCATCCTGATTTGAACACATAATTTTTCCGGCTTTTTTTTTGGTTCTGTTTTTTTTTTATTATTTGTTTGTTTCAGACTTTGAACTCACTAGGAAAAGTCTTACGTCAAAATATGGGGAATGAGGTATCCTAGGTAAATGACTGTCCCTCTTGTAAACAAATAAATGGCATCTGGCGTTGTTGTTCAGTCCGTAAGTCATGTCTTGACTCTTTGCAGCCCCATGGAGTGCAGCATGCCAGGCTTCCCTGTCCTTAACGGTCTCCTTAGAGTTTGCTCAAACTCATGTTCATTGTCGGTGATGCCATCCAACCATCTCATCCTCTGTCATCCCCTTCTCCTGCCCTCAGTCTTTTCCAGCATCAGGGTCTTTTCCAGTGAATTGGCTCTTCACATCTGGTGGCCAAAGTAGTGGATCTTCAGCTTTAGCATCAATCTTTCCAAAGAATATTGAGGGTCGATTTCCTTTAAAATTGACTGTTTTGACCTTCTTGCTATCTGAAGGACTCTCAAGAGTCTTCTCCAGCACCACAATTCAAAAACATCAATTCTTTGGCACTCAGCCTTCATTATGGTCCAGCTCTCACATCCTTGTATGACTACTGGAAAAACCATAGCTTTGACTATGTAGACCTTTGTCAGGGAAGTGATGTCTCTGCTTTTTAATACACTGTCTAGGTTTGTCATAGCTTTCTTCCAAGGAGTGGGCATCTTTTAATTTCATAGCTGCAAGTCACTGTCCACAGTGATATTGGAGCATCTGGAATATATGTTAGTTTTTGAAATAATGTTGTTAAATATAACCTTAACCTTTTAAAAATTATTAGGTATAAGTTAAGCCTGATCAATTCTATATGTGTAGAAAAAAGAGCTAATAAGGGCTGCGCTCAACAGTAAGTCTTGTATAAGGCAGGAATCAAGGTCTTACTTTTGTATAACCAGTGCATTGGTACATGACTTAACCTAAAGATAGATATTAATTAAGCATAAGCAAAACCTATTCAGTTGTTAGAGGAAAGAAGTATATTAATAGTAGGGAGAACAGCTTTGTGGATCCTAGAGAGATCCCAAGCAAAAATTTGCCAGATTTTCCACACTGTCTAGAGAGCAGAAGCCAGCTTTCCATCCTGATTTGAACACATAATTTTTCCGGCTTTTTTTTTGGTTCTGTTTTTTTTTTATTATTTGTTTGTTTCAGACTTTGAACTCACTAGGAAAAGTCTTACGTCAAAATATGGGGAATGAGGTATCCTAGGTAAATGACTGTCCCTCTTGTAAACAAATAAATGGCATCTGGCGTTGTTGTTCAGTCCGTAAGTCATGTCTTGACTCTTTGCAGCCCCATGGAGTGCAGCATGCCAGGCTTCCCTGTCCTTAACGGTCTCCTTAGAGTTTGCTCAAACTCATGTTCATTGTCGGTGATGCCATCCAACCATCTCATCCTCTGTCATCCCCTTCTCCTGCCCTCAGTCTTTTCCAGCATCAGGGTCTTTTCCAGTGAATTGGCTCTTCACATCTGGTGGCCAAAGTAGTGGATCTTCAGCTTTAGCATCAATCTTTCCAAAGAATATTGAGGGTCGATTTCCTTTAAAATTGACTGTTTTGACCTTCTTGCTATCTGAAGGACTCTCAAGAGTCTTCTCCAGCACCACAATTCAAAAACATCAATTCTTTGGCACTCAGCCTTCATTATGGTCCAGCTCTCACATCCTTGTATGACTACTGGAAAAACCATAGCTTTGACTATGTAGACCTTTGTCAGGGAAGTGATGTCTCTGCTTTTTAATACACTGTCTAGGTTTGTCATAGCTTTCTTCCAAGGAGTGGGCATCTTTTAATTTCATAGCTGCAAGTCACTGTCCACAGTGATATTGGAGCATCTGGAATATATGTTAGTTTTTGAAATAATGTTGTTAAATATAACCTTAACCTTTTAAAAATTATTAGGTATAAGTTAAGCCTGATCAATTCTATATGTGTAGAAAAAAGAGCTAATAAGGGCTGCGCTCAACAGTAAGTCTTGTATAAGGCAGGAATCAAGGTCTTACTTTTGTATAACCAGTGCATTGGTACATGATTGGTGCTCAATTTAATGTAGTATTAATGAAACTAGTTACTGAATTTCAGAGATGGTAGCTCCAGGCCTCTAGTGAAAACAGCTATCAGCATTTTATGGCTCTGTTCTTAGATTTATTAATGTGTCAGTAGAGCAGTTCTGCCTTTTATTTAACTCAACAGAAACAATTCATTAAGTGATGAAAATAGACTTCTCTAAACGAACTAGAGCCAAATAAAAGGTGTATGCATCTGTTAACAAAAAGGGAAGGGGTACTGCATTTGAAAACAAAGATAGTCTTGTTTGTTTCATTGTTTTTATTTTTAAAATGATTAAAACTTTAACTTTATTTTTTAGACTTTATTACAATATGCAAGCAACAAGAATGCATCCGAACATATTGTGTATCTTCTGGAGGTGTATCGACTTGCCATCCAAAGCTTTGCCAGTGCTCGCCCGTATTTAACTACTGAGTGTGAAGATGTCCTCTTAGTGCTTGGCAGATTAGTATTGTAAGTTTAAGAACTTAAAGCACTCTTAAGTATTTTTGGTTGTAATATTCCCTGATTTCTCTTTCCTGTGGCATCACACCGTTTAAAGGGTCATACCTTTGAATGGCCACCATCAGGGCTGTATCTTTGAATGAAATTTCCTTTGGTCTGACCTTTATATTCCCATTTTTAGGAGATAAGTATAAGCGAAGCTGTAGCCAAGCAGCATAATCTTTAATTGCCCCTAGAGTTTCTTTTTCTGCTCAGGCTTAGAATGATATGTTTCCTTTCTGTCCTTAGGTATATAGATCAACTGAAGTAACAGAGTATCTGGAAGCTTTGAGGGAAGCACCGTGAAATGTTGCAATTCAGTTGTATTATTTGAATTTTACTAGCAGAAAATACCAGGGCACAGTATAAGATTACCACTCTTAGAGTCCGTGATGACTTAGGTGGTATTTTAATATTTGGCTGCCTAATAGCAGACAAAATTACACATTTAATGTATTTTATTTGCAGACTTAAAAAATACAACAGCTGTTACTTAGTTTTTAGTTGTGGAATCACCTTGATTCAATTTACAGATTGTTGATAGGATAATAAGGGCTGCTCAACAGTAAGTCTTGTATAAGGCGGTCAAGGTCTTACTTTTGTATAACCAGTGCATTGGTACATGATTGGTGCTCAATTTAATGTAGTATTAATGAAACTAGTTACTGAATTTCAGAGATGGTAGCTCCAGGCCTCTAGTGAAAACAGCTATCAGCATTTTATGGCTCTGTTCTTAGATTTATTAATGTGTCAGTAGAGCAGTTCTGCCTTTTATTTAACTCAACAGAAACAATTCATTAAGTGATGAAAATAGACTTCTCTAAACGAACTAGAGCCAAATAAAAGGTGTATGCATCTGTTAACAAAAAGGGAAGGGGTACTGCATTTGAAAACAAAGATAGTCTTGTTTGTTTCATTGTTTTTATTTTTAAAATGATTAAAACTTTAACTTTATTTTTTAGACTTTATTACAATATGCAAGCAACAAGAATGCATCCGAACATATTGTGTATCTTCTGGAGGTGTATCGACTTGCCATCCAAAGCTTTGCCAGTGCTCGCCCGTATTTAACTACTGAGTGTGAAGATGTCCTCTTAGTGCTTGGCAGATTAGTATTGTAAGTTTAAGAACTTAAAGCACTCTTAAGTATTTTTGGTTGTAATATTCCCTGATTTCTCTTTCCTGTGGCATCACACTGTTTAAAGGGTCATACCTTTGAATGGCCACCATCAGGGCTGTATCTTTGAATGAAATTTCCTTTGGTCTGACCTTTATATTCCCATTTTTAGGAGATAAGTATAAGCGAAGCTGTAGCCAAGCAGCATAATCTTTAATTGCCCCTAGAGTTTCTTTTTCTGCTCAGGTTTAGAATGATATGTTTCCTTTCTGTCCTTAGGTATATAGATCAACTGAAGTAACAGAGTATCTGGAAGCTTTGAGGGAAGCACCGTGAAATGTTGCAATTCAGTTGTATTATTTGAATTTTACTAGCAGAAAATACCAGGGCACAGTATAAGATTACCACTCTTAGAGTCCGTGATGACTTAGGTGGTATTTTAATATTTGGCTGCCTAATAGCAGACAAAATTACACATTTAATGTATTTTATTTGCAGACTTAAAAAATACAACAGCTGTTACTTAGTTTTTAGTTGTGGAATCACCTTGATTCAATTTACAGATTGTTGATAGGATAAATTCTAGCCTACATGGTGGATTTTACTTTTCTCTGGTCTTTATTTTCCAATGCCCCAGACCTCTTAACATCATACTTTGTCTTTTGAAACATAAACGTTCCTTGTTTGATAGTCCCATTATTCCTTCTCAAGGGCCTCATAGTTTTTCTTTTTTCTCTCTTTTAAAGTTGAAAAGTTAATATAACAGTATTGAATAAAATATTGAAGAATAAAAAACAAATTTGAAATAGTCTAAATGTAAAATGTATATTATATCATTGTCATACTGTACTTGATTATGACTACAACCAGTGTTATATACTGACTTAGTTTTTCATGTTCTAGGAGTTGTTTTGAATTACTGCTTTCAGTGTCTGAAAGTGACCTACCATGTGAAACCTGGGTACTCTTCCTTCAGTCTTTACAGGTGGGTTGATTTGGCCTCAAAAAAGGTCTCTGTTTAGACATCCAAGACACCTAATTAATTTCTCCCAGCAAACTAAAAATTGGAAACTTTGAACAAAATTGAGTTCATTATGTATTGCATTAAGTTCATGAAATGAGAAAGAGGCCTTCCAAATGAAGAAAGTGTCCTAAAAATTATTGTTTTTTTCCCTTTCATTTAGTTTTGTTAGCCTTTACATAGCTTATGAATCAATAAAAAGATTTTCATTCTTCAGAAACAAAATTTTAGACAGAATAAATCTATTAAAAATATTGCATTGTATATGTTTATTTTATAACATTATTTTGTTCATTCATATACACTTACCTAATAATTTCCCCTTACACTTCAGGGACTTATAATGCTAAGTCTTTTAATGCTAAGTCTTTTAAACAGTTAAAATAGTCATCAGAGATGGTGTTCATGCATTTTACCTATAGGAGAGCTAAATTAGCTACATTGACTTGATAATGAGCATTCTTAGATGAGCAGATCAGAAAGTAGCAAATTGGGGAGAGAGAGTAAAGTAGGAGGAAAAGCAAGTGCACTGCCAACAATAAGAAGCGGATTTACCTGTTTATGGTAGAGATGGAAAAACTGTTTAAAGAAAATACACATAATTAAAATAGCTGTCATTCATTTATTATCATTAGTTATGTAGCAAATAATGATCTACACTGTTTTTATATTTTTTAATCTTTTAATCAAATTGCAAACCTTATATAACCTAGAGATCGTTTGAACTGCAACTTATGAATAGGGAGGAAGGCATAGAGAGCTGAATTAGCCTGCCTAAGTTACACCTGGATTTATACTTAAAGCTTTGTTGAACTGCTTCCTCAAGGACAGAAACTCCAGAGTAGTAGCCTGGACTTGTTTCATGCAGGCATAAGTCAAGGTTTGCATGTTAATAGGCACATCTCATTATTTGGAAATTTCTTTCTTCTTGAATATATAATCCAAAACGAAATAATGTTAATCTTCAAATTTTCTGTTTGAGAAGAATTCCTTGTCATGTTCTTGGCCTGTAATGTCCCAACTCTTCACTTGTTCATAGAGCTGTTAAAATTATCTTTCATACAGAGTATATTGATTTTGTTATTCTCTCTTTTGGGGTATGCCAGTAGTTTTGTCCAGGCATAAGATATTCTAGAAAGGCAGATGAACTTACTCATATTAGGGCTGTTACTATTGTGTTTATTAATATCCTTTGCAGAGCAATATTTAATATCTTTTCTTATTACCTTTCTTCATTCTTTTCTTAGATTGTATGCCTGAATCAAATATTTGCCTTCCTCCCTACCTGTGCAGCTTTGCCCAGTAACAATTTAGGATATATATATATGTATAGTCACATTTCTAAACGTGTTCAATAAAATGCAGTATAAGTACAAACAAATATAAGACACACTCCCTGTAGAAATCTAAGACGTAAAATGTTGAGGTTTTCTTATTTTAGGTAAAAATGGGTAAGACATCAGTTTGTTTTGAGGATATTTTGGTAAAAGAATAGTTTTACCAGATAGGCCACATTCTCAACCACTATTTACAGCTTTCATAACCCTTTCAGACCTTTTCTTTATGGATATCAAAATATGTTCTGAAATGGAGTTTTAAATAAACAGAATTAAGATCCTATTTGGGAGAGAGAAGTAAAGTAGGAGGAAAAGCAAGTGCACTGCCAACAATAAGAAGCGGATTTACCTGTTTATGGTAGAGATGGAAAAACTGTTTAAAGAAAATACACATAATTAAAATAGCTGTCATTCATTTATTATCATTAGTTATGTAGCAAATAATGATCTACACTGTTTTTATATTTTTTAATCTTTTAATCAAATTGCAAACCTTATATAACCTAGAGATCGTTTGAACTGCAACTTATGAATAGGGAGGAAGGCATAGAGAGCTGAATTAGCCTGCCTAAGTTACACCTGGATTTATACTTAAAGCTTTGTTGAACTGCTTCCTCAAGGACAGAAACTCCAGAGTAGTAGCCTGGACTTGTTTCATGCAGGCATAAGTCAAGGTTTGCATGTTAATAGGCACATCTCATTATTTGGAAATTTCTTTCTTCTTGAATATATAATCCAAAACGAAATAATGTTAATCTTCAAATTTTCTGTTTGAGAAGAATTCCTTGTCATGTTCTTGGCCTGTAATGTCCCAACTCTTCACTTGTTCATAGAGCTGTTAAAATTATCTTTCATACAGAGTATATTGATTTTGTTATTCTCTCTTTTGGGGTATGCCAGTAGTTTTGTCCAGGCATAAGATATTCTAGAAAGGCAGATGAACTTACTCATATTAGGGCTGTTACTATTGTGTTTATTAATATCCTTTGCAGAGCAATATTTAATATCTTTTCTTATTACCTTTCTTCATTCTTTTCTTAGATTGTATGCCTGAATCAAATATTTGCCTTCCTCCCTACCTGTGCAGCTTTGCCCAGTAACAATTTAGGATATATATATATGTATAGTCACATTTCTAAACGTGTTCAATAAAATGCAGTATAAGTACAAACAAATATAAGACACACTCCCTGTAGAAATCTAAGACGTAAAATGTTGAGGTTTTCTTATTTTAGGTAAAAATGGGTAAGACATCAGTTTGTTTTGAGGATATTTTTGGTAAAAGAATAGTTTTACCAGATAGGCCACATTCTCAACCACTATTTACAGCTTTCATAACCCTTTCAGACCTTTTCTTTATGGATATCAAAATATGTTCTGAAATGGAGTTTTAAATAAACAGAATTAAGATCCTATTTTTTGCAGCTTTTTAACTTAATGATTTTAATGGACGTATACCTAGGATGGCATATGTAGATCTCCCTTGATGACTGCCTGGATTCTGTGACGTGGGTGCACCATAAATTATTTGGCCAAATCTCTTTGCTCTTTGTTATAAATAGTGCTAGAGTGAACATCTTGTGCTAGTATTTCTGTATTGTAGATTTCAAGATGTGAACTTAGGATAGTTTTACCTTAAATTATGTTTATAATTCCATCATAGTTTTTAAAGATTCTATTTGATGATTTTTTTTAAAAAATTGTGTCTATTTGGCCCTGACTGGCAGCTTGTGGGATTTTCTTTCCCCAACCAGAGACTGAACCTGTGCCCCATGCCATGAAAACCCCTGGAGCCATCTGTCATTTGAAAATCTAGAAGACTTTGAACAATTAAAAAGAGATATAACAATAGATGTCATTAAGTCATGCTTCTGTTGGAGGAATAGGTGGGAATAGATTGTGTGAATACTGCAGAATCTCTTAAAAGGAAGCTGTGCCAGTTACCTTAAAATAATTTAGTAATTCAGGGATGTAAATTGAATTGTGATAATTTTACCTAGGGGAATTCAGGAAAGCATTTAAAGGTACTCTTTAACTTAGTGAAAATGCTCTAGTTTCATTATTTAAAGCCAGCAACAGAATTTCACAAAACTTTGAGGATAGTTTTTCTTTTTTCCTGCTTATTTATTTTTAGGAAATTCAAGTTATAGGTCTTTTCATAGACATTCAGATAATATTGAAAAGGCAAAAAGATTTTTTATATTGCCTCGTTTCTGGATACACCTTTTTTTTTTCTTTTCTTTTTAGGAGTCACATGATGCATTATTGGAATTTGGGAATAATAACCTACAAATACTGGTTCATGTTACCAAGGAAGGGGTGTGGAAAAACCCTGTTCTTCTTAAAATTCTGTCTCAACAGCCAGTAGAGACAGAAGAAGGTAAGCTTAAAAACTATACTGATTAGTACAGGAGGATTTAGTTTTAAGAGAATTTAAAAATTTTGTGCATTTCACCTATGTGAAATAACCACAGTCATTGGGGTCTCATTTGAATAATAAAAACTAGCCACTAACACTAAATGTTTTGCTTAAAAATTCTTGAATTTTAACATAGAGTTTTGAAAGGATCCCTTTGTGCTTGTTTTTAAATGTTGCATTGAATAGCATTGTTTGAGCTCCTGTGACGGAAATAATCAGCTTCTAGGCCTTGGTATATAGTAGAGCTTTGCTTATATTTTGTTTACTGGTTACTATGGCTAAGGACTATGACAGAACATTACTCTTTATTTTAGGTAATTTTTATTTAAAAAATAAAGTTGAAGAGCAACGGATTTATGAATTTGACGTTTGCATTTACACAAACAAAATACCCCATATGTCCAACAATTATGATTTGTTGACTTTAAGTTAGTAGAAAAGTAGCAAGGATCACATCTTTGTTAAGTATATTTCTGGAATAAGAATGAGTTTCAAAACAGTTTTTATTTATACCTTTGGTATATCTTTAGTTCAAGTCCTAGACCTTTTTTATGTTTGTTTGGTTTTTTTTAACTTTATTTTGGGGAGTGGGGTTGGGAGGGAGGGGGCGGGCGGGCCACTGCTATTGGTCTTTCATTTCTCTATTTTCATCCATCTTTGTTCTTTGGTCCATGTGGGCCTCCCATCGTGGTGACCTCTATTGTCGCAGAGCACCGGCTCTGGGCGCATGTGCTCCAGAGTTCTGGCCTGGTAATTGGACACATAAGTCTAGCCGCTCCATGGCACGTGGGATCTTCTCAGGCCAGGGATCGAACCGGCGCCCCTTGCGCTGCAAGGTGCTGTCCTTACCCACTGGACCACCAGGGCAGATCCTATTTTTATGTGATGTCTTAAAATGTGGTCTTCCCAGGTGGCTCTAGTGGTTAAAAAAAAAAAAGAACGCCTTCTTTCAGTGCAGGAGGCGTAAGAGACACAGGTTTGACCCCTGAGTTGGGAAGATCCCCTGAAGGATGGCATGGCAACATACTCCATATTCTTTCCTGGAGAATCCCATGGACAGAGGGAGCCTGGTGGCAAAAGGTTCATGTTACCAAGGAAGGTGTGGAAAACCCTGTTCTTCTTAAAATTCTGTCTCAACAGCCAGTAGAGACAGAAGAAGGTAAGCTTAAAAACTATACTGATTAGTACAGGAGGATTTAGTTTTAAGAGAATTTAAAAATTTTGTGCATTTCACCTATGTGAAATAACCACAGTCATTGGGGTCTCATTTGAATAATAAAAACTAGCCACTAACACTAAATGTTTTGCTTAAAAATTCTTGAGTTTTAACATAGAGTTTTGAAAGGATCCCTTTGTGCTTGTTTTTAAATGTTGCATTGAATAGCATTGTTTGAGCTCCTGTGACGGAAATAATCAGCTTCTAGGCCTTGGTATATAGTAGAGCTTTGCTTATATTTTGTTTACTGGTTACTATGGCTAAGGACTATGACAGAACATTACTCTTTATTTTAGGTAATTTTTATTTAAAAAATAAAGTTGAAGAGCAACGGATTTATGAATTTGACGTTTGCATTTACACAAACAAAATACCCCATATGTCCAACAATTATGATTTGTTGACTTTAAGTTAGTAGAAAAGTAGCAAGGATCACATCTTTGTTAAGTATATTTCTGGAATAAGAATGAGTTTCAAAACAGTTTTTATTTATACCTTTGGTATATCTTTAGTTCAAGTCCTAGACCTTTTTTATGTTTGTTTGGTTTTTTTTAACTTTATTTTGGGGGATGGGGGGGTGGAAGGAGGGTGGGCGGGCCACTTCTATTGGTCTTTCATTTCTCTATTTTCATCCATCTTTGTTCTTTGGTCCATGTGGGCCTCCCATCGTGGTGACCTCTATTGTCGCAGAGCACCGGCTCTGGGCGCATGTGCTCCAGAGTTCTGGCCTGGTAATAGGACACATAAGTCTAGCCGCTCCGTGGCACGTGGGATCTTCTCAGGCCAGGGATCGAACCGGCGCCCCTTGCGCTGCAAGGTGCTGTCCTTACCCACTGGACCACCAGGGCAGATCCTATTTTTATGTGATGTCTTAAAATGTGGTCTTCCCAGGTGGCTCTAGTGGTTAAAAAAAAAAAAAAAACAGAACGCCCTTCTTTCAGTGCAGGAGGCGTAAGAGACTCGGGTTTGACCCCTGAGTTGGGAAGATCCCCTGGAGGAGGGCATGGCAACATACTCCATATTCTTTCCTGGAGAATCCCATGGACAGAGGGAGCCTGGTGGGCTACAGTCCATAGGGTCACAAAGAGTTGAGCACAGGGCTTCCCCTGGTGGTCCAGTGGGTAAGGACACCGCCTTGCAGTGCAAGGGGTGCTGGTTCGATCCCTGGCCTGGGAAGATCCCACGTGCCGTGGAGCGGCTGGACCGATGTGTCCAATTACCGAGCCAGAGCTCTGGAGCCCGTGCACCCAGAGCCGGTGCTCTGCAATGACAGAGGCCACCACGATGGGAGGCCCACAGAAGCCAAAGAACAAAGACAGATGAAAATGGAGAAATGAATAGATCAACAGAGGTGGCCCGCCCGCTCCCCTCCCTCCCCATCCCGCCCCCCGCCCAAAATAAATAAATAAATAAATCTTAAAAACAACAAAAAAAGAGTTGAACACAACTAAAGTGACGTGTCACACATGCGTGTCTTAAAAATATGTTGGCTTATTCATTCCCCAAGTTTGATAATATATTGTATATGTTATTTGGGGTTTTCTTTATAGTGAAATGATTGATAATAAGAGAGCTTAGAGGGCTTCCCTGGTGGTCCAGTGGGTAAGGACACCGCCTTGCAGTGCAAGGGGCACCGCTTCGATCCCTGGCCTGGGAAGATCCCACGTGCCGCTGAGCGGCTGGACTGATGTGTCCAATTACCGAGCCGGAGCTCTGGAGCACATGCGCCCAGAGCCGGTGCTCTGCGACAACAGAGGCCACCGCGATGGGAGGCCCACATGGGTCAAAGAACAAAGATGGATGAAAATGGACAAATGAAAGACCAATAGAAGTGGCCCGCCTGCTCCCTCCCTCCCTACCCTGCCCAAAATAAATAATAAATTAATAAATCTTAAAAAAAAAGAAAAAGAGAGAGCTTAGAGGGCTTCCCTGGTGAAGAAGTCGCCTGCCTGTGCAGGAGACATAGGTTCGATCCCTGATCCGGGAAGATCCCACATGCTGCAGAGCAGTTAAGCCTGTTAGCCACAACCATTGAGCCTGTGCTCTAGAGTCTCAGAACCTCAACTGTTGAGCCATGAGCCAGAATTCCACAGCAAGAGAAGTCACCACAACAGGAAACCTGCTCACCTAAACTAGAGAGTAGCCTCCACTCCCTGCAACTAGAGAAGAGCCTGCAGCAGTGGTGAAAACCCAGAATAGTCAATAAATAAATAACATTTAAAAAAATAGTGAGAGCTTCGATTTTCTCATTGTCGTCCCATTTCTTCTGAGAACTTGACAGCTTATCAGTTACTGAGTTACTTGGAGGTCGAAAATTTTGTACAGGGCTTCCCTAGTGGTCCAGTGGGTAAAGAGTCTACCTTGCAGTGCAAGGGGCACCGGTTCCATCTCTGGCCCTGGAAGATCCCGCGTGCCACGGAGCGGCTGGACCGGTGTGTCCAATTAGGAGCTAGCACTCTGGAGCGCATGTGCCCAGAGCCGGTGCTCAGCAACTAGAGGCCACTGCAATGGGAAGCCCACACAGTCTGAAGAATAAAGATGGATGAAAATAAATATATTAAAAAGCCAATGAAAGAGGCCAAAATTTAAAAAAAAAAAAAAAATTGTACTGACAAGGGAAAAAAAGGACCTATTATATAGGAATAGATTTGTATTCATTGTTTACTGTTAAGGTTCCTGGTAAATGACGTCCTTTTTTAACTATAGGAAGGTGGACACTCAGTGATTGCCTTTATTATTATTAAAAATTGTGTTTATAGGAGGGTTCTTTATCACTAGCGCCACCTAGGACGTTAAAACAAATTGTTAGAGGGCAACACCCAATAGTTAGTTGCAAAAGGATCCTAGAGTTAGGCAGATGACAGTCCAGATAAGGGTCCAGAAGCGAAGAATACACGACCTCTGTAGACAGGCCCAAGTTTTCGAGGAAAAAGATGGAATTGCATTGAATGTCCTCCGTTTATTTTCTTCAGTGTAACTAATCAAATATTTCACCCTCCAGCCTCTGCAAGTAAAAGTACTCAATTCCGTTTTACATGGAAAAAAAATGGGGAGAAGCACTGTTTACCTAATATTCCTGGTTATTTTTATTCCTACCCCTGTTTTTTATTTCTCTTCTACCACATACCTCTGAAGCCGTTTATGACTTGTCATGTAGGAGACTGGTCGACCTAAACCCAGAGATTTAAAGCTTTACCACACCATTGAGCCTGTGCTCTAGAGTCTCAGAACCTCAACTGTTGAGCCATGAGCCAGAATTCCACAGCAAGAGAAGTCACCACAACAGGAAACCTGCTCACCTAAACTAGAGAGTAGCCTCCACTCCCTGCAACTAGAGAAGAGCCTGCAGCAGTGGTGAAAACCCAGAATAGTCAATAAATAAATAACATTTAAAAAAATAGTGAGAGCTTCGATTTTCTCATTGTCGTCCCATTTCTTCTGAGAACTTGACAGCTTATCAGTTACTGAGTTACTTGGAGGTCGAAAATTTTGTACAGGGCTTCCCTAGTGGTCCAGTGGGTAAAGAGTCTACCTTGCAGTGCAAGGGGCACCGGTTCCATCTCTGGCCCTGGAAGATCCCGCGTGCCACGGAGCGGCTGGACCGGTGTGTCCAATTAGGAGCTAGCACTCTGGGGCGCATGTGCCCAGAGCCGGTGCTCAGCAACTAGAGGCCACTGCAATGGGAAGCCCACACAGTCTGAAGAATAAAGATGGATGAAAATAAATATATTAAAAAGCCAATGAAAGAGGCCAAAATTTAAAAAAAAAAAAAAAAATTGTACTGACAAGGGAAAAAAAGGACCTATTATATAGGAATAGATTTGTATTCATTGTTTACTGTTAAGGTTCCTGGTAAATGACGTCCTTTTTTAACTATAGGAAGGTGGACACTCAGTGATTGCCTTTATTATTATTAAAAATTGTGTTTATAGGAGGGTTCTTTATCACTAGCGCCACCTAGGACGTTAAAACAAATTGTTAGAGGGCAACACCCAATAGTTAGTTGCAAAAGGATCCTAGAGTTAGGCAGATGACAGTCCAGATAAGGGTCCAGAAGCGAAGAATACACGACCTCTGTAGACAGGCCCAAGTTTTCGAGGAAAAAGATGGAATTGCATTGAATGTCCTCCGTTTATTTTCTTCAGTGTAACTAATCAAATATTTCACCCTCCAGCCTCTGGAAGTAATAGTACTCAATTTCTTTTTACATGGAAAAAAAATGGGGAGAAGCACTGTTTACCTAATATTCCTGGTTATTTTTATTCCTACCCCTGTTTTTTATTTCTCTTCTACCACATACCTCTGAAGCCGTTTATGACTTGTCATGTGCCACCTGAACCTTCAGTAAAACCAAAAACACTCTTCTTTTAAAAAAGAAAAAAATAATTTTTAACTAGACCTTAAAATGTTACTATTTATTACATGTTGAAGTATATAGGAGGTAAACTGTCATGATGTTTGCAACTTAATGTTAAGTGGCTCAGAAAAAGAAAAACGGACCAAGAAGTTGACAGAACAGTTCATTTGTTGAGAGGAGAGGATATGTGATTAAGCATCTGTAGGAAAATGTTTGAAAAAAATGAACACAGAAGGACTCACAGTTGGGACTGAGACTTCTTGGTGTATACTTTATGATGCCATTTTAAATATTGAGGTGCATGGATGGATTTTCTTTTTTAAAAAAACAGTTAAGTAGGGATTGATTTTAATATAACTTAAAGTGTTATTTTAAAATGCGGTTTTGATCTCTGTGTTAAAAATTGATAGAGTGGTTTAACTTTGAGTGTGATATATTGAGTAAACGAGTTTTACCTCATAAAAATAATAACTCTGATGTATAGAGTGTCTGTTACGTAATGAGCACTGCATTAGTCCTTTCCGTCTCACTTAATCCATTCAACAGGTGAGAGAGTACAAATGGGCAAGACCATATAGTTAAAATTGTGGAGGCAGGATTTGAGCCCAGGTGAGGAAATATTTTAAAGTTTTTGATTGATTCAAAGTGATAGCCATTTGGTTGTTAAATACATGGTTTAATGAACATCTGTAATATATAAAGCATTGTGCTTAGTGCTGTAAGGAATCCAAAAGTTAATAAGACACGGTGTTGTGCTCAGATTGCTGACAGTGTAATAAGGGAGATATCAGAGACAGATGATAGCAGGGAGTATTGAGCAGTCACTCTGAAAAATGCATTGAATGTCCCTCACGGGTTTTCGAGGAAAGATGGAATTGCATTGAATGTCTTTTTCAGTGTAACTAATCAAATATTTCACCCTCCAGCCTCTGGAAGTAATAGTACTCAATTTCTTTTTACATGGAAAAAAAATGGGGAGAAGCACTGTTTACCTAATATTCCTGGTTATTTTTATTCCTACCCCTGTTTTTTATTTCTCTTCTACCACATACCTCTGAAGCCGTTTATGACTTGTCATGTGCCACCTGAACCTTCAGTAAAACCAAAAACACTCTTCTTTTAAAAAAGAAAAAAATAATTTTTAACTAGACCTTAAAATGTTACTATTTATTACATGTTGAAGTATATAGGAGGTAAACTGTCATGATGTTTGCAACTTAATGTTAAGTGGCTCAGAAAAAGAAAAACGGACCAAGAAGTTGACAGAACAGTTCATTTGTTGAGAGGAGAGGATATGTGATTAAGCATCTGTAGGAAAATGTTTGAAAAAAATGAACACAGAAGGACTCACAGTTGGGACTGAGACTTCTTGGTGTATACTTTATGATGCCATTTTAAATATTGAGGTGCATGGATGGATTTTCTTTTTAAAAATACAGTTAAGTAGGGATTGATTTTAATATAACTTAAAGTGTTATTTTAAAATGCGGTTTTGATCTCTGTGTTAAAAATTGATAGAGTGGTTTAACTTTGAGTGTGATATATTGAGTAAACGAGTTTTACCTCATAAAAATAATAACTCTGATGTATAGAGTGTCTGTTACGTAATGAGCACTGCATTAGTCCTTTCCGTCTCACTTAATCCATTCAACAGGTGAGAGAGTACAAATGGGCAAGACCATATAGTTAAAATTGTGGAGGCAGGATTTGAGCCCAGGTGAGGAAATATTTTAAAGTTTTTGATTGATTCAAAGTGATAGCCATTTGGTTGTTAAATACATGGTTTAATGAACATCTGTAATATATAAAGCATTGTGCTTAGTGCTGTAAGGAATCCAAAAGTTAATAAGACACGGTGTTGTGCTCAGATTGCTGACAGTGTAATAAGGGAGATATCAGAGACAGATGATAGCAGGGAGTATTGAGCAGTCACTCTGCCTGGCCCCAGTGCCCAGTGTCTTACTGGCATTCTGGTATTTTCAGTTATCATTCTTTCATCTCTGTGGGGTAGATGTTACTGATCTTTTCCTAGTTAAAGAAACTTGAGACTCAGAAAGGTCTGCTAACTTGTCCAAGGACCTCACAGCTAGTATATGTGAGAGTCATGATTCAGCCTCAATTAGGTGATTCCAAAACCTGAACTCTTAACCTTTGTATACTCTAATCTTTTGTTAGTATACTAAAGAGAAACTTAAGTGTGGTTAAAAAAAAAAAAAGAAAGTAAAATGATAATGGAAATTTAGATGGGGTTGGGTTGTACAGCTAACATACCTGTTTGCAGGTTTGAGATTTGTGAAAATGCATTTACTTGGTAGAGCAGATGAATGGAGCATAATCTGATGTCAAGCAGTTTAGGATGGAGGGTACAGATGTGGCATAAAATAACATGGAGAAATTAGGTTGGAGAAAATTTTGGAAAGAATTGCTAGGACAGAGTAACTAAGTTGATTTTCTTAAGAAAGGAGTTGCCAAGGAAGGGTAATGTCAGGATTTCATTAAAAAAAAAAAAAAAGAATACCATTAGTGAAAATAGAAGTAAGGAATGAGGAGCTATTTGAAATATGATTGTGAGTTCATTTTGTGGACTTTAGTGCTTGTGGGACTGAAATAGAAAAGTTCAAGTGTAAGTGGTCTATTTTCTGTCCATGCCTTTTGACCTTGACTGTGTATTAGAGTATCTGTGGAATTTAAAACCAAAACCAAAACACAGACACACACCCAAGGTCCAGGCTCTGTCTGCTAAATCAAACTCTCCACAGTTGGAGCTCTGATTAGAAACTGTTGTGAAGTACCACAGGAAATGAGCGCCTTCCACCTGTAAGCACTGTGAGTCTAAACTGGTACAGTCTTTGGACATGGATCTGGCAGCAGCTTCACTTAGATACAGTGAAATGGTCTCTGTACAGGGCTCTAACTTTTAGCATTATTGACAGTTGCCAAAGATTGGAAACAACTTGCAAGTGTATTGGGGCGTGGGGGGGATTGATTTAATTAGTTATATTAGACCCATACACTGGAATAATACTCATTTTTTAGAAGTACTGAAGTAGCTCTCAGTGTACAGTGATGTGATAGAATGACCTGTATGATACATTAAATGGAAAAAGAAATAGGTCTTCTGTACGCACAATGTTTCTGGAAGGATAAATAAAAAATTGGAAATGACTATTGTTTCTTGAGGAGAAAGTAGAAGGGAGACAACTTTTAACTATACACCTTTTGTGTCCCTTTTGAATTTTGTGTCATTTGCATGTATACTGTTACCTGTTTTTTAAAAATGAAAATTTCAAAATCTCTACAGTTGATTCTCATATGTAGTTAAGGTTGGGCCAATGGTCCCCACAGCCCTAGTGTTTTATTAATATTTCTATTTCTATTATTAATGATCTCTATTCACATGTGGCCTGTAGACCAGATGGAGCATAATCTGATGTCAAGCAGTTTAGGATGGAGGGTACAGATGTGGCATAAAATAACATGGAGAAATTAGGTTGGAGAAAATTTTGGAAAGAATTGCTAGGACAGAGTAACTAAGTTGATTTTCTTAAGAAAGGAGTTGCCAAGGAAGGGTAATGTCAGGATTTCATTAAAAAAAAAAAAAAAGAATACCATTAGTGAAAATAGAAGTAAGGAATGAGGAGCTATTTGAAATATGATTGTGAGTTCATTTTGTGGACTTTAGTGCTTGTGGGACTGAAATAGAAAAGTTCAAGTGTAAGTGGTCTATTTTCTGTCCATGCCTTTTGACCTTGACTGTGTATTAGAGTATCTGTGGAATTTAAAACCAAAACCAAAACACAGACACACACCCAAGGTCCAGGCTCTGTCTGCTAAATCAAACTCTCCACAGTTGGAGCTCTGATTAGAAACTGTTGTGAAGTACCACAGGAAATGAGCGCCTTCCACCTGTAAGCACTGTGAGTCTAAACTGGTACAGTCTTTGGACATGGATCTGGCAGCAGCTTCACTTAGATACAGTGAAATGGTCTCTGTACAGGGCTCTAACTTTTAGCATTATTGACAGTTGCCAAAGATTGGAAACAACTTGCAAGTGTATTGGGGCGTGGGGGGGATTGATTTAATTAGTTATATTAGACCCATACACTGGAATAATACTCATTTTTTAGAAGTACTGAAGTAGCTCTCAGTGTACAGTGATGTGATAGAATGACCTGTATGATACATTAAATGGAAAAAGAAATAGGTCTTCTGTACGCACAATGTTTCTGGAAGGATAAATAAAAAATTGGAAATGACTATTGTTTCTTGAGGAGAAAGTAGAAGGGAGACAACTTTTAACTATACACCTTTTTGTGTACCTTTTGAATTTTGTGTCATTTGCATGTATACTGTTACCTGTTTTTTAAAAATGAAAATTTCAAAATCTCTACAGTTGATTCTCATATGTAGTTAAGGTTGGGCCAATGGTCCCCACAGCCCTAGTGTTTTATTAATATTTCTATTTCTATTATTAATGATCTCTATTCCACATATGGCCTGTAGACCTAGTAGCATTATCTGAAAGGCTTATTTGCAGAGCACAGTCTCAGGTCCCATTCCAAACTTACGTAATTAGAATCTGCATTTTTAATAGGATTTCCCTGGTAATTCAGAAGACACTTTCAAGTTTGAGAAACACTGTTTTAGGTTAACCACCTAAAACACCCAAAATGTTCTCTTGCCACTCATCTTGACATGGAAAGTCTCGCCTCTGCTCTTTAAATAATACTGTGTAACAATACCTCACACTTGTTGAATATTTACTATGTATAAATCGAGGGCTTGTCCAGAACACTGTACAAATCAGTGTTCAGGTGCTTAATACTGAGTACTGAGTTGCATTTTCCAAAGTGTGTGCTGAATCAGGAACATAGACTTTACGACATGCTGATGGTATGTGTAAAAGGGTTCTCTGGTCAAATCAGTTTAGGTAACATTGGGTTTAAATAAGAGTGAACAGTTTTCTTCATTGCAGGACTGTTCAGAGATTTGACCAAGGAATCCTTTTTTTTTCTAGGACTATCTCTCAGGTCTTTTGCTCGGTGGAACACACTTTGAGAATTGCCTGGTTTAGAGGAAAGACCACCACTGGCTTTGGAATCCTTGGCAAGTTACCTAATTTCTCTGAGTATTAATTTTCCTAACCTTAAACTGGGGATAGCAATACTTGCCTTGGTGGTGGTGTGAAAAGTAAATGAGAGATTTATAAAAACAGTCAAAGCTTGATACCTCATGAGTGTTCAAATAGTAGTTGTTAATATTACACAGGATACTTCGTTTTATCTTTCTTATGTTTATATTTCATTTCACTGTTCCTTGCTATCCTTATCAGGATGTGAGGGAGGAGAAGGTAAAAGAGTGAATTTTGGTGAAATGTTGGTAGTAGCTTTATTAAAAGGTTTGATGTTTGTGGGACTGCACTGGCAGTCCAGTGTTTGGGAGTCTCTGCTTCCAATGCAGGCAACACAGGTTCAATTCCTGGTCAGGAAATTAGGATCCCATGTGCCGTGTGGTGCGGCTAAAAACTAAAGAGTTTAAAAAACATTTTTTATTTTAATGCCGTAGTGCTCTAAATAAAACTACTAAGTAATGTGGGAATAATTAGCAACATTATTTTGCTCTTTGCTCTGTCATATGAGCACAGAGATCAGAATAAACTTTCAGTTACATCAACTGACTTTTTATCCGCTAAAAACAAACAATAACAAAAGATACTAAACTTTTGTCTTTACAACCTTGATATGTTATGTGGTGTGTTATCAAACTGTTTTATTTTTCCTTTTTTCTAGTCAATAAATTGATTGCACAAGAAGGACCTTTCTTTCTGCAAATGCGAATAAAACATTTGTTGAAATCTAACTGCATCCCGCAGGCTACTGCTTTATCAAAACTATGTGCAGAATCTAAAGAAATTTCAAATGTATCGTCTTTTCAGCAAGCCTATATCACATGCTTATGTTCCATTCTTCCTAATGAAGATGCCATTAAGGAGGTAGGTGAAGTAAATAAGTGCTGTTGTCATTCGTACTATGAGTTTAATAGATTTTAATAATGTTGCATGGCAGGGTGAAAACCAAGACTTTTTTGGTCAGGCTACTGAAAAGTACCATTTTAACTGTACATTTAGTACATTGATATAAAGTTATATTTTTTAGGTGTATTTGAAAAGCAGATAATTAAAAATATGCATATGAATATTTTATGTATTTGGATGATGGTTTGCTTTGAAATCTTTAAATATAAAAGTCACTTTTTCTTCTTTAACAATTTTCTTCTGTTTGGGAAAGGTGGAAATTATTAATACTGGTGTCAAGAGATAAACTAAAGATAATGGCAGTTAACTTGGATACATTTTGAATGATTACGTAGACAAGGTTTTGTTTTTTTTGTTTTTTTTTCTTAATCTTAATCATTGTTTTCCTTAGAAAAGTTGGAATTAGTTTTCTAATAGTTTTTGATAAATTATACGGAAAAAAATGAGCAATTCCAGGGCTGTATTCCATAATCTGTGTTTAGTTCTTTTACTTGCCATTCAGGTCTTATATGTGGATTCTCTGAACTGTCTTATTAAATATAGGAATCACAAAGATCTGGTTCTGTGCTGTAGTGATTCTTAAACTTTTATGACAGTTTCAGCTGTAAATATCTTATTCTCCAAATGAAATTATCTTTCCATTTTAAAATTTTTGTTTGTTTATTTTTGGCTGTGCTGGTTCTTTGTTGCTACGTGGACTTTTTCTGAGAGCAGGGACTACTTTCTAGTTGTGGTACACAGGCTTCTCATTGCAGTGGCTTCACTTGTTGCAGAACCCGGGCTCTAGGACACACAGGCTTTGGTAGTTGTGGCTCCTGGCCTCTAGAGACAGGCTCATGGTGTGACTTGTGTATTTCTCCTGTCCTCACTTCCCTTCTTACCTGCTTTTCCATAGGCAGTCACTGTTACCACTCCTTAGTTCCTCAACTGGTCTCTTCCTTAATTATACTTATTATAACACTTTCTGTGTTAATGGTTTGGGTGGGGAAAAACCTGCCAACTGATGTACTTTGAGTCATGCTGTGTTTTTGTAGTCCATTCACTCTCCCACTGTTCCTACTCTTTCTTTCTTTTTTTTTTTTTAGTGTTTATTTAGTTGGCTGTACTGGGTCTTAGTTGTGGCACTTGAAATCATTAGTTGCAGCCTGTGGGATTTAGTTCCCTGACAAGGGATTGAACCCAGGGCTCCTGCATTGAAAGCATGGAGTCTTAGCCACTGGACCACCAGGGAAGACATATCTTTTAACCTCTACAACAGTACCTTCTGTCCCATCTCTGTCTCCACTCATGAACGTTTGCTCTCTTTCTGTGAGGAAATTGGGACCATTGGAAGAGAATTGCCATGACCTCCATTCACCTCCCTGCATTTGTGTAGTCACACCTCTTTTGTTACTAGGGATAAACTGTATCTGTTTTCCCCCACAAAAGCCAACAATCCTCTTGACTTCTGTATCAGATCCCATAGCTCTTGTCCCCTCAGAGTTAATGCTGCAGCAGTTCTCCTTTTCTCTACTGCATTATGAATTTCCCCCTCTGCTGTAACCATCTTATCAGTGTTTATGCTGTAATTTCTTCCCTTTTTTTTTTTTTGAAAGAAAGGCTTCCCCTTTCAGCTACCACCTCATTTCTCTCCTGCATGAATGGTCTGAATTTAGTGTTCTACCTTTCTCTCCTTGGACATACTCTGTTACGGTGTTGATTTGTGCCACTCTGGCACATCACTAAATACAACTGTAAAAGCAATTCTAAGCAGTTTTACAGCAGTACAAGTCTACCCCAGGATGCAAGAAAGATCTCAAATAAACAACCTACCCTTACACCTAAAGGAGCTTAACAAAATCCAAAGTTAGTAGAAGGGAAGAAATCATAAAGAATCAGAGCAGGAATAAATGAAATAGAGGTTAAAAAAAAAGTAGAAAAGATCATTGAAACTTTCAATGAACTGGTTCTTTGAAAATATAAACAAAATTGATGACTTTAGCCAGACTCATCAAGAAAAGATGAGAGCCCAAATCAATTGAGAGATGAAAAAAATTCAATGCTGACACCAGAGAAATGCAAAAGGATCGTAAGAAATTGCTATGGAAAGCCATATGCCAATAAAATGGACATAAATTTACCATCTTCTAAGACCAAACCAGAAAGAAATGGAAAATAGGAATAGAGCAATTATCAGTAATGAAATTGAGTCAGTAGTTTTTAAAACATGAAAAAAAAAGTTCAGGACAAGATGACTTCATAGGTGAATGTACCAAACCTTACAGAAGAGTTGGTTCCTGTCCTTCTCAAACTATTCTAAAAACTTGTAGAGAGAGGGATGCTTCAGGACTTCCATGGTGGTCCAGTGGTTAAGAATCCACCTACCAGTGGTTCAGTCCCTGGTCTGGGAATATTCCACACATTGGGGCAACTAAGTCTGCATGCATGCATCAGCTGCTAAAGCCCAGGTACCCTAGAGCCTACGCTCCACAACAAGAGAAGCCACCGAAGTGAGAAACCCATGCACTGCACCTATAGAAAGCTGACATGTAGCAACAAAGCCTAGCACAGCCAAAGATAAATAAATAAGTCAAACTCATTACACAAGGCCAGCATCATCCTGATACTAAAACCAGACAAGGGCAGCACAAAAAAAGAAGTTACAGACTAATGCTACTAATGAACATAGATGTAAAACTTCCCAACAGAACATTAGTAAACTGAATTCAACAATAAAGAATCATGCACCATGATCAAGGGGGATTTCTCCCAGGGATGCAATTATGGTTTGATATCTGCAGATTAGTCTCTGTGACACAGTATATTAAATTGAGGAATAAAAAGTATATGTTTATCTCCGTAAGTGCAGAAAAGAAAGGCTTTTGACAGAATTCAGCATACATTTATGATAAATGTTTATATTAAAAAAAAATCTCAAAGCGTGAATAGCAGATACATGCCTCGAGATAACAAAGGCCATATCTGACAAGCCCACAGCTAACATCATGCTCATTGGTGCAAAACTGAAAGCATTTCTTCTGAGATCAGGAACAAGATGAGGATGTTCACTTTCACTACTTTTATTCACCTTAGTATTGGAAGTTTATTCAAAACAGTCAGACAAGAAAAAGAAATAGAATCCAAATTGGAAAGGAGGAAGTAAAATTGTCACTGCAGATGACATGATACTTTCTCATGTCACTTAAGAAAATTCTGAAGATGCCACCAAAAAACAACTAGAGCTCCTCAGAGAGTTTGGTAAAATTTCAGGATACAAACTTAGTTTATAGAAGTCTCTTGCACTTCTATACTCTTAACAGTGAACTGTCAAACAAATTGAGGAAACAATCCCATTTACAACATCAAGAAGAGTTAAGTACCTAGGAATGAGTCTAATTATGGAGGAAAACACCTGAATTCTGAAAACTATAAGAGACACTGATGAAAGAAATTGAAGATGACACAAACAGATGGAAAGATATATCGTGTTCATGAATTGGAAGAATTAATACTGTTAAAATTATCATACCCCAAGGCAGTCTACAGATTCAGTGCAAACCCTATCAAATGCCAGTGGCACTTTTCATAGAACTAGAACAAAGAATTCTAAAATTTGTATGGAAACATGAGAGATCCTAAGTAGCCAAAACAATCTTGAGAAAGTACAGCAAAGCTGGAAGTAGCATGTTTCCTGACTTCGCCTAGCACAGCCAAAGATAAATAAATAAGTCAAACTCATTACACAAGGCCAGCATCATCCTGATACTAAAACCAGACAAGGGCAGCACAAAAAAAGAAGTTACAGACTAATGCTACTAATGAACATAGATGTAAAACTTCCCAACAGAACATTAGTAAACTGAATTCAACAATAAAGAATCATGCACCATGATCAAGGGGGATTTCTCCCAGGGATGCAATTATGGTTTGATATCTGCAGATTAGTCTCTGTGACACAGTATATTAAATTGAGGAATAAAAAGTATATGTTTATCTCCGTAAGTGCAGAAAAGAAAGGCTTTTGACAGAATTCAGCATACATTTATGATAAATGTTTATATTAAAAAAAAATCTCAAAGCGTGAATAGCAGATACATGCCTCGAGATAACAAAGGCCATATCTGACAAGCCCACAGCTAACATCATGCTCATTGGTGCAAAACTGAAAGCATTTCTTCTGAGATCAGGAACAAGATGAGGATGTTCACTTTCACTACTTTTATTCACCTTAGTATTGGAAGTTTATTCAAAACAGTCAGACAAGAAAAAGAAATAGAATCCAAATTGGAAAGGAGGAAGTAAAATTGTCACTGCAGATGACATGATACTTTCTCATGTCACTTAAGAAAATTCTGAAGATGCCACCAAAAAACAACTAGAGCTCCTCAGAGAGTTTGGTAAAATTTCAGGATACAAACTTAGTTTATAGAAGTCTCTTGCACTTCTATACTCTTAACAGTGAACTGTCAAACAAATTGAGGAAACAATCCCATTTACAACATCAAGAAGAGTTAAGTACCTAGGAATGAGTCTAATTATGGAGGAAAACACCTGAATTCTGAAAACTATAAGAGACACTGATGAAAGAAATTGAAGATGACACAAACAGATGGAAAGATATATCGTGTTCATGAATTGGAAGAATTAATACTGTTAAAATTATCATACCCCAAGGCAGTCTACAGATTCAGTGCAAACCCTATCAAATGCCAGTGGCACTTTTCATAGAACTAGAACAAAGAATTCTAAAATTTGTATGGAAACATGAGAGATCCTAAGTAGCCAAAACAATCTTGAGAAAGTACAGCAAAGCTGGAAGTAGCATGTTTCCTGACTTCAGACTGTACTACAAAGCCCCTGAAATGTTGGGAAGGGTAAGGAGATTGGGAGATTGCTTGCCTCTGATAACAACTGCAATATTGTGTGTTTGTGAAACTTAACCAGAGTCCAGAGTAAGGTGGAGTAATGGTTATTCTCAGCATCTGATACAGGCCAAAAAAAATTCAGAAGCAGCAGCATTTCTCAACCTTGGCTTGATTCCTCTTTCTCTTATAATACATTTTCCTTTAATCTCTCAGCCTTTGTTTATTTAAAGTCTGCTTTGTATTTATCATTGTATTAGGCATTGACAAATACATAAGTGTGTGCATGGCCTAGTTTGGTTGCCAGAAACAGTAATAAGAAGACAAGTACTCAGCTATATGAGAGTCCTCGAGATTACAGAGAAGTGGAGGGAATATTTTTGTCAGCTGGTGTAAAAATCAATCAAGAAAAATTGATCCTTGAATTGGACGTTGAAATAATGAGGAGGTTTAGGTAGGTAAAAAGAATAGTTTAGGAATAACTGGTAGTAAAGGCACAGAAATGAATGTGGCCTTTGTAGGGAACCACTTAGAGAACACCTTGCTAGAGGAAAAGAGTGGATGTTGAGGCCTTGTGAGAAATAATAAGACCTGTTGGATAGGGAAAAGTAGGACCTTGGAAACCACAGTGCATTTGAACTTTTGATTCAGTAGAAATTAGAAAGACTTTGAAGACAGGAAGAGAAATGGTTGAAACAGATTTTTAGGATGCATAGACAGAAAGAGTATATATTAGATTTAGGAGAAGAGAATGGTGTTAGCAAGAAGAAACAGGACGGGACTTGCTGATGTAGCTAAAGTAGAGAATAGTATGTAGTGCAGAGATCCCTTCAAGAGACTTGTAAGATCTGGGGACAGTGGAGGAATGGGGCTGCTCTGCTGCTAACAGGAAGGTCATAGAAGGGAAGGTATGGGAGAACAAGGAGAATATGGACACTTTGTACAGGATCTTTCCTGGTTTATTAATAACAAGCCAAGAGGGCTTCCCCTGGTGGTCCAGTGGATAAGGACACCACCTTGCAGTGCAAGGGGCGCCGGTTCGATCCCTGGCCTGGGAAGATCCCACGTGCCACAGAGTGGCTAGACTAATGTGTCCAATCAACGAGCCGGAGCTCTGGAGCGCATGCGCCCAGAGCCGGTGCTCTGCGACAACCGAGGCCACTGCGATGGGAGGCCCACAGGAGCCAAAGAACAAAGATGGATGAAAATAGAGAAATGAAAGACCAATAGAAGTGGCCCGCCCGCTCCCCTCACTCCCCAACCCAACCCCCACCCAAAAAAAAATAACAAGCCAAGAGAACAGGGTTTCTTCCTGAGGTTATACAAATATCAACAGATTTGTTGAGAATGTGAGGAACTGGGTTATTAGGAGTGTGATCCTGATTTTCTTTTTCTTTTTTTTTTTAAAACATTTATTTATTTATTTAGTTTGGCGGGGGTGGGGTGCGAGGGTAGGGGGCGGATGGGCCACTTCTATTGGTCTTTCATTTGTCTATTTTTCATCCATCTTTGTTCTTTGGCCCGTGTGGGCCTCCCATCGCGGTGGCCTCTGTTGTCACAGAGCACCAGCTCTGGGCACATGCGTTCCAGAGCTCCGGCTCGGTAATTGGACACATCGGTCCAGCCGCTCTGCGGCACGTGGGATCTTCCCAGGCCAGGGATCGAACCGGCGCCCCTTGCACTGCACGGTGGTGTCCTTACCCACTGGACCACCAGGGAAGCCCTGATCCTGATTTTCATACAGCAGATGCTGACAAACTACGGCCTATGGACCACAGCTACCATGCTACTTGGTGTGTTTTTTTTTTTTTTTTCTTTTTTCTTGGCTATTCTGGGTTTTTACTGCTGCTGCAGGCACTTCTCTGGTTGCAGAGAGTGAGGACTATTCTCTAGTTGAGGTGAGCAGGCTTCTTCTTGTGGTGACTTTTCTTGTTATGGAACTCAGACTCCAGGGCACACAGGCTTCAGTAGTTGCAGCACATGGGCTCAATAGTTGCAGCTCTGAGGCTCTAGAGCACAGGCATTAGTTGTGGCTCACGGGCTTAATTGCTGTTCAGCATGTGGGTACTTCCTGGATCAGGGATTGAACCCATGTCTCCTGCATTGGCAGGTGAACTCTTTACCACTGAGCCACCAGGGAAGCCCTGCTGCTTGTTTTTGTAAAGAAAAGTTTTACTGGGACACAGTCACACCCATTGGTTTGTTATCTATGACTGGTTTTACTCCATAGAGTCAGAGCTGAATAGCGGTTACTAAGACCATCTGACCTGTAACATTGAAAATATTTTCCGCCCTCAAAAAAAAATGCTTGTTGACCTTTGCTATGCAAAATTCAAATTTCCTAGTGTATTACAACCATTAAATACCATTTACTCTAACCTTCCGTGTTTTACCAATGGTGATGCTGAGGCCAAGAGGTGGTGTTTCCAAGGTCATACTTCATTAAGCTAAGTATTGAGTCCAAGCCCAGGCCAGAAGTCAAATCTTCTGACTCACTGGCCAGCTCTTCTTAGACTATACAACTTATTTCTAATTGGTAAAAATGGATGAGTCATGTTCTCATAGGAAGCACTTTGGCAGTAGCTCATTCCATTCATGTTTATACAATTATGTATAGGTGCAACTTAAAATATTTTTACAATTATTGGAAAAAATTGTTAAATATGTCAATGTGAAAACATTTGGCATGCATCATAAAATTATTTTAAAAGCAACACTGGTTTAAAAAAATTAAAAAAGCAGCACTGGTACCATCTTAACTAGTCTTCTATTCAGTGATGCTTTCTTCTGCCGGTGAGAGCAGAATTAAAGAAATCTTTAAAATTCTCTTTGGAAAAGGACTGGTGAAACACTAGATGTTCATTAATTGTAGTTTAAAATCAGCATATGTTCTAAGGCAGCAGAGTCACATACACATTTGCCATCTCCTTCTGCCGAGCGCAGGAAAAGAGTCGAATTAACTTGAGCAACAACTGGGAATAAAAGTACTTACATGTTGGCACCTGTGGGTATCACAGTAATGGGTGTGTGTAATGGGAAACCTCTGCTGGGGAAGATGTAGCCAGGCACAATTAAAGTTAATTGACCGAGTCAGCTTGTAAAAAAGAATTTGTAATGAAAAACAAAAGAATTTGTATATTACTGAAAGAGGGAATCTTTGCAAAAGTCAAACTTTCTACATGTAGTATAAAGGATAAAGATGTTTTAAATATGACGCACTTATTTTATTATGAAGAGCAGGAAATCTGCAGAGTTCTTGGCACACCCCCTGAGCCACCAGGGAAGCCCTGCTGCTTGTTTTTGTAAAGAAAAGTTTTACTGGGACACAGTCACACCCATTGGTTTGTTATCTATGACTGGTTTTACTCCATAGAGTCAGAGCTGAATAGCGGTTACTAAGACCATCTGACCTGTAACATTGAAAATATTTTCCGCCCTCAAAAAAAAATGCTTGTTGACCTTTGCTATGCAAAATTCAAATTTCCTAGTGTATTACAACCATTAAATACCATTTACTCTAACCTTCCGTGTTTTACCAATGGTGATGCTGAGGCCAAGAGGTGGTGTTTCCAAGGTCATACTTCATTAAGCTAAGTATTGAGTCCAAGCCCAGGCCAGAAGTCAAATCTTCTGACTCACTGGCCAGCTCTTCTTAGACTATACAACTTATTTCTAATTGGTAAAAATGGATGAGTCATGTTCTCATAGGAAGCACTTTGGCAGTAGCTCATTCCATTCATGTTTATACAATTATGTATAGGTGCAACTTAAAATATTTTTACAATTATTGGAAAAAATTGTTAAATATGTCAATGTGAAAACATTTGGCATGCATCATAAAATTATTTTAAAAGCAACACTGGTTTAAAAAAATTAAAAAAGCAGCACTGGTACCATCTTAACTAGTCTTCTATTCAGTGATGCTTTCTTCTGCCGGTGAGAGCAGAATTAAAGAAATCTTTAAAATTCTCTTTGGAAAAGGACTGGTGAAACACTAGATGTTCATTAATTGTAGTTTAAAATCAGCATATGTTCTAAGGCAGCAGAGTCACATACACATTTGCCATCTCCTTCTGCCGAGCGCAGGAAAAGAGTCGAATTAACTTGAGCAACAACTGGGAATAAAAGTACTTACATGTTGGCACCTGTGGGTATCACAGTAATGGGTGTGTGTAATGGGAAACCTCTGCTGGGGAAGATGTAGCCAGGCACAATTAAAGTTAATTGACCGAGTCAGCTTGTAAAAAAGAATTTGTAATGAAAAAAACAAAAGAATTTGTATATTACTGAAAGAGGGAATCTTTGCAAAGGTCAAACTTTCTACATGTAGTATAAAGGATAAAGATGTTTTAAATATGAAGCACTTATTTTATTATGAAGAGCAGGAAATCTGCAGAGTTCTTGGCACAGATAAGGTTGGGGTTCATTTCATTCTTTATCACTGAATGAACTACGTCTCCAGTGTCTGATGTGGTTACAAGGCTTGTTTCTTCTCTTGATGAGGGGAGGAAAAGACAAAGACAAGCAGGACCTGATTTAGTTACCAGTCTGACACTGTTGGGAATTAACACAGTCACTAGGTATATAAATGATAAACAGAGCAAGTACATTTAAACAGGACCCACTGGGAATTCAGTTTGGTAATAGAAGAAACTGTAAATAAGAATATAGAAATTCCAGATGTAGCTTAAGTAAAAAGATTAAGATAGATCCTGAACAAGGAATAATTGTGTAATTAAAATCTGGGTAGTTTTACTTCATGATCATTATGAGATGTACTCTCAGAATGAGATGTACTCTCAGAAAATACACTAAAGGTAGAAAGGCTACATGATGAAGTGGAAGGTTTGACTGTTTAAATATTTATTTCCTACAACAGAGTTGTTTTATTTATTTGTTAATATTTATTTGGTTTACTTGGCTGCATCAGGTCTTGGTTTCAACATTCGTTATCTTTGGCTGCCGCACTGATTCTCCAGTTGTGCCTCGTGGACTTGGTTGCTATGCGGCATGTGGGATCTTAGCTACCCCATCAAGGGTCCAGCCCAGGTCCCTTGCATTGCTGGGAGGATTCTTAACCACTAGACCACCAGAGAAAGTCTCCCAGAGTTCTTTTAACTAGATTTGAAGAGACTTCTTCCTGAAACTCATATATATTTGGATCTCACCTCTGCTGTTACTTTCATGGGTTGTATGTTGGTACTTTGGTTGATAGAGGATTATACTGTAGGGGTCACTCATTTTTAAGAATTCAGTAGGACTGTTCAGGCTTCTGTCAGATACTCAAGAGTCATAGGATTTATTTTAGAAGCACCAGTGACCATTTCTTCAAGAAACATAGGTGACCGTTTGTTGGCATAGTGTTGGTCTGTGGTATTGCTACAGTTTAAAAGAAATCTGGTTTTTAGAAGCACAGCCTTTTGTTCAGATAATGTCTACGAGCCTAATAGTAAATTCTCCCAAAGATGACCCAGGGTTACATGAAATGAAGGCTTGCTAACTATAACTCCTAACTTTCTCCTGCTCAGGGATACAAGTGAGAGAGCTCTTATTATATTGATAACCTTAAATCCACTTTGAATCTGTTTATTTATTTATTTTTGGCTATTGTGGATTTTTACTGCTGTTGCAGGGAGTGAGGGCTACTTTCTAGTTGAGGTGAGCAGGCTTCTTGTTGCGGTGACTTCTCTTGTTGTGGATCTCGGGCTCTAGGGTACACGGGCTTCAGTAGTTGCGGCACATGGGCTCAGTAGTTGCGTCTCTGGGGCTCTAGCGCACGGGCTCAATAGTTGTGACTTACAGACTTAGTTGCTCCGCACCATGTGGGATCTTCCTGGATCAGGGATTGAACCTGTGTCTCCTGCATTGGCAGGCAAACTCTCCACCACTGAGCTACCAGGGAAGCCCTTTCCAGGATTTTTAAGTGGTTTGCCACAGGAAATTTTTCAGACATTCTCCTCCTGTCCAGCTCGTTGTGTTATTCCTTATTCAGCACTGGGGCCAGCAAGAAAATATATAACCATTAAATGTAAAATTCATATGGTAAGGTGGTATGTTTTTGTCTTTGACACCTGAGTTTTCACCATTAGCTACTTCATGCCTTTGTCTCTCAGATTTTGATTCTGGTAGATTTAAATGTCAAGGGTCCAGCCCAGGTCCCTTGCATTGCTGGGAGGATTCTTAACCACTAGACCACCAGAGAAAGTCTCCCAGAGTTCTTTTAACTAGATTTGAAGAGACTTCTTCCTGAAACTCATATATATTTGGATCTCACCTCTGCTGTTACTTTCATGGGTTGTATGTTGGTACTTTGGTTGATAGAGGATTATACTGTAGGGGTCACTCATTTTTAAGAACTCAGTAGGACTGTTCAGGCTTCTGTCAGATACTCAAGAGTCATAGGATTTATTTTAGAAGCACCAGTGACCATTTCTTCAAGAAACATAGGTGACCGTTTGTTGGCATAGTGTTGGTCTGTGGTATTGCTACAGTTTAAAAGAAATCTGGTTTTTAGAAGCACAGCCTTTTGTTCAGATAATGTCTACGAGCCTAATAGTAAATTCTCCCAAAGATGACCCAGGGTTACATGAAATGAAGGCTTGCTAACTATAACTCCTAACTTTCTCCTGCTCAGGGATACAAGTGAGAGAGCTCTTATTATATTGATAACCTTAAATCCACTTTGAATCTGTTTATTTATTTATTTTTGGCTATTGTGGATTTTTACTGCTGTTGCAGGGAGTGAGGGCTACTTTCTAGTTGAGGTGAGCAGGCTTCTTGTTGCGGTGACTTCTCTTGTTGTGGATCTCGGGCTCTAGGGTACACGGGCTTCAGTAGTTGCGGCACATGGGCTCAGTAGTTGCGTCTCTGGGGCTCTAGCGCACGGGCTCAATAGTTGTGACTTACAGACTTAGTTGCTCCGCACCATGTGGGATCTTCCTGGATCAGGGATTGAACCTGTGTCTCCTGCATTGGCAGGCAAACTCTCCACCACTGAGCTACCAGGGAAGCCCTTTCCAGGATTTTTAAGTGGTTTGCCACAGGAAAATTTTCAAACATTCTTCTCCAGTCCAGCTCTTTGTTTTATTCCTTATTCAGCACTGGGGCCAGCAAGAAAATATATAACCATTAAATGTAAAATTCATATGGTAAGGTGGTATGTTTTTGTCTTTGACACCTGAGTTTTCACCATTAGCTACTTCATGCCTTTGTCTCTCAGATTTTGATTCTGGTAGATTTAAATGTTATTGATAGTGCTTATGCATGATTTATGTTTTTACTTCATTAAGTTTATCAGAATTTTGTTATGAGGTAGATCTTGATAAGGAAAGATCTGTAAAGGCTGTTTAGGATTTGGAAGAGGCTTAAGGTGAGAACATGGTGTAGAATGAACGAGCCTGAATAGTCTTTCAGATGCTTCTAAGTTCTTAGCTGGTTCTGCGTACTGTTAATTCATTTCAATTCAATAAATATTCAGACATAAAACAATCACCATATTCCTGGTCTTCAGAGAGTACACAATTGGGAATATAGTTTCCTTTCTTTTCAGTAATAATGTATTATTCTATTCTTAAAGCATCTCAATATAACATAGTGGCTAAGAATATGGACTTTGGAACTAAACTGTCTGCAGCAGATCTAGGGATGCTTACTTCCTACATAACTTCCATCAAGTTACTTAATCTCTCTGTGCTTCATTGGAAAATAACAGTAGTATATCTATATTGTAGGAGTTTGTGAAGATGTAATAAATTTGTAGAACAGAACCTGATATATAGTAATGATGTTTAAGGTTTAGAAATACTGTCTTCATTATTATTACTTTTACATTGCCTTTTATTTTTCTTCACATCTCCTTATTGCTCTCTCTGCCTCTACTATCTGTTTAGGCTCTCCTTTCTATCTTGTGGACTGATAAAATATCTTTATTAAATCAAAACACAGCATTAGGGTAAAATTCACCCTTTCTTTAGAGTAGGTACATATTTACAGTAGTCATATATTGAACCCATGCTATGTAGTTGGTATATATAGACAGAGTACACAATTAAAACTCATTATATTGTTATTATTGGTTATTATTGAGATGTAAAGTCTTTGAGTTCAATGGTACATGAACTGAGAACTTCAAGATGTATAAGCTGGATTTTAAAAGGCAGAGGAATCAGAGATCAAATTGTCAACATCCATTGGATCATAAGAAGAGCAAGAGAATTCCAGAAAAACATCTACTTCTGCTACATTGACTGCACTTAAGTCTTTGACTGTGTGGATCACAGCAGACTATGGAAGATTCTGAAAGAGATGGGACTACCAGGCCACCTTACCTCCCTCCTGAGAGACCTGTATGCAGGACAACAAGCAACAGTTAGAACCAGACATGGAACAATTTTCCAAATTGGTAAAGGAGTACATCAAGGCTGTATATTGTCACCCTGTTTGTTTAACATAACATATATGTTTCATACATCATGTAAAATGCTGGTCTGGGTGAGGCACAGGTTGGAATCATGATTTCCAGGAAACATACCAATAACCTCAAGAATGCAGATCACACCACCTTTATGGCAGAAAGCAAAGAGAAACTGAGGAGCCTCTTGATGAAGGTGAAAGAGGAGAGTGAAGAAGTTGGCCTCAAACTCAACACTCAAAAAACTAAGATTAGTCACATCCATTCCCATCACTTCGTGGCATGTAGAAGAGCAAACAATGGGGGAAACCAGTCAAGTCATTGCGGATGGTGACTGCAGCCATGAAATTGAAAATGTTTGCTCCTTTGAAGAAAAGCTATGACAAACCTAGACAGTGTATTAAGAAGCAGAGTCATTGCGGATGCTTTTCCCAAAATATTGTAGGAGTTTGTGAAGATGTAATAAATTTGTAGAACAGAACCTGATATATAGTAATGATGTTTAAGGTTTAGAAATACTGTCTTCATTATTATTACTTTTACATTGCCTTTTATTTTTCTTCACATCTCCTTATTGCTCTCTCTGCCTCTACTATCTGTTTAGGCTCTCCTTTCTATCTTGTGGACTGATAAAATATCTTTATTAAATCAAAACACAGCATTAGGGTAAAATTCACCCTTTCTTTAGAGTAGGTACATATTTACAGTAGTCATATATTGAACCCATGCTATGTAGTTGGTATATATAGACAGAGTACACAATTAAAACTCATTATATTGTTATTATTGGTTATTATTGAGATGTAAAGTCTTTGAGTTCAATGGTACATGAACTGAGAACTTCAAGATGTATAAGCTGGATTTTAAAAGGCAGAGGAATCAGAGATCAAATTGTCAACATCCATTGGATCATAAGAAGAGCAAGAGAATTCCAGAAAAACATCTACTTCTGCTACATTGACTGCACTTAAGTCTTTGACTGTGTGGATCACAGCAGACTATGGAAGATTCTGAAAGAGATGGGACTACCAGGCCACCTTACCTCCCTCCTGAGAGACCTGTATGCAGGACAACAAGCAACAGTTAGAACCAGACATGGAACAATTTTCCAAATTGGTAAAGGAGTACATCAAGGCTGTATATTGTCACCCTGTTTGTTTAACATAACATATATGTTTCATACATCATGTAAAATGCTGGTCTGGGTGAGGCACAGGTTGGAATCATGATTTCCAGGAAACATACCAATAACCTCAAGAATGCAGATCACACCACCTTTATGGCAGAAAGCAAAGAGAAACTGAGGAGCCTCTTGATGAAGGTGAAAGAGGAGAGTGAAGAAGTTGGCCTCAAACTCAACACTCAAAAAACTAAGATTAGTCACATCCATTCCCATCACTTCGTGGCAAGTAGAAGAGCAAACAATGGAAGCAGTGACAGACTTTATTTCCTTAGACTCCGAAGTCATTGCGGATGGTGACTGCAGCCATGAAATTGAAAATGTTTGCTCCTTTGAAGAAAAGCTATGACAAACCTAGACAGTGTATTAAGAAGCAGAGACATCACTTTGCCAACAAGGTCCTATAGTCAAAGCTATGCTTTTCCCAGTAGTCATGTATGAATGTGACAGTTAGACCATAAATAAGGCTGAGCACCAAAGAATTGATGCTTTCAAGTTGTGGTGCTGGAGAAGGCTCTTGAGAGTCCCTTGCACAGCAAGGAGATCAATCCAGTCGGTCCTAAGGAAATCAACCGTGAATATTCATTGGAAGGACTGATGCTGAAGCTCCAATACTTTGGCCACCTGATGCAAAGAACCAACTTATTGGAAAAGACCCTATTGCTGGGAAAGATTGAAGGCAGGAGGAAAAGAGTACAACAGAATATGAGCTGGTTAGATGGTATCACGGAGTCACTGGTCATGAGTTTGAGCAGGCTCTGGGAGATGGTGAAGGACAGGGAAGCCTGGCATGCTGCAGTCCATAGGGTTGCAATGAGTTGAACACAACTGAGAGACTGAGCTGAACTGAATGTAAGGTCTAAGGCTAATATTTATATTTCTAGGGTTTTTTTTATTTTATTTTTTTTTATTTTTGGGTGGGGGTCGAGTTGGGGAGGGAGGGGAGCGGGCGGGCCACTTCTATTGGTCTTTCATTTCTCTATTTTCATCCGTGTTTGTTCTTTGGCCTGTGTGGGCCTCCCACTGCAGTGGCGTCTGTCGTCACAGAGCGCTGGCTCTGGGCGCAAGCGCTCCAGAGCTCCGGCTCAGTGATTGGACACATCAGTCCAGCCGCTCCGCGGCACGTGGGATCTTCCCAGGCCAGGGATCGAACCGGCGCCCCTTGCACTGCAAGGCGGTGTCCTTACCCACTGGACCACCAGGGGAAGCCCTATTTCTAGGTTTTAACAAATGTTTTTATAATCAGGAGAAATCTAATGCATAAAAGTTAATCAAACTAAAAACTATGCTGAATTCCAGTTATCCTTTCCATATATATATCCAAAAGAAACAGTAACAGCAAAATCCTCTGATTCCCCATAAACCACAAAGGATAAATTCCATGTCCTAGAGTCTGCATTAGTATTAGCTGATAGGTACCTTTATGGAAATCAGCAAAATGTATCATGCTGTCTTGTTCCCCACCTCACATGATTCCCTTTCGGAGATCTCCATTCTTGTGAGAGGAAGTGCTGCATGCCAAAACATAGGGGTTGGCAAAAGACTGAATTTTAACCCCTATTATCTTTCTTGGCTAATTGCTTTTGTGGAATGTGAAATGTCACAACTCTTTGACATGGCCTTATTCGTGTTACCTTCTAGTGTGGAACTGAGCTCTGTCCTAAGTCTTACTTAATTCAACCTTTCTTACACTAAGTGCCAACTAAGCATAAATATTGGTCATTACAATTGTATCAGATAATCCTCCTCCCCTCATGCCATGACTACTCTCACATCTCACATGTATTTTTTTTTTTTAACTTCATGCCATGAACTTTTTCTTAGTAGTTTGTTGTTTTTTTTTTTAAGTACTTATTTATTTGGCTGCTCTGGGTCTTCATTGCGGCATGTGAGATCTTGTTGCTCGACCAGGCCCCACTGCATTGAACACAGAGTCTTAACCGCTGGACCACCAGGGAAGTCCCTTAGTTGTTTATTGTTTTTATCCATCTTTGTTCTTTGGCCTGTGTGGGCCTCCCATTGCAGTGGCCTCTCTTGTTGCAGAGCACTGGCTCTGGGCACATGTGCTCCAGAGTGCTGGCTTGTAATTGGACAAACCGGTCCAGCTGCTCTGCAGCACGTGTGATCTTCCAGGGCCAGGGATCCAACTGTTGCACTGCAAGGCAGACTCTTTTTTTGTTGTTGTTAAAAAACATTTATTTTATTTATTTATCTTTTGGGGGTCGGGTTGGGGAGGGAGGGGAGCGGGCGGGCCACTTCTATTGGTCTTTCATTTCTCTATTTTCATCCGTCTCTGTGCTTTGGCTCCTGTGGGCCTCTGATCACGGTGGCCTCTGTCGTCGCAGAGCACCAGCTCTGGGTGCATGTGCCCCAGAGCTCCGGCTTGGTAATTGGACACATCGGTCCAGCCGCTCTGCGGCACGTGGGATCTTCCGGGCCAGTGATCGAACTGGCGCCCCTTGCACTGCAAGGCAGTATCCTTACCCACTGGACCACCAGGGAAGCCCTCTCACATGTATTTGTTGGCTCATTCTGGCAACTTTTTAGGGGTCGTTTCCACCCTTGTCCATCTAGATGCTGGGCTCCTCTGAAGAGCTCTTTTTCTTGAAGCCTCTTGGCTTACTCTAGTCCACATTAGTCTTCTTGTCTTCAGTCTGTCCCACTTACCCTGCCATTTTATGGTCACTTAGCTATTTATTTAGTAGTTATCTTTCATTCCAACAAATATTTATTGATATTCCTTCATGTGCCTGGCACTGTTGTAGGCACTGAAGATACAGAAGTGCATGAAACAAATTTTTCTCTCATAGAATATGTATTCTGTGGATAAGATAAATAGTAAACAAAAGATTTAATTATTTGATGTGTGTGTTATACTTGTTTTCATAGCTATAAAATGTGAATCCCAGGAATAAGAATCATTTAAGAACAAAAAAACTATTTCATTATCTCTCCAGATACAAAGTACCTCTAGATACTGATTGAAATTCTCAAAATCTTTGTCAGTGACCTTTGTTTTAATTACGTTAGCTGAAAAATATTCTGTGGCGTGTATTTGGTTTTTAGTGTGTTCTTAAACTATTTATTGCAACAGCTGGGAACAGGTTAATATAACTATATTACCAGTGATGTGTTAAAAGTATGTCGTCTTAATTTGTTGTCATAGCTCTACATTTTCCTCTACATTCAAGAGAATGCAGGTATTTGGGGTAAAATACTTAAGATTCTCTTCAACCAAAAAAATGTTACCTGATTGCTTGTCATACAATGATCCTGAAGCATGTACTTGGGCAGGGGTGGCAGGGATAGTCCCACCGTAAGATAATCCCACTTTCTCAATAAAAGCCTTAATGGCAATAAAACTATCAGGTTAACGGATAATAAAAAAAATGCATTATGTACTTAGGTATTATGGACCTTGTGTCAGAAATGTCATAAGGCATATTCTGAAATGTAAGATAAATAACAATATAAAACACAAACTAAAAGAATGTTAGTATTTTCAGATTTACTAGAAAATGTGTAACGTTTGGAGAAAGTTGAAAGTTTGAGAAATTGCTAGAGATTAGTCCAGCGTGGATACTGAAATTCCCTGAAGACTCAGAAGGCACTGAGATACTGGAAGAACAAAAGTGTCTCTCTTCCTGGAAACTACCTGGATTTGATGTTCTGACAGTGTTGCTCAGTTGCTCTTAGTTATATTGAAGTATTTCTGTACCTTCAGTACCATGCTCACTTTTACCTTTCAGGCTCTTGAATGTATTTTTCTTCCTATCTGGAAACATTTTCTTATTTATATTTACTCTTTGCCATGGCTTATTACTACTATTTTTTGGGGGGGGCCTCTTTTATTGGTTTTTTATTTATTTATTTTTACCCATCTTTATTCTTTGACCTGTGTGGGCTTCCCATTGAAGTGGCCTCTCGCATTGCAGAGCACCGGTTCTGGGCACATGCGCTTCAGAGCACTGGCTTGTAATTGGATACACCAGTCCAGCTGATCCACCACATGTGGGATCTTCCCAGGCCAGGGATCAAACCAGTGCCCCTTGCATGGTGGATTCTTTACCCACTGGACCACCAGGGAAGCCCCCTACTCATTCTTTTAATTCTCATATAAGTTGTGACTTCATCCAGCAAGTTGTTTTCTACCTCTCCCTCTAAGTTTCAGTTAGATTTTTCTGATGAAAAGTATTTGAGGGCTTCCCTGGTGGTCCAGTGGGTAGGGACACCACCTTGCAGTGCAAGGGGCGCCAGTTCAATCCCCGGCCTGGGAAGTTGCCATGTGCCGCGGAGCGGCTGGACCGATGTGTCCAACGACAGAGCCGGAGCTCTGGAGCGCATGCGCTCAGAGCCGGTGCTCTGTGACAACAGAGGCCACCGCGATGGGAGGCCCACACGGGCCAAAGAACAAAGATAGATGAAAATAGATAAATGAAAGACCAATAAGAAGTGGCCCACCCGCTCCCCCCAAAAGAAAAGTATTTGAAAAATACTGTCTACACCCCCAGTGTAGTTTTTAACATACATCATAATCTTATTTATTGTCCATGACAGTGAGTTACATGAGGGCACAAATCAGGTGGGCTTGTATCTCCAGTATCTAGCACAGTACACAGATACTTAGCAAATGACACTCCTTTGACTGAAGGATACATACATTTTCCTTCTGAGCACATTTAGTGCACAAAGGATTTTGGATATCATTTATAAGACTGCCCTTGTCCTCGAAGAGTTCATAATCTGGTTGGAGAGCCAAAGTAAAAGCATACAGAAAGTTAAAACAATAAATGATAAAGGCCAGTAAACCTTTTCAGGCTCTTGAATTTTGTATTTTTCTTCCATGCTCACTTTTACCTTTCAGGCTCTTGAATGTATTTTTCTTCCTATCTGGAAACATTTTCTTATTTATATTTACTCTTTGCCATGGCTTATTACTACTATTTTTGGGGGGGGGCCTCTTTTATTGGTTTTTTATTTATTTATTTTTACCCATCTTTATTCTTTGACCTGTGTGGGCTTCCCATTGAAGTGGCCTCTCGCATTGCAGAGCACCGGTTCTGGGCACATGCGCTTCAGAGCACTGGCTTGTAATTGGATACACCAGTCCAGCTGATCCACCACATGTGGGATCTTCCCAGGCCAGGGATCAAACCAGTGCCCCTTGCATGGTGGATTCTTTACCCACTGGACCACCAGGGAAGCCCCCTACTCATTCTTTTAATTCTCATATAAGTTGTGACTTCATCCAGCAAGTTGTTTTCTACCTCTCCCTCTAAGTTTCAGTTAGATTTTTCTGATGAAAAGTATTTGAGGGCTTCCCTGGTGGTCCAGTGGGTAGGGACACCACCTTGCAGTGCAAGGGGCGCCAGTTCAATCCCCGGCCTGGGAAGTTGCCATGTGCCGCGGAGCGGCTGGACCGATGTGTCCAACGACAGAGCCGGAGCTCTGGAGCGCATGCGCTCAGAGCCGGTGCTCTGTGACAACAGAGGCCACCGCGATGGGAGGCCCACACGGGCCAAAGAACAAAGATAGATGAAAATAGATAAATGAAAGACCAATAAGAAGTGGCCCACCCGCTCCCCCCAAAAGAAAAGTATTTGAAAAATACTGTCTACACCCCCAGTGTAGTTTTTAACATACATCATAATCTTATTTATTGTCCATGACAGTGAGTTACATGAGGGCACAAATCAGGTGGGCTTGTATCTCCAGTATCTAGCACAGTACACAGATACTTAGCAAATGACACTCCTTTGACTGAAGGATACATACATTTTCCTTCTGAGCACATTTAGTGCACAAAGGATTTTGGATATCATTTATAAGACTGCCCTTGTCCTCGAAGAGTTCATAATCTGGTTGGAGAGCCAAAGTAAAAGCATACAGAAAGTTAAAACAATAAATGATAAAGGCCAGTAGGAATCACTAGTTCAATAGCTGACTCAACATAGAATGAAAAATAGCCCAGTTAAAAGTATTGACAATATACTGTGAATTCAGAGCAGGACAACAGATCACTGGATGCCAGAGTAATCTATGAATGGAGACTTGATAATGGAAAGAGTTTTAATTGGATGTTGAAGGAGAAGAATTGGTTAGGCGAGAGGACGGGGAACTATTCCAGCCTATTACACACTATTAGTGTTCTTAACTTATTCCTAAAGATGCAAGCGTGTATCTCTGAAATGTACTCTTTTAAAATGTAAGAACTTCCCTTGAGGAGTAAAAAGACATGAGATTAATTTTTACCGTTGTTTAGCACAATTGACTTGAGACAAGAAACAGTCTCCTCTTGGGCTCATTTGTGTGTGTGTGTGTTTGTGTGAAGTAGAAATAATACTTGCCAGTCTTAAAGATCTTATGTTGATAAAATGGAATAAATGTATTTGAAATGTTTATGAAAAATATTCTTGAAATGTAGATATTATTATTTCCATTCTAATGTATATATATATTGGCAGTAGAGAGCTCTGTGGCAGTAGAGAGCTTCTCATGCTTTTCTCGGCTTGGAGTTGTTATATTGCTGAGAATGTTGAATTTTAGAGTTCTCGGTTTTCAACATGAGCTTCAACATGGTGTGGCGGGTAGGTGGTGGTTGCTTTGGAACAACTGTTGTTACTTGCAGTGAATCCTCATTTGGATCCTTTACCCAGCTCAATTTAAAGTGGCTCTGTGGTGAGCAGTCCGTCTCTGACCCTTCTGCTTCATTCAGCTGTGGATGAGGACATGGTTCCTTAGGGCATCAGTAAAGGTCCATCTTCATAATGTATAATTTTTTCCCTTGAAACCTGAATTTAATTTTAATTATGTTTAGGCTTTAAATTCTCCAGTATCTAGCACAGTACACAGATACTTAGCAAATGACACTCCTTTGACTGAAGGATACATACATTTTCCTTCTGAGCACATTTAGTGCACAAAGGATTTTGGATATCATTTATAAGACTGCCCTTGTCCTCGAAGAGTTCATAATCTGGTTGGAGAGCCAAAGTAAAAGCATACAGAAAGTTAAAACAATAAATGATAAAGGCCAGTAGGAATCACTAGTTCAATAGCTGACTCAACATAGAATGAAAAATAGCCCAGTTAAAAGTATTGACAATATACTGTGAATTCAGAGCAGGACAACAGATCACTGGATGCCAGAGTAATCTATGAATGGAGACTTGATAATGGAAAGAGTTTTAATTGGATGTTGAAGGAGAAGAATTGGTTAGGCGAGAGGACGGGGAACTATTCCAGCCTATTACACACTATTAGTGTTCTTAACTTATTCCTAAAGATGCAAGCGTGTATCTCTGAAATGTACTCTTTTAAAATGTAAGAACTTCCCTTGAGGAGTAAAAAGACATGAGATTAATTTTTACCGTTGTTTAGCACAATTGACTTGAGACAAGAAACAGTCTCCTCTTGGGCTCATTTGTGTGTGTGTGTGTTTGTGTGAAGTAGAAATAATACTTGCCAGTCTTAAAGATCTTATGTTGATAAAATGGAATAAATGTATTTGAAATGTTTATGAAAAATATTCTTGAAATGTAGATATTATTATTTCCATTCTAATGTATATATATATTGGCAGTAGAGAGCTCTGTGGCAGTAGAGAGCTTCTCATGCTTTTCTCGACTTGGAGTTGTTATATTGCTGAGAATGTTGAATTTTAGAGTTCTCGGTTTTCAACATGAGCTTCAACATGGTGTGGCGGGTAGGTGGTGGTTGCTTTGGAACAACTGTTGTTACTTGCAGTGAATCCTCATTTGGATCCTTTACCCAGCTCAATTTAAAGTGGCTCTGTGGTGAGCAGTCCGTCTCTGACCCTTCTGCTTCATTCAGCTGTGGATGAGGACATGGTTCCTTAGGGCATCAGTAAAGGTCCATCTTCATAATGTATAATTTTTTCCCTTGAAACCTGAATTTAATTTTAATTATGTTTAGGCTTTAACAACTTTCTCTCCCAACATTCATTAGATATAAATTGATATTTGCATCTGAGAGTGATCTTTTTAATTACTTTCTGATATCCTAAGGTTCACTCTTTTTTCTTTTTGAAATTTATGTTTTAGAAAAATAACTTTTTTATTTTTTACTCTTTTATTGTTTTTTTTTTTTTTAATTTATTCATTTTCATCCATCTTTATTCTTTGGCCTGTGTGGGCCTCCCATTGCAGTGGCCTCTCTCGGTTGCACAGCATCGGCCCTGGGCGCATGGACTCCAGGGTGCTGGCTCGTAACACACCGGTCCAGCCACGTTGTAGCATTTGGGATCTTCCCGGGCCAGGGATCAAACCGGTGACCTTTGCAGTGCAAGGTGGACTCTTTACCCACTGGACCACCAGGGAAATCCCTATTTTTTATTCTTAATGAAAAGTTTAAACAGCACATTTATCTTTTTTTTTTTTTTGGCCACTTCTCTTGGTCTTTCATTTATTCATTTTCATCCGTCTTTCTTTTGGCCTGTGTGGGTCTCCCATTGCAGTGGCCTCTCTCGCTGCAAAGCACCGACTCTGGGCACGTGTGCTCCAGAGCTCCAACTCAGTAGTTGAACACATCGGTCCAGCCGCTCCGCGGCACATGGGATCTTCCCAGGCCAGGGATCGAACCAGCACCCCTTGCACTGCAAGGCGGTGTCCTTACCCACTGGACCACCAGGGAAGCTCCTAAACGGCACTTTTAAAGTGCCTTCTTTTTGCCGATCCTTTTAAAATATTTTTTTTAATTTAGCTCTTGACTTTAGTAGGCACACATAACCACATTTTTAAAAATTGAGATATAATTGACTTAGCAACTTTCAGATATGCAGTATGGAACTATTAACTGTAGTCACCATACTGTACTGAAACATATTAAACCATTTTAGAGTTCTCGGTTTTCAACATGAGCTTCAACATGGTGTGGCGGGTAGGTGGTGGTTGCTTTGGAACAACTGTTGTTACTTGCAGTGAATCCTCATTTGGATCCTTTACCCAGCTCAATTTAAAGTGGCTCTGTGGTGAGCAGTCCGTCTCTGACCCTTCTGCTTCATTCAGCTGTGGATGAGGACATGGTTCCTTAGGGCATCAGTAAAGGTCCATCTTCATAATGTATAATTTTTTCCCTTGAAACCTGAATTTAATTTTAATTATGTTTAGGCTTTAACAACTTTCTCTCCCAACATTCATTAGATATAAATTGATATTTGCATCTGAGAGTGATCTTTTTAATTACTTTCTGATATCCTAAGGTTCACTCTTTTTTCTTTTTGAAATTTATGTTTTAGAAAAATAACTTTTTTATTTTTTACTCTTTTATTGTTTTTTTTTTTTTAATTTATTCATTTTCATCCATCTTTATTCTTTGGCCTGTGTGGGCCTCCCATTGCAGTGGCCTCTCTCGGTTGCACAGCATCGGCCCTGGGCGCATGGACTCCAGGGTGCTGGCTCGTAACACACCGGTCCAGCCACGTTGTAGCATTTGGGATCTTCCCGGGCCAGGGATCAAACCGGTGACCTTTGCAGTGCAAGGTGGACTCTTTACCCACTGGACCACCAGGGAAATCCCTATTTTTTATTCTTAATGAAAAGTTTAAACAGCACATTTATCTTTTTTTTTTTTTTGGCCACTTCTCTTGGTCTTTCATTTATTCATTTTCATCCGTCTTTCTTTTGGCCTGTGTGGGTCTCCCATTGCAGTGGCCTCTCTCGCTGCAAAGCACCGACTCTGGGCACGTGTGCTCCAGAGCTCCAACTCAGTAGTTGAACACATCGGTCCAGCCGCTCCGCGGCACATGGGATCTTTCCAGGCCAGGGATCGAACCAGCACCCCTTGCACTGCAAAGCGGTGTCCTTACCCACTGGACCACCAGGGAAGCTCCTAAACGGCACTTTTAAAGTGCCTTCTTTTTGCCGATCCTTTTAAAATATTTTTTTTAATTTAGCTCTTGACTTTAGTAGGCACACATAACCACATTTTTAAAAATTGAGATATAATTGACTTAGCAACTTTCAGATATGCAGTATGGAACTATTAACTGTAGTCACCATACTGTACTGAAACATATTAAACATTCTTATAATTATGAAGGAAGTTCTGTTACTTCCATTTGATAGATGAGGAAACTGAGGCAATAAGTTACTGAGAAGCTAAAAATTATCTAAAGTCACAAGGCTAATAGCTCTATAGCTGATAAGATCTAGCTCTTCAATAACTGCTTTTAACCACTATGCTACACCACTTATTACATCACTGGATTGTCTTTGAAAAGATGAAAAAACACTGAATTAAGTAAGATTCACTTAAACATGAACTTTTTACCCTGCTCAGACTTGGTTCACTTATTCAATTTATTAGCACATATTTAACTAGGTGTCTTTATGTTCTCGACACTGTGACAAGTGCTGAGTTTTGAGCAAGATGTTCGTAATCCTGAACTCAACTCATGGTTTTTATATTCTAGCACTCTAAGACGTGCTAATAAGTTGTTCAGCTAAGGACTGAATTACAGTCATTACTGCAATTCAGTACCTAATTATGGTAAATGCTACAAAGAATTTGAGAATAGAGTTTGTGCTAGAGATTTTAATGTGTTCCTAGAAGATGGGAAAGGATTCAGTGAGAAAATGACACAAGTTAAGCTGCAAAAGAAACTTTTCTGTTGCCTCCCTGAGGGTATACCTAAAATTAGAGACTTAGAAACACCTTTTGGAACTGCATAGCACTCTGGAAGAGATGAGCTAGACTCTCTGTGCTTCATTTGCCCTGATAACACACCTCATTTGTCCTGAAAGTAACATTATTTTGTATGTTGGTGCGTAGTATAATTGACATTTATAATGCTGACATAGTCATGAAATAGAATTATGGTTCTTCATATTCTGTTTATTAAGACAGGGAAATGATAAAATAGGATGAGAAAGATTCTTTAGAAGTCTTAATCTCCTGTTTTACTACTACATAAAAAGAGGCCCAGAAATTCTACTTATATGCCCAGAGGTTGGTTTTTTTCTTTTAAGATTCCTATAAATAGTGTAAATATAAATGATGTGTTTCTGAAAGTGTTTTAGTTGTGTGAAAAACTCATGTATACAAAATACTTTTTCCTTAATTATATGAGAAAACAGTATGTTAACATAGCATTTATATTTGAAACAGTTTCTCACCTGGCCTTCATTAGCCCTACTGGAAGTAAGGGTAAGCGTGGTATTTTTCTATCTGTAACTAGAGTGATTTGAATAAAATGGAAAAAGAAACAAAAAATGATGGTATTTCAGGTGAAAATAACCTGAAGTTACACATAATTTGATTCTTTTATACAGTAAAGATGTTCATGAGTGATTATTTTTTTAAACTATACAAAAAAGTTTTTATCTGTGTTGGGACTGCAGTGGAACTTCCTTGAAGGGTCTGTTCTCTGTTTAATAATGTCTTGTATGAAATAATTCATTCCAGCAGACTCAACCATTAGTAGAAGAGAATTATATGCCCCTTATTCTTGCCTCATGAATCATCAAAGATAAAAAATGTTATAAAGAAGCTTCATGTTATATAATAGAGTTTACAGAAAAGTTACCATTTTCTTTTTGACTTAGTCATCTCATTTTTGATAGATTGCAAAGGTCGACTGCAAGGAAATACTAGACATCATATGTAATCTGGAATCCGAGGGTCAGGATAACACAGCATTTGTTCTTTGTACGACTTATCTTACCCAGCAGCTCCAAACTGCAAGTGTATATTGTTCTTGGTAAGTATGTTTAGTTTTTATTCTCTTTATTTGTTGGTATATAGTATAGTATTTAGGGTTTATGTAAAACATTGGTTTGTTTTACAAACTTTTAAGCAGATTAAGTGTAAGTTCAAAAACAGAAAAAGAGTAAGAAGTCTGAGCTCCTCTTGATTATTCCATGGAGGGTTGTCTGTTAATTTCAATAAAAATCTTCTTTGAAAATAAAAGTATAACGGTAGGAACCAAATTGGTGTTAGGTTGTTTTTCTTCAGTAGTCACTTTCCTCACTTTCCCCCTCATATTTGGAAACTAACTAATCATCTAGTTTTCTAGGTCAAATTCGCGCTAGAGAAGGAAATCCATTTGAATACTAATCTTTTGTGCAGCTTCAGTACTGTTCAGCAGAATTGTGTTATTTGGTTTTAATACAGTTTATGTCTTATTTGCCTACAGAGTTGCTAAAAAGAAAACAATAAGTTAACACACAGTTCTTTGATCCTAACTGTATTGGAACCATTTAAGACAGTACAACAAACCTCTAAAATGCAGCTGTCTGTCAATAAGTATCAGATTAGTGGTATGGATACCACTATAACATTAGACAAAGGTGCTCACTGTACACCAATATTCAAGCAGGGTGTCTGAGAGGAAGTAGTATTTGAACTTTGCTTCGAAGAATGGGTTGGTTGGATTTGGATCATCTTGATTAGAGGAGCTTTTAATTAAGGATGGTTTGAAATTGGAAGTATTTTTTTTTTTGGTAAAAGCTAGTAAACCTTTCCTGTACTTTTAACCCTTGTTGTTCTCCCTCTGGAGCATCTGTATGTATTTGTAAAGTTTTATAGCTGTTAGCATTTTTCTATGTTACTGTATTTCTTTTTATTTACTAATTTGCATAGAAATATTGTTGGTGTTCCACAGATTATCTCACCCAGTTCCCATAATAGTCACTGTATGGATGAGGTGGTGAGAGGATCAGAGGAGTCCTACCTGAAGTCTTACAGTTGCCTAAGGACTCAGGGCTAGATTTAGCCAGGGGTTTGGCTCCTCATCCACATGTTTTCTTGGCACAGGACCAGAACTCAAATGGCCGTCTTCAACCACCAGGTCCTCTATGCCAGAGTTACATCTCCATGAGGAAGGAGATAGCGGGACAGGGACTTAACTATTATTTTGTAAAACATTGGTTTGTTTTACAAACTTTTAAGCAGATTAAGTGTAAGTTCAAAAACAGAAAAAGAGTAAGAAGTCTGAGCTCCTCTTGATTATTCCATGGAGGGTTGTCTGTTAATTTCAATAAAAATCTTCTTTGAAAATAAAAGTATAACGGTAGGAACCAAATTGGTGTTAGGTTGTTTTCTTCAGTAGTCACTTTCCTCACTTTCCCCCTCATATTTGGAAACTAACTAATCATCTAGTTTTCTAGGTCAAATTCGCGCTAGAGAAGGAAATCCATTTGAATACTAATCTTTTGTGCAGCTTCAGTACTGTTCAGCAGAATTGTGTTATTTGGTTTTAATACAGTTTATGTCTTATTTGCCTACAGAGTTGCTAAAAAGAAAACAATAAGTTAACCCACAGTTCTTTGATCCTAACTGTATTGGAACCATTTAAGACAGTACAACAAACCTCTAAAATGCAGCTGTCTGTCAATAAGTATCAGATTAGTGGTATGGATACCACTATAACATTAGACAAAGGTGCTCACTGTACACCAATATTCAAGCAGGGTGTCTGAGAGGAAGTAGTATTTGAACTTTGCTTCGAAGAATGGGTTGGTTGGATTTGGATCATCTTGATTAGAGGAGCTTTTAATTAAGGATGGTTTGAAATTGGAAGTATTTTTTTTTTTGGTAAAAGCTAGTAAACCTTTCCTGTACTTTTAACCCTTGTTGTTCTCCCTCTGGAGCATCTGTATGTATTTGTAAAGTTTTATAGCTGTTAGCATTTTTCTATGTTACTGTATTTCTTTTTATTTACTAATTTGCATAGAAATATTGTTGGTGTTCCACAGATTATCTCACCCAGTTCCCATAATAGTCACTGTATGGATGAGGTGGTGAGAGGATCAGAGGAGTCCTACCTGAAGTCTTACAGTTGCCTAAGGACTCAGGGCTAGATTTAGCCAGGGGTTTGGCTCCTCATCCACATGTTTTCTTGGCACAGGACCAGAACTCAAATGGCCGTCTTCAACCACCAGGTCCTCTATGCCAGAGTTACATCTCCATGAGGAAGGAGATAGCGGGACAGGGACTTAACTATTATTTTGTAATAATCATTGTGGGCGTTTTATTAGCTAACCAGGAGGAAAAAAAGATATAAGTAAAAAAACTTCTTAGCAGAGCAGGGAAATTTTTGATCACTATCAAATAGAAGAATGTGATTGTTTTCCATTCATAAGAGACTAAACGTTTAGCCTCAATAACTAGCAGATGTATTTACTTGTGGAACAACCCCATTTTTCTTTTTATAGTTGCTTTCTTTGCCTATAATGAAAAAATATCTGCTAGTTATAGCTTGGTTTTTAGTGCAAAGAATACATTAAATGAGTTACATTAATGTGTTACAGATTATAAGTGTTTTTAAAAGTATAGTCACAGAGTACAAAGTATAGTCTTATAGTATTCTTGACACAACCTCCCTTGTTTCAGTGGGTCTAGGATTAATGCCATTCTCCTGCAGCAGGAAGGGATTAACAGGGATTTCCCTCTTGTTGGCCTCCTGAGGAGCTATAATGAGTAAAGGAAAGGAAAGAAAATCTTAAATCACTTCCCACTTTGTTAAAAGTTAGCTTCTTCTAAATAATTCAGAGGGAAATAGACTATAAAGTTTTAGAATTTTAATATATTTTTTTCACCCTTCTATTTGTAGGGGCGGAGGGATGGAGAATGGTAGTGGATAATGGAATTAGAATAGCCTTAACATAAAAACCATGAGTTTTACTGAGGAAAACAGATCCCAGGAATTCTGTTCAAATAGGATTCTTCTGTTGTGCTAGAGATGTCCTGTGTTGAAGACAGTAGACTGTATGGGAGTATTTGTCTAGAAAAAAAATTATTAACTGGCATTTATCAATGACAGTAAAGTTTGAATATGATAATAAAAGTATTCACTTATTTTTAAATACATGTACTAGGAATTATTTATAAAGTATCATTCTCATATTTGGTTATCATTGAACATAGTTGAAGGGCAAACTGTGTAACTCTCACCCCAAATTTTTTTACTCATTTAGAAATTTCCTTCACAGATGCTTAAGAAATTGCAATAAAGCTTACTACGTTATAGCAATTGCCATATTATTGGTCTCAAAAGGATATCATTTAGCTTATTCATTAAGCTTGACCACAGAAGATTTTTGGCTGTTTGCAAAAGTCAAAGAAGTGTGAGAGGAGTGAGTTTCCTGTAGATGTTTGGCATTGGTAACTTAGAATAGCAATACCAGTGGGAAAGGTAACCATTTTGAATGGGACATGTGCATATAGATGTGTAATTACTGTTGCTTCTTTAAAAATAAAGTCATACAGTTGAGCTTTAACCTCTACTCTAAACTTTTGGTAAGTGTTTGATAGGTTGACCTTGTGGTTTCTGTAACACTTCTGAGCTTACATCTTGTCTATTGGATGTTTGTGTTTCTTCTGATGTTATTTCATGTCTATTCTTTCTCAGCTGGACTCTGATATACTAGGGTCTTCATGTATGTTGTCTGATTTACAGGTCAGTCCCCAGCACCTGCCAAAGACCAGATCCAGATACCCATATGTTTTATTAATACTTCACTGATTTTTTTTTAAAAAAAGGTCATGAGAATCAAGTGTATTTGCAGAAGCCCTCTTTAAGGGGTGAAAGTGAAAGTCGCTGAGTCGTGTCTGACTTTTTGTGACTTTGCACGAGCCATGGAATTTTCCAGTCAAGAATACTGAAGTGGGTAGCCTTTCCCTTCTCCAAGGGAGCTTCCCAACCTAGGGATTGAACCTAGGTCTCCTGCAGTTGTGGACAGACTCTTTACCATCTGAGCTATCAGGGAAAGCCCAAAAATACTGCAGTGGGTAGCCTGTCCCTTCTCCAGGGGATTTTCCTGCCCCAGGAATCAAACCAGGGTCTCCTGCATTTTAGGCAGGTTCTTTACCAGCTGAGCTACAAGGGAAGCTAAGCTTTAAGGAGTGGTGATTCCTTAATTCCACAAAGTTTTGTTTGTCTCACTTCTAAAATGCCTATGTTCTGGGTCACAGTATGACATCGTGGGCCTCCTGTTTTGCAGAAACATGGTGCAGTTTAAAGATCTTGCTTGGTAGCTAGATGTCTGCCAATTTTTCTTTTAAATTTCTTTTCCAGTTTTTATAAATTTGTATGTAATTTTTTGTCCTGAAGTAGGCAGTGACCTAATTTGAAGCTGAAGTAATCATCTGAACATTGGAACCATCCATACAGTAGAATCATCTTCAGTATATTCTTTTTTTTTTATTATTCTTTATTTTAAAGATTTTACAGAGTTTTGTTGTTCCACCAACATGTATGTTCCCAGATCATTCATATGCATATCCCTGGACCCTCCCCCCACCCAGTTCCCCCCCTCCCACCCCTCCAGACCATCGCCCCAAGTGATTGTAGGTACTCCTATTCCCTTAGCGCAATGACCATAGCTATCTTTTCCACACATGCCAGTATAGGTTTCGATGTTACTTCCTCTATGCTTCCCTCTCACTGTTCGGTCTCCACAATGTCCTTATGTCTATTCTCTGTTTTTCCATGAGTTCACTGCGTGTGTTATCATGACCCTCTTACTAGATCCCATATATATGAGTTAGTATATTGTACTTGTCTTTCTTTTTTTGACTTACTTCACTTTTTGTGATAGGTTCTAGAGCTAGCCACCTCATTAGGACTGAGTCTTCTGCATTTCTTTTAACAGCAGAGTCGGTATATTCTTTAATGATTGTCTAATTTTTAAAAATCACATCATTTTAGTGATTAAAAAAAGTATTATCCTAGTACATGTATGATCTAGGGAACTCTAAGTTGCTGGTGGGTGGTCTCGTTTTTGTGGTATGTAGATTTGAATGGATGATTAAAGTGACATCTTGACTTTCTTACTATTAATCATCCAGTGGTTATGATTTCAGGCATGTTTGTGAGTTTGGGAGGGGTAATAGTTTTAAATTGCTGAGTTGAAACTGTGGAAATATGTATACAGATACAAAATATATGATAGGAATTTTTTTTGATTCTTTTTTTTTTTGATGGTTATTTCAGTTTAAGATAAGCAGAATTAGAAATATTTAATTTAGAATAAATCAGACCCAAGACATTCTTTTTGTTTTGTTTTGATCACATTTATTTGTTTTTTAATGGATTTTAGTTTACCTTTTACTTTTACAGAGTTTTGTTGTTTACAGATATGTATGATCTCAGATTACTCATATGTATGTCAGCCCATTCCACCCTCTTATTTATTTTTTAAAAAATATTTTGAGACTTTAATTTTCAACTTGCCTTTTAACATTTTATCAAATTTGCCTAACTTTAAGCTTCTAGGTAGTTGATGAATTTTACATAGTAGTTATTCTTTACTGTTTATAATTAGATTTTGCTAGTTTCGATTATTTTGTTCTTTTCATATACATGTATTTTGGTAGGTGCTCCTTTTTATCTCTGACCATATTGTAAGTTTTCCATTTTCTGAAATTTGTATTAGTAAGATGGTTACATATGGATAAAGCAGTCTCCTAAGTTTGCAAATGAGTAGTTGTCTCAATTACTTGCCTGCCTAGTAGCTGTTTTCAAAACTGACGTATCTTCTATCTGTGTAAGAATTTCACCATATGCGAATCCCAGTTACCTCCGTAAAAGCTGAGAAAGTGATAACATTATCTTCTGTTTTGCTAAGGAACTCCCCTCACACTCACATTTTATATATATATATTTTTTTTTTTTTTTTGCCACTTCTGTTGGTCTTTCATTTATTTGTTTTCTTCCATCTTTGTTCTTTGGCCTGTGTGGGCCTCCCTTCGCAGTGACCTCTCTCGCTGCAGAGCACCAGCTCTGGGCGTATGTGCTCCAGAGCTCTGGCTCGATAGTTGGACACATCTGTCTGTCACTCAGCGGCACACGGGATCTTCCCAGGCCAGGGATTGAACTGGCGCCCCTTGCACTGCAAGGCGGTGTCCCTACCCACTGGACCACCAGGGAAGCCGCACATTTCATATTTACGTTACCTTTTCTGTCCTTTTTTGAGTTTCTAGTGCTTTTCCTTGAGAACTTTCTCTGAACTCATTCAGTGCTTTTATGTAACTTATTCTTTTTGAGCTTTTGTTTTCATAATGAATATTTGTAGGATGGTTATATTTTAGCCATTTCCAAGATGCACCATTTTACTAATTTTATTAGTAATATTTAAACATTCCAAGATACAGGCCTAAGTAGCACCATGACGTAGAGATGCAAAGAGATTTCTCATGAAATTAACATGGAGAAGTAGACCACTAGAATATTTCATAGTTATAGGCACTTTATTAGCAGCACAGAGGTGTCTGATGGTCCCTGCTCCCTAGCATAGGGCTTAATTCAGTCAGTATAGTTACCAGTGTAAGGGTGAATCCCTTTAGGACAAGAAGGTAGGATCTAAGGAAGTCTTTGGAAATGTCAAATAAAGCAAGTAGTCTTTTGCTGTTTTTATTTTTCCCCAGGCACAGGGAAGAAGAAAGTGGGTAAATTTTCAAGGAGGATTCTTTTAAACAATTTAACCAGTTTGAGAGGAACCAATAGGAAATATGGAGAGGAGGTGGCATCCCATTCCAGTGTTCTTGCCTGGAAGATCCCATGAACAGGGGCACCTGGTGGGCTACAGTCCATTGGGGTCACAAGGGAGTTGGACACGACTTGGTGACTAAACAACAAAAATAGGGAATATAGACTATTCTTCTAGATTTTATTACACTGCTGTCAGCTTACTTTCACAAACCAAAAACCTAGGGTAGCACATACCAGTTGCTTTAAATGTTTCACCATAATCTCTCTCTTTTTTTTAAATAGGGAATTGACTCTCTTTTGGAGTAAATTACAGAGAAGAATCGACCCTTCTGTGGACACGTTTTTGGGCGCTGTCGTCAGTTTGGTGTCATAGCTAAGACACAGCAGCATTTGTTTTGCCTGATTAGAGTAATACAAACTGAAGTGAGTGATTTAGGCTTATGCTGATTGTTATCGGGGAAGAAATGAGGGGGCCACAGCTTCTTGGGCAACTCCTTTTAAATAAGGGGAAACGAGGAATAAAGGAGTTTAATAAGATTATAGAGCTGAACATATCTAGCTGTTTCTACTTCCTAGGAATTTATGATTTTTCTTCATGGAGAATAGTGACTGATGTGAGACCCTGAAGGAAGGAAAGATTATGTTTCTTGACTGTCCCCTCAACCACCCCACCCTAGGTCTACTTTTCCTAGAACAGTGTTCTGTATTTTATATAGACATGTTTGTTAGCAAGTTAACATCATTTTATTAGTAATATTTAAACATTCCAAGATACAGGCCTAAGTAGCACCATGACGTAGAGATGCAAAGAGATTTCTCATGAAATTAACATGGAGAAGTAGACCACTAGAATATTTCATAGTTATAGGCACTTTATTAGCAGCACAGAGGTGTCTGATGATCCCTGCTCCCTAGCATAGGGCTTAATTCAGTCAGTATAGTTACCAGTGTAAGGGTGAATCCCTTTAGGACAAGAAGGTAGGATCTAAGGAAGTCTTTGGAAATGTCAAATAAAGCAAGTAGTCTTTTGCTGTTTTTATTTTTCCCCAGGCACAGGGAAGAAGAAAGTGGGTAAATTTTCAAGGAGGATTCTTTTAAACAATTTAACCAGTTTGAGAGGAACCAATAGGAAATATGGAGAGGGAGGTGGCATCCCATTCCAGTGTTCTTGCCTGGAAGATCCCATGAACAGGGGCACCTGGTGGGCTACAGTCCATTGGGGTCACAAGGGAGTTGGACACGACTTGGTGACTAAACAACAAAAATAGGGAATATAGACTATTCTTCTAGATTTTATTACACTGCTGTCAGCTTACTTTCACAAACCAAAAACCTAGGGTAGCACATACCAGTTGCTTTAAATGTTTCACCATAATCTCTCTCTTTTTTTTAAATAGGGAATTGACTCTCTTTTGGAGTAAATTACAGAGAAGAATCGACCCTTCTGTGGACACGTTTTTGGAGCGCTGTCGTCAGTTTGGTGTCATAGCTAAGACACAGCAGCATTTGTTTTGCCTGATTAGAGTAATACAAACTGAAGTGAGTGATTTAGGCTTATGCTGATTGTTATCGGGGAAGAAATGAGGGGGCCACAGCTTCTTGGGCAACTCCTTTTAAATAAGGGGAAACGAGGAATAAAGGAGTTTAATAAGATTATAGAGCTGAACATATCTAGCTGTTTCTACTTCCTAGGAATTTATGATTTTTCTTCATGGAGAATAGTGACTGATGTGAGACCCTGAAGGAAGGAAAGATTATGTTTCTTGACTGTCCCCTCAACCACCCCACCCTAGGTCTACTTTTCCTAGAACAGTGTTCTGTATTTTATATAGACATGTTTGTTAGCAAGTTAACATCATTATTATAAGTGAAGAAAGTATAATTGTATTTTCTAGCTCCTTGATGATAGATTCTCTAGGTGTTGGAGGAACGGAACAGTTCAGAATGGACTGTACACACATCGCAAGCTTCTGTGCATATTAGGAAGCAAGTTAGGTGTGTTCTGTTTTTTAAGAAATAAATATTTCCTAAAATGAAGTGCCATGTATAAAATCTTGTTTTTTGATGTTGGCCCTGTAAAATTAATGCTATGACTGGAGATTTAGATGAGTCTTATGCTCTGTTTCAGTTTGTAGTGTCTGTTCATGATGACGATCCCTATATACCCATATCTTTAATGGTTTATGGATGTGTTTTATGGGTTACTTCTTTGATAGCATCCATGGATTGTTTATGCTAAAGGCAAGGCATAATTGTACCATTGATACTTCCTGTCTCTTTTAATGCAGCCTTCCATATCCAATTTGAAATACCGTGTCTAGTCTTCTCCAGTGAAGATAGGAAAAGCTATAACAGTTATCAGAAGCAAATTCCTACTCAGATAAGCTAGGTGTTAATTATTTCTAATCACTGGAAGTGAAGTTGTGTCTCCTATCATAGGAAGATGTTCAAGAAATTACAGAACTTGCCTTGTTTAAAATAATCAGTGGTACAATTGGCCTTTTTTTAATCTTTAAGGCAAGTATGAGTTTTCTGTTGCTGTATAATGGATTACTGAAGCTTAGCACATCAGTCAACACCCATTTATTAGCTCACAGTTTTGTAGGGCAGAAGTCCAGCACAGTGTGGCATGGTGCACTGCTTAGTATCACAGGGCTGAAATTGAGGTGTTGGCCAGGCTGAGTTTTTATCTGCAGGCTCTGTGGAAAATCCACTTCTAAGCTCATTCTTATTGTTGACAGAATTCAGTTTCTTTCAGTTGTAGGGCTGAAGTTTTTCTCCCCTTTTCTTGCCCCGTCTTAGCTCAATATCTAGCTGTTTCTACTTCCTAGGAATTTATGATTTTTCTTCATGGAGAATAGTGACTGATGTGAGACCCTGAAGGAAGGAAAGATTATGTTTCTTGACTGTCCCCTCAACCACCCCACCCTAGGTCTACTTTTCCTAGAACAGTGTTCTGTATTTTATATAGACATGTTTGTTAGCAAGTTAACATCATTATTATAAGTGAAGAAAGTATAATTGTATTTTCTAGCTCCTTGATGATAGATTCTCTAGGTGTTGGAGGAACGGAACAGTTCAGAATGGACTGTACACACATCGCAAGCTTCTGTGCATATTAGGAAGCAAGTTAGGTGTGTTCTGTTTTTTAAGAAATAAATATTTCCTAAAATGAAGTGCCATGTATAAAATCTTGTTTTTTGATGTTGGCCCTGTAAAATTAATGCTATGACTGGAGATTTAGATGAGTCTTATGCTCTGTTTCAGTTTGTAGTGTCTGTTCATGATGACGATCCCTATATACCCATATCTTTAATGGTTTATGGATGTGTTTTATGGGTTACTTCTTTGATAGCATCCATGGATTGTTTATGCTAAAGGCAAGGCATAATTGTACCATTGATACTTCCTGTCTCTTTTAATGCAGCCTTCCATATCCAATTTGAAATACCGTGTCTAGTCTTCTCCAGTGAAGATAGGAAAAGCTATAACAGTTATCAGAAGCAAATTCCTACTCAGATAAGCTAGGTGTTAATTATTTCTAATCACTGGAAGTGAAGTTGTGTCTCCTATCATAGGAAGATGTTCAAGAAATTACAGAACTTGCCTTGTTTAAAATAATCAGTGGTACAATTGGCCTTTTTTTAATCTTTAAGGCAAGTATGAGTTTTCTGTTGCTGTATAATGGATTACTGAAGCTTAGCACATCAGTCAACACCCATTTATTAGCTCACAGTTTTGTAGGGCAGAAGTCCAGCACAGTGTGGCATGGTGCACTGCTTAGTATCACAGGGCTGAAATTGAGGTGTTGGCCAGGCTGAGTTTTTATCTGCAGGCTCTGTGGAAAATCCACTTCTAAGCTCATTCTTATTGTTGACAGAATTCAGTTTCTTTCAGTTGTAGGGCTGAAGTCCTCATTTTCTTGCTGTCAGCCACAGCCTGTTTTCAGCTCCTACAAGCCACTCTCATTCCATGCTTTCATTTTCAAGCCAGCAAAGGCCCAAGGAATTCTTTGAATCTGACCTCCTCACCTCTGACTTCCATACCTAGATTTAAAGAGCTTGAGTGATTGGGTCAGGTAATCCACTTGTCTTAGGATCAGTAAGTTTGTGACTTTCATTACATCTACAAAGTCCTTTATGCCATATCACATAATGTGATCATAAGAATGATTCCAGGGACTTCCCTGTTGGTACAGCAGCTAAGACTCCATGCTCCCAATGCAGGGGGCCCGTGTTCAATCCCTGGTCAGAATCTAAGAGTTGTAAGAGTTTTGCATGTTGCAGCTAAGACCCAGTGCAGCCAGAAAAAGGGAAAAGAATGATTACATATTTATAGGTTGTGTGTATACTCAACGTGAGGAGATTGTACAAAAGTGAAGGTCAGTAGGGATCATTTTAGATTTCTGTTTACCTCAAGGTGCCACAGGAAATGGGAAAACTGCTAGAGGATTAGAGAAGCTGGGTTTCTGACACATACCAAGGAATCTGCTGTCTGTGTGTGTAACCATAACACATTTGTTTTTCATCCCAGTCCAGGACATTTTCCCCTTATAATCTTTTCTTATGCTATTTATCCTGAAGGGAAATGAGGTGGAATTCCTTTCAAATTGAGTGATTCACCTCTAGCTTTTTTAAAAAGAGGTGATATAACCTGTATCAGTTGGGATCTAGTTCTGTTGTGAATGGAGATACCCCATGATGATAATGGTGTAAAAAAGTTTACAGATAATGGAGATCTAGCTTCTAAGATTTTTAATCTTTAAGGCAAGTATGAGTTTTCTGTTGCTGTATAATGGATTACTGAAGCTTAGCACATCAGTCAACACCCATTTATTAGCTCACAGTTTTGTAGGGCAGAAGTCCAGCACAGTGTGGCATGGTGCACTGCTTAGTATCACAGGGCTGAAATTGAGGTGTTGGCCAGGCTGAGTTTTTATCTGCAGGCTCTGTGGAAAATCCACTTCTAAGCTCATTCTTATTGTTGACAGAATTCAGTTTCTTTCAGTTGTAGGGCTGAAGTCCTCATTTTCTTGCTGTCAGCCACAGCCTGTTTTCAGCTCCTACAAGCCACTCTCATTCCATGCTTTCATTTTCAAGCCAGCAAAGGCCCAAGGAATTCTTTGAATCTGACCTCCTCACCTCTGACTTCCATACCTAGATTTAAAGAGCTTGAGTGATTGGGTCAGGTAATCCACTTGTCTTAGGATCAGTAAGTTTGTGACTTTCATTACATCTACAAAGTCCTTTATGCCATATCACATAATGTGATCATAAGAATGATTCCAGGGACTTCCCTGTTGGTACAGCAGCTAAGACTCCATGCTCCCAATGCAGGGGGCCCGTGTTCAATCCCTGGTCAGAATCTAAGAGTTGTAAGAGTTTTGCATGTTGCAGCTAAGACCCAGTGCAGCCAGAAAAGGGAAAAGAATGATTACATATTTATAGGTTGTGTGTATACTCAACGTGAGGAGATTGTACAAAAGTGAAGGTCAGTAGGGATCATTTTAGATTTCTGTTTACCTCAAGGTGCCACAGGAAATGGGAAAACTGCTAGAGGATTAGAGAAGCTGGGTTTCTGACACATACCAAGGAATCTGCTGTCTGTGTGTGTAACCATAACACATTTGTTTTTCATCCCAGTCCAGGACATTTTCCCCTTATAATCTTTTCTTATGCTATTTATCCTGAAGGGAAATGAGGTGGAATTCCTTTCAAATTGAGTGATTCACCTCTAGCTTTTTTAAAAAGAGGTGATATAACCTGTATCAGTTGGGATCTAGTTCTGTTGTGAATGGAGATACCCCATGATGATAATGGTGTAAAGAAGAAAGACATCGCTCCCTCTCTTACACAGCTGTATAACCCAGGTAGACAGGCCAGAGATCACTCATGGCTTTGCATATCAGAAACCCAGGTTCTTTTTATCTGCTATTAACATGTAGTTTCCATTTCATGTTCCAGGTTCTAGCTATTCCAATCACAACTATAATGTCTTAATTCCAGATAGCAAGTAGGGTGGGGAGCAGACCACACTACGACATACCTTTTCTCCCATTCCTTCTAACACACACAGACACGGTCACCTAGCTACAAGTAAGAGCTAGGAGATACATTGATTATTCAGATGACTTTGTAAAAGAAGTGAAATAATCTTAGTACAGCTAGCAACCAGTTACATAGCCCTAGGGAAGGAAAAATTCATGATGCTGACAAGCTTTTGTGGGCATCAGGTCTCTTGTGGAAGGTGGGCCTTGTAATATAGTACCTCCTTATTTTCTGGGCATCAGTTTTCTCTAAAGAGCGTAAAGGAGATGATTAATTAAAGGTGATCAAGTGTTGTTAAACTTTGATTCTGTGACTTGAGAAATTCATATTGGAAGTGATGACTTAGAGAATCTAGGGTCTCTCTCAAGACTTTAAACATAGTATGACAGAAGATTGGGTATAGATGTTAGTTATATTTGAAGTGGAAGATATAAGAAGAGAGATAATCTTGAAGCCAGTTTATTTGGCCACTGGGCCCTTTTGGGGAACACATAAGTAGTACTGTTGTGCAGAATATGACTCTCTAGTATAATTCCCTTCTCTTTAGTAATGAAGACACTGGAAACTAGAGTTGTGTGACTTGAACGGATCTAGACCCTGGGTATCTTGACAAATGGCATAATGTGATGCAAGGTTATCATTTGTAAATCAAAACACAGAGGACTTGGAGAAAGTTCATTAAGTTTTAAAATCTTTTTATAGGTTTTCAGCGGGTTACTTGACTAGCCCCTTTTGGAAGACTGAGATAGACAGTAAAGAATGTTCCTTCTTAAACAGCCCAGTGTAGTTGAAATGGTAAAATTCGTGAAATCACTAAGAATGCTTTAAAAAAAAAACACACACATACACACAAAATTATGCCATTATACATTCTGAGCAGATGTGTTGTTTTTGCTTAGTTACTCAGTCATGTCCGACTCTTTGCGACCGCATGGCTTCTCTGTCCATGAGATCTCCAGGCAAGAATACTAGAATGGGTTGCCATACCCTACTCCAGGGTATCTTCCCAACCCAGGGATCAAATCCGTGTTTCTTACATCTCCTGCTTTGACAGGCAGGTTCTTTACCACTAGTGCAACCTGAGAAGCCCAGTAAACACTTTATGTTACCTTATTGCATTTTTATAACAACATTAGGAGAAAATCTTATACTGCCACTACAGTTACCATTTTACAGGTAAGGAGACTGAGGCTTAGAGGAGTTAAGAACTGGTAGCTGTTGTGAAACTGGGGTTCAGAGGCAGTCACAATATGACTCAAAATTTGTGCTTTTAAGTACCTTATTTTAAGACAGTCTGCTATAAGATCCTGCTTTTCAAGCCTCTCAAGTGAAAGAATCATCTTAAATGCACTTGCCTTTTTGTCGTACATGACCTGGTCTTTTTTGTAATTTTTAACTGATTTCTGAGAACCTGTGGCTATAGAGAAATTATCTTTCTGTTTTTCCATGGAAAAACTGAGATTCAGTACAACTGTAACTGTAAAGTACTAATTCCTTTTGGAGGAAATGGAAAGAATCATTTATTTCATCCTCAAGGATTTGTAAACACTCAGTTGTTCATGACAAATGAAGTTTTTTAATTGAATTCAATCTTAAACTCCCTTATATGCATGTATTTCCTCTTACACTCATTTATTTAAGCCCTATCCTTCCTACCCAGCTTGAGGCAATTTTTTTAAATCTCAGTGACACTGGAAACTGGTTTAGAAAGGGTATCTTGACAAATGGCATAATGTGATGCAAGGTTATCATTTGTAAATCAAAACACAGAGGACTTGGAGAAAGTTCATTAAGTTTTAAAATCTTTTTATAGGTTTTCAGCGGGTTACTTGACTAGCCCTTTTGGAAGACTGAGATAGACAGTAAAGAATGTTCCTTCTTAAACAGCCCAGTGTAGTTGAAATGGTAAAATTCGTGAAATCACTAAGAATGCTTTAAAAAAAAAACACACACATACACACAAAATTATGCCATTATACATTCTGAGCAGATGTGTTGTTTTTGCTTAGTTACTCAGTCATGTCCGACTCTTTGCGACCGCATGGCTTCTCTGTCCATGAGATCTCCAGGCAAGAATACTAGAATGGGTTGCCATACCCTACTCCAGGGTATCTTCCCAACCCAGGGATCAAATCCGTGTTTCTTACATCTCCTGCTTTGACAGGCAGGTTCTTTACCACTAGTGCAACCTGAGAAGCCCAGTAAACACTTTATGTTACCTTATTGCATTTTTATAACAACATTAGGAGAAAATCTTATACTGCCACTACAGTTACCATTTTACAGGTAAGGAGACTGAGGCTTAGAGGAGTTAAGAACTGGTAGCTGTTGTGAAACTGGGGTTCAGAGGCAGTCACAATATGACTCAAAATTTGTGCTTTTAAGTACCTTATTTTAAGACAGTCTGCTATAAGATCCTGCTTTTCAAGCCTCTCAAGTGAAAGAATCATCTTAAATGCACTTGCCTTTTTGTCGTACATGACCTGGTCTTTTTTGTAATTTTTAACTGATTTCTGAGAACCTGTGGCTATAGAGAAATTATCTTTCTGTTTTTCCATGGAAAAACTGAGATTCAGTACAACTGTAACTGTAAAGTACTAATTCCTTTTGGAGGAAATGGAAAGAATCATTTATTTCATCCTCAAGGATTTGTAAACACTCAGTTGTTCATGACAAATGAAGTTTTTTAATTGAATTCAATCTTAAACTCCCTTATATGCATGTATTTCCTCTTACACTCATTTATTTAAGCCCTATCCTTCCTACCCAGCTTGAGGCAATCTTTTTTAAATCCTTCAGTGACTTTATTTATTCTAGCTCCTCTCAATTTATGTGCCTTTATTATGTATACATTTGGTACATAGATGAATTCCTTGAGGGTTAAGGACTGTTTTAATATGCAGTGCCTCGTGATTTCTCTGGCATCCCAATGGTTAGGACTGCACATTTCCACTGAAGGGGACACGGGTTCTATCTCTGGCCAGGGAACTAAGATCCTGCATGCTGCATGGTGCAGCCAAAATAATAATAATAATATGTAGTGTTTTATAAAGTTGGATACTCTATAAATGTACATTGTTGTTGTTTATGTTTGTAACATCTGTTGAAACAAGTAGGATCTAAATGTAACTTGCAGAAAGAAAGCATTTAAGATAAAATTTAAGAATTTTTTAAAAGTTTTAAGCAGAGTGTGTGTGTGTGTGTGTGTGTGTGTGTGTCTTACTAGTGAAAGTTATGTTATGCTACCAGATGGAAAAACAAACAAATCTTTACTTCCCTGTTTTTCTTCACAGGCACAAGATGCTGGTCTTGGGGTGTCGATTTTACTATGTGTCAGAGCTCTTCAACTCAGATCAAGTGAGGATGAAGAAATGAAGGCATCAGTTTGTAAAACAATTGCTTGTCTTTTACCAGAAGACTTAGAAGTTAGACGAGCCTGTCAGCTTACAGAATTCTTAATTGAACCCAGTTTGGATGGATTTAACATGTTGGAAGAACTGTATTCCCAACCAGATCAAAAATTTGATGAAGAAAATGCGCCAGTTCCAAATTCTCTCCGATGTGAGCTATTACTAGCTTTAAAAGCCCACTGGCCTTTTGATCCTGAATTTTGGGACTGGAAAACTTTAAAACGACACTGCCACCAACTTCTAGGACAGAAGCCTGTAACTGTAAAGTACTAATTCCTTTTGGAGGAAATGGAAAGAATCATTTATTTCATCCTCAAGGATTTGTAAACACTCAGTTGTTCATGACAAATGAAGTTTTTTAATTGAATTCAATCTTAAACTCCCTTATATGCATGTATTTCCTCTTACACTCATTTATTTAAGCCCTATCCTTCCTACCCAGCTTGAGGCAATCTTTTTTAAATCCTTCAGTGACTTTATTTATTCTAGCTCCTCTCAATTTATGTGCCTTTATTATGTATACATTTGGTACATAGATGAATTCCTTGAGGGTTAAGGACTGTTTTAATATGCAGTGCCTCGTGATTTCTCTGGCATCCCAATGGTTAGGACTGCACATTTCCACTGAAGGGGACACGGGTTCTATCTCTGGCCAGGGAACTAAGATCCTGCATGCTGCATGGTGCAGCCAAAATAATAATAATAATATGTAGTGTTTTATAAAGTTGGATACTCTATAAATGTACATTGTTGTTGTTTATGTTTGTAACATCTGTTGAAACAAGTAGGATCTAAATGTAACTTGCAGAAAGAAAGCATTTAAGATAAAATTTAAGAATTTTTTAAAAGTTTTAAGCAGAGTGTGTGTGTGTGTGTGTGTGTGTGTGTGTCTTACTAGTGAAAGTTATGTTATGCTACCAGATGGAAAAACAAACAAATCTTTACTTCCCTGTTTTTCTTCACAGGCACAAGATGCTGGTCTTGGGGTGTCGATTTTACTATGTGTCAGAGCTCTTCAACTCAGATCAAGTGAGGATGAAGAAATGAAGGCATCAGTTTGTAAAACAATTGCTTGTCTTTTACCAGAAGACTTAGAAGTTAGACGAGCCTGTCAGCTTACAGAATTCTTAATTGAACCCAGTTTGGATGGATTTAACATGTTGGAAGAACTGTATTCCCAACCAGATCAAAAATTTGATGAAGAAAATGCGCCAGTTCCAAATTCTCTCCGATGTGAGCTATTACTAGCTTTAAAAGCCCACTGGCCTTTTGATCCTGAATTTTGGGACTGGAAAACTTTAAAACGACACTGCCACCAACTTCTAGGACAGGAAGCCTCAGATTCTGACGATGATCTAAGTGGCTATGAAATGTCCATTAACGACACAGATGTTTTAGAGTCATTTCTCAGTGACTATGAGGAAGGTAAAGAAGATAAACAATATAGAAGAAGAGATTTGACAGATCAGCATAAGGAGAAAAGAGACAAGAAACCTATTGGTTCTTCTGAAAGATACCAGAGGTGGCTTCAGTATAAATTTTTCTGTTTGTTATGTAAGCGGGAATGTATAGAGGCCAGGATTCTTCATCATTCTAAGATGCATATGGAAGATGGAGTTTATACCTGTCCGGTGTGTATTAAAAAATTCAAGAGAAAAGAAATATTTGTTCCTCATGTGATGGAACATGTTAAAATGCCACCAAGCAGAAGGGACCGCTCTAGAAAAAAATTACTGTTAAAAGGCTCTCAAAAGGGAATTTGTCCCAAGAGCCCCTCTGCAACCCTGGAGCAAGGTCAGTCACTGAATGAAGACGCCAAAGGAGAGTCACATGAATATGTCACATTCAGTAAATTAGAAGATTGCCACCTGCAAGACAGAGATTTGTACCCATGTCCTGGCACAGACTGTTCCCGTGTGTTTAAGCAGTTTAAATACTTAAGTGTGCATCTTAAAGCTGAACACCAAAATAATGATGAAAATGCCAAGCACTACTTAGATATGAAAAATAGAAGAGAGAAGTGTACTTACTGTCGACGCCATTTCATGTCTGCTTTTCACCTGCGAGAGCATGAACAAGTGCATTGTGGCCCTCAGCCTTATATGTGTGTATCTATAGACTGCTATGCTACTACTGTGTGCAGATCTGTCTTTTACCAGAAGACTTAGAAGTTAGACGAGCCTGTCAGCTTACAGAATTCTTAATTGAACCCAGTTTGGATGGATTTAACATGTTGGAAGAACTGTATTCCCAACCAGATCAAAAATTTGATGAAGAAAATGCGCCAGTTCCAAATTCTCTCCGATGTGAGCTATTACTAGCTTTAAAAGCCCACTGGCCTTTTGATCCTGAATTTTGGGACTGGAAAACTTTAAAACGACACTGCCACCAACTTCTAGGACAGGAAGCCTCAGATTCTGACGATGATCTAAGTGGCTATGAAATGTCCATTAACGACACAGATGTTTTAGAGTCATTTCTCAGTGACTATGAGGAAGGTAAAGAAGATAAACAATATAGAAGAAGAGATTTGACAGATCAGCATAAGGAGAAAAGAGACAAGAAACCTATTGGTTCTTCTGAAAGATACCAGAGGTGGCTTCAGTATAAATTTTTCTGTTTGTTATGTAAGCGGGAATGTATAGAGGCCAGGATTCTTCATCATTCTAAGATGCATATGGAAGATGGAGTTTATACCTGTCCGGTGTGTATTAAAAAATTCAAGAGAAAAGAAATATTTGTTCCTCATGTGATGGAACATGTTAAAATGCCACCAAGCAGAAGGGACCGCTCTAGAAAAAAATTACTGTTAAAAGGCTCTCAAAAGGGAATTTGTCCCAAGAGCCCCTCTGCAACCCTGGAGCAAGGTCAGTCACTGAATGAAGACGCCAAAGGAGAGTCACATGAATATGTCACATTCAGTAAATTAGAAGATTGCCACCTGCAAGACAGAGATTTGTACCCATGTCCTGGCACAGACTGTTCCCGTGTGTTTAAGCAGTTTAAATACTTAAGTGTGCATCTTAAAGCTGAACACCAAAATAATGATGAAAATGCCAAGCACTACTTAGATATGAAAAATAGAAGAGAGAAGTGTACTTACTGTCGACGCCATTTCATGTCTGCTTTTCACCTGCGAGAGCATGAACAAGTGCATTGTGGCCCTCAGCCTTATATGTGTGTATCTATAGACTGCTATGCTACATTTGGATCAGTGAATGAACTTCTTAACCATAAACAGAAACATGATGATCTGCGTTACAAATGTGAATTAAATGGCTGTAATATTGTTTTCAGTGACTTGGGACAGCTTTACCACCACGAAGCACAACACTTTAGGGATGCGTCTTATACATGCAATTTTGTTGGCTGTAAGAAGTTCTATTATTCCAAAATTGAATACCAGAATCACCTCTCAGTGCATAATGTTGAAAGTTCTAATGGAGATGTGAAGAAAACAGTGAAGCTTGAGCCTGTAGCAGGTGAAAAGCAAGAGTGCATTGATCAGCCCCATCTACTTGATCAAACTGATAAATCACATTTACCAGAGGATCTTCTGTTCTGTGCAGAATCAGCTGGTTCTCAAACAGAAACTACAGAAAATCTGAAAGAAAATAGTGACAGTAACTCTAGTGATCAGTTAAGTCATAGCTCTTCAGCATCCATGAATGAAGAGTTAATTGACACACTGGATCACCCTGAAGCCACGCAGGATATATTGTTATCTCATGAGAAAGCCTTTGTGCCCTCCGGTTTAAAAGAGAAGTGTTCCAGTGTAGCCGTTTGTTTCGATGGAACTAAGTTTACCTGTGGTTTTGATGGCTGTGGCTCCACATACAAAAACGCAAGAGGCATGCAGAAACACCTGAGGAAGGTCCATCCATACCATTTCAAACCCAAAAAGGTAAAGACAAAAGATCTCTTACCCTGTCTGGGGAATGAACACAATCCAACAACAGAAAAGTTTGATGCAGAACCTAAACCCAGCTCAGATACAAACAGTGACTCCCCAGATGAAGGTCTGGATCATAATGTCCATACTAAATGTAAACGAGAACATCAAGGCTATTCCTCAGAAACCCCGATCTGTGCATCTAAAAGGCCGTGTACAGAGGATACCATGTTGGAACTTCTCTTACGCTTGAAACATTTAAGCTTGAAAAACTCAATAACCCATGGATCTTTCTCAGGGTCATTGCAGGGGTACCCGTCCAGTGGTGCCAAGTCTCTTCAAGCAGTTTCAGCTACAATCTCAGACCTTAATTTTCAGAATCAAGATGAAAATATGCCAAGTCAGTACCTGGCTCAGTTGGCGGCCAAGCCTTTTTTCTGTGAGCTTCAAGGATGCAAATATGAATTTGTGACCAGAGAAGCTCTGTTAATGCATTATCTTAAAAAGCATAATTATTCAAAAGAAAAAGTCCTTCAGTTAACCATGTTTCAACATCGGTATTCCCCATTCCAGTGTCATATTTGCCAAAGGTCATTTACGAGAAAAACACACCTTAGGATTCATTATAAAAACAAACATCAAATTGGCAGTGACAGAGTAACTCAAAAACTGTTAGATAATGAAAAATGTGATCACGAAGGCCCATGCTCAGTAGACAGATTGAAAGGCGACTGTCCTGCGGAACTTGGACGCGATCCCAGCAGTAACTCCGAGAAGCCGCGTTGTCATTCTAAAAAGGATGAGTGCAGTTCAGAAACTGATTTGGAGTCATCCTGTGAAGAAACAGAAAGCAAAATATCTGATCTCTCATCACCAATAGGTAGCCATAGAGAAGAAGGAGAAGGAAGAGAGGGCAGAGGTAGCAGGAGAACTGTTGCTAAAGGAAATCTCTGCTACATTTTGAATAAATATCACAAACCATTCCATTGTATCCACAAAACTTGTAACTCCTCCTTCACCAATCTCAAAGGCTTGATTCGCCATTACAGGACTGTACATCAGTACAACAAAGAGCAGTTATGTTTAGAGAAAGACAAAAGATCTTACCCTGTCTGGGGAATGAACACAATCCAACAACAGAAAAGTTTGATGCAGAACCTAAACCCAGCTCAGATACAAACAGTGACTCCCCAGATGAAGGTCTGGATCATAATGTCCATACTAAATGTAAACGAGAACATCAAGGCTATTCCTCAGAAACCCCGATCTGTGCATCTAAAAGGCCGTGTACAGAGGATACCATGTTGGAACTTCTCTTACGCTTGAAACATTTAAGCTTGAAAAACTCAATAACCCATGGATCTTTCTCAGGGTCATTGCAGGGGTACCCGTCCAGTGGTGCCAAGTCTCTTCAAGCAGTTTCAGCTACAATCTCAGACCTTAATTTTCAGAATCAAGATGAAAATATGCCAAGTCAGTACCTGGCTCAGTTGGCGGCCAAGCCTTTTTTCTGTGAGCTTCAAGGATGCAAATATGAATTTGTGACCAGAGAAGCTCTGTTAATGCATTATCTTAAAAAGCATAATTATTCAAAAGAAAAAGTCCTTCAGTTAACCATGTTTCAACATCGGTATTCCCCATTCCAGTGTCATATTTGCCAAAGGTCATTTACGAGAAAAACACACCTTAGGATTCATTATAAAAACAAACATCAAATTGGCAGTGACAGAGTAACTCAAAACTGTTAGATAATGAAAAATGTGATCACGAAGGCCCATGCTCAGTAGACAGATTGAAAGGCGACTGTCCTGCGGAACTTGGACGCGATCCCAGCAGTAACTCCGAGAAGCCGCGTTGTCATTCTAAAAAGGATGAGTGCAGTTCAGAAACTGATTTGGAGTCATCCTGTGAAGAAACAGAAAGCAAAATATCTGATCTCTCATCACCAATAGGTAGCCATAGAGAAGAAGGAGAAGGAAGAGAGGGCAGAGGTAGCAGGAGAACTGTTGCTAAAGGAAATCTCTGCTACATTTTGAATAAATATCACAAACCATTCCATTGTATCCACAAAACTTGCAACTCCTCCTTCACCAATCTCAAAGGCTTGATTCGCCATTACAGGACTGTACATCAGTACAACAAAGAGCAGTTATGTTTAGAGAAAGACAAGGCGAGAACCAAAAGGGAACTTGTCAAATGTAAAAAGATATTTGCCTGCAAATATAAGGAATGTAACAAACGCTTCCTGTGTTCCAAAGCTCTTGCGAAGCACTGTAGTGACTCTCATAACCTGGACCACATTGAGGAGCCGAAAGTGCTTTCCGAAGCTGAGTCACTGGCCAAGTTTTCCTGTAACCAGCCTCAGTGCCCTGCTGTTTTTTATACATTTAGCAAGTTGAAGCACCACCTGATGGAACAGCATAACATCGAAGGAGAAATACATTCAGATTATGAAATTCATTGTGATCTTAATGGCTGTGGCCAGATTTTTACACATCGCAGTAACTATTCTCAACATGTCTTTTACCGACACAAGGACTATTATGACGATCTGTTCAGAAGCCAGAAAGTGGCAAATGAAAGGCTACTACGGAGTGAAAAGGTGTGTCAAACAACTCAGGGGCATGAACATCAGACGACCAGGAGATCATTTAATGCTAAGGCTAAAAAGTGTGGCTTAATCAAAGACAAGAAAGCTCCAATTACTTTTAAAACGAGAGCTGAAGCCCTCCATATGTGTGTGGAGCATTCTGAGCACACACAGTACCCCTGCATGGTTCAGGGATGCTTGTCTGTGGTGAAGCTGGAGAGCAGCATTGTGAGGCATTACAAACGTACCCATCAGATGAGCAGTGCCTACTTAGAGCAACAGATGGAAAACCTTGTTGTGTGTGTTAAGTACGGTACCAAAATTAAGGAGGAGCCCCCTTCTGAAGCAGAGCCCTGTATAAAGAAAGAAGCAGCTAGAAGCTGTGTATCAGAGCTCACAAAGCACAGTCATTCCCCAGGTGACACTAGCATACCTGTCCAGACCGCTGATCCCCCTTTATCCAGGCGAAAGGCATGGAGGTCAGAAAGGTTGTACAGAGAACAACTCAGTTTTTGATGGAGATTCTCTGCTCTACAGAGGAACTTTGAAATGTAACCATAGTTCAGAAACCACTTCTTTGGAACAGTGTGATATAGTTCACCCTCCTCCTTGTAAAATAGAAAATTCCATACCTAATCCTGATGGGACTGAAAGTGGGACTTACTTCACAAGTTTCCAGCTGCCTTTACCAAGGATCAAAGACTCAGAAACTGGGCAGCAAGGTTCAGGGCAAGAAAACACTGTAAAAAATTCAACCCATGTCCCAAAAGAGAATTTTAGGAAGCCTCCACAGCCCAAGTCATTTGATTTGAAAACTTATAAACCTATGGGATTTGAATCTTCATTCCTGAAATTTATTCAGGAAAGTGAAGAGAAAGATGATGATTTTGATGATTGGGAGCCTTCAGAGCACTTAACATTAAATAATTCTTCACAACCCAATAATGGCTTAACAGGGGTTGTTATGGCAAATAGTATGGTGAATGACAATGACCCTGAAGTCGACATACCTCATTCTTCCAGTGACTCTGCAATTCATGAGAACCTGACTGCAATCCCACCTTTAATCGTGGCGGAGGCGACAACAGTTCCTTCCTTGGAAAACCTGAGGGTCGTATTGGACAAAGCATTAACAGACTGTGGAGAACTTGCCTTAAAACAGCTTCATTATCTTCGCCAGTGGTTGTCCTTAAAAAAGAAATTTGCTAAGGCTAAAAAGTGTGGCTTAATCAAAGACAAGAAAGCTCCAATTACTTTTAAAACGAGAGCTGAAGCCCTCCATATGTGTGTGGAGCATTCTGAGCACACACAGTACCCCTGCATGGTTCAGGGATGCTTGTCTGTGGTGAAGCTGGAGAGCAGCATTGTGAGGCATTACAAACGTACCCATCAGATGAGCAGTGCCTACTTAGAGCAACAGATGGAAAACCTTGTTGTGTGTGTTAAGTACGGTACCAAAATTAAGGAGGAGCCCCCTTCTGAAGCAGAGCCCTGTATAAAGAAAGAAGCAGCTAGAAGCTGTGTATCAGAGCTCACAAAGCACAGTCATTCCCCAGGTGACACTAGCATACCTGTCCAGACCGCTGATCCCCTTCATCCAGGCGAAAGGGATGGAGGTCAGAAAGGTTGTACAGAGAACAACTCAGTTTTTGATGGAGATTCTCTGCTCTACAGAGGAACTTTGAAATGTAACCATAGTTCAGAAACCACTTCTTTGGAACAGTGTGATATAGTTCACCCTCCTCCTTGTAAAATAGAAAATTCCATACCTAATCCTGATGGGACTGAAAGTGGGACTTACTTCACAAGTTTCCAGCTGCCTTTACCAAGGATCAAAGACTCAGAAACTGGGCAGCAAGGTTCAGGGCAAGAAAACACTGTAAAAAATTCAACCCATGTCCCAAAAGAGAATTTTAGGAAGCCTCCACAGCCCAAGTCATTTGATTTGAAAACTTATAAACCTATGGGATTTGAATCTTCATTCCTGAAATTTATTCAGGAAAGTGAAGAGAAAGATGATGATTTTGATGATTGGGAGCCTTCAGAGCACTTAACATTAAATAATTCTTCACAACCCAATAATGGCTTAACAGGGGTTGTTATGGCAAATAGTATGGTGAATGACAATGACCCTGAAGTCGACATACCTCATTCTTCCAGTGACTCTGCAATTCATGAGAACCTGACTGCAATCCCACCTTTAATCGTAGCGGAGACGACAACAGTTCCTTCCTTGGAAAACCTGAGGGTCGTATTGGACAAAGCATTAACAGACTGTGGAGAACTTGCCTTAAAACAGCTTCATTATCTTCGGCCAGTGGTTGTCCTTGAAAGATCTAAGTTTTCCACACCAATTTTAGACTTGTTTGCAACAAAAAAGACAGATGAGCTTTGTGTGGGAAGTTCCTAAATAACAATTTTGTTTTAGAAACAGACTGGTCCCAACACTGCAACATGGGGACAATTGCCAACTTGAACAAAGGCTGAGAACCAGCCACCGTCGTTTAGGGTAGAATAGGCTGTGTATTTACATGAATGTATAGTATCTACGTCAGCAGTATTGGCTGAGTCCATTAGCTCTCCAGTTGGTTTCTTGATTGGGTTTTTTTGTTTTGTTTTGTTTTATTAAAAAAATGGAACTGTATTCTTGTTTGGTGCTAATTAATACATCAAAATATATTGGGGCTTCCTTTTTCAAATTAAGTGTGCATGATTGTCTATGGAACAGATACAAAGATCCCGGGGGGAGGGCTAGGGAAAGGGATATGGAGTTCTTACCTGACTTGAATGTGCACCTGAGGGTGCTTTGTGTAATATACTGTACACTACAGCATCTTATATTTTTTGAGTTGAGTTTCAATAAATTACAATTTTTCACCCATTTTTGTTTACTCATAATGAGTTTTCATGTCACACATGAATTGAGATTACGTATATTTTCTGAAATGTGCATTTATATTCTGCCCTGGTGGTTTTCATTTTGTATTAACCAAACCATTCAGATCAAGCTTCCTTTTGAGTAACTGTTTTAAAAATTTTGTGGAAATAAAATTCTGAGGTAGAGTAATTGGCTCTTAGCAGGGTTCTTTGTTAATCCTCAAGAGCAACTTAACTTCATTCATGAAATTTATTCAGGAAAGTGAAGAGAAAGATGATGATTTTGATGATTGGGAGCCTTCAGAGCACTTAACATTAAATAATTCTTCACAACCCAATAATGGCTTAACAGGGGTTGTTATGGCAAATAGTATGGTGAATGACAATGACCCTGAAGTCGACATACCTCATTCTTCCAGTGACTCTGCAATTCATGAGAACCTGACTGCAATCCCACCTTTAATCGTAGCGGAGACGACAACAGTTCCTTCCTTGGAAAACCTGAGGGTCGTATTGGACAAAGCATTAACAGACTGTGGAGAACTTGCCTTAAAACAGCTTCATTATCTTCGGCCAGTGGTTGTCCTTGAAAGATCTAAGTTTTCCACACCAATTTTAGACTTGTTTGCAACAAAAAAGACAGATGAGCTTTGTGTGGGAAGTTCCTAAATAACAATTTTGTTTTAGAAACAGACTGGTCCCAACACTGCAACATGGGGACAATTGCCAACTTGAACAAAGGCTGAGAACCAGCCACCGTCGTTTAGGGTAGAATAGGCTGTGTATTTACATGAATGTATAGTATCTACGTCAGCAGTATTGGCTGAGTCCATTAGCTCTCCAGTTGGTTTCTTGATTGGGTTTTTTTGTTTTGTTTTGTTTTATTAAAAAAATGGAACTGTATTCTTGTTTGGTGCTAATTAATACATCAAAATATATTGGGGCTTCCTTTTTCAAATTAAGTGTGCATGATTGTCTATGGAACAGATACAAAGATCCCGGGGGGAGGGCTAGGGAAAGGGATATGGAGTTCTTACCTGACTTGAATGTGCACCTGAGGGTGCTTTGTGTAATATACTGTACACTACAGCATCTTATATTTTTTGAGTTGAGTTTCAATAAATTACAATTTTTCACCCATTTTTTTGTTTACTCATAATGAGTTTTCATGTCACACATGAATTGAGATTGCACGTATATTTTCTGAAATGTGCATTTATATTCTGCCCTGGTGGTTTTTCATTTTGTATTAACCAAACCATTCAGATCAAGCTTCCTTTTGAGTAACTGTTTTAAAAATTTTGTGGAAATAAAATTCTGAGGTAGAGTAATTGGCTCTTAGAGTCAGGGTTTCTCCCAGCATAGGATGTTCAGGAGTGGTCCAGGTAGGAGGAGACGGTATGCCAAGCATAATGTGAAGGTCTCAGCAAATTCAGAGATGTAAAGCCGTGTTTCCAGGCAACTACAGATCATGTAGTTCATGTAGATCATAGGCTGGCAGTAATGGAAGCACTGGAACAGATGAGCTTCCTATAGAGATAGGAACCAAACCATGAACACTGAGGACTTTGGACTTGAGTCCATATGCAGCCGAGAGCCTTTAAAGAATTTTAAACAACATTCATATTAATCTGTAGGTGACTTGTCGTGAATGTTGAGGGGCTGAGAATGGAAACAGTAGATAATAAGACTGTTAAAAGTGAGGCAAACTTGGTGAGAATCTGTACTGACAACTGCAACAGAGGGACGAGTAGATGAAATTGAGAGTCTTAAGAGGATTATTAGGCATTGAAGCGTAGAGAAAATGTTTTGAGGAAAACTTAAGGTTCTGCAGTAATAGATGCAACCAATTAAGGTAGGGCCTAAAAGGGAGAAAAAAAGAACTTAGGGGAAGAGGATGGAAAGACAAAATGAATTTTGTCTTTGAATGTGTTAAGTTTCGGTGGACTGTGGGACATCCATGTTTAATAACAAGGAAAACAGTGTGTTCTAACATAGCAGCTTTATTCTCTGTTCTTTGTAAAATCACTGTATCTTTAACAAGCAATGAAATGACACAGATACTCCTAAGATCTCTTATGCCTCTGGTTAGAATTTTAAGATCTTTTCTCTGATTGTTAAACTTTGTTTTGTCAGCTCTTTAGGAATTTATCATGCCACCACCTTACCCTAAGAGCCTAAAGTACCATTCCCCCCACTCCCTCCCACCAAGCCTAGGCCCTTTCTTGGCTCGGATCTTAGTAGGACACAAAATTCTCAAACAAGATTCTGTTGAATGAAAAAGTGGCAGAAAACAGTGGAATATCTTAAAGGTTGACGTCACTGCTGATTGCCTTCTTTGGGATCCTGAGTGAATTTCCTCTCTGGGCTTCAGTTTTGTCCCTTATGAAGTGAGGAGGAGTACGTGGTATGAGTGATCATTTTGAGAGGTCCTCACCTGTGGTCTGAACATGAGAAAGAGCCATGGCTCCATCTTAAAAAATTCATCATTCTGGAGATTTGTAAGACTTATGTCCAACCAAAAATAAATAAAGGTGAATTCCCTGGTGGTCCAGTGGTTAGGGTTCTGCACTCCCACTGCAAGGAGCATAGGTTCAATCTCTGGTCAGGGCACTAAGATCCCACATGCTGTGTGGTTTGGCCAAAAAAAGCAGTTTTCATTCAACCACTGTAACTCCTGTGCCATTGAAAGATCAAGTGAGTCCATTTGCAGTAGAGTACCAAACCCTAGTTTTTAGAGCCCAGTTGAAAGTTTGCTCTGAGGATCCTGAGGTCTTTCTGTTCTCTCTCTCTCTTTTTTTTTTCTGGAACAGAGAAATGTTTATTATAGGCCCATGCAAGGAGACGGGGCAGATCAAGTCTTAAAAATCCCAAATTCCTCAAAAGCTTTCAGCAAAGCCCTTTTCTAAGAAAGGCAAGGAATCCACGTGGTTTGTTGTAAACTTGTTGGGGTCAGATCCTTTGTTCTTGAGGTCAGGTCATGGTCAGGTAGCAATGTGATGTTCCTTGTAAATCTCCACCAAAGGAATGATATTCTCTGTTCTTGTAACAGACATCACCAAGTCCCCGTGCCCAATGTCTGGATCCACTGAGGTTCAGGTTCTTCATGTCTCTTTGCAGAAAAGAATTCAGCAAGAGACAAAGTGATAGGTAAGAAATGGATTTATTCAGATTCTGAGAAAGCACACTCCACAGACAAGAGTGTGGGCCATGGCAGAGCAAATCCAGTGGCCCATTTTCTGTTCTAGTTGGAGCAGTTTGCTTCTTTTGATCTTTTTTTTTTTTAAGGTTTTTTGATAAGACCATTTTAAAGTCTTCATTGAATTTTGTTACAGTATTGCTTCTCTTTTTATGTTTCTTTTTTTGTTCTTGTTAGAGTGAAAACTTTTCTATTTGGAATTAGCCAGCAGGACTCAGTTTAGATGATCCCAATTTTGTTGGCAACATCCAAGGCATTGTAATCAGGAGCCAGTCAAATGTACACCACCTTCTCGCCATCAGATGTGATCAGAGTATTGAGCTTAGCCACGTCAATGTTGTAGAGCTTCTTCACAACCTGTTTTATCTGGTGCTTGTTGGCCTTGACATCCACAAGGGGTACCAGTGTGTTGTCTTCTGTCTTCACGGCTAACTCAGTGCTGAGGGGGAGTTTGATGATGGCGTAGTGGTCAAGCTTGTTTCCCCTAGGGCCGCTCTTCTGAGGATATTTGGGCTGCTACCTGAGCCACAGTGTTTTGGGCCGCCAGAAGGTGGGTGACATCTGGATCTTATTTTTACTGTGGCTGTGACCACCTTTCAACACTGCTTTCTTGGCCTTCAAAGCCTGTGCTTTGGCTTTGGCCTTAAAAGTGTTAGGGGCTTCCTCCTTCACCTTCAGCGCCATCTTCGTGAAAAGGTTTATGTTTCTTTTTTTTTTTCTTTTGGCTCTAAAGCTTGTGGGATCTTAGCTTCCTGACTAGGGAATGAACCCGTTCTTGCACTGGAAGGCAAAGTCTTAACTGCTGGATTACAGGGAAGCCTTTGATCTTTATTGAAGAGTGGTTAAAACCAGCATGTGTGGCCAGAGGGTTATTTTTGAAGCTTTTAGTAGTATCATTTTTACTTGATGTCTCTTTGGGGGTTGTCTCCAGGCCCCACAGACCTGGGAGCACTGAGTTGTGCCCCTAAGATAATAGGTGGAAGTCGAGAATGCCAAACACTTAGATTCTTGCCCATTACTCAGAATTCTCCTGCTTCTGTGTTTCGTCATGAAAGCACATTTGTGAAAGAGAGCAAGTGGGCGATGATGGAGAAGAAAGGTTTTGATTAGCCTTCCTAAAGATTTCATCCCCGACCTGTCCTCTCGGTCGCAGGTTGCCTGCTTCTGAGCTGCACTGCCAAGGATTGCCATTGAAGGACAGAATTAGTCATTAGCCAAACACTTAAGTACACATATATTTAAAGATAATTACAGGTGCTTTGGGAGATAAAAATAATAAATTTGTTAAGGAGTCTGCCATCCCGGAGCTTTAATGTGAGGTCTGGGGTAGGTTTTCCAGGTGGCACTAGTGGTAAAGAACCCGCCTGCCAATGCAGGAGACTTAGACACTGGTTTGATCCCTGGGTCAAGAAGGTCTCCTGGAGGAAGGCAGGGCAACTCACTCCAGTATTCTTTTTTGCGTGTGTGTCCACTTCTATTGGTCTTTCATCTATTTATTTTCATACATCTTTGTTCTTTGGCCTGTGCGGGCCTCGCATCACAGTGGCCTCTCTCGTCATAGAGCATCGGCTCTGGGCACAGGCGCTCCAGAGCTCCAGCTCATTAGTTGGACACATCAGTCCAGCGACCCCATGGCATGTGGAATCTTCCCAGGCCAGGGATCAGACCAGCGCCCCTTGCACTTCAAGGCAGAGTCCTTACTCACTGGACCACCAGGGAAGCCCACTCCAGTATTCTTTTTTTTTTTTTTTTAAGATTTATTTATTTGTTTATTTTGGGGGGGCAGGGGTCGGGTTGGGGAAGGAGGGGAGCAGGCGGGCTACTTCTATTGGTCTTTCATTTCTCTGTTTTCATCCGTCTTTGTTCTTTGGCTCCTGCAGGCCTCCCATCCTGGTGGCATCGGTTGTCCCAGAGCGCCAGCTCTGGGCGCATGCGCTCCAGAGCTCCGGCTCGGTGATTGGACACATCAGTCCAGCCGCTCCGCGGCACGTGGGATCTTCCCAGGCCAGGGATCGAACTGGCGCCCCTTGCACTGCAAGGCGGTGTCCTTATCCACTGGACCACCAGGGGAAGCCCCACTCCAGTATTCTTGTCTGGAGAATCCTATGCACAGAGGAACCTGGTGGGCTACAGTCCATGGGATTGCCAGGAATCAAAATATGACTGTGGGCCAGCACATAGATATCACCTAGGAACTTCTTCACAATATAGGATGCCAAGTCCTGTCCTTCGCAACCAAAATCTATATTTCAGTAACATCTCCAGTTGATTTATAGGCACAGAAAAGCTCTAGAAGCAGAGGCCTAGAACACGAAGTGGAAAGTACTGTGAGACTGGAGGATAATTATACTTCTTGTTGTTGTTGCTAGCACTTTACATAGAATTGTTGAATTTTCATAACTCCGTGAAATCAGTACTGTTGGTTTTCTTATTTGACAGATGAAAAACTTAAGATAGGGATGCAGTGTCTAGCTGATAAAAGCTAGGAAGAGGTGGAGACCAGTTTCCAGCTTCATCTGACTGGAAAAATATCAAGGAGGGGAACTTAATGTGAAGGACAAAAGATGAAAAGTTGCGGGTGGCATTTAAAGTACCAGAAATACCACAGTTCTGTGATTAAGCTGTACTTCTTGTGAAAGGGATAGGGGAAGTAAAGTTGGAAGCATACATAAAAGCCAGGTCATGTGGATCCAGTTCCAAGCATGTGCTCAGTGCTGACAGTGCCTCATTTGATAAAGAGGTGGAAAACGATCAAATCAGTGGTCACCCACAGCCTTTGGACCAACTAAGAGATGGAAAGCAGATGTGACCTATGAAAAAGATTTTCTTTTTTTTCCTACACCACAGGCTACTTGCAGATTCTCCAACTAGGGACTGAACCCACACCCTCAGCAGTGGAAGGACAAAGTTCTAACTACTGGACCACCAGGGGATTCTCTCTGTTTTTCTTTCTGAAAGAAACTTCTAAAGGTCAGAAAGGCTGATCAGTCCCCTTCTCACACACAGGGTATCCTGTGAGACCGTGTGACTTTATACCCCTGATTTGGGACACAGCCTCCTGTTGTGTAAAGCTGAGTCTACAAAGAGTGGTCCACTGTGCTCGCGGCCTGCTTGGTCTACACTTGTAGAAATATATTCCGTGACAGCCTGCATTTGGAGACCTAAACCTCTTTGATGAAGGTAACCAGGATAGCTAGGAGATTTAAAAACCTGTCAGCCTGTATTTGGTGGGTTTAGCCTGGGAAAGAGAAGGCAAGAGGCTTAGGAAAGCTATAGGCAAATGTTTACCAGCACATCTGCCGACTCCTCGGGAGGAGAGTGCTGACAGGATAAGTGTCCTGCCTCGTGGAGGTTAGCGTCCAGGGCGGCAAGACAGACCTTTAGCAAAACTGCAGAGAATCACTTAAAAGCTCCATGAAAGATGCCTGACTGAGGGAACCCAAATAGGACAGCAGAAGCTTCCTTAAAGGAAGCAGTGCTTTAACCTGAAGAAACGAGAAGTTGGGATAATCCAATTTTGTGCCAAGTCTTTGTGGTGCCACAGCTGGGTGTGTTAGTGACACTGACAAGTCTCGTAGAGCCAGAGTTAAGAGAATAAATGGGAAAGGGATCGAAGATGGGATAGGTCAGCAGGACTCCAGTACTTCAGCGCCTGTAACCAGATTCTAGATTTTAGATTTTGTTTGAAAGACACTGAAGAACCTAGTGAAGGATTTTCTTTTATTTATTTATTTTTATTTTGTTTTTGCAGAGTTTTGTTGTTTACAGATACGTATAATCCCAGATTAGTCATATGTATATCCCATCCCTGCCCCCCATCCCACTCCTCCAGGCCATCACATAGCCCCTGTGTAAGATCCCTTAACCTACAGCGCACTGACAATCGTTATCTCTTTTACATATGATAGTATAGGACTCCATGTTACTCTTTCCATAGTGAAGGTTTGAAAGTAGGTACTGCATGAATCATAAATTGCAGTGGGTATAAGTCCAAATGTCCTAATAGTGCACAGCTGTGGAAATGACTGAGAGCGGATGGATGGGTGAATGGATGGCACCAAAGTGGGCTGAGACACCTTCCATTGTGATCAATTCTTCATCTGTGTTCAGAAGTCCAAGAGGACTCTAACAATAAATGTTTTTTTCAGACTAGATTCTCTTTAAGGGGCTTTATAGTATTGAGATCTACAATATTTTGCATTCAATCATAAGCATCACTATAAATAATAGTCGCCCTTACCTGTGTTCTACACCAGTTACTGAATTCTCATTACAGTAGTCCTACAAGGTGGGAATTACTCTGGCTTTACCAGTGACTGGGCCTCAAGTAACCTTCCCAAGGTAACAAAGTTCATGAATGGTACAGCCAAAGTTGAACCAGATCCATTATACTCCCACAGGCCTACCCTCTTAACAGCTACTCAATAAAACTGCTATAAAGACAGGTACACAAATGGGACTAGGCACTCGATGATTGGATGGTTTAGGCTGTAAAGATATGTGGAACTCTTCTGGGAGACTGTTTTTACTTAAAAATATTCTAATGCCTGCTCTGTGCCAAGCACTAGGAATACAGTAGTCAATAAAATAAACGTGGCCCCTGTTTTCCTTCAGTTTACAATAGTCAGGGAAGACAGAATTACACAAATAGCCTTGATCGTATTAAGTGTCTTGAAAGTAAAGAATAAGGTGCTGTGCAACAGGGGATCTAGCGTTGGGAATCTTAGGCAATAATTCAGTTGTCACAACCATATTTTTCTCCAAAATGTTTCTGGTTACCATTCTTTAATGTTTCTGACCTATGTTTAACTTATTATAATAAAACCTCAAATATTACCTGAGTAATTTTTTTTCCATTCTAGAAAAGACTCTAGTTGTGATCAGTCACAAGCAGATTATGATTTTAACATTGATAATAGTCACCCCTAAATCAGGTCATTTTGACCTGACAGGGTATGAATACTATATATTCAACAGCATGCTAGACTCCACGTTCTGGATGTGTCCCTGAGACCACGAGCAACTTGTTGTACCTCCCTTCCCTGCAAAGAACAAGGGCAGGACTGGTTCGGGATACTAAGTCCAAATGTCCTAATAGTGCACAGCTGTGGAAATGACTGAGAGCGGCTGGATGGGTGAATGGATGGCACCAAAGTGGGCTGAGACACCTTCCATTGTGATCAATTCTTCATCTGTGTTCAGAAGTCCAAGAGGACTCTAACAATAAATGTTTTTTTCAGACTAGATTCTCTTTAAGGGGCTTTATAGTATTGAGATCTACAATATTTTGCATTCAATCATAAGCATCACTATAAATAATAGTCGCCCTTACCTGTGTTCTACACCAGTTACTGAATTCTCATTACAGTAGTCCTACAAGGTGGGAATTACTCTGGCTTTACCAGTGACTGGGCCTCAAGTAACCTTCCCAAGGTAACAAAGTTCATGAATGGTACAGCCAAAGTTGAACCAGATCCATTATACTCCCACAGGCCTACCCTCTTAACAGCTACTCAATAAAACTGCTATAAAGACAGGTACACAAATGGGACTAGGCACTCGATGATTGGATGGTTTAGGCTGTAAAGATATGTGGAACTCTTCTGGGAGACTGTTTTTACTTAAAAATATTCTAATGCCTGCTCTGTGCCAAGCACTAGGAATACAGTAGTCAATAAAATAAACGTGGCCCCTGTTTTCCTTCAGTTTACAATAGTCAGGGAAGACAGAATTACACAAATAGCCTTGATCGTATTAAGTGTCTTGAAAGTAAAGAATAAGGTGCTGTGCAACAGGGGATCTAGCGTTGGGAATCTTAGGCAATAATTCAGTTGTCACAACCATATTTTTCTCCAAAATGTTTCTGGTTACCATTCTTTAATGTTTCTGACCTATGTTTAACTTATTATAATAAAACCTCAAATATTACCTGAGTAATTTTTTTTCCATTCTAGAAAAGACTCTAGTTGTGATCAGTCACAAGCAGATTATGATTTTAACATTGATAATAGTCACCCCTAAATCAGGTCATTTTGACCTGACAGGGTATGAATACTATATATTCAACAGCATGCTAGACTCCACGTTCTGGATATGTCCCTGATACCACGAGTAACTTGTTGTACCTCCCCTTCCTGCAAGAACAAGACAGGACTTTGGTAGTCTAGTGGCTAAGAATCACCTGCCAATGCAAGGGACATGGGTTCAATCCCTGGTTCGGGATCGAACAGGGCAGCTAAGCCCATGAGCCACAGTCAATGAACCTGCGCTCTAGAGCCCTGAACCACAACTACTGAACCCACACACCTACAGCCTGTGCTTCACAGGAAGCCACCCCAACTAGAAGTCCATGCACAGCAACAGAGTAGCCCCCACTCATGCAAGTAGAGAAAAGTCTGTGCAGCAATGAAGACCCAGCACAGCCAAAAATAAATATTTTTTTTAAAAAAGAGCAAAACAGGAGCTTCCCTGGTGGTCCAGTGGGTAAAGGGTCCGCCTTGCAAGGGGCACTGGTTCGATCCCTGGCCCAAGAAGATCCCACACTCCACGGAGCAGCTGGACCAGAGTGTTCAATCATGAGCCAGCGCTCTAGAGCACACATGCCCAGAGCCGGTGCTCTGCAACAAGAGAAGCCACTGCAGTGGGAGGCCCACACAGGCCAAAGAATAAAGACGGATGAAAATAAATAAATAAAAAACCAATAAAAGAGGCCAAAAATTAAAAAAAAAAAGAAAAAAACAGTTATTCCTTTTCCACCAGGCATCCCTATTCATGTTCTTTCTTTCAGTCATCCAGATGAACAAATGAAAACAGCATCAGACAACATTTTTCCAAAAGTTTTTTTAACTATCTTTTCTCATGTGAGATTTTTGGGAACAGACCTCCTTGTCACATAGGTAGTAGTCTGTAAATAGATTTGATAACATGGCGTATAGGTTATGGGACAGGATGCCGCTGTTTACAAAGTGCTTAAGTAATTATATCATTTCCTCCAATATGAATCTTAAAGAGATATAAACAGACGAGCACAAGGAGGTTTCTTTCACATATATCAAAAGTTTTCCCAGAAATCACAATTTCTAACCAGTAGTGATACACAGAAAAGGAAATGCTACAAAATGGTCCATTAATAATCTCCCTCCACACTTACCAGGTAAACAATTAGCTCTTTAGGGTGTGTGTGTGTGTGTGTTTAGTAGTATCTGCCTCTTTCATGACCTTACGGACTATAGCCCACCAGGCTTCTCTATCCATGGGATTTCTCCAGGGGATCTTCCCAACCCAAGAGTCAAACCCACGTCTCCTGCATTGGCAGGCAGACTATCACTGAACCACCAGGGAAACCCAACTTTTTAAGGAAGTTCCTCTTTAAATCCTATCTTCTCAAATCTGTTTAACCTCACTTCTCTCAGTTGAAATGTGGAAAGAATTGCTCTCTATCCCATGAACTGCTGGAAATGTTCTATGCACTGTCTAAGAGGGTTACCACTAACCATATCTGGCTACTTAAATTCAATTAAAATTAAATAAAATGTAAAAAATTTCAGTTCCTCAGCCACACTTTCCACCCTTCAAGTGACTAGCAGCTTCAACGTTAGAGCAGATACAGCATTGCTGAAGGTTCTATTGGACAGTGCTGTGTGGGCGCTTGGACTTGCCAAAGAAAGGTCAGAGAAAGGGATATGGCCCAATTGGAAACTCAGACCCCTACCCGATTGACTTTAAGTGAGAAGGTTCAGTGGGTAAGCAGGAAGCCAACTGACCTTCGGCACACGGTGACATCACAAAGAAGAACTCACAGTGGCTCCAGAACACCTGGACTCCTAGACCAGGCTCCCAGGCTCATATCTAGGTTCCGGAAACTTCTGCACATGTAGCTCTTGGAACTGCTGTTGTACTATAATGTCATCTTCTTCATCTGCTATCTGGGACACCATCATAGATTATCTCTCTAAGCTCAATATGGAAATATCTACAAGAAGCTCTTCTGGGAGAGACTAATGAAACGCAGCAAATGGAAGAAATTCCTTGTCACATAGGTAGTAGTCTGTAAATAGATTTGATAACATGGCGTATAGGTTATGGGACAGGATGCCGCTGTTTACAAAGTGCTTAAGTAATTATATCATTTCCTCCAATATGAATCTTAAAGAGATATAAACAGACGAGCACAAGGAGGTTTCTTTCACATATATCAAAAGTTTTCCCAGAAATCACAATTTCTAACCAGTAGTGATACACAGAAAAGGAAATGCTACAAAATGGTCCATTAATAATCTCCCTCCACACTTACCAGGTAAACAATTAGCTCTTTAGGGTGTGTGTGTGTGTGTGTTTAGTAGTATCTGCCTCTTTCATAACCTTACGGACTATAGCCCACCAGGCTTCTCTATCCATGGGATTTCTCCAGGGGATCTTCCCAACCCAAGAGTCAAACCCACGTCTCCTGCATTGGCAGGCAGACTATCACTGAACCACCAGGGAAACCCAACTTTTTAAGGAAGTTCCTCTTTAAATCCTATCTTCTCAAATCTGTTTAACCTCACTTCTCTCAGTTGAAATGTGGAAAGAATTGCTCTCTATCCCATGAACTGCTGGAAATGTTCTATGCACTGTCTAAGAGGGTTACCACTAACCATATCTGGCTACTTAAATTCAATTAAAATTAAATAAAATGTAAAAAATTTCAGTTCCTCAGCCACACTTTCCACCCTTCAAGTGACTAGCAGCTTCAACGTTAGAGCAGATACAGCATTGCTGAAGGTTCTATTGGACAGTGCTGTGTGGGCGCTTGGACTTGCCAAAGAAAGGTCAGAGAAAGGGATATGGCCCAATTGGAAACTCAGACCCCTACCCGATTGACTTTAAGTGAGAAGGTTCAGTGGGTAAGCAGGAAGCCAACTGACCTTCGGCACACGGTGACATCACAAAGAAGAACTCACAGTGGCTCCAGAACACCTGGACTCCTAGACCAGGCTCCCAGGCTCATATCTAGGTTCCGGAAACTTCTGCACATGTAGCTCTTGGAACTGCTGTTGTACTATAATGTCATCTTCTTCATCTGCTATCTGGGACACCATCATAGATTATCTCTCTCTAAGCTCAATATGGAAATATCTACAAGAAGCTCTTCTGGGAGAGACTAATGAAACGCAGCAAAGAAATTTGGGGCTACTAGATAATATTGCACCTGCTGTGCAAGTTATCCTGGGAGTTTCCTTTTTGATTTTGTTGGGAGTAGGAATATATGCCTTATGGAAACGAAGCATTCAGTCAATTCAGGTTATACTCTTTGGCTATGGAGTAATTTACATAGTTATGCATTGAAATTTGGTCACTTCTCTCTCATATGGTTGCCACCCAGTTTTAAGACCATGCAGAGGAGCAAGAGGAAACCTTTGTCTCTGAAGTTGGTTGAAACTAGGTTATCCTTAAGAATTTCCATCAATTAGGTTTTTGACATAAAAAATGCTTTATCACAATTATTTTGACTTGTTTATAACAAAACAGATGAAAGAAGTTTACAACATGAGAAGGCAGCCTTACCTCCAAATTTCTTTGATCCTGTATTTGTATTCATCTTTGAGTGGCTAACCAAGGGCCTGACACCATGTGAAGTACCTCTTACAGAATAGCACTGCGTGTATAATTGGGATCTTGGGTTTTGCTTTTCTTTTCTTTCTGGGCCTTTGCTGTGTAGCTGATGAGGAAGCTTGTATGTATTTATTTAGTCACTGCAGTGAATGGACAGGGCTCTTTGGGGGAATAGTAGTATACTTGGCTGGGATTACAAGAAACATTTAAGATTTTATATACGTCTGTTTAAGTACTGATAATAATAGCTATAGTCAAAATATAGTAAAATGCTTTGAGAATCTCAACAATTCCATGAAATGGATAGAGTTTATTTTCACGTGATAAACAAGGCCTGATCTTGTCTGATCTCCAAAGTGAAGCAGGGTCGGGCATGGTTAGTACTTGGATGGGAGAAAAACAAGGACTCTGAGGCGCATTCAGGTTCAGCCTGAATGTAAGCAGATGGGATTGAAACAGGGCTTTGCTCAGGGGTGACTGATTTACTTTGTAAATGCTGAACACCTGGACTCCTAGACCAGGCTCCCAGGCTCATATCTAGGTTCCGGAAACTTCTGCACATGTAGCTCTTGGAACTGCTGTTGTACTATAATGTCATCTTCTTCATCTGCTATCTGGGACACCATCATAGATTATCTCTCTCTAAGCTCAATATGGAAATATCTACAAGAAGCTCTTCTGGGAGAGACTAATGAAACGCAGCAAAGAAATTTGGGGCTACTAGATAATATTGCACCTGCTGTGCAAGTTATCCTGGGAGTTTCCTTTTTGATTTTGTTGGGAGTAGGAATATATGCCTTATGGAAACGAAGCATTCAGTCAATTCAGGTTATACTCTTTGGCTATGGAGTAATTTACATAGTTATGCATTGAAATTTGGTCACTTCTCTCTCATATGGTTGCCACCCAGTTTTAAGACCATGCAGAGGAGCAAGAGGAAACCTTTGTCTCTGAAGTTGGTTGAAACTAGGTTATCCTTAAGAATTTCCATCAATTAGGTTTTGACATAAAAAATGCTTTATCACAATTATTTTGACTTGTTTATAACAAAACAGATGAAAGAAGTTTACAACATGAGAAGGCAGCCTTACCTCCAAATTTCTTTGATCCTGTATTTGTATTCATCTTTGAGTGGCTAACCAAGGGCCTGACACCATGTGAAGTACCTCTTACAGAATAGCACTGCGTGTATAATTGGGATCTTGGGTTTTGCTTTTCTTTTCTTTCTGGGCCTTTGCTGTGTAGCTGATGAGGAAGCTTGTATGTATTTATTTAGTCACTGCAGTGAATGGACAGGGCTCTTTGGGGGAATAGTAGTATACTTGGCTGGGATTACAAGAAACATTTAAGATTTTATATACGTCTGTTTAAGTACTGATAATAATAGCTATAGTCAAAATATAGTAAAATGCTTTGAGAATCTCAACAATTCCATGAAATGGATAGAGTTTATTTTCACGTGATAAACAAGGCCTGATCTTGTCTGATCTCCAAAGTGAAGCAGGGTCGGGCATGGTTAGTACTTGGATGGGAGAAAAACAAGGACTCTGAGGCGCATTCAGGTTCAGCCTGAATGTAAGCAGATGGGATTGAAACAGGGCTTTGCTCAGGGGTGACTGATTTACTTTGTAAATGCTGAGAGAAGTTATTTTGGGCTTACTTGGTAGCATTCGCTTATTTTCATATCCCCACTATTGAGAAATCACTCACCTGCATTTCTCTCAGCCTTTCAAAAGCTTTCCTGCTGGGCAAGGCAGGGATCACTGTCTCCGTTTTGTAGGTGAGGGAACTTGGTTATCACCTACCCAGGGTGACACAGATGGTAAATGGTGATCAAGCTGAGATTTGAACCCGATTTTTAGCTTTCCAAATTAAATTCTCCAAAATCTCATTTAATATAGTCCAACGAACTGAAACCCCTAACAAGGATTTGTGTGTCTACATATTCATATTCTGCACTTCATTTCACAAATAGAGAAACAGAAGGCAGACGACCAAACTCTTACCTGTGCTTCTGGGTTTTGCTCTTGTTTGGTTGTTGCTTAATTCAGTCAGATGAATTTGCAACCCTCCAGACACCTCATCCAAGAAAAAGATGTGTATCACAGAGTGGTTAATAAACTCTGGAGTCACACCACGGGGGCTTCTGGGTCCCACCACTTGTTGTGTGAGCTGAGAGCAAACACTTTGCCTCTAAGCCCCCATTTCTTTATCTGTGAAATGGGTTTTCTCACAGTGCCTCCCTTGGGGTTTTCGTGAGGACTTAAGAAGGTATAGTATGTATAAAGCTCGGCACGTGCTAGTGCTCAGTGAACAATGCTAGTCATTATAAGGAAAAGTTCTTTTTCTTTTCCTAGCGAGGCTCTGTCCTAGCACATTAAAAAAAAATAATTTCCATGACTAGGCAATCCAGTGTTTCATACTGCTGTGTCCTAAGAGAATATACATGGAAATAAGAAATCCTGGATTCCAGTCTGGCTCTACCATTTCCAAGTCCATGACCTTGGACAATGGCAGGGTCCAAACTGGAAGGTTTCTAAAGCAACCTGGTTATCAGACTCTTTTTGTTTTTCTACATAAATAAGTCTTGCATAGGATACTCCTAGCACAGAGCCTTGCATGAAGCAGATGTTCAGCAAACAGTATCTAGTATATTATAATCTATATTAATTAAACAATAATCCTTGACCTGCCTACCTCTCCACTTTGTGTTAACGAAAGATAAAAAGACAAAGCAGGTGTGAGGATGTCTTGTTAGAAGGCTTGGCCTAGTAAGGGGGGATTATTACTATTAGAGGCATGTTTTATTTTTGCATCTACAGTAGGCTGTGGCATTTCATATGAATAAACAAGTAACGTTCCACTTCTGTTGTTTTATTTTAGAAAATATTGTTGTTTGTAATCACACTCTACAAACTGTACAAGAAAGGCTCGGATTTCTTTCAGGCTTTGCTGGTCAACCCAGAAGGGGGTGAATTCAATCTTCAAGACAGTAATTTCTTCCTATCTTTGGGTCTGCAAGAGAAAATTTTGAAAAAACTTCAGACAGTGGAAAACAAAGTGAAGGACTTGGAAGGGATGATCATTTCCCAGAAACCCACCACCAAGAGGGATTGCTCCTCTGAGCGATACTGCAGCTGCTCTGACTGCCAGAGTCCCTTGGCTACATCAGGGTTTACATCCATGTCTGAAGTGTGATGGACTTCAACCTTTCCTAGAAAAGCACTGTTTCCCTCATGTGTGCCACGGTATATCAATAAAGATAGAGAACTATATTGAAATTACCCACAAGGATTGGCTCTCTATCCAGCTTCCACTTGTGTGTGGGGCAGGGGTCGTATAGGGAATTGTGGTGGTTAAAAATGTCTGAGACTGTGGGTCTTGCTTGGCAGGCTGAAGACCGTAAGCAGTCATATAGAAGAGGAAGAATCGGGGAGGGAAAAGAAGGGAGCGTGGTCAGGGAAGTGACCTTGAATTTCATCCTGGAAGAAGTTGGATTAGAGACAATAAAAACAGCAGGAAAGTTAAAAGCGATGCTGTGGACTATCTTATAGGGAGAGAGGCTGGCCTTTGTGCTTGTTTTTGGCCTAAAGCTGAATAGGTGGCCTGGAGTCTCCCTGTATTAATTATTCAAGGATGGGGCTGAATATAAAGGAACTTGTTTGATTGTATCTGATTTTTACTAATGCTTACTCTGTGCTAAGAAATCACTGTGATAATTCTTGGGAATCTGTCCTGAATGCTCCTGGGGCACTTAGTCTGGGTGGCTGGATAGGTCATTTCAGAACAAGGAATTCTAAAAACAATACAGAGAATTCCCTGGATGTTCAGTGGTTAGGACCCTACGCTTGAGTGGGTTCAATCTGATACCATGCAGGGCCCCACGGGGCTCCTGGGCACAAGGTCTTTCTACATCCCCCATTTCTTTGATTGTAGGAAACGGCCTTCATTCAGCCTCCATGACCTTCCTCAGTTCCACTGGGTAGATTCAAGCAGTTGTTAACTAGGAAGGGCAGTGCTCATGTACCTGTGAGTTTAGCTGTGTCTGATGACTCTTTGCAACCCCATGGACAGTAGCCTGCCAGGCGCCTCTGTCCATAAAATTCTCCAGGCAAGAATACCAGAGTGGGTTGCCATTTCCTACTCCAGAGAATCTTCCTGACCCAGTGACTGAACCCATGTCTCCTGCATTGACAGGTGGGTTCTTTATCAGCTGAGCCACCAGGGAAGCTTATAATTAGGGATGGAGGAGATACAAGGAGAAAAGGTCAAGAGCAGCCTTGCCACAAGGTCCTATTTCCTCAACAACAGCACAACGATGTCTTTGAGCTACATTGCAGATACCCATGTAACCTTTGAAATTACCCACAAGGATTGGCTCTCTATCCAGCTTCCACTTGTGTGTGGGGCAGGGGTCGTATAGGGAATTGTGGTGGTTAAAAATGTCTGAGACTGTGGGTCTTGCTTGGCAGGCTGAAGACCGTAAGCAGTCATATAGAAGAGGAAGAATCGGGGAGGGAAAAGAAGGGAGCGTGGTCAGGGAAGTGACCTTGAATTTCATCCTGGAAGAAGTTGGATTAGAGACAATAAAAACAGCAGGAAAGTTAAAAGCGATGCTGTGGACTATCTTATAGGGAGAGAGGCTGGCCTTTGTGCTTGTTTTTGGCCTAAAGCTGAATAGGTGGCCTGGAGTCTCCCTGTATTAATTATTCAAGGATGGGGCTGAATATAAAGGAACTTGTTTGATTGTATCTGATTTTTACTAATGCTTACTCTGTGCTAAGAAATCACTGTGATAATTCTTGGGAATCTGTCCTGAATGCTCCTGGGGCACTTAGTCTGGGTGGCTGGATAGGTCATTTCAGAACAAGGAATTCTAAAAACAATACAGAGAATTCCCTGGATGTTCAGTGGTTAGGACCCTACGCTTGAGTGGGTTCAATCTGATACCATGCAGGGCCCCACGGGGCTCCTGGGCACAAGGTCTTTCTACATCCCCCATTTCTTTGATTGTAGGAAACGGCCTTCATTCAGCCTCCATGACCTTCCTCAGTTCCACTGGGTAGATTCAAGCAGTTGTTAACTAGGAAGGGCAGTGCTCATGTACCTGTGAGTTTAGCTGTGTCTGATGACTCTTTGCAACCCCATGGACAGTAGCCTGCCAGGCGCCTCTGTCCATAAAATTCTCCAGGCAAGAATACCAGAGTGGGTTGCCATTTCCTACTCCAGAGAATCTTCCTGACCCAGTGACTGAACCCATGTCTCCTGCATTGACAGGTGGGTTCTTTATCAGCTGAGCCACCAGGGAAGCTTATAATTAGGGATGGAGGAGATACAAGGAGAAAAGGTCAAGAGCAGCCTTGCCACAAGGTCCTATTTCCTCAACAACAGCACAACGATGTCTTTGAGCTACATTGCAGATACCGAAACCCCCTCCAGGTGCGAGAAGTTAACCATTAATGATAGTGTGCTCCCCACAGCATGGAGACCACACACCAATTGGACCTGAAGGTTGATGATGCTGACTCCCATGTACCACCAACCCATAAGAAGAATGTCCAGCAGCTGATCATGCCCTCTTTGAACAATACTACAACAATTCTGTCTTCCCCAAGATGGGACATGATTCTGAGAGCATTAGCCCACAGTATCCCCCTTTGCCTCTCAATGCAATAAAGCTATCCTTTTCTACTTCATCAAAACTCTGCTTCCAAGATTTGATTCAGCATCAGTGTACAGAGAAGCTGAGCTTTTGGCGTCAGATCCCTGGTTGAGGAACTAAAATTCTGTGTTGTCTGGCCAAAAGAAAGAAAAAAAGATAATACTGAACAAAAATCATATCATCTTGACTTATGGGAATTCTCCTCATGTGAATCCTGGCTTAGCGGGGAGGGAAGAAGAGAAGGAGGCACTTGCCTGCTGTTCTACTCAATGAGTGTCCCACCCCCTGATGAGACAGATGGCTTACTGGGAAGATGGTGGTAGACGGTCCTCTAAATGGGTCTCAGATTCCAAAAGCCTTGCTTGCTGTATGGTCACTCAGTCATGTCTGACTCTTGAGACCCTGTGGACCCCAACATGTCAGGCTTACCTGTCCTTCACTCTTTCCCTGGAGTTTCTCAAACTCATGTCCATTGAGTCAGTGATACCATCCAACCATCTATCACCCTCTTCTCTTCCTGCCCTCAATCTTTTCTAGATAATTCTGGGGCAGTGCTCATGTACCTGTGAGTTTAGCTGTGTCTGATGACTCTTTGCAACCCCATGGACAGTAGCCTGCCAGGCGCCTCTGTCCATAAAATTCTCCAGGCAAGAATACCAGAGTGGGTTGCCATTTCCTACTCCAGAGAATCTTCCTGACCCAGTGACTGAACCCATGTCTCCTGCATTGACAGGTGGGTTCTTTATCAGCTGAGCCACCAGGGAAGCTTATAATTAGGGATGGAGGAGATACAAGGAGAAAAGGTCAAGAGCAGCCTTGCCACAAGGTCCTATTTCCTCAACAACAGCACAACGATGTCTTTGAGCTACATTGCAGATACCGAAACCCCCTCCAGGTGCGAGAAGTTAACCATTAATGATAGTGTGCTCCCCACAGCATGGAGACCACACACCAATTGGACCTGAAGGTTGATGATGCTGACTCCCATGTACCACCAACCCATAAGAAGAATGTCCAGCAGCTGATCATGCCCTCTTTGAACAATACTACAACAATTCTGTCTTCCCCAAGATGGGACATGATTCTGAGAGCATTAACCCACAGTATCCCCCTTTGCCTCTCAATGCAATAAAGCTATCCTTTTCTACTTCATCAAAAACTCTGCTTCCAAGATTTGATTCAGCATCAGTGTACAGAGAAGCTGAGCTTTTGGCGTCAGATCCCTGGTTGAGGAACTAAAATTCTGTGTTGTCTGGCCAAAAGAAAGAAAAAAAGATAATACTGAACAAAAATCATATCATCTTGACTTATGGGAATTCTCCTCATGTGAATCCTGGCTTAGCGGGGAGGGAAGAAGAGAAGGAGGCACTTGCCTGCTGTTCTACTCAATGAGTGTCCCACCCCCTGATGAGACAGATGGCTTACTGGGAAGATGGTGGTAGACGGTCCTCTAAATGGGTCTCAGATTCCAAAAGCCTTGCTTGCTGTATGGTCACTCAGTCATGTCTGACTCTTGAGACCCTGTGGACCCCAACATGTCAGGCTTACCTGTCCTTCACTCTTTCCCTGGAGTTTCTCAAACTCATGTCCATTGAGTCAGTGATACCATCCAACCATCTATCACCCTCTTCTCTTCCTGCCCTCAATCTTTTCCAGCATTAAGATCTTTTCCAGTGAGTCAGCTCTTCACATCAGGTGGCCAAATATTGGAGCTTCAACACCAGTATTCCATCCAATGAATACTGAGGGTTGATTTCCTTTAGGACTGACTGGCTTGATCTCCTTGCTGTCCAGGGGACTCTCAAGAGTCTTCTCCAGTACCACAGCTCAAAAGCATTGATTCTTTGTCACTCAGCCTTTGTTATGGTCCAACTCTCACATCCATACATGACTACTAGAAAATTCATAGCTTTGATTATATGGACTTTTGTCAACAAAGTGATGTCTCTGCTTTTTAAGGCACTGTCTGGGTTTTTCATGACTTGTGTATGTGCATTTTGCCACAATATGTGCAATTACAGTGATTAAAACACTTTGACACCTAAATGAAATATTTTATCTGGTGTACAAATAAGCACTGATTTGCTATCATACTCAAGAAAAACTGGCTGCCCTGTTCCACAGGAGACAATATAGCAGTCCCCCAAGTGGCATCTTCTTAAGGGATTTCTGCAGGTAATTCTGATCATACATTTTGTCTAGTGCACAGGAATTAAAATGCAACCAGTGAATAAAAAGAAAACCAAACAAAAATTGGCTGATGAATACAGAGTGGGGCCAGGAAAGGCTTTGCAGAGTAAGTGATATTGAGATCCCCCATAAAAAGTTACATAGGGGGCTTCCCCTGGTGGTCCAGTGGGTAAGGACACCACCTTGCAGTGCAAGGGGTGCAGGTTCGATCCCTGGCCTGGGAAGATCCCACGTGCCGCGGAGCGGCTGGACTGATGTGTCCAATTACCCAGCCGGAGCTCTGGGGTACATGCGCCCAGAGCCGGCACTCTGTGACAACAGAGGCCACCGCGATGGGAGGCCCACAGGAGCCAAAGAACAAAGACAGATGAAAATAGAGAAATGGCCTGGGAAGATCCCACGTGCCGTGGAGCGGCTGGACTGATGTGTCCAATTACCGAGCCAGCCTAGAGCCGGCGCTCTGCAACGACAGACGCCACCGCGATGGGAGGCCCACAGAAGCCAAAGAACAAAGACGGATGAAAATAGAGAAATGAAAGACCAATAGAAGTGGCCCGTCCACTCCCCTCCGTCCTCAACCCGACCCCTGCCCAAAATAAATAAATAAATAAATCTTTAAAAAAAATAAAATAAAAAGTGAAGTAAATCAAAAAGAGAAAGACAAGTATAGTATACTAACTCATATATATGGGATCTAGTAAGATGGTCATGATAACACACACAGTGAACTCATGAAAAAACAGAGAATAGACATAAAGACATTGTGGAGACCGAACAATGGGAGGGAGTAACATGGGAACCTATACTGTCATGTGTAGAAAAATAGCTATTGTCATTGTGCTAGGGGAGTAGGAGTACCTACAACCACTTGGAGCAATGGTCTGGAGGGATGGGGGAAACCTAGGTGGGGGGAGGGTCAAGGGATATGCATCTGATTGATCTGGGAACATACATGTACAAAAATAAATAAATAAATAAATAAATAAATAAATAAGTAAAATAAAATAAAATAAAATAAAGTCAGTGGCTCAATGTTTGTGCTAATTTTCAGTGCATTCCTGCGTTGTTCCAGTTTTCTTGTCTTGGTTCCCCACTTGAGCATATCAAAAGAAAGTGTCAAAAGAAAAAAAAAGTGTCAAAAGAAGGACCTAGAAAAGTAAATTATTGTTGAAACAGGGCACAAACTTTAAAAGAATGGCCCCAGGACAAGACATAAACTGATTAGACCCAAATAGGTCCAAGATGGTAGACAAGTCGACTTCCAATAGAGCTTGTGCCTTAGTATACACTCAGTTGAACACATCAGAAAACTAAGTGATAAACCCACAGGCATCATGAAACTTCTGAGGTTGAGCATCAAAGATCAAAAAGTGGATAGTGGCCCAATGCCTGAAACTCCCTACCCCTTCCCCAAAATAGCTGGAATAATTCTCTCACTCATGAGCCTATGAAATTACCCGGCCCATAAAAACTAACCATGTCATATTTTGAGGTCTCTCACCTTCTGAGATGGCCCCAAATGCTTTCTGTGGAATGTGTTTCTCTCCAAATAAACCCATTTATTATCTATCATTTTGTCTCTCCCTGAATTCTTTCTGCTCTGAGACACAAAGAACCTGAGCTTCATTAAGTCCAGACACGAGGTGAGTGGTTCTAATTAAAAAACCATGGATTCAAGTCTCAATCTGTGTTTAGGCAGGGTTTGAGTCCTGGCTTCCCACGTGGCTCAGTAGGTAAAGAAGCCACCTTCAATATAGGAGATGTAGGAGATGTGGGTTCAATATCTGAGGCAGAAAGATCCCCCAGAGGGCATGGCAACTCACTCCAGTATTCTTCTCTGGAGACTCCCATGGAACAGAGGTATCAGTCTGAGCTGCAAAGAATTGGACATGACTGAAGAGGCTGAGCATGCAGTACCAGTCCCTGCACATGGGTTCAAGTCCCAATCAGAGGCACACTGTTTCAATGTCAGGTAATGAAGGGTCTTAAAGCTCATACCATTACTGTTGGAAATGGCCCAGTGTAAGTTTTTCAACAGGGGCGTAACATAGATTTGGTAGTCTGTGTGGGAGACAGAAGATAGAATGAACTAGATGCAGAAGAAACTGATGGGGGTCACCTTGTTCCTGGTTTGCAGTTCCCCAGAAAAGGTATGTGAGTCACACCACAATCATAAGAGATCAATACCAAGTACTCATCCCTAGTGGGGGAGGGTCATTCTTTTCTTGAGATCAGATCACTTACATCCAAAGCATCCACTAAGAGATCCGGGATGCTTGGCAAGCAGAAAATCAAGGCAAAATAGGGAAAGGTTTGAGAGCCATCTTATCACTCAGGTTAGACAGGGTACAGGAACTACCTTACACCAGTGGCTATCACTCTAGGGAGGAGAATCCTTACCCACTAAATTCAGTCTCTTTTCTTTGGCAAAACTCTATTAATAGCCTGTTTTGAGGCTCTAGTGTCTGTCTTTACACAGGCCAGCCCATCCTTCTTTTTTTTTCCATTGATGAATTGACATTTATGAGCTCCCTTCTTGTGCCATGTCAGGGCTAAAGTTACAAAGGATGAGTTGGGGCTGCCTCACGGAGCTCTCCAGTCTATCTATTAACACTATCTTTCTGCAAAGGGGAACAAGTTATTACTCACTTTGCATGATTCGCTTTTCCCTCCACCCCTACTCTCCCCAATTTCAGGCCACCAATATCTCCCACTTGGATCTATGAATCCAATCCACTTTGGCTCCTAGCTGGACTCCCTACTCCCACCCTTGTCCCCTTTCAATTTAGTCTCTACGGAGTAGCTGTAAATATCGTATTACTCCTCTGATCAAAACCTTTTAATGGCTTATTATTTCCCTCTGAGTAAAGGTCTCACACTCTTAAGTAAAAGTCTGTGCATTATGGCATGATCCACATTTCCCCTCCTTTTCACTTTTTCCACTCTTTTTCCACTCTCTTATGCCTCAAATATGCTAAATATCGTCAGACCTCAGGGCCTATGCTCTTGCTATTTACTGTGCATGGCACATTTCCCCCAGACTCACATAGTCTCTACTTTTACTTTCTTTGGGTCTGTCTGTACTCAAATGTCAGCTAATCTTATAAACAGAGACCCTCGGAGAAAAAGAACCAGACATGGCTTTCTTGACATAAAAGAAGCCATTTTTGGCCTAAGCCATTTTGTGATCTAAACCTGGCCACAATGTTTGCCCTTGAACAGGTCTCAGAAATAAATGAGCTGAAGTCATGTTGAATGTGAGAGTTGGATCATAAAGAAGGCTGAGCACTAAACTGATGCTTTCAAATTGTGGTGCTGGAGAAGGCTCTTGAGAGTCCCTTGGACAGCAAGGACATCAAACCAGTCAATCCTAAAGGATATCCATCCAGAATATTCACTGGAAGGACTGATGCTGAAGCTAAAGCTACAATTCATTGGCCACCAGATGTGAAGAGCTGACTCATTGGAAAAGATCCTGATGCTGGGAAAGATTGAGGGCAAGAGGAGAAGAGGGTGGCAGAGGATAAGATGATTGGATGGCATCACCAACTCAATGGACATGAGTTTGAGCAAACTTTGGGAGACAGGCTTTCCTATCCTTCACTATCTCCTGTAGTGTGCTCAGATTCATGTCCAGTGAGTCAGTGATGCTAGCTAACCATCTCACCTGGTGTGCTGCAGTCCATGGGGTCACAAAGAGTGAGACGCAGCTTAGCAACTGAACAACATCTAAAGTTTTCATCATAAAATAGTTGCAATGGATGTAAATTCTGTAAAACTGTAAATAAAGACAATTTAACATAAAACTGTTAAGTAATTATTCATAATGTGTCCTACAGGATCTACATAAAAACTCAATAACCATCATCCACTTAAAATTGCACATGACACACAGTTGTGGCAAGCAGGCTCAAGGCTCCCCTCAGCATTCCATGGCTTATTATTTCCTCTGAGTAAAGGTCTCACACTCTTAAGTAAAAGTCTGTGCATTATGGCATGATCCACATTTCCCCTCCTTTTCACTTTTTCCACTCTTTTTCCACTCTCTTATGCCTCAAATATGCTAAATATCGTCAGACCTCAGGGCCTATGCTCTTGCTATTTACTGTGCATGGCACATTTCCCCCAGACTCACATAGTCTCTACTTTTACTTTCTTTGGGTCTGTCTGTACTCAAATGTCAGCTAATCTTATAAACAGAGACCCTCGGAGAAAAAGAACCAGACATGGCTTTCTTGACATAAAAGAAGCCATTTTTGGCCTAAGCCATTTTGTGATCTAAACCTGGCCACAATGTTTGCCCTTGAACAGGTCTCAGAAATAAATGAGCTGAAGTCATGTTGAATGTGAGAGTTGGATCATAAAGAAGGCTGAGCACTAAACTGATGCTTTCAAATTGTGGTGCTGGAGAAGGCTCTTGAGAGTCCCTTGGACAGCAAGGACATCAAACCAGTCAATCCTAAAGGATATCCATCCAGAATATTCACTGGAAGGACTGATGCTGAAGCTAAAGCTACAATTCATTGGCCACCAGATGTGAAGAGCTGACTCATTGGAAAAGATCCTGATGCTGGGAAAGATTGAGGGCAAGAGGAGAAGAGGGTGGCAGAGGATAAGATGATTGGATGGCATCACCAACTCAATGGACATGAGTTTGAGCAAACTTTGGGAGACAGGCTTTCCTATCCTTCACTATCTCCTGTAGTGTGCTCAGATTCATGTCCAGTGAGTCAGTGATGCTAGCTAACCATCTCACCTGGTGTGCTGCAGTCCATGGGGTCACAAAGAGTGAGACGCAGCTTAGCAACTGAACAACATCTAAAGTTTTCATCATAAAATAGTTGCAATGGATGTAAATTCTGTAAAACTGTAAATAAAGACAATTTAACATAAAACTGTTAAGTAATTATTCATAATGTGTCCTACAGGATCTACATAAAAACTCAATAACCATCATCCACTTAAAATTGCACATGACACACAGTTGTGGCAAGCAGGAGCTCACCCAGGCTCCCTTCACACTCAGCATTCCTGCGGATCTCTCTCTTACTTCAACACTGCTTGGAAGGAACAGACCCAGGGCCACCCCTTGCTCCAGCCTCTGACCATGCTGCAACATTTTTTCCAGTTGCAACTTCAGAATCAGCCACTTAGCTGCCCTCGATCACTGGGACCATCCAACTCCAGTTGTTGAGTTTAACTCCCCATTACTGATCAGCCAGGAGCTTGTAGATTTGCCAGAATAATTCTGCTGAGCTAGAGGCCACCTTCAACCACCTGGTGGACTTGCATATGTAGGCCTCCCGTACCTCCTTCTTTCTGGTCTCCTATTTCAACCACAAAGATGTGGCTCTGAAAGACCTGAGCAACTTTTACTACCACTTGGCTTTGGAAAAGCTTGAGGGCACTAATACTCTCTTGCAAGTGCTAAAGGTAAGCAGCGGCCGCAATGTCTACCTGGAAGTGGAGAATCCATCACAAGAGGAGTGAGGTAAAGCCCAGGACGCACTGGAGGCCACACTTCTCATGGAGAAGAAGCTGGAGTGCACCCTTTTGGATCTGCATTGCATGTTTTCTGTCTGTGCAGAGCCCTGCTTCTGTTGCTTCCTGGAGATGAACTTCCTCCATGAGAGGGTGAACATCATCAGGATGATACTACCTGACTAATCTTCACAAACTGACTGATCCCCCTGCTGGGCTGGCATCAGGGTCTTTTCCAATGAGTCGGCTCTTCGCATCAAGTGGCCAAAGTATTGGAGCTTCAGCTTTGTCACCCAAAAATATTCAGGTGATTCTTAGACTGACTGATTTGCTCAGATTCATGTCCAGTGAGTCAGTGATGCTAGCTAACCATCTCACCTGGTGTGCTGCAGTCCATGGGGTCACAAAGAGTGAGACGCAGCTTAGCAACTGAACAACATCTAAAGTTTTCATCATAAAATAGTTGCAATGGATGTAAATTCTGTAAAACTGTAAATAAAGACAATTTAACATAAAACTGTTAAGTAATTATTCATAATGTGTCCTACAGGATCTACATAAAAACTCAATAACCATCATCCACTTAAAATTGCACATGACACACAGTTGTGGCAAGCAGGAGCTCACCCAGGCTCCCTTCACACTCAGCATTCCTGCGGATCTCTCTCTTACTTCAACACTGCTTGGAAGGAACAGACCCAGGGCCACCCCTTGCTCCAGCCTCTGACCATGCTGCAACATTTTTTCCAGTTGCAACTTCAGAATCAGCCACTTAGCTGCCCTCGATCACTGGGACCATCCAACTCCAGTTGTTGAGTTTAACTCCCCATTACTGATCAGCCAGGAGCTTGTAGATTTGCCAGAATAATTCTGCTGAGCTAGAGGCCACCTTCAACCACCTGGTGGACTTGCATATGTAGGCCTCCCGTACCTCCTTCTTTCTGGTCTCCTATTTCAACCACAAAGATGTGGCTCTGAAAGACCTGAGCAACTTTTACTACCACTTGGCTTTGGAAAAGCTTGAGGGCACTAATACTCTCTTGCAAGTGCTAAAGGTAAGCAGCGGCCGCAATGTCTACCTGGAAGTGGAGAATCCATCACAAGAGGAGTGAGGTAAAGCCCAGGACGCACTGGAGGCCACACTTCTCATGGAGAAGAAGCTGGAGTGCACCCTTTTGGATCTGCATTGCATGTTTTCTGTCTGTGCAGAGCCCTGCTTCTGTTGCTTCCTGGAGATGAACTTCCTCCATGAGAGGGTGAACATCATCAGGATGATACTACCTGACTAATCTTCACAAACTGACTGATCCCCCTGCTGGGCTGGCATCAGGGTCTTTTCCAATGAGTCGGCTCTTCGCATCAAGTGGCCAAAGTATTGGAGCTTCAGCTTCAGCATCAGTCCTTCCAAAGAATATTCAGGGTTGATTTCCTTTAGGACTGACTGATTTGATCTCCTTGCTGTCCAAGGGATTCTCAAGAGTCTTCTCTACCACCAGTTTGAAATCAACAATTCTTTAGCAAGCCGTTCAACCTTCAAATCCATACATGACTATTGGCAGAAGCAGAGCTCCGATTATATGGACCTTTGTTGGCAAGGTGATGTCTCTGCCTTTTAAATACACTGTCTAGGCTTGTCATAACTTTTCTTCCAATGAGCAAGAGTCTTTTAATTTTATGATTGTAGTCCCTGCAGTGATTTTGGAGCCCAAGAAAATAAAGCCACTAGACAGCTGTTACCATCTTGGAGCCTTTCCCCCAATCCTTGATTAAAATGGAAACAAAGTTTTGCAGCAAAAAAAAAGACTGGCAAAGCAATAAAACTATTATACCTTACCCCCCCCTCAAAATAAAATTACATGAATGAGCTCTTTAACATTTGATAATCCTATACTGTTCTTTTATAACTTATATTTATGTTCTACTTCCTGATAGAATGGAATCCAAATGTAACTTTTTTTTATGTATGAAAAACATTTTATTGATCACACTTCTGCAATAAAAATATGAAAGTAAAATTTTAAAATATTTTCTGTAACCTTATGACTATGTATTATAATTCTTCTGAGCTGAACAATCACTACACTTTAACATGCAGCTTCTCAAAGTGACATGATTACAAATTTGATAATACATAAAAATAAAAGGTAAAATTCTACTGTAAATGCATCTCTCAGTGAAACAGATAGGGCTTCTCCACCAATTAATTAATGTATTTGAATGATACTTCTTACTGTTAGATAAAAAGGTTCTCTTTCAATTTTATTTCTTCTTTGTTTTAGTTGATACAGTGCAGAGAAACATTACTCACAAAATATATGATAATATTGGTAGTTTTGTCAGAAGAATATTAATCAATTATTTGGCTCTGTGGACAAAAAATGCTGCCTGCCATTTGAGTAAACAAAGAAAGTTGCCTGCAGAAATTCCCCAGCTGCCCACTGGTTAGGACTTGGTGCTTTCACTACAGTTGCCCTGGGTTCAATGAGTCGGCTCTTCGTTTCAAGTGGCCAAAGTATTGGAGCTTCAGCTTCAGCATCAGTCCTTCCAAAGAATATTCAGGGTTGATTTCCTTTAGGACTGACTGATTTGATCTCCTTGCTGTCCAAGGGATTCTCAAGAGTCTTCTCTACCACCAGTTTGAAATCAACAATTCTTTAGCAAGCCGTTCAACCTTCAAATCCATACATGACTATTGGCAGAAGCAGAGCTCCGATTATATGGACCTTTGTTGGCAAGGTGATGTCTCTGCCTTTTAAATACACTGTCTAGGCTTGTCATAACTTTTCTTCCAATGAGCAAGAGTCTTTTAATTTTATGATTGTAGTCCCTGCAGTGATTTTGGAGCCCAAGAAAATAAAGCCACTAGACAGCTGTTACCATCTTGGAGCCTTTCCCCCAATCCTTGATTAAAATGGAAACAAAGTTTTGCAGCAAAAAAAAAGACTGGCAAAGCAATAAAACTATTATACCTTACCCCCCCCTCAAAATAAAATTACATGAATGAGCTCTTTAACATTTGATAATCCTATACTGTTCTTTTATAACTTATATTTATGTTCTACTTCCTGATAGAATGGAATCCAAATGTAACTTTTTTTTATGTATGAAAAACATTTTATTGATCACACTTCTGCAATAAAAATATGAAAGTAAAATTTTAAAATATTTTCTGTAACCTTATGACTATGTATTATAATTCTTCTGAGCTGAACAATCACTACACTTTAACATGCAGCTTCTCAAAGTGACATGATTACAAATTTGATAATACATAAAAATAAAAGGTAAAATTCTACTGTAAATGCATCTCTCAGTGAAACAGATAGGGCTTCTCCACCAATTAATTAATGTATTTGAATGATACTTCTTACTGTTAGATAAAAAGGTTCTCTTTCAATTTTATTTCTTCTTTGTTTTAGTTGATACAGTGCAGAGAAACATTACTCACAAAATATATGATAATATTGGTAGTTTTGTCAGAAGAATATTAATCAATTATTTGGCTCTGTGGACAAAAAATGCTGCCTGCCATTTGAGTAAACAAAGAAAGTTGCCTGCAGAAATTCCCCAGCTGCCCACTGGTTAGGACTTGGTGCTTTCACTACAGTTGCCCTGGGTTCAACCCTTGGTCATGGATGTAAGATCCTGCAAGCTGCATGTGGTCAAAAAACAAAAAAGCAACAACAAAAAGATGTTGCCTGCCATCAAGCCATCAGCTACTGAAGCCACCACAGCAGTGCACCCTGATAGTATGACAGTCTCTAGGTTCATGCTTGTTACTGCAAATTATTTCATTCTTTTGAATGGCTGAGTAATATTCCATTATATATGTGTACTACTTTTTCTTCATTCATTCTGCTGTTGATTGATATTTAGCTTCCTTCCATGTTTTAGCTATTGTAAACAGTATTCCAGGGAACACTGAAGTGCATGTATCCTTTCAGATGATGTTTTTCTGTGGATATATGGAATGGGATTGCAGGATCATATTGTAGCTCTGTTTTTAAAGGAACCTCCATACTGTTCTCCAAAGTTGCTGTATCAAGGCTTCCCTGGTGGTCCAATGGATAAGGACACTGCCTTGCAGTGCAAGGGGCGCCGGTTCCATCCCTGGCCTGGGAAGATCCCACGTGCCACGGAGCGGCTGGACCAATGTGACCAAATACCGAGCCGGAGCTCTGGAGTGTATGCGCCCAGAGCCGGTGCTCTGCGACAACAGAAGCCACCGTGATGGGAGGCCCACATGGGCCAAAGAACAAAGATGGATGAAAATGGACAAATGAAAGACCAATAGAAGTGGCCCACCTGCTCCCCTCCCTCCCCACCCCACCCCCAAAATAAATAAATAATAAATCTTAAAAAAAAAAGTTGCTGTATCAATTGAAATCCCACCAACAGTGTAGGAGGGCTCCTTCACAGGTATTTCCACTCTAGTTCCTTGCCTTATCCCACAACACCCACTCTTAAGCAAAATGCCACCTCTGACTTCACTTGGAAGAGTGGAGATTTTTAATTGATAATTCCCACATGCTGCAACTACGGAGCCAGCTTGCTGTAACTACAGATGCTCCTGGTTAAGACCTGGGACTTTCACTGCCATTGCCGGGGTTCAGTTCCTGATGAGGAACTTAAGATCCTCTAAGCGGTGGTGATTGTTGTTTAGTCCCTAAGTCTTGTCCAACTCTTTTGTGATCCTATGGACTACAGCCCTCCAGACTCCTCTGAGCATGGGGTTTTCCAGGCAAGCACAGTGAAGTGGGTTATCATTTCCTCCTCCAGAGAACTGAACTGGCATCTCCTATATCTCCTACATTGGCAGGCGGATTCTTTACCATTGGGCCACCCAGGAACCCATACTTTGCCTTATCTCTTCAATTTGGCTGGTCTTCCGTTGTATCCTTTATAACAAACCTATAATGTAGGTGAAGTGTTTTCCTGAATTCCGTGGGCCTTTCTAGCAAATTACTGAACCTACGCGGTACAAGGTGGCAAAACAAAACAAAAAACTCATTACTACCGCCCACTAACATGCCCCAATTCAGAACAATGGAATAAAGTAAAAATACTACACTTACAATGCCATTCCCACTCTTAACTATCCCTTTAGTCTTAAGGTTTCCCAGCGGCGAACATAGCACAGTCTGAGTAGCACCAGTTCAGAGGACTTATTCTAGAAACTGGGAAGCCGGCTCCTGTCCCGTCTTCCCTAGTTATTTCAGGTGGCGGTCCACTCTGTCCGTTCCCACTTAACCCCAAGTACAGTGGGCTGGTTCTGGTCGCCGAAAGTATGCACAGATTGCAGCCCGGTCAGGATAAGACCCGGAACGACATGAAAAGCAAGGGCCTCTCGGGAAGCCAGACAGCGCAGAGTCCGCCGCTCTTCCGGCCTTAGAAGCGAGACCGGAACCCTCAGCCGGCACCCGGTGTGAAGGGGAGGGGAAGAATGTTGGTGCAACGCAGCAACAGGGAAGCTGGGGAGGGTGGAGGCCGGAACTCGGCATCTGGGCCCTCTTCAGACCGGAAGTGAGAAAGGCGGGGTTTGTCCTGCTTCTGCGGATACTAGGTGGCCCTAGGGGGCGTCAGCTGAGGGAGCGTGTCAGTGTAACGCCGCGGACTGAGCAGAGGGAGTGGGATGGCCCGGCGGTCGGTGTAGGAGCGCTCTGGAGGGAAGCATATCGCTGTGACACTGCGGGGATGCTCTGAGGGGACGGGTGTCAGTGTGGCACCAGTGCACGCTGAAGGAGCCGGCGGAACCGGGTGGCCATGGGGATGTGGGCATCGCTGGACGCGATGTGGGAGATGCCGACCGAGAAGCGTATTTTCGGTGCCGTGCTGCTCTTCTCCTGGACAGTGTATCTCTGGGAGACCTTCCTAGCACAGCGGCAGGTGAGCCTTGACAGGGCCCACCTGACCCCGACCCCCGGCCAGCGTTGCAGGGCGAAAATTTACTTTACATTGGGCCACCAGGAACCCATACTTTGCCTTATCTCTTCAATTTGGCTGGTCTTCCGTTGTATCCTTTATAACAAACCTATAATGTAGGTGAAGTGTTTTCCTGAATTCCGTGGGCCTTTCTAGCAAATTACTGAACCTACGCGGTACAAGGTGGCAAAACAAAACAAAAAACTCATTACTACCGCCCACTAACATGCCCCAATTCAGAACAATGGAATAAAGTAAAAATACTACACTTACAATGCCATTCCCACTCTTAACTATCCCTTTAGTCTTAAGGTTTCCCAGCGGCGAACATAGCACAGTCTGAGTAGCACCAGTTCAGAGGACTTATTCTAGAAACTGGGAAGCCGGCTCCTGTCCCGTCTTCCCTAGTTATTTCAGGTGGCGGTCCACTCTGTCCGTTCCCACTTAACCCCAAGTACAGTGGGCTGGTTCTGGTCGCCGAAAGTATGCACAGATTGCAGCCCGGTCAGGATAAGACCCGGAACGACATGAAAAGCAAGGGCCTCTCGGGAAGCCAGACAGCGCAGAGTCCGCCGCTCTTCCGGCCTTAGAAGCGAGACCGGAACCCTCAGCCGGCACCCGGTGTGAAGGGGAGGGGAAGAATGTTGGTGCAACGCAGCAACAGGGAAGCTGGGGAGGGTGGAGGCCGGAACTCGGCATCTGGGCCCTCTTCAGACCGGAAGTGAGAAAGGCGGGGTTTGTCCTGCTTCTGCGGATACTAGGTGGCCCTAGGGGGCGTCAGCTGAGGGAGCGTGTCAGTGTAACGCCGCGGACTGAGCAGAGGGAGTGGGATGGCCCGGCGGTCGGTGTAGGAGCGCTCTGGAGGGAAGCATATCGCTGTGACACTGCGGGGATGCTCTGAGGGGACGGGTGTCAGTGTGGCACCAGTGCACGCTGAAGGAGCCGGCGGAACCGGGTGGCCATGGGGATGTGGGCATCGCTGGACGCGATGTGGGAGATGCCGACCGAGAAGCGTATTTTCGGTGCCGTGCTGCTCTTCTCCTGGACAGTGTATCTCTGGGAGACCTTCCTAGCACAGCGGCAGGTGAGCCTTGACAGGGCCCACCTGACCCCGACCCCCGGCCAGCGTTCTCGACTCCCAAGTCCCTGGCTGATTGCTGTGGCCACAGCAGCAGCCTCGACCTTGTGGATCTCCACTGAGCCTCCTACCCTGGCCGATGGCGGGGTAGGCCTTGAGGGGATCCGGTGCCCCAGGATGATTTCCTCAGCGTGATTATGGGCTCCAGGGCGATGGGGGCCAGGCGAAAGGAAGTCAGGGCTTCCGCCTTGTCAAGCCTAAGCTCTTGTACCTGCCCTACACCTTCCTAAAGATTCTGGGATCCAGACTTCCTCTATCTTCGGCAGCAGTCCATAAGCCTACAAGAAGAAGACGCTAAAAATCTAGAATCACAGCTTCCCCATGATATTTGTGCCATGCTCAGCCACAGGACTAAGATTTCTCAGTCCTTCCAAGGACCTGAACTCTTTTTTCCTTAAAAAAAAAAAAAAAGTAGTATGCTGTTTTTGCCCAAGGAACCGCATTTTCTTAAAAGCATCTTTATTGTTTTTATTCAAACAACTGAACAGTGATGTAGACAGTAAAAGTTACTTAACAGTTAATGCTTTGATAGATTACAGATCTGAACTTTTTTGTTCTTCTTTTTTTTTTCTGGTGGCACCATACCGCTTTCGGAATCTTAGTTTCCCCACCCTTCCTGGCACAGAAGCACAGAGTCCTAACCACTGAACCACCAGGGAATTCCTGAAATGTGAACTGTTAAATGGAATAGATTTTTAAGTTTAATTGACCATTTTATTGCAGTCTCACTGTTGGTTTTCTTCTGTGTCGGCACTGAATTAAGTCAATCGTGATGGATAGGAAAATCTTTTGTTTTTTGAACTGCTGGAACCTTTTTCTTAAGCATTACAATCTTTTTCCCCTGCAAATTTTTCCTCTCAGATTACATTCTGTGTGCATCTTTAAATTGAACGTTTCAATTTTTCTATATCTCTAATGTCTGGATTCTATCTGGATTTCTTTTTTTAGTCCAGGGTATTCAAAGAGATGTTAAGCTGTATAGCACTAGGTTCTGTAAACTTTTAGGATAGTTTCATCAGTACAGAATTTTGTAGGCCTAGGGAGGAGCCTTTACAGAAAGTAAACACATGGGATGTAGTGTCTAAATTGGAAATGGGGTATTGAACATCTGCCTGTCTTACTTTAATAATAAGCCTAGTTACAGTAACTACTTTTTGGTAATGTCTTTATTCAGTTGTACTTTAAGATAATGCCAGTTTATCAAGGATTTGGTAAGGTGCCAGTAATAAATAGAGAAGCCATTTGTTATAAAACCGTTGTAGAAAATGCTGTTCATTATATTGTTTGATATCTGTTCCCTCTGTTATGAACCACGGGCTGAGTTTGGTTTAGAGTTAGTAAGAAAGTGTGTCTTCCTTAAATAACAGATCTGTTTTTGTCATTCCTCAAATTTCCCTTAATTTGGCTTCTAGAATCAAATGTAATGACTAGTCATCATATCTGATAATATTCATGGTTAGCATATTTATTTCTTTTTGTCCAGGAATTTGTTTTTTGTGTTATAGATTTTATGTTATACCTGGTGTGATTGGTAGCTTCTGTAATGTTACAATTTTGGTTTACCTATGCAAACTGAAGTGTGATCACAGCTTTGATTTTAATTTCACCTACTCAGCTAGTCTCAGATTCTCTCCTCCTTTTACTTTTCCTCCACCAGTTGTTTTAGTGGTCAGTGTATTTGATAAGATATAGTATTTGTGTATGTATAAAGCAAATTCATCAGGCTTAAGTGACAAGTTCATGTTATAAACCAGTCTATGTTTGATATTAAACAACTGTTGTAATAAGTAACGAGTTTGTTTGACAGTTTCCTTAAGGTGTTTTCTTCAAAATATTTCAGAGACGGATATATAAAACCACAACTCACGTACCGCTGGAGTTAGGACAGATCATGGACTCAGAAACATTTGAGAAATCGCGACTGTATCAACTGGATAAAAGTACTTTCAGCTTCTGGTCAGGACTTTATTCAGAGATTGAAGGCACTGTGAGTACCTTACTTCTTGGAGAGACAGTCTTTCAAATTATTTAATACTTTGTACTATTTCTTTTCATTTTTGGTACTTAAAAGAGGGATCCACACGTACAGATCCCAGAATACTTTCTTAACCTATATGATCAATAGTAATGAGTGTGGAGCAGAAGAGGCAGAAGCGTAACTGTCCCGTCACGTAAGAAGTGTGAAATGTGGTAACTGCTACCCTGAGGCCAGGTATGAAAAAGAACCTTATGTTGTAAGTTATTTGGGTAGCAATTTCAGCTCATCTTCCTGCCTCACTCTTTTTTTTTTTTTTTTTAAAGATTTATTTATTTATTTATTTTGGGTGGGGGTCGGGTTGGGGAGGGAGGGGAGCAGGCGGGCCACTTCTATTGGTCTTTCTCTATGTTCATCCGTCTTTGTTCTTTGGCTCCTGTGGGCCTCCCATCTCAGTCCTGCCTCACTCTTAACTCTGTCACCTGTCCTCTACACTGCAGCCCAAGGAATCCTGAAGCACGATTCCGATCATGTTCTTCTCCTACCTAAAATTGTTTGCTGGCCTGCTGTTTCCTTCAGAGTAAACTCTGACTCTCTTGGCATGATTTAAAAGGTTCGTTTGACAGGGCCACCACTTACTTGAGCCTCGTCTTTTTATTCCTTCTCCCGTATTCCTTCCACCTCTTCATTGTCCATCGCACACGCAGCTTGGTTTCTTATGACCTTGACTCTTTTCACATGCTGGCATCTCTGTCTGAGGGCGCCCTTCCTCTCCCCCTTCATCTCCACTCTCTCCCTGAGGCCTGATCTACTCTTAGTAGGACCCAGATGAGACATCATCTCTTCTAAGAAACTGTTTGAAACTCTCCCCATCCCTTAAGTCTGGGTTAGGGAGCAATCCATCATTATTCCCATCAGAGTACCTACTCAGCACATTGTATTGAATTTGCCTGTTCAGCTGATAGATTGGTTCTTTCTTAAAGACAGGATACTTTAAAGTCTTGTTCATCGTTTTATTCCTAGTATCTTGCATATAATAAGCATATAATTCTTTTTTTTTTTAAGATTTATTTATTTATTTATTTTGGGCGGGGGTCGGGTTGGGGAGGGAGGGGAGCGGGCGGGCCACTTCTATTGGTCTTTCATTTCTCCATTTTCATCCATCTTTGTTCTTTGGCTCCTGCGGGCCTCCCATCGCAGTGGTGTCTATTGTTGCAGAGCGCCGGCTCTGGGCGCATGCGCTCCAGAGCTCCGGCTCGGCAATCGGACACATCAGTCCAGCCGCTCCACGGCACATGGGATCTTCCCAGGCCAGGGATCAAACTGGCGCCCCTTGCACTACACGGCGGTGTCCTCACCCACTGGACCACCAGGGGAAGCCCAATTCGTATTTATTGAATGAAGTAATGAGTGCGATAATTTTACTTAGTCAAATAGGGCCAGTCTTCCTCCATGCTAAAAGAAGAGAGGCAGTAAAGTACAGATCCATGTTTCTCTGTCTTCCCTGGCCCCTGATCCTGGTACCTTTTTAGCCAATTTTCCAAATTGCCTCTCCACAGATACAGTGTATGTCTGTTTCTGTACTGTCTGTGTATATATGGCTGTGTTTTACATATAAAATGAGTAAGATTTTTTTCCACACCCCCACCCCAAGACTGATTCTTGGTTTTTCACACCTAAGAACAAAGGAAAGTGTATGGTGTTGGGGTTAAGATCTGACTCTGAATTCAAGTGGCTTGAGTTTGAATCTCAGCTCTAGCCCTGATTGTATAGTGGTTAGTACTCTGTGTTGTGAATCTCAGCTCTATCATACCAGCTTTGTGACCTCAAGAAAGTCACTCAACATTTCTGTGCCCCAGATTTTCCATTAAAATCATATGATAGGGACTTCGGGTGGTCCAGTGGCTAAGAAACTCTTTCCCTCGGCAATTCCCCTCTCTCCTGAGGCCTGATCTACTCTTAGTAGGACCCAGATGAGACATCATCTCTTCTAAGAAACTGTTTGAAACTCTCCCCATCCCTTAAGTCTGGGTTGGAGCAATCCATCATTATTCCCATCAGAGTACCTACTCAGCACATTGTATTGAATTTGCCTGTTCAGCTGATAGATTGGTTCTTTCTTAAAGACAGGATACTTTAAAGTCTTGTTCATCGTTTTATTCCTAGTATCTTGCATATAATAAGCATATAATTCTTTTTTTTTTTAAGATTTATTTATTTATTTATTTTGGGCGGGGGTCGGGTTGGGGAGGGAGGGGAGCGGGCGGGCCACTTCTATTGGTCTTTCATTTCTCCATTTTCATCCATCTTTGTTCTTTGGCTCCTGCGGGCCTCCCATCGCAGTGGTGTCTATTGTTGCAGAGCGCCGGCTCTGGGCGCATGCGCTCCAGAGCTCCGGCTCGGCAATCGGACACATCAGTCCAGCCGCTCCACGGCACATGGGATCTTCCCAGGCCAGGGATCAAACTGGCGCCCCTTGCACTACACGGCGGTGTCCTCACCCACTGGACCACCAGGGGAAGCCCAATTCGTATTTATTGAATGAAGTAATGAGTGACGATAATTTTTACTTAGTCAAATAGGGCCAGTCTTCCTCCATGCTAAAAGAAGAGAGGCAGTAAAGTACAGATCCATGTTTCTCTGTCTTCCCTGGCCCCTGATCCTGGTACCTTTTTAGCCAATTTTCCAAATTGCCTCTCCACAGATACAGTGTATGTCTGTTTCTGTACTGTCTGTGTATATATGGCTGTGTTTTACATATAAAATGAGTAAGATTTTTTTCCACACCCCCACCCCAAGACTGATTCTTGGTTTTTCACACCTAAGAACAAAGGAAAGTGTATGGTGTTGGGGTTAAGATCTGACTCTGAATTCAAGTGGCTTGAGTTTGAATCTCAGCTCTAGCCCTGATTGTATAGTGGTTAGTACTCTGTGTTGTGAATCTCAGCTCTATCATACCAGCTTTGTGACCTCAAGAAAGTCACTCAACATTTCTGTGCCCCAGATTTTCCATTAAAATCATATGATAGGGACTTCCCGGGTGGTCCAGTGGCTAAGACTCTGCCCTCCAATACAGGGGGCCTCAGGTTTGATCCCTGATCTGGAAACTAGATCTCACATGCCTCAGCTAAGACCTGGTGCCGCCAAATAAATAAAAATAAACTATTAAAAAAACCATATGGTAATGATAGTTCCTCATTCATGGGTTGTTGAGACAATTGAAAATTAGTTAATATATGTAGGATGCTTAGAACAATGTCAGGTCTGCTGTAAGTGCTCTATAAGGGTTGGCTGTTGGATTTTTTATCATCATAATCTTGATTGTCACTAACTCTCCAGAATGCTTTTATTTATATTTTTGGTTTTTATTTATTTATTTTTTAAATACAGATCTACTACCATTTATCCATTTATAAAACTTAGTTTAAAACTCAGCATCATCTTTCACTCTGAAATGTGACTCAATCTACATATCTGTTGTATATTTAACTGAGCCAAACTACCATCCTCTACTTATTTCATTAGGCACAAAAATAAGTTATATAAGTTAAAATTTGTTGAAATTTTTAAGAGCTACTATTAATAAATAGTACAATATAAAGTGATAGAAACATGAGTAGAATCCAGAAGTATACATAATGAAAAAAATGCATGTATATTCTTTTTTTTCTTTTTTTATTCTTTTTAAAAAAAATAGACTATGTTTAGAGCAGTTTTAGGTTGACAGCAAAGTTGAGCAGAAAGTCCAGGCATCCCTATTCACCCCATGCCCCCACATATTTAAGGAGCTCCCATTGTCAACGTCCTGAACCACAGGGCTATGTTTGTTACCGTGGCTGAACCTATGCTGACATGTCATTATCACTCAGAGTCCATAATTATGTTACCTTTGCCCTGGCGTTTCCCATTCTGTCGGTTTGGACAAAAGTAAAATGACAGTATTCACCATTACAGTACCATACAGAGTAGCTTCACTGCCCTAAAAATCCTTGATGCTCTGCCTAGTCATCCCTGCCTCCCCTCTCAGCCTCGGCAACAGCTGATCTTTTTTAAATTCCCATAATTTTGCCTTTTCCACAGTGCCAGGTAACTGAATCTTACAGCTTATCCTAATTTGAGAGGATAAGCTTAACCAGTTTAGATAATCTTTCACTCAACATTTCTGTGCCCCAGATTTTCCATTAAAATCATATGATAGGGACTTCCCGGGTGGTCCAGTGGCTAAGACTCTGCCCTCCAATACAGGGGGCCTCAGGTTTGATCCCTGATCTGGAAACTAGATCTCACATGCCTCAGCTAAGACCTGGTGCCGCCAAATAAATAAAAATAAACTATTAAAAAAACCATATGGTAATGATAGTTCCTCATTCATGGGTTGTTGAGACAATTGAAAATTAGTTAATATATGTAGGATGCTTAGAACAATGTCAGGTCTGCTGTAAGTGCTCTATAAGGGTTGGCTGTTGGATTTTTTATCATCATAATCTTGATTGTCACTAACTCTCCAGAATGCTTTTATTTATATTTTTGGTTTTTATTTATTTATTTTTTAAATACAGATCTACTACCATTTATCCATTTATAAAACTTAGTTTAAAACTCAGCATCATCTTTCACTCTGAAATGTGACTCAATCTACATATCTGTTGTATATTTAACTGAGCCAAACTACCATCCTCTACTTATTTCATTAGGCACAAAAATAAGTTATATAAGTTAAAATTTGTTGAAATTTTTAAGAGCTACTATTAATAAATAGTACAATATAAAGTGATAGAAACATGAGTAGAATCCAGAAGTATACATTAATGAAAAAAATGCATGTATATTCTTTTTTTTCTTTTTTTATTCTTTTTAAAAAAAATAGACTATGTTTAGAGCAGTTTTAGGTTGACAGCAAAGTTGAGCAGAAAGTCCAGGCATCCCTATTCACCCCATGCCCCCACATATTTAAGGAGCTCCCATTGTCAACGTCCTGAACCACAGGGCTATGTTTGTTACCGTGGCTGAACCTATGCTGACATGTCATTATCACTCAGAGTCCATAATTATGTTACCTTTGCCCTGGCGTTTCCCATTCTGTCGGTTTGGACAAAAGTAAAATGACAGTATTCACCATTACAGTACCATACAGAGTAGCTTCACTGCCCTAAAAATCCTTGATGCTCTGCCTAGTCATCCCTGCCTCCCCTCTCAGCCTCGGCAACAGCTGATCTTTTTTAAATTCCCATAATTTTGCCTTTTCCACAGTGCCAGGTAACTGGAATCTTACAGCTTATCCTAATTTGAGAGGATAAGCTTAACCAGTTTAGATTAATCTTTCACTTAGTAATAGGCACCTGAGTCTCCCATGTCTTTTCATGACTTGATTTTATATTCTTTTTGGAAGAATACTCTGTCATACTTCCTCCAGAACTCTTTTAGATCCCTCAGTACTGCTAAGAGAAAGATTCCTAAATTGAAAATAAACTTTTAGGTACTTTCACTGTAAACATCTTTGCTGCAAATGTTTTCCCCACATAACCAATTGACTAAGGCAGTTTTGCCATTAAAGATAAAAAGAGGGACATTACAAAAGACATTGTAAAGCGTGTAAGTGAATACCAAAATTAAGACATTATTTTATTGCAAAATACAAAACATTTGAATACATTTAAAATGTGTGTGAATTCATGTCAATACTGTGCAATAACTGATATCACTTGGTGAATTGTACCTAAGCACTTGTGTTCCGAGTTTTTTGTTCATATTATCTTTTTCTTTTTAAATTTATTCATTTATTTATTTATGGCTGTGCTGGATCTTGGTTGCTGCACAGGCTTTCTCTAGTTGCAGTGAGTGATGTCACTCTTTAGTTGAGGTATGCGGGCTTCTCACTGCTGTGACTTCCCTTGTTGCAGAGCGTGGGCTCCAGGGCACATAGGCTCAGTAGTCGAGGCCCAGTAGTCATTCCGAGGCATTTAGGATCTTCCTGGACCAGGGATCAAACGTGTGTATCCTGCATTAACAGGCAGATTCTTTACCACTGAGCCACTAGGAAAGCCCTGTTCATAGTATCTTACACATTTTTTTTTCTCATTGATTTGTCTCATCATTCAGTATTGTACTTTTTCACTGAACCTTCTTCCTTTATTAAGAGAAGTAGTGGTTTACAAACACTAGCATGCACGTTTGTAATTTAGCCCTATACTGCTTTGTGAAAGCCTCTCTACTGTCATTTATTCTGGTGTATTGTAGTATTTCTGCTATTCCAAAGTTCTATGGGCAATGCAGGCTCAACTTATGTACCTTTGAGACCCTCAAAACCTCTTTCTCCTGTAAAGTAGTGTATTTCAAAATAAGAAATCAACTTGGGCTCCCCTGGTGGTCCAGTGGGTAAGGACACCGCCTTGCAGTGCAAGGGGCGCGGGTTCGATCCCTGGCCTGGGAAGATCCCACGTGTCGCGGAGCGGCTGGACCAATGTGTCCAATTACCGAGCCGGAGCTTTGGAGAGCATGTGCCCAGAGCCGGTGCTCTGCGACAACAGAGGCCACCGCTATGGGAGGCCCACACGTGCCAAAGAACAAAGATGGGTGAAAATGGAGAAATGAAAGACCAATAGAAGTGGCCCGCCTGCTCCCCTTCCTCCCCACCCCACCCCCCAAAATAAATAAATAAATAAATCTTTAAAAAAATAATAATAAACATTTGTTGAATCAAATATTAAAAAATTAAAAAAAAAAAGAAACCAACTCATTAAGGCCATCAATGATATCACTAACTGCAGGACATGCTAACTTCAACCAGTTGAAACCAAACTGTCAACCGATTGTTTTTTCTTTCACAGGAAAATTGCTTTACAGCCATTTGGTTATACAGTGAAAATGTTTGCAGCAACATATTTAAGGCAAAGAAACTTACGGAAAAAATACAGACATGTGAAAACCATTGAGATTGGCTGCCGTAATTATTTCATCAGTTAAAGAGAAGAAACCAGCTGTTTGTAGCTTTGTTAAATGATTACAAAATTGGTCACAAAATTTGCATTCACAAATATGTACTATTAAGACTAGTATGGTTAGAACCAAATTATTAGGAACCTCTCTAATTTCCTCAAGATTATGGAAAACGGCAAAGATTCTGGAAGAGTTAAATCTTGGCATCTTAGAAAAATTAATAAATGATCTGAAAAATAAAATTGTGTTGCCTTCTGGGTTACACAGTGATTGCTAATAATTAGTCTTCATTATTGATTTTTTATATTTTTACTAGTCCAGGCCAGGTTTAATTACTGAGATATTGAGGAATAGTGTTGAAACTCAGTGCCTTCCAGCCAAGCCAGAAACGGTGGCATTATGTGGATTATTTCTGGCTTGGGTTGATTTATCTGAAACATTTCTTCTTTTAGAGATGGCCCAAGTAGGAAATTAGTCTTCAGACAGCAGTTCAGTTCAGTCATTCAGTGGATGGAAGTAGAAGGGGCTGAATTTATGCACTGTCCTCTTCCCTCATTGATGTTTAAGTCTTTAAAATTCTTTCACTTATCCCTACAAGGCCATTATACAATGGCAGGGAAAATATTTTCAGTCTCCTTGGTTGTCACTGGTGAACGGTTCTAGGAAAGATTGATGATAGCTTGGTTATTATGCTTCATGGCCATGGGAATGGCTCCGTTTGTTCTAGGAGATGACAGATGTAGGGAGAATCCATATATAGAATGAGAAAACTTTGTAATGTGCTGTGGCTCAAACTCAACGCTGATGGATGAACTAAAGCTGGGAATAGTAACAGTCATCATCATAATTGTATGGGTTGTGATTTTCACTTCATATATTCCTTTTATATTTATTGTTTGTGTGATATTTATAACATTGCTCTGAGGTAGAAGGTCTAGACATTATTTTTCTTTTCTTATGAATGACAAAGCAGAGGCTCAAGAGAAATTAAATGGGTTGCCCATATAGTGACTGACCCTCATTGCTTAATGGGAGAACTGAGTTTCAAATTGTGTTCTTCTGAGTCTAAAATTACATTGAAGAAACCATTCTTGACATTCTAGGGACTCAAACATGAATGTGCTAAATTTATTCTTGGAGAATTAGTAAGCTGTATTTGCCGTTACATAGGAAGTGTTTTGTGTTACTTTGAAATCCTGTTCTGTTTGAAAACAAGTTCATTAGTTCTTATTTTGTGTTGATTAAAATTAATTGGTTTGTAAGCTTTGGTCACAAAGAACAAGTACAAAGATTAATTTAGACTTATTTTTTTTGCTGTGCTACTTTCTGCCCAAGGGAACGTAAGAGGCCCATGTGACCAATTATAAATGCCACGGTTCACACAAATGTGACAGTGCACCCAGATAGAAAATGTCCCCCCTCTTGGAGACAGTGACATCTCATAGGTGTCACTAAAGAGCCTTCTCAAGAAATGGAATGGCCCAGTGGAAAAAGTTCAAACTGTATCTTCTGAAATTTTGAGCAGTTTGGCTTTTCTGAGTCTCACTCTTCTCCTCTTGAAGATGAGGAGTAGATAGATATTAAGCCATATTTCAGTTCAGTCATTCAGTTGATGGAAGTAGAAGGGGCTGAATTTATGCACTGTCCTCTTCCCTCATTGATGTTTAAGTCTTTAAAATTCTTTCACTTATCCCTACAAGGCCATTATACAATGGCAGGGAAAATATTTTCAGTCTCCTTGGTTGTCACTGGTGAACGGTTCTAGGAAAGATTGATGATAGCTTGGTTATTATGCTTCATGGCCATGGGAATGGCTCCGTTTGTTCTAGGAGATGACAGATGTAGGGAGAATCCATATATAGAATGAGAAAACTTTGTAATGTGCTGTGGCTCAAACTCAACGCTGATGGATGAACTAAAGCTGGGAATAGTAACAGTCATCATCATAATTGTATGGGTTGTGATTTTCACTTCATATATTCCTTTTATATTTATTGTTTGTGTGATATTTATAACATTGCTCTGAGGTAGAAGGTCTAGACATTATTTTTCTTTTCTTATGAATGACAAAGCAGAGGCTCAAGAGAAATTAAATGGGTTGCCCATATAGTGACTGACCCTCATTGCTTAATGGGAGAACTGAGTTTCAAATTGTGTTCTTCTGAGTCTAAAATTACATTGAAGAAACCATTCTTGACATTCTAGGGACTCAAACATGAATGTGCTAAATTTATTCTTGGAGAATTAGTAAGCTGTATTTGCCGTTACATAGGAAGTGTTTTGTGTTACTTTGAAATCCTGTTCTGTTTGAAAACAAGTTCATTAGTTCTTATTTTGTGTTGATTAAAATTAATTGGTTTGTAAGCTTTGGTCACAAAGAACAAGTACAAAGATTAATTTAGACTTATTTTTTTTGCTGTGCTACTTTCTGCCCAAGGGAACGTAAGAGGCCCATGTGACCAATTATAAATGCCACGGTTCACACAAATGTGACAGTGCACCCAGATAGAAAATGTCCCCCCTCTTGGAGACAGTGACATCTCATAGGTGTCACTAAAGAGCCTTCTCAAGAAATGGAATGGCCCAGTGGAAAAAGTTCAAACTGTATCTTCTGAAATTTTGAGCAGTTTGGCTTTTCTGAGTCTCACTCTTCTCCTCTTGAAGATGAGGAGTAGATAGATATTAAGCCATATTTCTTATGGTTTGTGGCAAGGACTAAGGTAATATAAATGAAGCAATTAGTAAAGTGCTGAACACGCAGCGATTACTTACACTTTGGGCTTCTCTGAGCAAGTTATTTTAACCTTTCTGGGCGTCAGTGCCTTATCTATAAAATAGAGATGACTGCTCCCTAGCCTGGCTGCTTTTCAAGACTTCAGTGAAATGATATATGTGGACGCATGGGATTTGTTTTTGTTGGCATCATTCATTCTTTTTATAGGATATTCTGTCCATACAGAGAAGCTTTGCTGTTGGCTGTTTTGTTTTTCATTCCCCAAAGCATGCTAAACAACGTTTGCAATAGCTGTTTCCAAATGCATTCTAAGTTCATATTAAAGTTACCCTTGATACTTACTTAAAAGCTGAACTTTTAATAGTAGGTGTTCTAGCCTTTTCCCAAAAGCATTGTAAATCCTTAATCCTACATTATTTATTAGTATTGATAGTAGGATGAAGGAAATGCCATTCCAAGTCAATTAGATCAACAAGTGGAGCATGTACCAACATAGAGTCGTGCCAAAGCCTGTCTTCTGGGAAAACAGTTTATATTTAAATGAGTTAGTTAAAGTAAAGTGGAAATAGCTAGATGCAGAGTTAAGCAGGCCTTTAATTTTCAAAAGCAGTTTATTAAAGCAGTAATTCTCACACTTTGGTGTACAGCACATTTAACTGAAGACTGACTCTCAGGCCCCTCTTCCAGTTTCTGATTCAGTGGTTCTGGGATGGAGCCTAAGCCTTGTATTCCTAACACATTCCCAGGCGATGCTGATCCTGCTGTCCAAAGACCATATTTGAGACCCATGGTATTATATCAATACCCTGCATACTGGTAAAAATCTAAAGATGGAGACTTGCCTGGTGGTCCGGTGGTTAAGAATCCGCCATGCAATGCATGGTTCACACAAATGTGACAGTGCACCCAGATAGAAAATGTCCCTCTTGGAGACAGTGACATCTCATAGGTGTCACTAAAGAGCCTTCTCAAGAAATGGAATGGCCCAGTGGAAAAAGTTCAAACTGTATCTTCTGAAATTTTGAGCAGTTTGGCTTTTCTGAGTCTCACTCTTCTCCTCTTGAAGATGAGGAGTAGATAGATATTAAGCCATATTTCTTATGGTTTGTGGCAAGGACTAAGGTAATATAAATGAAGCAATTAGTAAAGTGCTGAACACGCAGCGATTACTTACACTTTGGGCTTCTCTGAGCAAGTTATTTTAACCTTTCTGGGCGTCAGTGCCTTATCTATAAAATAGAGATGACTGCTCCCTAGCCTGGCTGCTTTTCAAGACTTCAGTGAAATGATATATGTGGACGCATGGGATTTGTTTTTGTTGGCATCATTCATTCTTTTTATAGGATATTCTGTCCATACAGAGAAGCTTTGCTGTTGGCTGTTTTGTTTTTCATTCCCCAAAGCATGCTAAACAACGTTTGCAATAGCTGTTTCCAAATGCATTCTAAGTTCATATTAAAGTTACCCTTGATACTTACTTAAAAGCTGAACTTTTAATAGTAGGTGTTCTAGCCTTTTCCCAAAAGCATTGTAAATCCTTAATCCTACATTATTTATTAGTATTGATAGTAGGATGAAGGAAATGCCATTCCCAAGTCAATTAGATCAACAAGTGGAGCATGTACCAACATAGAGTCGTGCCAAAGCCTGTCTTCTGGGAAAACAGTTTATATTTAAATGAGTTAGTTAAAGTAAAGTGGAAATAGCTAGATGCAGAGTTAAGCAGGCCTTTAATTTTCAAAAGCAGTTTATTAAAGCAGTAATTCTCACACTTTGGTGTACAGCACATTTAACTGAAGACTGACTCTCAGGCCCCTCTTCCAGTTTCTGATTCAGTGGTTCTGGGATGGAGCCTAAGCCTTGTATTCCTAACACATTCCCAGGCGATGCTGATCCTGCTGTCCAAAGACCATATTTGAGACCCATGGTATTATATCAATACCCTGCATACTGGTAAAAATCTAAAAGATGGAGACTTGCCTGGTGGTCCGGTGGTTAAGAATCCGCCATGCAATGCAGGGGATGTGGGTATTATCCCTGATGGAGAACTATGATCTCACATGTTGCTGGGCAGCTAAGCCCATGCAGCATAACTGCTGAGCCTGCATGCTGTAACTAAGACCTGAGGCAGCCAAATACATAAATATTTTTAAAAATCTAAAGGATGAATACCATCAGGTATGGGTGAGATTGTGGGGAAAATAGGAACGGTCCAGGGAGTGTATATAAACACTTTAGAGAACAAGCTGATAATGCCAAATAAAGTTAAAACTTACCATGTGTGGATCTAAGAAGATCTAGAGTGTCGAAAGCAAGTCGTAGAATGGTAAGTACAGTATGATGTCATTTCTATATAATCTTAAAAAGCATAGGTAGACCCCTATATTGGGCTTCTCTGGTGACTCAGTAGTAAAGAATCCTCCTGCCAAGCAGGAGACACGGGTTCAGTCTCTGGGTTGGGAAGGTCCTGGGGAGAAGGAAATGGCAACCCACTCTGATATTCTTGCCTGGAGAATCCTATGTACAGAGGAGCCTGGCGGGCTGCAGTCTTTGGGGTCACATAGAGTTGGACATGACTTAGTGACTAAACACCACCACTATGTTATTTATGGATATTTATATAAAAGTGAAAAGTGGATTGAAAGGACACTTGTGAAATACATGATAACGCCACAAGAAACCATGTGTGTGTGTGTGACATACCTAAGAATAAAGATGGATTTAAAAAAAAAAAAAGGAAGCCATGTGTGAATGGATGAGAATATTGTGCTTCTAACCAAGGAGTGTGGTCATTGTGTTCCTGAGACTTCACAGGTGAAGAAGTAGTGTACTGACTCCTCTGGCAAAATGATTCCACAAGCTTGTTATCTTTGTGGGAAGTTGTGTTTCATAAGCGTATATTCTTTTTACATTTTAAGAGCTACTCCCTTATTCATATGTCTTGTTGGCTTGGTGAATATCTGTGCTCACTTTATCTGTTCAAGACAAAAGGTGGTGCTGAGAAAGGGGCCTGCTCCTATGAAACCCTGACTCCTACCTCAGGATTCACTTTTTCTTTACCCAGAGATGGCTCTGATAGTCCATTCTGTCTCCCAGTTTGGTAGATCGGACATGACTCTTTACTTACACCAGTACTGATAACTTTGTCCTAAACAAGAGAGCTCTTTCCTTTCAAGGAGAAGCCAGTTATAGAGCCTGGCTCGAATTCCATTTCTATCACTCATTAGTTGTGGCAGTTTTGATGAGTTGGCTCAGCCTTTCTAAGCTTAGTTCCTGATTCTTAAAGTCTTTTGTGGTCTTTTGGCAAACATTTTTTTTTTTCTTTCCCCCTGTAAACAGCTTTATAGAGGTAAATTAACATGTACAGTTCACCCATATAAAATGGTTGAAACATTTAACAGTATAACCTTAATATCTCAGTTGGTTTGCATTTGTCTAAAAGTGTATTTTATCCTAAATAAGATAGATCTCTTTTTTATTTTTTAACATACTCTCATATGTTAGTTTCTAGTATGGCTTAAATGTAACCAACAGTTGTTTGTTTTCTAGCTTATTCTTCTCTTTGGAGGAATCCCTTATCTCTGGAGACTCTCTGGGCGGTTCTGTGGCTATGCTGGCTTTGGACCAGAATATGAGGTATGTCATCCATTAGCATATATTTGTCAGTCTTTCTTTTCCCTTGGCAAACTCTACTCACGTTAATTTTTTGACTTCTACTCTCATTAGACTTCTCTGCACAGACCTCATCCACTTGTGTTAAGATAATACAAGTTACTGTAGTAAACTCCAGAATTAAGTAGCTTATCACAATAGTTTATTTCCCAAGTTACTGTGAATGGATGAGAATATTGTGCTTCTAACCAAGGAGTGTGGTCATTGTGTTCCTGAGACTTCACAGGTGAAGAAGTAGTGTACTGACTCCTCTGGCAAAATGATTCCACAAGCTTGTTATCTTTGTGGGAAGTTGTGTTTCATAAGCGTATATTCTTTTTACATTTTAAGAGCTACTCCCTTATTCATATGTCTTGTTGGCTTGGTGAATATCTGTGCTCACTTTATCTGTTCAAGACAAAAGGTGGTGCTGAGAAAGGGGCCTGCTCCTATGAAACCCTGACTCCTACCTCAGGATTCACTTTTTCTTTACCCAGAGATGGCTCTGATAGTCCATTCTGTCTCCCAGTTTGGTAGATCGGACATGACTCTTTACTTACACCAGTACTGATAACTTTGTCCTAAACAAGAGAGCTCTTTCCTTTCAAGGAGAAGCCAGTTATAGAGCCTGGCTCGAATTCCATTTCTATCACTCATTAGTTGTGGCAGTTTTGATGAGTTGGCTCAGCCTTTCTAAGCTTAGTTCCTGATTCTTAAAGTCTTTTGTGGTCTTTTGGCAAACATTTTTTTTTTTCTTTCCCCCTGTAAACAGCTTTATAGAGGTAAATTAACATGTACAGTTCACCCATATAAAATGGTTGAAACATTTAACAGTATAACCTTAATATCTCAGTTGGTTTGCATTTGTCTAAAAGTGTATTTTATCCTAAATAAGATAGATCTCTTTTTTATTTTTTAACATACTCTCATATGTTAGTTTCTAGTATGGCTTAAATGTAACCAACAGTTGTTTGTTTTCTAGCTTATTCTTCTCTTTGGAGGAATCCCTTATCTCTGGAGACTCTCTGGGCGGTTCTGTGGCTATGCTGGCTTTGGACCAGAATATGAGGTATGTCATCCATTAGCATATATTTGTCAGTCTTTCTTTTCCCTTGGCAAACTCTACTCACGTTAATTTTTTGACTTCTACTCTCATTAGACTTCTCTGCACAGACCTCATCCACTTGTGTTAAGATAATACAAGTTACTGTAGTAAACTCCAGAATTAAGTAGCTTATCACAATAGTTTATTTCCCAATCATGTAATAGTCCAGTGTGAGTATTTGGGGTGTCTACAGGTGACATACTTTTATATGATAAGCCAGAGACCCAGTCCCTTCTTGTATGGCTCTGCCATTCCCTATGTTCTGCATCCCGTAGGCAAGAAGGAATGAGAGGTGGAGAAAGTACATCCTATTCATAACTCTCTTGGCTCTGAAGTGATAACTTATCTTTGGGATTCACATCTCATTGGTGAACCAGTCATTTAATCTCAGATGCAAGGGAGCAGGGTAATGTAGCCTCTGGGTAGGCAGCTGCTTCTTGGGAACAACTCAGTGCAGTCAGTGAAAGGGGAAGCATGAATTTTGTGGAACTCATGCTAAGCAGATCCCTGTGCTACACATGCATAGCAGATACTCTCAACAGAGCCAGAGAACATAACTCCTGGAATCTCCACTGAGCTGCCTGAGTTGGCAGCCACTCTTCTGGGAGTTCCCGTTACATTTTTGGAGTCAAATCCTTAAGACTTTCTGCCTGTTGTGGATGCTGGGACCCTGTTTTTGGCTTTTTCTTGGTAATTGCCAAGTCTTACTCTCCTTCCTGATTATGTATTTGAAATGATGGGTCTCTTTGATATGTGTAGGTAACTTGGGCTCTAATTCAGCTCTTCCTCCTGTGTCTCTTTTCTATGTACTGTTTTCTAAAGAAACCCAACTCTCTCAAGACCTCTTCTTCCTGTGGTGTCTCTGGATCTTTGTTGACTTTGTCCTGACCTGCCATAGCACTTGTGCTGTTGGCTTGCTTGTTCTCGACTTTGTTTTGTAAAGAGTTCAAGAGTTTCTATAAACATGACTGGTTCCTACTTTAGTTCATTGTCACTTCCTCCTAGAGGACTTCTCTGACCACTCTCAGCTAAGCTAGCATCTGGCTTCCCTTTGCCACTCTTTAGTGAATCTTGTCACCTTATTTTATTTCTTTACAAATGCATTTACCAGTGTCTGTATTCATCTTTACTGTCTGAGCCACCAGGGAAGCCCTGCATTTATCTTATTGTTTATTCGTTTGCCTTTTATTATAATCACCCTGATGAAACATTTAGGTTATAAGGGGACAGAGACCTTACGTATTTTCTTCACTGCTGTAACTTGTGCCTAGAACAATGCCTAGAACAGAGGAGGTACTCCGTAAGTATTTGTTGAATTAATGAATCCAATCTAAATACTGACATAAAAATATTCCTTACCTTAATGGGAAATGTTTTATATAAGAAGGAATAAGTAAACATCCTATTCATAACTCTCTTGGCTCTGAAGTGATAACTTATCTTTGGGATTCACATCTCATTGGTGAACCAGTCATTTAATCTCAGATGCAAGGGAGCAGGGTAATGTAGCCTCTGGGTAGGCAGCTGCTTCTTGGGAACAACTCAGTGCAGTCAGTGAAAGGGGAAGCATGAATTTTGTGGAACTCATGCTAAGCAGATCCCTGTGCTACACATGCATAGCAGATACTCTCAACAGAGCCAGAGAACATAACTCCTGGAATCTCCACTGAGCTGCCTGAGTTGGCAGCCACTCTTCTGGGAGTTCCCGTTACATTTTTGGAGTCAAATCCTTAAGACTTTCTGCCTGTTGTGGATGCTGGGACCCTGTTTTTGGCTTTTTCTTGGTAATTGCCAAGTCTTACTCTCCTTCCTGATTATGTATTTGAAATGATGGGTCTCTTTGATATGTGTAGGTAACTTGGGCTCTAATTCAGCTCTTCCTCCTGTGTCTCTTTTCTATGTACTGTTTTCTAAAGAAACCCAACTCTCTCAAGACCTCTTCTTCCTGTGGTGTCTCTGGATCTTTGTTGACTTTGTCCTGACCTGCCATAGCACTTGTGCTGTTGGCTTGCTTGTTCTCGACTTTGTTTTGTAAAGAGTTCAAGAGTTTCTATAAACATGACTGGTTCCTACTTTAGTTCATTGTCACTTCCTCCTAGAGGACTTCTCTGACCACTCTCAGCTAAGCTAGCATCTGGCTTCCCTTTGCCACTCTTTAGTGAATCTTGTCACCTTATTTTATTTCTTTACAAATGCATTTACCAGTGTCTGTATTCATCTTTACTGTCTGAGCCACCAGGGAAGCCCTGCATTTATCTTATTGTTTATTCGTTTGCCTTTTATTATAATCACCCTGATGAAACATTTAGGTTATAAGGGGACAGAGACCTTACGTATTTTCTTCACTGCTGTAACTTGTGCCTAGAACAATGCCTAGAACAGAGGAGGTACTCCGTAAGTATTTGTTGAATTAATGAATCCAATCTAAATACTGACATAAAAATATTCCTTACCTTAATGGGAAATGTTTTATATAATGTTCTAAGACATTATCTTTGCATTTAATAATGTTCTAGGGATTTCTTTCTGTACATGTATATAGTCCTTCATTTTCTTTCTTTTTTTTTTTGAGGAGGGGACAGGCGGGCCACTTCTGTTGGGCTTTCATTTATCTATTTTTCATTCATATTTGTTCTTTGGCCTGCGTGGGCCTCCCATCGCAGTGGCCTCTGTTGTCGCGGAGCACCGGCTCTGGGCGCATGCACTCCAGAGCTCTGGCTTGGCAATTGGACACATTGGTCCAGTTGCTCTGCGGCACGTGGGATCTTCCCAGGCCAGGGATCGAACCGGCGCCCCTTGCACTGCAAGGCGGTGTCCTTACCCACTGGACCACCAGGGAAGCCCTGTGGTTGTATTTTTTGAAAATGGGATTCTGATTCAGTCGTTTTGAAGGTCCTGGAATCTGCTTTTTTTCTTTTTTTAAATCTCATTAAGCATGTGGGGACAAATACTGAAATAAATCACCTGCATGTTGTAGCCAAATCTCCTTCCTTCCTCTTCCCTTTTCCCTGTTCCTATGTTTAGAAACATAGTGGATGCATCTACTACCAAATCAAATATACTTTGGTGGTATACTCATTTAAAAGAATTCAGTTTTAGGAACTTCCACGGTGACATAGTGGATAAGAATCAGCCTACCATTGCAGGAGATATGGGCTTGATCCTTGGTGCACAAAGATCCCGCATGCCTTGGGGCAACTAAGCCTTTGTATGGAAACTACTGAGCTTGTGCTCTAGGACTGGTAAGCCACAACTACTGAGACTGCAGCTGGTGAAGCTATTGAGCCCTAGAGGCTGTGCTCCACAGGAGAAACTGCACTGCAAGGAGGGCTTCCCTGGTGGCCCAGTGGGTAAAGAGTCTGCCTTGCAGTACAAGGGACACGGGTTCGGGCCCTGGCCCGGGAAGGCCCCACGTGCTGAGGAGCGGCTGGACCGGTGTGTTCAGTTATGAGCCAGTTCTCTGGAGCGCATGCGCCCAGAGCCGGTCCTCTGCCACGAGAGAGGCCACTGCAATGGGAGGCCCACACATGCCAAAGAATAAAGATGAATGAAAAATAAATAATAGAGCCAAAATTTAAAAGCAACAACCAAAAATGAGAAGCCAGCCACTGCAACGAAAAGCCCACACACTGCAACTGGAGAGTAGCCCCTGCTTGCGGCAGCTAGAAAAAAACTTGCATGTCAATGAAGACCCAGCACAGCCAAAAGTAAATAAATACATTAATTAATTTTTTTAAAGGAAGAAAGAGTTCAGTTTTTCACTGGGGAATAAGGAGAGTGATAGTCTGGTGGGAGGGACAGAAAGGATCCTGTCGGCTTATTGCTTTCCCCTCCTTTCACAGATCCCTTCAGGCTCATTAGTCCTGCCCTCCACTGTCATAGAAAAACAGTTTTGAGTCAAAGTGAGGCAGTTCTTAGCTCTTGATTTCCTAGGGACCTGTTAGAAAGGCAATGAAAGGATTTCTTGAGGGTAGTTTTCTCTGTTGTATTTGGGCTCTGTGAAAACTTTAGCATGCTCTGCCCCACCTGCCCTGGCCCAGCTTTTCTGATGCTCCATTGTGTTTCTCCGCCTGGTCCCAGCCAGGCCCATCATATTGTCATCTTTCGCTTTCAGGATGCTGTTTTCTTTCTCCTTGCTTTTACAAATTGTGTGAAATTCCCCTTTGTCTCGTCTGTTCACTTATTTATCTCTTTCATCAGCATTGTAAGCTCTTGAATCCCCCAGCATATGTGGCTGTCTCTCATTTTTAAGCTCTTGTAACCATTTTGTCTGTATGACTTCACTTAGGTAACTTTCATATGGTGCCCACGTAATTAAAGAGGAACTGAAAGTGTTTTATTGCCTCCCTATCTTGTAAGTAAACTCCAAGGGCAGACATGAAATATCAGATCCTATGTTACCAATAGAATCAAGCACATTGCTTGAGTTATATAGTAAGTATGTAGTGTATACTCCTTGATTTGTTCCCTAGTAATTTGTTGTGAGAATGAATTAATATTAAAAAAAAAAAAGTCTATTGTTTTTTTTGCTTGTGTTTAGATCACTCAGTCCTTGGTGTTTCTGCTCTTGGCTACACTTTTCAGTGCATTGACTGGTTTGCCATGGAGTCTTTATAATACTTATGAGCCAGTTCTCTGGCGCATGCACCCAGAGCTGGTCCTCTGCCACGAGAGAGGCCACTGCAATGGGAGGCCCACACATGCCAAAGAATAAAGATGAATGAAAAATAAATAATAGAGCCAAAATTTAAAAGCAACAACCAAAAATGAGAAGCCAGCCACTGCAACGAAAAGCCCACACACTGCAACTGGAGAGTAGCCCCTGCTTGCGGCAGCTAGAAAAAAACTTGCATGTCAATGAAGACCCAGCACAGCCAAAAGTAAATAAATACATTAATTAATTTTTTTAAAGGAAGAAAGAGTTCAGTTTTTCACTGGGGAATAAGGAGAGTGATAGTCTGGTGGGAGGGACAGAAAGGATCCTGTCGGCTTATTGCTTTCCCCTCCTTTCACAGATCCCTTCAGGCTCATTAGTCCTGCCCTCCACTGTCATAGAAAAACAGTTTTGAGTCAAAGTGAGGCAGTTCTTAGCTCTTGATTTCCTAGGGACCTGTTAGAAAGGCAATGAAAGGATTTCTTGAGGGTAGTTTTCTCTGTTGTATTTGGGCTCTGTGAAAACTTTAGCATGCTCTGCCCCACCTGCCCTGGCCCAGCTTTTCTGATGCTCCATTGTGTTTCTCCGCCTGGTCCCAGCCAGGCCCATCATATTGTCATCTTTCGCTTTCAGGATGCTGTTTTCTTTCTCCTTGCTTTTACAAATTGTGTGAAATTCCCCTTTGTCTCGTCTGTTCACTTATTTATCTCTTTCATCAGCATTGTAAGCTCTTGAATCCCCCAGCATATGTGGCTGTCTCTCATTTTTAAGCTCTTGTAACCATTTTGTCTGTATGACTTCACTTAGGTAACTTTCATATGGTGCCCACGTAATTAAAGAGGAACTGAAAGTGTTTTATTGCCTCCCTATCTTGTAAGTAAACTCCAAGGGCAGACATGAAATATCAGATCCTATGTTACCAATAGAATCAAGCACATTGCTTGAGTTATATAGTAAGTATGTAGTGTATACTCCTTGATTTGTTCCCTAGTAATTTGTTGTGAGAATGAATTAATATTAAAAAAAAAAAAGTCTATTGTTTTTTTTGCTTGTGTTTAGATCACTCAGTCCTTGGTGTTTCTGCTCTTGGCTACACTTTTCAGTGCATTGACTGGTTTGCCATGGAGTCTTTATAATACTTTTGTGATAGAAGAAAAACATGGCTTCAATCAACAGGTAAAATAGAGAATGTTCTCTTTTCACTCTGAAGATCTTTTGTCCTCTGCTGGTAATAATTAAAACATAATCTGCTGAACTATAAAATGCAAAGCCTTGACTTATAAGGCTACTGTTGTCATATAGTCCTCCTGCCTTTTCATTTTTAAAACTACTTCAATAATGTATCCTTTCCATTCACTCATTATTTTAAAAGCAGTGTCTTAGTTTCCTGTGATGACCTTTTATTTTTTCAGACTTTGGGATTCTTCATGAAAGATGCAATCAAGAAATTTGTTGTGACTCAGTGCATTTTATTACCTGTGTCTTCACTTCTCCTTTACATTATTAAAATTGGGGGAGACTATTTTTTTATTTATGCCTGGCTATTCACACTAGTTGTATCTCTGGTGAGTGACATCTTTGTTTTGATTTTATTATACAAAATATACCTTGGTGAGATAACTGTGATTTAATCTTTATTACCCTCTAAGTGGTTCTTAAGAAGCAGAAGAAATATAAATGAGTGCTTATATAAATTCCCTTTTGCTTTCTGCTTTTTGCTATAGAAATAAAAGAGTTGACTCTGACCATTGATTTTCTTCTCCTTATACTGACTCTTACAGGGGTCTAGAAGCTAGTTGTTAGTTACTTTTAATGATCCATTTGTCAGGCAGTGTGGGGTTGTGCACTTGTGAGTTGCCATTGGAGTGATAACTGACAATTTTGATGATTCAGCTGAGCCCCAGTGTCTAAAAACTATAAATATTTTGAAGAGAGAACAGATGTGAGTGGGCTAAAAAAACAAAGCATCACTCTGTCTGCTTTCCTCTGCTCTCCTTCCCCTGCCTTTCCCTTCTACATTCCTCCCTTTTCCCTCTACCGCTTCTTCTCTGGCCCCTTCACCCCTCCCCTTCTCCCTGTCTCTTCCCTTTTTTCCTCCGCAGCTTCCTCTTCTCTCTCTCCCTTCTCAGTTTCCTTTTTTCCTCTTCCCTCCACCATTATCCCATCTTCTTTTCTTCTTCCCATATTCCAAACTACTTCATGTCATGGAAGTACCAGAAAATACCACCTATCAGCTCTTCAGCTGCACTGATGATGAGGTTACCATGGTGCTTATTGCTTCATGTCCAGCTGGTGAATTATAACCAGAAAATGGGTGCTGGTAGTTGAATTTACAAATGTATGTTGTATGGCTCATTGAAGGAAGAGGAGAGAGAGCATAAGAAATGCTCCCAGAATGCTTAAGGAAGTGCTGTTTCAACCACTGTGTACAGTGGTGAACTGCAGGTCATTAGTGTTAGCAGGCAGACCAAATAACGGTACACAGCCGAGATCTAGTAGTTCTTTTTTTAGCAAACACTTCAAGTCTACTATGATTGCCCTGAAAGACAGAATTCCAAGTTATGATGGGCTTATGAAGTATCAGAAATCCCCAGGATGGTTTTGAATGGACCATTTGGCTTCTTAATTATTATCATCTAGAGATCACTTATTTTGATTTATTTCATCAAACACATAATGAGTTCTTACTGTCTGGTACTGCTTGGGGCTGGGAATACCAGAGCAAATAAGATAAGGTCCCTGCTTTCAGGGCTGGGATCACATCATTGTTTTTGTGTTGAATCTGTAGTGTGTTGTTTCTTCTTAAGGACATAATCAGGTGGTTCTAACGTTTGCTTTTCAGGTGCTTGTCACCATCTATGCTGATTACATTGCCCCTTTGTTTGACAAGTTCACCCCTCTTCCTGAGGGAAAGCTAAAACAAGAAATTGAAGTCATGGCAAAGAGTATTGACTTCCCTTTGACTAAGGTGTATGTTGTTGAAGGTAAGGCTCCTTGGGGTAAGAAGGTTTTATTTGAGTGATTTTTTCTAGTTTAATACTGTATTCTTAAAACTTTAATAAAAGAGGGAATCAATTGGTTTGGATTTTTTTGTTATTTAAAGATTGGGATTTACATTTTGGCTTTTGAAGATGTGTAAGAATTGATCACATGCCATAGTCCAGGGATAGAAACCAGTGGCCTGATGCCAAATCCTGCTCTTGCTGTAGCTGTGTTTGGTTGGCTTTATAGTATTGTTTTTAATTCTGGGCCAAAACCATACTCACTCCTTGTTATATCATGATACTAGACTGAATTTTATTTTTTTAAAAAATTCTGTACCTACCTTTGGGCTCAGAAACAAAACCAATGTTCATGTCATGCCCCCCTTTTTACCATGGTGCTTATTGCTTCATGTCCAGCTGGTGAATTATAACCAGAAAATGGGTGCTGGTAGTTGAATTTACAAATGTATGTTGTATGGCTCATTGAAGGAAGAGGAGAGAGAGCATAAGAAATGCTCCCAGAATGCTTAAGGAAGTGCTGTTTCAACCACTGTGTACAGTGGTGAACTGCAGGTCATTAGTGTTAGCAGGCAGACCAAATAACGGTACACAGCCGAGATCTAGTAGTTCTTTTTTTAGCAAACACTTCAAGTCTACTATGATTGCCCTGAAAGACAGAATTCCAAGTTATGATGGGCTTATGAAGTATCAGAAATCCCCAGGATGGTTTTGAATGGACCATTTGGCTTCTTAATTATTATCATCTAGAGATCACTTATTTTGATTTATTTCATCAAACACATAATGAGTTCTTACTGTCTGGTACTGCTTGGGGCTGGGAATACCAGAGCAAATAAGATAAGGTCCCTGCTTTCAGGGCTGGGATCACATCATTGTTTTTGTGTTGAATCTGTAGTGTGTTGTTTCTTCTTAAGGACATAATCAGGTGGTTCTAACGTTTGCTTTTCAGGTGCTTGTCACCATCTATGCTGATTACATTGCCCCTTTGTTTGACAAGTTCACCCCTCTTCCTGAGGGAAAGCTAAAACAAGAAATTGAAGTCATGGCAAAGAGTATTGACTTCCCTTTGACTAAGGTGTATGTTGTTGAAGGTAAGGCTCCTTGGGGTAAGAAGGTTTTATTTGAGTGATTTTTTCTAGTTTAATACTGTATTCTTAAAACTTTAATAAAAGAGGGAATCAATTGGTTTGGATTTTTTTGTTATTTAAAGATTGGGATTTACATTTTGGCTTTTGAAGATGTGTAAGAATTGATCACATGCCATAGTCCAGGGATAGAAACCAGTGGCCTGATGCCAAATCCTGCTCTTGCTGTAGCTGTGTTTGGTTGGCTTTATAGTATTGTTTTTAATTCTGGGCCAAAACCATACTCACTCCTTGTTATATCATGATACTAGACTGATTTATTCACTTCTGTACCTACCTGGCTCCTTCAGGTAATTAAATTAGACTCCTGCTAGTCAGATTCCATCTGACACTGGTTTGGGGCTCAGAAACAAAACCAATGTTACTGACTTTATCTCCCCCAAGAAAACTTCTGCTGAACTGTAATTTCACCTGCAGATTACCCAAGGCCAGTACCACGGGGTCCTTTAGATTAGTTATATTCTGCTTTTCTGATGATTACTTTTGAGAGTTAAGCTATCTGCGTTAGCTTGCATAAGATTACTAGAGTCTCAAAGAGTCTTTCATCAAGGAGAGATGAATTAACAGTAGCCAGAAGAGTAAAGAAACCTCAGACATTCCAGTGGCCAACAGAAGGCTCAACTGGAACATGTCTGTGGGGAAATAGCAGAAAAATAAGCCAATACATACTACTTCTTTAGCCTCTGAGATTACTGTTCTTTTAATTAATATGAAACTAGTAACATAATGATCAGTATGGCAGAACAATCTCTGAGGTGCTTTTACTGAGGGAGCAACAACCTAAGGTGCCAATCACCTAATGCTAACGCAGTGACAGTAGAGGTAATATGATATATACCGTCAGTACTATATGATTTTAGCTGAAATAGAGAAGGCTTTATGGAGGATTGTATGGGACTTTATGGGAAAATCAAGGCTTGAACAGGTGGAGGGTAGCATTTCAGAGGTCAGAGTGTGGAGCCAGTAGGCTTGGTTTAAATACTAGTTCTATCACAAATAATTGTGACTTTGGGCATCTTACCTCTGCTAAACAGAAGTTACTCATCTGTGATGCATGTTTTTGTTGTTGTTAATAATGGTATCAGTCTTCAAAAAGATTTTGAGTGAATGAATGTTGTCACTAACAATAACAACACACATTATGGATTTGTGGGGAAAAAATGCATTGTGAAGATGTTTTGTTAAGAATTGATCACATGCCATAGTCCAGGGATAGAAACCAGTGGCCTGATGCCAAATCCTGCTCTTGCTGTAGCTGTGTTTGGTTGGCTTTATAGTATTGTTTTTAATTCTGGGCCAAAACCATACTCACTCCTTGTTATATCATGATACTAGACTGATTTATTCACTTCTGTACCTACCTGGCTCCTTCAGGTAATTAAATTAGACTCCTGCTAGTCAGATTCCATCTGACACTGGTTTGGGGCTCAGAAACAAAACCAATGTTACTGACTTTATCTCCCCCAAGAAAACTTCTGCTGAACTGTAATTTCACCTGCAGATTACCCAAGGCCAGTACCACGGGGTCCTTTAGATTAGTTATATTCTGCTTTTCTGATGATTACTTTTGAGAGTTAAGCTATCTGCGTTAGCTTGCATAAGATTACTAGAGTCTCAAAGAGTCTTTCATCAAGGAGAGATGAATTAACAGTAGCCAGAAGAGAAAGAAACCTCAGACATTCCAGTGGCCAACAGAAGGCTCAACTGGAACATGTCTGTGGGGAAATAGCAGAAAAATAAGCCAATACATACTACTTCTTTAGCCTCTGAGATTACTGTTCTTTTAATTAATATGAAACTAGTAACATAATGATCAGTATGGCAGAACAATCTCTGAGGTGCTTTTACTGAGGGAGCAACAACCTAAGGTGCCAATCACCTAATGCTAACGCAGTGACAGTAGAGGTAATATGATATATACCGTCAGTACTATATGATTTTAGCTGAAATAGAGAAGGCTTTATGGAGGATTGTATGGGACTTTATGGGAAAATCAAGGCTTGAACAGGTGGAGGGTAGCATTTCAGAGGTCAGAGTGTGGAGCCAGTAGGCTTGGTTTAAATACTAGTTCTATCACAAATAATTGTGACTTTGGGCATCTTACCTCTGCTAAACAGAAGTTACTCATCTGTGATGCATGTTTTTGTTGTTGTTAATAATGGTATCAGTCTTCAAAAAGATTTTGAGTGAATGAATGTTGTCACTAACAATAACAACACACATTATGGATTTGTAAACGGAAAGGAAAGAACAAGTGAAAAGCCAAGAATCTTGCTTTCAGAAAATATGAGATAGCAAGTACAGCACAGAGAATTAAACTGGTGTGACGTGACAAGGAATGGCTGAGTAGATACTTTCGATTAGGTCATTAGACAAGATATCTCTGAGCAAATGAATTTAAAGTGAGATTGAAGGAAGGAGCCATCCATGGGGAGACCTTTCAGAGCTTGGTATCTTCAAGACACAGAAAAAAGTCCAGTGTGGCTGCCACACAGCAGGAAAGTGCTATGAGATGATGTCTGAGACCTAGGCACGAGTCTGATCACATAGGTGTCTGTAAATCAGGATTGGAATCTTGAATACTAAGACAAGATATAAAGCTATGGAAGGTTTTAGGCAGGAAAGTGTCTGGTTTGTACTTTTTAACCTATCTTATGTTGCCATATGGAGAAGATGGTAGGGAGGCAAGTGTAGAAGCACAGAGAGCTGTTAGGAGACTGGTGCAATTCAGGAGGAGAGAATGGGTAATTAGACTAGAGTAGTCTGTCCTGACGGCTCAGTGATCAAGAATCTGCCTGCCAGTGCAGGAGACCTGGATTCCATCCCTGGGTCAGCAAGATCTCCTGGACGAGGAAATGGCAACCCACTCCAGTATGCTTGCTGGAAAATCCCATGGATAGAGGAGCCTGGCAGGCTGCAGTCCATGGGGTGCCAAAGAGTTGCACACAGCTTAATGACTGAACAAGAGTAGTAACTGATGGAGAGAAGTGGGTGTATCGAGGATGTGTTTTAGAGGCAGAGTTGATGAAGGAATAAGGAAGCAAGAGACCTCAAAGATAATGACCTAAAGGTGACTTTTTTTTTAAGGTGACTTTTTTCTATGCCCTCTATCCCAAGATTATGGCCAGAGGGATGTTAAGGTCACCAAGATAATTTGGAGGTTGCCAAGGACTTGTTTTGAAGTGTTTTCAAGTCTGACCGAGAACTCTGACATTTAGAATCAAATGATATGTGAATCTTTAAAATTATGTTTTCTTTTCAGGAAAAAAAAAGATAGCAACCTAGATTTTTGGCCTTAAGCAGTTGGATAAATGGTAGATTACTGAGAAGGGAGAAAACTGGGAGAAGAACAAGTGTGTACTAGTTTTCAGTGTGTTGAGTGTGTTATAGTTTGAGATACCCATTGAATATAGTACTAGAGTTCCACAAGCAGTATTTAGTTGTAAGCCAACCATAGAAACCAATGTGGCTAATTTAACCTGAAAAATTTCTTAATGAAACAATATTTGGTAACTTGCAAAATCACAGGAAGGTTAAATTTACCAAACTTGGAAAATGATTCTTCATCGGGAGATGAGGAGCTCAGAATCCCCCTGCAGAATGAGTCTGGTAAGGACGTTGCTGTTGGAGTCAGCAGTTTGCATCTCTAACATCCCTCCCACTAGCACCTGCAGAATTAATTCCTCCCTGCCCTGCTTCCTTGTGTAATTAGCTAACCATTCAGAGTCCCCAGTGGGTACCTCTGATGAACTGAGCTGGGGGACTGGGCTAGCTGCCACTTGTGCTTGGGAAACAGATATCCAGCTCTTTAGATTTTTCAGTGAGAAGCAGTCTCTCAAAGTGTATTTCCCCGCAGGAGAGAATGGGTAATTAGACTAGAGTAGTCTGTCCTGACGGCTCAGTGATCAAGAATCTGCCTGCCAGTGCAGGAGACCTGGATTCCATCCCTGGGTCAGCAAGATCTCCTGGACGAGGAAATGGCAACCCACTCCAGTATGCTTGCTGGAAAATCCCATGGATAGAGGAGCCTGGCAGGCTGCAGTCCATGGGGTGCCAAAGAGTTGCACACAGCTTAATGACTGAACAAGAGTAGTAACTGATGGAGAGAAGTGGGTGTATCGAGGATGTGTTTTAGAGGCAGAGTTGATGAAGGAATAAGGAAGCAAGAGACCTCAAAGATAATGACCTAAAGGTGACTTTTTTTTTAAGGTGACTTTTTTCTATGCCCTCTATCCCAAGATTATGGCCAGAGGGATGTTAAGGTCACCAAGATAATTTGGAGGTTGCCAAGGACTTGTTTTTGAAGTGTTTTCAAGTCTGACCGAGAACTCTGACATTTAGAATCAAATGATATGTGAATCTTTAAAATTATGTTTTCTTTTCAGGAAAAAAAAAGATAGCAACCTAGATTTTTGGCCTTAAGCAGTTGGATAAATGGTAGATTACTGAGAAGGGAGAAAACTGGGAGAAGAACAAGTGTGTACTAGTTTTCAGTGTGTTGAGTGTGTTATAGTTTGAGATACCCATTGAATATAGTACTAGAGTTCCACAAGCAGTATTTAGTTGTAAGCCAACCATAGAAACCAATGTGGCTAATTTAACCTGAAAAATTTCTTAATGAAACAATATTTGGTAACTTGCAAAATCACAGGAAGGTTAAATTTACCAAACTTGGAAAATGATTCTTCATCGGGAGATGAGGAGCTCAGAATCCCCCTGCAGAATGAGTCTGGTAAGGACGTTGCTGTTGGAGTCAGCAGTTTGCATCTCTAACATCCCTCCCACTAGCACCTGCAGAATTAATTCCTCCCTGCCCTGCTTCCTTGTGTAATTAGCTAACCATTCAGAGTCCCCAGTGGGTACCTCTGATGAACTGAGCTGGGGGACTGGGCTAGCTGCCACTTGTGCTTGGGAAACAGATATCCAGCTCTTTAGATTTTTTCAGTGAGAAGCAGTCTCTCAAAGACCTGCATGATGCAAAATTCCCTAAACTCTGCAAGGGGATTCTACTACTGGTCAGGGAGAAAACTACATGTGAGAGTATGAATAACAAAAATGCCTAATAGACATGCTTGTGAAGGCGCAGGCATGTCAGCTAGGCAGTTGGATGTATGAATCCCAGGGTTCTAAGAAGAAGCCATGGCTATAGATTGTGATATGGAAGTATCTGGCACGTAGATACTTCTGTGGTTGAGGCCATTCCAAGAAGAGAAGGGCTTAGGTCAGGGTCAGCAGAGGAGGAGGAGTGGGCAAAGGAGGCTGAGGAGGAGAGACCATTGAGGTAGGAGGAAAATGAGGAGAAGATGGTGTTTATTTTGGTGTAAGAGAAGAAAGTGTTTCAAGGAGGGAATGGTCAACACTATCAAATGCTGCTGAGAGGTTGATTAAGATGAGACATCATAAATGAAAGATGAAGAGACAATGGGGAGTACCTTACAATTGCATGGGATATTTTGATTTTCAGAATTCTCAGATACATTACTTCATACCTTAAGTGCTACAATAAATCTATTCAGTAAACAAACATTGTTGAATAAGTACATGCAAGGCGTGGCGATACCAGACTTATGGTCTTAAACTTTAGTGAGTCTAAGAACTCCCTGGAAAATCTGTTAAAAGATTCCTTGACCCCATTCCCAAACATTCTGACATTCTGGGTGTTTCTACTATTTACATCTAACAAATGCCTGTAGTTGATTTTGGTGTAGGCATTCTTGGGTCACACTTTGAGATCCTTGGGCCAGTGGAAGATACTAAGACATTAATTTTGTTTTGTTTATCTGCCTGCTTCCATAGAAGTAGCTTTGGGTAACTTCCAAGCAATATTTATTAATTAAAAAATTAAAGAAGATAGAAATGAGACAGAGGATCCAGATGCACAGCTTTCCAGAGCCTAAGGTCTTATATTACTGATAAAATTGGACCATATGTTTGGTACTTAACTTCCCCAAAAGTTATAGCCTCTTATCATAAACAGGACAGTAAAACTTAAAGAAATTAAGAAAGTTTTTTGCATTTGCAGAGCCAAGATTTGAACCTAAATTCTACTCTTAACCACTAAGTGCATGGCACATGGTAGAACATAAAATATAATGAAAACAAAGTATAGAAAATAAACAAAAATATAAAAAAGCAAATAAAAATTAACCGTAGTTTAAACACAACATTTGGGGAAGGCGCAGGCATGTCAGCTAGGCAGTTGGATGTATGAATCCCAGGGTTCTAAGAAGAAGCCATGGCTATAGATTGTGATATGGAAGTATCTGGCACGTAGATACTTCTGTGGTTGAGGCCATTCCAAGAAGAGAAGGGCTTAGGTCAGGGTCAGCAGAGGAGGAGGATGGGCAAAGGAGGCTGAGGAGGAGAGACCATTGAGGTAGGAGGAAAATGAGGAGAAGATGGTGTTTATTTTGGTGTAAGAGAAGAAAGTGTTTCAAGGAGGGAATGGTCAACACTATCAAATGCTGCTGAGAGGTTGATTAAGATGAGACATCATAAATGAAAGATGAAGAGACAATGGGGAGTACCTTACAATTGCATGGGATATTTTGATTTTCAGAATTCTCAGATACATTACTTCATACCTTAAGTGCTACAATAAATCTATTCAGTAAACAAACATTGTTGAATAAGTACATGCAAGGCGTGGCGATACCAGACTTATGGTCTTAAACTTTAGTGAGTCTAAGAACTCCCTGGAAAATCTGTTAAAAGATTCCTTGACCCCATTCCCAAACATTCTGACATTCTGGGTGTTTCTACTATTTACATCTAACAAATGCCTGTAGTTGATTTTGGTGTAGGCATTCTTGGGTCACACTTTGAGATCCTTGGGCCAGTGGAAGATACTAAGACATTAATTTTGTTTTGTTTATCTGCCTGCTTCCATAGAAGTAGCTTTGGGTAACTTCCAAGCAATATTTATTAATTAAAAAATTAAAGAAGATAGAAATGAGACAGAGGATCCAGATGCACAGCTTTCCAGAGCCTAAGGTCTTATATTACTGATAAAATTGGACCATATGTTTGGTACTTAACTTCCCCAAAAGTTATAGCCTCTTATCATAAACAGGACAGTAAAACTTAAAGAAATTAAGAAAGTTTTTTGCATTTGCAGAGCCAAGATTTGAACCTAAATTCTACTCTTAACCACTAAGTGCATGGCACATGGTAGAACATAAAATATAATGAAAACAAAGTATAGAAAATAAACAAAAATATAAAAAAGCAAATAAAAATTAACCGTAGTTTAACTGCTGTTAGCCACTGTTAAACATTTCGGGGTTTTTGTTTTTTTTTTTCAGTTCATCTTAAGATAGTTTTAATTTTTTCTGATTAAATAAGTGTACATCCTTTAAAAGTTTTGGAGAGAAGAAAGTATAAAGGAGGGAACAAAAATCCATATTTATATAAGCCAGTGATAAATGCTTCAGTATTCTAATATATTTCTTAATAGGCTCATGTCAGCCTTTTCTGTTTACATGTACATTTTTTCATGACATTAATGGAGCTTTGTATACTTGAAGTTTTATTTCCTTTTCTATATATTGATGAGCTTTTCCTGTCTTGTTAAAATGTTTCAAAAGTATAGTTTTTTTCTGGCTGCTTAAAATTCCACTTCATAGCTTTATCATAATTTAATCATTTCATAGCCATTGGATATTTAGGCTTTATTTATTTACTTATTGCTAAAAGCTGCTATGGGCATACATACTTGATGTTAAGACTGCAGGGAAACAGACACTCTCCACATGCTGGTGGCGACTTATGCTGATATAATATTCTTCAGGTGTTAAACAGTTTAATATTGTTAACGTCCTTTCCAGTAAGTCAGTTTCTAGGCGGCTTTTCAAAAGCCCCAGACTTTTTAATTATTTTTCCATGCTTTGAACTGTCTTTTCCTTAGGATCTAAACGCTCTTCCCACAGCAATGCTTATTTTTATGGCTTCTTCAAGAACAAGCGAATAGTTTTGTTTGACACTCTACTAGAAGAGTATTCTGTACTAAACAAAGACATCCAGGAGGAGTCTGCATGGAACCGCAATGATGGAGAAGGGGACAGTGAAGAAATAAAAGCTAAAGTTAAAGTGAGTTCTTCTTTTCCAAAAATTAAAGAAGATAGAAATGAGACAGAGGATCCAGATGCACAGCTTTCCAGAGCCTAAGGTCTTATATTACTGATAAAATTGGACCATATGTTTGGTACTTAACTTCCCCAAAAGTTATAGCCTCTTATCATAAACAGGACAGTAAAACTTAAAGAAATTAAGAAAGTTTTTTGCATTTGCAGAGCCAAGATTTGAACCTAAATTCTACTCTTAACCACTAAGTGCATGGCACATGGTAGAACATAAAATATAATGAAAACAAAGTATAGAAAATAAACAAAAATATAAAAAAGCAAATAAAAATTAACCGTAGTTTAACTGCTGTTAGCCACTGTTAAACATTTCGGGGTTTTTGTTTTTTTTTTTCAGTTCATCTTAAGATAGTTTTAATTTTTTCTGATTAAATAAGTGTACATCCTTTAAAAGTTTTGGAGAGAAGAAAGTATAAAGGAGGGAACAAAATCCATATTTATATAAGCCAGTGATAAATGCTTCAGTATTCTAATATATTTCTTAATAGGCTCATGTCAGCCTTTTCTGTTTACATGTACATTTTTTCATGACATTAATGGAGCTTTGTATACTTGAAGTTTTATTTCCTTTTCTATATATTGATGAGCTTTTCCTGTCTTGTTAAAATGTTTCAAAAGTATAGTTTTTTTCTGGCTGCTTAAAATTCCACTTCATAGCTTTATCATAATTTAATCATTTCATAGCCATTGGATATTTAGGCTTTATTTATTTACTTATTGCTAAAAGCTGCTATGGGCATACATACTTGATGTTAAGACTGCAGGGAAACAGACACTCTCCACATGCTGGTGGCGACTTATGCTGATATAATATTCTTCAGGTGTTAAACAGTTTAATATTGTTAACGTCCTTTCCAGTAATTCAGTTTCTAGGCGTCTTTTCAAAAGCCCCCAGACTTTTTAATTATTTTTCCATGCTTTGAACTGTCTTTTCCTTAGGATCTAAACGCTCTTCCCACAGCAATGCTTATTTTTATGGCTTCTTCAAGAACAAGCGAATAGTTTTGTTTGACACTCTACTAGAAGAGTATTCTGTACTAAACAAAGACATCCAGGAGGAGTCTGGCATGGAACCCCGCAATGATGGAGAAGGGGACAGTGAAGAAATAAAAGCTAAAGTTAAAGTGAGTTCTTCTTTTCCTAAGGGACCCTGGCTTAGTTTTTATGAACAGTTCCGGTGACAACTCAAAATAACATTCATGTCTATGTAGTGAGTGTTGAATGCAGGGAGACTATCAAATAAAACATAGTTGCCACTTCATAATTGTGGTGTTTGGAGAGATTATCACTATTGTTACCTGTTAACTACCTTGTAAGCTTTCACGGAACATTTGCAAATATAAGACAGGAAAATTCATATGATTATAAACAATCTTTATAACAGGGACTTTATGGATAATTCCTGATACGTTTATAATTGAAGAATTCCCACAGACAGGATAAAGAGGAAGTAATAAACATCTCGTTTTTAGCTTCATTGAGAAGTAGCAATTATAGGCTGTGGCAGTGGAGAGACTTGAATTTGAATCCTGTTTCTGTCATTCAGTAGCTCTGCATTTTGGGATATACTATGTAACTTGGTCAGTTTTCTTTTGATTAACAAATATTTATACAGTGTAAACTCTACTGAGATACTTTCCTTGGAATTCAGAAACAAAGAGGGAAATCTTGCTGTCAAAGAGCTTATAGCTAAAGGCGAGAGAGTCATACCAGCACAGCACCGTATGGTAATTGCTGCAGCAAAGCTATATATACAGCATACAGTGAGAGTACAAGAGAAGCCGTGTCTTTCATCTGACCTTACAGTCTGAGAAAGCTTCCTCTGAATCTTCTCTTGAGTGAGGTCAGCTGATGGTGATTAGCAAAATCTAAAGTCCATCCAGACTAGATAGGGAGGGGGACAATGACAAGAAGAAAGTTCATGTTTAATCAGAAGCAGTCTGCAGAAGTTGTGTATATGATGGGATGTGCCATTGGCTTTGATGGCATTCCGAGATGATTTGGAATCTGTGTGACTCTGTGCTGTCTCTAAATCTTTGATGTCTTAACTGACAGTGCCAGCGGGTCTCTCATCTTGGCACTGTTGGCATCTTGGCTGGATGGGTTCTCACTGCGGGAGGCTGTGCCTCATGAGATATTTAGCAGCACCCCCGGCCTCTCCCTCCCAGGTGCCAGGATCCGTCCCTCCTCTCCCAGCGGTTGTGACCATGAAAAATGTGCCCAGGAATGGGAGAGGCAAGCAAGGTCCCTCCAAGTTGAGATAAACTCTGAGCTAAAGATGCCTATGCTTAAAAAAAAAGATGATGATGATGCCTACCTTTTAGGGTTGTAAAGATTAAATGAAATAACAGATGTGAAAAATCTGTGTACTCTAAGTACCAGAAAGAAACTGTTATCACTGAGCATATGTTTCAATCTTAATAATAGAGTATCTGGCCTGTTATAATTATGTAGATGAAATAAAATGTGAAGGGGTTAAATAGCATTGGGTGAGGATTACCTCTTTGTGTTAGATTGTATTTATATTTTTAAAGTAGGTTTATCCTATCAGTATATTGGGATAAAAGTCATTTTGTTCTGACCAAAAATCATAGGATTTTAGACTAGGAACAGCTCTTAAGGTCATTTTTTAAAGGTCATTTTGTAGATAGTAAAACTGAAGTCCAGAAAGAGTAACCAGGTGAGAACACTGGGGAATCATGCAGGTTGAGCAAGTCAGCCTGCTGAAATGGTCTCCACATATAGGGTGAATGACTTTATAGTCAGACCTGGATGTTAGATAGTAGTCGGCTGATTTCAAGCATAATCTGTTGACATTACTGACCTATATATACAGCATACAGTGAGAGTACAAGAGAAGCCGTGTCTTTCATCTGACCTTACAGTCTGAGAAAGCTTCCTCTGAATCTTCTCTTGAGTGAGGTCAGCTGATGGTGATTAGCAAAATCTAAAGTCCATCCAGACTAGATAGGGAGGGGGACAATGACAAGAAGAAAGTTCATGTTTAATCAGAAGCAGTCTGCAGAAGTTGTGTATATGATGGGATGTGCCATTGGCTTTGATGGCATTCCGAGATGATTTGGAATCTGTGTGACTCTGTGCTGTCTCTAAATCTTTGATGTCTTAACTGACAGTGCCAGCGGGTCTCTCATCTTGGCACTGTTGGCATCTTGGCTGGATGGGTTCTCACTGCGGGAGGCTGTGCCTCATGAGATATTTAGCAGCACCCCTGGCCTCTCCCTCCCAGGTGCCAGGATCCGTCCCTCCTCTCCCAGCGGTTGTGACCATGAAAAATGTGCCCAGGAATGGGAGAGGCAAGCAAGGTCACTCCTAGTTGAGATAAACTCTGAGCTAAAGATGCCTATGCTTAAAAAAAAAAAAGATGATGATGATGCCTACCTTTTAGGGTTGTAAAGATTAAATGAAATAACAGATGTGAAAAATCTGTGTACTCTAAGTACCAGAAAGAAACTGTTATCACTGAGCATATGTTTCAATCTTAATAATAGAGTATCTGGCCTGTTATAATTATGTAGATGAAATAAAATGTGAAGGGGTTAAATAGCATTGGGTGAGGATTACCTCTTTGTGTTAGATTGTATTTATATTTTTAAAGTAGGTTTATCCTATCAGTATATTGGGATAAAAGTCATTTTGTTCTGACCAAAAATCATAGGATTTTAGACTAGGAACAGCTCTTAAGGTCATTTTTTAAAGGTCATTTTGTAGATAGTAAAACTGAAGTCCAGAAAGAGTAACCAGGTGAGAACACTGGGGAATCATGCAGGTTGAGCAAGTCAGCCTGCTGAAATGGTCTCCACATATAGGGTGAATGACTTTATAGTCAGACCTGGATGTTAGATAGTAGTCGGCTGATTTCAAGCATAATCTGTTGACATTACTGACCTTTAGTATCTATGAGAACAGTATTCTTTGGCTTAAAACTTAGAAAAGATTAGTCTTTTAAACTGTATTGAATGAGTGATTTTGCTGGCTTCTTGAAGAAAGGGAAGTCTCTCAGTCATGTCTGACTTTTGCGACCCATGGACAAGCCATGGAATTCTCCAGGCAAGAATACTGGAGTGGGTAACCTTTTCCTTCTCTAGGGGATCTTGCCAACCCAGAAATTGAACCCAGGTCTCCTGCATTACAGGTGGATTCTTTACTGTCTGAGTCACAAGGAAGCCCAGCTTCTTGAAGAACCTGTTTTATTTAATTGATAGCTGCAAATATTTAAATTTTTTAATTAAAAATTATTTTATTTTAGGTTATGCTGGATTTTCATTGCTGCACATGGACTTTCTCTAATTGTGGTGAGTGGGGGCTACTCTTTGTTACAATGTGCAGCTTTCTCATTGCTTCTCTTGTAGAGCACAGGCTCTAGGCGCACAGGCTTGAGTAGTTGTGGCAGGTTTGAGTAGTTGTGGCACACAGGTTCAGCAGTTGCAACACGCTGGCTCTGTAGTTGTGGTGCATGAGCTTAATTGCTCCTCAGTATGTGGAATCTTCCTGGACCAGGGATTGAACTGGCATCCCCTACACTGACAGGCAGATTCTTATCCACTGTACCACCAGGAAGTCCACCTGCAAATATTTTAGCCTCTATATATAAGTTACATAGTCCTTCCCTAGAGAACCTGTAGTAGGGGATACCAGATATGGCACATAGTTTAAGGCAGAGAGTGGTAAATGAGTGGCTGAAATAGTGTGGCTTTTAGAAATTTAGAAATGAATGGTCAGGGCTTCCCTGGTAGCCCAGAGGTGAAGAGTTCACCTGCCAATGCAGGAGACATGGGTTCGATCCCTGATCCAGGAAGATCCCACATACTGCGGAGCAACTAACGCCGTGAGCCACAACTATTAAGCCTGTGCTCTGGAGCCTTGGAGCTGCATGTGACCTGGGGAATCATGCAGGTTGAGCAAGTCAGCCTGCTGAAATGGTCTCCACATATAGGGTGAATGACTTTATAGTCAGACCTGGATGTTAGATAGTAGTCGGCTGATTTCAAGCATAATCTGTTGACATTACTGACCTTTAGTATCTATGAGAACAGTATTCTTTGGCTTAAAACTTAGAAAAGATTAGTCTTTTAAACTGTATTGAATGAGTGATTTTGCTGGCTTCTTGAAGAAAGGGAAGTCTCTCAGTCATGTCTGACTTTTGCGACCCATGGACAAGCCATGGAATTCTCCAGGCAAGAATACTGGAGTGGGTAACCTTTTCCTTCTCTAGGGGATCTTGCCAACCCAGAAATTGAACCCAGGTCTCCTGCATTACAGGTGGATTCTTTACTGTCTGAGTCACAAGGGAAGCCCAGCTTCTTGAAGAACCTGTTTTATTTAATTGATAGCTGCAAATATTTAAATTTTTTAATTAAAAATTATTTTATTTTAGGTTATGCTGGATTTTCATTGCTGCACATGGACTTTCTCTAATTGTGGTGAGTGGGGGCTACTCTTTGTTACAATGTGCAGCTTTCTCATTGCTTCTCTTGTAGAGCACAGGCTCTAGGCGCACAGGCTTGAGTAGTTGTGGCAGGTTTGAGTAGTTGTGGCACACAGGTTCAGCAGTTGCAACACGCTGGCTCTGTAGTTGTGGTGCATGAGCTTAATTGCTCCTCAGTATGTGGAATCTTCCTGGACCAGGGATTGAACTGGCATCCCCTACACTGACAGGCAGATTCTTATCCACTGTACCACCAGGAAGTCCACCTGCAAATATTTTAGCCTCTATATATAAGTTACATAGTCCTTCCCTAGAGAACCTGTAGTAGGGGATACCAGATATGGCACATAGTTTAAGGCAGAGAGTGGTAAATGAGTGGCTGAAATAGTGTGGCTTTTAGAAATTTAGAAATGAATGGTCAGGGCTTCCCTGGTAGCCCAGAGGTGAAGAGTTCACCTGCCAATGCAGGAGACATGGGTTCGATCCCTGATCCAGGAAGATCCCACATACTGCGGAGCAACTAACGCCGTGAGCCACAACTATTAAGCCTGTGCTCTGGAGCCTTGGAGCTGCAACCATTCAGCCCATGTGCCACAACTACTGAAGGCCGTGTGCTCTAGAGCCTGAGTTCCACAAGAGAAGTCACTGCAATAAGAAGCTTGCTCACCTCAGCCAGAGAGTAGCCTCCCATTCCCTGCAACTAGAGAAGAGCCTCCAGCAGCAGTGAAAACCCAGAATAGCCAAAAATAAATAAATTAAAAAATTTTTTTTAAAAGAAACAAATGGTCAGACAGGTTTCTTAAAAGAGAGGATGTTTGAACTAGGCAGAATTTTGACTTGGGGATGGCGCTTTTCAGGTTGAAGATATGTAGAGAATAAACCTATAAAGACAGCTATACAATGGCTATTGCAAGACTGATGAATAAATGGATTCTTGTAAAAGGAGATAGAAAGGTAAGCCAGGACCAGTTTGTAAAGTGCTTCTTTCTTAAGACACTGAGTGGTCATTTTCAGTGACCTGGAAAGTTTCAGTTGTTTTGGGTAGAGGCCAAGGGGGTTCCCTGGCTTCACTGGTGGCTCAAGTGGTAAAGACTCCACCTGCGATACCCTAGACTGAAGTTTGATCCCTAGATCAGGAAGATTCCTGGAGAAGGAAATAGCAAACCACCCCAGTTTTCTTGCTTGGAGAATTCCACAGACAGAGGAGCTATAGTCATGGGATCACAAAGAGTTGGACATGACTGAGCAGCTAACACAGAAGGGGCTTCCCTGATGATTCAGATGGAAATGAATTTGCCTGCAGCATGGGAGACCTGGGTTTGATCCCTGAATCAGGAAAATCCCTTGGAGAAAGGCCACAGCTTGTTTTAGGAAGTTTAAAATTTGGTGATAACATATATGATAGAGAAAAGATTAGAGGCAGAGGGAACTGCTATGGGCCTATTGTGTCAAAATAACCAAGATAGACATGAAATAAGGGCCTGCACTAGATGAGAGGTCAGAATAAGTGTGGAGTCATAATAAAAGGACATAATTAAAGGACTTAGGGTGATTGCAATTATGGAGAGTAAAGGTAAAAGTTGAAGACTGACCCAAAACTCGTGTATTACTTTTCAGTGCATGCATCACAGGTTAGGTGATTGTAGGTAGTATACCAATATATAAACTTTGAATGGCTAGATGTGTATAATATCTTAGGAAAAAGATAAAACTAGCGTATCATGATTTCATGAAAATTGTCATTTAGAATAAGGTTAAGTTTTAAAAAGTGAATTTCTTTTAACACTGCAATAAGAAGCTTGCTCATGCCAGAGAGTAGCCTCCCATTCCCTGCAACTAGAGAAGAGCCTCCAGCAGCAGTGAAAACCCAGAATAGCCAAAAATAAATAAATTAAAAAAATTTTTTTAAAAGAAACAAATGGTCAGACAGGTTTCTTAAAAGAGAGGATGTTTGAACTAGGCAGAATTTTGACTTGGGGATGGCGCTTTTCAGGTTGAAGATATGTAGAGAATAAACCTATAAAGACAGCTATACAATGGCTATTGCAAGACTGATGAATAAATGGATTCTTGTAAAAGGAGATAGAAAGGTAAGCCAGGACCAGTTTGTAAAGTGCTTCTTTCTTAAGACACTGAGTGGTCATTTTCAGTGACCTGGAAAGTTTCAGTTGTTTTGGGTAGAGGCCAAGGGGGTTCCCTGGCTTCACTGGTGGCTCAAGTGGTAAAGACTCCACCTGCGATACCCTAGACTGAAGTTTGATCCCTAGATCAGGAAGATTCCTGGAGAAGGAAATAGCAAACCACCCCAGTTTTCTTGCTTGGAGAATTCCACAGACAGAGGAGCTATAGTCATGGGATCACAAAGAGTTGGACATGACTGAGCAGCTAACACAGAAGGGGCTTCCCTGATGATTCAGATGGAAATGAATTTGCCTGCAGCATGGGAGACCTGGGTTTGATCCCTGAATCAGGAAAATCCCTTGGAGAAAGGCCACAGCTTGTTTTAGGAAGTTTAAAATTTGGTGATAACATATATGATAGAGAAAAGATTAGAGGCAGAGGGAACTGCTATGGGCCTATTGTGTCAAAATAACCAAGATAGACATGAAATAAGGGCCTGCACTAGATGAGAGGTCAGAATAAGTGTGGAGTCATAATAAAAGGACATAATTAAAGGACTTAGGGTGATTGCAATTATGGAGAGTAAAGGTAAAAGTTGAAGACTGACCCAAAACTCGTGTATTACTTTTCAGTGCATGCATCACAGGTTAGGTGATTGTAGGTAGTATACCAATATATAAACTTTGAATGGCTAGATGTGTATAATATCTTAGGAAAAAGATAAAACTAGCGTATCATGATTTCATGAAAATTGTCATTTAGAATAAGGTTAAGTTTTAAAAAGTGAATTTCTTTTAAAGATATTAATCACACAGCAAATACATAAGTGTGGCAGAAGTTTAGGACATGGTGGTTTATTCAGCAACTGCTAATGTACATCTTCAGTATATTGATATAACATCGTGGGGAATCAGAAATGATTTTAAATCTGGATTATGTAGAGAGAATGAGGTGTTTCAATTTCAACAGATATTTAAAGAAGAAAATGAAACCCTCTTCTTAAAGATAAATACCATTAACATTTTGATGAATATCTCCATACTGGCTATTCATATTTTAAAAGATGTCTAGGAAAGTTACTCTGTGCAGTTTTATCCTTCAGAAGACAAATTCAGTAATTAGAAAAACCTGTCTCTAAAGCAGTTTAAGTGAAAGGAAAAGCTTAACTACATAAAAGTTGCCTTTTATAGAAGAAAACAAGTATTTTCCCAGCAAGAGCTAGGATCATGTGAATGTCTTCCCAGTTGGTAAGTAAAATAGAAAGAGGACAAGGTCCAGAGGTATGGGTGTAGGTATGGGTTTTACCCACTGCATATTAGCAAGATGATCTTAAGACATTTGAACTTCTTGGTGTCCATCATCTCTAAAATGACAATGCTGCTTCCCACCTTGCCCAGCTTGGTGTTGTGGGGATCAAATGAATCAACATATGAATTTTATTTTATGAAAAGGAAAGTGCTGTGGAAAAGTGAAAGACACTTGGTTTTCTTCTTTTATGTGAAATTAGCATGAGAAGAAAAGAAAATGCAATTTTATCTAAGAATCTACCACAAATAAGTTTCATTTTCACAGAAAATGACCCTTATTTAAGGTCTTTTCATTCCGTATCTTCGAACATGACTTCATGTTCCTAAACCCAGACATCATACCAAGAGTCTATGTTATCTAATAGAGATCTGCTTGTTTTATAAAATAATTAATTCATAGTTTATATTAGGAAGCAGGTAGCCAGTGAAAATACACGCCTAAAGACCATGTTACTTTATATAAGTTAGGTGATAGTAGGTAGTATACCAATATATAAACTTTGAATGGCTAGATGTGTATAATATCTTAGGAAAAAGATAAAACTAGCGTATCATGATTTCATGAAAATTGTCATTTAGAATAAGGTTAAGTTTTAAAAAGTGAATTTCTTTTAAAGATATTAATCACACAGCAAATACATAAGTGTGGCAGAAGTTTAGGACATGGTGGTTTATTCAGCAACTGCTAATGTACATCTTCAGTATATTGATATAACATCGTGGGGAATCAGAAATGATTTTAAATCTGGATTATGTAGAGAGAATGAGGTGTTTCAATTTCAACAGATATTTAAAGAAGAAAATGAAACCCTCTTCTTAAAGATAAATACCATTAACATTTTGATGAATATCTCCATACTGGCTATTCATATTTTAAAAGATGTCTAGGAAAGTTACTCTGTGCAGTTTTATCCTTCAGAAGACAAATTCAGTAATTAGAAAAACCTGTCTCTAAAGCAGTTTAAGTGAAAGGAAAAGCTTAACTACATAAAAGTTGCCTTTTATAGAAGAAAACAAGTATTTTCCCAGCAAGAGCTAGGATCATGTGAATGTCTTCCCAGTTGGTAAGTAAAATAGAAAGAGGACAAGGTCCAGAGGTATGGGTGTAGGTATGGGTTTTACCCACTGCATATTAGCAAGATGATCTTAAGACATTTGAACTTCTTGGTGTCCATCATCTCTAAAATGACAATGCTGCTTCCCACCTTGCCCAGCTTGGTGTTGTGGGGATCAAATGAATCAACATATGAATTTTATTTTATGAAAAGGAAAGTGCTGTGGAAAAGTGAAAGACACTTGGTTTTCTTCTTTTATGTGAAATTAGCATGAGAAGAAAAGAAAATGCAATTTTATCTAAGAATCTACCACAAATAAGTTTCATTTTCACAGAAAATGACCCTTATTTAAGGTCTTTTCATTCCGTATCTTCGAACATGACTTCATGTTCCTAAACCCAGACATCATACCAAGAGTCTATGTTATCTAATAGAGATCTGCTTGTTTTATAAAATAATTAATTCATAGTTTATATTAGGAAGCAGGTAGCCAGTGAAAATACACGCCTAAAGACCATGTTACTTTATATAAAATGAGGCTGATGATAGCTGCCTTGTAGTAGTAAAGATTAACAAACTGTAAATAAAATATATAATAATACAATGTCTGAACATAAGTCATTTAATGAATGGAAACTTATCATTATTATTAAACATAGCCTATTTTGCTTATTATTAAAATAATAGCTAAATTAGAAAACATGAATAATCCAACTAAATATAAACATCTTACTATATCTGCTTTTTTTTTTAATTAAAAATCACTTTACTCTTATTGGGTATATGGGTTGTTTCCAGTTTTTATGCCATTAAAAACATTCTTGCAGTGAATATTTTTGTGTGGAAATCTCACGTTGCATCTCTTAATTTCCTCCTTAGAATAGATGTCTATTAATTAGTGCTTTGTTCTTCCCTCTTGGTGAACATTCCCTGAAGGTACAGGTACACTTGTCTCTTAGCCATTTAAGAAACTAGGCTAGTTATCTCATTCTTTACTTTCTCTACCAAATATATTCTGATCTAGATTCTAATGTTTAAAAAGAAAAGAGATGATAAATGTAAAAGCTATCTTGCCAATCACTTAATCTATCCCTCCTTTTCATGCATCTACCCAGCCTCATTTTTAAGTGGTCATTTTCCTTAAAAATGAGGAATTGGTTAAGGAGTGGAAAACTGGTAGAATGTCAAGATTCCAGCATTTCGCTGCCCATGTTCCCATTAGATTGTGTTTTCCTAAGATGTATGAAACAAAATCAATTCATGTTCATCTGTTTGTACTTCATTCTTTTAAGTAGCTAGAGTTTATTTCAAAACTGTTTGTCTTCACTGTCTAGGATATATATTTTCTAATTGTTTGCTGCAGGATAGATACATGTTCCATAGAGGAAGCTTTTTTATTATTTTATTTAAATCTTTATATCTTTGTTGATATTTTATTCACTTGATGTTTCAGTTATTGATAATGATCTGTTAACTTTCTCTATTATGATATATTTGTCAAGTTTTCTTTGTAAATCTAATAATTTTGAATGAATGTATCCTGAAGCGTTAATATGAGGAACATACATATTTAGAATTATGTATCCTACTGGTAAATTGAGTCTTTTAGCATTCTTTGTGACTTTCTTTAATAATCCTTTGTGCCTTTGAGTTGATTTTGTCTGATATTAACACAGCAATACCAGATTCCTATTGGTTAATGTTGGCTAGATGTCATTCTTTTACGTTTTAATAATAGTATTAAGATAGAATTTACCATTGTAACCATTTTAAAGTGTACAGTTTAGTATTTTTTAAGTCTGTTCATAATGTGCAGCCATCACCATATCACTTTCATCCTTCTACTTTTAACCTTACCATTTTTATATTTTAAATGTCTCATACTCTCTACTTGCAATGTGGGAGACCTGGGTTTGATTCCTGGGTTGGGATGATCTGGAGGAGGGCATGGCAACCCACTCAAGTATTCTTGCCTGGAGACTCCCATGGACAGTGGAGCCTGGTGGGCTACAGTCCATGGGGTCTCCCAGAGTCAGACACGACTGAGCGACTAAGTAGCAGGGTGCTTCCCTGGTAGCTCAGCTGGTAAAGAATCCACCTGCAATGCAGGAGACCCTGATTTGATCACTGGGTTGGGAAAGTCCCCTGGAGAAAGGATAGGCTACCCACTCCTTATTCTTGGGCTTCCCTGGTGGCTCAGATAAAGAATCCACCTGCAATGCTGGAGACCTGGCTTCAGTCCCTGAATTGGGAAGATCCCCCAGAGAAGGGATAGACTACCTGCTTCAATATTCTTGCCTGAAGAATTCCATAGCTCATCCATGGGGTCGTAGAGTTGGACATGACTGAGTGACTTGACTTTCATACATAGATATACTTTCTTGTTACACTTGCTTTTAAATCCAAACTGACACTATCTTTTTTTTTTTGACAAACTTTGTTCATTCATTTATACTGTGATAACTGATATATTTGGAATTATTTCTACTGTATTATTTATGGTCTTTTTTCCCTTTTAATCTCCCCTCCACTGTGACCTCCACCCCAAACATACACACACATCCTTCTGCTTTATTTTTAGAACTGATCAAGGTTTTTAAAAGTATGTTTGGGTTCTCAGGTTTGAGGGTTCATATGTGATTCTTTTTGGTTGCTAAATCTAATAATTTTGAATGAATGTACGAACGTTAAGAGTCATATTTAGAATTATGTATCCTACTGGTAAATTGAGTCTTTTAGCATTCTTTGTGACTTTCTTTAATAATCCTTTGTGCCTTTGAGTTGATTTTGTCTGATATTAACACAGCAATACCAGATTCCTATTGGTTAATGTTGGCTAGATGTCATTCTTTTACGTTTTAATAATAGTATTAAGATAGAATTTACCATTGTAACCATTTTAAAGTGTACAGTTTAGTATTTTTTAAGTCTGTTCATAATGTGCAGCCATCACCATATCACTTTCATCCTTCTACTTTTAACCTTACCATTTTTATATTTTAAATGTCTCATACTCTCTACTTGCAATGTGGGAGACCTGGGTTTGATTCCTGGGTTGGGATGATCTGGAGGAGGGCATGGCAACCCACTCAAGTATTCTTGCCTGGAGACTCCCATGGACAGTGGAGCCTGGTGGGCTACAGTCCATGGGGTCTCCCAGAGTCAGACACGACTGAGCGACTAAGTAGCAGGGTGCTTCCCTGGTAGCTCAGCTGGTAAAGAATCCACCTGCAATGCAGGAGACCCTGATTTGATCACTGGGTTGGGAAAGTCCCCTGGAGAAAGGATAGGCTACCCACTCCTTATTCTTGGGCTTCCCTGGTGGCTCAGATAAAGAATCCACCTGCAATGCTGGAGACCTGGCTTCAGTCCCTGAATTGGGAAGATCCCCCAGAGAAGGGATAGACTACCTGCTTCAATATTCTTGCCTGAAGAATTCCATAGCTCATCCATGGGGTCGTAGAGTTGGACATGACTGAGTGACTTGACTTTCATACATAGATATACTTTCTTGTTACACTTGCTTTTAAATCCAAACTGACACTATCTTTTTTTTTTTGACAAACTTTGTTCATTCATTTATACTGTGATAACTGATATATTTGGAATTATTTCTACTGTATTATTTATGGTCTTTTTTCCCTTTTAATCTCCCCTCCACTGTGCCACCTCCACCCCAAACATACACACACATCCTTCTGCTTTATTTTTAGAACTGATCGAAGGTTTTTTAAAAAGTATGTTTGGGTTCTCAGGTTTGAGGGTTCATATGTGACTATTCTTTTAATGGTTGCTGCTAAAAATAAATCATGCCTACATAACCTAAAATCTTAAAATATACAGTATCTTAACTGCTTCCTGAACAATCCAGGAAGCTTAAGTAAACAGTTTTATCTAACATTATATTTTAGTTTTATCTTGTTTACTCTTCTTTTCTGTTTTTGGCTGCATGCAGCACGTGGGATCTTAACTCCCCGACCAGGGATCAAACCCACGTGCTCTGCAGTGGAAGCGAGGAGTCTTAACCACTGTGCTACCAGGGAAGTCCCACACACTTTCTTTTAGAAATTACTTTGCTTCTTCTGGAAGTATATGGTTTAGACATTTCTCTGGAAAATTCCAGTTTTGTTTTTATTTCACTCTCATCCTTATATCAATTCAAGATTGAGAACTATTTATCTGAGCATTTTAAAGATCCCGTTCTATTTTGTCCTGGTATCCCTTGTTCCTGTTGAAAAATTCTGCTCTGAGCTTACTTACTTATAATTTTTCAGCTCCATATTCTAGTTCGTAGATTTTTTCTTTAGCTGTATTTAGTTTTTTCTTGAGCCAATCCATTGCGTTTTAAAGTTCTGTCTAGTTCTTTTATTTAGTTATTTATTTTAGTTTTTTCTGATTTTCCTTAAAATTTCTCTTTGATTTTTGTGTTGTGCAAGTATGAACTTTATCCCATTCCAGTTTGGAATATATTGTGGCTCCTATAATGACTCATGTCTTTCCTGAAGTTTTTTCTTTTTTTTTTTTAAAGATTTTTTTTGTGTGTGTCTCTGTCATTGTTTATTTTCCATACATCTTTATTCTTTGGCCTGTGTGGGCCTCCTATTACAGTGGCCTCTCTTGTTGCAGAGCACTGGCTCTGGGCGCATGTGCTCCAAAGAGCTGGCTCATAATTGCACACACCAGTCCAGCCTGTTTAATCTGATCCATTTTTTGTGCCTACTGTATTATTTATGGTCTTTTACCTTTTAATCTCCCCTCCACTGTGCCACCTCCACCCCAAACATACACACACATCCTTCTGCTTTATTTTTAGAACTGATCGAAGGTTTTTTAAAAAGTATGTTTGGGTTCTCAGGTTTGAGGGTTCATATGTGACTATTCTTTTAATGGTTGCTGCTAAAAATAAATCATGCCTACATAACCTAAAATCTTAAAATATACAGTATCTTAACTGCTTCCTGAACAATCCAGGAAGCTTAAGTAAACAGTTTTATCTAACATTATATTTTAGTTTTATCTTGTTTACTCTTCTTTTCTGTTTTTGGCTGCATGCAGCACGTGGGATCTTAACTCCCCGACCAGGGATCAAACCCACGTGCTCTGCAGTGGAAGCGAGGAGTCTTAACCACTGTGCTACCAGGGAAGTCCCACACACTTTCTTTTAGAAATTACTTTGCTTCTTCTGGAAGTATATGGTTTAGACATTTCTCTGGAAAATTCCAGTTTTGTTTTTATTTCACTCTCATCCTTATATCAATTCAAGATTGAGAACTATTTATCTGAGCATTTTAAAGATCCCGTTCTATTTTGTCCTGGTATCCCTTGTTCCTGTTGAAAAATTCTGCTCTGAGCTTACTTACTTATAATTTTTCAGCTCCATATTCTAGTTCGTAGATTTTTTCTTTAGCTGTATTTAGTTTTTTCTTGAGCCAATCCATTGCGTTTTAAAGTTCTGTCTAGTTCTTTTATTTAGTTATTTATTTTAGTTTTTTCTGATTTTCCTTAAAATTTCTCTTTGATTTTTGTGTTGTGCAAGTATGAACTTTATCCCATTCCAGTTTGGAATATATTGTGGCTCCTATAATGACTCATGTCTTTCCTGAAGTTTTTTCTTTTTTTTTTTAAAGATTTTTTTTGTGTGTGTGTCTCTGTCATTGTTTATTTTTCATTCATCTTTATTCTTTGGCACGTGTGGGCCTCCTATTACAGTGGCCTCTCTTGTTGCAGAGCACTGGCTCTGGGCGCATGTGCTCCAAAGTGCTGGCTCATAATTGGGCACACCAGCCCAGCCATTCCTTGGCATGTGGGATCTTCCTGGGCCAGGGATCAAACTGGTGCCCCTTGCACTACAAGGCAGACACTTTACCCTGTGAACCACCAGGGAAGCCCTTTCCTGAAGTTTTAAAAATTCTTTGCCATTTGATCTTTGCATATTGTTCCTTTCCCATTCTCCTCAGTTTATCTTTCTGAAATTCCAATTAGATGACTTTATACCAACTTAGTTACCCACAGGTGCTAACACTTTTAAATTTGTCTCTTGGAGCTGCATTCTATAATTTTTCAGCTCCATATTCTAGCTCGTAGATTCTTTCTTTAGCTGTATTTAGTTTTTTCTTGAGCCAATCCATTGTGTTTTAAAGTTCTGTCTAGTTCTTTTTCAAATCAGTCATTTCTGGTAGTCTCTTTTTCCTTCCTAATGTTTTTAGTTCTCTTGTTTGTATAAAACATGCTTATTTCATATTCTGTATCTGATGATTCCATTAGCTGAAGTCTTAAGTAGCTAATGCAACTCCTAGTTGTTTCTGCTAACTTTTACTTACGGTGGCTTCTTGTTGTTGTTTTTTTTCCTTTCTTTTTTGGCCACTTCTATTGGTCTTTCATTTATATATTTTCATCCATCTTTGTTCTTTGGCCTATGTGGGCCTCCCATTGCAGTGGCCTCTCTTGCTGCAGAGCACCAGCTCTGGCAAATGTGCTCCAGAATGCTAGCTTGGTAGTTGGACACATCGGTCCAGCCACTCCGGGGCATGTGGGATTTTCCCAGGCCAGGGATCAAACTGGTGCCCCTTGCACTACAAGGCAGACACTTTACCCTGTGAACCACCAGGGAAGCCCTTTCCTGAAGTTTTAAAAATTCTTTGCCATTTGATCTTTGCATATTGTTCCTTTCCCATTCTCCTCAGTTTATCTTTCTGAAATTCCAATTAGATGACTTTATACCAACTTAGTTACCCACAGGTGCTAACACTTTTAAATTTGTCTCTTGGAGCTGCATTCTATAATTTTTCAGCTCCATATTCTAGCTCGTAGATTCTTTCTTTAGCTGTATTTAGTTTTTTCTTGAGCCAATCCATTGTGTTTTAAAGTTCTGTCTAGTTCTTTTTCAAATCAGTCATTTCTGGTAGTCTCTTTTTCCTTCCTAATGTTTTTAGTTCTCTTGTTTGTATAAAACATGCTTATTTCATATTCTGTATCTGATGATTCCATTAGCTGAAGTCTTAAGTAGCTAATGCAACTCCTAGTTGTTTCTGCTAACTTTTACTTACGGTGGCTTCTTGTTGTTGTTGTTTTTTTTCCTTTCTTTTTTGGCCACTTCTATTGGTCTTTCATTTATATATTTTCATCCATCTTTGTTCTTTGGCCTATGTGGGCCTCCCATTGCAGTGGCCTCTCTTGCTGCAGAGCACCAGCTCTGGCAAATGTGCTCCAGAATGCTAGCTTGGTAGTTGGACACATCGGTCCAGCCACTCCGGGGCATGTGGGATTTTCCCAGGCCAGGGGTCGAATCGGTGCCCCTTGCACTGCAGGGCAGTGTCTACCCACTGGACCACCAGGGAAGCCCTGTGGCTTGATTTTTGAAGTATTTGATAACTTATTGTAAGTTCATAATAGGTCAATGTTCTTAATCTTCAAGAATCTTGACGGGTCTGGGTTTAGGGTACATTCCTCAATAGAGATGTTGCATTTACCTCTATCAGTTGCCACCCATGCTACCAAGCCAGCTTGGGGTTTTCTGGACCATGCAGATAAAATTTTTTTGAGTTTTCTTTCTTTCTTTCTTTTTCTTTTTTTTGCTGCACGTGCCACCAGGCATGTGGAATCTTAGTCCCCTAACCATAGATCGAGTCCGTGCCCCCTGCAGTGGACGTGTGGAGTTTTAACCACTAGTCCCGCGTTTTTTAATTTTAATAAGAAACTTTTCTTTTTATCTGCTTTAGATGAGTTTGACCCAGTTGGGTTATTTTGCCAGCATTTTTTCTTTTTCTTTTTTAGCTCACTCTTCGAATCAGTGTATAGCCCTTCGTGTATTTATACAAAGGGTGTTCATTTCAACTTCTTGACTTTGGCTTGTCCTTTCTTTAAAATAAACTAAACTATATGTTTAAAAGGATGTTTGTTTTACCGTATTAAGCATTTTTGGATGTTTTTCAGAGTACGTGTGTTGGTGAGTGAATGTGAGTATGTACATGTCAGTGTGTGTATAAGAAACTGTTCATTGTGGCCCTATTTAAATTGAACCAGGAAAGTTGATAAACAGAGTTTTATTTGACTTTGTACACATTTTATTGTATCATTCATGTGACCACCTACCATTTATGTTTAGTTATTTTAAAAGCAGTGTAATAATAATATGCAGATGATCACATATCTGTTAACTAGAAATCATTTATTAGATAAATGTTGAATAATTTATTTTTCTATCGTTGTGTGAAAGATGAAAGCACAGGTCTCTGGCATCAGACTACTTGGCTTCAAATCCCAGGTTTCTACTTACTGGCAGTGTGGCTATAGGAAAATTTGCTAACCTCTTTTTACCTAGAATTTCTCATCTGTAAAGTGGTAGTAAATATTCTTATTTCATATAATGATTATGATGTATAAATAATGCAGTATTTAGCACAGAGGGCCTAGTAAATAATCACTGTTTAATACACGTTATCACCTTTTGTTGTTATTTTTTTAAATCTTTCCTGGCCTATTTTTTATATGTGTTGAAGGAAAAAAATGTGTATGCATGTGTATATATATATATATATTGTGTGTGTGTGTATATATATGTGTGTGTGTGTATATATATGTGTGTGTGTGTATGTGTGTATATATATATGTATATTTACATATATGTATATTTAATGTTGTCTTGAGGGGCTATAATAAAATTAGAGAAGTAAAGCTCCAGTAATTTTAACATTAAATTTTACTTTATTAAAGTAATACGAACATATTGTTTAAAAGCCCAGAATACAAAAAAGCATAAAATGAAGGGCTTCCCTGGTGGTCCAGTGGTTAAAGAGTCTACCTTGCAGTGCAAGGGGTACTGGTTGGATCCCTGGCCCGGGAAAATCTCACATACTGCAGAGCAACTGGACCTGTGCGTCCAATTATGAGCCAGTGCTCTGGATCATATGTGCTCAGAGCTGGTGCTCTGAAAGGAGAGAGGCCGCTGCAATAGGAGGCCCACACAGGCTGAAGAATAAAGATGGATGAAAAATATAAATAAATTAAAAAATGAATTAAAAAAAGAGGCCAAAATTTTAAAAAACCTGTATATATATATATATATATATATATATAATGAACTATAATCTTTCAACCCGTCAGGCCTCTCTCCCCACAGACTGCAACTCTACTAGTTCTTCTGACATTTATGTGTGTCATTTATATATATAAGATATGCATACAGACTATCTTTTGTTTTTTTTTTTTAAAGATTTATTTATTTATTTATTTTGGGCGGGGGTCGAGTTGGGGAAGGAGGGGAGCGGGCGGGCCACTTCTATTGGTCTTTCATTTCTCCATTTTCATCCGTCTTTGTTCTTTGGCTGCTGTGGGCCTCCCATCGCGGTGGCGTCTGTCGTCGCAGAGCACCTGCTCTGGGCGCACGAGCTCCAGAGCTCTGGCTCGGTGATTGGACACATCAGTCCAGCCGCTCCGTGGCACGTGGGATCTTCCCAGGCCAGGGATCGAACCGGCACCCGTTGCACTGCAAGGTGGTGTCCTTACCCACTGGACCACCAGGGGAAGCCCTGTTATCTATTATCTTGACTTTCATTTATGGTAAGTGAGGATTTAGCTCTTGGCCTAACATGTGGTCTGCTCCTGCCTTCTCCCACTTCTTCGAATATAGTCCAGTTACTGTTCTTGTTTTGTTTTGTTTCAATTAGTTTATTTTTAATTGAGGAATAATTGCTTTACAATATTGTGTTGGTTTCTGGCATGCATCAACATGAATCAGCCATAGGTACACATGTGTCCCCTTTCTCTTGAATGTCCCTCCCACCTCCCATCACATCTCACCCTCTAGGTTGTCAAGGAGTCCCGGTTTGAGTCCCCTGAGTCATACAGCACATTCGCTCTGGCTATCTCTTTTACATGTGGTAGTGTGTATGTTTCCATGCCATGCTCTCCATTCATCCCTTTCTTTCCTTCCCCACCCCAACCTCCTGGGTCCTTAAGTCTGTTATCCATGTCTGCATCTCAGTCAGTATCAAAACATTATTGTAAAACTATGTTGTACCTTTTCAGTGCTGAGAATGTCTTGCCTTTTTTTCCCCCTCTTACTTAATAATTGCTTTTTTAAAAAGTGTACTTAGTGTTCCTTTCATTTTTTTGCTAATTCTTCTCACGACATCTGCTGTCTCTCAGTAGAATCTCCTATAGGTTAATTGCATCATTCCCCTTATTAGTTTTAGTCTCCCTCATCCCTCCTGTATCCTGGGAGAGATCTCTGTTCTCTTTCTTTGAGGGTGCTTCTCTGAAGTCCTGCTCTCCAGCTGTCATACTAGACTTCTCTTGTGGTCATTCTTTTATTATTATTTTTTTTAATTTGGCTTTGCTAGGTCTTAGTTGTAGCAGGTGGGATGGCATGTGGATCTGGTTTCCTGACCAGGGATCAAACCCAGGCCTTCTGCTTTGGGAGTACTGAATCTTAGCCGCTGGACCACTAGGTCATTCTTGACATTCCTTTTCCTTTTCTTTAGGTTGAAATCCATGTTGGTCTATTGTGTTCTCTTGATCTTCTACAAGTTTCTGAGGCTTAAAAGATGTGATAGTGACTGAAAAAGTGCAGTTGTGGCAGTCCTCAACAGATTGTCTTTTGAGTCACTTTGTTCAGATCTGAATGGGTTTCCCTCTCTACCTGGTATATAGTTGTCATTCTGGGGTTGCCCTTTACCGTTAGAGATTTCCTTTAGGTCTCCTGCACTGGCTCTCCTGTGTTCTGTAGTCCATGATATTTTGTTTTCTCGCATAGTTGAGGAATAATTGCTTTACAATATTGTGTTGGTTTCTGGCATGCATCAACATGAATCAGCCATAGGTACACATGTGTCCCCTTTCTCTTGAATGTCCCTCCCACCTCCCATCACATCTCACCCTCTAGGTTGTCAAGGAGTCCCGGTTTGAGTCCCCTGAGTCATACAGCACATTCGCTCTGGCTATCTCTTTTACATGTGGTAGTGTGTATGTTTCCATGCCATGCTCTCCATTCATCCCTTTCTTTCCTTCCCCACCCCAACCTCCTGGGTCCTTAAGTCTGTTATCCATGTCTGCATCTCAGTCAGTATCAAAACATTATTGTAAAACTATGTTGTACCTTTTCAGTGCTGAGAATGTCTTGCCTTTTTTTCCCCCTCTTACTTAATAATTGCTTTTTTAAAAAGTGTACTTAGTGTTCCTTTCATTTTTTTGCTAATTCTTCTCACGACATCTGCTGTCTCTCAGTAGAATCTCCTATAGGTTAATTGCATCATTCCCCTTATTAGTTTTAGTCTCCCTCATCCCTCCTGTATCCTGGGAGAGATCTCTGTTCTCTTTCTTTGAGGGTGCTTCTCTGAAGTCCTGCTCTCCAGCTGTCATACTAGACTTCTCTTGTGGTCATTCTTTTATTATTATTTTTTTTAATTTGGCTTTGCTAGGTCTTAGTTGTAGCAGGTGGGATGGCATGTGGATCTGGTTTCCTGACCAGGGATCAAACCCAGGCCTTCTGCTTTGGGAGTACTGAATCTTAGCCGCTGGACCACTAGGTCATTCTTGACATTCCTTTTCCTTTTCTTTAGGTTGAAATCCATGTTGGTCTATTGTGTTCTCTTGATCTTCTACAAGTTTCTGAGGCTTAAAAGATGTGATAGTGACTGAAAAAGTGCAGTTGTGGCAGTCCTCAACAGATTGTCTTTTGAGTCACTTTGTTCAGATCTGAATGGGTTTCCCTCTCTACCTGGTATATAGTTGTCATTCTGGGGTTGCCCTTTACCGTTAGAGATTTCCTTTAGGTCTCCTGCACTGGCTCTCCTGTGTTCTGTAGTCCATGATATTTTGTTCCTCCATTTGAGGAAAGAACATCCTCCAGCACCTTCCTGAGAAAGGTTGCATAGTGAACGTTTTGAGTTCTTACATCAAAATGCTTTCAATTTTTTGTCACGTTTTTTTTCCTGTCACTTTGATGGGGTTTAGATTTCTAGGTTGGAAATACTTTTCCTTCAAGATTGTGATGACATTGCTCCGCCACCATATTGATTCCTGCATTGCTAATGAGATGTCTGAAGCCATTCAAATTACTGATCCTGAATATATTTCCTTAGTTTATTCTTCTGGAAGTTTGTTGAATCCTTTCTCTGTGTTCTGAAATTTCACAGGCTATGGTGTGAGCCAGAGTTCCTATCATTTGAATATTGGCTTCCTTATACTGAACTTTCTTATCTTTTCTCCCCTGCTTTTACATTTGTCTGTCTCTTTTTTCTATTTTCTGGGCAATCTCATCATCTTCCTTAATTTCCAAAAATTATTTTTCTCTGAATTTCCCATATTTTAAAAATTTATGTTTATTTATTTTGGGTGCTCTGAGTCATTTTTACTGCACACGGGCTTTCTCCCATCCAAGTACTAACCAGGCCCGACCCTGCTTAACTTCCAAGATCAGACAGGATCCGGCACATTCAGGGTGGTATGGCCATAGACTGCACATAGGTTTTCTCTAGTGGTGACCAGCAGGTACTACTCTCTAGCTGTGGTGCACAGGCTTTTCACTGCAGTGGCTTCTCTTATTGTAGAACACAAGCTTTAAAGCACAGGCTTAGTAGTTGTAGTGCATGGGCATAGTTGCCCTGAAATGTGTGGTATCTTCCCAGGAATCAAACATGTATCCCCTGCATTGGCAGTCATATTCTTCGCCACTGAGCCACCAGGGATTCACCGAGTCCTGAATTTCCCACTTTTTATAGTATCTTCTGTTTTCCTGTGAAAGCAATATCTTATTTCTCTGAATTTCCTCCTCAGGTAATTTGTTTCTTCCATATATATATATATATATATACACACACACACACACATATAAAAACATATAAAAATATATATGTGTGTGTGTGTATATATATATATACACGTATATATATACGTATATATTTATATATATATATATTTTTTTCTGTATCTGGTCTTCCATCTTGACAGCTTACTTTGTATATCGTTTTCAAGTCCTTTGAAGACACTGCAGTGTAAATCATACTGGTTCTGTATATTTTCTCCACTGCTGACTTATGATTCCACTTTCTTTGGCCTGCCTAGTCCACTGTTATTTGTTTGTCCGCTTTCCTGCTTCCATAATTTTGTAGCTATTGCCCACTTTCCTCTTTTCCCTATCCTTGTGGGTTTATATTTTAAAAAGACAAAACAAAAAAACCTATTGATTGTAGGTTTTACTGCGGTTTTGGAGGAAATAAAATTAGATATGAGTGTTCCTTCTGCCATTTTAATTTGAAAGTCTCAGGTTTTTAATTTATTTTTTTGTGGGGGTGGGGAAGGTGCGGTGGGGCGGGCGGGCCACTTCCATTGGTCTTTCGTTTGTCTGTTTTCATCCATCTTTGTTCTTTGACCCGCGTGGGCCTCCCATCGCGGTGGCCTCTGTTGTCGCAGAGCACTGGTTCTGGGCGCATGCGCTCCAGAGCTCTGGCTCAGTAATTGGACACCTTGGTACAGCCGCTCCGCGGGACATGGGATCTTCTCAGGCCAGGGATCGAACCAGCACCCCTTGCACTGCAAGGCGGTGTCCTTACCCACTGGACCACCAGGGAAGCCCAAGTCTCAGTTTTTAAAATGGAAATTCCTGGTATTTTTGGCAGTCATAAGTGATATATACTTATTTGTAAATAATTTGGAAAATAAGAAAGATCTGAAATAGTTAAATATCACTGTAATTCTACCGTATAGAAAAAACTGTTAAAATTTTGATATGCTTAGTAGTTGTAGTGCATGGGCATAGTTGCCCTCAAATGTGTGGTATCTTCCCAGGAATCAAACATGTATCCCCTGCATTGGCAGTCATATTCTTCGCCACTGAGCCACCAGGGATTCACCGAGTCCTGAATTTCCCACTTTTTATAGTATCTTCTGTTTTCCTGTGAAAGCAATATCTTATTTCTCTGAATTTCCTCCTCAGGTAATTTGTTTCTTCCATATATATATATATATATACACACACACACACACATATAAAAACATATAAAAATATATATGTGTGTGTGTGTATATATATATATACACGTATATATATACGTATATATTTATATATATATATTTTTTTTTCTGTATCTGGTCTTCCATCTTGACAGCTTACTTTGTATATCGTTTTCAAGTCCTTTGAAGACACTGCAGTGTAAATCATACTGGTTCTGTATATTTTCTCCACTGCTGACTTATGATTCCACTTTCTTTGGCCTGCCTAGTCCACTGTTATTTGTTTGTCCGCTTTCCTGCTTCCATAATTTTGTAGCTATTGCCCACTTTCCTCTTTTCCCTATCCTTGTGGGTTTATATTTTAAAAAGACAAAACAAAAAAACCTATTGATTGTAGGTTTTACTGCGGTTTTGGAGGAAATAAAATTAGATATGAGTGTTCCTTCTGCCATTTTAATTTGAAAGTCTCAGGTTTTTAATTTATTTTTTTGTGGGGGTGGGGAAGGTGCGGTGGGGCGGGCGGGCCACTTCCATTGGTCTTTCGTTTGTCTGTTTTCATCCATCTTTGTTCTTTGACCCGCGTGGGCCTCCCATCGCGGTGGCCTCTGTTGTCGCAGAGCACTGGTTCTGGGCGCATGCGCTCCAGAGCTCTGGCTCAGTAATTGGACACCTTGGTACAGCCGCTCCGCGGGACATGGGATCTTCTCAGGCCAGGGATCGAACCAGCACCCCTTGCACTGCAAGGCGGTGTCCTTACCCACTGGACCACCAGGGAAGCCCAAGTCTCAGTTTTTAAAATGGAAATTCCTGGTATTTTTGGCAGTCATAAGTGATATATACTTATTTGTAAATAATTTGGAAAATAAGAAAGATCTGAAATAGTTAAATATCACTGTAATTCTACCGTATAGAAAAAACTGTTAACATTTTGATATACTTTGTCTGTTTTATGTATTTTCACACACACATTTGTATTTTTTTCTTAATTGGGATCATACTATATATTTTTTAGTTTTGTTTCCTGTTTTCTTCACCTAATGAACCATTTTCCCATGTAAGAACATGATCTTTGAAAACACTTCTAATGGATGTATAATATGAGTGTTATTTAATTTTCCATATTACAAAATAATCTTTGAAAGGGAAATTTCTAGCAGATTTATAATATGGCTGTTATATGATTTTTTATGATTTATTTAACTCCTGTTCTATTGATAAAGATTTATATTTTTCTAACCTAAGTAAGATTCATAAAGTCAGAATATGTGTGTCTTGTTCATGATTCTACATTTGAGCTTAACCCAGTATCTAGTGTGGAGTGGTTGGAGGGATGTTCTGTTCAGCGGATGAACAGTTTTGCACAAAAGTCTGATTTGTTTCTTTAAGTTAGAATCTAAGAAGGGACTCTTACTGGGTTAAAAGGTATATACTTTTTGAAGTTTTCTGATAATTTATTTTCAATTTGTTCTTTGTTCTTTTATTCAGAATAAGAAACAAGGGTGTAAAAATGAGGAGGTGCTTGCTGTACTGGGCCATGAACTGGGGCACTGGAAGTTGGGACACACAGTCAAAAATATCATTATTAGCCAGGTGAGTGTGGAGTGACAATTCTTCTCTCTCTACCGCTTTTGTCTTGGCCGCACTTAGCAGCTTCCCCAACAGGGATCAAGTCCGTGTCCCCTGCAGAGAAGCAGAGTCTTAACCACTGAGCCACTGGGGCGCTCCCGACAGTCCTCTCTTTATGGCAGGGTGGTCCAAGCAGAGCAGGCATGAGAGTTCATGTAGAAGAGAGGTTAGAACAGGCTCTGTAGCCAGGCTTCACGCCACAGCTCCCAGCTTACTGCTTTATGACTTCAGGCAAGTTCCTGAGCCTCTCTCTGCCTCTGCTCCTTATTGGGTGATGATGCCTCATAAGAGTAAAAGCATTAGATGAGTTAATATATGTAAAAAGTTTGGAGTAGTACCTGGAATGTGGTAAGTACTGTATACATATGTATTGTTATCAGTTGCTCAGCTGTAGTAGCTGTGAAGATCAAAAGGAGTGAGCTTAGATAAGTTGGACATTAAAATGCTTTTTGAAAAACATTGTTTATTTTTTTTAAAAAAAGTCATTGTACACCCATTGAAAAGAAATTGCCAGAGGTATTAAGTATAAAGAAAATACTTTCTGTAATCTTCCTCTTCTGGGTATTAATACCACTAACCAACCGCTAACCAGAGTGACCGTAGTTTTCAGGCCCTGAGTGAAATAGCACTGCTTTTCTGGGGGTGGGGGACTGGTTCTGAGCATGTACAGCCTCAGTTGAGTCTTTTTCTTTTCTTTTTTTTTTTTTTTGCCTCTAAGTCATCATTTGTTTTCATCCATCTTTATTCTTTGGCCTGTGTAGGCCTCCCATTGCAGTGGCCTCTCTCAGTGCAGAGCACTGACTCTGGGTGTGTGCGCTCCAGAGCGCTGGCTCATAATTGGACACACTGGCCCAGCCACTTCGCGGCACGTGGGTTCTTTCTGGGCCTGGGATCGAACTGGTGTCCCTTGCACTGCAAAGCGGACTCTTTACCCACTGGACCATCAGGGAAGCTCCTCAGTTGAGTCTTAAATGGTCTTTGTAGCTTTCTAAAATGCCAGCTAGTTCTGGGAGATGTGTTGCATGTGAAGACTTGTGTACCTTCCACTCTAGGCACTTTTCTGTTGCCTTCTGTAGGTATAAAAGTGAGTGCCTTGGCTGGAAACTGTGTTGTATAGATACATGGCAGTGATTAGGACTGCAGCCCACTGGGCTCCTCTGTCCATGGAATTTTCCCAGCAAGAATACTGGAGTGGGTTGTGGTTTCCTGCTCCAGGGCATCTTCCTGACTCAGAGATTGAACTTGTGTCTCTTTTGTCTCTGACATTGGCAGGTGGATTCTTTATCACTGAGCCACAAGGGAAGCCCCAGTAAGACATTAAATAAGTCCAAACCCAAGTTTATTTAAGTATTCCGTTTAATAAGGAAAATCACTGCTTCTTTCATGAAACAAGAGTTCCAGGAGAATCAGAATGATGGTGGTAGGCTTGTTCCTGAGGTTGATTGCCTGTTAGATTGGGCACTTCACCTAGAGCCAGTGGGGAGTCTCTGTGGTGTTGATTAATACATTGACTCCATTCCTGTCACTGTGGCCACTCTCTTCATGAGCAATTGATCAAGTCCCAGAGTGACCGGAGAAAGAAGCTGGCTAACATCCACAAGCAGGTATCACCTGATTGGTGAGAAAGCCTCTCTGCTGTGGAATACTTTCAGTGAAGTGTCGCAGTAGACCTAAGTATTATACTCTGGGGTAGTTCTGGAAGTTTCCCCACATGACTCTTTTCCATATCTCTTTGTTAGCCATCCTCTAGTTTTCTCCAAGGGCCTAATCACCAGTTAAACCAGTATTTGCTCACTAATAATAAATTAGTATATATGCATCCTCAGCTCAGGCCCTCTCTTCTTCTAGAATAAAAGTAAAACCATAAAGCCACGTTAAGTAACTTCTTCTGTGGTCACGCTAACACCATTCTTAAAAATCACATCATGATGTCTTGTTCTACTGATGCCACAGTGAAATCAGCTTAGTAGTAACTTAGAAATTTTTGTATCCTTCTTTTTAGATGAATTCTTTCCTGTGTTTTTTCTTGTTTGCTGTATTAATTGGTCGAAAGGAGCTTTTTGTTGCATTTGGTTTTTATGACAGCCAGCCCACTCTAATTGGACTATTGATCATCTTCCAGTTTATTTTTTCACCGTATAATGAGGTAATGTATAATCTTTAAAGTTATTTCACATATGCTCTTGTCTGTTTCAAATCTAGAACCTTGAAAGTAGTGAAAAAAGAAACAAACAGAACTGTAGTTTTAACAAGCAGGTGAAACAGAATTTTACTCCTTTGATTTACTGGCCAATATAAGAATGTAGCAGAAAAACCGAATCCCAGAGTGCTTCTGTTTTGTCAGGAAAAGAAAAAAGTGGAGAATTAGATTTTAGTGGTTAAAACCTAAATGTCTTCTGTACCTCAGAGACTTGGTAGGTGGAAATTAGCTACTGGAATGTTATGTCCTGGACCATATATTCGCCAGTGCTTGGCGAAGATCTTCTGTGTGCAAGGGGACACAACTGATGACCGAGTGTGTGCATGACTGAATAAGGGAGGTTGTATGACACTGTTCTAGGGTTGCTTTCCCTGAGCACCTGCCTCATGACAGACTTAGCATCTCGCCCCAGACCCGCTGACGCAGAGCTGGGTGTTTGTGGTAAGTGAAGTCTGAGAACCCCTGCTCCATGACTGCTCAGTAGGAGGACTCCATGTATGTGCTAAGACATGGATTAATGAGAGCGTATGTGAGTAAATCCGGTGATGGCAGCATACTAATTGATTTGGCTTCCAGAGTAAGCCAAGAAATAGTATCAGGGATCTTGAGATATCTGCGTTCAGAAGAATTCTTCTCGGGACATGTTTTAACTTATTCCTTAAAAGGTGGGTGATGTATAAGACACCATGAAAGAAAAATGGGAACAAAGAGGTCATATTTGTATAGTATTGTCCACATTCATTTTCCAGAGAAGTGAGATTTATTATCATTAAACTCTAAATGTTTTAATTTCTCAGCGTTTGTTGAGAATAGTTTAAAAATTCTGTATGCTGATTATTGCTTCTTAAAGAGGTTATCGAATCCCTTATAATGATATCGTCATCACGTCTTAAGTCAGTTCGGGAATGCTGTAAGGACACTGAGCTGTGGGGATAAATGCCCTAGACCACTCTGCTCTGTAAGCAGTCGTGCTGTTTATTTATTTAACTAATTTCCTTATTATCTCTTCATTCACTGTGAGACTGATAATCACTGTTAGACTAGTATCAGTGTGACTTTCTGATATAATCATTATTTGTTTCTAATTTTCTTCTTCAACCAACTACAGATTGGGCAATCAGATAATCAAACTCACTAGGTAAAAGTTACTAGATTCTGACTGGGTATAAGGACCCTATTATAAGACACCAATAATGTTAGTATGCTTTGGACATCTAATTTGACCTCTCAGTTTTTTATTTTATCTCCTTATATTTTGAATAGTTGAGTTCACTACAAAAATATCTAAGTAAAGTGGGATATTAGAGTGGTTTGAAATGTGATTAATTCAGAGATATTAGCAACCGTTTTAAATATTTAAGCAGAAAATCATATATTTAAGGTCCACATTTAAGATGCCATAATAAGAAAGAGAGATTTTCCTGAGGGGAAATGGGAAAATTGCCCTATCAATAAGAGCTTGATTGGCTTCCTTGGTGGTCCAGTGGGTAGAGAGTCAGCCTTGCTGTATAGGGAGCACCGGTTCGATTCCCGACCCAGGAAGATCTCACGTGCCGCTGAGCGGCTGGACCAGTATGTCCAATTAGGAGCCAGCGCTCTAGAGCGTGTGCGCCCAGAGCCTGTGCTCTGCATTGAGAGAGGCCACTGCAATGGGAGGCCTACACAGGCCAAAGAATAAAGATGGATGAAAATAATTAACAACAACAACAAAAAAGAAGAGCTTAAAAACCTACAGTAGAGTAGACAGGTGCAGGTTAGTGTCTGGTCATGTTTTTATTTATGTGTTACAGTGAGATCCAAGGAACAGTGGCCCTGGGACACTTGAAATCAGGAGGTAGATAAATAGACTAGTTAAATATTATAACCCAAAAAGTACATTCACGATTTGGAGAGAAATTTCAGGTAGGATTCATATATTAGCTTTGAACATATCTAAGAAGATATCAGAGTGTCCAGACTGTATGTAGAAGCTCTGTATCTGCTGCTAGCAATAAGAGACAGTTGAGAGACTTTCAAACTTTCTTTTTGCTTAATACTGATGTATCTTAAAGTAAGAAATAGACATCATGTCATTCAACCTATAATAGTAATATTTCAGTATGCAAACTATTTTTCTCTCAGAAATTTATATTTTCAAGTGAAATTTGTCCCCTTCACGGCAGTCACCTTTGGAGACTGAACATTTATTATAATGAACCTACCATAGCTCAAAAAACTTTAGAAATTATGTATATTAGAAAATTCTCAGTGAAGACTATTGACATTTAAGGTGGATAAAGTGAGCAAGAATATTTTTTAAGAAATGGAAAAAAAGAGTCTGAATATAAATCACCGCATCTTGCCTCTGAGGAAAGTGGTATCCATGGGCTCTGGCATCTTCAGGAATTTCAGCACTGACACCTTCTAGCTGTGTGACCACAGACACATCTCACCTCTGAGCTCCATCTTGCGCATCTGTGAAACAGGAGTAAGAGTAAGCATCTTGGAGGACTGCTGGAGAGTATGAAGTGCCAACTCAGTGCTCAGCACATGGCATGGTCTCAGAAATTAGTAGCTCTTCGTTAAGGCATGCCTTTGGATGTGTATCTGTTTCTGGTCTATTTGCTTAGAAAGGCAAAGGCTCAATTTCTAGTAATTCCCCCACCCTAGGGTCTCCTAAATACGAAGAGTGTCTCTTTTGGCTTGCTGTTTCTCTTACCCTGAGCTGAACTTCCTCTGTAGCATTTGGCTGATGAAGTCTTTCGTGACAACAAAGAGGACAGCAGTGATTAAAGTACTTCTGTTTACTTTTTCAGGTTCTTTCTTTTTGCCTAACAGTCCTCAGCCGCAGATTTGAGTTTCAAGCCGATGCATTTGCCAAGAAGCTTGGGAAGGCTAAAGACTTATATTCTGCTTTAATCAAACTAAACAAAGACAACTTGGGATTCCCTGTTTCTGACTGGTTGTTTTCCATGTGGCATTATTCTCATCCTCCACTGCTAGAGAGACTTCAGGCTTTGAAAAGTTCGAAACAAGACTGAGTTGTCCAGGGTTTGCAACCGAAGACATTTCTGATTATTTCTGTCCTGGCAGCATGTTCTGGCTCTTGATGTTTTTAACTTTTTTTTTTTTTTAAGAAAAATGATTAAGTACAGAAAATCCGAGATTTAAATACATTTAATATCTCATTTCAAAAATGATTTTAATAATCCATTTCTTAAAGAAAACACTGGATGAAATTTTGAGGCTTAATGTTTTTTAAAGGCATAGTTTTATCTTTTAAAGTCTAGTTTACCATCAACTTGTAAAATTATTTGAGAGCATACAGAACTCGTTTCATTTACATGCTTATATGGAACCTGCATATAAGATGTTTGGGCACATGTATTTAAAAGGAGCACCACCTCGGAAGCCTGTCCGTAAGGCAGGAACCATGGTCCTGAAGTCACTGTGCTCATGCCCAAGTCGAAACTTAGTTTTACTTCTTTGCTGTTATGATTTAAGCTGGCCAATCAGTGTTTTAAATAAGGAAGAAAGATAATAATTGGTAAAGCTGACGTTATGTAACTGAAAGCCATTAGAGATATGCTCTCTACTATTGTATCAAATCTCTCTGTTCCCTCTCTTGCTATACACTGATCAGGAATTTCTAATAGTACTTTGAAATTAGAAATTATGTACAGAGTGTTTTAAATCATTGGGTTTTGTTTTGTTTTTTTAGAAAATCTCAGTCTTTTATTTCCACCTGGTGAGTATGATCCCCCAAGGGGTAATCTAGTATTTTTCCAGACATTCAGCATTTTTCATTCATACTCTTAAGTATTCAATAAATAGTGCATCCTTTTACTTAACAGAAATTGCCACATTGAACAGGTTTTGCTATTAAAAGTGAGAGAATGTGGAAGAAGAAATGCAGTACTATTTTATTTAATCAGGCCTGATAACATTTTAGAAAAGTATAGTTCTTGATATGAAGATAATTTTTATTTTCAAAACAAATGTCATGAAAGATTTCCAGTTTTTGAAGCTGCATGTTTGACTGACTCAAACCTCTGTCCGCTTTCTGAATGAGACCCAGCTTTGTGCCCAGAGCTCCAACCCACTGCTGATGTATACCTCCTGGGCATTTATTCCAAAGTGGGATCAACTGTGTGCGCTTGGCATCTGACCAGAAAGTCTTTTGTTCAGCTGATATTTGAGTGATGTTGGTACGTTGGAACATAATAAAAATAAGTCTCTAGTTTAGTACTGCATTATTTATTTTTCTAGGTCCTATGGTTTTATCCAGCATCTTTTATCTATGAATTCATGCTGTGATAACTGCCTTTCCTTCCTTCTGTGCCTTTAAATACACATTTCAGTTCTACAACAGTGAAACATTAAAAGTTGCCAATGCAGATTGATGTACTTGTCTTTGATTTGACACATCTGTCGTTTGTTGTCTAGGATATATGTTTATTACCTAGAGGAATCGAGTGCTAGTAATGAAGAGTAGTAGAAGGAATGGCCCTAGTGCTGCATGGTGGCAGGCCCATCACTACATCTCACTCAGAGCTCTCTTTGCTGCCTTCCTCCTACTCTACTCCAGAGCGTCACCAGTTTCTTGCTGATGTCTCCTCGGTAGAGTTATTCAGAACCATTCCTTCTCTATTCTTGTGACCTCTGGTTGTCTTGGTCTCTTTGATCTTTCTTTTGTGTGGCAGCAGTAACTAGCTTTTTAGTATGTGATTGTCTTGACCTCGTCACCTAAAGTTAATGGGGGTCCTAGGGATGGCTAGAGGATACAGTAGGTTCCTAAGGTATTGGCGTATCAGGGGAGGGGGTAGGAAGGCCAGCCAAGGAGGGAAGGAAGTGGCAGTCTGCACCCTAATACCTGGTGGATGGACAGGGGGCAGAATGAAGTAGATCAAGGCCTCAGATAAAATGGCATGACCTCAGCGGGGTTGATCTCTAAATCTAAGGCAGAGGCCTTGTTGTGTGTTATGTATTGCCTTTGATATAGCCCTTTGCTAAAGTCTGAGAGCTACTAGTAAATGATACCTCTGTTTAGGATAGGAGCTGGGATTAAGTCGGGGATTTTAGTACCAATGATGGTCCCAGCCTGTATATCCTCATGATCACCCCTAATCCTTTACGTGGTATTTCCCCTTCCTGAGTACTCCTTCTTCCACTTAGTCTTTGTCCTCCGTCTTTTGGATTCCTTTTTACATATGTACTTCATGTATCTTTGATTGCTTTGTGAGTTCTACCAGCATTTGCAGAAAAGCTTTCCCATAGCAGAAAGCTTACCTTGAGGGCTTTAAGTTCTTAGATGCCATACAAAGAAAAGTACAGAGAAGTTTCCAAAAATTCCTGATTCAGGACCATGATGATGTGAGCAAGTAACTTATGTGTCAGGCTATGTACAGTCTGGTGGGAAAGCAGGAGTATTCCATAGTGGGATGGTATAGCCCTATTCAGATGACTTGGATAGGGAAACCTCTGCTCCATTCTTATTATACAGGGTGGTTTCCAGGGAGGAGGGTTTCCCAAACAATTTGACCAGAGACGGATAAGAAGATACCGCCTTGTGTCCTAAAACCCTATTTAACCAGGACTGTTCCTACCTGTTGAGCAGGATGAAACCGGGTTCTCAGTTAACAGCCTGCACCTTCAGGACGGAGCTCCACCTCTCTGGCTTATTGCCTGATGACTGACAAACAGGGAAGCTTCATTGACGCTTAACATTCCATGGCAGGGCTCTGGAATGGAATGTTTCAAGAGAAGAAGGCATCGGGTAGAATGGAACATACCAATTACTAGGAAGACCTTGGGTAAGGAACTGACTGAGCCTTTATGTCGCCATCTGATATTTAGTCAGCAAATATGGTGCCCCCAGGCTGTTCCAGGCTCCACTTTAAGTGTTGCAGGATGCATGAGCAAATAAACAGGAAAATCCTTACCTATGGAGTATACTTTCTAGTGTGGAGAGACTATCAAAATAGAAACCCAACTGTGATACATGCCTTAGAGAAAAAGGAGGCCCTGAGGTGTTTGTAAGGTGCGGGGAGGAGGAGAGTCACAATTTTAAAAAGGCCTCACCGAAAGTCATGTTTGAACAAAGACTGGAGGAAGTGAGTGGGTGATCTGTGCAGGTGTTAGGGGGCAGAGCTTCTGGGGAAAGTGAAGAGCAAGTATAAATGGGAGTGAGCCTGGGTGTTTGAGAAACACCAGAAAGCAAGAGAGGCTGGGTTGGGGTGTTCTAGGAAGACTTGGTGGGAGATAAAATCTGAGAGGTAGGAACACAGCAGATTTACAGGGCCTTGTAGGTCACTGGAGGGACTCGGGCTTTGATTAGACTACAGTGGAAGCCTTTGGGGCCTGAGAGTGACATGATCCAAGTGTTAACAGGATCACTGGCTGCTCTGTTGAGGAGCAAGGGTACAAGCTGGGACAAGTTGGGAAGCTCTTGCAATACTTCCAGCAAAAAGTAAAAATGGAGAGGAGTAGTAGGGAAGCGACAAAAAGTGGTTGGATTCCTGAGCAAGATAGTAAAAAATGGAGAGGAAATAGTGGAAGCGTACTGAGATGGGGAAGGGGTGGTTTCCAGGAGGGGAGGGGTTTCCCAAACAACTTGACCACAGACGGATAAGAAGATACCGCCTTGTGTCCTAAAACCCTATTTAACCAGGACTGTTCCTACCTGTTGAGCAGGATGAAACCGGGTTCTCAGTTAACAGCCTGCACCTTCAGGACGGAGCTCCACCTCTCTGGCTTATTGCCTGATGACTGACAAACAGGGAAGCTTCATTGACGCTTAACATTCCATGGCAGGGCTCTGGAATGGAATGTTTCAAGAGAAGAAGGCATCGGGTAGAATGGAACATACCAATTACTAGGAAGACCTTGGGTAAGGAACTGACTGAGCCTTTATGTCGCCATCTGATATTTAGTCAGCAAATATGGTGCCCCCAGGCTGTTCCAGGCTCCACTTTAAGTGTTGCAGGATGCATGAGCAAATAAACAGGAAAATCCTTACCTATGGAGTATACTTTCTAGTGTGGAGAGACTATCAAAATAGAAACCCAACTGTGATACATGCCTTAGAGAAAAAGGAGGCCCTGAGGTGTTTGTAAGGTGCGGGGAGGAGGAGAGTCACAATTTTAAAAAGGCCTCACCGAAAGTCATGTTTGAACAAAGACTGGAGGAAGTGAGTGGGTGATCTGTGCAGGTGTTAGGGGGCAGAGCTTCTGGGGAAAGTGAAGAGCAAGTATAAATGGGAGTGAGCCTGGGTGTTTGAGAAACACCAGAAAGCAAGAGAGGCTGGGTTGGGGTGTTCTAGGAAGACTTGGTGGGAGATAAAATCTGAGAGGTAGGAACACAGCAGATTTACAGGGCCTTGTAGGTCACTGGAGGGACTCGGGCTTTGATTAGACTACAGTGGAAGCCTTTGGGGCCTGAGAGTGACATGATCCAAGTGTTAACAGGATCACTGGCTGCTCTGTTGAGGAGCAAGGGTACAAGCTGGGACAAGTTGGGAAGCTCTTGCAATACTTCCAGCAAAAAGTAAAAATGGAGAGGAGTAGTAGGGAAGCGACAAAAAGTGGTTGGATTCTGGAAGTATTATGAAGGCTGAGCGCACTGGATGACTGAGGTACAAGAAAGAGTGGAGTAGAGGATGCCTCCAGCATATTTAGCTTAAGTCACAGAAAGATGACATTGCCAGTAACTGAGATGGGGAAGGGGGTGGATTTTGGAGTGGCAGCGCGTCTTAATATTTTTTTCTCCTGTTAAAATTGTAATTACTAGACATTTAAGGGGAGATGTTGAGTGGGCAGCTGGATAAATGAATTAAAGGGAGAGGTTCAAGCTGGGTAGTTATAGGTGGAATTTAAGCCACAAGAGGAAATGAGTCCACAAGGGGAGTGAGAGAAAAAGATGTGGACTCTTGACTTTCAGATGCTGGGGAGATGAGAAACCCAGCAAAGGAATCTGAGCAGGACAGGCTGATGAGCTAGAAGCCAAATTAACTTTAACAAGAAAAAAAGAAGGACTTCCCCAATGGTCCAGTGGCTAAGACTCCTTACTCCCAAGGCAGGGGGCCTGAGTTCAATTCCTGGTTTGGAAGCTAGATCCCACACGTTGCAACTAAAAGATCAAAAATCCTACATGCCACAACTAAGACCCAGTGCAACAAAATGAACATTTAAAAACAAAAACACCTTTTTATTCCCATAAAAGGGAGCAAAAATATGGGATGGTAGTTGTAAGGAGACGTGGGAGATGTAGAGAGAATCATTATTTAAACATGACAAATGGGGATAATACCTGATTTTGGGGGTTGAATGAGATCACGTTTGCAGAGTGTTTAGCACTGTAGATAATAATAAGAGCTCAATAACTGATAAATAACAATGATAATTGTTAATAATGATATTAATAATTCACCATAATTTCTGTGGCATAAATAACCACAAAAACAAGTGCCTGATTGGCTGGCAGCTGGGGTGAGGAGATTGCTAGAGGACACGATCACGTTTCTAGAGGAGAAGGCATCGGGTAGACAGGGAAGGGTGAGGGGGTACAAACCCATGAAAACATGGGGCACTTGGGGGACTATGAGAAGTTAAGAGTAAGAAATGAGGCTGAAGAGGAAGACGGGCCACATGCAAAGGCCACAGTAAAGCAAATGGATATTATGCCGAATAATACAATCGTGCTAGCTGATATGTATTAAATCCCTGCTGAATGCCATCCATAGTTGTAGACTCTGAGGGTACAGCAGGGAACAGGACAAGCTTCCCTGCTTTATAGAGCTTATATTCTTGTTGAGACCAAGAACAGCACTTGAATGAATAAATATTTGCTAAATAAATAAGCGAAAGGGTGGTTGACTGGGTTGGAGATGAATTTTCAAGAAGAGGTGACAGCAGATGGAGATAAAGGCTTGGGTACCAAGTAGATGATAGAACTAGTTACTAGGATAAAGGATCCTGAGGAGCAGGTTAGGGGCGGTTTTGGATGTGTTGAGTTGGAAGTGCTTAGCAGAGAGGATCCTCAGAGGGTCAGAGGACACCTTTCTTCTCCTCCACTTGAGTTGGTTGTAAACTTAGGAAGAGCACAAGAGGTGGCCATTAACCAGGACAACTTGACCAGGGTTCCTGTCACCAGTGGAAGCCCTCCTTTAAGGGTAAGAAACAAGCCCACCTGTTGTCCTTGGGATATTTCTGCTCCTACCAGAAGCAGGGTAGCCCTTCCTACTGCTGCTTCACTGCTCTTGCCAGGGCTAACCTGGCAGAAGTCTTTGTCAGCTTCTAAGCCCACCCAGTGTCATACTGAGGCCCACTCTTGGTGGTGGAGGGAACAACCTTGATGCTCTGGGCCCAGGATCCCTAACCCTCAGAAGTACAGCAGGCAGTGAGCAGTGAGCAAGGCAAGCAAAGCGTCATTTGTATTTACAGCTGCTCCTCTCACTCATGTTACTGCCTGACTCCACTTCGCGTCAGATCAGCAGTGGTATATTCTCAGTGGACTGTGAGCCATCCTGTGAGCTGTGCATGCAAAGGGTCTAGATTGATCACTCTTTATGAAAATCATCTTGAAACCATCCCCACCCCCACCAGTGTTTCCCAGTCTGGAAAAACTGCCTTCTGCGAAACCAGTTCCTGGGGCCAGCAAGGTTGGAGACTGCTGCTCTGGGCCATCTTGGGAAATGCTTCAGCCACACACACAAGCTAAGACCAAATCTCTTCCTGGTTTTTTTTTTTTTAATTTTTATTTATGTATTTATTTACTTTTGACTATTCTGGGTTTTCACTGCTGCCACAGACTTTTCTCTAGCTGCAGGGAGTGGGGGCTACTCTCTAGTTGAGGTGAGCAGGCTTCTGGTTCCAGTGACTTCTTTTGTGGAACTTGGGCTCTAGGGCATACAGCCTTCAGTAGTTGTGGCACATGGGCACAATAGTTGTGGCTCCAAGGCTCTAGAGCACAGGCTCCATAGTTTTGGCTCATGGGCTTAGTTGTTCCACAGCATATGGGGTCTACCCCAGGCTCAATAGTTGTGGCTCACAGGCTTAGTTGCTTAGTTGCTCCGCAGCATGTGGGATCGTCCTTGATCAGGGATTGAACTCATCTCTCCTGCACTGGCAGGCGAACTCTTTACCACTGACCCACCAGAGAAGCCCTCTATTCCTGGTTTGATGGTTGGTGGGATCTTCTCAGAGCATCCGGAATGTATTATGCATTCACTTAATCACTATTTTATTGAGCACCCACTATGTGGCAGGCACTGTTTTTATGAAACTTCGTTTACTTTTCTCTTTTCAAGTGATTTTTTCCATATGTATAGAGTATGAATGTATATGTGTATCTTCAGTGAAACATTTACATTCTACTGTCTTAGCAAATTCCGATTATATAGGTTTATCAACTCTAGTCACTCATGTTTTACATAAGGTCCATACCAGGCAGTTTTATGTGGTGGGGGATGGAGTGGCCAAAGTTTCTGCCCTTAGATGTCATATGTTGTATGCTATATATTGAATAGCAACAAGTGCTAGGGGAAGAAAGTCAAGTCCAAGATGAGTATCAATATTGGGGTAGGGATGAGAAGGTCACTTTGGAGTAAAACCCGACCTGAGATCATGGACTAGGAGATTTTGGAAAAGAGCTTTCCAGGTACAGAGCGTAAAGAGGGCGCGTGTGGCACAGCACGTCTGAGGTGCAGCACAGGGGCCGGAGTGACTGGAACGAAATGAACCAGAGTCCGGGCATGGACGTGAGGTCAGAGGGGCTTGTTGATCAAGTAAGGCTGGGGTTTTTCCCAAATGAATCACCCTCCCGGAAGTATCAGAAAGGCTACCAGCCACCAGTCCTTGGGGATCAGCCCCCTTTGGGCTGTTTCAAATACCTCTGAGTCATAAGGAATGAAGCGTAACTCTACATAAGATCCGTGAATCATGTAATTCAAATCCTCCAGTGGACCTTCTCGCAGAGAAAGTCACAGACAGGGACAAGGAAAGAGGCCAGGAAACCTCAAGGACTAAATAGACGGGCTCTTTGGCCTGAAGTTTCAGGCACCAGGTCAAGTAAAGAGCCATGGCCTTGGAAAGGTGAGTGCTCCCCCATCAGCTGTGAGGCTTGGGAGCCGGCTCGGGGCCGGTCTTCACTGCCTCCAGCAGCCCTCATCCCCTTCCCGGCCGATGAACCCTTGGTTCTCTCTGTATTCCAAGAGCTCCCCTGGCAGCCTACAGCCAGAGTGGGGCTTTCTAAGGAGCCTTGGATGCTGGAACTCAGGATCGGCTAAAGCACTGAGGGTGAGGCCACCCCACAAGCCTTAGGGCTGCCTACCTTGTCCTTCCTGACTGTCCCTGGATGGGGTAAGGGAGCTGAGAAGTCACCCATGGGGTGTGTGTGGGTGTGTGTGTGTGTGTGTTTACTGGGGAAGGAGAGGCTATTGAGGGGAGTCTCAGCCTCTGCGGGGACGTACAGCCAAGTTTAGGGTGAGCTGTAGGAGGACCCGAACTTCAAATGCTGGGCCCTCTGGCTGGAGTTCTGTGTCTCCTGGAAGGAGCCGGCAGAATGCTTCATTTGAGGAACAAATGCTCAAATTAGAATGGAGCAGAAGGGCTGGTCACTCACTGAATTTCAACAACTCCCACCATAGCATGGGTCAGAGGCACACCATTTCCTGCTCCTGCTGCTTGCAGCAGCCTTGCTGGCCTGCACAGCTACGAGGCTGGGAGCCCCCAGAAAGACACACCTGAGCCAACCTCCCGTAGATGTTCCCTCGGTGAGAGTGGCATGACTGAATGTTGCTTCTGCTCTCATAATCCAGGTTCAGGTCTGTTTTACTTATGGGCCCGGAAACCCCTGGAAGGCAGGAGCCATGTCTCCCAGTCTTGGCTGCCAGCTCCTGCCCCAAGGCCAGCACATGCCCGCTGCCAAAACTCACAGAGGACCTCCTGTGTGCCGGGCTCTGGTGAGCTCTGGTGCATGCTACTGGATAAATGAGCAAGCTTCCCAGCTGTACAAAGGCTGGGAAAGGGGTCTGCCCAAAGCTAGACAGAAGCTCACCATCCTGACTCTACCGGAAAGTTCTTCCCAAGGTGTTCCTAAAATAGGCCAGTCCACTCTCTCAATTCAGGGTGTACCCAGAGGACGGTACCCCGCCTTCCCCTTCTGGAGCCCTTGACCGTCCTGCTCAGGTCACAGAGGCCCATGCCTGAGAAATTAAGCTCAGGGCTCACATCGTGGCTTGTACCCAAGGTGAGGGCTTTTATTTACAGAAAGGCCTGGGTGGATCTAGGGTTTGGTGGGAAAGGGTGATGGCAAGAAGGGAAGGGAGATGGGTGTTTAAATACTCAGGTGGGAGGAAGGCAGGGAGGAAGTAGTGGACTGGCTTAAGGATGGCCACCCCTGGGCAGCCCAGGGCGTGCAGAGGGGATCAGGAACCAGCAAAGGCCTCAGTCCACTTGCCCCAAGGACAAGATGGCCAGTGGAGGATGGTGAGATTAAGGAGACCTTTGTTTGGGTGACATCCGAGCGCTGCTCCGGGAAGGGCTCTCCAGCGCAGCATGCCCTGTCTGCTGGCCACACCTTTTCACTCTGATGCCCTCCCGGCCCCTCCCCCATGTTTGAGAATTTCCTTCTCCTCAGGACTCCTAGGTCCCAGATGGAAGGCCCTGGGAAAGCCAGGTTCCTGGGCTGAGGCATGGGGTGCATGTCCATCCAGAGGGGCCTGAGTCCTTCCCCCCCAGGAGGCCCCCTGGGCTCTGTCTTGGCCTGATGCTCACGGCCCTTTGATGGATCCGGGTTCTGTGAGGCGTGCAGAGGCATAGGCTGAGGCTCCAAGGCAGGCTGCGGGCTCACAGAAGCCTGGCAGCCCCACGGGGCCTGGCAGGCCAGGTCGGCCTGCGTCTCCTGGGGCCCCTGGGGCCCCTCGATCTCCATCTTTGCCATTGATGGCCTGACCAGGCCGGCCAGGCAGTCCTATGAAAGGGAAAAAGTCAAGACGTCAAAGCCTCCTCCTATCTCGGCCTTAGCATTCCTAAGTCTCATTTCAGTTTCAGAGAAACTGAAGCCAAGGACACCACAGAGAGGAGGGACCCTGCCCCAGACACAGGCTCTAAGAGAGTCATGTCGCGGTGTCCATTACTCCCAGTCAGTGAGTCTGGGGGGCAAACGCCCCTTCCTTTCCCTCCGGAAAGCAGATTTTTGTGTAACCCAGGAAGCCCTCAGAATCTTAGTTGACTGTTTCCTGGCCAGACCCCACCCAGAGGCTCCTGGGAACATGGTTGAGGCCTCCATGGAAGGGACTCGGTTGTCTCTGGGTCATTAATCCTAGACCTGAGGGTCAGGACTGCCCTGGGCTTTTATTTACAGAAAGGCCTGGGTGGATCTAGGGTTTGGTGGGAAAGGGTGATGGCAAGGGAAGGGAGATGGGTGTTTAAATACTCAGGTGGGAGGAAGGCAGGGAGGAAGTAGTGGACTGGCTTAAGGATGGCCACCCCTGGGCAGCCCAGGGCGTGCAGAGGGGATCAGGAACCAGCAAAGGCCTCAGTCCACTTGCCCCAAGGACAAGATGGCCAGTGGAGGATGGTGAGATTAAGGAGACCTTTGTTTGGGTGACATCCGAGCGCTGCTCCGGGAAGGGCTCTCCAGCGCAGCATGCCCTGTCTGCTGGCCACACCTTTTCACTCTGATGCCCTCCCGGCCCCTCCCCCATGTTTGAGAATTTCCTTCTCCTCAGGACTCCTAGGTCCCAGATGGAAGGCCCTGGGAAAGCCAGGTTCCTGGGCTGAGGCATGGGGTGCATGTCCATCCAGAGGGGCCTGAGTCCTTCCCCCCCAGGAGGCCCCCTGGGCTCTGTCTTGGCCTGATGCTCACGGCCCTTTGATGGATCCGGGTTCTGTGAGGCGTGCAGAGGCATAGGCTGAGGCTCCAAGGCAGGCTGCGGGCTCACAGAAGCCTGGCAGCCCCACGGGGCCTGGCAGGCCAGGTCGGCCTGCGTCTCCTGGGGCCCCTGGGGCCCCTCGATCTCCATCTTTGCCATTGATGGCCTGACCAGGCCGGCCAGGCAGTCCTATGAAAGGGAAAAAGTCAAGACGTCAAAGCCTCCTCCTATCTCGGCCTTAGCATTCCTAAGTCTCATTTCAGTTTCAGAGAAACTGAAGCCAAGGACACCACAGAGAGGAGGGACCCTGCCCCAGACACAGGCTCTAAGAGAGTCATGTCGCGGTGTCCATTACTCCCAGTCAGTGAGTCTGGGGGGCAAACGCCCCTTCCTTTCCCTCCGGAAAGCAGATTTTTGTGTAACCCAGGAAGCCCTCAGAATCTTAGTTGACTGTTTCCTGGCCAGACCCCACCCAGAGGCTCCTGGGAACATGGTTGAGGCCTCCATGGAAGGGACTCGGTTGTCTCTGGGTCATTAATCCTAGACCTGAGGGTCAGGACTGCCCCTGGGCAGGGCCAAGGGCTTACCTGGGATCCCAGGGGGCCCAGGCATCCCGGGATGTCCACGTCCAACTTCTCCCTGATCACCCTTCTCTCCACGTTTTCCTGTAGAGAAAGAAGCCAACCTTAGTTTTTCAGAATAGGAAATTTCTTTTTTCTACTTGGCTTGCTATTTAATTTCTATTTCTATTTCACACACAATAATTATTTGTTTTGTGCTAGTTTATAACTGAGGAAAGTTGGAAATGACTGCAAAACTGATTAAAATCTGATTAAATAAAGGCAAGTTCAAAAGGTGGCAGACTATAGAAGCTGATAAAAGTTCATTACATGAAAGTGTCTGATAATGTCAATAGTCAGCCTTTACTATATACCAACTCCATGTAAATCACCCCTAAATGCAATCCTCATGACAACTATGGGGTTGTTGCTATGAATATCTCCATTTTACACGTGGTAAATCTATGCCCCAGGAAGATTAACAGGTGATTTATCCAAGAGCCACGAAGAGGAAGTGGCAGAGCCTGGACTCACACCTGTTCGGTGACTCCAGCTTGCCTTCTCTACTGTCTTTTGTTAATTTCCCTCCCCACTTCTAGAGACATGGAGGGATGTTTATGGAGTGCTATTAAGTCAGTATAAGACAGAAAGAACCCCACCCGGCAAAAAAAAAGACCTCAGGCTATAAACTAGTGTATTTGTTTCTGTCAATTTACTACTGAAAAAGCAAGCCCAGGAGTTAGACGGGAGAGACACGGGTGAGTGTCTCTAGCTCATCGTGGGAAGTGGCATGATGAAAGGGAAGAGAACACTGGATGCTGAGCAATCAGCTCGCAGAACTGAGCCTCCGGGGGCTGGTCTTGGCCACCTCCCCACCTCCCGGCCACCGCAGAATAGCACTCACCCTTGGGCCCGGTGTTGCCAATCTGACCCACAGCTCCCACGATGCCAGGAATGCCCCGAGGGCCAGGGTGCCCATGGGGTCCCTGTTTGCCTGGGTACCCAGGAGGCCCAGGAGGTCCTGGGGGACCCATCATCCCGGTTGCACCCAGGGCCTCCCGTTTGGCACTCACAGCCATCTCTGCCAGTTGCTCTGGAGGGAGGGAGAGGATGGAGAAGTCTGGGTTTGGCTTAGTAAATGGGAAGGCAGAGCATCCGGGCCTCTGGCTCCCGCCCCCCGCGGGTGCAGAGTAACCTCCCCCTTCCTCAGGCTTTTTTGCAGATGTTAAAGGTCCTGAGAGGGTATGGATATATGTAAGGTCCCCAGCCCCTGGGAGGCAGAGGTGGACTGGCCACCCAGGACTCCAGACACTCCTGCCAGGCCAGGTGGAGAGGCTCCTGAAGGCGGCGGTGCCTGGAGGCAAGGAGGAGTTGGTGCCCCTCACCTTGCAGCATCTTGAGCACCACGTCCTCGATGTGCTGGTCACTGGCGTCTCGGCCCTAAAAGCAGAGGGCAGTCTTTCAGGAAGAAGGCCCTGGCTGCCAGGTCCGACTGCCCCAGTACTATGACCTCCTCCTGTTGCCATTTTCTCACCCAAGTTATTTTTAGAAGGCCCTGGCTGGGGCAGGTCCGGACCCCGCCCCAGAATACAGACCCAATGACTACCCCAGGAAGATTAACAGGTGATTTATCCAAGAGCCACGAAGAGGAAGTGGCAGAGCCTGGACTCACACCTGTTCGGTGACTCCAGCTTGCCTTCTCTACTGTCTTTTGTTAATTTCCCTCCCCACTTCTAGAGACATGGAGGGATGTTTATGGAGTGCTATTAAGTCAGTATAAGACAGAAAGAACCCCACCCGGCAAAAAAAAAGACCTCAGGCTATAAACTAGTGTATTTGTTTCTGTCAATTTACTACTGAAAAAGCAAGCCCAGGAGTTAGACGGGAGAGACACGGGTGAGTGTCTCTAGCTCATCGTGGGAAGTGGCATGATGAAAGGGAAGAGAACACTGGATGCTGAGCAATCAGCTCGCAGAACTGAGCCTCCGGGGGCTGGTCTTGGCCACCTCCCCACCTCCCGGCCACCGCAGAATAGCACTCACCCTTGGGCCCGGTGTTGCCAATCTGACCCACAGCTCCCACGATGCCAGGAATGCCCCGAGGGCCAGGGTGCCCATGGGGTCCCTGTTTGCCTGGGTACCCAGGAGGCCCAGGAGGTCCTGGGGGACCCATCATCCCGGTTGCACCCAGGGCCTCCCGTTTGGCACTCACAGCCATCTCTGCCAGTTGCTCTGGAGGGAGGGAGAGGATGGAGAAGTCTGGGTTTGGCTTAGTAAATGGGAAGGCAGAGCATCCGGGCCTCTGGCTCCCGCCCCCCGCGGGTGCAGAGTAACCTCCCCCTTCCTCAGGCTTTTTTGCAGATGTTAAAGGTCCTGAGAGGGTATGGATATATGTAAGGTCCCCAGCCCCTGGGAGGCAGAGGTGGACTGGCCACCCAGGACTCCAGACACTCCTGCCAGGCCAGGTGGAGAGGCTCCTGAAGGGCGGCGGTGCCTGGAGGCAAGGAGGAGTTGGTGCCCCTCACCTTGCAGCATCTTGAGCACCACGTCCTCGATGTGCTGGTCACTGGCGTCTCGGCCCTAAAAGCAGAGGGCAGTCTTTCAGGAAGAAGGCCCTGGCTGCCAGGTCCGACTGCCCCAGTACTATGACCTCCTCCTGTTGCCATTTTCTCACCCAAGTTATTTTTAGCTCTAACTGGAAACCCTCCAGCACCCACACTTCTCTCTGATCTTGGGGCTCAGGACTAGCCTCAGGGAAGCCAACTTCCTCTAGGAACTCCCAGTCTTTGGGGAATGAGCAGCAACCCAATGAGATGCCTTCCCCTGGAGGCCAACTCACCGCCACGCCCTGCCGCCCAGGCTGTCCAGGCAAGCCCCGGTCTCCAACCAGTCCTCGCGGGCCCGGGGGCCCTGGGTAGCCCTGCACCCCCGGGGCACCTGCATCTCCGCTGGGGCCAGGGTAGCCAGGTTCTCCACGGACTCCTTGCTGCCAGGCGGGGTGGGTGCAGAGCTGGGGTCAGAGGACTCATGTGCAGGGACGCGGTTGGGGGTGTGTAGGAATAGGGGAAGGATGGAGCGGGAGGGAGGGAAGCCTGGGGAGTCCCGGTCCCACTTGCATGCGCAGCAGCAGCCGCAGTCCTCACCTGTCCTTTGGGTCCTGGCTCGCCTGACTCGCCCTGCAGGCACAAGGAGGTGCTGTCTTGAGGCAGTGGGGTACCGGGGCCACCCGCTGCTCCCCTCCACCCCACGCAGCCCACTCACCTTCTCTCCTTTCTCTCCTGGGAGGCCAGCCACCCCCGGGTCGCCCTGCAGATTGAGACTGAGTCAGGCCGCGATGGCTGTGGGAGCAGGGGCTTCACTGGCCTGTGATACCCCATCCCCTGGACACCCTGACTAGGGGGCAGGGGCGAGAGGGGCGGGGAAGAGGGGGTTCTGGCACTCACCACTCCGCCGCGGGGCCCGGTCTTCCCTGGGGAGCCCTGTAGAAATTGAGGAGTCGGGAGCTTTGTGAGCTCCAGTCCACAGGAGGCTCGACCCACAGGGTTTCCCCAGTCCCGGCTGCCAGCCCCAGCCCCCTCCGCAGCTCCGCCTCACTCCCCAGGACCCCTGGGGACCTGCAGAGAGTAATTTTTCCATGCAGATTTGCAGCACTGGAGGATTTCACTGCACTCAGCCCTGACCCCTTCCCCAGGGTCTGAAGGCCCCCTTCCCTGTTACTTTCCAGTCCCATTTAGTACCTTGTCTCCCTTGATGCCTGGCAAGCCTTGGGGCCCTGGAATTCCAGGAGGGCCCTGTTCCCCCTTGGGGCCCTGGCGAGAAAGAAACCAGAGAGTCAGCCAGATGAGGTGCCCAGGCATGCTCCCAGCGCGGTCTCAGCTGCCTGCACTCACCTGCCTGCCTTGAGGGCCTGGCTGCCCCACTGGCCCCCTCTCACCGTGGTCACCCTGAAATGGAAAGTGAAGGTCACACCCAGCCATCAGCGGGGGTAGCCTCTCCCTGCCAGATCCCAGACCCTGCGTGGTCAGAGTGCCCTCTATTCCTGCGGTCATCACTGTGGCGATCCTTGGCTCCACTTCACAGACTAGTAGACTGAGGCCCTAGCTGGGGAGGCCTCTTGCACACTGGGCAGGACTGGCTGGTGCTGGAGCCTTAAGAGCACCCAGATCCTGGGTCCAGCAGTGTCAGCTGCTGCAGAGGCACCCAGGGAGGGGTCACTGGGCCAGGAGCTTACCTTCTGCCCCATGATGCCCTGGGGACCGATTTCTCCTCGAGGGCCTGGCTCTCCCTGGGGGACAGAGACATCAGGGGTGAGCAGCAGCCTGGAGGATCCCTCCTTTGCACACCTGGCCAACCCCTAACTGCCCCTGGGGCTCAGCGAATTTGCTTCATCAGGGACGGGTTCTTCACCCCGTTCTTTGGGTCCCCATCCTTTTCAGCTTCATAAAACCCAATGCATCCACAGTTGTCACACAATCATTTTATTTAATTCAATGTCTGTCTTTCTCACAAAACTGTAAGCTCCTTGTAAACAGGAGATGGTCTCGGTGTCTAGCAGGTTGCAGATATTTGATGGATGTTTATGGAGTGAATGAATGACTGCCTGCTGGATTTTCAGCCCCAGTTGTCTGGAGCGGTTATACCGCAGGACAGGAGCAGCCCCACCTTCTCTGCCCTGTACACAGGGAAACGGGTGCCAGAGAGACAAGCGCTTCCCCGGGTCAATGGCAGAGCCATGACTGGCACGGAGGGCACTCCTAGGCTAGGCTGTACCCCACAGTCTCACTCAGGCTGCATACGCTGAAAGCAGGGTCCTCGGGCCTGGAGGGAGGAGTGGGGAGGGAGCAAATCAAGAACAGCCCTTGTGTCAGACAAGCGGGCACGCACCTCCTTCCCGGGGGGACCGGAGACTCCAGGGAAGCCCTGCCGGCCTGGCTCACCCTGCAGGAAAACAGAATTCTAAGGTCAGTCTGTGGAGCCCAGTCAGGGTTGGAGAAGCCAGGTGAACACTAAACAGACTCCGGAACCAAACAGGTTGGGAAGGGGAGAGGGTTCTTGGTCAGGTCCTCTGGACTCCACTGGATCGTCGCCATCCTGTTCGCTAGCAAGGAGGAGGAGGAGGAGGGCTGGGAGGAGGCCCCAGGAGAGAGGTGGTTAGGCCCAATGGATGTGGGTCTGAGGTCTGGGCCTTGAAGTCTTTAAGCCATGCCCCTGGTCCCTGCCTTCAGGCTCCCTCGCTCAGATGAAGCCGACTCTGCCTCCAGCTAGGGCCACCTCACCTTGTCTCCAGGGCCTCCTTTTGTCCCATGCATACCAGGCACACCCTGTGGAAGGAAGCTGATGTCAGTTTCTCCCCTCGCTGTGGGGATCCCTGTGCATCTGCTACTTCACTCCCCAAATTCCTCCTCTGCCTTGTGGGAGCTGAAGAACAGGAGGCTCAGCCGTGAATTTGACTGCACCCAGCCCTGACTCCTTCGTGAAAGAGGAGCGGGCACAGAAGGACCTGGGGTCCGTGGAGACCAGAAGAGCACGCGTGAGTGCACACAGGAACACATCTCATGCATTTTGAATGTCACACAATCATTTTATTTAATTCGAGGTCTGTCTTTCTCCCACTACTGTAAGCTCCTTGTAAACAGGAGATGGTCTCGGTGTCTAGCAGGTTGCAGATATTTGATGGATGTTTATGGAGTGAATGAATGACTGCCTGCTGGATTTTCAGCCCCAGTTGTCTGGAGCGGTTATACCGCAGGACAGGAGCAGCCCCACCTTCTCTGCCCTGTACACAGGGAAACGGGTGCCAGAGAGACAAGCGCTTCCCCGGGTCAATGGCAGAGCCATGACTGGCACGGAGGGCACTCCTAGGCTAGGCTGTACCCCACAGTCTCACTCAGGCTGCATACGCTGAAAGCAGGGTCCTCGGGCCTGGAGGGAGGAGTGGGGAGGGAGCAAATCAAGAACAGCCCTTGTGTCAGACAAGCGGGCACGCACCTCCTTCCCGGGGGGACCGGAGACTCCAGGGAAGCCCTGCCGGCCTGGCTCACCCTGCAGGAAAACAGAATTCTAAGGTCAGTCTGTGGAGCCCAGTCAGGGTTGGAGAAGCCAGGTGAACACTAAACAGACTCCGGAACCAAACAGGTTGGGAAGGGGAGAGGGTTCTTGGTCAGGTCCTCTGGACTCCACTGGATCGTCGCCATCCTGTTCGCTAGCAAGGAGGAGGAGGAGGAGGGCTGGGAGGGAGGCCCCAGGAGAGAGGTGGTTAGGCCCAATGGATGTGGGTCTGAGGTCTGGGCCTTGAAGTCTTTAAGCCATGCCCCTGGTCCCTGCCTTCAGGCTCCCTCGCTCAGATGAAGCCGACTCTGCCTCCAGCTAGGGGCCACCTCACCTTGTCTCCAGGGCCTCCTTTTGTCCCAGGCATACCAGGCACACCCTGTGGAAGGAAGCTGATGTCAGTTTCTCCCCTGGCTGTGGGGATCCCTGTGCATCTGCTACTTCACTCCCCAAATTCCTCCTCTGCCTTGTGGGAGCTGAAGAACAGGAGGCTCAGCCGTGAATTTGACTGCACCCAGCCCTGACTCCTTCGTGAAAGAGGAGCGGGCACAGAAGGACCTGGGGTCCGTGGAGACCAGAAGAGCACGCGTGAGTGCACACAGGAACACAGTCTGCTCATGGGACGTGTTAGCACACCTCGGCTTTGGTAACCCTGGCTGGGAGGGATGGGGGTTCCCAAAAGGTGTGGGAGGGAAGTGGGCCTGAATGGTGAGAAGGCTCTGAGATGGGAAGGGCATTCCCAGAAGAGGGTCCAATAAAGGCCTGAATGGGTGGAGGTAGAAAAGCTAAGGTTATGTTGAGAAAGGAGAGGATGAGGAAGGGCAGTGGCTGATGAGGCAGAAGGGAGAGGCGGGCTCAGCTGATGGTGGTCCTCGGAGGCTAAGATGAGTTGTGAGGATAAGGAGAGTAGCTGTCCTGGTCAGAACTGGTCCCCTGCCACTTTCTGAGCCTCAGTAACTCTATGGAATGACTGGACAGAAGAACTTCTTCCTGGAGGTAGCAGGGGTAGGGGTGCCATGGAAGCTGCTTTGGCAGGCAAATGGTCAGTTGCACTTAGCCAGCACAGAGGGTTGATATGGTCTAAGGCAAGGCTGGAACAACTATCCAGATGACGAGGCCTAAGCCAGGCCAGAGCTGGTGAGGGGCCTGACCTGAGTAGGGACCAGGACTACAGCACGAGTCCTGGGGATGTGACTTCCACCTCCTCGGCCACTCACACCCCTCTGGGGAGGTGGACTACAGAGTGCCTGGCCTCTTAGTGCAGAAGTGACTTGCCCTGCGGCAGCCTCCACGGCTCCAGCCCGTACTCACCGCTAGGCCCTGGTGGCCTGGGTTTCCTGGCCGCCCCGCCTGTCCGCGCTCCCAGCCCGTGACTCCAGGGGCCCTAGCTCCCACCTGGAGGGTGGGGAAGAAGGAATGTCGGTGAAGCCGACTCTGCCTCCAGCTAGGGCCACCTCACCTTGTCTCCAGGGCCTCCTTTTGTCCCAGGCATACCAGGCACACCCTGTGGAAGGAAGCTGATGTCAGTTTCTCCCCTGGCTGTGGGGATCCCTGTGCATCTGCTACTTCACTCCCCAAATTCCTCCTCTGCCTTGTGGGAGCTGAAGAACAGGAGGCTCAGCCGTGAATTTGACTGCACCCAGCCCTGACTCCTTCGTGAAAGAGGAGCGGGCACAGAAGGACCTGGGGTCCGTGGAGACCAGAAGAGCACGCGTGAGTGCACACAGGAACACAGTCTGCTCATGGGACGTGTTAGCACACCTCGGCTTTGGTAACCCTGGCTGGGAGGGATGGGGGTTCCCAAAAGGTGTGGGAGGGAAGTGGGCCTGAATGGTGAGAAGGCTCTGAGATGGGAAGGGCATTCCCAGAAGAGGGTCCAATAAAGGCCTGAATGGGTGGAGGTAGAAAAGCTAAGGTTATGTTGAGAAAGGAGAGGATGAGGAAGGGCAGTGGCTGATGAGGCAGAAGGGAGAGGCGGGCTCAGCTGATGGTGGTCCTCGGAGGCTAAGATGAGTTGTGAGGATAAGGAGAGTAGCTGTCCTGGTCAGAACTGGTCCCCTGCCACTTTCTGAGCCTCAGTAACTCTATGGAATGACTGGACAGAAGAACTTCTTCCTGGAGGTAGCAGGGGTAGGGGTGCCATGGAAGCTGCTTTGGCAGGCAAATGGTCAGTTGCACTTAGCCAGCACAGAGGGTTGATATGGTCTAAGGCAAGGCTGGAACAACTATCCAGATGACGAGGCCTAAGCCAGGCCAGAGCTGGTGAGGGGCCTGACCTGAGTAGGGACCAGGACTACAGCACGAGTCCTGGGGATGTGACTTCCACCTCCTCGGCCACTCACACCCCTCTGGGGAGGTGGACTACAGAGTGCCTGGCCTCTTAGTGCAGAAGTGACTTGCCCTGCGGCAGCCTCCACGGCTCCAGCCCGTACTCACCGCTAGGCCCTGGTGGCCTGGGTTTCCTGGCCGCCCCGCCTGTCCTGCGCTGCCCTGTGAGAGACAGAACCAGAGGCACAAGTGAGAGCTCCAGCCAGGGGGTCCATAGCTCCCACCTGAGTGCCGGCAGGGAAACTGAGGCCCCAAAGCAAGAAGGAATGTGTCGGTGACATGCCTGAGGATCTCAGGCTCCAAGGCTCAGGGTGACGGGACTCAGAGCCTCAGCTGGGAGGGGTCCTGACCCTTGCTCCCACCTAGCGGCCATGCCCCCTCTTACCTTCATGCCAGGCACGCCTGGGGTCCCATCCTTGCCGTCGATGCCCGGGGGGCCCTGAGAGGAGGAAGGTTGAAGGGAGACTCACAAGGGGGTGATGCCTGGGATCAGGCCCCCCACCCATGCCCCTTTGTGAGGGGCAGTGTGCAGGTAAGAAGTTGGCCTGGTCATCTGGGGAAGCTCCAGCATCTAATTAGTGGAGAGGAGTGCTAGTGGGAAGGAATTGGGATGGTTGAGAGTCTTTCCCAGGACCTCTCCTCCATCACCACCCTATTTACAGGTAAAAAAACTGACACACAGAAAGAGGGCATTTCCCGAGGTGACAGAGCCAGCCCACCAGCAACAGAGATCAATCTAGAATGCCAGGCTCCTCCTCTGGGGCTCAGAGAGCCGCCTGGACGCTGTCCTCCATCCACTTACGGTGGCTCCCTTCGGGCCTGTTATTCCCTGGGGTCCTCGAACTCCTTGGCTGCCCTGCAAAGTAGACAGAGATCAGACCACCTTCCGGAGGTTGAACCCCTGCCTGGCTGTTCAGAGACGAGAACAGCTGAGAACAGTGACCTCCTGCGCCCAGGGTCCCTGTGGCATAGGCCATGCTGTGCAGGGGCTGGTGGGGTGAGCTCTAGTTGGGCGACTTTGCCCTGGACCCAGCGGGAGGGAGTAGAGGTCAACACCAAGAAGCACAGGGGAGGAGCCAGTGTGACCCACCGAGGCCCAGAGCAACCCTGGTGTGAAGAAACCCAGGGACCAAAGACAATGCGTTTGGGTCTTGATTTGAACAAGAGCCCTGAAAAGACATTGCTGGGTTCATTGGGAAAGAGTGCACAAGACTTAGATGATGTTCAGGAACAACTGGTTGGTATGATAGTGATATTGTGGTCATGTAGAGACAGAACCAGAGGCACAAGTGGGTAGGGCCATAGCTCCCACCTGAGTGCCGGCAGGGAAACTGAGGCCCCAAAGCAAGAAGGAATGTCGGTGACATGCCTGAGGATCTCAGGCTCCAAGGCTCAGGGTGACGGGACTCAGAGCCTCAGCTGGGAGGGGTCCTGACCCTTGCTCCCACCTAGCGGCCATGCCCCCTCTTACCTTCATGCCAGGCACGCCTGGGGTCCCATCCTTGCCGTCGATGCCCGGGGGGCCCTGAGAGGAGGAAGGTTGAAGGGAGACTCACAAGGGGGTGATGCCTGGGATCAGGCCCCCCACCCATGCCCCTTTGTGAGGGGCAGTGTGCAGGTAAGAAGTTGGCCTGGTCATCTGGGGAAGCTCCAGCATCTAATTAGTGGAGAGGAGTGCTAGTGGGAAGGAATTCGGGGGGATGGTTGAGAGTCTTTCCCAGGACCTCTCCTCCATCACCACCCTATTTACAGGTAAAAAAACTGACACACAGAAAGAGGGCATTTCCCGAGGTGACAGAGCCAGCCCACCAGCAACAGAGATCAATCTAGAATGCCAGGCTCCTCCTCTGGGGGCTCAGAGAGCCGCCTGGACGCTGTCCTCCATCCACTTACGGTGGCTCCCTTCGGGCCTGTTATTCCCTGGGGTCCTCGAACTCCTTGGCTGCCCTGCAAAGTAGACAGAGATCAGACCACCTTCCGGAGGTTGAACCCCTGCCTGGCTGTTCAGAGACGAGAACAGCTGAGAACAGTGACCTCCTGCGCCCAGGGTCCCTGTGGCATAGGCCATGCTGTGCAGGGGCTGGTGGGGTGAGCTCTAGTTGGGCGACTTTGCCCTGGACCCAGCGGGAGGGAGTAGAGGTCAACACCAAGAAGCACAGGGGAGGAGCCAGTGTGACCCACCGAGGCCCAGAGCAACCCTGGTGTGAAGAAACCCAGGGACCAAAGACAATGCGTTTGGGTCTTGATTTGAACAAGAGCCCTGAAAAGACATTGCTGGGTTCATTGGGAAAGAGTGAGCACAAGCTGATGCTTAGATGATGTTCAGGAACAACTGGTTGGTATGATAGTGATATTGTGGTCATGTGAGGAACCTTATTTTTTAAGAGCTACATTTAGAAGATGGGCAACATGCCATCATGCTAAGAATTTGCTTGAAAATACCACAGCCAAGCAATGAAGTAAAGGAAAGAAGGGGAGAAGGGGCTGGATGAAGGAAGTGTGGCAAAAGATTAATCTGGGGAGTGAAGCACATAGAGGTTCACTATATTATTCTCCTTTTCCTTGTGTCTAAAAACTCACATAATAAAAAAAAACCTAACAATAAAAACACTAACTTTACTTTCTGCCTCAATTTTTTCTATAAACTCAAAACTGCTCAAAAGAAATACTCTTATTATTTTACAAAAAGAAAGAACTAAGAGAACTGGGATCTGGGCCTAATCCCATTAGCCCCATCACTGATTTGTTGGAATTTCATTGTCTGGCCCCATGGGACACAGCTTCTCCCAAAGTCTGAATTTGACAGCAGCGGGCGGGGTATGGAGGAGGGGGCTGCAGGGCTGGCTGGGCCCTGGGCACAGACGTCCTGCCTCCCATCAGCGGCTCCCACACAGAGACACAGGATAACGCACGTGCACCGGCGCGTGTGTGTGCGCACACAGACACACGTGTGCAAGTCTGTTCATACACCTGAGCCTTGGGTGGAGCTGAGTCCCCCCAGTTCTCCCCGGACCCTGATTGCAACCGGGGTGCCTGAGGACTCACCACGTCGCCCTTCTCTCCAGCTCGGCCTGGAGGCCCCCGTGGACCTTCCTCACCCTGGCAGGAAGGAGAGACAGAAATGCAAGCTACGTGGGGTCAGAGGAAGCCGCACCCTTTGCAGCCCCAGGAGCCGCGTACAGGGGAGGAGAGCAGGGGCGGGGAGCAGGCGAAGACTCACGGGTGACCCGGCGGCACCGATGGAGCCCACCATGCCTTTGTACCCCTGAGGACCCTGGGGAGAGGAGAAGCTGTGAGTCAGTCCTGGCTTGACCCCAGAGGCCAGAGGGCTGGTCTGGACAGCTTTTGCAGGACACCCCTGGACCCACTCACCGTCTCTCCTTTGGGTCCTGCCAAACACTGGGTTCATTGGGAAAGAGTGAGCACAAGCTGATGCTTAGATGATGTTCAGGAACAACTGGTTGGTATGATAGTGATATTGTGGTCATGTGAGGAACCTTATTTTTTAAGAGCTACATTTAGAAGATGGGCAACATGCCATCATGCTAAGAATTTGCTTGAAAATACCACAGCCAAGCAATGAAGTAAAGGAAAGAAGGGGAGAAGGGGCTGGATGAAGGAAGTGTGGCAAAAGATTAATCTGGGGAGTGAAGCACATAGAGGTTCACTATATTATTCTCCTTTTCCTTGTGTCTAAAAACTCACATAATAAAAAAAAACCTAACAATAAAAACACTAACTTTACTTTCTGCCTCAATTTTTTCTATAAACTCAAAACTGCTCAAAAGAAATACTCTTATTATTTTACAAAAAGAAAGAACTAAGAGAACTGGGATCTGGGCCTAATCCCATTAGCCCCATCACTGATTTGTTGGAATTTCATTGTCTGGCCCCATGGGACACAGCTTCTCCCAAAGTCTGAATTTGACAGCAGCGGGCGGGGTATGGAGGAGGGGGCTGCAGGGCTGGCTGGGCCCTGGGCACAGACGTCCTGCCTCCCATCAGCGGCTCCCACACAGAGACACAGGATAACGCACGTGCACCGGCGCGTGTGTGTGCGCACACAGACACACGTGTGCAAGTCTGTTCATACACCTGAGCCTTGGGTGGAGCTGAGTCCCCCCAGTTCTCCCCGGACCCTGATTGCAACCGGGGTGCCTGAGGACTCACCACGTCGCCCTTCTCTCCAGCTCGGCCTGGAGGCCCCCGTGGACCTTCCTCACCCTGGCAGGAAGGAGAGACAGAAATGCAAGCTACGTGGGGTCAGAGGAAGCCGCACCCTTTGCAGCCCCAGGAGCCGCGTACAGGGGAGGAGAGCAGGGGCGGGGAGCAGGCGAAGACTCACGGGTGACCCGGCGGCACCGATGGAGCCCACCATGCCTTTGTACCCCTGAGGACCCTGGGGAGAGGAGAAGCTGTGAGTCAGTCCTGGCTTGACCCCAGAGGCCAGAGGGCTGGTCTGGACAGCTTTTGCAGGACACCCCTGGACCCACTCACCGTCTCTCCTTTGGGTCCTGCCATGCCCGGGTAGCCCCTGACGCCCTGGGGACCCTGTCAAGACAAGAAAGCCAGTGAGGGCAACCAGAAGGCCCACTTTGTAACACCTCCCCTGACCCCCACCCCAGTCTTCTCAATGCCTCCCTGAGGCAGGCACCAAGTCCCCGTCACAGATGGTCACTGAGGTTCAGAGATGGGAAGGACTGGCCAGGGTCACTCAAAGGGACAGTGGCAGAACCAGGGCCTCGGCTGAGCCTTCTGGTTGACAGCTTTGGTTCCTGTCCCCGATTTCTCACAGCCAGCCTCATCCAGAGCCTCACCAGCTGGACACAGGCATCTCCTCCCCCAGTTAGAGGCCAGAGTAACAGAATAACTCCACTAAGTTCCCCTAGGAGGGGAAACGGGGGGGCCCGGGGAAAGCGTTTCTCACCGGTGGTCCAGGGATGCCTTGCTCTCCAGAGGCACCCACATCTCCCTTGGGACCCTAAGGGGCAGGACAGAGAAATCAGATAGGCAGGCAGATCGAGTGACAAACACAAGGACAACCAACAACAGCATCTTCTCAGCAAAAGCAGACAAAAAGGCGTTCTAGAAAGCATGCTGTCCCAGTGATGGGCAGATGGGGAAACAGGGGCACAGCAAAGGAAGGCACTTTCCCAGGGACATACTGACCCCGAGCCTAGGCCTCCTGCTTCCCAGCTCAAGGCTTCACCCCTGGAGCCCCACGGGGGAAGGGAAGGGAGAACGATGTGGCCAGGCTTCTGTAGGGCCAACTCCACACACCCTCCCACGGCCCTACGCCCTGGCACTCACAGGCTTCCCCTGGCGGCCGGAATCTCCCAGGAGCCCGCGTTTGCCTGGATGCCCCTGCGGGGAACCAGAAAGCTTAGAGTACGTCCCCTCTCTTCCTCCGGCTCCACCCCCCAAGACTTGGGCCATAAGCTCACCTTCACGCCCTGGAGCCCTGGGGGCCCTTTCACGCCCGCTGGACAGTTGGTAGGACACTGGAAGGGAAATCCCGCAGGTCTCTGTGCTCACTGGCCTGCCCCAGGTCAACTGGGCAGTGCTTCCCCATCTTGCCATCTTCTGACTCCCCGCACCTGGCCACGCCCCTCCGATGCAGCCCCTCCCCGTTTCCCGCGGACCCACCCTCTTGAAGGAACCTGTCTCCTTCCCCGCCCCTCTTGAGATGGCCCGCCCCTTCCGCGGACTAGCCCCGCCCCAGGCCCCGCCTCTCACCAGGAAATCCGCGCTGCCTTCCAGGCCCTGAATGGTTCCAGGGCGGCCCTGAGAAAAGATGTATGCAGATGGAACCTGACTCGAACGGTCCCCACCCCAGACTTGTGCTAGGGACCCTTGTCCTTCCCCAGCCACGCCCTGCCATGTGGGAGGCCTGAGGATACTTACCGGTTTCCCAGGGGGCCCTGGGGGCCCTGATGGTCCCTCTGGTCCGGGATCCCCCTGGCAGCAAGAAAGGCCCAAATCATACCCTTGCGCAGCCCTGCCTCAGGTCACCCCTGCCCCCTGCTCCAGCTCCTGCCACTGCGCTGTCCATCCCGCCCTCCAGGTCCCCGCCTGAGATCTGGGGAGGTCCTGGTGTGATCCACAGAGGGCACCCCGACCCTGGTGGGGTCAGCAGGAGGGGTTTTTCTACCCTAGACCCGGATGAGATCCCTGGTGGCCAGAAGCAGGCCCAGGAACTCCTGGAGCGGTGCTCAGCTTGTGCTTGAGGGCAGACGGCAGGAGATAGAGTGAGCAGAAGAGGGGCTGGGACTCACCTTGGGGCCTGTGAGTCCAATCTCACCAGGGAGGCCCACAGGTCCAGGTGGTCCCTAGGAACAAAGACATCAGCAGCTAGGATGCCCTGGAGGGTCAGCCCAGCCCTGCCACAAAGATAGGAACCCATGCCCAGAGCCTCTTTTCCCACTTTCACTTTGCAACCAACCCCAGAGAAGCTGAACATTAGAGCTTTAAGACCAGAGAATCTCAGAGCCAGTGGATAGGCCCAGAGTTCTCTGACAAGCCTGCCCGTTCTGACACCATCACAGTATGGTGGCCCCTCCCATGCTGGCCAGGTGCCTGGAAATCCTTCTGTACCCTCCTTCTCTGAGAGTCCCAGGGACCCTGTCCCATCCCTGAGGACTTACAGGAGGTCCGCAAAAGGGCCATGCCGCCTTCTCTGTGCTCACTGGCCTGCCCCAGGTCAACTGGGCAGTGCTTCCCCATCTTGCCATCTTCTGACTCCCCGCACCTGGCCACGCCCCTCCGATGCAGCCCCTCCCCGTTTCCCGCGGACCCACCCTCTTGAAGGAACCTGTCTCCTTCCCCGCCCCTCTTGAGATGGCCCGCCCCTTCCGCGGACTAGCCCCGCCCCAGGCCCCGCCTCTCACCAGGAAATCCGCGCTGCCTTCCAGGCCCTGAATGGTTCCAGGGCGGCCCTGAGAAAAGATGTATGCAGATGGAACCTGACTCGAACGGTCCCCACCCCAGACTTGTGCTAGGGACCCTTGTCCTTCCCCAGCCACGCCCTGCCATGTGGGAGGCCTGAGGATACTTACCGGTTTCCCAGGGGGCCCTGGGGGCCCTGATGGTCCCTCTGGTCCGGGATCCCCCTGGCAGCAAGAAAGGCCCAAATCATACCCTTGCGCAGCCCTGCCTCAGGTCACCCCTGCCCCCTGCTCCAGCTCCTGCCACTGCGCTGTCCATCCCGCCCTCCAGGTCCCCGCCTGAGATCTGGGGAGGTCCTGGTGTGATCCACAGAGGGCACCCCGACCCTGGTGGGGTCAGCAGGAGGGGTTTTTCTACCCTAGACCCGGATGAGATCCCTGGTGGCCAGAAGCAGGCCCAGGAACTCCTGGAGCGGTGCTCAGCTTGTGCTTGAGGGCAGACGGCAGGAGATAGAGTGAGCAGAAGAGGGGCTGGGACTCACCTTGGGGCCTGTGAGTCCAATCTCACCAGGGAGGCCCACAGGTCCAGGTGGTCCCTAGGAACAAAGACATCAGCAGCTAGGATGCCCTGGAGGGTCAGCCCAGCCCTGCCACAAAGATAGGAACCCATGCCCAGAGCCTCTTTTCCCACTTTCACTTTGCAACCAACCCCAGAGAAGCTGAACATTAGAGCTTTAAGACCAGAGAATCTCAGAGCCAGTGGATAGGCCCAGAGTTCTCTGACAAGCCTGCCCGTTTCTGACACCATCACAGTATGGTGGCCCCTCCCCATGCTGGCCAGGTGCCTGGAAATCCTTCTGTACCCTCCTTCTCTGAGAGTCCCAGGGACCCTGTCCCATCCCTGAGGACTTACAGGAGGTCCAGCAAAGCCAGGGCCCTGAAACAGAAGAAAAGATTAAGTTCATGGCTCCTTTTACAAGTCCCCTGACAAAGAATCCCTCAAAGTTCTTGCAGGTTATACTCACCGGCAGGCCGGGAGGACCTGGGAGCCCAGGCTGGCCCTGCGAAAGCAATGAGAGAGGCTCAGGGACTGGGGTCTCCCAGGTCTCTGCTCCTCTCTGACACAGCCCCTCCCAAACTCTGCTCTCTAGATTGTCCATGCGGAGCCCCTCACAGGCCATTTACCTTGACTCCAGGGATCCCCACAGGACCGGGTTCCCCCTTGGCTCCAGTTAGCCCCTGGTGAAGAAAGAGAAGATACATCTGTGAGGGACGAACCTGCTCCTTGACCCATGGGGAAAGGTGGGTCCAGAGCTCTCTCCTGGGTGGGCCCAAGCTGCCTTTCATCACACTCCACGAAGGCGTGTGGGCATCAATGCCTCACTTTCTCTTCTTCCAGTTCCCATACTAGCCCCTGATGATTATCCTCTTTTGAAAGATGAGAAACCCAGGACCAGAGATTTATAAGCCTGGACCTTACATCTCCAGTCTAGGAATCTAGAAAACCTAGATAGACATAGGTCTGCATTAGCCATTTTCTTGCTGTCTGCCCTTGGCAACTTTTTCTGAGTCTTAGTCTTATTATCTGCAAAATGGGTTGATAATCAATACTTGTTTCTCTGGGCGACTATGAAAATTACTGTGTAAGGCAATATGCTTGTAAGCTTTTCAGGGTGTAGATGAGCTCAAGGGACCCTGGTGGCTGCTCACCAAAACACTTCTGGAGCCCCACAGGTCCAGGTGGTCCCTAGGAACAAAGACATCAGCAGCTAGGATGCCCTGGAGGGTCAGCCCAGCCCTGCCACAAAGATAGGAACCCATGCCCAGAGCCTCTTTTCCCACTTTCACTTTGCAACCAACCCCAGAGAAGCTGAACATTAGAGCTTTAAGACCAGAGAATCTCAGAGCCAGTGGATAGGCCCAGAGTTCTCTGACAAGCCTGCCCGTTTCTGACACCATCACAGTATGGTGGCCCCTCCCCATGCTGGCCAGGTGCCTGGAAATCCTTCTGTACCCTCCTTCTCTGAGAGTCCCAGGGACCCTGTCCCATCCCTGAGGACTTACAGGAGGTCCGGCAAAGCCAGGGCCCTGAAACAGAAGAAAAGATTAAGTTCATGGCTCCTTTTACAAGTCCCCTGACAAAGAATCCCTCAAAGTTCTTGCAGGTTATACTCACCGGCAGGCCGGGAGGACCTGGGAGCCCAGGCTGGCCCTGCGAAAGCAATGAGAGAGGCTCAGGGACTGGGGTCTCCCAGGTCTCTGCTCCTCTCTGACACAGCCCCTCCCAAACTCTGCTCTCTAGATTGTCCATGCGGAGCCCCTCACAGGCCATTTACCTTGACTCCAGGGATCCCCACAGGACCGGGTTCCCCCTTGGCTCCAGTTAGCCCCTGGTGAAGAAAGAGAAGATACATCTGTGAGGGACGAACCTGCTCCTTGACCCATGGGGAAAGGTGGGTCCAGAGCTCTCTCCTGGGTGGGCCCAAGCTGCCTTTCATCACACTCCACGAAGGCGTGTGGGCATCAATGCCTCACTTTCTCTTCTTCCAGTTCCCATACTAGCCCCTGATGATTATCCTCTTTTGAAAGATGAGAAACCCAGGACCAGAGATTTATAAGCCTGGACCTTACATCTCCAGTCTAGGAATCTAGAAAACCTAGATAGACATAGGTCTGCATTAGCCATTTTCTTGCTGTCTGCCCTTGGCAACTTTTTCTGAGTCTTAGTCTTATTATCTGCAAAATGGGTTGATAATCAATACTTGTTTCTCTGGGCGACTATGAAAATTACTGTGTAAGGCAATATGCTTTGTAAGCTTTTCAGGGTGTAGATGAGCTCAAGGGACCCTGGTGGCTGCTCACAGCCTTAATGAGCACTTCTTGAGCCAGCAGGCCACTCAATCGGGGCCTCTTCTTTCTTCCATCTGACTCAAGTGCCTCCCCAATCAGATGACTTCCCAGTGCCCCTAGATGTGTCCCCTAGCCTATGACCTTGAGCCCGTGAGCCCCCTGGAACTCCGTGCTGCCAGCCAAATGATGTTCCTCTCCTGAGTAGTGCCTGGGGCTTTGAGGGGGAGGGGTGGAGAAAAGAAAAGGAAGGAAAGGAGGAGGCGCATAAGGACAGCTCTGCCTGGAGAATTCAGTGTGATACTCAAAGGCCAGAAATGTGAGACTAAATTCTGACAGCTGCTGACCCCTCTGGACCCCATCTGTGCCTGATTCAGTGCTCCTGGCATGGGTGTGAGGTCACAAGTCACATGAAGATAAGGGCAGTTCACAGCTGTAGAGTCTCCATCCTGCTCTGCACAGCCGGTCAAGGAAGGTGCTAGAACTGGGTTTTGGAAGTCAGTGGATGGAGCCCTAGCCTGCTCTATCTGATGCTGAGGTAGGTACTCACATCAATCCCAGGCTTCCCATCTAGCCCATCTGGTCCCGCTTTGCCAGGCTCTCCTTTCGGTCCCTTGAAAACAGAGGTGGAGCAAATATTAGCCACAAGCAGGTGAAATCTGGGAGGGTCAAAAATCAAGGAGGCAAAAGCACTCACCGGAGGGCCAGCTTTCCCAGGGGGCCCCTTGTCTCCCTGCAAGATATAAGTTGTTGGGAAAGCTTACTATGGCTCGTGTTACCCCAGATGGGCACACACAAGCCCCAGCTGGCCTGCTCACACGCTCCTCTCCTTACTTCTGCTCTGGGCCCCATCAAGCTTTGTGCTTTTTAGGAAAATAGTTTCCTTTCCTTCAAGAAAAGCAGAGGTGGCTTGAGACCAATCCCAGGCCGGCTGGAGAAAGTGATATCAACATGCAACTGAGTTCTAGACATGCCAGTGTTGGTACAGAGCCCGTCATAAGACCTGTGAATAGGTTACCTCAGAGGGTGATGCCTCTTGAGTTTGAGCAAGTGTGGGAAGAAATTTTGGGGCTTTTAGGGAAACATAGAGGGGGAGGTAAGAGAAGAGGGCAGTGGGGGGTTGGGGTCAGGAGAATGAGATGGGGCAGGGGCAAGGACTAGGGCAGGGGCAGATTCAATCTGTCCCCAGGGCAGGTAGAACCTCCTTCCCCGGTGACGAAGGATCCTTGGTGGAGAACAGACACGGTCCATGGAATCACATTCATCCCTAGAGAGGCCTCCAGGCATTTCAGAGCCTGTGAAGGCCAGAGAGCCTGGCAGAAGCCCAGAGCCCTGTGTTTGGAGGGTCGGAGCACCAGGTTGAATAGAAAGCTGTCGAGATGGGTAAATATGGGGCTGACCTCCTGGGGGGAGCATCCAGAATGAGATATTTAACCCTCACCACGGTGGGGAGAGCAGGCACGAGCCCAGCTGCTTCTAAATTGGGAAGGAAAATGCAAAGGGAGGAGGCAGGAGTCTGGCCCCCTCTGGACAGCGGTCTAGCCAAGGCTCCCAAGCTACCCTGAAGAGGCATCCAGACATGCCGGGGGCAGCGCGCGGGATTAAGGCGTCTCCCACCCCTAAAAGGGGAGGAGGGGGCGGGGGATAAGGAATCGCTGTGAGCTGTGGCCGGCTGCCGGAACAGCAGCTCCTTGTCGGCCGGCAGCTATAACGGGCTCAGCGTTCCAGGCTGGTTTGAGGTTTTTGGAGAACAAACGGGCTCCTTGTGGTTCCGGCCGGCGCCGCCTACTGGCAGCAGGGGGCCCTGCATCTCCAGGCACCAACCTCACCGCCGCCACCCCAGCCTCCGCTCCCGGTGCTCACAAAGTTCCCCTTTGTCCCCAGCCTCTCTCCCCCTCCCGTCCAGGTTACAGACTCACGTCGATTCCGTCGGATCCAGGCACTCCTGGTGGCCCTGGGGGACCCGGAGGCCCCGGCTCTCCTGGCAGACCTCTCTGAGAACACAAGGGTGCAGCCCTCAGACAGTGAGCAGAGCTGGCTGTCCAGGGGTGCACCTTTCCCTGAGGAAAGGCGGGCTCCTCAAGGAGCCGTGAAATGCCCTTTATTGTGAGCCCACTGTGTACCAGGTACTGCGGACCATTACATCTATGATCTTATTGAATGCTCGGAACTGTGAGGCCAAAACGAACGAGCCTCAATTTGCAGTGGAAGGCTCAGAAAGATGAAGGGTCCGTGACACAGGCAGTAAGCGGTGGAGGCAGAACTCCGTCCAAGGTCTGCGCAGCTCCTTCCACTGTACCGCGCAGCCCTGCTGTCGTGGGTTGGGGGGGCGGGGGGAGTAGACGGAGATGCTGGTAGTTTAAATAAACAACAGATGGTAAGGAGGACGGTACCTGGAGACGCGTAAGACCCCATGAACGGTGGCTCGGATTATGTTTAGATGGATGACATACTGACGATGAATAGGGACCCCCTCTCTCCCCTTGGTGCAGACGGGGAAGTTGCAGAGGCGCAAAGAGATGGGGTGGGGGATCTATGGAGCGCAAGCCTGTTGTCTCCTACTCAGGACACCCCTCTTCCAGCTCCGCTCCTCTGTCCTCGGTAGAGCAGCGCTCTTACGCGATCCATCCCTGACCCAGGCCGGGGGCCCGCGCTCCCACCACCACTCCCAGACCAAGAAGTGCCTGGCTGGCGCCCCGCAGGCCTGCTACGAACCTCCCCAAGACCTCGGACGGCGCCCCGGCCGTGCCCCTCCGCGCCCGCGTCCCGTTAGCCCCCGGCCCCAGCCGGCCCTCGGAAGTGAGACGCGGGCGCGCAAGTCCGGGCGACTGCAACCTCGAGCTAGAGCGGCGTCGGTTTGGAGCCGGCGCCCCCTGGGAGGCGGCGGGGGCGGAGGACCGCAAGCCCCGTGAATGGGCACCATTGTCTACCCCGCCACCTGGGCTCTCCTGGCTGCCAGGACCCGGCGCCAGCTCCTGCCGGACGCTGCCGGGCCCGGGCAGGGCCGAGCATCTCGGGACAGGGGCCCGCTGGCTCCCGGGGCTCATCCACCTCTTTTCACTGGGCCGAGATGCCCCCCATTTGTGCCCCCGCTGAGGGACATGAGCCGCTGCCCCTCGGGCTAGGAGGTGTCAGTAGAACATGGGGGTCAGGCAGAGCCATTCACCAGCCCCCAGGATCCTGCGCCCCCGACCCAGGCCCCCACATTCCCACCCCCAGGGCGGGAGGGGCGCAGGACTTACGATCTGCGCCAGGGCTAGCCCCAGCACCTGCAGGAGGACCAGGAGGCTGCGGAGGGCGGCCGCGGGGTCCATGGCGGGCGTCGGGTTCGAGGACTGATGCGGGCTCCGCGCACGCACCGACGGCTGAAGCTCCGGACGCGGCGGCGCTGGCTGCTCTCGGGCCCGGCGGGCCGGGCCTCCTGAATATGCGGCTGGGCGGGGCGGGGCGGGGGGCCCGCGGGGTCTGTCACCTGAGAGGACCCGGGGAGGGAGGCCGGCGCTCTCGGCCCGGCTCCGCCCCGCTCCTCCGGCCGCCAGCGCCCACCCTCCATCCTCTCGCCCGGCTTCCTGGAGGCCTCGGCCGGGTGATCCGAACAGCGGCTAGGGTGCGGGTCCGAGAGCACGGCTCCGTTCCTCTGAGGAGACAGAGGACTGTCCGAGTTTCCTGTCTGGCCTGATCTCCAGGCCCCCAGCCCCTTCCCCCGACCCATCACGCGTGCCTTGTCCTCAGCCATTTCTGCCTACTAGTCAGGGCCTGGGCGCTCTTGCCCAGGATCCAGGCCAGAGCCCCTCAGCTTCTGCCGATCTTGCAGCAGGCTCTGCCCAGCTCTCACCCACCTCGTTCTTCTCCACATACAATCAATCAGGCCTCTTCCGTATTAAAACATACCAAAGGGATGAGATGGTTGGATGGTGTCATCTACTCAGTGAACATGAGCTTGAGCCAACTGGGGGAGATGGTGAAGGACAGGGAAGCCTTTCCTGCTACAGCCCATGGGGTGGCAAAGAGTCTGACAGGACTGAGTGGACTGAACAACAAGGCCCTTCCTGGATCAGCCCTCCTGTGAACACTCCTTGGCTTCCTCCCTCTGGCTTCACTGCTCACACTAGTGGAGTTGTCTGCACCTCTCTTCTAAACTTCCTTATCTCCCTCTCATCTCTCTGCTTTTGCCCCACTGGGAGACCAGTCTCCTGCAGGCCCCCAGTGAGGCGCCTCAGCCTCCAATCATGAAGTCATTGACACCTGGTCTGCCTCAGCCGTTCAGACCCTGAAGTCTTCACTGCCCAGCAGTGAACCATTCAACCCTCCTCCTCCTTCCGCTAATCATCTTTTTTCTCCTCCTCCTTCTTCTTCTTATTTCATGCATGTGCATTCCGCATGTCTCTGCTTCTTCCAGCTGGTCTTGGAGGGTCTCCTGGGGAGGCAGGAGGAGGCTGTGTTTCTCTCTTGGGACATAAAAGCTGTGGCGAGCACACCTAGGAGTACTCACCCAAATGTTAAGATCTCACCTGGCCCCCGTGTTCTTGAAGCGTGACACTGGCACTCCATCAAGAGGTGGGAGCTTTTGTTCCTCCCCCTTGACTGCACCAAAAGAATGCAGTGAAGGTGATGTTGTGTGGCTTCCAAGGCTAGCTCCCGGGAGGCCCTTTTGCTTTAGTCTGGTATTGGCCCACTATCCCTGGGCTGCTGTCTAAGAAGTTCAGCCACACTGAAGCTGCCGTGCGGGAGAGATGCTGTGGCAAGTCTATGCAGGGATCAAGGAGAGAGCCGCCAAGGAATTCCACTTGTTCCGGCTCCAGCTATTGGAGGCTTCCCAGTACAGACACCAGACACGTGAGTCAACAAGCCATTCCTGAATGTCTGAGCTAAGAAATGATTGTTTTAAGGTACTCAGTTTTTAGATGGTTTGCTATGCTGTGATAGACAATGAATACATGCACGTGTGCTGTACAGGGGAGAAGCTCATCCCCTTTCCATAGTTCTAGACATAGGAGACAACCCACGCTTACTCCCCAGAGACTTTTGTGTGCTTGACCCACAGAGAGAGGAAGAAATGAACAACATGAAACCTACAACTTGGACATCTCATTACTATACATCCTTTACACGTAATTCCACACACCCAGGCCATGCCCGTCAGCCCTCTTTCACTGTCTCTGCCTCTCATTTTACTTCCTACAAACTCCAAATTCTTCACTCTGTTAGGCAGCGTCATGCAGTTCTCTCAAGCTCTTTATTCCTTGGCCCCTTGGTACTGCTCACACTAGGAGTTGTCTGCACCTCTTCTAAACTTCCTTATCTCCTCATCTCTCGCTTTTGCCCCACTGGGAGACCAGTCTCCTGCAGGCCCCCAGTGAGGCGCCTCAGCCTCCAATCATGAAGTCATTGACACCTGGTCTGCCTCAGCCGTTCAGACCCTGAAGTCTTCACTGCCCAGCAGTGAACCATTCAACCCTCCTCCTCCTTCCGCTAATCATCTTTTTTCTCCTCCTCCTTCTTCTTCTTATTTCATGCATGTGCATTCCGCATGTCTCTGCTTCTTCCAGCTGGTCTTGGAGGGTCTCCTGGGGAGGCAGGAGGAGGCTGTGTTTCTCTCTTGGGACATAAAAGCTGTGGCGAGCACACCTAGGAGTACTCACCCAAATGTTAAGATCTCACCTGGCCCCCGTGTTCTTGAAGCGTGACACTGGCACTCCATCAAGAGGTGGGAGCTTTTGTTCCTCCCCCTTGACTGCACCAAAAGAATGCAGTGAAGGTGATGTTGTGTGGCTTCCAAGGCTAGCTCCCGGGAGGCCCTTTTGCTTTAGTCTGGTATTGGCCCACTATCCCTGGGCTGCTGTCTAAGAAGTTCAGCCACACTGAAGCTGCCGTGCGGGAGAGATGCTGTGGCAAGTCTATGCAGGGATCAAGGAGAGAGCCGCCAAGGAATTCCACTTGTTCCGGCTCCAGCTATTGGAGGCTTCCCAGTACAGACACCAGACACGTGAGTCAACAAGCCATTCCTGAATGTCTGAGCTAAGAAATGATTGTTTTAAGGTACTCAGTTTTAGATGGTTTGCTATGCTGTGATAGACAATGAATACATGCACGTGTGCTGTACAGGGGAGAAGCTCATCCCCTTTCCATAGTTCTAGACATAGGAGACAACCCACGCTTACTCCCCAGAGACTTTTGTGTGCTTGACCCACAGAGAGAGGAAGAAATGAACAACATGAAACCTACAACTTGGACATCTCATTACTATACATCCTTTACACGTAATTCCACACACCCAGGCCATGCCCGTCAGCCCTCTTTCACTGTCTCTGCCTCTCATTTTACTTCCTACAAACTCCAAATTCTTCACTCTGTTAGGCAGCGTCATGCAGTTCTCTCAAGCTCTTTATTCCAAACTCAGGAACACTTTTCAAACCCCAGCCCTTCGCCAACATGGCCAATGGACTTGAACCTTCCCAGGTTCCAGAGAACTTCACTGTTTGAGCTGACCTTCTTGTGGTTATCTTCCCCACTAGCGGAACTGGTACAAAGAGGCCGTTGATGAATCATAACGAAAGCAGAAATGTGTCGAGACCTACTGTGTGCTGCTCGTTAGGTTAAATACTTCATATGCATCGTTCCATTCAGTCTTCACAAACCCCCTGTAAGACAGGGGCTCCTGTTGCCCCGTTTTACACGTGGGCAATCTGAGTCTTTCCAGGGGGCTCAGTGGTAAATACCAATGCAGGAGACGCGGACTTGATCCCTGGGTTGGGAAGATCACCTGGAGAAGGGAATGGCAACCCATTCCAGTAATCTTGTCCAGTAAATCTCATGGACAGAGGAGCCTGGTGGGCTACAGTCCGTGAGGCTGCAAAAGAATCAGACACAACTTAGCCACTGAATGACAACAACAAAGACTTCATATAGTTTTAGGTCCTGTGGTCATACTTAGTGACAGAGTCAGATTCCAAAGCACTAAACCAACGTTGCTTAAGTGCTTTTTATTATTTTTAAAAAGATATTTATCTTTATTTATTTGGCTGTACTGCTGGCTCTTTGTTTTAGTTGCGGCACATGGGATTCCCTGACTGGGGATTGAATCCAGGCCCCTGTATTGGAAGTTCAAAGCCTTAGCTACTGGACCACCAGGAAGTCTTTTATTTTTTTGTAATTGGAGAACACTGATCATGTACCTGTGAGCAACAAGCCCTGAAAGCCAAGGTGCGCAGGTGCTCCTAGTTCACCTCCAGCCCAGCTCTCCCTGGTGAGCATCACATGTGAGCCAGTGGCTTTAAATAAAGCATTTGTTGATCAGTAGAAGTTTAAACAGTTTGCATAATGTTTTCAATACGACACCTGGGAAGGATAATTGGAGAGTTCCAAGAGAAGGCACCAGAAGAGAGCTAAGGCACTTCAAGGCAGCCACCTGCAAGGTGAGGAAGGAGCGGTCTTAGGAGAAACCAACCCTTCCAGCCCCTTGACCTTAAACTACCAACTTCCAGAATTGTGAGAATACAAACTTATGTTTTTAAGCAAAAAAAAAAAAAAAAAAAAAAAAAAACCTTGGGGGATGGCAGTCACCTTTGGAAAATACGATCTACCACACTTTAGCTTATAAACTAAACCAATTCAGTGGTAGCTTAAACTCAAAGCAGGAACTGATCAAGAGAAATCATAGACACAAGCCATGAACCAGAGGTTCAGCCCATCTCATATAGTTGTTAAGGCACAGGGAATAAATGGAAGGTCATATGTCCACATTCCCGGATAGGAAGACTCGATGTTGCAATAATGTCGACTTAGTCTATGAATCCCACACAATCCCAATCAAAATCAGAATGCAGAACTATTTTTTAATAATTCTATTTATTCATTTACTTACTTATTTTTGGCTGTGGTCAGTTTCTGTTGCTGTGCGGGGTTTTCTGTAGTTGCAGTGAGCAGGGGCATCTCCTTCTTGCATTGCATGGGCTTCTCATTGCTATGACTTGTCTTGTTGCGGAGCACAGGCTCTACAGCATGAAGGCTTCAGCAGTTGCAGCATATGGGCTCAGTAGCTGAGACTTCCAGGCTCTAGAGCATAGGTTCAGGAGTTGTGTTACAGGGGCTTAGTTGCTCCGTGGCATGTGGCATCATCTCAGATCAGTGGCTGAATTCGTGTCTCCTGCATTGGCAGGTGGATTTTTTTCTTTTAACTTTGGCCTCTTTTGTTGATTTTTTTGTTTATTTATCTTCATCCATCTTCATCCTTTGGCCTGTGTGAGCCTCCTATTGCCGTGGCCTCCCTCACTGCAGAGCACTGACTCTGGGTGCATGCACTCAAGTGCCAGTAACTAGACACACCAGTGCAGCCACTTTATGGCACACGTGATTCTCCCAGGGAAGGGATCGAACCAGTGCCCTCTGCACTACAAGGTGGACTCTTCACCCACTGGACCACCAGGGAAGCCCTGACAGGTGGATTCTTTACCAGTGAACCACCAGGGAAATCCCAGAGTGTAATTTTTATAAACTTTGACAAATTGATTATAAAAGACATTCTAGGAAAGAAGTGGCATGAACATAACCAAGAAAAAATGTAAAAGTAAATAAGAAACATCTCCTCCGCTCAGAGATCAAAACAGACTATCTGGAAAGCAGTCTTTTATCAACCTAAGGGTAGAAGAGAGAAACCACATATGCACACTCATCACACACATTTAATCTATGATAAAAGTCTATATGTTTAGTTTATGATAAAGGTTAAACTTAAGGTCATTGAGGAAAGGGTAGATCAGTCCAAAATCTTGAAACAATTGGAAATTTTTAGAAAAATATGTCAGGAAAAAAATCCCAAAGATGTAGTCAAGTAAGGGGTCAGACTTAGGAAGACTCGATGTTGCAATAATGTCGACTTAGTCTATGAATCCCACACAATCCCAATCAAAATCAGAATGCAGAACTATTTTTTAATAATTCTATTTATTCATTTACTTACTTATTTTTGGCTGTGGTCAGTTTCTGTTGCTGTGCGGGGTTTTCTGTAGTTGCAGTGAGCAGGGGCATCTCCTTCTTGCATTGCATGGGCTTCTCATTGCTATGACTTGTCTTGTTGCGGAGCACAGGCTCTACAGCATGAAGGCTTCAGCAGTTGCAGCATATGGGCTCAGTAGCTGAGACTTCCAGGCTCTAGAGCATAGGTTCAGGAGTTGTGTTACAGGGGCTTAGTTGCTCCGTGGCATGTGGCATCATCTCAGATCAGTGGCTGAATTCGTGTCTCCTGCATTGGCAGGTGGATTTTTTTCTTTTAACTTTGGCCTCTTTTGTTGATTTTTTTGTTTATTTATCTTCATCCATCTTCATCCTTTGGCCTGTGTGAGCCTCCTATTGCCGTGGCCTCCCTCACTGCAGAGCACTGACTCTGGGTGCATGCACTCAAGTGCCAGTAACTAGACACACCAGTGCAGCCACTTTATGGCACACGTGATTCTCCCAGGGAAGGGATCGAACCAGTGCCCTCTGCACTACAAGGTGGACTCTTCACCCACTGGACCACCAGGGAAGCCCTGACAGGTGGATTCTTTACCAGTGAACCACCAGGGAAATCCCAGAGTGTAATTTTTATAAACTTTGACAAATTGATTATAAAAGACATTCTAGGAAAGAAGTGGCATGAACATAACCAAGAAAAAATGTAAAAGTAAATAAGAAACATCTCCTCCGCTCAGAGATCAAAACAGACTATCTGGAAAGCAGTCTTTTATCAACCTAAGGGTAGAAGAGAGAAACCACATATGCACACTCATCACACACATTTAATCTATGATAAAAGTCTATATGTTTAGTTTATGATAAAGGTTAAACTTAAGGTCATTGAGGAAAGGGTAGATCAGTCCAAAAATCTTGAAACAATTGGATATATATTCAGAAAAAATATGTCAGTTTTGTAAGGAAAACTTTTCTGAGCAATAGACAAAACCATGAAATGTTTAAATTTGACTTCATAACACTTTTTAAATGTCTTTATATTAAAACTGTTTAGATAAAGTTAAAAAAACCAAAAAGTATTCATTATATACATTATCAGACAAGATTCAATACAAATAATATACAAAAAACCTCTTACAAATCAATAAAAGAAGCTCTTTCAAACACTTCAAAGGATTATCTAATTCTAGTCTTCTACAAGCTTTTTAGAGAATGGAAAAATAAATAACACTCTCAAACTCATTTTATGGGGCTAAGAAAACCTTGTTATCCAAAGCAGTGATGGGCTGCAAGAGAAAGGAATATTAGAGGCTGATCTGTCTTATGAACACAGATGGAAAAATCCTATTTAAAATATTAGCACGTTGAGTATAGCGATTTATTAAAGGAAACATCATGACCAAGTTGGTTTTATACCAGGTTTAAAATTAGAAAACCTATTAATGTGATTCACCACATCATTAAAAACGAAGTTTAAGATGATTTCAAAATGCCAGAAAAAGAAACTGAAATGTCTCCTCTTGTCTTTCCACCTACCTCTGCAATTATAATTACCTCTGCAAGAATAACCTGAAAACAGGGAGTCCAAGAAACCAGATATCAGACCAGAAGGAAACATTGACATCACATCCTTCCACCCTCATTTCTCCCAGTAGAGAGATGCCCAGAACCTGGACACAACATCATTAGTCATTAGGGAAATGCAAATCAAAATCACTAGTAATGAGGTACCACTTCACACCCACTGCGGGGGTTATAATAGAAAATCGGATCATGAAAAGGTTAGCAAGGATGAGGAGAAACTGGAACCCTCACACACTGCTAATAGGAATGTAAAATGGTATTGCCAATTTGGAAACAGCCTGGCAGCTCCTTGCTCATCAACATCCATCATAGCATTATTCACAATGGTCAAAAAGTGCAACAATCCTAATGTGCATCAATAGACGAATGAATAAAATACAATGTAATATATACACACAATGGTATATACATACAATGTGATATTATTTGGCAATAAAAAAAAAGTACAGATGCAGGCTACAACATGGACGAACCTTGAAAACATCCTAAGGAAGGCAGTCACAAAGGACCACATATTCATACTGTTTTATTTATACAGAGTGTTCCTAATAAGTAAATCTGTAAAGGTGGAAAGTAGGTTGATGATTGACTAGAGCTGAGGGAAGGAAGTGGTTGGCAGTGACTTGATTTTATTTAATTTTCAGAGTGTTCCTTAATATACCAAAGAAAAAAGAAGCTCTTTCAAACACTTCAAAGGATTATCTAATTCTAGTCTTCTACAAGCTTTTTAGAGAATGGAAAAATAAATAACACTCTCAAACTCATTTTATGGGGCTAAGAAAACCTTGTTATCCAAAGCAGTGATGGGCTGCAAGAGAAAGGAATATTAGAGGCTGATCTGTCTTATGAACACAGATGGAAAAATCCTATTTAAAATATTAGCACGTTGAGTATAGCGATTTATTAAAGGAAACATCATGACCAAGTTGGTTTTATACCAGGTTTAAAATTAGAAAACCTATTAATGTGATTCACCACATCATTAAAAACGAAGTTTAAGATGATTTCAAAATGCCAGAAAAAGAAACTGAAATGTCTCCTCTTGTCTTTCCACCTACCTCTGCAATTATAATTACCTCTGCAAGAATAACCTGAAAACAGGGAGTCCAAGAAACCAGATATCAGACCAGAAGGAAACATTGACATCACATCCTTCCACCCTCATTTCTCCCAGTAGAGAGATGCCCAGAACCTGGACACAACATCATTAGTCATTAGGGAAATGCAAATCAAAATCACTAGTAATGAGGTACCACTTCACACCCACTGCGGGGGTTATAATAGAAAATCGGATCATGAAAAGGTTAGCAAGGATGAGGAGAAACTGGAACCCTCACACACTGCTAATAGGAATGTAAAATGGTATTGCCAATTTGGAAACAGCCTGGCAGCTCCTTGCTCATCAACATCCATCATAGCATTATTCACAATGGTCAAAAAGTGCAACAATCCTAATGTGCATCAATAGACGAATGAATAAAATACAATGTAATATATACACACAATGGTATATACATACAATGTGATATTATTTGGCAATAAAAAAAAAGTACAGATGCAGGCTACAACATGGACGAACCTTGAAAACATCCTAAGGAAGGCAGTCACAAAGGACCACATATTCATACTGTTTTATTTATACAGAGTGTTCCTAATAAGTAAATCTGTAAAGGTGGAAAGTAGGTTGATGATTGACTAGAGCTGAGGGAAGGAAGTGGTTGAGGAGAAACAGGAGTGTGACTCTTAGTAGATACATCCTTCAGAGTTTCTGAACGATGTGTTACAGAGCTCTGAATTTTGTAATGTTCCTTTGAGGGTGTCAATTATTTTTCAGTCAACAGGTAAGTTACCAGTGGATCATCTTGAGTGTGTGGATGTTTGGTTTCACTCTTTGTTAGAATAACTCCTTTTGGTTTTGCTCCTAGATGTAGGGTGTAACTCTTAGTTATAGGATACACGACTTTTTCCTAAAAGGTGGTGTTTCTGAGACTTTAAAAGAATGTTCTGGGTATTTACCAAGCATTTGTAACTTGGCATAATTTAAACTCTGAACTGTCATCCTTGCTGTGGGCAGTAGGTAAAACCTTTGCTCAGTTCTCTCACCCTACATTATTAATTTCCCTGTGGAGTACTTGGAGTTTTGTTTGTGCATGTGCAATTCAATGTTAGCCAAGGATTAGAGGGCAGTTTATGCATAGATTTTTGGCCATCCCTCCTTTTGGCTTTTTAGTTTCTGGAGTTTTCCTCTCAATTTTTAGACCCTATGACAACTCTGAACTCTGTCCTCTGATCTATCAAACAGTAGGGTTCTGGATTTCTACCTGAGTTTTAGCTTTTCTGTGAGCTGAAAATTGAGGAATATCTTTGGTAGAAAATCCAAATTCAGTGTAGCTCCTTTATTTTATTTTAATAATTTATTTACTTTATTTTTGGTGGCACTGGGTCTTCATTGCTGCTCGTGGGCCTTCTCTAGTTGCAAAGAGTGGGGCTACTCTCTAGTTACAGGGCTTCTCATTGTGGTGGTTTCTCTTGTTGTGGAGCACAGGCTCTAGGTGCCAAGCTTCAGTAGTTGCAGTATGTGGGCTCAGTAGTTAGGATTTGCAGGTTCAGTAGTTGTGGCCCATGGGCTTAGTTGCTCCACAGCATGTGGGAGCTTCCCAGACCAGGGATGGAACCCGTGTTCCCTGCATTGCAGTTGGATTCTTACCCACTGTACCATCAGGGAAGTCCCTCCCTTATTTTATTTTATTTTATTATTTTTGTAAACAGAACTTTAAAAAATTTTTTATTTATTTACTTTTTTTTTGGCTATTCTGGGTTTTCACTGCTGCTACAGGCTCTTCTTTAGTTGCAGGGAGTGGAGGCTACTCTCTAGTTGAGGTGAGCTGGCTTCTTGTTGCAGTGACTTCTCTTGTTGTAGAACTCGGGCCTTAGGGCACACAGACTTCAGTAGTTGCGGCCCATGGGCTCCATAGTTGTGGCTCTGAGGCTCTAGAGCACAGGCTCAATAGTTGTGACTCACGAGCTTAGTTGCTCCGCAGAATGTGTGATCTTTCCGGATCAGGGATCTAACCCGTGTCTCCTGCATTGGCAGGCAAACCTTTCACCACTGAGCTACCAGGGACACCCCCCGCCCCCCACCCCCCTGCCAAATTTTAAATGCTGAAACCTTCTTCAGTTTGTGCCTGCTTTTGGTCATTTTCCTGTTTCATAGTTCAGTTTTTTGTTAAATAATTTGACATCCACTTTTGTCAGAACTGGAACTCAGCCCCATTTAGGAATTTAACAACTATTTAGTGAACACCTGCTTTATACTAGGTAGATAGAACGTTGAAGAAGGTAGACACTTCACAGAGCTCACACCTGAGGTTGGGAGTTCAGATTTTTAAAAAAAGAAGCAGCAGCATGCTAGAGGCTGTGTCAGGGGAGACTTGGAGGGCTGTAGAGACCAAGGATTTATTGGTGTCAACTCTAGCAAGGATTTTGCTAGCGATACTACTTACAGCTCCTTCTCAGATATGCTTAGCTCGACCAAAAAATTTCCTTGATCTTTTCATTTTGTTCTCCCTCCCTCTTTTCCTTCTTTCCAAAATATTCACCTCCCTGGTGGTCCAGTGGTTAAGAATTTACCTTCCAAAGCAGGGATGTGGGTTTGATTCCTAGTCTGGAAACTAAGATCCCACAGGCCCCAGGGGCAACTAAGCCCATGCTCTTTAAACTACAGAGCCCATGTGCCACGACCGAGTTTGCGTGCCACATCTAAGACTCGACACAGCCAAAAATAAATAAATAATTATTTAAAAATAAAATAAAATATTCACTGCTTGTTTTCTCTGTACCAAGACTATTCTGTATACTACAGCGGTATGGTTATCCACAGCTGGTTTTTAAAGACTCCACCTCCAGAAAGCCTTCCTAAGCCTCTACCACCTGGTTTAGCCCAGAGAACGTGACTGAAATTCAGTAAAATTTTTTTTGTTCTACTAATATTTCCCAAGGACCTACTTACTATGTGTCAGGCCTGCAGTGTAAGGGATTAATTAAATGACACAATCACTAAAAGGTAATTAGAAATGACTCATTATGAGGAACAACCTTTATCATTTATATATCTATATTATAATAATATAATTCTATATTTATAAGAATATATAAAGCACCTGTTAGACAACAGATATTGCACTCATGGGTTATGTGCATTTGGTTAAATCATCACAACCCCCTCAATGAGACTAGTCCCTTGATTACTCCCATTTATGAAAAGAAGACTGAGGCTTGGAGAAGTGGTGATTTTCCCAAGGGTACTCAGCTGGTTTCCAGTTTTTCTGGATTATGGTAGGTACCAGGAATGTGCCTTTTCTTCCTTTTCCTCTGAGATCAGGGTATATGGCTATGCAATTTGTGAAAGGGAAAACTGCTCACTCGTGTCCAACTCTGCGACCCCATGGAAGAGCCATGGGATTCTCCAGGCAAGAATACTGAAGTGGGTAGCCTGTCCCTTCTCCAGGGGATCTTCCCAACCCAGGTCTACTGCATTGCAGGCAGATGCTTTGCCAGCTGAACCACCAGCGAAGCCCAATAATAAAGTGAGTAGCCTATCCCTTCTCCAGGAGACCTTCCTGACCCAGAAATTAAACTGGGGTCTCCTACATTGCATGCAGGTAGATTCTTTACCAGCTGAACTACCAAGGAAGCTGTTTGTGCCTCCGCACAAAAGTGGATGATAAAGATGAGGAATGAAATCTATGCCTGCCACTGCTTTTATTTGCTGCTCCTAGCCCCTCTTAGCTGCTTCCCAGGTGGCACTAGTGGTAAAGAATCCTGCCAGTGCAGAAGGCGCTGGTTCGATCCCTGGGTCGTGAAGATCCCTTGGAGAAGGAAATGGCAACCCACTCCAGTATTTTTGCCTGGGAAATCCCACGGACAGGGGAGCCTAGCCGGCCACAGTCTATGGAGTGGCAGAGAGTCGGACACTGCTGAGTGACTGAGAAACAGCACTGCCCTTCTTAGACGGAGGCGAATTTTCAATTTTCTCTTTGACTTGAGGACCAGAGCACTTAAGTTTACAATCCTCAGACCTCTAATCTCTAACATTCCAATCTCCTGACCATTTTTCTGCCATACTGATGGAAAGGGGATGTGAGTTTAGGTCAAGAAGAAAAGGCAGGTTGCCTTCCCCACTCACTCCTCCCTCACTGGGAGAGTCCGACTCCTGGCTACAGAAAACTGGAGCAGGCTTCTGGTCCTCTGGCGCCACCGAGTGGTTCTCTGCCACATCACACCATGCTGCAAGCAAGGGAAATGAAAGCCCTTTTCTCGGGGAGAAAAATTCCTTCGGAAATGGAACGGAGCGGGAAGATAAACACGGTGAGAACTCAGTGAAGGAAAGACCACGGCTTCTGGGGAATTACAACTTAGAATTTGTATTCTGCTAGACTTGGGTCCTTATTCTATCACAAACTGTGAGTTTGGACAAGTCACATCACCCCTTTTGAGTCTGTTTTCTCGTTTGTAAAATGAAGGGAACACAAATGCCTCTTGATAGCGGTAAAGTGCTTAGCATCGTGCCTGGAAAGCTTTGGATAGTTATTTTAGGTAGAAGGAACTTTGTAAACAAAGGCAGGGAACAGGATAAATATTCAGAACACAAAGGAAGTGACATGATCCCCCTTCCCTGCTGCAGTGGGGTGTGGGAAGGGCAGGATCTCAGTCTCAGCACAGTGAGAGGAGCTGAGGACGGTCCTGGAATCAGTTGTCCGTCCTAAGCTGGCCCCCCCCGTCTTAAGCAGGTTGGCTCTCCTGGACTCTGACTGTCCTCATTGGACAGAAAATGATAACCATCATACCTCCTCTCAAGCCAGGGCGGAGCTCCTTCAGGCTCCTGTGAACTGCCCGATCCTGGTCCCGGCATGGGTTTTCATACCCCATTCTGGTATAACATCGATAAACCACAGTGCTGGGCTTTCGTGAGCTATACTCTCCTGGTTTTCCTCTGGCTGCTTTAGCTGTCTCTTCCCAGGCTCCTTTGTGGGTTTCTCTTCTCTGCCCACTCTAACTTATTACTCCAGAGGGTCCTGTCTTGTCCTTTTCTTCTTACTGTCCATGTTCTTTCTTGCTGGGCCATCTACTGACTTCAACTAGCACTTGTGTTTTCCCCAGAGCCCCAGACCACTTGTCCAACTGCTTCTTGGATGCTCCCCTGGCGCCACCACCTTGATACATCCAAAATGAAAGGATCTGCTTGTCCTTCTTGTTGTTCCTCTGCCCTGTTGCTTAAGCCAAAATCTGGGTATCAACCTTCCCTCTTCTCTCCCCCAGAAGGCTTATCACCATGTTCTGGCCACAGTACCTCATACATGTTTATCAGTCCCTCCTCACTGCAACCCTGGGCTCCAACCTCTTTTGCTTGGATTGCAACCGCCTCTAAATTTGACTCTTTACCTAGGTTTTGCCCCTTGTTTCTTGTGCTCTGTTCTGGAGGCTTCAGGGGAGGGTCCATTTCCTAGCCTTTTCCACCTTCTAGGGGCTTTCCACATTCCCTGGTTTACGATCCCTTCCCTGCATCTTCAAAGCCAGAAAAATTACACCTCTCTGATCATTCCTTCTCAGTCAGATTTCTCTCTGCTTCTGTCTTCCTCTTCTACTGCTTTTCTCTTCTGCTTTTTAATAATCACATTTCTTTGTGATTGCATTGGACAGAGTGGTATAATATAGGGTAATTTCTCCATCTCAAGATCCTTAACTTCACGATATCTGCAAAGATCCTTTTGCCATGTAGGGTAACAGATTCACAGACGCTGGGGAGGATGTGGCCATCTTTGCAGAGCAGTTATTTGACCTACCATAGTCCTCCCTCTGCTCTCCAAACAGTCATGTCTGTCCTATATGAAAAATACATTCACCTCATTCCAAAAAGATCCACCAAAGTCTCAGCCCATTAAATTATCAACTCAAAGTCCAAAAATCTCATCCAAATCTCATGAGTGCCAAAGCTCCAAATCTCGTCATTGAAATCATCCATGTTAGGTACTGGATGACACACAGTATAATCTATCCTGAGCAAAATTTCTCTCCATCTGTGGGCCTGTGAAACCAGAAAACAAGTTCTCTGCTCAAAATAGAATGCTGGTACTGGAGTAAGGTAACAGTCACAGACATTCGCGTGCAAAAAGAGAGAAAAAGAAAACATAAAGGAATCGCCAGTCCCAGGCAATTTCAAAATTAAGTTTGAAAAACTCCAGTATGTTTCAAGGCTTAGGAATAATACTCTGTAGCTCAAGGTCCAGCACTCTGGGCCCACAGCTCTGCTTTCTGAGTCGTTTTGCTTTTTTCTTAAAAGATAGCACCTGTTTCAAGGCTAGTGGGTTTTGGGGGGTTTTTTTGCCACTTTTTAAAATTTTGCTTTTTTGCTTTTACAGAGTTTTTGTTGTTTGCAGATATGCATAAGATTTTATTATGTATATTTTAATACTTATTTATTACGTTCGGCTGCACTGGGTCTTTGTTGGTGTGCATGGGTTTTCTCTAGTTGTGGCGAGCAGGGGCTACTCTTCACTGTGGTTTGAGGCTTCTCATTGTGTCGCTTGTTGTGGAGCACAGGCTCTAGGTGTTTGGGCTTCAGCAGTTGTAGCATACCGGCTCAGCAGGTGTAGTGAATGGGCTTAGTTGCTCCACAGCATGTGGAATCTTCTTGGACCAGAGGTCGAACCCATGTACCCTGCATCAGCAGGCAGATTCTTACCCATTGCACCACAAGCGGAATCCTTCAAGGCTAGTTTTATCAGCATGTTTCTTGCCTATGGAATTTGGGGAGTCATGCAGTCTTAATTGGCAGTGAGACAGCTGCTTTCTCCTTCACTTCTTTGGGTTACTAGAGCCACCTATCAGTAGATTTAAAAAAAAAAGACAGCCTTTTGCATTAAGTCCTTCCAAGGCATGTGCTGGTACAACATAAACTTCTGTCAGATGCAACTAGTCTAGAGTCCACACATCATGCGCAACACTTCAGTAGCAGCAGTGCTCTGCGCCACGCCCACTGCGGCCCTGCTTGTTTGTGTGTGGTATTTGGAGCATCTGGAGGAGTGTAAATAGTATGGGGGAGAGGAGAGAGGAGGAAGAAGCATGAGTGCCTGGCTGGGAGGAGGTCAGCTGAAGTTGTGCAGGGCAAGCCTGAACACACCATTGCTGCAAACCCAAGCATCGTGAATGTTTTTTAATAGGAACATCTGGTGGAACCCCATGGTGGAGTCTTCAAGGGCCTCGACCTGGCCAGCAACCATGCTGATGATGCAGCTGCCTGGTGCAGGCTGATGGTCCTGTGCCATGAGGCTGTGCTGGATTTTCTGGAATGGAAGCTTGACGATTTCTCCACAATGGCAGCTTTCCCTTGGAATCGCTGTCCTTCCCAGGTGAGGCATGATGCATCGATATAAATTGAGCCTGGTTGGGTTCTGTCCTTACCAAATGACTGTTAGTAATGTTGAATGATGCTGGGTCCAATCTGCTCCAAAATTGGCTTGTCCCCCGTTCTGGAGTGTCTCCCGGCCTTGTTGAGACCTGAAGGGCTGGCACGATGGCAGCAGCAGTGGCAGCAACCCAGCCCGGTGTGTGACCAACTGTCCCTTCCCCCTCCGGAGTCACATAGCCTTTTATTTCGCCCTTTCGTTCCTTTCAGTTCAAGTTCCACTGTTTCTCCTGTTATGAAATTCTCAAGAACTTTGTAGGTCTCTCATGTCTGTCCCAAGAATGCACTCCATTAGACAAGAAGTGCCTCCATAGGTCTTCCCTAGATAATTTCATTTCTATTTTTTGGCTTCTGTTGAGATAACTAAGGGGAACCTGTAGGTCATATATGTCAACTCTTGAAAAAGCCTTTATGTGACTGAATCCTCGAATAGTTTGAGCTTTTAGAGAAGTGACTAAAAGATTGTCCAGTACCTCCTCGGCTTTTCCCTTCCAGCAGCTCTCCTGGCAGTGAACCTCATCATTTTAATATCGTAAGCAATTTAGATAGGCTGAGAATTCCCCAAATCCCCAAGTCCTGGTTCTTATTTGTTCGTCAGTTCTTCCCTCAATTAATCTATTTCTCTTCTCATTTTACCAAAACTGGCAAAAAACTAGGCCACACCCTTCAACTCTTTGCTTGGACATCTCAGCTAAATATCTTAAGTTCACTGTGGTTTAAGTTCTCCTTTCCGCAAAACTGCAGGGCACAGAATTCTAAGTGGGTAATTTTGTGTGTGTGTGGCTACTGTGTGTCACCCTTTCTGCTAGTTTCTAAGGATGTGTCCCTCATCTCCTCTGGAGTGGGAGCTCGCACAGGCAGTGCCTCTGACACGCATATTGCTACAAGTACATTCATGTGCTTTAGGTATTCTCCAAGTTCTTTTCTGTTTTCTCTGCCTTGCTTCTTTCTGAGTCCTCACCGGCAGTCATTAGCATCTATATTTCTACTAAGGTCTGTCCAAGGTGACCCAGGTGTTTTCATATCTCTCAAAGGTTTTCCTGCCTCTTCCTACTGTCCAATTCCATACTCACTTCCACTTGTTTAGGTATTTGTTACAGCAGATATTATTAGTTCTTAATGCTGCTGTAAAAAATTACTACAGGGCTTCCCTGGTGGTCCAGTAGGTAAGGACACCGCCTTGCAGTGCAAGGGGTGCCAGTTCCATCCCTGGCCTGGGAAGATCCCACGTGCCACAGAGCGGCTGGACTGATGTGTCCAATTACCTAGCCGGAGCTCTGGAGCGCATGCGCCCAGAGCCGGTGCTCTGTGACGACAGAGGCTGCCGCGATGGGAGGTCCACACAGACCAAAGAACGAAGATGATGAAAATAGATAAATGAAAGACCAATGGAAGTGATCCGCCTGTCTCCCTCCCTCCCCATCCTGCCCCCCCCCTACAAAAAAAATTACTACAAACTTAGTGGCCTAAAACAACGCAAGTTTTTTTGTCAAAATTCTGTGGGTCTGAAATCTGACACTAGGTTAAAATCAAGAAGTGAGCACAGTTACTCTTTTTTTTTTCTGGAGGCTCTAGGGGAGAGTCTATTTCCTTTCTTTTTCTACCTTCTCTCTCTCTCTCTTTTTATTTTGGCCACACCATGTGGCATGCAGGATCTTCGTTCTCTGACCAGGGATCAAACCTGTGCCCCCTGCATTGGGAGCACAGAGTCTTAACTACTGGACCACCAGGAAAGCCTCCTTTAGTTGCCTTCTAAGGGCTTCCCACATTCTTTGGCTCACAGCCTCCCTCTTCTGTTTTTCACAGCCAGCAATGTCACATCTTTCTTACCATTCTTCCATAGCAAAAGCTCCTCTGGCTCTCTCTTCTGCTCCTCACCCTCACACTTCCACTTTTAAGAATGCCGGTGATTGCATTGAATCCATCTGGTTAATCTAGGATAATATCTTCATCTCAGGAGCATTCATTTAATCATGCCTGGAAAATCCCTTTGGTCACATAACGTAACATATTCATAAGTTCCAGAGATTAGGATGTGGATATCGTTGGGAGGTCATTATTCTGCCTAACATACCCCTGCAAGTTTTAGTCAGCATGGTCTCCCTAAACAAATTCAATCATGTTAGTCACCTGCTTAAAATTCTTAAAATCAGTTTTGCCTTGGGGGCATGATGCTAAGTGAAAGAAGCCAGACAGAGAAAGAAAACAACCATATGATCTCACTTATCTGTGGAAACAAGAAGAGAAAAGCCTTATGGTATTACAGAGAACAGACTGGTGGTGGCCAGAGGTGGGAATTGGTGGTGGTGGTGGGGTGGGTGGAATGGGTGAACGGAGCCAAAAGTTCTAAACATCCAGGATTATTTATTATAAAATGAATAAGCCTTGGAAATATAGTGTCCAGCATGGTTAATAATGGCTGTGGTTAATAATACTGTATTGCATTATTACATAAGTGAAAGTTGCTAAAAGACTAAGTCTTAAACGTTTTTCATCACAAGATCTTTTTGTAACTATGTATGGTGATGGATGCTAAGTAGACTTATTTAGGCAATCATTTTACGATATATACTAATATCAAAATATCATGTTATACACCTGCAACTAATATGTTATATATCAATTATACCTCAAGTACAAAACCAAAAACCAACAACAGAAAATATCTCTTAAATGTCTCCCCATAGACTTTGGGGTGGACTTCTCAGGTGGCGGTAGTGGTAAAGGACCCACCTGCCAATGCAGGAGATGCAGGAGACATAGGTCCAATCCCTGGAGCAGCAAGATCCCCTGGAGGTGGAAGTGGCAACCCACTCCAGTCTTCTTGCCTGGAGAATCCCATGGACAGAGGAGCCTGGCGGGCCGTGGTCCATAGGATCACAAAGAGTCGGACATGACTGAATGACTGAGCACAGACTTAAGTTTACAGATCAAATTCCTATTGTAATTGTTATAAAGCAACTTTTGTGATCTGGTTGTCCTTGCTACTGGACACTCTCCTCTCCTCTCTGTGTCTGGCCTCAAGCACCCTATGTTGTAGCCACACTGAACTGCTGCAGCCATTTAGTTCCAACACCAAAGTCTCTGTTCATGCATTCAGTATCAGGTCTAGTGAAGCATCATCCTCTTCTTGAAGCTTCCCCTGGGTGAGGTGTTCCCCTCAAACACCCTTCATGGCAGGGTGTGTCTTCTGGCATTGGAATGACCCTTGACCTTTCAGTCTCTCCCACTAGACTGTAAACTCCATGAGGGCAGGGACTGTGCCTGCCCAGCTGCTGTGTCCTCTATGAGTGCCTCTGCAGTGTCAGCTCTGAAGTAGGCTCTTCAAGAGTTTGCTTTGAGAAGTAATGGACATGATTCCTTCCCGCTCACACATTCTGTTCTGTGAACTCTCACTGCAGGATGCGCTGGAGGATTTGGGCAGAGGCATCCAAGGCAATCATCAACTCTGAGGCAAAATGGCCTTGGATTATTTATTATAAAATGAATAAGCCTTGGAAATATAGTGTCCAGCATGGTTAATAATGGCTGTGGTTAATAATACTGTATTGCATTATTACATAAGTGAAAGTTGCTAAAAGACTAAGTCTTAAACGTTTTTCATCACAAGATCTTTTTGTAACTATGTATGGTGATGGATGCTAAGTAGACTTATTTAGGCAATCATTTTACGATATATACTAATATCAAAATATCATGTTATACACCTGCAACTAATATGTTATATATCAATTATACCTCAAGTACAAAACCAAAAACCAACAACAGAAAATATCTCTTAAATGTCTCCCCATAGACTTTGGGGTGGACTTCTCAGGTGGCGGTAGTGGTAAAGGACCCACCTGCCAATGCAGGAGATGCAGGAGACATAGGTCCAATCCCTGGAGCAGCAAGATCCCCTGGAGGTGGAAGTGGCAACCCACTCCAGTCTTCTTGCCTGGAGAATCCCATGGACAGAGGAGCCTGGCGGGCCGTGGTCCATAGGATCACAAAGAGTCGGACATGACTGAATGACTGAGCACAGACTTAAGTTTACAGATCAAATTCCTATTGTAATTGTTATAAAGCAACTTTTGTGATCTGGTTGTCCTTGCTACTGGACACTCTCCTCTCCTCTCTGTGTCTGGCCTCAAGCACCCTATGTTGTAGCCACACTGAACTGCTGCAGCCATTTAGTTCCAACACCAAAGTCTCTGTTCATGCATTCAGTATCAGGTCTAGTGAAGCATCATCCTCTTCTTGAAGCTTCCCCTGGGTGAGGTGTTCCCCTCAAACACCCTTCATGGCAGGGTGTGTCTTCTGGCATTGGAATGACCCTTGACCTTTTCAGTCTCTCCCACTAGACTGTAAACTCCATGAGGGCAGGGACTGTGCCTGCCCAGCTGCTGTGTCCTCTATGAGTTCCTCTGCAGGGTCCGCTCTGAAGTAGGCTCTTCAAGAGTTTGCTTTGAGAAGTAATGGACATGATTCCTTCCAGCTCACACATTCTGTTCTGTGAACTCTCACTGCAGGATGCGCTGGAGGATTTGGGCAGAGGCATCCAAGGCAATCATCAAGCTCGTGGGCGTGATGTGAGCTGTGAACGACAGAGGCAGAAGTGAGAGTGCTGGGCAGCCAGACTGTTGCCTCGCTAATGATTTCTGCTGATTCCCAGCTCCGAATGCAACACTTCCAGCCCCAGCTCTCACACCCTGGGTTGTCAGGGAGTTTCCTTTCTGCTGATAGAAGGGAGGCTTCTCAACTCTAAAGTTTCTTTTATTTGCTTCATTTATATTTTGTGTGTGTATGTGTGTGAAAAACTAAATAGTAAGTTACATACAGGTTCCCACCCCTTAAAAAATGCTTTCTTTCTCAAGTTCTCTTTCTACACATGCACAGAAACACACACATAATCTGCTTTTCTTCAACATATCGTAAATTTCTTTGATCAATACATAAAGACTCCTTTTTCAATGCCTATGTGTATTGTGTATAACCATGTAATGTTAAAACCATATCTCACAAATTAAGGACTTTGATGTTGCTTCCTTTTTGTTGTTGTTTTTTTTTTTCTTTGCGGTTACCAATGTTGTTCTCCAATCTGAACCTTAGAAGCAATCCATCCCCAACCACATTCAGGTTTGGTTTTGCTCAGCTTTTCTCTTTACCCTGTTACTATCTTGCCTTCTACACAAAGTTTTGTCCTTTCCCAGGTTTTTGATTTCAAACCAGGAACACACAGAGAGAGGAAGCAGAAGAGGCCAGAGGTAAAAGCTGGCGCCTACAGCCTTTGGAGGTTTGGCCAGGGAGAGGCCTGGAGAATAGGGGATGAAGTGTGGCTGTGGCTTCCCTTCAGTGCTCTTTGGGAAAATAAAGCACTGAGATTTCTTTCTACTGGCACTTGAGTTTTTTAATTTATTTTTTAAATTTAAAAATCTTTTTTTTTTAACTTTTATTTATTTATTTTTGGCTTTGCCGGGTTTTTGTTGATGTATGGGTTTAGCTGCTCTGCGGCATGTGGGATCTTCCTGGATCAGGGATTGAACCTGTGTCTCCTGCATTGGCAGACGGGTTCTTATCCACTGAGCCACAAGTGAAGCCCGCTTAAAAATCTTTTTATTTTGTATTGGGGTATAGCCAATTAACAATGTTGTGATCATTTCAGGTGTACAGTAAAAGAACTTAGCTGTGTATATATACATGTCTCCATTCTCCCCCAAACTCCCCTTCTATCCAGGCTGCCACATAACATTGAGCAGAATTCCATGTGTTATACAGTAGAACCTTGTCGGTTATTCATTTTAAATATAGCAGCATGGACATGTCCATCTCATACTCAGCTATCTCTTCCCCCTATCCTTCCTCCAGCAACCATAAGTCTGTTCTTTAAATTTGTGAGTATGTTTCTGTTTTGTAAGTAAGTCCATTTGTATCATTTCTTTTCAGTTCAGTTCAGTCACTCAGTGTCCAACTCTTCGCAACCCCATGGACTGCAGCACACCAGGCTTCCCTGTCTGTCATCATCTCCCAGAGCTTGCTCCAACTCATTCACTGACTCAGTGATACCATCCAACCATCTTGCCCTCTGTCATCTTCTTCTCCTTCTGCCTTCTATTTATCCCAACATCAGAGTCTTTTCCCAATGAGTCGTCTTTTTGCATCAGGTGGCCAAAGTATTGGAGTTCCAGCTTCAGCATCCGTTGTTTCAATGAATATTCAGGAGTTCCTTCAGGATTGACCAGTTTGGTCTCCTTGCAGTCCAAGGGACTCTCAAGAGCCTTCTCCAACTCAAAGGCATCAATACTTTGGCACTCAGCCTTCTTTGTGGTCTAACTTTCACATCCATACATGACTACTGGGAAAACCATAGCTTTGACTATACGGACTTTTGTTGGCAAAGTGATGTCTCTGCTTTTGAATATACTGTCTAAGTTTGTCATAGCTTTTCTTCCAAGGAGTAAGCATCTTTTAATTTCACGGCTGCAGTCACTATCTGCTGTGATTTTGGAGCTCAAGAAAATACAGTTTTCTGTTTCCATTGTTTGTCCATCTATTTGCCGTGAAGTGATAGGACCAGATGCCATGATCTTTGTTTTTTGAATGTTGAGTTTTAGGTTTCTTTTAGATTCCACATATAAGGGATGTCATACGATATTTTTCCTCTGTATGACTTGCTTCACTCAGTATGACCATCTCGAAGTCCATCCACATTGCTGCAAATGGCTTTATTCCATTCTTTTAAACATCTGAGTAATATTCCATTGTATCTTAAGTACCACGTCTTCTTTATCCATTCCTCTGTCAATGGACATTGTTTATTTTGCTTTAAACAGTGCTGCTATTCTCCCCAAACTCCCTTCTATCCAGGCTGCCACATAACATTGAGCAGAATTCCATGTGTTATACAGTAGAACCTTGTCGGTTATTCATTTTAAATATAGCAGCATGGACATGTCCATCTCATACTCAGCTATCTCTTCCCCCTATCCTTCCTCCAGCAACCATAAGTCTGTTCTTTAAATTTGTGAGTATGTTTCTGTTTTGTAAGTAAGTCCATTTGTATCATTTCTTTTCAGTTCAGTTCAGTCACTCAGTGTCCAACTCTTCGCAACCCCATGGACTGCAGCACACCAGGCTTCCCTGTCTGTCATCATCTCCCAGAGCTTGCTCCAACTCATTCACTGACTCAGTGATACCATCCAACCATCTTGCCCTCTGTCATCTTCTTCTCCTTCTGCCTTCTATTTATCCCAACATCAGAGTCTTTTCCCAATGAGTCGTCTTTTTGCATCAGGTGGCCAAAGTATTGGAGTTCCAGCTTCAGCATCCGTTGTTTCAATGAATATTCAGGAGTTCCTTCAGGATTGACCAGTTTGGTCTCCTTGCAGTCCAAGGGACTCTCAAGAGCCTTCTCCAACTCAAAGGCATCAATACTTTGGCACTCAGCCTTCTTCATGGTCCAATTCTCACATCCATATATAACTACTGGGAAAACCATAGCTTTGACTATGTGAACTTTTGTTGGCAAAGTAATGTTTCTGCTTTTTTAAATGCTGTCTAGGTTTGTCCTAGTTTTTCTTCCAAGGAGTAAGCATCTTTTAATTTCATGGCTGCAGTCACTATCTGCTGTGATTTTGGAGCTCAAGAAAATACAGTTTTCTGTTTCCATTGTTTGTCCATCTATTTGCCGTGAAGTGATAGGACCAGATGCCATGATCTTTGTTTTTTGAATGTTGAGTTTTAGGTTTCTTTTAGATTCCACATATAAGGGATGTCATACGATATTTTTCCTCTGTATGACTTGCTTCACTCAGTATGACCATCTCGAAGTCCATCCACATTGCTGCAAATGGCTTTATTCCATTCTTTTAAACATCTGAGTAATATTCCATTGTATCTTAAGTACCACGTCTTCTTTATCCATTCCTCTGTCAATGGACATGTAGGTTACTTCCATGTCTTGGCTATTGTAAACAGTGCTGCAATGAACACAGGAGTGCAAGTACCCTTTCAGATCATGTTTTTATCTAGATATATGCCCAGAAGTGGGATTTCAAGGTCATACAGTAGTTCTATTTTTATTTTTTAAGGAAGCTTTATAGTGTTCTCTGTAGTGGCTGTATCAATTTACATTCTCACCAAGATGTACAAGGGTTTCCTTCTCTCCACACACTCTTCAGCATTTATTGATGATCACCATTCTTTTTATGTATTTATTGTTTTGATGATCACCTGACTGGTGTGAGATGATACCTCGTTGTAGTTTTGATTTGTATTTCGCTAATAATGAGTGATGTTGACTGTCTTTTCATGAACTGGCACTTAATTTTGATTGCTGAACATTTTTCTGAAGTATAGTTGATTTGCAATATTGTGTTAGTTTGAGGTACACAGCAAAGTGATTCAATTATACATATGTATTAATATGTATATATCTATATTCTTTTTCCTCAGTTGTTTTCCATTTATTACTAGATATTGAATATAGTTCCTTGTTCTAAACAATAAATCCTTATTATTTGCCTATTAAATGTATATATATATATATATATATGTTAGTGTGTATCTGTTAATCCCATACTCCTAATTTATCGCCTCCATTCCCCTTCTTCTTTGGTAACCATAAGTTTGTTTTCTATGTTTGTGGGTCTGTTTGTGTTTTTTAAATAGATTCATCTGTATCATGTTTTAGATTCCATCTATAAGTGATATCTTATAATATTTGTCTTTCTCTGTCTGACTTACTCCACTTAGTATGATGATCTCAAGTCCATCCACATTGCTGCAAATGGCTTTATTCCATTCTTTTAAACATCTGAGTAATATTCCATTGTATCTTAAGTACCACGCTTCTTTATCCATTCCTCTGTCAATGGACATGTAGGTTACTTCCATGTCTTGGCTATTGTAAACAGTGCTGCAATGAACACAGGAGTGCAAGTACCCTTTCAGATCATGTTTTTATCTAGATATATGCCCAGAAGTGGGATTTCAAGGTCATACAGTAGTTCTATTTTTATTTTTTAAGGAAGCTTTATAGTGTTCTCTGTAGTGGCTGTATCAATTTACATTCTCACCAAGATGTACAAGGGTTTCCTTCTCTCCACACACTCTTCAGCATTTATTGATGATCACCATTCTTTTTATGTATTTATTGTTTTGATGATCACCTGACTGGTGTGAGATGATACCTCGTTGTAGTTTTGATTTGTATTTCGCTAATAATGAGTGATGTTGACTGTCTTTTCATGAACTGGCACTTAATTTTGATTGCTGAACATTTTTCTGAAGTATAGTTGATTTGCAATATTGTGTTAGTTTGAGGTACACAGCAAAGTGATTCAATTATACATATGTATTAATATGTATATATCTATATTCTTTTTCCTCAGTTGTTTTCCATTTATTACTAGATATTGAATATAGTTCCTTGTTCTAAACAATAAATCCTTATTATTTGCCTATTAAATGTATATATATATATATATATATGTTAGTGTGTATCTGTTAATCCCATACTCCTAATTTATCGCCTCCATTCCCCTTCTTCTTTGGTAACCATAAGTTTGTTTTCTATGTTTGTGGGTCTGTTTGTGTTTTTTAAATAGATTCATCTGTATCATGTTTTAGATTCCATCTATAAGTGATATCTTATAATATTTGTCTTTCTCTGTCTGACTTACTCCACTTAGTATGATGATCTCTAGGTCCATTCATGATTGCTGAACATCTTTGAATGTGACTCTCTGTAAAGGCTGGGCTGCTTGGATGTGTTAGGATTACACAAACAATGCTACAGTGGATGCCACTGAATGTGCATCTTATACTTTTTCTGTTGTTTCTGTAGGATCCTTTCCTAGAAGAGGATGCCTTTGTTCAATAGTGTGTGCATTTAAATATCACTCCAAGAAAGTTATCAAACCCTTTCTAAAAAGTTTGTAGGGAATTCCCTGATGGCCCAGTGGGTAAGACTCTGTGCTCCTAATGTGGGGGACACGGGTTCAATTCCTGGTTAGGGAACAAGATCCCACATGCCACAATTAAGACCCAGTGCAGCCAAATTTAAAAAAGTAAATAAAACAATATTTTTTTTAAAAAAAAAAGTAAGAAAAAATGAAAAGTTTGTAGCCCACTTTATGCTCCCACCATGGTTTGTGAGCCTGGCCATTTTTCTACATCCTCACCAGCACCAGACCTTATCTATCTTTCATGTGTTTGCTTCAGTGATAGGAAAAATATGTGCTAGCCAAGTAATTCCTTTTCTTTTTACTAGTAGGAATGTTGTGCCAGCCATTTTGATGACACCATTTTGATTTAGTTGACATTTTCATTCTACATTTATGAAGATGAAGATTTTAATCAAAATTGTACCCAATGTTTTATAGACCCAATACTTTCAATTCCTACGGAGTTTCAATGAGTTATCCAAACTCATGCCATAAATGGCATAACTAGGCTTAGAAATCAACTCTCATAACTCTAATTCAAAAAGACATATGCAGCCCGATGTTCATAGCAGAACTGTTTATGATAGCCAAAACATGGAAGCAACCTAAATGTCCATCAACAGAGGAATCGATAAAGAAGATGTGATACATATGTACAATGGAATACTTCTCAACCAGACAAAGAATGAAATAATACCATATGCAGCAACATGAAGGAACCTAGAGACTATCATACTAAGTGAAGTAAGTTATACAGAGAAAGAAAAATACCAAATGGTATCACTATATGTGAAATCTCAAATATGATACAAATGAACTTATTTACAAAATAGAAACAGATTTACAGACATAGAAACAAAGTCACAGTTACTAAAGGCGAAAGGAGCAGGGGAGGAATGAATTAGGAGTGTTGGATTAACAGAGACACGTTACTCTCTATAAAATAGATAAACAGTGAGGTCCTACTGTATACCACAGGGCACTATGTTCAGCATATTCTGTCATAAGTCATAATGGAAGGGAATATGAACAATAATATAATATATACGTATAACTGAATCACTTTGCTGTACATCAGAAACTAATACAATATTGTAAATCAGCTATACTTCAATTTAAAAACTATACTTCTCTCATCATCCAATAAGAGTCCTGGGCTTCCCTGGTGGCTCAGTGATAAAGAATCTGCCTGCCAGTGCCAGAGATACAGGTTCAGTCCCTGATCCAGGAGGACCAGAGCAGCTGGTTGCTGCAGAGTGATTCAACCCATGGGCCACAACTACTGAGCCTGTGCTCTAGAGCCCAGTAACAGCAACTACCTGAGACCACACACCACAGCTACTAAAGTCCACACACCCTGGAGCCTGTGCTCCACAAGAGAAACCACCACAATGAGAAGCCTGTGCACTGCAACTAAAGAGTAACCGCCAATTGCCACAACTAGAGAAAGCCCACATGCAGCAACAGGAACCCATTAAAAAAAAAACCAGAATAAATAAATAATAAAAATTATTTTAAAAAGAATAAGAGTCCTTCTAATGCAGGGAACACGGGTTCTATCTGAGGTGAGAGAATTACAATCCCACACGCGTGGGGCAACTGAACCCTTGTGTGCCACAACCTCAGACTATGTGCTGCAGTGAAGAAATCCTGTACACAGCCACAGAGACCCAGCACAGCCAAAATAAAGAGAAATCAGCTCTCTTGAGTCCCAGCTCCAGGCTCTTTCCTCTAGGTTCTGCCCGCTCTCTGTAGCAGGAAGCAGCTGAGTGAGAAGAGGAAGTCTCAGGTTACAAACATGCACATATTTCACAGTCTTCTTTCTCAGGTTCTGAGTTTAAGCCTCTCTGAAAGAACCAGCTTGTCACCATTGTACTCTATCACATAATTTATTCATTCCATAATTTTTCTGAGTGCTCAGTACTGAGGCTACAACAATGAAAGTGATGTTTAGGTGACAACCTGCAGATGAGCAGAAACACATTGGATGCTCCCTTGAGTGTTTTGGGCAGGATATGAATTTGGCACCCACTTAAGCCAACCGTCTTCAAGTATTCATTCAAAACACGTTTAGCAGAGAGCTGAATACTATATACATATATACGTATGTATAAGGTTGGACAGGAAGACTTATCGGAGGAAGTATTCTCTTACTCCTTCACTGTTGCTGTTCAGTCACTAATTCATGTCCAGCTCTATGACCCCATGGATTGCAACATGCCAGGCTTCCTTGTCCTTTACCACCTCCCTGAGTTTTTTGCAATGTACTGGTTCAAAATTTGGAAAGGAGTATGTTAAAGATGTATTTTGTCACCTGGCTTATTTAACTTATATGCAGAGTATACATCATGCAAGATGCTGGGCTGGATCCAGTACCAGAGACCAACCCAGAGAAACCAGGAGAAAAGTCACGAGGTCCCTCTGCCATGATCTTGAGCAGGGTACCCAAACAGAACCTGCTGAACCTCAGGGTACATCAGCACCAGGTATGTGGGAGTCAGACCAGACCCATCACACTGTTTTGAAGATCAGCAAAAGGTACAGAAGGCAATGTACAAACCCAAAGTCACTATCCCGTGACACCGTAAGAACCTGAACAGAGGAGGTCCAGGAGTCAACGAGGACTTCAAGAACAGACGAAAGTTCAAGAAAGTGTGATACATCTGTTTCCTGGTAAGAGACAAAGCCAAGAAGAACATTGTAATACTGGTGTAAAACTCAACTTGTGTAGCAGTTTGCAAATCTGGGCTACTTCCTGTTCAGGCACTAGTTATATAGTATCTTTGGGTAATAGGGCTCCACCTCGCTGGATCAAGGGAAATTCCCACCTTACTCAAGCATGCTGACAAAATTACCTGGAGGGCTGTTGAGTTTCACAGATGAATATTTTAAGTATGTGGTACTTAGAGAGCTGAGAACCTAAAAGCCTTCTTAAAATTGGGAATTGATTGGAAAAAAACCCAAAAGAACCCCATCATCAAACAGGTTTAGTCCTGTGAAGAACATATATGTATCCTCTTCTAAAAACGTTTTTATAATTTCTCTTTGAGTTGAGAAAAATAAGTGACAATATTCTGCCCTATTATGCTAGTTCATTCGTTGTAAATAATGACTGCAAGTTGCCAGAGTTGAGAGACTTCTGAAGACACAAAACAGAGAACAGATCCAACTGATCCTACTCTTTTTTAAAAAAAAAAGTTTATTTATTTGGCCACACTGGGTCTTAGTTGAGGCACACAGGATCTTCAGTCTTCATTGTAGCATGTGGGATCTTAGTTCTCTGATGAGGGATGGAACCAGCACTCCCTCTGCAATTAGAAGCAAGGAGTCTTAGTACCTGGACCACTAAGGAAGTTCCTACTCTTTATGGTGAAACTCAGGAACAAGTCATAGATGATAAATTCCTTTGCACTTATTCCATTTGTCTTGGAAACATCCACTCCTGTTCCATTTTTCTGGTGACTTCCTGGTGCAAGAGGTGCTATTCTGGAGTGTCCCAGCCTTGGTGGATAGCAGTGGTTCATGTAACATAGATGTTCAATCTCCTCCTTGCTCATCATTTGAAAGAGTTTGTCAAGGGCAGAATGTGAGGAATGAGGAGAGAAGAGGAAATCTATGACTTAGAAAGTATTTCTCACACATGGGAGGAGTACCTGTCTCTCTGGGCATCTGTTGGGAGATTGCCCATTTCACAGGTTTCACAGGAAAAGACTCTGGACAGGAAAATGGAACCCTGGTTCTAGTCTGAGCTCTGTCCTTCTCTAGTTAACCTGGATCTAGAATCTGTTTGGAGTCTGAATTTATTCTGGTGATAAATACAAATTTTAATGACTAATTCTTTGACTCTTCAAAGAGATGGTTCCTAACCTCATTTGGGTTGTGCACATCTTTGCAAATTTAGGGTCCACTCCTCAGAAAAGTGAACACATTCACACAGCCATGAAATTTGTCTTATACTTTGGGAGGGTTGAAAAGGTGGCAAAGTCCATCCATGAACCCAGGTTAAGACATCCTCTAAGCTTTAAAGATATTAAAAAGTGTGTGGAGTTCAACCTCACCTCCTCAGCACACCACACAAGGTCCTTTACAATATGGTCCTTCGTTCCTTCTCCTGTTGCTCCTAATGTTCGCCCAATGTATCCTTTCTAACAATTCACTGTTCTCCTTTCTCACTTCTGCTCTTTCGTGAATACCCATTTTTCTGCCTAGAGTGTCCTCCTGCTTGATTGCCTGGAAACTAACTCTATTAAGGAGTTGAGCACTTCTTTTTGTGTGTTATGTGTACCAAAACAGAGCATTTTGATGGGCTGTTTGATCAATGGTATCAAAGCAGTCATTATGTCAAATCTGCATGTTAACATGTAAAAACAGTGTTTCTTTCAGCCAGTGTAGCAGGACAGATTTTCTTCCCCCTCTTTCCCCTATTACTTCCCCTGCTTGTTTCTCATGGAAAAGGATTCTTTCTGCACAATGAATTATGGTAAGAAACATCATGCCATGAGAGGCATATAATATTAAAAAGAATTCAATGTCTGTGCCTTGTAGATTCTCCCATTTGAAGAATTTGCAAAGTTCTAAGACTTTTGGGGGGCTTCGTAGGTGGTGCTAGTGGTAAAGAATCTGCTTGCCAATGCAGGAGATGCAGGAGACATGGGTTTGATCCCTGGATCAGGGAGATAGATCCCCTGGAGTAGGAAATGACACTCCACTCTACTCCACTATTCTCGCCTCAAAAATCCCATGGGCTGAGGAGCCTGGTGGGCTACAGTCTGAGGGGCCTCAAAGAGTCAGACATAACCGAGTGCACACAACAGGCTATTTTCACAGAAGAGTGACAAGATCTTCTGCTGCTTTTCCATGATGGGGTCTGGAATGATGTTGTCTATGGCCTGACCTCATAAATCCTGTGGCAGATACTGTCTGCTTGCTGTCCACAGCCATTTCCAGCCCCCTTCTTTACTGCTGCCTTTCATTATAGGCCTAGAAAGCTACACATGCCTTCCCACCATCCTTGTAGTTTGGGGGTTGAGTCATGCATGGATTCTGGCTAAGGAGTCTTAAGAGCAAGTTTGCTGGGAGGTTCTGCGAAACTTTTTTTCTTTCCTCATAAAAGGAGTTGAAGGCATTCTTTTGCTTCTTCCCATCTTCAAAGAGAATGTGATGTTTGGAGCTGTGACAGACATTTTGTGACCATAAAGTAAGAAGCTTGAGCAGTAGTCTCGACCTTGAGTGTGCACCAGAATCACCCAGTGGCCTTCTTTTGTTTTAGTTTTTAACTAATTAATTGCTTTTTTTGGCTGCCCTGGGTCTTCACTGCTGCATGTGAGCATTCTCTAGTGGTGGTGGGTGGGGGCTACTCTCTAGTTTGAGGCTTCTCATTGTGGTGACTTCTCTTGTGGCGCACAGACTCTAGAGCCCACGGGCTTCAGTAATTATGGCTCATGGGCTCTAGAGTGCAAGCCCAGTAGTTGTGGTGCACAGGCTCAGTTTCCCCAGGACATGTGGAATCTTCCTAGACCAGGAATCAAACTTGTGTCCCTTGCATTGGCTGGCATATTCTTTACCACTGGACCACCAGGGAAATACAAGAGGGCTTCTTAAAACACAGACTGCTGGAACCTATCCCAGAGTTTCTGATTCTTAGGTCTGGAATGAGCTTGGGAATTTGCATTGTTAAGTTTTCATGTGATGCTGATGCTGCTGGGCAGGGGACCACCCCTGAGAACCACTAAACATGAGGGTGAAAATTCAATAGCCCCACAACAGCAAAGCAGAATGACAGAGTGTGGGTGCTGATGGCGTTGTCAGGTAGCTGAATCAATATAAGGAGCTGCCCTGCCCATGAATTTTTTGTTCTGTGAGAAAATAAACCACTATTTGTTTAAGCCATGGTTATTTGGATTTCTTATGACTCACATTCAAAAGCATTCTGAGTTTACAGAGAGCAAAATTCTGTGCAGAGAGCAGATGGAGAGAAAAATCCAGGAGGATGCTTATCTGAATTTAGCTTAGCGTGGAGTAAAAACCACTTCAACAAGAAATGTTTTGAAACATCTCTAAGAGTCCATGGGTATTGATTGTAGAAAGATTGTGGGTTTCAAAAACTGTGTAAACTAAAAAAAATGTTTTTATCAAAGTAAAACATGTACAAAGTTTCAAAAGTCTAATTATATGAAACTAATACCCCTATCCACCCTGTCTCAACTCCTCTGAGGCAGCAATTTTCAATTCTTCTGTTTCTTCTGAAATTTACAAATTTACCTAAATGACACGATTGTAGTCTTATTATGTACCTTTTTTGGCTTTGGTTCATCTTTGGTTCATCTTCGTGTCTTGCTACGGAAGATGAGCATTTAGATTTCTTACTCTACATCCTTGCCTCCTCCACACCACATACTTCCTGTCCCACATTTTCCCAATACAGTTAAATAACAATATTTTGTTCAATTAATATTCAATATGTCTCATATTATGACTAAGTATTATTATTTTTTAAAGATTTATTTATTTATTTACTTTAGGCGGGGGTCGTGTTGGGGAGGGAGGGGAGTGGGCGGGCCACTTCTATTGGTCTTTCATTTCTCTATTTTCATCTATCTTTGTTCTTTGGCTCCTGTGGGCCTCCCATCGCGGTGGCGTCTGTCGTTGCAGAGCACTGGCTCTGGGCGCATGCGCGCCAGAGCTCCAGCTCCGTGATTGGACACATCAGTCCAGCCTCTCCGCGGCACGTGGGATCTTCCCAGGCCAGGGCTTGAACCGGAGCCTCTCGCACTGCAAGGCGGTGTCCTTACCCACTGGACCACCAGGGGAAGCCCGATGACTAAGTATTATTGACTGTTGAGCTTTATATTCAGTGATTACATTTTTTCCCAGGCTAATTTTTCCCCTCTGGAGTCAGTAATTGCTCCATTTTTATTTGCTTAATTTTCTATGAATCTATGATGAATTCATATCCTTATCCTCTGACAGAGAGAATATCCTCTTGGTTTCAACACATCAGCTAATTTATAAATTTCATTTTTCTTGGCCCTGGTCACTTACTGCTGCAATCTGGGGTAGCCATTCTGCAGTATAACTGTCACCTTGGAATTTCCCTTTGCCATTACCCTGGGAATAACCTCTATCTTCTTCCTGCTGAATTTTCTCTTTTTAGAACTTGGTGTTTTCCTTTTTCTTGATTTACTCTGTCACTTTGAACAAAGTGTCCATGGGAGGTAAATTAGTCAGGATTCCAACAGGAACATAAGGACCAACACACAGAGAGCAATTGAAGAGAGTTTAAAGAAGGGACCATTTTACAAAATATGAGCAGAGTTAACCAAAAAAAAAGAAAAAAAGGTAATGATATACCTTGGGGCTAGCAACAGGCAGAAGGAAGCTATTTTCCTCAAAGCCGGAAGAGGGAAAAGCAGCAGCTATTCCCAGACAATGGTGAGAACCACAGCCACAGGAGAGTGCTCCCTCCTAGGCAATTTGGCTGTCACTTAGGGATGTGGTGGTTCTTCCAGCAGGGAGATAGCAGAGAAAATAAACAACTCATCTTCTTTTTTAATAAACCTTCTGGCTAGGGACTTCCCTGGTGGCTCAGTGGTAAAGAATATGCCTTCCAGTGCTGGAGACATGGGTTTGATCTCTGATCCAGTAAGATCCCACATGTTGTGAAACAACTAAGTCCATGCGCCACAACTACGGAACCTGTGCTCTAGAGCCTGGGAGCTGTGACTACTGAAACCTGCAAGTCCTAGAGGTTGTGCTCCAGAACAAGAGAAGCCATTGCAATGAGAAGCCTGCACACAGCAACTAGAGAGTAGCCCTCGCAACAAAAAAGACCTTGCATAGCTAAAAATAATTAAATAAAATTATATTAAAAAGCTTCTGGCCATGCCATAATGGCATGTAGGATCATAGTTCCCTGATCAGGGATCTAACCCACACTCCCTGTGTTGGGGTCTGAACTGCTGGTCCACCAGGGAAGGCCCTGAATGACTCAACTTCTATTTGCTCCTGCCCTCTGATATTCCACTCATGCCTCCTACTGGCTGAATCCAACCAGATGTCCGTGTGCTGAGGAACTGAATTGATCCTGTGTACAGAGCCTGTTGGGGCACAGAGCAGGGTGAAGGGTGGCTGCTGAATTTTTTTTTCTTTTTAGCAACTTGCAGTATAACTGTCACCTTGAATTTCCCTTTGCCATTACCCTGGGAATAACCTCTATCTTCTTCCTGCTGAATTTTCTCTTTTAGAACTTGGTGTTTTCCTTTTTCTTGATTTACTCTGTCACTTTGAACAAAGTGTCCATGGGAGGTAAATTAGTCAGGATTCCAACAGGAACATAAGGACCAACACACAGAGAGCAATTGAAGAGAGTTTAAAGAAGGGACCATTTTACAAAATATGAGCAGAGTTAACCAAAAAAAAAGAAAAAAAGGTAATGATATACCTTGGGGCTAGCAACAGGCAGAAGGAAGCTATTTTCCTCAAAGCCGGAAGAGGGAAAAGCAGCAGCTATTCCCAGACAATGGTGAGAACCACAGCCACAGGAGAGTGCTCCCTCCTAGGCAATTTGGCTGTCACTTAGGGATGTGGTGGTTCTTCCAGCAGGGAGATAGCAGAGAAAATAAACAACTCATCTTCTTTTTTAATAAACCTTCTGGCTAGGGACTTCCCTGGTGGCTCAGTGGTAAAGAATATGCCTTCCAGTGCTGGAGACATGGGTTTGATCTCTGATCCAGTAAGATCCCACATGTTGTGAAACAACTAAGTCCATGCGCCACAACTACGGAACCTGTGCTCTAGAGCCTGGGAGCTGTGACTACTGAAACCTGCAAGTCCTAGAGGTTGTGCTCCAGAACAAGAGAAGCCATTGCAATGAGAAGCCTGCACACAGCAACTAGAGAGTAGCCCTCGCAACAAAAAAGACCTTGCATAGCTAAAAATAATTAAATAAAATTATATTAAAAAAAAAGCTTCTGGCCATGCCATAATGGCATGTAGGATCATAGTTCCCTGATCAGGGATCTAACCCACACTCCCTGTGTTGGGGTCTGAACTGCTGGTCCACCAGGGAAGGCCCTGAATGACTCAACTTCTATTTGCTCCTGCCCTCTGATATTCCACTCATGCCTCCTACTGGCTGAATCCAACCAGATGTCCGTGTGCTGAGGAACTGAATTGATCCTGTGTACAGAGCCTGTTGGGGCACAGAGCAGGGTGAAGGGTGGAGAGTGGATATGGGGCCAGGGAGAGGCAAAGGAGTGCAGCCAGCACAGGAGGCAAAACTTAGAAATCTAGTGCGCCAGAAAGTATCTTTACTCAGTGCTCCCTCTACAGCAATAGTTCTGCTGGTATCAAATTCTGGGCTGGCGGGCTTCCCTGATGGTCCAGTGGGTAAGGACACCACCTTGCAGTGCAAGGGGCGCCGGTTTGATCCTTGGCCTGGGAAGATCCCACGTGCCGTGAAGCGGCTGGACCAATGTGTCCAATTACCCAGCCAGAGCTCTGGAGCGCATGCGCCCAGAGCCGGTGCGCTGCGACAACAGAGGCCACTGCGACGGGAGGCCCACACGGGCCAAAGAACAAAGATGGATGAAAATAGATAAATGAAAGACCGATAGGAGTGGCCCGCCCACCCCCCTCCCTCCCAAACCCCGCACCCCAAGATAAAAAAAACAAAAAAACAAAAAAATAAATTCTGGGCTGACAGTTCTTTTCCCTTGGGATTTTGGAGTCAATTTCCATTCTTTCCTGACCTCTGGAGTTACTCTTGAGAACTCTGTGCTATTCTGATTCTTGAAATCTTTTTATATGACTTGTTCTTACTTTCTGGAAATTTAGGATCCTGTCTTTCCTGCCGTGTTCTGCTATTTGGTGAGGGGTAAGTTCCTGTTATTATACAACAGGATCCCCAGAGTAAGCCAGGTCAGGTCAGGCATACTTGCTCAATTCCTCCTAGGCCTGAAAAATTTGAAAAATGTGAATATCAGTGCCTACTCTCCTGCATCATTACATAGCTGCAATGCAACTACTCACATGTAATGTTGGGTCACCATTAATGTACCTGTGGGCAACATAGCAGAGTAGCAGTGATGGTGAATTAGGCAGGGATTCAGACACTGCTAGTACAGACAGCTCTGTCTCTTCTCCCAGATTGGTATTGGTTGATAGTCATGGGAGATTTTATGGTGAAACTATGAGAGAGGAGGGGTTTCCCTGGTGGCTGAGTCAGTAAAAAAAAATATCCACCTGCAATGCAGGAGGAACAGGAGATGCAGGTTTGACCCCTGGGTCAGGAAGATCTCCTGGAGAAGAAAATGGCAACCCACTTCAGTATTCTTGTCTGGGAACTCCCATGGACAGAGGAACCTGGTGGACTACAGACCATGGGGTCACAAGTATAGGACATGACTTCGTGACTAAACCACCACCACCAAGAAAGTGAAGAAAAGATGGAAATCTTTTTATGTATTTCTTTTTTAATTTTTATTTTTTGGCCACTTCTATTGGTCTTTCATTATTTCTTTGTTCTTTGGCCTGTGTGAGCTTCCCATCGCAGTGGCCTCTGTCACTGCAGAGCACTGGCTCTGGGCGCATGCGCTCCAGAGCACTGGCTCAGTAATTGGACACATCGGTCCAGCCAGTCTGCAGCACATGGGATCTTCCCAGGCCAGGTATTGAACTGGCGCCCCTTGCACTGCAAGGTGGTGTCTTTACCCACTGGACCACCAGGGAAGCCCCAGGATGGAAATCTTTAGTAGAGGTCAGGAGTTTAAGTTGTCTTGAGGAAAATGGTGGGTAGATACGGCATTGAAGTCTGTTCCCCTCAGACTCCTTGGGTGTCTGGGCAATGGGTCTGAACCTCTGAGTGAGAGGGAGAGGTTAAAATGCCAGCTAAGCTGAAGACTCTTGAGAATCCTTTGGACTGCAAGGAGATCAAATCAGTCAATCCTAAAGAAAATCAACCCTGAATATTCACTGAAAAAACAGGCTGAAGCTGAAGCTCCAATACTTTGGCCACCTAATGTGAAGAGACGACTCATTGGAAAAGACCCTGATGTTGGGAAAAATAGAAGGCAAAATGAGAAGGGAACAACAGAAAACAAGATAGTTGGATGACATCACTGGCTCAATGGACATGAGTTTGAGAAAGCTCCAGAAGATGGCATGCTATAGTCCATAGGGGTTGCAAAGAGTTGGACATGACTGAGCGATTGAACTGAACTGAAGCTGCCTTTAAGCTAGACTTAATAGGACTGCACAACAGTCATTAGGGCCCAGATGACAATATGTGATGGAGCTAGAGAGAAGAGGGGTTTCTGGTGGCTGAGTCAGTAAAATATCCACCTGCAATGCAGGAGGAACAGGAGATGCAGGTTTGACCCCTGGGTCAGGAAGATCTCCTGGAGAAGAAAATGGCAACCCACTTCAGTATTCTTGTCTGGGAACTCCCATGGACAGAGGAACCTGGTGGACTACAGACCATGGGGTCACAAGTATAGGACATGACTTCGTGACTAAACCACCACCACCAAGAAAGTGAAGAAAAGATGGAAATCTTTTTATGTATTTCTTTTTTAATTTTTATTTTTTGGCCACTTCTATTGGTCTTTCATTATTTCTTTGTTCTTTGGCCTGTGTGAGCTTCCCATCGCAGTGGCCTCTGTCACTGCAGAGCACTGGCTCTGGTCGCATGCGCTGCAGAGCACGGGCTCAGTAATTGGACACATCGGTCCAGCCAGTCTGCAGCACATGGGATCTTCCCAGGCCAGGTATTGAACTGGCGCCTTGCACTGCAAGGTGGTGTCTTTACCCACTGGACCACCAGGGAAGCCCCAGGATGGAAATCTTTAGTAGAGGTCAGGAGTTTAAGTTGTCTTGAGGAAAATGGTGGGTAGATACGGCATTGAAGTCTGTTCCCCTCAGACTCCTTGGGTGTCTGGGCAATGGGTCTGAACCTCTGAGTGAGAGGGAGAGGTTAAAATGCCAGCTAAGCTGAAGACTCTTGAGAATCCTTTGGACTGCAAGGAGATCAAATCAGTCAATCCTAAAGAAAATCAACCCTGAATATTCACTGAAAAAACAGGCTGAAGCTGAAGCTCCAATACTTTGGCCACCTAATGTGAAGAGACGACTCATTGGAAAAGACCCTGATGTTGGGAAAAATAGAAGGCAAAATGAGAAGGGAACAACAGAAAACAAGATAGTTGGATGACATCACTGGCTCAATGGACATGAGTTTGAGAAAGCTCCAGAAGATGGCATGCTATAGTCCATAGGGGTTGCAAAGAGTTGGACATGACTGAGCGATTGAACTGAACTGAAGCTGCCTTTAAGCTAGACTTAATAGGACTGCACAACAGTCATTAGGGCCCAGATGACAATATGTGATGGAGCTAGAGAGAAGCCATCTCTCTGTCTTGCAGGGGACTACCACCGATCACCTGGAGATCTGAGAAGTGATGTGAACAGAACAGCAAGAAATAGTGCTGTTGACAGAGACACAGCTTTCTCACAGCATGTTCCATCCATCAGCAGTGGAAAACCGAGGCTCTACCTAGAGTCTCAGGCTGTGAAATGACAAAGGGAACTGGAGCAGAAGAGGAGGGGCATGTAGCTCAGCCTCAGAGCTCAAAGAGTTGGCCTATGGAGAAGACATATGTTTGCAAGGCAGTGGGAGCTTTTAAATAATCCTAGGTTCTCTACACTGAGAAAAAATTGAGAACTGACTGAAGAGAGTTATTGAATAGATTATGAGTTCACTTAAGTCTGGTTCATTTACATGTGATAAATAATATAGTGCTAGTAATAAAATGGAGAACCTAATTATTCAGCTTTTTTTTCCCAATTTTTATTTTATATTGGAGTATAGTTAGTGTTGTGCTAGTTTCAGGTATACAGCAAAGTGATTTAGTTTTACATATACATATTTCTATTCTTTTTCAGATTCTTTTCCCATACAGATTATTACAGAGTACTGAGTAGAGCTCCCTCTGTTATACGGTAGGTCCTGGCTAGTTATCTCAGTTTTGTTGATTAAAGTCATTTTATTGAATACTACCCTTAATAGGTAAAGAGTCTGACCAGTGGATTAGAAACTGTTTTATTTCAATATATGACTCAGGAGATTTGATCTCTTAGCAAGAAGATACATTAATGATGATATTCTCCAATAGCAACAATCCCAAAATATTTACTATGACATTTTTTTCCTTTGGTAGTATTCTGGGCATTTTACCACCACGACTATTCTAATATAATAGTTTAAGAACAAGTTTGTGAAGAGACAACTCATTGGAAAAGACCCTGATGTTGGGAAAAATAGAAGGCAAAATGAGAAGGGAACAACAGAAAACAAGATAGTTGGATGACATCACTGGCTCAATGGACATGAGTTTGAGAAAGCTCCAGAAGATGGCATGCTATAGTCCATAGGGGTTGCAAAGAGTTGGACATGACTGAGCGATTGAACTGAACTGAAGCTGCCTTTAAGCTAGACTTAATAGGACTGCACAACAGTCATTAGGGCCCAGATGACAATATGTGATGGAGCTAGAGAGAAGCCATCTCTCTGTCTTGCAGGGGACTACCACCGATCACCTGGAGATCTGAGAAGTGATGTGAACAGAACAGCAAGAAATAGTGCTGTTGACAGAGACACAGCTTTCTCACAGCATGTTCCATCCATCAGCAGTGGAAAACCGAGGCTCTACCTAGAGTCTCAGGCTGTGAAGTGACAAAGGGAACTGGAGCATAAGAGGAGGGCATGTAGCTCAGCCTCAGAGCTCAAAGAGTTGGCCTATGGAGAAGACATATGTTTGCAAGGCAGTGGGAGCTTTTAAATAATCCTAGGTTCTCTACACTGAGAAAAAATTGAGAACTGACTGAAGAGAGTTATTGAATAGATTATGAGTTCACTTAAGTCTGGTTCATTTACATGTGATAAATAATATAGTGCTAGTAATAAAATGGAGAACCTAATTATTCAGCTTTTTTTTCCCAATTTTTATTTTATATTGGAGTATAGTTAGTGTTGTGCTAGTTTCAGGTATACAGCAAAGTGATTTAGTTTTACATATACATATTTCTATTCTTTTTCAGATTCTTTTCCCATACAGATTATTACAGAGTACTGAGTAGAGCTCCCTCTGTTATACGGTAGGTCCTGGCTAGTTATCTCAGTTTTGTTGATTAAAGTCATTTTATTGAATACTACCCTTAATAGGTAAAGAGTCTGACCAGTGGATTAGAAACTGTTTTATTTCAATATATGACTCAGGAGATTTGATCTCTTAGCAAGAAGATACATTAATGATGATATTCTCCAATAGCAACAATCCCAAAATATTTACTATGACATTTTTTTCCTTTGGTAGTATTCTGGGCATTTTACCACCACGACTATTCTAATATAATAGTTTAAGAACAAGTTTCTATTTTGTACTTTTATCTATGTGAGTTGGGGTTTCAAAATATTCTGATATAAAGACAAAGAAGAAAAATCATCCAGAAGTTGAGCACATGTAGTGTCAGGTCTCTTCAATTTACCCCAGTCTTCTGAAATTCATAAGTAAAATGCAACCAAACTGTATCCAGTAGCCACTGAGATAGATAGGAAACTCTCTCATGGTAACTAGTGTGAAACAGTTTAATGACAAGGTAACACAGTCATAGTATAGAATAGAGGGAATATTTTTGCAAGAATTGTCAAGGAAAAATTCAAGGCTTCAAAACAAATAAATATACTTGGGGAGAGGAGAAATTTGCTTTAGTCATATTCTCATCCTCTGGGATATGCCTTCACTTTCCTTGAAAAATAATCTTTTTTTTTTTTGGCTGCACCATCTGGTATCTCAGGATGTCATCAGATGGTAAAGAATCTACCTGCAATGCAGGAGACCCAGGTTCAATCCTTGGGTCAGGAAGATACCCTGGAGAAGGAAATGGCAACCCATTCCAGTATTCTTGCCTGGAGAATTCCATGGATAGAGGAGCCTGGTGGGCTACATCCATGGGGTTGCAAAGAATGGACACCACTGAGTGACTAACACACAAGTCTGGTTTATTAGTTCCCTGGTCAAGGATCAAATCTGTGCTCCCTGCAGTGGAATGACTAAGTCCTAACCACTGGACCACCAGAGAGTTCCCTCCTGTGCTAACAATAATAATAGCACATTCTTGGTGTATCAGTTGGAATAGGATTTATTATGCCCCGGGGCACATAAAGTTCAGTGACACACTTAACACAAAGAAGGCTAATTTCTTGCCCATGCTTCATATCCTTTATGGGTTGGCAGAGGGATGGCACTCATTAGCTACTTGGTAATTTAGGATAATTGAACAACCACTGTTAGGGATGGGATGTTTAAGTCCATAGTTCCCCAAATTCATATGTTGAGATCCTGGCCCCTAATGTGATTGTATTAAGAAGTTCAGCCTTTGAACTTAGGTCATGAGGATGGAGTCCTCATGAAAGACCCCAGAGAGCTCTATTGCCCCTTCCACCTTATGAGGACTCAGTGATAAATCCTCTGCTACAACTCAATGGACATGAGTTTGAGCAAGCTCTGGGATGGTGAAGAACAGAGAAGCCTGGCATGCTGCAGTCCATGGGGTTGTAAGGAGTTCGACAAGACTGAATGACTGAATAACAACAACAACAAATGGACCAGGAAGTGGGCTCTCAGACTCTTTCAGTGCCTTGATCTTGTACTTCCCAGTCGAGAATTGTGAGAAATACATTTCTATTTATAACCCAGTATTCCTATGGTACTAAGACAACTGCTATCTTGAATGTTGATGGTTTCCATGACAGAGGAAAAGAGAAAATAAGGCGTCTCAAAGCAGAGAATAAAATGCCTCAGGCATGAAGGGACACATAACCTTTCTGCTCAAACTCATTAGTGACACCCAACCATAAGAAAGCCAGGAAATAAAACCCTACATGTACCTGGAAGGCAGAAAGCAAGAAATATTTAGTGAGTAGCATTGATTGTCTATCACTCACCTGTGCCAAGAGCTATTCGAAATATATTACGGGAGTTATCTCAGGTAAGCTTCACAAAAATCCTATGAAAGAAGTATTTAGGGCTTCCCCTGGTGGTCCAGTGGGTAAGGACACCACCTTGCAGTGAAAGGGGCACCGGTTCGATCCCTGGCCTGGGAAGATCCCACGTGCTGTGGAGCGGCTGTACCCATGTGTCCAGTTACCGAGACGGAGCTCTGGGGCGCATGCGCCCAGAGCCGGTGCTCTGCAACGACAGAGGCCACTGCGATGGGAGGCCCTCACGGGCCAAAGAACAAAGACGGATGAAAACAGAGAAATGAAAGACCAATAGAAGTGGCCCACCCGCTCCCCTCCCTCCCCAACCCGACCCCCACCCAAAAATAAATAATAAAATAAATAAATAAATCTTTAAAAAGAAGTATTTAATATCACTCACATTTTGTTGATGAAATAACTGAAGCATGGAGAGGTTAAGTTACCTGATAAAAGCCATACAGAAAGTAAGTGGTAGAACTCAGGATTTAAGCCCCGTTATTTCTGTTCCCATAGTCTGTGTGCTTACCCACCAGACTAGGCAATTTCTCTTTATTTTATTTCATTTATTTATTTTTGACTATTCTGGGTTTTCACCACTGCTGCAGGCTCTTCTCTAGTTGCAGGGAGTGGGGGCTACTCTGTAATTGAGGTGAGCAGGCTTCTTGTTGCAGCGACTCCTCTTGTTGTGGAACTTGGGCTCTAGAGCACAGAGGCTTCAGTAGTTATGGCACATGGGCTCAATAGTTGTGGCTCCGAGGCTCTAGCACACAGGGTTAATAGTTGTGGCTCACAGGCTTAGTTTCTCCGCAGCATGTGGGATCTTCCCGGATCAGGGATTGAACTCTTGCCTCCTGCATTGGCAGGTGAACTCTACACCACTGAGCTACCAGGGAAGCCCTAGGCAATTTCTCTTGAGGTGAGTAATTTTGAGAGTCATTGCCGTAGGTCATGGAGAACCACTTAGAGAGTTTTAAAGCAAAAGACAGTCAGCTAGACTTGCTATTTAGAAAGCTCTCTCCAAAGAGTCATCTTGCTTATTTGACTTATATACAAAGTATATCAAGTGAAATGCCAGGGTGGATGAATCATAAGCTGGAATCAAAACTGCTGGGAGAAATCAACAATCTCAGATATGCAGATGATACCACTCTAATGGCAGAAAGTGAAGAGGGACTAAAGAGTCTCTTGGTGAGGATAAAAGAGGACAGTGAAAAAGCTGGCTCAAAACTAAACATTCAAAAAACAAAGATCATGGCCTCTGGTCTCATCACTTCATGGCAAATAGAAGGGGAAAAAGTAGAAGCTATGAGAGATTTTTTTTTTCTTGGGCTGAAGTCCATAGGGTCACAAAGAGTTGGACATGACCTAGCGACTGAATAACAACTCCAAAAAGTACAATGAAGGATCAAATGAAAATGAGACTAAGGGAGGAAGTCTATTTGCATAGTATAGGGATGAATAAGAGAATTTGGAATAAGGTACAATGATCACAATTAATTGGCTAAGATTGAGCCTGTCTTTCATCAACTTGGGACTCTGGTCCACCATTTTTGGAAAAATGGTTATGTTAATATTAATAACTATACTGTTGGGGCTTTCTGAGAATTATAATAGATAACATGAGCAAAATCTCTGACAGTACTAAGGCTGTGGGATCATAGAGATATAGGTTAAAAATCCCAGTTCTACTACTCCCTTGATGAAGGAGTTTATTATTCTAAGTCTCAGTTTTCTCATTAGTAAAATAGGTATTAAAATAAGAAAATCTAAGTAAGCTAAAGTAAGAAAAATGATTACAAATGGGATATAGCTCAAGAAAACTAGCTTAGGAGGAATACAGATTTCCTCCTAGAGAAGGAACTGAGAGTTTGTTTAGGAAAAATAGCTTAATGAACTTAGGCATTTATTAAAGTAAAATCTCCTAGGTGTGAGGCATAGAAGGAAAGAGGTTTAGACAGAGAATCAAATTATTTTGACTAATAAGGTATAGAAAATTTTAGTTTTCCCCTGATGAAAATTTTGAGGGCGTCCTTCCTTGGGGGGAATGTAATGAAGTGGTATGGCGGTTTAGTTGCTAAGTCATGTCTGACTCTTATGACCTCATGGACTGTAGTCCACCAGGCTCCTTTGTCCATGGGGTTTCCTAGGCAAAGATACTGCAGTGGGTGACCATTTACTTCTCCAGGGAATCTTCCTAACCCAGGGATATCTATTATGTGTCTTCTGTATTGCAAGCATATTCATTACCTCTGAGCCACCAGGGAAGCAAAGAGATGGAGGAGACTTTGACTGAACATAACTCTGAGCATCTGGTCTTACCAGCCTTCCTGATCCATTCTTCCCATAGCAGCCATATTAATCTCTTAAACCCACTGAATCACATTGTTCCCTCTCTTCCCAGGACAGTGCCTCATACTTAGAAGTTTCTCAGTAACAATCTACTAAGCAAATGAATTAGGAATGAGTGAATGAAAACATTTGCCAGATGTCAAGTGGAACACAAAAGAAAAGGAAAGCTATTGAGAAATTCTATATTTAATCCACATTGTAGTGAGAGTGGTTTTAGACAATGACATCTAATAATCATTTTAAGTAGTTACCTATTCCTGTGTTTTACTGGAATCACCCCTCCTCTCCACCTCACCTCTCCAAATAACTTTCAATAAAGGTCTACTGCAAAACTGCACTATTTTGAGAGAACTTATAATAGATAACATGAGCAAAATCTCTGACAGTACTAAGGCTGTGGGATCATAGAGATATAGGTTAAAAATCCCAGTTCTACTACTCCCTTGATGAAGGAGTTTATTATTCTAAGTCTCAGTTTTCTCATTAGTAAAATAGGTATTAAAATAAGAAAATCTAAGTAAGCTAAAGTAAGAAAAATGATTACAAATGGGATATAGCTCAAGAAAACTAGCTTAGGAGGAATACAGATTTCCTCCTAGAGAAGGAACTGAGAGTTTGTTTAGGAAAAATAGCTTAATGAACTTAGGCATTTATTAAAGTAAAATCTCCTAGGTGTGAGGCATAGAAGGAAAGAGGTTTAGACAGAGAATCAAATTATTTTGACTAATAAGGTATAGAAAATTTTAGTTTTCCCCTGATGAAAATTTTGAGGCGTCCTTCCTTGGGGGGAATGTAATGAAGTGGTATGGCGGTTTAGTTGCTAAGTCATGTCTGACTCTTATGACCTCATGGACTGTAGTCCACCAGGCTCCTTTGTCCATGGGGTTTCCTAGGCAAAGATACTGCAGTGGGTGACCATTTACTTCTCCAGGGAATCTTCCTAACCCAGGGATATCTATTATGTGTCTTCTGTATTGCAAGCATATTCATTACCTCTGAGCCACCAGGGAAGCAAAGAGATGGAGGAGACTTTGACTGAACATAACTCTGAGCATCTGGTCTTACCAGCCTTCCTGATCCATTCTTCCCATAGCAGCCATATTAATCTCTTAAACCCACTGAATCACATTGTTCCCTCTCTTCCCAGGACAGTGCCTCATACTTAGAAGTTTCTCAGTAACAATCTACTAAGCAAATGAATTAGGAATGAGTGAATGAAAACATTTGCCAGATGTCAAGTGGAACACAAAAGAAAAGGAAAGCTATTGAGAAATTCTATATTTAATCCACATTGTAGTGAGAGTGGTTTTAGACAATGACATCTAATAATCATTTTAAGTAGTTACCTATTCCTGTGTTTTACTGGAATCACCCCTCCTCTCCACCTCACCTCTCCAAATAACTTTCAATAAAGGTCTACTGCACAAAACTGCACTATTTTGAGAGAACTTAGGGATGCAACAAGCAAGTCTCTAGACAAAACAGTGTCCAAAGATGTCAGTGATCATAAAAGGAGACCTAATGGACTCAGAATTCATCAGAAGCAGGCATTTCAAGTGAGAGGTAACCAGAATCGTTTGAAAATTTGGGAAAGGTTCTGACTGATGCTCCCTTTTCTGGGTTAGGAGGTTGTTGTTATTTGGTTGCTAAGTCATGTGACTCCATGAACTGTGGCTCTTCAGGCTTCCCTGTCCTTCACTATCTCCAAGAGTTTGTTCAAACTCATGTCCACTGAGTCAGTGATGCCATCCAACCATCTCTTCCTCTATCACCCCCTTCTCTTCCTGCCCTCAATCTTTCCAGCATCAGGTTCTTTCCCAGTGAGTCCTTTCTTCGCTTGACGTGGCCGAAGTATTGGAGCTTCAGCTTCAACATCAGTCCTTTCAATGAATATTCAGAGCTGATTTCCTTTAAGACTGACTGGCTTGATTGAGCTCCTTGCTATCCAAGAGACTCTCAAGAGTCTACTCCAGCACCACAGTTCCGAAGCATCAATTCTTCGGTGCTCAGCTTTCTCTAAAAATGGTGCGACTCTCACATCTTTAGATGACCATTGGAAAAGCCATAAAGTTGCTGTACGGACCTTTGTTAGGAGGGTTAAGACGTTGGGCCCTTCTATCTGGCTGTCGAAGGAAAGAATAAGCTGGAGGACTTTGAAGCATTCACAACCCCAAGTTACTTTGACTGAACATAACTCTGAGCATCTGGTCTTACCAGCCTTCCTGATCCATTCTTCCCATAGCAGCCATATTAATCTCTTAAACCCACTGAATCACATTGTTCCCTCTCTTCCCAGGACAGTGCCTCATACTTAGAAGTTTCTCAGTAACAATCTACTAAGCAAATGAATTAGGAATGAGTGAATGAAAACATTTGCCAGATGTCAAGTGGAACACAAAAGAAAAGGAAAGCTATTGAGAAATTCTATATTTAATCCACATTGTAGTGAGAGTGGTTTTAGACAATGACATCTAATAATCATTTTAAGTAGTTACCTATTCCTGTGTTTTACTGGAATCACCCCTCCTCTCCACCTCACCTCTCCAAATAACTTTCAATAAAGGTCTACTGCACAAAACTGCACTATTTTGAGAGAACTTAGGGATGCAACAAGCAAGTCTCTAGACAAAACAGTGTCCAAAGATGTCAGTGATCATAAAAGGAGACCTAATGGACTCAGAATTCATCAGAAGCAGGCATTTCAAGTGAGAGGTAACCAGAATCGTTTGAAAATTTGGGAAAGGTTCTGACTGATGCTCCCTTTTCTGGGTTAGGAGGTTGTTGTTATTTGGTTGCTAAGTCATGTGACTCCATGAACTGTGGCTCTTCAGGCTTCCCTGTCCTTCACTATCTCCAAGAGTTTGTTCAAACTCATGTCCACTGAGTCAGTGATGCCATCCAACCATCTCTTCCTCTATCACCCCCTTCTCTTCCTGCCCTCAATCTTTCCAGCATCAGGTTCTTTCCCAGTGAGTCCTTTCTTCGCTTGACGTGGCCGAAGTATTGGAGCTTCAGCTTCAACATCAGTCCTTTCAATGAATATTCAGAGCTGATTTCCTTTAAGACTGACTGGCTTGATTGAGCTCCTTGCTATCCAAGAGACTCTCAAGAGTCTACTCCAGCACCACAGTTCCGAAGCATCAATTCTTCGGTGCTCAGCTTTCTCTAAAAATGGTGCGACTCTCACATCTTTAGATGACCATTGGAAAAGCCATAAAGTTGCTGTACGGACCTTTGTTAGGAGGGTTAAGACGTTGGGCCCTTCTATCTGGCTGTCGAAGGAAAGAATAAGCTGGAGGACTTTGAAGCATTCACAACCCCCAAGTTACATAAGGGTAGTAAATACTAACTCATAGAGAGGTTTGGAGGATTATACTGGAATAGTTCATACAAAACACTTAGCACAGCGCCTGGCACATAGTAAGAGCTCAGTTAATGTTAACTGTTGTTTCCCTTTTCTTTTCTCCACTCTCTCCACTCGCTTTCCGCCAGCTCCATTCATTCTTTTCCAAGGACATGCAGGGGGCGTGCCCACTCCTCTCTCCGCCCCATTCAAGCCCCACCCCTCACTTCTGCCCGGATTGGTTCTTTAGAAGCGAAGCGGAGGGAAGAGCCCAGTCCGAAGCGGCGGGGGCGGGGCGCATGCGCGGGCTGGGCTGGGTGGAGGAGGAGAGGAAGAGCTGCCGGAAGTAGGCGGCCGAGGTGGTGGCCGAGCAGACGGCAGCTGCCAGGGAAACCGAGGTGCGGAACGCACAGCCGGCTGACTGGCAGGCCTGGGGGTCGTCTCTGCGTCCGGCAAGCAGGAGGCCCGAGCGTCCCTGTTGCCTGGGCTGAGGTTCCCTGGCTGGTCCGGCAGCCTCCTCGGGACCCGGGCCTTTCCCAGAGCCCGCCAGGGGGCGCCGCGCTGAGGGGCTGCGAAGTGGGGGGCGGGCGCGGCTGACGCGGGAAGGGGCGCTCGGCTGGGCAGGGGGAGAGGGCTCCCCCTCTTCTCAGGAGGTGCCCCTGTACCGGGGACCGGGAGTCCTCACCTCCGGACTGAGGCAGGGGTTTCTGGGGGCGAGGAGGGCGCGTCGCCCTTTGCCCCCACCGGCACCCTGGCCATGACGGGCAAATCGGTGAAGGACGTGGATCGGTACCAGGCGGTCCTGGCCAACCTGCTGCTGGAGGAGGATAACAAGTTTTGTGCGGACTGCCAGTCAAAAGGTAGCGCATCCCTCCGGGCGGGCGAGGGGTCGTTAGCTAAAGGGCTTCTAAAAATGGTGCGACTCTCACATCTTTAGATGACCATTGGAAAAGCCATAAAGTTGCTGTACGGACCTTTGTTAGGAGGGTTAAGACGTTGGGCCCTTCTATCTGGCTGTCGAAGGAAAGAATAAGCTGGAGGACTTTGAAGCATTCACAACCCCCAAGTTACATAAGGGTAGTAAATACTAACTCATAGAGAGGTTTGGAGGATTATACTGGAATAGTTCATACAAAACACTTAGCACAGCGCCTGGCACATAGTAAGAGCTCAGTTAATGTTAACTGTTGTTTCCCTTTTCTTTTCTCCACTCTCTCCACTCGCTTTCCGCCAGCTCCATTCATTCTTTTCCAAGGACATGCAGGGGGCGTGCCCACTCCTCTCTCCGCCCCATTCAAGCCCCACCCCTCACTTCTGCCCGGATTGGTTCTTTAGAAGCGAAGCGGAGGGAAGAGCCCAGTCCGAAGCGGCGGGGGCGGGGCGCATGCGCGGGCTGGGCTGGGTGGAGGAGGAGAGGAAGAGCTGCCGGAAGTAGGCGGCCGAGGTGGTGGCCGAGCAGACGGCAGCTGCCAGGGAAACCGAGGTGCGGAACGCACAGCCGGCTGACTGGCAGGCCTGGGGGTCGTCTCTGCGTCCGGCAAGCAGGAGGCCCGAGCGTCCCTGTTGCCTGGGCTGAGGTTCCCTGGCTGGTCCGGCAGCCTCCTCGGGACCCGGGCCTTTCCCAGAGCCCGCCAGGGGGCGCCGCGCTGAGGGGCTGCGAAGTGGGGGGCGGGCGCGGCTGACGCGGGAAGGGGCGCTCGGCTGGGCAGGGGGAGAGGGCTCCCCCTCTTCTCAGGAGGTGCCCCTGTACCGGGGACCGGGAGTCCTCACCTCCGGACTGAGGCAGGGGTTTCTGGGGGCGAGGAGGGCGCGTCGCCCTTTGCCCCCACCGGCACCCTGGCCATGACGGGCAAATCGGTGAAGGACGTGGATCGGTACCAGGCGGTCCTGGCCAACCTGCTGCTGGAGGAGGATAACAAGTTTTGTGCGGACTGCCAGTCAAAAGGTAGCGCATCCCTCCGGGCGGGCGAGGGGTCGGGCCTCCGGGCGACGCGGGGGAGGCGGCCTGTGTCGGAAGGGGGTCTCTGGAGCTTGGGGGGCCCCGGCCACCTAGATGGTAGCGCGTGCTACCCTTATTGGTGAGACTTCTAGGTGTTCTGGAGCGCCGAGATTGGTGTGGGGAGAGGTTGCGAGGGCGAGTGTGTGTGTGGTTGAGGGCGGGTGACGGTGATGGTGGGGCTGGAGGAGGTGGCATCCTGTGTGCAGGTGAGAATGTCTGTATCTCAGAGCTCCGGATGAGTTCTGCGCTGACTCTCGGTCCAGCTCGCTGCCTTCCGCTTGCAGAGCTGGCGGTGAACTGCAGCGTGGGGTGGGGAGCGTGGGGTGGCGGGAGGGGGAGCAGAGGGGAAGTGAGATGACGGGGAGGAAAACTGCCTAAATGATTTTTTGAAGGTGGTGAGCGTTGTTGCCTGCTATTTAGTTAGCAGTTCCTTCTGTCATTTTACAGCCTTGCTGAAATCTGACAGAGTGCTTAGGTGGCTTTCCTCTTCCAGGATGTGTGGAGGGGGGAACTGCCCTATGCAGTGACACAGTGCGGATTTCTAGACAGCCTGGCCCTGGCTCGTGGAGTGTGTTGGAGGCCTGATGTGTGTGTGGTGGCAGGAACTAGCAGATTGTGGCTGTAGTGCAGGATCGGCTTAATCAGTGCAGGGAAGGAAGCTAGGGCAGCGTCGAATTTGCTACTTCCCTGTTGATCGTCCTTAGAAAGGTGAGATATGATCATGGCAGAGCCATTTAGCCTTTGTTTTCTGTGCCCTCAAAGATTCACGGTTTGATACAATTACAAATCAGTATGCTACCAAAGCTTAGTTATTAGTGAAATATTTACACTCGAAATTGATAGATTACAAATATTTTGAATTCTTTGCAATATAAATGGGAAGAGTTGGGAAAATTCTTTTCCTTTTTGTTTTGGGAGCTATTGCTGATTTACTTTTGTTCACAATGCAGTGAACTTACCTGGATTGTTTGCCATATAGTGTGCTGGGCATATAATACATAACAAAGATGCAAACGTATTTGCATTTATCAATATTGAGAAAGGAAGTACATGCTTAATTGATGCTTTCACTTAATTACCTTTTATTTTGGAGAAGTAAGGTTATGTAAGGAGAGTGAGGAGAGAGACATTGATTTGGACACCCGGCAGTATAGTTTAGTGTCCTTTCCCAGTGGGGAAACAGTACATGCCATTATAGGAAAGCAGATCCCCAGACTTCTTTCCTGAATTTTGTATCATCAAGAATTCATTTTTAAAAGTACTTTGGAATCAATTTATGTTGTGGGTTAATTTCTTATAGTTGACTTTCATGAGATCTTATGCTAGATCTATGGGAAGATTTGGCTTAAAGCTTGGGAGTGTATGTCTTGGCTCGACTCAGATTCCCTTGTGGCCTCAGTTGACAGATGTTGAGTCAGGTGAAACAACCCACTGAGCATTGCTACATTTGGGGGGTCAGATGCCATTTTGATGATTAGTACCACCCCATTCCCCATTTCCCATAAGTACTCTTATACTTACTCATATTCCAATAAAATATAGCACATGGAAGAGAGGTTGATTCACCACTTCTTCCTCCAAATTTTCCATTGCTCTTTATCAACAGGGTTACTGGGGATCAGGTAATAAAACATTAGTCGGTTCATTCTTAATGAGAGTTGGTAACTACTGGCCTGTAAACTTTATTAACTGCTCTTGATAGTAGAACCCTGGTTCCTGAAATGATTTCTTTTTTTTTTTTTTTTTTTCCATTCTGAGTGTTACACTTTCTTTCTTTTTTTTTTTAAAGATTTATTTATTTATTTTTATTTCTGGGCGGGGGTCGGATTGGGGAGGGAGGGAGGGAAGCAGGCGGGCCACTTCTATTGGTCTTTCGTTTCTCTGTGTTCATCTGTCTTTGTTCTTTGGCTCCTGTGGGCCTCCCATCGCGGTGGCGTCTGTCGTTGCAGAGCACTAGCTCTGAGCACATGCGCTCCAGAGCTCCGGCTCAGTAATTGGACACATCAGTCCAGCCGCTCCGTGGCACGTGGGATCTTCCCAGGCCAGGGCTCGAACCGGCGCCCCTTGCACTGCAAGGCGGTGTCCTTACCCACCGGACCACCAGGGGAAGCCCAATGATTTCTTTTTGAGAATGACCTTTATCTTCTGGCTTGGTAGCTTCAGTGACTTGGCCATTGTATTAAAAATGAGATGACAGTGTGTCAGTCAGTCATCTTTTAGTTCAGTTCAATAGGACATATGTTGTGGCCTCAGTTTATCCAGTCTGTGAATTAGCTAGCCCCTCCCACTCTTTTTGATCTCCTCTCACTCATTTCCCCTCTCCTTTTTCCTGATTGTGGTTGTCATAATGATGATGTGGACAAATGTCAGACAATGGAAGGAAGAGACACTTGGATCTGTAGATTAAGTTATCTGTTAGCTCTGGTAAAAAATACATCTAGTGGGAGGAAGAATTTTAAAGCAGTAGGCTAAAATGAAGTTTGTACTTTGGTATTTATCTGTAGGTCTCATGTCCTTTCTTACATGACAGAAGAAAATTGAGAACTTAATTGTATAGGGAGGGATTGCTTGCTAATCCATCAATATCATATCAGCTGATGTAGTTCTGAACTGCAGACCTACGAATAGGTATTTTTCTAATGTTTCAAAATAACTCCAGCAGCAATTTTTTTTCCAGCAATAATTCTTAAAAAACAAATCTAAAAAAACCCAAATCTTACACTGATTTAAGAATGATATTATAAAATATATAATTTGAATATCAGAATAGACAATAAACATGTGCTTTCTTTGTGTAGTATAAGTTTTTGTTGGTCCTGGGTTTTTTTTCTTTTTAACTCTTAAGCATAACACTCACCAGTTTCCAATACTTCTAAGGCACTGAAATAATTTCTGTGTGGGAATGGAGGTACTGCCTTTAAAACATATGCTATGACTTGCTTTAGGCCAAAGGATGTGGTTTCATCACCCAAAGCCTTTAAGTTACTGTGACCTTTAAAGTTAAACTTTGGATTGACTCAAGTCATTGTAGCAGAGAGGATGAACATACTGAAAATTTCAGATACGTTAATGGTTAACTCCATCTTGTTGGGGCCTGGTCCCATTTTGGAGGTTTGGTCTTTGGCTCTGCAGTTCCATATTTTATCAGTGTGCCTGGAATAACTCCTAATCAGCCTCTTCAGAGACTAGTTTAAACTGGGCACTATCTTATTTACCATGAAAGGATCTACCTTTCTGATGGCTTGAATACTTATGTCCAGTGTTGGGATGCTCCTTTCTCAGTATCAAGGTTTGTGAAAAAATTGAGAGCTAAAGAGTAAAGAATTAGAATGGAAGAAATCTGATGGTCTTGAGAAATATTTTCTTCCAACTGTGAAATGCCACATAGAATTCTGGAGTTTGACAAAACCTTTGGAATACAGTTTTACTGTTCCGTTCTTCTGCGACATCCCATCTCTGAAAGGTTTCGCCTCAGATCACCTAACAACTGTCTTTGTTCCAACTCCTGTTATGTATTCTTTTTTTTCTTTAAAGATTTATTTATTTATTTTATTTTTAGCTGCTCTGGGTCTTCATTGCTACACACAGACTTTCTCTAGTTGTGGTGAGTGGGGCTATCTTCATTGCAGTGCACCGGCTTCTCACGTCAGTGGCTTCTTTTATGGAGCATGGTCTCTGGAGCTGGGCTTAGTAGTTGTGGAGCATGGGCTCAGTTGCTCCATGGCATGAGCAGTTGAACTGGTGTCCCTTGCATTGCAAGGCAAACTCTTAATCACTGAACCAGCAGAGAAACCCTCTCATTATGTATTCTTAAATTCAGATTTACTTTTTGAAAAACCGATTTCACGTGGTTCAAAATTCAAAAAATTCAAAGGGAATATATTCAGTGAAAAGTTGTGTTCCTGTCCTTGATCTCTTAACCACTTTTTCGCAGTGCTTCTGGAAGTAATCTTGGTTGGTAATTTATCATGTGACTTTTAAGAGATAATATATACTTGTACAAACAACTTCATTTAATTGTATTCCTTTTCAGGGCTTTTAGCAAAAGTAGCATGTTACGCGCAGTTCATGGCACCTGACGTTCTTCTTCTTCCTTAGTATGTATTTATTTATTTATCTTCATCCATCTTTATTCTTTGAACTGTGTGGGCCTCCCACTTCAGTGGCATCTCTCATGGCAGAGCACGAGAGAGCACTCCAGAGTGCTGGCTCACAATTGAACACATCAGTCCAGTTGCTCCATAGCACATGGGACCCCATCTGGGCCAGGGATTGAACTGCTGTCCCCTGCGCTGCAAAGCGGACTCTCTACCCGCTGGACCACCAGGGAAGCCTGACTTATTTATTTTTTCGTCTGTGTCAGGTCTTAGTTGCAGCACACAGGATCTTTCGTTGTGATGCTCAGGCTGAGTAGTTGTAGCGGGTCCAGTAGTTGCAGCACATGGGCTTAGTTGCCCCATGCCATATGGGATCCTTGTTCCCTGACCAGAGAATGAACTTGCATCCCTGCATTAGCAGGTGGATTCTTAATCACTGGACCACCAGAGAAACCCTCTCATTATGTATTCTTAAATTCAGATTTACTTTTTGAAAAACCGATTTCACGTGGTTCAAAATTCAAAAAATTCAAAGGGAATATATTCAGTGAAAAGTTGTGTTCCTGTCCTTGATCTCTTAACCACTTTTTCGCAGTGCTTCTGGAAGTAATCTTGGTTGGTAATTTATCATGTGACTTTTAAGAGATAATATATACTTGTACAAACAACTTCATTTAATTGTATTCCTTTTCAGGGCTTTTAGCAAAAGTAGCATGTTACGCGCAGTTCATGGCACCTGACGTTCTTCTTCTTCCTTAGTATGTATTTATTTATTTATCTTCATCCATCTTTATTCTTTGAACTGTGTGGGCCTCCCACTTCAGTGGCATCTCTCATGGCAGAGCACGAGAGAGCACTCCAGAGTGCTGGCTCACAATTGAACACATCAGTCCAGTTGCTCCATAGCACATGGGACCCCATCTGGGCCAGGGATTGAACTGCTGTCCCCTGCGCTGCAAAGCGGACTCTCTACCCGCTGGACCACCAGGGAAGCCTGACTTATTTATTTTTTCGTCTGTGTCAGGTCTTAGTTGCAGCACACAGGATCTTTCGTTGTGATGCTCAGGCTGAGTAGTTGTAGCGGGTCCAGTAGTTGCAGCACATGGGCTTAGTTGCCCCATGCCATATGGGATCCTTGTTCCCTGACCAGAGAATGAACTTGCATCCCTGCATTAGCAGGTGGATTCTTAATCATTGGACCACCAGAGAAGCCCCACCCCTGGCATTTTTTTCAGTCAAGTGTATAACATGAAGGGCATGAAAAAATGCTCTGTGCACATTAAGGAGCATCCCCATTCTCAGGGTTATTAAGTTGAAAGATGCGCATGGTTGGAAACACTCATCTTTAGACAGAGTCCTAGGCCTGTCCATAGCACATGTAAGCTCACCTTTCAGGTGCAGAGAATCAGAGCCGTAGAGTTCTAAAAATATTTGTGTGTTTATTTATTTGTTTTTGACTGCCTCAGGTCTTAGTTGCCCCAAGGCATGTGAGTTCTTAGTTCCCATACCAGGGTTCGAACACCATGTCCCCTGCATTGAAAGATGGATTCTTAATCACTGGACCGTCAAGGAAGTCCCAGAGCTGTGGACTTTGGATGTGCTTTTTGTTTTTTTTTTAATTATTGCTTTATTTATCTTAATTTGACTGCACTGGGTCTTAGTTGTGGCACGTGGGATCTTGTTCCCCGACCAGGGATCGAACCTGGGCCGCCTGCATTAGAAGCACAGAGTCTTACCCACTGGACCATCAGGGAAGTCCCTGACTTTGGATGTTGAAACATGCACTTTTAACTCCATTACTCTGCCTGTTTTAGCTTTGTGACCTTCAGCATGCTACCTAACTTTCTCAGTTTAATTTTCCTCATTTGAAAAATAACAATGCCTTGTAAACTAAAGTGTCACACAAATATAAGCATTATTTATCATTACTGTTGCTGAACTCATTTATTTCATCTTAATTTTATTCATTCCACTTTCTTACTTTATTCCTGAAATACCCTAGTTACTGGAAGCCACAGTTAGAATGACTCACTGAATAACTCATTGAATAAAGAACTCAGTGAATAAAACTCACTGAATAAAAAACTTAAATGGTTTTTAAGCCAAAACCATTTCCTATATATAGGTTTCTAGCAATTTTGCAAATGTACTTTATGATACTCTTGAAGATGATTTCTGGATGTTTCTTGACTCTTCAAAGTGATATGAAAGATAAGACCAAGGCATCTTTGTGTACACGTTTTTAAAATATTGGTCCTACATTTTTTTTTTTTAATTTATCTTTTTGGTGGGTGGGGTGGGGAGGGAGGGGGATGGGCGGGCCATTTCTATTGGTCTTTCATTTCTCTATCTTCATCCATCTTTGTTCTTTGGCTCCTGTGGGCCTCCCATCGCGGTGGCCTCTGTCGTCGCAGAGCGCCGGCTCTGGGCGCACGCGCGCCAGACCTCCGGCTCGGTAATTGGACACATTGGTCCAGCCGCTCTGCGGCATGTGGGATCTTCCCAGGCCAGAGATTGAACCGGCGCCCCTTGCACTGCAAGGCGGTGTCCTTACCCACTGGACCACCAGGGGAAGCCCTTGGTCCTACATTTTAACACTGGTAAACTCATCTCTAGTTTTGCCTTACTTTTGTTTTCTGTCCATAGCTAAGACATTTCTTGTTGAAGATCATTCCTTAGAACATGAAGATTCCTATCAGTTTTTAATTATTTAGCTGTATCTGTGGCACCTTTAAGAGATTTTTTCTAAAATGCATCAGAGCTGGATAACAGAAGGCCTTTTCCTTCCATGTCTAGTTGTTAAACACCTCTCTCCAGCCAAGATCAGATAACGTTCTGGCTTTTTACAACTCATGCATCTTAACTCTGACCATAGTTATGCTGACAGAGTTTTACTGAAAGTAATTAAAGTCCCTGTTAGGTTGTCTTTTATTTTATTTATTTATTTGGTTGCATAGGGTCTTAGTTGAAGCACACCAGATCTTGGCTGCAGCTTATAGGCTTAGGTGCCCCATGGCATATGGGAACTTAGTTCCTCAACCAGAGTCGAACCTGCATCCCCTGCATTGCAAGGCAGGTTCGTAACCACTGGACCACCAGGGAAGTCCCTCAGTTTCCTTTTAGCATCTGCTTGTTAAACCTGTTCCCTAGACACCTTAAATGGGATAGATAGTACAGAATGCCTTGTCTTTTAAGAACTCTTTGCAAGTCTGAGTACAATCCCACACTGTATGTATTCATTCAGAAAGTCACGCTTAAGCACCTGCTTTGTGTCAAACACTGTACTAAGACATGCAGATTAAACGATAGGGCCTTTGGTCTTAGGGATTTTATAGTCTAATGGGCTAGCAGATGTGTAAACAGATAAATGATGCAGTATAGTAATTATTATTGTAGCATTGTGTATAGGGAGAAATGAAAACACTGAAGAAAGCAAGCCAGTCTGCCTAGGAAGTCGTGGCTTAGAGATAAGTAGGCTATGTCTTGAATGATAAGCATGACTTTGTCAGGTGAGTTTAGGGGACTTTTGCATTCTAGGCTGAGGAGGCAGAATGTGCAAAGCCTCCAAGATGTGCTGTACTGTGTGTGTGTGTGTGTGTGTGTGTGTGTGATGCTGTAGTATATTCTTAGTACATAGTGGGGATTGGTAAGGGCCAAGGTAGGCAGAGACCTGTAAGGTTAGCTCTGTAGTTAACTTGCTGTATGGCATTGAGATTATGAATATGCTTTAGACTCCCTGTTATGGAAGAAACCCACAGTGTTGTTGCTTCTCAAATGGAATTGTAAACATTGCAGACCTGAAATGTTTTCTATTTGCTGAATAGTAAGGAAGGTCAGAGCATTGTGCCCACTCGATTTCCCTTCATGAGTACATTAAATTTTCTTAGAAAAGTCTAGCAAAACGCCAGCAGTGGAAGTCATGCCATTTCTGGAGTTGATACTGTTGAATCTTTGAGACCCTGCATGCTCTCACACTCCAGCAGTCTAAGAGAGTTGAATATGTGATGTGTGCCCTTGGTTGGCCAGTGTGTGTGTGTGTGTGTGTGTGCGCGCGCTCAGTCGTGTTTGACTCTTTGCTGTCCACCCCATGTACTGTAGCCTGCTAGGCTCTGTCCATGGAATTCTCCAGACAAGAATACTGGGGTGGGTTGCCATTTGCTTCTCCAGAGGATCTTCCCGATCCAGGAATCCAACCCATACCTCTGTGTCTCCTGCTTGTGGCAGGCTGATTCTTCACCACTAATGGCACTTGGGAAGGGGAAAAACTAGGAGTGGAAGCAACAAGCAGCTGCAACCACACCTTCCAGTATACCTTAGCAAATCTATTGCTTTTAAACAAATACGACAACTGCCTTCTTTCTGCAGTTTTCATCTGATGTCACTATGGTGTGTAGGTGGCAGCTTTCTTGGGCAGAGTTGTCTATAACTGTTCACCACATGAGTCACTGTCTGTTTCTGTTCTGTCTAAAAATTCCATCTTGGAGGCCAAAATTAAAAAAGTAAAATAAAATAAAATATAGTTTAAAGTCAGGGACCTTTCAGAGAAACAGAAAACACTCCAGGAGACTCAAGTGGAGGGAACTGAACATGGAATAAGTTCCATAGATGATACAAGAGCCAAGAAGGTCAACGGCCTGGTGAGGCAACCCAGAGGTTGGCCACACCTGGGAGCGCCTCTGGCCTAAGGAAATTCAACAGTGCTGGTGTTGGCAGAGGCCAGAGGCCTGAGCCATCCTCTGTGAGCTAGAGACGTGAAAAGAAGAGCTGTCTGGTGGCAGCTGGAATTCGGACCAAGTAAGATAGAGAGCGTTACCTGACTTGCCTCCTTGTACTGAATATGCTTTAGATTTATGAAGAACCCACAGTGTTGTTGCTTCTCAAATGGAATTGTAAACATTGCAGACCTGAAATGTTTTCTATTTGCTGAATAGTAAGGAAGGTCAGAGCATTGTGCCCACTCGATTTCCCTTCATGAGTACATTAAATTTTCTTAGAAAAGTCTAGCAAAACGCCAGCAGTGGAAGTCATGCCATTTCTGGAGTTGATACTGTTGAATCTTTGAGACCCTGCATGCTCTCACACTCCAGCAGTCTAAGAGAGTTGAATATGTGATGTGTGCCCTTGGTTGGCCAGTGTGTGTGTGTGTGTGTGTGTGTGCGCGCGCTCAGTCGTGTTTGACTCTTTGCTGTCCACCCCATGTACTGTAGCCTGCTAGGCTCTGTCCATGGAATTCTCCAGACAAGAATACTGGGGTGGGTTGCCATTTGCTTCTCCAGAGGATCTTCCCGATCCAGGAATCCAACCCATACCTCTGTGTCTCCTGCTTGTGGCAGGCTGATTCTTCACCACTAATGGCACTTGGGAAGGGAAAAGCTAGGAGTGGAAGCAACAAGCAGCTGCAACCACACCTTCCAGTATACCTTAGCAAATCTATTGCTTTTAAACAAATACGACAACTGCCTTCTTTCTGCAGTTTTCATCTGATGTCACTATGGTGTGTAGGTGGCAGCTTTCTTGGGCAGAGTTGTCTATAACTGTTCACCACATGAGTCACTGTCTGTTTCTGTTCTGTCTAAAAATTCCATCTTGGAGGCCAAAATTAAAAAAGTAAAATAAAATAAAATATAGTTTAAAGTCAGGGACCTTTCAGAGAAACAGAAAACACTCCAGGAGACTCAAGTGGAGGGAACTGAACATGGAATAAGTTCCATAGATGATACAAGAGCCAAGAAGGTCAACGGCCTGGTGAGGCAACCCAGAGGTTGGCCACACCTGGGAGCGCCTCTGGCCTAAGGAAATTCAACAGTGCTGGTGTTGGCAGAGGCCAGAGGCCTGAGCCATCCTCTGTGAGCTAGAGACGTGAAAAGAAGAGCTGTCTGGTGGCAGCTGGAATTCGGACCAAGTAAGATAGAGAGCGTTACCCTGACTTGCCTCCTTTTCCTGCCTCTTACCTTTACCAGTGCCTCCCATTGATGGAACTTACTCAGAAATCAGTTGGCAAGGGAGTCTGGGAGATGTAATTCCCCATGATAGGGTGGCGCATGGGGCAGATCCAAGTTGAGACAGGCAGCAAAGGCACTTAAACCTCCAAGATGCAGTTCTTTCTCCTTGTATGTAAACAGCTGAGTTATTTTGGACAAACGATAAGATGGGTTTCCAGGGCTTCCCTGGTGGTCCAGTGGGTAAGGACACCGCCTTGCAGTGCAAGGGACGCCGGTTCAATCCCTGGCCTGGGAAGATCCCACGTGCCGCGGAGCGGCTAGACTGATGTGTCCAATTACCGAGCCAGAGCTCTGGAGCGCATGCGCCCAGAGCAGGCACTCTGCGACAACAGAGGCCACTGTGATGGGAGGCCCACAAGAGCCAAAGAACAAAGACGGATGGAAATAGACAAATGAAAGACCAATAGAAGTGGCCCGCCCACCCCCCCCCTCCCCAACCCCCCCCGCTCAAAAAAAATAAAAAAATAAATGTTTAAAAAAAAAAAAAAAAGAAGATGGGTTTCCAGGCAGATGCAGTGCTTCTAAAGGATCTAACTGTTGCCCAAACAATAGTTAGTCCTGGGAAGTAATGCAACAACTTTGTCATTGCCTGTATAATTAGGATGTGTGGCTTCTTTAGAATCTGTATTTGACTTTTGGTCTCTGACAGGAGCAGTTTATAGTTTGCTTACTCAGAAAATAGGTTCCCACCCTGTTAATTCTGGGAAGCCCTTAGGTGTGATGTGTATACACTGACCTTGTGTCCCATCCACAACTAAAACCTGAGTCAGTAACACTTAAGATGTGCAAAGAGAGTTTTGAGGACGGTAGCCTTAAAACATGGTACAGATTAAACTTTACTGATTTGTTTGAGCCAATTTTCCTGTAGCCTAGAAGGTCAACGGCCTGGTGAGGCAACCCAGAGGTTGGCCACACCTGGGAGCGCCTCTGGCCTAAGGAAATTCAACAGTGCTGGTGTTGGCAGAGGCCAGAGGCCTGAGCCATCCTCTGTGAGCTAGAGACGTGAAAAGAAGAGCTGTCTGGTGGCAGCTGGAATTCGGACCAAGTAAGATAGAGAGCGTTACCCTGACTTGCCTCCTTTTCCTGCCTCTTACCTTTACCAGTGCCTCCCATTGATGGAACTTACTCAGAAATCAGTTGGCAAGGGAGTCTGGGAGATGTAATTCCCCATGATAGGGTGGCGCATGGGGCAGATCCAAGTTGAGACAGGCAGCAAAGGCACTTAAACCTCCAAGATGCAGTTCTTTCTTTTTGTATGTAAACAGCTGAGTTATTTTGGACAAACGATAAGATGGGTTTCCAGGGTTTCCCCTGGTGGTCCAGTGGGTAAGGACACCGCCTTGCAGTGCAAGGGACGCCGGTTCAATCCCTGGCCTGGGAAGATCCCACGTGCCGCGGAGCGGCTAGACTGATGTGTCCAATTACCGAGCCAGAGCTCTGGAGCGCATGCGCCCAGAGCCGGCGCTCTGCGACAACAGCCGCCACCGCGATGGGAGGCCCACAAGAGCCAAAGAACAAAGACGGATGAAAATAGACAAATGAAAGACCAATAGAAGTGGCCCGCCCACCCCCTCCCTCCCCAACCCGCCCTCCTCAAAATAAATAAATAAATAAATGTTTAAAAAAAAAAAAAAAAGAAGATGGGTTTCCAGGCAGATGCAGTGCTTCTAAAGGATCTAACTGTTGCCCAAACAATAGTTAGTCCTGGGAAGTAATGCAACAACTTTGTCATTGCCTGTATAATTAGGATGTGTGGCTTCTTTAGAATCTGTATTTGACTTTTGGTCTCTGACAGGAGCAGTTTATAGTTTGCTTACTCAGAAAATAGGTTCCCACCCTGTTAATTCTGGGAAGCCCTTAGGTGTGATGTGTATACACTGACCTTGTGTCCCATCCACAACTAAAAACCTGAGTCAGTAACACTTAAGATGTGCAAAGAGAGTTTTGAGGACGGTAGCCTTAAAACATGGTACAGATTAAACTTTACTGATTGTTAAGTTGGAGCCAATTTTCCTTGTGCTACGTATCTCTTTAAATAGTTTGACTGTTTTGTCTGTTTCACCCATGGCCCTGCTACAAGCTCAGATCCACGAGCTCAGATTAGTTAGCGCTCAGTGAGAGAGGTGGACATAATGACTTCTATGCTGGACCTGGAAAATAGTCTGTCTTACTCAGAAGGTGGCTACTGCTCCATTTAAAGACAAAGCTTCTCAGGTTAATGCTCCTGGTTTTCCTCTTGATTATAGAGTGTTTAATGAGTTATGTGATACACGCTGAGCGCTTTGTAGAAGTGCTTTTTTTGTCAATCAGGTCACCTGCCTTTGGGCGCCTGCCACATTAATGGAATTGGTGGAACTAGGCCAGCATGGGTTTTTCAGTGGAGTGTGAGTATGTTTGCTTTTAGGCGGTTGTTTTCCACAGAAGCTATGGATAAGGAACTCTCACTGAGTATAGTTACTGGCAATAAAACTTGCATAAGTTTCATTGTTACCCTTTTTTTTCCCCAAAATTAGTTTCCTCTTAGCAGGCACTACTATAATTCACACATATGATTGAAGTGCAATTTGGTGTTGTGAAAAGCGTATCTGCCTGCTTTCAAGAGTACCAGTTCTTCAAAGCCAGTCCATTTTACCTTAAGAGGTACACCTATGCGTTTTGGAAGCCTCATGTTTAATAATTACAATATTTCACTGCTGTATTTGACTCTTCCATTTTCCAAACTTTCTCCTTTCCTCCCCCACTCTTCTGGATCCTATATTTCCTCACAGGCTTTGTGGATGCTGGTCCATTGATGGCTGAACTGCAGGTCCCTTCCCAGTGGAAAACCCCAGAGATGAACCAAATCTGCCTTCAGCTGTGGCCACCCATCAGTGTAAGGTCACCCCGGTGATTGTCTTCAGTTTGTCCGCCACTCCTCTGAACCCTCATGTCCCCTCCTGTGTGGCTAAAACTCATCCTGGAGTCGAACCTCTGCAACCTGTTGCTGAGATTTTAGTATTGCTGCTCGTTTTTCAAGTAATGTTAAGTAGTTTTCTGACCATTTTTGTTGACCATAACCCTCTTTTCCCCATTTGTATATTTCCTATGGAATATTCTGGTTTGCTTTTTAAAGAGCTGTTGGATATAGCTTATTTAGAAAGTACTGGATTTCATAAGGCCACTTGGAGAGTGCTCTGTTTATCCTTACTTAATTTCAAGTCCAAACTTTCAAAAGGAAACATCTTAATCAGAAATGATGAGAACTGAATCCCTCAGGCTTTGTGTCATTTCTCTTCACCCAAAGAACAAATGTGTAACTTTCACATTTTACCATGTGTTAAAAATAAAAAAGCAGATCCATGAGGGGGAGAGACCTACTCTCAGCTGCAGCTGATAAGCCTGTCCCAGGATAGAGATGTTAGGAAATGGAGCACCTTCTATTTCTCTGTGTTGCAAACAGCCACTCTGGCTTTCATGGCAATTGCTAGTGATGGGAAGTCCATAAATATTCCCAGGCCTCTGTCACAGAGCTTACGTCTTGAGAGGTGTGTTTACATGTTAGCAGGCACTATGGATAAGGAACTCTCACTGAGTATAGTTACTGGCAATAAAACTTGCATAAGTTTCATTGTTACCCTTTTTTTTCCCCAAAATTAGTTTCCTCTTAGCAGGCACTACTATAATTCACACATATGATTGAAGTGCAATTTGGTGTTGTGAAAAGCGTATCTGCCTGCTTTCAAGAGTACCAGTTCTTCAAAGCCAGTCCATTTTACCTTAAGAGGTACACCTATGCGTTTTGGAAGCCTCATGTTTAATAATTACAATATTTCACTGCTGTATTTGACTCTTCCATTTTCCAAACTTTCTCCTTTCCTCCCCCACTCTTCTGGATCCTATATTTCCTCACAGGCTTTGTGGATGCTGGTCCATTGATGGCTGAACTGCAGGTCCCTTCCCAGTGGAAAACCCCAGAGATGAACCAAATCTGCCTTCAGCTGTGGCCACCCATCAGTGTAAGGTCACCCCGGTGATTGTCTTCAGTTTGTCCGCCACTCCTCTGAACCCTCATGTCCCCTCCTGTGTGGCTAAAACTCATCCTGGAGTCGAACCTCTGCAACCTGTTGCTGAGATTTTAGTATTGCTGCTCGTTTTTCAAGTAATGTTAAGTAGTTTTCTGACCATTTTTGTTGACCATAACCCTCTTTTCCCCATTTGTATATTTCCTATGGAATATTCTGGTTTGCTTTTTAAAGAGCTGTTGGATATAGCTTATTTAGAAAGTACTGGATTTCATAAGGCCACTTGGAGAGTGCTCTGTTTATCCTTACTTAATTTCAAGTCCAAACTTTCAAAAGGAAACATCTTAATCAGAAATGATGAGAACTGAATCCCTCAGGCTTTGTGTCATTTCTCTTCACCCAAAGAACAAATGTGTAACTTTCACATTTTACCATGTGTTAAAAATAAAAAAGCAGATCCATGAGGGGGAGAGACCTACTCTCAGCTGCAGCTGATAAGCCTGTCCCAGGATAGAGATGTTAGGAAATGGAGCACCTTCTATTTCTCTGTGTTGCAAACAGCCACTCTGGCTTTCATGGCAATTGCTAGTGATGGGAAGTCCATAAATATTCCCAGGCCTCTGTCACAGAGCTTACGTCTTGAGAGGTGTGTTTACATGTTAACCCTACAATGTTACTTGCTGAAGTGCACATGCAGTGAATTTTCACTACTTCCTCTTATCTTAGTGGAAATTCCCTCTGTGTGTGTGTAGATTTAGACATGAGTTCTCTGGTCTTAATATTATTTAGATGGTTTTTGTCCTAATGGCTTCAACAATAATTTCTTACAGATTTTTCTATGTGAGCTGGTTACATCACATGCTGTTGAAAGGGACACTGGTCTTTTCCTGTCAGCACTTCACCACTTGGGTTATAACTGATCCAAGCCCTCTGATGAGAAAGAGGAAGGAAACTCCCTATTCTTATCATGATGCTTGTGTTCAAAATAACTGGAAACAATGGACCTAATGGAGACCAATTGAAGTGTGACAGCTGATGTGAAAAAGAATGAAAAGACTCAGACTCTTCTGCCTTTTTTATTGAAAGAATAGCTGTAAGAAACTGGGAACTTTGTCTCTCTGAAGGTAGATGTTGAGAGACAAGTTAGAGGAACTGTTTCAGACTGAGGAGATTTTTGACCAGATGTCTTTCCTGTAGTGTGAGTGCTGTTAACATGCCTAGCTTTTCTGCGAGAGAAAGGAAGCATCATTAAATACAGCATTGGAATCAGGAAGATACCAGATCAGCATGTCTGAGCATTCTGACTTCGGTTTGAGCCTTGTCTATGAATAGGCACCTGACACAAGCGACTCAAGGATGCATTTCTCATTATGAAAATTAGACCTGTAATGAAAATCATTGGAAAGTATAAAAAAGTATAATAAAGCAGAAGATACTTTCACATTTTACCATGTGTTAAAAAGTCCAAACTTTCAAAAGGAAAAAAAGAAATGATGAGAACTGAATCCTCAGGCTTTGTGTCATTTCTCTTCACCCAAAGAACAAATGTGTAACTTTCACATTTTACCATGTGTTAAAATAAAAAGCAGATCCATGAGGGGGAGACCTACTCAGCTGCAGCTGATAAGCCTGTCCCAGGATAGAGATGTTAGGAAATGGAGCACCTTCTATTTCTCTGTGTTGCAAACAGCCACTCTGGCTTTCATGGCAATTGCTAGTGATGGGAAGTCCATAAATATTCCCAGGCCTCTGTCACAGAGCTTACGTCTTGAGAGGTGTGTTTACATGTTAACCCTACAATGTTACTTGCTGAAGTGCACATGCAGTGAATTTTCACTACTTCCTCTTATCTTAGTGGAAATTCCCTCTGTGTGTGTGTAGATTTAGACATGAGTTCTCTGGTCTTAATATTATTTAGATGGTTTTTGTCCTAATGGCTTCAACAATAATTTCTTACAGATTTTCTATGTGAGCTGGTTACATCACATGCTGTTGAAAGGGACACTGGTCTTTTCCTGTCAGCACTTCACCACTTGGGTTATAACTGATCCAAGCCCTCTGATGAGAAAGAGGAAGGAAACTCCCTATTCTTATCATGATGCTTGTGTTCAAAATAACTGGAAACAATGGACCTAATGGAGACCAATTGAAGTGTGACAGCTGATGTGAAAAAGAATGAAAAGACTCAGACTCTTCTGCCTTTTTTATTGAAAGAATAGCTGTAAGAAACTGGGAACTTTGTCTCTCTGAAGGTAGATGTTGAGAGACAAGTTAGAGGAACTGTTTCAGACTGAGGAGATTTTTGACCAGATGTCTTTCCTGTAGTGTGAGTGCTGTTAACATGCCTAGCTTTTCTGCGAGAGAAAGGAAGCATCATTAAATACAGCATTGGAATCAGGAAGATACCAGATCAGCATGTCTGAGCATTCTGACTTCGGTTTGAGCCTTGTCTATGAATAGGCACCTGACACAAGCGACTCAAGGATGCATTTCTCATTATGAAAATTAGACCTGTAATGAAAATCATTGGAAAGTATAAAAAAGTATAATAAAGCAGAAGATACTTCATATAGTCCTTAGCACCCATTTTTGACTTCAGCTTATAATTTATATCATTATTGTTTCGTCTCACATTTATCATAAGAATTTTTCATGACATTAAAAGCATTTAAATGTCTTTATTGTATTCCATTGTTTGACCATAGCATTACTTAACTCTTGCCTGGTTGTTGGACATTTAGGTTTTAATTTTTCAGTGTTAATAAAATAATGAGACAATGTGAATTTTGATGTTGATGTTAGAAGGATGGGTTATTTATGCGTTCGGAGCCCTCTGAATTGTGGGCCCTCTAATTTTAAGGAGTTGTCAGGGGTCCTCTGGTTGAGCCCACGTAGAGATGGCCTTGCTGTGAGGGCTGTCATTTCGAACTGCCTCACTGCAGGGGACATTTGAGGCAGGAGCAGAGAGCTGGAGAGAACCCAGGCTTGACCATAGCCAACAGATTGCGGGACATGATAACAGCAGGATGGGCCAAGATATATTTTTATATCTCACATGCACTTTCCACGTTGTCTGCTTGATATGTGGAAATACTGTTGGGCCGTGGATCAGCATCTCTTGTTGTCTGTATAGGCCTCCTTCATTTGAAGACTTACCGTGGTGGAAAGGGGATAACAGCCACTGTTGTTTATTTTTGTTTTATAAGGCTTTCCTTAGACTGTGGATTCCATGAGGACAGGGACCATGTCCCATGTTTCTCTACTGCCTAATGTACGCTTTCTGCTACAGAGTGTCTGTGTTTCTGTAACCTTTTTTTTTTTTTTGGAAGTATAATTTACACCATTGTGTTTCAGGTGTATGGCAAAATGATTCAGGTATGCACATACACACTCACACATATGTGTGTGTATATATATATATATGTATGCCTGTATGTGTGTGTGTGTGTATGTATGTATTCTTTCCAGATTCTTTTTCACTATAGGTTATTTAGTCAGTTCAGTCTGTCAGTCGTGTCTGATTCTTTGGGACCCCATGGACAGCAGCGCACCAGGCTTCCCTGTCCTCACCATCTCCTGGAGTTTGCATAAACTCATGTCCATTGAGTCAGTGATGCCATTTATAGGTTATTAAAAGATATTAAATATAGTTCCCTGTGCTACATAGTAGGTCCTTGTTATTTATCTGTCATATATAGTAGTGCGTGTATATTAAACTCAGAGTCCTAACTTGTTTCCTTCCCCTCAAGAATGTTGGTTTTAGGTTGGATTACTTTACATTTGTCCCCAGTGCCCTCCTTCTCTCATGTCTTTCCAGTCCACATTCTTGCCTGGTTTGGGTGCTCAATGATGCTGTTTGCCGACTGGAGTAGAGTGAACACTATCCTAGTAATGCCTGTTCAGGTCATACTCTTTCTTTTTTTTTATTTTTTGAAAGTCACCTTTATTCTCTTAACTCAGACATTTGAAGCTCTGTGACATTGCAGGAAACCCAGTAGGTGAATCCTGTGGTTGCTTTGTGGTAATTGCTGCTTTGTGCCATTTCTTCTGTGCGCTCTTGGCGTCTCTGCCACACTGAAAGCCGGAGCCAGTCACAAAGCTAGGACTCTGCCCTTTGTGTAGGAGGTTTCAGTGTGACACCCCATCTGGGGGCACATAGCAGGGCGTGTGAAACAGGAGGCTGAACTAGCACTCCTTTAGCCTTTTTGCGGGATGGGAATAAATATTTAGGCACTGTTCTCAGGTGCCGTAGAAATTAATCATAACCTTGCAGCGTTTTTAGAAGCTCTTCTTGTCCCTGCTGGAACGGGTTTGTCTAATCTGAAGAACTCGGCTTTGGCTCTTTTGAAGCTGAGGTTTTCCCCCTCTAGAGACTTGCCCTGGGTTCCCCTGCATAAAGTTCCCTTTGCAGGAACTTTCTATCCACACAGCTGGCATCTTTGCCCCACCCCCTTCTGACCTGTACCTCTTCATACCCAATTCTGAAACACCTGGCTTTTGAAACCTGGCAGTGAATGTCTTCCTGTGAAAGGACTGATTTTGCTACCTTTGCTCTGTTCCCTTCACCCAGGGCTGTTTTGATGACTAACATTCTGTGTGTCACTGAACTAACCATCTGTACTTTGATCCCAGGATTCATTTCTCTTCGGCTGTTTGTTTAGAAATGAGAGTTCTCTAGCTTTTGCATGTGGTTGCAATTCAGTTAAACAGGCACTGGTTTTCCATCTGTTTGCCATTGGTTGGGGCTCCTCTGATGTGCTGGAAAAGCTGCATGCCGGCATGGTAGGGAGAAGTTTACATGTCTGTGGTCCTGTACACGAGTTCATCTGCTGACCGGAAGGTTTTGCATCAGGCCTCCTCTCTGCCTCTCTGAAAAGCGTGAACTTCCCTTCAAACAACTGAAAAACGAGTTCTGCCTGGCTGCTTGTTCCTCACTCTTCTCCGTTTCTGGGCTTCCTCTAAGGAGGTGGAATGTAGATCAGAAGGGATGGAAGATGAACCTTCTCACACAAGCTCAGGCATTGGGCTTTCCAGCAGCAGAGAGTGAAATGTATGTAATAAGAGAAAAAGACACTTGAAGAACAGAATATCAATTTGGTGATGATTACTGAGCATCTACTACTATGTCAAACACACGTTTGAGGTGGAGAAAGATGACTCTATGCTTTGTGCCATTTCTTCTGTGCGCTCTTGGCGTCTCTGCCACACTGAAAGCCGGAGCCAGTCACAAAGCTAGGACTCTGCCCTTTGTGTAGGAGGTTTCAGTGTGACACCCCATCTGGGGGCACATAGCAGGGCGTGTGAAACAGGAGGCTGAACTAGCACTCCTTTAGCCTTTTTGCGGGATGGGAATAAATATTTAGGCACTGTTCTCAGGTGCCGTAGAAATTAATCATAACCTTGCAGCGTTTTTAGAAGCTCTTCTTGTCCCTGCTGGAACGGGTTTGTCTAATCTGAAGAACTCGGCTTTGGCTCTTTTGAAGCTGAGGTTTTCCCCCTCTAGAGACTTGCCCTGGGTTCCCCTGCATAAAGTTCCCTTTGCAGGAACTTTCTATCCACACAGCTGGCATCTTTGCCCCACCCCCTTCTGACCTGTACCTCTTCATACCCAATTCTGAAACACCTGGCTTTTGAAACCTGGCAGTGAATGTCTTCCTGTGAAAGGACTGATTTTGCTACCTTTGCTCTGTTCCCTTCACCCAGGGCTGTTTTGATGACTAACATTCTGTGTGTCACTGAACTAACCATCTGTACTTTGATCCCAGGATTCATTTCTCTTCGGCTGTTTGTTTAGAAATGAGAGTTCTCTAGCTTTTGCATGTGGTTGCAATTCAGTTAAACAGGCACTGGTTTTCCATCTGTTTGCCATTGGTTGGGGCTCCTCTGATGTGCTGGAAAAGCTGCATGCCGGCATGGTAGGGAGAAGTTTACATGTCTGTGGTCCTGTACACGAGTTCATCTGCTGACCGGAAGGTTTTGCATCAGGCCTCCTCTCTGCCTCTCTGAAAAGCGTGAACTTCCCTTCAAACAACTGAAAAACGAGTTCTGCCTGGCTGCTTGTTCCTCACTCTTCTCCGTTTCTGGGCTTCCTCTAAGGAGGTGGAATGTAGATCAGAAGGGATGGAAGATGAACCTTCTCACACAAGCTCAGGCATTGGGCTTTCCAGCAGCAGAGAGTGAAATGTATGTAATAAGAGAAAAAGACACTTGAAGAACAGAATATCAATTTGGTGATGATTACTGAGCATCTACTACTATGTCAAACACACGTTTGAGGTGGAGAAAGATGACTCTAATTCCAGTCTGGCTGATGATTTCTTCTATGGACTTGGGCACATGACTTAACCTCTCTGAGTCTTAGATCCTCCAGCTGTTCTTGGACTAGATAATTCTTAAAGTTCTTTCCAGCTTTGGAATTTTGTATCTCAATATTTATCTGTTTGTTACAGAACAAGAGAGAAGGCTTTTCCACAGAATTGATGTATTCTGATATCTCACATCCTCCAAACTAAATGGCTTAAAATAAAGATGGCTTCTCTGGGGCAGGCCTTCTCAGCCTTAGCACTATTCATGTTTTGGACACTTCTTTGTTGAGAGGTTGTCCTGTGTAGATTAAGTGACAGCCTAGCCTCACCTACTGGATGCCAGTGGCACCCCCACTTTCTGCCAGTTGTGACAACTAAGAATGTCTCCAGGCCTGACAGTGCCACTTGGGGGAAACTGCTTCAGGTGAGAAGCACTGCTCTAGAGGGAGTAGAGTGGTACTGTTTGGATGTGACTGTTTTTAATATCTATTTTCATATTGATCCTCTATTACCTGTACTGGGAATGGAGGGTGAAGAACAATCTCATTGGTCAAGAGCTCTATAACCCCTCTTTGGTAGCTTATTCTAAAGATAGACCTCCCCTCAAGTGTGCAGGCTCACTTTGCATCTTCAGTATTTTTTTCAGGATATGAATAGATACTAGTTATTGCAAAGAGGAAGTTAAGGTTTTAACTGGAATTAACCTAAAAAAAAAAAAAAAACACACACACGCAAAGAACTAAATCTCCCCAGGGGATGAAGACAGAAACTTCTGGTGAATCAAGTTAACATCTGTTTCCTTAAGTGAGGTCATGAATGGTAGGAAATTAGTTTAATTATAATGTCAAGTTTTGTGAAGTATCAGGTCCACCTGAACGACTTTGAAATAACTGCCCAGCTATTAGCTCACAGGTCCATCTCTACTCACCCCCAACCTCCAGCCTGGTAAATTGAGGTGGTGACTGAAGTGTTCCAACTCTCTTATAAGATCTGGGTTTTATCCTTATTACTTTTGCTACAAAGTGCTGGGTTTATTTTATTCTTTTAAATATTTTTTTATGGTTAATTTTTTTGAAGTATAATTTACAGCATTGTGTAGTTTCAGGTGTACAGCAAAGTGATTCAGTTTTACATGTATGTGTGTGTATATATGCATATATATATATGTATCTTCTTTCCAGATTCTTTTCCATTATAGATCTTGTAAAAGATATTGAACAGCAGGTCCTTGTTGTTTATCTTATATACAGTAGTGTGTATATGTTAATCCTGTGGCTTTCCAGGTAACTCAGTGGTAAAGAATCCGCAGGAGACACAGCTTTCATCCCTGGGTGGGGAAGATCCTCTGGAGAAGGAAATAGCAACCCACTCCATTATTCTTACCTCGGAAAACCCATCGACAGAGGAGCCTACAGTCCACGGGGTCACTGAAGAGTCAGAGTCAGACACGACAGAGCGACTGAGCACACGCGCATATACTTTACATTTGTCCCCAGTGTCATCTTTTTCCCATCTTTTTTTAGTCCACATTCTTGACGGAGCTGAGTGCAGAATGATGCTGTCTGCTGATTGGGGTGGAGTGTGTTCTGTGAGCATCCTTCCTGGGATGCTCTGGGATCGCAGAACCATGGCTGCGACACTTGAGCCTGTGTCAGTCTCTAGCCGTCAGTTCTGGCAGGCTCCGTGTTCCATTCCAGCTGAGCCTCTGTGGGAGTAATTGCCAACATGGAGGCTTCAAGCCAAACAATTGTTTGCACTGAGATAGTCTCCCTGTTCAGCTCCTAATGAAATAATCTCCTTCCTGCCCCTAATGAAAGCAGCTCTTTTTTATTTCCCCCCTCCCCTTTCCAGGGAAGCCATGCCTCGGCTACCCCTCTTCTAGCTTATTCATAAATGCTTTTAAGCAGGGTCTTTGTGGAGAGGAAATTAGCTAGGCCAAACTATCCCAGCTAATCAAGATACAGGGAACATTAAGGACACCCTTCTTCCTATTTTTCTCTGTAGGATATTTGAATCACCTTTATGTGGTTTTCTGCGTAATAAAGGATTCAAACCTCAGGTCCATATAAGAGAAATATTCATACTAGGTTTTTTAAATGTATGCTAAATTAGGCAGTTCTTACCTAAGGAGCTCACAAAATAATAACAAATATAAACCTCAGCAACAGAACAACTGTAGATGAATGCCACAGGAGAATAACGAAGTGCTTAGAGAGTCGGAATAGGAAGGAAAAAAGGCCTGATGGAGAAAGTGGATGGAGCAAGATTTTCACAAAATGATGTTTTGCAAATAGAAGTAATAGCTCATATATAGCTGTTTGTGAGCTCTATTAAGTTCATCCAGAAAGTTTAAGCAGCCCAGTTTTCTTTACTTGTCAAAACTGAGAATCCCCAAAACATAAATCCAGGAAAAAGAATCCACAGGTACAGATGGAAAGGCATCCAGGTGGCTCCAATGTGACGCATGTCTCTTTCCCTTTTGGTGTGTTCTTCTGGATTATTGATGCTCTCATCACTTTGCTGCCTCTGCTCTGAAGCTCTAGAGAACTCAACCCGGAGGATAAAGCCAAACTAGCCTCCTTATGCTGCTGCTGCTTCTCACTTAGGGCTCTTTGACTCATTTCTCAGTGACCGAGCATCCAGGTCTCTTCCTAAGGTTACTGGCATAATCAGAGACCTCATCCTGCAGGTTGCTCTCAAGATTATGCAGAAAGAGAGGAGGCTTCCTACTTGGAGGCCCAGCCTTGTGGACCGCAACTTTCATACTGGTCTCTCATGGGAGCATTTATTTTAAAAGAACTGTGAACATGCTTTTTTTTTATTTTAAGAAGGTAAAACTTTTATTTTGATGGCATAAAATTTAAAAAACTTTAAGCAGCAAAGCATATGCTAAATAAAAAGACAAGTGAAAAAGAAATTTAAAAATCAAGAAACAAAAAAATGGCAAAATGTCAGTTCTCCTAATCTGTACATTTAGGACTAAACCAATAAAACTAGTACTGTTTTTACTGGGGATGTCATTTTGTTTTTACATTTTTTGAAAAACCAGATCTTGGGAAATATGGCCAAATTTCCCATAATCAAGATACAGGGAACATTAAGGACACCCTTCTTCCTATTTTTCTCTGTAGGATATTTGAATCACCTTTATGTGGTTTTCTGTAATAAAGGATTCAAACCTCAGGTCCATATAAGAGAAATATTCATACTAGGTTTTTTAAATGTATGCTAAATTAGGCAGTTCTTACCTAAGGAGCTCACAAAATAATAACAAATATAAACCTCAGCAACAGAACAACTGTAGATGAATGCCACAGGAGAATAACGAGTGCTTAGAGAGTCGGAATAGGAAGGAAAAAAGGCCTGATGGAGAAAGTGGATGGAGCAAGATTTTCACAAAATGATGTTTTGCAAATAGAAGTAATAGCTCATATATAGCTGTTTGTGAGCTCTATTAAGTTCATCCAGAAAGTTTAAGCAGCCCAGTTTTCTTTACTTGTCAAAACTGAGAATCCCCAAAACATAAATCCAGGAAAAAGAATCCACAGGTACAGATGGAAAGGCATCCAGGTGGCTCCAATGTGACGCATGTCTCTTTCCCTTTTGGTGTGTTCTTCTGGATTATTGATGCTCTCATCACTTTGCTGCCTCTGCTCTGAAGCTCTAGAGAACTCAACCCGGAGGATAAAGCCAAACTAGCCTCCTTATGCTGCTGCTGCTGCTTCTCACTTAGGGCTCTTTGACTCATTTCTCAGTGACCGAGCATCCAGGTCTCTTCCTAAGGTTACTGGCATAATCAGAGACCTCATCCTGCAGGTTGCTCTCAAGATTATGCAGAAAGAGAGGAGGCTTCCTACTTGGAGGCCCAGCCTTGTGGACCGCAACTTTCATACTGGTCTCTCATGGGAGCATTTATTTTAAAAGAACTGTGAACATGCTTTTTTTTTATTTTAAGAAGGTAAAACTTTTATTTTGATGGCATAAAATTTAAAAAACTTTAAGCAGCAAAGCATATGCTAAATAAAAAGACAAGTGAAAAAGAAATTTAAAAATCAAGAAACAAAAAAATGGCAAAATGTCAGTTCTCCTAATCTGTACATTTAGGACTAAACCAATAAAACTAGTACTGTTTTTACTGGGGATGTCATTTTGTTTTTACATTTTTTGAAAAACCAGTCAAAATTTATTAGGACAAATATTGTTCATGTATTAGATTTTTTTTTTTAAAGATTTATTTACTCATTTTAATTATTGGGGGTGGGAGTGAAGATGGAGGGGAGCAGGCGGGCCACTTCTATTGATCTTTCATTTATCCATTTTCATCCATCTTTGTTCTTTGGCCTGTGTGGGCCTCCCACCGCAGTGGCCTCTGTTGTCGCAGAGCACCAGCTCTGGGCGCATGCGCTCCAGAGCTCCGGCTCGGTAGTTGGACACATGGGTCCAGCCACTCCGCGGCACGTGGGATCTTCCCAGGCCAGGGATCAAACCGGCGCCCCTTGCACTGCAAGGCAGTGTCCTTACCCACTGGACCACCAGGGAAGCCCATGTATTAGATTTTTAATAACAGCTTGATGTGTTGCCTGTGTTGTTTCAAATGCCTCCAAGTGGACATATCAAACTGCAATCAATGGTTTAAGTAATAGAGGATCTTTTATTGCATAACAGTTATACTGCCTAATTCTAGAGAGTCCAATGAAGTAGGTATAATATATTCTTAAGCATTACATTGGGCTTCCCAGGTAGCCTATTGGTAAAGAATCTGTTTGTCAATATGGGAGATGTGGGTTCGACCCTTGGGTCAGGAAGATCCTCTGGAGGAGGCAAGGCAACCCACTCCAGTATTCTTGCTTGGGGTGTCCTGTGGACAGAGGAACCAAGCAGGCTACAGTCCATGGTGTCTCAAAAGACTCAGACATGATTTAGCAACTAAACAGTAACAATGAGCATTGTATCCTTTATTAGGAATTATAGTAAGAGCAGATGTAGCATCAACTGAATGACAGCCATTAATTAAAAAGAAAGAAGTCAAGGGGATTTTAAAGAGAGGAAACACAGGCAAATGTCCTGCTGTGGTTGTGGATATTGAAGGAGGTGGCCGCTATGGAATTAAACCCGTATGTGACCCTGGTCCCTCAGACCTCAGGGTTTAACTCCTCCTCCCCAGGAACCTGATGAAAGAGAGGGATGCCCTGACCTCTCAGGCCTCTGCTTGCTGATTGCAGGGCAGAGGATCTCCTGGGGTGGAGTGGGGAGAAGCCGGGTTTTAAACTCTGCTTTGGCCAGTTTGTATCTCCATTTCTTTTCTTAGCTCTTGAGCTTTCTCTCAGTCAACAGAGGAGCCAGCCAACTTTGTTGAGGACTTTTTTCTCATGGGACATGATCCATCTTGATAGAAGGAAGTGTTTCTTTCCAATTCTTTCTCGAGGTCTTTGGCCAGCTTTCTATAGGAGTTGTACTTCTGGTGTACCTTGCTGGTAAATGTTTTTGTACAGTTTAGGAAATTTCTTCTTCTTCTTTTTAAATTTGCTTATTTACTTATTTATTTTTGGCTGTGCTGGGTCTTTGTTGCAGCAAGCAGAGTAATTGCAGCAAACGAAGGCTGCTCTCTAGTTTTAGTGCTGGGCTTCTCACGGTGGTGGCTTTTTTTGGTGCGGAGCTGGGCCTCTAGAGTACTGGCTTTAGGAGTTGTGGTGCATGGGCATAATTACTCCCTGGCATGTGAGAGCTTCGTGGACTGGGGACTGAACCTGTGTGCCCTGCATTGGCAGGTGAATCTTAACTGCTGGACCACCAGCAACGTGCAGTTTCTTCTTTATTTCTAAGTAGTGAATTCCCTGCTTGATTACCTTTGAACAAAGTCTCATTATATATTCTTGATGTGGTTCAGTCAGTATTTCACGTTTCAGCAGAAGCTTTTGAATTTTACTTTCAAGCTGTGAATATTCAAATTGCAGAGAGGCTTGCTCAGTTTGGAAATTTCTCATCTAACGTGTAAGCTCTTTTCATTTGATTGTTAAAAGAGGCTACAGACACTGGCAATGTCCATGCCTTTATTAGGAATTATAGTAAGAGCAGATGTAGCATCAACTGAATGACAGCCATTAATTAAAAAGAAAGAAGTCAAGGGGATTTTAAAGAGAGGAAACACAGGCAAATGTCCTGCTGTGGTTGTGGATATTGAAGGAGGTGGCCGCTATGGAATTAAACCGTATGTGACCCTGGTCCCTCAGACCTCAGGGTTTAACTCCTCCTCCCCAGGAACCTGATGAAAGAGAGGGATGCCCTGACCTCTCAGGCCTCTGCTTGCTGATTGCAGGGCAGAGGATCTCCTGGGGTGGAGTGGGGAGAAGCCGGGTTTTAAACTCTGCTTTGGCCAGTTTGTATCTCCATTTCTTTTCTTAGCTCTTGAGCTTTCTCTCAGTCAACAGAGGAGCCAGCCAACTTTGTTGAGGACTTTTTTCTCATGGGACATGATCCATCTTGATAGAAGGAAGTGTTTCTTTCCAATTCTTTCTCGAGGTCTTTGGCCAGCTTTCTATAGGAGTTGTACTTCTGGTGTACCTTGCTGGTAAATGTTTTTGTACAGTTTAGGAAATTTCTTCTTCTTCTTTTTAAATTTGCTTATTTACTTATTTATTTTTGGCTGTGCTGGGTCTTTGTTGCAGCAAGCAGAGTAATTGCAGCAAACGAAGGCTGCTCTCTAGTTTTAGTGCTGGGCTTCTCACGGTGGTGGCTTTTTTTGGTGCGGAGCTGGGCCTCTAGAGTACTGGCTTTAGGAGTTGTGGTGCATGGGCATAATTACTCCCTGGCATGTGAGAGCTTCGTGGACTGGGGACTGAACCTGTGTGCCCTGCATTGGCAGGTGAATCTTAACTGCTGGACCACCAGCAACGTGCAGTTTCTTCTTTATTTCTAAGTAGTGAATTCCCTGCTTGATTACCTTTGAACAAAGTCTCATTATATATTCTTGATGTGGTTCAGTCAGTATTTCACGTTTCAGCAGAAGCTTTTGAATTTTACTTTCAAGCTGTGAATATTCAAATTGCAGAGAGGCTTGCTCAGTTTGGAAATTTCTCATCTAACGTGTAAGCTCTTTTCATTTGATTGTCTTCACATAATTTTTAAAATGTTCCTTGCTTTGCTCCTTCAAGCCCTTATAAGGAAAGATTTGAATAATAGCATAGATGAGTTTCTTTGCCTTCTGACTCATAGTCTAGGTGGTCTCCATTTACTGATCTATTTCTTTTTAAATATTTTATTTTGTATTGGGGTATAGCTGATTAACACTGTTGTGATAGTTGCAGGTGAATAGTGAAGGGACTCGGCCGTCCATACACATGTATCATCCATTCTCTCCCCAACTCCCCTCCCATCCAGGCTGCCGCATGACACTGAGTGGAGTTCCATGTGCCATACAGTAGGCCCTTGTTGGTTGTCCATTTTAAATATAGGATCCATTCTTTCTACGTAATCCCAAATTACAGTCATGCATGTAATCTCTAAAGAGCACAGGGAAATTTATCCTATTTGTCACAGGTTTTTATCTGGCTCTTTTTTTGTCATTTACAATTTATTCCACTCATGTATTTGAGTTCTCAAGCATTTTTTTCCTTCCGTTCCCACACTCTTTGCTGCCATCCTGCAGCATCTTGGGAAAGCAATCCTAGGATTTCCAGAAAATGAGTGTTTTCAACCATACCATCCATTCTTTCCCTCTGAAGTTGTTCTACATTCTTCTGAGAGGGTCTGGTTTTGGCACCAGTCACTAGGCTTTGGAGATTTGATATGTCTTTGAATGACTATATAGGTTTTGAAAAGGCACCAGTCTACTAAAGAGAATCTGTGTCCTCTAGAGTACTGGCTTTAGGAGTTGTGGTGCATGGGCATAATTACTCCCTGGCATGTGAGAGCTTCGTGGACTGGGGACTGAACCTGTGTGCCCTGCATTGGCAGGTGAATCTTAACTGCTGGACCACCAGCAACGTGCAGTTTCTTCTTTATTTCTAAGTAGTGAATTCCCTGCTTGATTACCTTTGAACAAAGTCTCATTATATATTCTTGATGTGGTTCAGTCAGTATTTCACGTTTCAGCAGAAGCTTTTGAATTTTACTTTCAAGCTGTGAATATTCAAATTGCAGAGAGGCTTGCTCAGTTTGGAAATTTCTCATCTAACGTGTAAGCTCTTTTTCATTTGATTGTCTTCACATAATTTTTAAAATGTTCCTTGCTTTGCTCCTTCAAGCCCTTATAAGGAAAGATTTGAATAATAGCATAGATGAGTTTCTTTGCCTTCTGACTCATAGTCTAGGTGGTCTCCATTTACTGATCTATTTCTTTTTAAATATTTTATTTTGTATTGGGGTATAGCTGATTAACACTGTTGTGATAGTTGCAGGTGAATAGTGAAGGGACTCGGCCGTCCATACACATGTATCATCCATTCTCTCCCCAACTCCCCTCCCATCCAGGCTGCCGCATGACACTGAGTGGAGTTCCATGTGCCATACAGTAGGCCCTTGTTGGTTGTCCATTTTAAATATAGGATCCATTCTTTCTACGTAATCCCAAATTACAGTCATGCATGTAATCTCTAAAGAGCACAGGGAAATTTATCCTATTTGTCACAGGTTTTTATCTGGCTCTTTTTTTGTCATTTACAATTTATTCCACTCATGTATTTGAGTTCTCAAGCATTTTTTTCCTTCCGTTCCCACACTCTTTGCTGCCATCCTGCAGCATCTTGGGAAAGCAATCCTAGGATTTCCAGAAAATGAGTGTTTTCAACCATACCATCCATTCTTTCCCTCTGAAGTTGTTCTACATTCTTCTGAGATGCTTTTAGGGTCTGGTTTTGGCACCAGTCACTAGGCTTTGGGGAGATTTGATATGTCTTTGAATGACTATATAGGTTTTGAAAACAAGCCATTGTCACTCCATGAAATGAAAGTTTAGAGGGTTCAGTTTTAGTTCTCTTTTAGTTTCTCTAAAAGAGAAAATCTGTGTCCTTAAGAGGTAGACCTATTTAGATTTTTATTACATTTTGCTGTACTCAGTGTTCAACCTCAGAGGACCAGCCTCCACTAGAGGGAAGTGTCACCTTGTATGAGATTCTTCAACCCAGCAGAAGATGTTTTGTCCAGCTCTTGCCCCCTTCTTAGAACATATCAGCTCTCACTGTGAAAATATCCATCACACCACATACCAGAACCTCCTAGGGAAACCCCTAGAGACTTGGGCTTTGTCTCAAGCTTTCAGAGAACATCACTAGCAGTACTGCTCAGTTGCTACTCCAGGTCTGCCTGGAAAGACCCTTCTGTGGCAGTCGAAGGCCCTCTGGGTAGAATCAGGGACTTACCTTGTCCAGGAAGGAGTCCCCAAGTCTGCTTCTTGTTCCCAAATGAGAAAAAGATATCTGGGTGTTGGTAGGTAGGAGTCACCCTCTCAGGTTTCTCTGTGTGGCTAGAACCTGGCAACTGGTAGCTGCACACACAGTTTTAGGGGAAGTGACGTCTTTGTTGGTGTATAGAAGTGAGAAAAGGCGTAAAGGCCCAAATCATGGAAGCATTTAAAGCACACTTAGAAGTCTGGAGTCCAGTTGACCGTGGGAGTGTAAGTTGCATGTGTTTGAATGGGGCAGTGACATCATCAGAACATACCTTGGCAGAGTGTCCTTGTCAGAGCCAAAACAAACAAAAAAGTTCAAACTAGGTCCTGATACTTTCCCTCCTGAAGTATTCTGGGAAGTAGAGTTGAGTAATAATGGTTTAGGTTGGTTGATTTGGTAGTTCTTCAGTACCAGAAATATCACCCAAGTATACATTAGTTGCCACCCACTGATGGGATAGCCCAAAAGGAAGAGTTAGAGCCTAAGCCACGATACCATCCATTCTTTCCCTCTGAAGTTGTTCTACATTCTTCTGAGATGCTTTTAGGGTCTGGTTTTGGCACCAGTCACTAGGCTTTGGGAGATTTGATATGTCTTTGAATGACTATATAGGTTTTGAAAACAAGCCATTGTCACTCCATGAAATGAAAGTTTAGAGGGTTCAGTTTTAGTTCTCTTTTAGTTTCTCTAAAAGAGAAAATCTGTGTCCTTAAGAGGTAGACCTATTTAGATTTTTATTACATTTTGCTGTACTCAGTGTTCAACCTCAGAGGACCAGCCTCCACTAGAGGGAAGTGTCACCTTGTATGAGATTCTTCAACCCAGCAGAAGATGTTTTGTCCAGCTCTTGCCCCCTTCTTAGAACATATCAGCTCTCACTGTGAAAATATCCATCACACCACATACCAGAACCTCCTAGGGAAACCCCTAGAGACTTGGGCTTTGTCTCAAGCTTTCAGAGAACATCACTAGCAGTACTGCTCAGTTGCTACTCCAGGTCTGCCTGGAAAGACCCTTCTGTGGCAGTCGAAGGCCCTCTGGGTAGAATCAGGGACTTACCTTGTCCAGGAAGGAGTCCCCAAGTCTGCTTCTTGTTCCCAAATGAGAAAAAGATATCTGGGTGTTGGTAGGTAGGAGTCACCCTCTCAGGTTTCTCTGTGTGGCTAGAACCTGGCAACTGGTAGCTGCACACACAGTTTTAGGGGAAGTGACGTCTTTGTTGGTGTATAGAAGTGAGAAAAGGCGTAAAGGCCCAAATCATGGAAGCATTTAAAGCACACTTAGAAGTCTGGAGTCCAGTTGACCGTGGGAGTGTAAGTTGCATGTGTTTGAATGGGGCAGTGACATCATCAGAACATACCTTGGCAGAGTGTCCTTGTCAGAGCCAAAACAAACAAAAAAGTTCAAACTAGGTCCTGATACTTTCCCTCCTGAAGTATTCTGGGAAGTAGAGTTGAGTAATAATGGTTTAGGTTGGTTGATTTGGTAGTTCTTCAGTACCAGAAATATCACCCAAGTATACATTAGTTGCCACCCACTGATGGGATAGCCCAAAAGGAAGAGTTAGAGCCTAAGCCACAGTAGATCTCTACCATCTAATAAGAAAATAAGGCAAATGAGACTGATGGGGAGCTAAATTTACTCAAAGTTAACTGGCCTTCCTTCTTTTTTTTTTTTTCGGAGGAGTTTAATGAATTTTAGAGACACAGTTACTATCTTTTAGGCCATAGCTTTGTGGCTACCTAAATAACATGAGATATGTACAAGCATGTTACTTCACAGCAAGGACTGTTTTTCCTAGGATTAAAAAAAAAAAATAGATAGCCACTTTGCAGAGAAGCTGAGATAGCTGCTGCACCTAGCTGTGGACAAGTGCCTGGTTTTAGCCCTGGCCCTTTGGCTACTTTATCATTTTAGACTTATTCCTTTCTGTAGACTCTTTTTCAGTTGTGTTTAATTTTCTGCACCACCACCCCACCTCCAGAGCGAAGTCAAGGCTGCTGTATTGTCTCTAAGCCCTGCTAACAAAAGAAAGGTGAAGAATGCCTCCTCCTTTCCCACCGCCCCCAACCCCCATCCCCAGACTGCTTCCCTGTTGACTTCCTAGTGATACAAACTTTGATGTTGTTAGAGAAAGACCATTTTAAGTTAACTACTGAAATGGGTTTAGATATAGATGGACTACTTATTTTGTCAGCGCATGCTCAACAATGCTCTGCTTCACTCACCACCTTTGTCCGGTTACCTGGTAGGAGGATACTGTTGCTTTACATCGTTTCCAGGGATGTCACAGCAGTTTGTTCACTTCACCTGCTGTATTGTTGACCTCCTGGATTAAGTTGGTTCAGCTGGCTTCTGTTCTGGTTGAGTGTAGAATAGCTGTTCTCTTCTAGAACCTCCAAACCTCTATCTTTATCTTGCATTTTTGTTACGTTATACAAATATGGGAGGAGTACAGAAGCGGTACCAGGAGGTAAAAATGGTAACAAGGTGATTAATGAGACTAGGTGTAAGACATCTCTAATATTCAGATAGGTAGAGCCAAAACAAACAAAAAAGTTCAAACTAGGTCCTGATACTTTCCCTCCTGAAGTATTCTGGGAAGTAGAGTTGAGTAATAATGGTTTAGGTTGGTTGATTTGGTAGTTCTTCAGTACCAGAAATATCACCCAAGTATACATTAGTTGCCACCCACTGATGGGATAGCCCAAAAGGAAGAGTTAGAGCCTAAGCCACAGTAGATCTCTACCATCTAATAAGAAAATAAGGCAAATGAGACTGATGGGGAGCTAAATTTACTCAAAGTTAACTGGCCTTCCTTCTTTTTTTTTTTTTCGGAGGAGTTTAATGAATTTTAGAGACACAGTTACTATCTTTTAGGCCATAGCTTTGTGGCTACCTAAATAACATGAGATATGTACAAGCATGTTACTTCACAGCAAGGACTGTTTTTCCTAGGATTAAAAAAAAAAAATAGATAGCCACTTTGCAGAGAAGCTGAGATAGCTGCTGCACCTAGCTGTGGACAAGTGCCTGGTTTTAGCCCTGGCCCTTTGGCTACTTTATCATTTTAGACTTATTCCTTTCTGTAGACTCTTTTTCAGTTGTGTTTAATTTTCTGCACCACCACCCCACCTCCAGAGCGAAGTCAAGGCTGCTGTATTGTCTCTAAGCCCTGCTAACAAAAGAAAGGTGAAGAATGCCTCCTCCTTTCCCACCGCCCCAACCCCCATCCCCAGACTGCTTCCCTGTTGACTTCCTAGTGATACAAACTTTGATGTTGTTAGAGAAAGACCATTTTAAGTTAACTACTGAAATGGGTTTAGATATAGATGGACTACTTATTTTGTCAGCGCATGCTCAACAATGCTCTGCTTCACTCACCACCTTTGTCCGGTTACCTGGTAGGAGGATACTGTTGCTTTACATCGTTTCCAGGGATGTCACAGCAGTTTGTTCACTTCACCTGCTGTATTGTTGACCTCCTGGATTAAGTTGGTTCAGCTGGCTTCTGTTCTGGTTGAGTGTAGAATAGCTGTTCTCTTCTAGAACCTCCAAACCTCTATCTTTATCTTGCATTTTTGTTACGTTATACAAATATGGGAGGAGTACAGAAGCGGTACCAGGAGGTAAAAATGGTAACAAGGTGATTAATGAGACTAGGTGTAAGACATCTCTAATATTCAGTGCCATCCAAGAGTAGAATGGCCTTCCTGTTGAAATGGAGCATAACTGACTTAGTACCAGAGCTGTCAGGGAGGAACCAGACAGAAGCATCTCAATGACTAATGAGAAGGTTAGACTCAGTAACTTCTTAGGATAGACTCAGTGACTTCTTCCTTTTTCTTTTTAAATTTTGGCTTCTATTATTGTTTTTATTTATTTATGTATTTTCATCCAACTTCACTCTTTGGCCTGTGTGGACTTCCCATTGCAGCGGCCTCTCTTGCTGCAGAATACCAGCTCTGGGTGCATGCGCTCCAGAGCACTGGCTGGCAGTTCGACACACCAGTCCAGCCGCTCCGCGGCAGGGATCCGCAATCCCTCCTTGGCCAGGGATTGACCCAGTGCCCCTTGCACAGCAAGGCTGACTCCCCACCCACTGGACCCCCAGGAAAGCCCCCTTTTTATTTTTTTAATATTTATTTATTTATTTGACTGTGCCCAATCTTTTTAATTTTATTTATTTATTTTTGGCTCTTCTGGGTTTTCACTGCTATTGCAGGCTCTTCTCTAGTTGCAGGGATTGGGGGCTACTCTCTAGTGGAGCTGAGCAGGCTTCTTACTGTGGTGACTTCTCTTGTTGTGGAACTCGGGTTCTAGGGCACACGAGCTTCAGTAGTTGTGGCACACAGGCTCAATAGTTGTGGCTCGAGGTTCTAGAGCACAGGCTCAATAGTTGTGGCTCATGGGCTTAGTTGCTTCACAGTATGTGGAATCTTCCCAGATCAGGAATCGAACTCATGCCTTCTGCATTGGCAGTCGAACTCCTTACCACTGAGCTACCAGGGAAGCCCATGTGCCCAATTTTATTTGAGGCATATGTGATCTAGGTTCTTGATCAGGGATCAAACCCACCCCCATTCCCTGTCATTGGGAGCACAGAGTCTTAGCCACTGAACCACCAGGGAAGTCCCTAGACTGAATAACTTCTAAGGTTCTTTCCACCTCTGATTTTCCAATTTTAAAATTCTTGGTTTAGAATTCACCTTTATTCTCTATTCAGTCTCAATAATCTTTCAATTTGTTTTGTCTCAAACATTTAAAAAGTTTTGACTTTGGCTTTTTTCAAATATGTGAATGTGGACAGTGGCTTTTTTGACAAAAGGAAATGACATTATTGCAAAATGGACCAGATGGAAAGGGACTGACTTCTCTTACTGTGTGTTCTGAGAGCAGAGGTTGATTGAGTAAGCTCTTATTTCGGCCTGATGGTTCCTTAAAATATTTGAGCTTGCAGAAGTTCAAAGTAGCTGTTTACTGTTATTTTGGAATAGGGAACTAGGTGAATTCTCTTTGGTGTAGATGGAACTAGGCTGGTAAACATACCTTTCAGTAGCCCTGTGTAATTTCTCTAAGATGCCACTGGTGTTTATGTGTATTCTTTGTAGTGAAGGGGTATAATGAATGAAACTGAGATAACTAGCATTAGAATTGTTCTTAAAACAAATGTGACTTCTTCCCTTTGATTACCAAATTTCATGTTGGGGTTAATGACAGGCCAAGTCCAAGAGAAATTTGCCCATATTTTTCAAATCTGAATGTAATGATGGAGACTCTTCTTTATGTGTCTATCACATCTCAGTACCAGTCATAGGATACATGAACTGAATTTGATATCATATTTTTAGATTCATCAAAATCTAGCATCTTCATAGATTATCTCACGTTTCATCTTGATAACTACTGAATTTACAATCAGAAAGGATCGGCTAGTGGAGCTGTAGTGACAGAGGGAACTTTACACCTCATGGTTTAGCCCACCTACTGCACAAGGATCATTTCTCTACCTCCCTGAGAGTTGATCATCCAGTCTTTTCTGGAACCCTTTCCCTTACTGGGATTCCACTATTTCTGGATATGCTGTATTTGCTTTCACACAACCTTAATTATGAGCTAGGAAATTCTTCCCCAGAGTGTGCCAAAATCAGCTTCTACTCATTGGTACCAGTTCTGCCTCTGGAGCCTCACCAAAAGTAACCTAAATCCTATTGTGTAATATCTTCCCCATGAAGTTGTTTGAAAACTTCTTCTCCCTTCATTTTGCAAAATAGGACAAAATTATGTGTTTTTTTTTTATCTTGCTAATTGATGACTTCATTTAACAAATGCATACTTTTGTATGTATTGCTTGCAAGCACTGTGTTCAATGTTAGGGATAATGATGAAGAGCCAGGTCCTTGCCTTCCAGAGCTGATAGTCTCTTTAGGGCAAGAGAGTCTTGTAAGCTACTAACTGTGGTAAGATATTCCATATGGGAAGAGCAAAGCATGCAGTGGACTCTTAGCCATAGTGAAAGTCAAGATTTACTCCCTTGATGGCCTCACAGAAAGAAGTGCCTAGACTTTGAAGTTTGTCAAGCAGGGAATAGGGTAGGAAGCCATTCCAGGTAGGAACTGGGTGTAGTCAGAGAGGAATGAGTCATGACATTTCAGAAAGATGACTTGCACATCCTGCACAAAGCACAGGCTCTTAAAGGGCCATATTGTCATGCTAAGGAGTTTCAACTTGCTGTGCAGCCAGTACGGAGCCTTGGAATGAAACTGAGATAACTAGCATTAGAATTGTTCTTAAAACAAATGTGACTTCTTCCCTTTGATTACCAAATTTCATGTTGGGGTTAATGACAGGCCAAGTCCAAGAGAAATTTGCCCATATTTTTCAAATCTGAATGTAATGATGGAGACTCTTCTTTATGTGTCTATCACATCTCAGTACCAGTCATAGGATACATGAACTGAATTTGATATCATATTTTTAGATTCATCAAAATCTAGCATCTTCATAGATTATCTCACGTTTCATCTTGATAACTACTGAATTTACAATCAGAAAGGATCGGCTAGTGGAGCTGTAGTGACAGAGGGAACTTTACACCTCATGGTTTAGCCCACCTACTGCACAAGGATCATTTCTCTACCTCCCTGAGAGTTGATCATCCAGTCTTTTCTGGAACCCTTTCCCTTACTGGGATTCCACTATTTCTGGATATGCTGTATTTGCTTTCACACAACCTTAATTATGAGCTAGGAAATTCTTCCCCAGAGTGTGCCAAAATCAGCTTCTACTCATTGGTACCAGTTCTGCCTCTGGAGCCTCACCAAAAGTAACCTAAATCCTATTGTGTAATATCTTCCCCATGAAGTTGTTTGAAAACTTCTTCTCCCTTCATTTTGCAAAATAGGACAAAATTATGTGTTTTTTTATCTTGCTAATTGATGACTTCATTTAACAAATGCATACTTTTGTATGTATTGCTTGCAAGCACTGTGTTCAATGTTAGGGATAATGATGAAGAGCCAGGTCCTTGCCTTCCAGAGCTGATAGTCTCTTTAGGGCAAGAGAGTCTTGTAAGCTACTAACTGTGGTAAGATATTCCATATGGGAAGAGCAAAGCATGCAGTGGACTCTTAGCCATAGTGAAAGTCAAGATTTACTCCCTTGATGGCCTCACAGAAAGAAGTGCCTAGACTTTGAAGTTTGTCAAGCAGGGAATAGGGTAGGAAGCCATTCCAGGTAGGAACTGGGTGTAGTCAGAGAGGAATGAGTCATGACATTTCAGAAAGATGACTTGCACATCCTGCACAAAGCACAGGCTCTTAAAGGGCCATATTGTCATGCTAAGGAGTTTCAACTTGCTGTGCAGCCAGTACGGAGCCTTGGATGGCTGTAATTTTTCTGTTTTTAAAATACCTGCAGTTTTTTTCTCATTGCAAAAGTAATACCGATTCATGGAAACAATTCAGAGTATATTAAAAAACAGGAAAATATTTCACAGTCCCACTACCAAGAAATATTAAATAGCTTTTAATATTTTACATATGTTTTTCAAGACATTTTTTTCTGTGCATGCATATAGATTTATTCACATTCGTAAACAAAAATGATTTGATTTGTTCTATGTATACTGTTAAACATTGGATTTTATAATTAATATCACTTGGACATGTTTCTATATTAAATAAAGAGCTAAAATTTTTTCCCCCTAATTGTATAGTGATATCCTAGTTCTTCTGGAGAAGGAAATGGCGACTTACTCTAGTATTCTTGTGTGGAAAGTCCCATGCACAGAGGATCCTGGTAGGCCACAGTCCATAGGGTCACAAAGAGTTGGACATGACTGAGCATGCACCAATCATAGTTGTTTTATGTAATCTGTTGATATTTTTTGTTAGAACATGACTATTTTAATAAACATTCTTTTTTTGTCTTTTATTTTTCTATTTTTTTAGATAAACATTCTTAATGTATTTCTTTGTGTACTTGAAAGGGGAAGGGAGACTCAAAGGATTTACTTACTTTTAATTAATTTTTAAATAAATTTTACCTCCCTGCTCTGTGTAAGGAACTGTGCTGTGCGCTGGGAACGGGGCAGTGAACACCACAGACCTATCTGCTCTTGTGGTATTTGTAGTTTAGTGGAAAAGACACGTTCAGGGATGTGAGGGCGATTGGTTGTGACGTCTGTCACACCAGTGATCGCCAGGGTTGATTCAGCTGATCTGGCTGGCTAGGCCAGTGTCCCCTTCCACCCTCACTGCTCCATGTGCGTCCTTCCCAAAGATGTGTGTGAAGAGGACGACCATCCCCAATAGAGGAGGACTGGTCTTTGGTCAAGGGTATACGAGTATCTGTGCTCCCCCGCTAGAACCTCCAAACAAGCTCTCAAGACACATTCAGCAATCACATACATAAATACATGATAAAATATAGTACAACTTAGAAAAGTAGAGGGTAAATGAAAATTTCTAACCATTAAAAAGTCTTATTTCTAGAGATATATACCAAATATATATAGATAGTATGGTATGATATTTGGGAATTTTTTTAAAGAGTATTTTTATTTGGCCATACCAGGTTTTTGTTGTGGCATATAGGATCTAGGTCCCTGACCAGGGATTGAACCCAGGCCTCCTGAATTGGGAACATGAAGTCCCAGCTACTAGACCAACAAGGAGGTCCTGATATTTGGGATTTGCTTTAGAACATTCCAGGGTTGGAACTTGAGCATGTGGAAAGATCGCTAAAATACAATTGGCCAGGGGCTGAGAACTGCTGAAGCTGCTGGTTAATTACACTCAGCTTTTGTGTGTTTGAAATTTTCTATCATGAAATGTAAGAATCAGAAGAAAAGATGGAGGAGAGAATATAATCTGGTTTAGCTTGAGGGACTGAGGAAGGGCTCTTTTGAGGAAGAATTTTTGCACCTTTTCAGCTTTATTGTTTTATGTAATCTGTTGATATTTTTTGTTAGAACATGACTATTTTAATAAACATTCTTTTTGTCTTTTATTTTTCTATTTTTTTAGATAAACATTCTTAATGTATTTCTTTGTGTACTTGAAAGGGGAAGGGAGACTCAAAGGATTTACTTACTTTTAATTAATTTTTAAATAAATTTTACCTCCCTGCTCTGTGTAAGGAACTGTGCTGTGCGCTGGGAACGGGGCAGTGAACACCACAGACCTATCTGCTCTTGTGGTATTTGTAGTTTAGTGGAAAAGACACGTTCAGGGATGTGAGGCGATTGGTTGTGACGTCTGTCACACCAGTGATCGCCAGGGTTGATTCAGCTGATCTGGCTGGCTAGGCCAGTGTCCCCTTCCACCCTCACTGCTCCATGTGCGTCCTTCCCAAAGATGTGTGTGAAGAGGACGACCATCCCCAATAGAGGAGGACTGGTCTTTGGTCAAGGGTATACGAGTATCTGTGCTCCCCCGCTAGAACCTCCAAACAAGCTCTCAAGACACATTCAGCAATCACATACATAAATACATGATAAAATATAGTACAACTTAGAAAAAGTAGAGGGTAAATGAAAATTTCTAACCATTAAAAAGTCTTATTTCTAGAGATATATACCAAATATATATAGATAGTATGGTATGATATTTGGGAATTTTTTTAAAGAGTATTTTTATTTGGCCATACCAGGTTTTTGTTGTGGCATATAGGATCTAGGTCCCTGACCAGGGATTGAACCCAGGCCTCCTGAATTGGGAACATGAAGTCCCAGCTACTAGACCAACAAGGAGGTCCTGATATTTGGGATTTGCTTTAGAACATTCCAGGGTTGGAACTTGAGCATGTGGAAAGATCGCTAAAATACAATTGGCCAGGGGCTGAGAACTGCTGAAGCTGCTGGTTAATTACACTCAGCTTTTGTGTGTTTGAAATTTTCTATCATGAAATGTAAGAATCAGAAGAAAAGATGGAGGAGAGAATATAATCTGGTTTAGCTTGAGGGACTGAGGAAGGGCTCTTTTGAGGAAGAATCTTTTCAGCTGAGACCTTCATGGTATATAGAAGTTGACCAGGCTATAAAGGATGAGTGGTGACTGGGGAAAAGAAAGAGCGTTTTAGGCAGTGGGAGCGACATGTACAAAGGCAGAAAGCCCTAAGTAGGCAACATGTTGGTGTTTTGAGGAAATGAAAGAAGGCTGGTGTGACTAAAGTTGAGAAGTTGGGGTGTAGCCATAGGCCAGATTGTAAGACCTTGGAGACCATCTTAAGGATTTTATCCTTTAATCTAACAGTGATAGAAGGAAGGCTTCCCTAGAAAGGTTTTAAGCAGCTGAGTGACAAGGTCACTTTTGCTTCTTTAAAGAGCTCAATCTGGGGTTTCCCTGGTGGTCCAGTGGGTAAGGACACCGCCTTGCAGTGCAAGGGCCACCGGTTCGATCCCTGGCCTGGGAAGATCCCACATGCCGCAGAGCGGCTGGACCAATGTGTCCAATTACCGAGCCTGGGCTCTGGAGCACATGTGCCCAGAGCAGGTGCTGTGCAACAACAGAGGCCACCGTGGTGGGAGGCCCACATGGGCCAAAGAACAAAGATGGATGAAAATGGACAAATGAAAGACCAATAGAAGTGACTCGCCTGCTCCCCTCCCTCTCTACCCCACCCCCACCAAAATAAGTAAATAAATAAATCTTTAAAAAAAAATAAAGAGCTCAATCTGACATATGGAAAAGAATCTAAAAAAGTAAATATATGTATATGTATAACTGATTTGCTTTGCTGTACACCTGAAGGGATTGAACCACTCCTGAATTGGGAACATGAAGTCCCAGCTACTAGACCAACAAGGAGGTCCTGATATTTGGGATTTGCTTTAGAACATTCCAGGGTTGGAACTTGAGCATGTGGAAAGATCGCTAAAATACAATTGGCCAGGGGCTGAGAACTGCTGAAGCTGCTGGTTAATTACACTCAGCTTTTGTGTGTTTGAAATTTTCTATCATGAAATGTAAGAATCAGAAGAAAAGATGGAGGAGAGAATATAATCTGGTTTAGCTTGAGGGACTGAGGAAGGGCTCTTTTGAGGAAGAATCTTTTCAGCTGAGACCTTCATGGTATATAGAAGTTGACCAGGCTATAAAGGATGAGTGGTGACTGGGGAAAAGAAAGAGCGTTTTAGGCAGTGGGAGCGACATGTACAAAGGCAGAAAGCCCTAAGTAGGCAACATGTTGGTGTTTTGAGGAAATGAAAGAAGGCTGGTGTGACTAAAGTTGAGAAGTTGGGGTGTAGCCATAGGCCAGATTGTAAGACCTTGGAGACCATCTTAAGGATTTTATCCTTTAATCTAACAGTGATAGAAGGAAGGCTTCCCTAGAAAGGTTTTAAGCAGCTGAGTGACAAGGTCACTTTTGCTTCTTTAAAGAGCTCAATCTGGGGTTTCCCTGGTGGTCCAGTGGGTAAGGACACCGCCTTGCAGTGCAAGGGCCACCGGTTCGATCCCTGGCCTGGGAAGATCCCACATGCCGCAGAGCGGCTGGACCAATGTGTCCAATTACCGAGCCTGGGCTCTGGAGCACATGTGCCCAGAGCAGGTGCTGTGCAACAACAGAGGCCACCGTGGTGGGAGGCCCACATGGGCCAAAGAACAAAGATGGATGAAAATGGACAAATGAAAGACCAATAGAAGTGACTCGCCTGCTCCCCTCCCTCTCTACCCCACCCCCACCAAAATAAGTAAATAAATAAATCTTTAAAAAAAAATAAAGAGCTCAATCTGACATATGGAAAAGAATCTAAAAAAGTAAATATATGTATATGTATAACTGATTTGCTTTGCTGTACACCTGAAACTAACACAATGCTGTAAATCAGCCACATTAAAAATTTTAAATAAAAGAGAATTCAAACTGGCTGTTTTGCAGAGACTGGGTTTTGGTTTGGGATTGGAGGAGAAGGAAATGTAAAAGTGGAGAGACATTCATTAGGAGGTTATTGCACTAGTCCAGGAGATCTGGTGGGTTTGGGTTAGAAAAATAGTGTTGCAGCTGAAGAGAAGAGATACTGATTTGAGAGAGATTTGTTCTTGCTGTTACTATAGACATGGCGGTTGAAGGAAAGGGGTATAAATGAAGTTACGTTTTTAACTGCTGCATTTGAGTGGATGGAGATGAGATGGAGATGAATGGATTGAGATGGAAAAGAATGGAGAAAGAAGGTTTTGTGGCAAAAGATTGAGAGTTCAGTTTGGAATTACCATTCGGAAAACTTACACTTTCATCTTTATCTTTGAGACTACATGAAAAGTTTATTTTTAAGGGCCTGATCTGTACAGTTTTGTGTTTTAGAGAGATTATTCTAGTGGGAGCCTGGCGTTGTTAGTTGTTAGTCCCTGAGCTCTTTGAATTAGGGAATCTCATCCTTGTTGTCTCTGCCTTTGTATTCCTGGTACCTAGCAGGCAGAGTGCTTGGCACATAGTAGGTACTCAATAAATAATATTAAAAGAATGAATGCTTAACACAATGTTATAAATCAGTTATATTCTAATAAAAACTGTTAAAAAGCTCTAACAAGAAAAAATCTTATACCCATTAAAAAGAGAGAGGGAATGAATGCTTATGGTTGAGATATGAGAAGGTCTAGATAGAAATGGATAGTTTCTGGGAAAGTTTCCAAGGTAGATTTAACAGGGCTTGGATGGAAGATGGAAGAGAATTTCTCTCTCTTCCTGGACCCTTCCTGATGAAGAGCTTTTCAATAGCTCCACTATGCTGGCAGGTTTCACTATGGGTATCCATTGATTTAGAAATGTCCTCCAATGTCAAATTTATTTTTTGAAACTCTATAAGTTAGGGATTAATGAGTTATAATTATTATAATAGTTCAAGCTATCTGTTAGTCTAGTTCTGTTCTCTCTGCTGACTTCTCTAACACTTCTAGGCTTAGCAACTCTGGTGATGGAGGGCGTTTCAGCAGCTAGAACAGTTCGCAGCCGGGCATCACTAACCTCAGTTATATAGAAGACGTCCAGTGCTTGAGAGTAAATTGGATTTATGTGTATGCTTTCCGTTTTACAAATAGAGAAATAACTCCCAGAGAAACTTGTGAAAAGATGTGCAACTGGTCAGTGTAAGCCCAGATTTCCCTGATACTGAGCCCAGATTTCCCTGATACTGGGCCAGTACTTACTAGAGCCGATTTCTTGACAGATTAGCCAGATCCAAATACTTTCTTCATTTTTACTGATTCCTTATTGCAGAGTGATTATTTGCTCATTTTTAATATTGCTTAATGCTTTGTGAGACTGCTCGTAGGCTTCTGTTGAATCTGTTCACTTAGCCATGACCTTGTTCTTATGTTGTGCCAATCACTCCCAGTTTATATCACTGTCTATCCTCTGCTTTCAAACAGTTCAGAGTGTTGCCTCTCAGAGCCTCTTTCTATTTTCACATTCAAAATAGTGTCTTTTATATTTTCTCCTTGGTTGCCATGACTAATGTGTATGGAACAACTGGATTATCTTTGCCTGTAATGCTGTATTTAAGTAGGCTGGCCTTGTAGCAGCAATATAGGATACTGTGGGATCCAGGCACGTCAGATGGTTGTCAGCTTCTTGCCTTCCTTTGTGTGTGTAGTGGAGGCATGTGTGGGCACAAAGGCAGGGTAGGGGTGTATAAGAGAAAAGGGAAATAGGTAGGGGGTTAGGGAGTACATTTCAAGAAATAACTAGGGGAGATGGAAAAAACTGCTTTAAATTTTATGTTTTCTAGAAGACTTTGAAATTTTTCGAGGGTAAATTTCTTCTTTCTGCTATTCAGTCAGTTGATTCTGGTTCTGACATTTTAGGACTGGAACTTGCATTCCTGTCTAACAAGAGCAGTTTATGGTGTTGACCATAGAGCACTTCTGTAGTGTTGGTATACACATATGAATGCATTAATGTGCCCTTATCGATGAAGTAGATGAATGGGAAATAGGTTCTAGAAATCTGATTCTGTCAGTTCAGTTCAATTGTTCAGTCATGTCTGATTCTTTGCGACTCCATGGACTGCAGCTTACCAGGCTTCCCTCTCCTTCATCTCCCAGAGCTTGCTCAAACTCATGTCCATTGACTCAGCGATGCCATCTAACTATCTTGTCCTCTCTCATCCCCTTCTCCTTCTGCCTTCTATTTTTCCCAACATCGGTGTCTTTTCCAGTGAGTCATCTCTTCACATCAGGTGACCAAAGTATTGGAGCTTCAGCTTCAGCATCAGTTCTTTCAATGAATATTCAGGGTTGATTGCAGTCCAAGGAACTCTCATTCTATACTGTGTTCTTATATGTAGCTCTCTCTTGCTTTTTCTTTTTTTTTTTTTTTTTAGCATTTTAACCCTTTTTTTCTTTTACTTTTTACTTTTAACTTTTACAGTTTTGTTGTTTACAGATATGCATGTTCCCAGATTAGTCATATGTATATCCTCCCATTCCCACCCCTCCTGACCATCACACAGCACCCCTGAAGGATCTCCTTTTCTCACAGAGCAATGACTATAGCTATTTTCTTCACTTATGATAGTACAGGCCTTCATGCTACTTCCTTTATGCCTCCCACCCTCTGTTCCTTCCCCACAGTGTCCATATGTCCACTGTCCATGTCTGTCTTTCTGTCACTTCACTGCATGTACCATCATCACCATCCTGCTAGATTCCATATATATGTGTTAATATATTGTATTTGTCCTTCTCTTTCTGACTGACTTCACTTTTGATGATACGTTCTAGATTCAGCCACTTCATTAGCGCTGATTCTTCTGCATTTCTTTTTACAGCTGTGTAGTATTCCATTGTATATATGTACCAGAGCTTTTGTATCCATTCGTTTGTCAGTGGGCATCTAGGTTGCTTCCGTGTTCTAGCTATTGTATAGAGAGCTGCAATGAACATTGGGGTACGGGTGCTTCTTTCAGATTTGACTTCATCAGGGTATAAGCCTAAGAGTGGGATTGCTGGGTCGATCATTGATCCTGTCTAACAAGAGCAGTTTATGGTGTTGACCATAGAGCACTTCTGTAGTGTTGGTATACACATATGAATGCATTAATGTGCCCTTATCGATGAAGTAGATGAATGGGAAATAGGTTCTAGAAATCTGATTCTGTCAGTTCAGTTCAATTGTTCAGTCATGTCTGATTCTTTGCGACTCCATGGACTGCAGCTTACCAGGCTTCCCTCTCCTTCATCTCCCAGAGCTTGCTCAAACTCATGTCCATTGACTCAGCGATGCCATCTAACTATCTTGTCCTCTCTCATCCCCTTCTCCTTCTGCCTTCTATTTTTCCCAACATCGGTGTCTTTTCCAGTGAGTCATCTCTTCACATCAGGTGACCAAAGTATTGGAGCTTCAGCTTCAGCATCAGTTCTTTCAATGAATATTCAGGGTTGATTGCAGTCCAAGGAACTCTCATTCTATACTGTGTTCTTATATGTAGCTCTCTCTTGCTTTTTCTTTTTTTTTTTTTTTTTAGCATTTTAACCCTTTTTTTCTTTTACTTTTTACTTTTAACTTTTACAGTTTTGTTGTTTACAGATATGCATGTTCCCAGATTAGTCATATGTATATCCTCCCATTCCCACCCCTCCTGACCATCACACAGCACCCCTGAAGGATCTCCTTTTCTCACAGAGCAATGACTATAGCTATTTTCTTCACTTATGATAGTACAGTCCTTCGTAGTACATCCTTTACGCCTCCCTCCCTCTTGTTCCTTCCCCACAGTGTCCATATGTCCACTGTCCATGTCTGTCTTTCTGTCACTTCACTGCATGTACCATCATCACCATCCTGCTAGATTCCATATATATGTGTTAATATATTGTATTTGTCCTTCTCTTTCTGACTGACTTCACTTTTGATGATACGTTCTAGATTCAGCCACTTCATTAGCGCTGATTCTTCTGCATTTCTTTTTACAGCTGTGTAGTATTCCATTGTATATATGTACCAGAGCTTTTGTATCCATTCGTTTGTCAGTGGGCATCTAGGTTGCTTCCGTGTTCTAGCTATTGTATAGAGAGCTGCAATGAACATTGGGGTACGGGTGCTTCTTTCAGATTTGACTTCATCAGGGTATAAGCCTAAGAGTGGGATTGCTGGGTCGTATGGTGCTTCTATTTTCAGTTTTTTAAGAAATTTCCAGACTGTCTTCCATAGAGGCTGTATCAATTTACATTCCCACCAGCAATGCAGGAGTGTTCCCTTTTCTCCACACCCTCTCCAGCATTTATTGTACGTCGATTTGTGGATGATGGCCATTCTGACGGGAGTGAGATGATATCTCATTGTAGTTTTGATTTGTATTTCTCTAATTATAAGTGAAGTTGAGCATCATTTCATGTGTTTTTGGGCCATCTGTAAGTCGTCTTTGGAGAGGCGTCTGTTTAGGTCCTTTTCCCATTTTTTGATTGGGTTGTTCCTTTTTCTGGTGCTGAGTTGTTGTCTGAGTTGCTTGTGGATTTTGGAGATTAATTCTTTGTCTGTTGTTTCATTTGCTATGATTTTCACCCATTCTGTGGGTTGTCCAGTTTTATTGTAATTTCTTTTGCTGTACAAAATCTTTTAAGTTTCATTAGGTCCCACGTGTTCATTTTTCTTTTTAGTTCCGCTATTCTAGTAGGTGGGTCAGAGAAGATCTTGCTTTGATTTATGTCCTTGAGTGTTTTGCCTATATTCTCTTCTAAGAGTTTGATGGTTTCTGGTCTTACATTTAGGTCCATAATCCATTTTGAGTTGATCTTTGTGCATTATAGCTCTCTTTTATTGTTACCTTCCATAATCTCAGCATAGTGAGCTGAGTATTACTGTACACATGTTGAAGATAAGGAAATGGAGGTTTAGGAGGCTTCAGTATCTCTCTGGAGGCCACAAAGCTCATTGTTACTGAAGTTGACCTTCAACCTCAACTTTTTTTCTGTCCACAAAGATTATGCTTTCAATAACAACGCCATTTCCCTATACTTTCAGCCATATAGGTAACTGTCTCTCCTGTGTTTTCCTTTTCTCTAATTTCGGAATCCTTTATGGAGCATAAAGTTACTGATTAATAAATGCAGCATCTTAAAACTAAATTAGGAGGCTGAGTGTTTCAGACAGAACGGGCCATATTTCACTGGGAAAATGTAGGAGGAATGTGGGAGTGGGGCAGAGGAGGCTTTCCTTTGACATTTTTTTCTTTTTTCTTTTTTGGTAGATTTTTCTTTAATTTAATTTTGGCCTCTTTTATTGGTCCTTCATTTATTTATTTTCATCCATCTTTATTCTTTGGCCTATGTGGGCCTCCCATTGCAGTGGCCTCTCTCATTGCAGAGCACCAGCTCTGGGCGCATGCGCTCCAGAGTGCTGGTCCAGCCACTCCGCAGCATGTGGTATGCTCCCAGACCAGGGATCGAACTGGCACCCCTTGCACTGCAAGGTGGACCCTTTACCCACTGGACCACCAGGGAAACCCCCCTCTGACATTCTGGAGCATATTATTGCCTTGTTAGCAGCTCCTCAGTATCAGGATTTTGACTTGTATTCCTCGCAGCTAACGAGACTCTCTACTCTGGAATGGGATCTGGAGAAATTTCATCATGTGACAGTTGCTTAGATGTTTGGGAATCACCTTCTGCAGACTTAGGGTCAGGTAGCAAATAGTGTTAACACCCCACAGCTAACTTTTTTTTTAAAATATTTTATTTATTTATTTTGGGGGCGGAGGGGCAGGGTGGGTGGGCCACTTCTATTGGTCTTTCATTTATCTATTTTCATCCGTCTTTGTTCTTTGGCCTATGTGGGCCTCCCATTGCAGTGGCCTCTCTCATTGCAGAGCACCAGCTCTGGGCGCATGCGCTCCAGAGTGCTGGTCCAGCCACTCCGCAGCATGTGGTATGCTCCCAGACCAGGGATCGAACTGGCACCCCTTGCACTGCAAGGTGGACCCTTTACCCACTGGACCACCAGGGAAACCCCCCTCTGACATTCTGGAGCATATTATTGCCTTGTTAGCAGCTCCTCAGTATCAGGATTTTGACTTGTATTCCTCGCAGCTAACGAGACTCTCTACTCTGGAATGGGATCTGGAGAAATTTCATCATGTGACAGTTGCTTAGATGTTTGGGAATCACCTTCTGCAGACTTAGGGTCAGGTAGCAAATAGTGTTAACACCCCACAGCTAACTTTTTTTTTAAAATATTTTATTTATTTATTTTGGGGGCGGAGGGGCAGGGTGGGTGGGCCACTTCTATTGGTCTTTCATTTATCTATTTTCATCCGTCTTTGTTCTTTGGCCCGTGTGGGCCTCCCATCACGGTGGCCTCTGTTGTCGCAGAGTGCCGGCTCTGGGCGCATGCACTCCAGAGCTCCGACTCGGTAATTGGACACAACAGTCCAGCCGCTCCGCACCACGTGGGATCTTCCCAGGCCAGGGATTGAACCGGCGCCCCTTGCACTGCAAGGCGGTGTCCTTACCCACTGGACCACCAGGGGAAGCCCCACAGCTAACTTTTAATTCGTGTTTTTGGCTTCTGATTTTGTTAGCAAACAAATACAATTTAACTGATTTATCATGAGTTCTAGAATCTAGAGCAAAGGGAAAATGGTAAAGAGATATAAAATATTAGCTTTATATCCCATTTTTAAATCCCGTATAATTTAGATTTTATCTGAGATCCTTTGTGAAAACTGTAACCCAAGATGGACCCACCCACAGCACCCTAAAGAACCTCATTTACATCTGTTTAGGTTTTCCATTTTGTGTTTGCTTAACTCCTTGCCACTGAAAGAAGTGTGTGGATTATTTGTATGCTTGTTAGCTATGTGACAGATCTACTGTGCAAATCTGTCTGGGGATTTGAAGGGACTGAAGGTCTTTTTAGAAGATAAATCTGAGCCTATCAAGATTATAGCAGGAAAAGGGTATTGGGATAAAATTTCAGGCAGAGAACACCACCTGGTGGTTATAATGAGGACTTGAGCCTTCTGTATTTGCAGTTTTTACTGTAGTATCTGAGTGATATCTCTGTCCAAAAATTACAGTCTTATTTATAATAATTGCAAATTCAGATTTCTAAGAATAATTTGCTGCCATGTGATTCTAGCATTCTTTCATTAAAATTGCTGTCAAGGGCTTCCCTGGTGGTCCAGTGGGTAAAGAGTTCGCCTTGCAGTGCAAGGGGCACCGGTTCTATCCCTGGCCCAGAAAGATGTCATGTGCCACGGAGCAACTGGACCAGTGTGTCCAATTATGAGCCAGTGCTCTGGAGCACATGCACCCAGAGCTTGTGCTCTACAAGGAGGGAGGCCACTGCAATGGGAGGCCCACACAGGCCAAGAATAAAGATGGATGAAAATAAATAAAACAAAAAACCAATAAAGGGGAGAAAAAAAAAAAAAAAAACACCCAGAAACCTAGAAAAAAGAAGAAAAAAACCTGCTGTCAAAGCCCTCAGACCAACCAAACTATTGTCTGTGCCAGAATCAAAACCTCGTGTCCACTTTTGTTCCAAATGCAGGGACTGCTAATCTCTGTAGAAAACCAGTTAGTGTCTTTTCATCTCTTTTTTACAACCTCTGACTTTAGCCATCATGTTTCTTTTATGTGGTTTCGGTTTCTGTCTATTGGAGTGATGACAAAAGAAATACTAGTGATTTTTCAGTAGGTCTCTTTTTGGGGGGAAGGTATCATATAAAAGTAAGTCACTTTTATGCTGTATAAAAATGATGAAGAGGAGTTTGAAATTTTTCCAGAGTGATTATTAGGGTGAGCAAAGTTGGCAAGGGATGGGAATTATTATTAAAATACATGTCTGAGATTTTTTTTTCTTTGTCTGAGATTTTTTATTGCTATAAGTATCTGTATTATTTGGCCATCTTGAATCTAGATAATTCTGTAGTTGGGTAAATTAGGGACATCAGCCTGAGGGGGAAGGATCTTATAGAGTGAATCTGGATGCATATTTTATAGGCCTGGTGGGGAGGGATGGATAAACAGAGTTTTAAATTTCAGGCTTAACCTCGAGCTGACATGGCATGTCTGTATCTTTTTTCCTAGTAGGAAAACTGAATGCAGGGCTCACCACTATTGAAAAGTTTCTTGAGGAAGGACTGTTCATGTAAGATAGTAACTAGAATGTTACATGACATGTCACTGTTCTCCTGGAATTTTTTAAAAAGCATAAGAAATAATATTATAATATTTTCATTTCAACATTCATCAGATACTGTTAAAAAAGAAAAAAGATCTTGTTGCATACAAAAATGACCACATATTATATAGTTCTGTTTCTATGAAATGTCCAGAATTGACAAATCTATAGAGACAGAAAGTAGATTGCCTGCAAAGTGGTGAGGCCTGGCCACAAGGCCAGTGCTCTGGAGCACATGCACCCAGAGCTTGTGCTCTACAAGGAGGGAGGCCACTGCAATGGGAGGCCCACACAGGCCAAGAATAAAGATGGATGAAAATAAATAAAACAAAAAACCAATAAAGGGGAGAAAAAAAAAAAAAAAACACCCAGAAACCTAGAAAAAAGAAGAAAAAAACCTGCTGTCAAAGCCCTCAGACCAACCAAACTATTGTCTGTGCCAGAATCAAAACCTCGTGTCCACTTTTGTTCCAAATGCAGGGACTGCTAATCTCTGTAGAAAACCAGTTAGTGTCTTTTCATCTCTTTTTTACAACCTCTGACTTTAGCCATCATGTTTCTTTTATGTGGTTTCGGTTTCTGTCTATTGGAGTGATGACAAAAGAAATACTAGTGATTTTTCAGTAGGTCTCTTTTTGGGGGGAAGGTATCATATAAAAGTAAGTCACTTTTATGCTGTATAAAAATGATGAAGAGGAGTTTGAAATTTTTCCAGAGTGATTATTAGGGTGAGCAAAGTTGGCAAGGGATGGGAATTATTATTAAAATACATGTCTGAGATTTTTTTTTCTTTGTCTGAGATTTTTTATTGCTATAAGTATCTGTATTATTTGGCCATCTTGAATCTAGATAATTCTGTAGTTGGGTAAATTAGGGACATCAGCCTGAGGGGGAAGGATCTTATAGAGTGAATCTGGATGCATATTTTATAGGCCTGGTGGGGAGGGATGGATAAACAGAGTTTTAAATTTCAGGCTTAACCTCGAGCTGACATGGCATGTCTGTATCTTTTTTCCTAGTAGGAAAACTGAATGCAGGGCTCACCACTATTGAAAAGTTTCTTGAGGAAGGACTGTTCATGTAAGATAGTAACTAGAATGTTACATGACATGTCACTGTTCTCCTGGAATTTTTTAAAAAGCATAAGAAATAATATTATAATATTTTCATTTCAACATTCATCAGATACTGTTAAAAAAGAAAAAAGATCTTGTTGCATACAAAAATGACCACATATTATATAGTTCTGTTTCTATGAAATGTCCAGAATTGACAAATCTATAGAGACAGAAAGTAGATTGTAGCTGCCAGGGCTTGGGGTGGGGGAAGTTTGGAGAAAATGGGGAGTGCCTGATAATGGGCTTGAGATTTCTTTTTGAGGATGATGAAAATATTCTGGAATTCGTGTCGATGTTACACAACTGTGTGACTATACTAAAAACTACCGTGTTATACACTTAAAAATATTAAACGTAAAAGAAAAAAGCTGACTTTGGGGGGAGGAATAAACAAGACAATGACCAAAAAAAAAAAAGTGATTGTGGGAATTCCCTGGCAGTCCAGTGGTTGGGACTTGATGCTTTCACTGCTGGCCGAGGTTCAGCCACTAGCTGGGAAACTAAAATCCTGCAAATCTCACAGCGCCACCCCCCAAAAAAGAACAAAATAAAAAATTATTTTAAAAGGTGATTGCGGTAATAATTCTCTCTTAAGTTCTAGCAGAAATGTTTTCCGATAATCCAAATAATTCCAGTTTGGGTCTTGGATGTTGTTTTAATTTGTTGTTTATTGCCCTGCTCCTGACCTCCACAGGGCCACGATGGGCTTCCTGGAACATTGGTGTGTTCATCTGCATTCGATGTGCTGGAATCCACAGGAATCTCGGGGTGCACATATCCAGGGTAAAATCAGTTAACCTCGACCAGTGGACTCAAGAACAGATCCAGGTACTAAACACCACACAGAAGCGAGTCAACTGCTCCCATACCACCATGTGGAAGTAGTTCCAGATGAATTTCAGTCAAACTGGGCACAAAGGTGAAGGTGGAGGAAAGTTCAGGTGTTCAACACGTAGGCTTTTTCTAGCTGACATGGCATGTCTGTATCTTTTTTCCTAGTAGGAAAACTGAATGCAGGGCTCACCACTATTGAAAAGTTTCTTGAGGAAGGACTGTTCATGTAAGATAGTAACTAGAATGTTACATGACATGTCACTGTTCTCCTGGAATTTTTTAAAAAGCATAAGAAATAATATTATAATATTTTCATTTCAACATTCATCAGATACTGTTAAAAAAGAAAAAAGATCTTGTTGCATACAAAAATGACCACATATTATATAGTTCTGTTTCTATGAAATGTCCAGAATTGACAAATCTATAGAGACAGAAAGTAGATTGTAGCTGCCAGGGCTTGGGGTGGGGGAAGTTTGGAGAAAATGGGGAGTGCCTGATAATGGGCTTGAGATTTCTTTTTGAGGATGATGAAAATATTCTGGAATTCGTGTCGATGTTACACAACTGTGTGACTATACTAAAAACTACCGTGTTATACACTTAAAAATATTAAACGTAAAAGAAAAAAGCTGACTTTGGGGGGAGGAATAAACAAGACAATGACCAAAAAAAAAAAAGTGATTGTGGGAATTCCCTGGCAGTCCAGTGGTTGGGACTTGATGCTTTCACTGCTGGCCGAGGTTCAGCCACTAGCTGGGAAACTAAAATCCTGCAAATCTCACAGCGCCACCCCCCAAAAAAGAACAAAATAAAAAATTATTTTAAAAGGTGATTGCGGTAATAATTCTCTCTTAAGTTCTAGCAGAAATGTTTTCCGATAATCCAAATAATTCCAGTTTGGGTCTTGGATGTTGTTTTAATTTGTTGTTTATTGCCCTGCTCCTGACCTCCACAGGGCCACGATGGGCTTCCTGGAACATTGGTGTGTTCATCTGCATTCGATGTGCTGGAATCCACAGGAATCTCGGGGTGCACATATCCAGGGTAAAATCAGTTAACCTCGACCAGTGGACTCAAGAACAGATCCAGGTACTAAACACCACACAGAAGCGAGTCAACTGCTCCCATACCACCATGTGGAAGTAGTTCCAGATGAATTTCAGTCAAACTGGGCACAAAGGTGAAGGTGGAGGAAAGTTCAGGTGTTCAACACGTAGGCCACATTAAAAACTTTTAATCTTTATATTTAAGACGAAAGTTATTCTCATGTTTTACCTCCTTTGGAGCACAGATAGTCTCTGGTCTAGTCCCCCATAGTTCCACGGAGGTGTGACGGAGGATCTTTGGATATTTTCTAAGACCCTTGGTATTTGAAGATCTAATGCTTACAGTCTTAGATGCTCACTTAGAAAGCCCTTCAGCACATAGACTAATAATATCATTTTATTGTGGAAATGCACGTGTGAATCCTGCTTACTGTTAGGTTGGTGGGCTGAGTGTGAGACACTTAAGTTAGTGAGTCCAGCCTGGCTGGAGAGCTGCACCTTAATGTGGCTTCCCTGTTCTCTTTTCTCTTCCTGCACTGAAACTTCTTAATTTACAAAAACATTTTTTTCTTCTGTTTGTGGGGAATCTGCTGGCTCCAAAGCAAACCAGTTGCTAAAGCTGATGTTGTAATAAGAGGTTATTCTTAACAGAAAAATGGCTTTAGAAATTACTTTAGGTTCTCTTCATAGATTCATTGAAGGACTAAATGATTAGTTATATTTTTCATTTATACCTGACTGTGTCTTATGAAGGAAATTACATGCCATTGGAGGTATTTGGGAATTTGAAGATGTTTAAAATCTTGGAATTTAACTCTCACAAATGTTATGGAGTCCTTCGAAGCCTAATGAGAAACATTTATTGGTAATGCAATGGAATAGGTTAATTACTGCTGTGAACTCAAAGACAAATGTTATGGAGTCCTTCGAAGCTTGGAATACCAAAAACGTTTGGTCAGTTAATTTGTTGTTTATTGCCCTGCTCCTGACCTCCACAGGGCCACGATGGGCTTCCTGGAACATTGGTGTGTTCATCTGCATTCGATGTGCTGGAATCCACAGGAATCTCGGGGTGCACATATCCAGGGTAAAATCAGTTAACCTCGACCAGTGGACTCAAGAACAGATCCAGGTACTAAACACCACACAGAAGCGAGTCAACTGCTCCCATACCACCATGTGGAAGTAGTTCCAGATGAATTTCAGTCAAACTGGGCACAAAGGTGAAGGTGGAGGAAAGTTCAGGTGTTCAACACGTAGGCCACATTAAAAACTTTTAATCTTTATATTTAAGACGAAAGTTATTCTCATGTTTTACCTCCTTTGGAGCACAGATAGTCTCTGGTCTAGTCCCCCATAGTTCCACGGAGGTGTGACGGAGGATCTTTGGATATTTTCTAAGACCCTTGGTATTTGAAGATCTAATGCTTACAGTCTTAGATGCTCACTTAGAAAGCCCTTCAGCACATAGACTAATAATATCATTTTATTGTGGAAATGCACGTGTGAATCCTGCTTACTGTTAGGTTGGTGGGCTGAGTGTGAGACACTTAAGTTAGTGAGTCCAGCCTGGCTGGAGAGCTGCACCTTAATGTGGCTTCCCTGTTCTCTTTTCTCTTCCTGCACTGAAACTTCTTAATTTACAAAAACATTTTTTTCTTCTGTTTGTGGGGAATCTGCTGGCTCCAAAGCAAACCAGTTGCTAAAGCTGATGTTGTAATAAGAGGTTATTCTTAACAGAAAAATGGCTTTAGAAATTACTTTAGGTTCTCTTCATAGATTCATTGAAGGACTAAATGATTAGTTATATTTTTCATTTATACCTGACTGTGTCTTATGAAGGAAATTACATGCCATTGGAGGTATTTGGGAATTTGAAGATGTTTAAAAATCTTGGAATTTAACTCTCACAAATGTTATGGAGTCCTTCGGAAGCCTAATGAGAAACATTTATTGGTAATGCAATGGAATAGGTTAATTACTGCTGTGAACTCAGAATTGTAGTTATTCCTAATTACTGCCTGCCTGATTAGGCAGTAATTATTGCCTGCCAAGTAGACATTTGGATTGGCAGCTCTATGTCTTAGATTTTTGAATGAGAGCTTGAATTATGATTGAATTAAATGTATCTTGTTAGACAAATTTTTCAATAAAAGGAGACAGAATGGCAGGAAAGACAGCTGTGGAAGCAAATGGTTGGGAGCAAAGCAGAGAATCGTGGACTGGAAATCAGAACACACAGGTTTAAATTGAGGTTCTGGCACTCCGTCTAGGTTGGTTCTTCAATTGTAAAATGGTGCAGTTGGGTAAGAAGTTTTTCAGTTCTTTCCTGATGTGACCTTCCTTGTTTCCACATCTCTTTGATTGCAGTGCATGCAAGAGATGGGGAATGGCAAAGCAAACCGACTTTATGAAGCCTACCTGCCTGAGACCTTTCGGCGACCTCAAATAGACCAGTATCCTTTCTGGAGCAACTTAGAAGGCTGAGTGGTTTTTTTGATAGATGGTGGCTTCTTGGGAGAGTTACTCAAGACTCAGGACCCATGATCTGACTGGGCCATCTTTACATGTGGATGAGCTGAAGTCTGGATTTTCCTCTCTTCTGCAACCAAAACAAACAAAAAGCCCATGTATACTCTCTAATGTCAAAATGGTGGTGTCTCACACAGGGGCAACTCATTCAGGAATTAACACTGCTGTGATTCACTGTGAATTCTTCCATAAAGTGACATCACCAATAGATTTTGGATCTCTGAAACTATTGTTTGATAAAAGAATAGTTTATTGTACTATGTTGAATCAGCAAAACTGCCACTCATTTATTTTGCCCAAAAATATTGTTGTAATAAGAGTACTTATAGTTCTCTTATAGATTCATTGAAGGACTAAATGATTAGTTATATTTTTCATTTATACCTGACTGTGTCTTATGAAGGAAATTACATGCCATTGGAGGTATTTGGGAATTTGAAGATGTTTAAAATCTTGGAATTTAACTCTCACAAATGTTATGGAGTCCTTCGGAAGCCTAATGAGAAACATTTATTGGTAATGCAATGGAATAGGTTAATTACTGCTGTGAACTCAGAATTGTAGTTATTCCTAATTACTGCCTGCCTGATTAGGCAGTAATTATTGCCTGCCAAGTAGACATTTGGATTGGCAGCTCTATGTCTTAGATTTTTGAATGAGAGCTTGAATTATGATTGAATTAAATGTATCTTGTTAGACAAATTTTTCAATAAAAGGAGACAGAATGGCAGGAAAGACAGCTGTGGAAGCAAATGGTTGGGAGCAAAGCAGAGAATCGTGGACTGGAAATCAGAACACACAGGTTTAAATTGAGGTTCTGGCACTCCGTCTAGGTTGGTTCTTCAATTGTAAAATGGTGCAGTTGGGTAAGAAGTTTTTCAGTTCTTTCCTGATGTGACCTTCCTTGTTTCCACATCTCTTTGATTGCAGTGCATGCAAGAGATGGGGAATGGCAAAGCAAACCGACTTTATGAAGCCTACCTGCCTGAGACCTTTCGGCGACCTCAAATAGACCAGTATCCTTTCTGGAGCAACTTAGAAGGCTGAGTGGTTTTTTTGATAGATGGTGGCTTCTTGGGAGAGTTACTCAAGACTCAGGACCCATGATCTGACTGGGCCATCTTTACATGTGGATGAGCTGAAGTCTGGATTTTCCTCTCTTCTGCAACCAAAACAAACAAAAAGCCCATGTATACTCTCTAATGTCAAAATGGTGGTGTCTCACACAGGGGCAACTCATTCAGGAATTAACACTGCTGTGATTCACTGTGAATTCTTCCATAAAGTGACATCACCAATAGATTTTGGATCTCTGAAACTATTGTTTGATAAAAAGAATAGTTTATTGTACTATGTTGAATCAGCAAAACTGCCACTCATTTGTAACCCCTTTTTATGCCCCCTGAAAGAATTAACTATTGTTGACCAGTTAGTCCATAACTTCCTTCCCTCAGCCTCTCAAGTGGGGATAGCACCCAGCTCACAAAACTAGAACCCCTAAAGATAGTGATTCTCAAAATGTGACTTGTAGGCCTTTTTATTTTTTTTTTCAGTAGACCATCTTGTTAGAGTTTGCTTTTGATGGGTATAGGGGAAACCTGTTAAATGCAGATTTGGGGCCCCACAGAGGACTGCAGATCAGAATCTGGCAGTGGGACACAAGAGTCCCCTGTGTTTTTAAGGGGCACTTGCATGTCTTTGTTTAAGTCCTGTTGACCTAAGGACTTTCAAATAGATCATTGACTGCTTTACCTGTATTGTATCAATAGAACAGCCACAGGCTCCACTGATGTCAAAATGAAGATTGCCTCCATTTTCTGTTATCATTACTCTGAAGAAAATCCTAAGAAATGGTGATTCCCTGCAGTAACCACGAAGGAGGCTTTGGTCAGGGATGCACCATGAAGAGACAAGAACCACACTGGGAAACCAGGCAGAAGGGAGGAAGGAGAACAGTGTTTGATGGGATACAAATTGACCTTTTATAGTCATTCAGTGAGAAAAATTTGTTTGCTTTATCCTTAATAAGCATTTTGCAGTGCTGTTGAGGGATTTATTCGAGATAAATATGAGAAGAAGAAATACATGGACCGAAGTCTGGACATCAATGCCTTTAGGGTTGGTTGTAAATCTTTCAGATTTTGTTCATAAGAAGTAATTTGCTTATTAATCAGGCCAGGGGAGAATTTGAAGAACAGCTACCAAAATACTCTAAGACCATAAAAAAAAAAAAAAATTGTAGGATAAAGTCAGCTATTGAATCAAGACCATGAGATATCATGGAGCAAACTTTTGCCTCTGATGGATGAACCAGCCATCAGTGAATTCTTTACCTTGATGTGGATTTAGATGTTAGTGATTCCCAGTTCCAGATTATTTCTTCAGATGGACATGCTGGGCATACTAGATCAAATATGTGTGTGTGTGTGTATATATGCATGTGTGTGCATCTTTTTTTTCTATAAATGAAATCACTATAGTCTTATTTAAAGAAAGTCCACTATAGTCTCCCTGCTTCTCCAAGGCCAAATTTGCTTGTTACTCCAGGTATCTCTTGATTTCCTGCTTTTGCATTCTACTCCTCAGTGATGAATAGAACATCTATTTTTCTTTGGTGTTAAGTTCTAGGAGGTCTTCTAGGTCTTCATAGAACTGACCAGTTTCTTCAGGATCAGTGGCAGGGGTACAGACTTGAATTACTGTGCTATTGAATGGCTTGGCTTAGAAATGAACTGAAATCATTCTGTCATTTTGGCCTTGAAAACAAAATGAAGCAGGGAAAAGGCTAACTGAATTCTGCCAAGACAATCCACTGGTCATAGTATGCACCTTTTTTCAACAACACTAGAGACAACTTTACACATAGACATCACCAAATGGTCAATATCAAAATCAAATTGATTACATTCTTTGTAACCAGAGATGGAGGATCTGTATAGAGGCAGCAAAAACAAGACCTGCAGCTGACTGTGGCCCAGATCATCAGCTTCTCATAGCAAGATACAGGCTTAAACTAAAAAAAGTGGGGGAAACTACTAGGCTAACCAGGTACAACTTAAATCAAATTCCCTATGAATATGCAGTGATGGTGAGGAATAGATTCAAGGGATTAGATCTAGTAAACAGTATGCCTGAAGAGCTATGGATGAAGGTCTATAATACTGTATAGGAGGCAGTGGAAAAAACCATCCCAAAGAAAAAGAAATGCAAGAAGGTGAAGTGTTGTCTTAGGAGGCCTGACAAATAGCTGAGAAAAGAAAAGGAGTGAAAGGCAAAGGAGAAAGGGAAAGATATATCCAACTGAATACAGAGTTCAAAGAATAGTAAGGAGAGATAAGAAAGCCTTCTTCAATGAACAGGGCATTAAAATAGAGGAACACAGTACAAGGGGAAAGACTAGAGATCTCTTCAGGGAAATTGGAAATATCAAAGGAACATTTTGCCTGAAGATAGGCACAATAAAAGGATAGAAATGGTAGAGACGTAGTAGACACTGAAGACATCACGAAGAGATAGAAAGAATATACAGAACAACTGTGCAAAAAAGATCTTAATGAACCAGATTACTCCGATGATGTGGTCAGGCAACCCAGAGTCTGGAGTGTGAAGTATTATGGGCCTTAGGAAGCACTGCTGTTAATAAAGCTAGTGGATGTGATGGAATTCCAGTCGAGCTATTCAAAACCCCTAAGAATGATGCCATCAAAGTGTTGCAGTCAATATGTCAGCAAATCTGCAAGACCTGGCAGTGGCCACAGGACTGGAAAAGGTCAATCCTCACCCCAATTCCCAAGAAGGGTAGTACTAAACAGTGTTCAAACCATTGGACAGTTTCACTCATCTCTCATGCTAGTAAGGTCATGTTTGTAATCTTGCATGCTAGGCTTCAGCGAACCAAGAACTTCCAGATGGCCTAGCTGCCTTTAGAAAAGGCAGAGGAACCAGAGATCAAATTGTTCGCTGGATCATAGAGAAAGCAAGGGAACTTCAGAAAAACATCTACCTCTGTTCCATTGACTACACGAAAGCCTTTGACTGTGGAAAGTGCCTAAAGAAATGGGAATACCAGACCATCTCACCTGTCTCCTAAGAAACCTATGTGCAGGTCAAGAAGCAACAGTTAGAACCCTATATGGAACAACTGATTGAAGATTGAGAAAGGAGTACAACAGGGCTGTCTGCTGTCACCCTGTTTGTTTAACCCATACGCTGAGCGCATCATGAGCAATGCCAGGCTGGATGAGTTACAAGCTGGAATCAAAATAGGTGGAAGAAACATCCACAACGTCAGATACGCAGATGATACCACTCTAATGGCAGAAAATGAAAAGGAACTAAAACCTCTTGATGAGGGTGAAAGAGGGGAGTGAAAGAGCTGACTTAGAACTAAATATCAGAAAAATTACAATCATGGCATCCGGCCTCATTATTTCATGGCAAATAGAGGGATAAAAGGTGGAAGTAGTGACAGATTTCCTCTTTTGGGGCTCTAAAATCACTGCAGATGGTGACTGCGGCCATGAAATCAGAAGATGATTGCTTCTTGGCAGGAAAACTATAACAAACCTAGACAGTGTGTTGAAAAGCAGAGACATTACTCTGCTGACAGCAGTCTGTATAATCAGGGCTGTGGTCTTCCTAGTGGCCGTGCACAATTGTGACAGCTAGACTGTAAAGAAGGCGGAATGCCCAGGAGTTGATGCCTTTGCAGACTGTGATGCTGGAAAAGACTTCTTTTTTTTTTTTTTAAATATTTATTATTTATTTTGGGCGGGGGTCGGGTTGGAGAGGGAGGGGAGCAGGCGGGCCACTGCTATTGGTCTTTCATTTCTCCATTTTCATCCATCTTTGCTCTTTGGTTCCTGTGGGCCTCCCATCGTGGTGGCGTCTGTCGTTGCAGAGCGTCGGCTCTGGGCGCATGCGCTCCAGAGCTCCGGCTCGGCGATTGGACACATCAGTCCAGCCGCTCCGCGGCACGTGGGATCTTCCCAGGCCAGGGATCGAACCGGCGCCCCTTGCACTGCAAGGCGGTGTCCTTACCCACTGGACCACCAGGGGAAGTCCTGGAAAAGACTTCTGAGAGTCCTTTGGATAGCAAGCAGATCAGACCAGTCAACCTTAAAGGAAATCATCCTTAAATACCCGTTGGAAGGATCGATGCTGAAGCTGAAACTCAAGCTCCAGCATTTTGGTCACCTGATGTTGAGCAGCTGAGTCATTGGAAAAGCCCTTGATGCTGGAAAAGATTGAGGGCAGGAGGAGAGGGTGTTGGAGGATGAGATCGCTGGATGACATCACCAGTGCAATGGACTTGAACTTGGGGAAACTCCAGGAGATGGCAAGGGACAGTCTGTGGGGTCGCAGAGAGTCTAACAAGACTGGGCGACAGAACAACAGTAGTCTGTCTGCTTAACTCTGTTCATTGTACCAGAACATAGGAAAACAGACAGGGTCAGAAAAAAGGTATCTGAGGTAATTCAGAAGGTGGGAGAAGAGGGAAGAGTTGCTGTTTGGAGGTAGATGGTGTTCATTCATAGTTATGTTACTGATGTACCATACTCATAAAGGCAGCCTGTTTTACTCACTAAATGCTTTCACTTAGAAAGGACAGAAGATGATTGCTTCTTGGCAGGAAAACTATAACAAACCTAGACAGTGTGTTGAAAAGCAGAGACATTACTCTGCTGACAGCAGTCTGTATAATCAGGGCTGTGGTCTTCCTAGTGGCCGTGCACAATTGTGACAGCTAGACTGTAAAGAAGGCGGAATGCCCAGGAGTTGATGCCTTTGCAGACTGTGATGCTGGAAAAGACTTCTTTTTTTTTTTTTTAAATATTTATTATTTATTTTGGGCGGGGGTCGGGTTGGAGAGGGAGGGGAGCAGGCGGGCCACTGCTATTGGTCTTTCATTTCTCCATTTTCATCCATCTTTGCTCTTTGGTTCCTGTGGGCCTCCCATCGTGGTGGCGTCTGTCGTTGCAGAGCGTCGGCTCTGGGCGCATGCGCTCCAGAGCTCCGGCTCGGCGATTGGACACATCAGTCCAGCCGCTCCGCGGCACGTGGGATCTTCCCAGGCCAGGGATCGAACCGGCGCCCCTTGCACTGCAAGGCGGTGTCCTTACCCACTGGACCACCAGGGGAAGTCCTGGAAAAGACTTCTGAGAGTCCTTTGGATAGCAAGCAGATCAGACCAGTCAACCTTAAAGGAAATCATCCTTAAATACCCGTTGGAAGGATCGATGCTGAAGCTGAAACTCAAGCTCCAGCATTTTGGTCACCTGATGTTGAGCAGCTGAGTCATTGGAAAAGCCCTTGATGCTGGAAAAGATTGAGGGCAGGAGGAGAGGGTGTTGGAGGATGAGATCGCTGGATGACATCACCAGTGCAATGGACTTGAACTTGGGGAAACTCCAGGAGATGGCAAGGGACAGTCTGTGGGGTCGCAGAGAGTCTAACAAGACTGGGCGACAGAACAACAGTAGTCTGTCTGCTTAACTCTGTTCATTGTACCAGAACATAGGAAAACAGACAGGGTCAGAAAAAAGGTATCTGAGGTAATTCAGAAGGTGGGAGAAGAGGGAAGAGTTGCTGTTTGGAGGTAGATGGTGTTCATTCATAGTTATGTTACTGATGTACCATACTCATAAAGGCAGCCTGTTTTACTCACTAAATGCTTTCACTTAGAAAGGAAATGCTTCCTATATGCTGAAGAGCTATTTCAGACTTTTTATTTGATGTATTTAGACTTCTGAAAAATATTTTTGTGAAGATTTATATGCTAAGAATTAATATTTGTGAAGTGAAGTTGCACTTAAATATCAAATCTAAGAGAAACTGACTTTGTTAAAGAGTATTCTTTTTAAATGGACAGATAAGACATTTTTTTTCATATAAGGCATTTTTAACATCAAGAAATAAGTGTTCTGTATTAAAGTGTTACACTGTGTATGGAACAGGCATAGTGCGTATGTTCTTCATGATTATAATACCACTTTACAGATCATATGAAAGTTAGAACGGGAAATCCATGCCTACTGTTACCTTCACTAGTGATGATCCTCTGTGTATTCCCCCCATTTTTTCCTATGTTGTTACTTTTGGAAGGCATAACTGTAATATAGTTGTATAGAATGTCTCCTGCTTTCTTTTGACTTAGCACATCATGTTTTGACTTGTCACTCGTTTACTTGCTGGTTTTCACAACTTGTAATTGTTGCCTCTTACTCAGTGAGTAACTAAATCACAGCTTATTTTACTATTCTCTTCCGTGGCATAAAGGTTAAGGTTTTCTTCAGCATACATAATTCTGGGATGTTGTTCTTGGTGCATATAACCATTGCCATGTTTTGGACTATTTTTCTTAAGATATATTACAAAATATGATATTAATTAGGTCAAAAGGGTTTCAGTATTTGTCTCTTCCTTATGCCAATATACTTTCTAGAAGGGATTGAGGGCAGGAGGAGAGGTGTTGGAGGATGAGATCGCTGGATGTGCAATGGACTTGAACTTGGGGAAACTCCAGGAGATGGCAAGGGACAGTCTGTGGGGTCGCAGAGAGTCTAACAAGACTGGGCGACAGAACAACAGTAGTCTGTCTGCTTAACTCTGTTCATTGTACCAGAACATAGGAAAACAGACAGGGTCAGAAAAAAGGTATCTGAGGTAATTCAGAAGGTGGGAGAAGAGGGAAGAGTTGCTGTTTGGAGGTAGATGGTGTTCATTCATAGTTATGTTACTGATGTACCATACTCATAAAGGCAGCCTGTTTTACTCACTAAATGCTTTCACTTAGAAAGGAAATGCTTCCTATATGCTGAAGAGCTATTTCAGACTTTTTATTTGATGTATTTAGACTTCTGAAAAATATTTTTGTGAAGATTTATATGCTAAGAATTAATATTTGTGAAGTGAAGTTGCACTTAAATATCAAATCTAAGAGAAACTGACTTTGTTAAAGAGTATTCTTTTTAAATGGACAGATAAGACATTTTTTTTCATATAAGGCATTTTTAACATCAAGAAATAAGTGTTCTGTATTAAAGTGTTACACTGTGTATGGAACAGGCATAGTGCGTATGTTCTTCATGATTATAATACCACTTTACAGATCATATGAAAGTTAGAACGGAAATCCATGCCTACTGTTACCTTCACTAGTGATGATCCTCTGTGTATTCCCCCCATTTTTTCCTATGTTGTTACTTTTGGAAGGCATAACTGTAATATAGTTGTATAGAATGTCTCCTGCTTTCTTTTGACTTAGCACATCATGTTTTGACTTGTCACTCGTTTACTTGCTGGTTTTCACAACTTGTAATTGTTGCCTCTTACTCAGTGAGTAACTAAATCACAGCTTATTTTACTATTCTCTTCCGTGGCATAAAGGTTAAGGTTTTCTTCAGCATACATAATTCTGGGATGTTGTTCTTGGTGCATATAACCATTGCCATGTTTTGGACTATTTTTCTTAAGATATATTACAAAATATGATATTAATTAGGTCAAAAGGGTTTCAGTATTTGTCTCTTCGTCCTTATGCCAATATACTTTCTAGAAGTTGTGCTGTTTCATATTGTCTTCTCAGCATTGGGTCAGAGCAACGGTTTTATTCCATCCCTACCAATATTAGGTAGTATTATGAAGATTTTTTTCTCCTCCCTCAAAAGGCTTTTTTTTTTTTTGCCATGCTACATGCCCTGTGAGACCTTAGTTCCCCAACCAGGGATTGAACACAGGCTCTCAGCAGTGAAAGTGTAGAGACTGCGCTAACCACTAGACACCCAGGGAATTCCACCCAAAAGTGCATTTGAAATTTCATTCTTTGAACATTAGCAGGATTGACCATTTTTCATGTGTATGCTATACTTCCTTTTATATGCCTGTGTTCGTGTTTACTTTGTGGTTCTGTTTTTGCATCTAGAGATTTTTCTTGGTAATAAAAATGTGACCAGTAAGAAGAATATGATCTATGAAACTGCCTCTGAAAGTAACAAACACTGAGAAGGACTTTCTAAGATTCTGGCTTGGATGTGCTTTTTGGTTTTATACAGGTGATACATTCAGGATACCCTAAAAGGAACACAGGATTACTTTAATCCTTTTACTCACTCTTTTCTTATTTTCTTAGTTTTTGTTTTTCTAATCTTGAAGCTTGAAATAATGGTTTACTTCCTGATTTTTACAAAAGCGGATGAAGAGGGAGAGAACTTTTGACTGAAGTTATAAAATCACAGAGGCCATATGCCAAGTAAGATGAACATTTTTCACTGCTGTACTAAGATGAACAAGTTAGACCTGGATCAAAAAGGAATGCAAATCAGCAAAATGTTTTAACCTCTCTAGATAAGCTGTACACTAACTGTCATAAATGGATTAGACAGAATGAGGAGGGAGGTGCTTAAGAAATTTGAAAGAGGCCTTTTTATAGTCTTGAGGCCAGGGTGGAAGAGGCCAGCACGCCTGCCTCACACAAGACCTGGCACCCCTCCCCGACTCCAGTCAGTCAGACTCCTACATCAGATTCAGTAGGGACGTTTGGGATTATAATTTGTTGAACTGTTAGTCACCATGAGGCCTCTTTGTCTTGTTTTGTTATATCATCATAGAAAGAAAAAGATAACAAGTGGAAAAGAGGGAGCGAACCAGCTCCAGAAAAAAAACTGGAACCTGTTGTTTTTGAGAAAGTTAAAATGGTAAGTGGGGGGAGTATGGGCACTGTGTGGATGGCCTGGGGTGTGTTGATATGTGTGGAGGGAAGGGGAGGAGAGGAGAGGAGGGAGGGGAGGAGTAGGGAAGGGTAGACAGGGGTAGGACTGGCTGATGGCGTATTGCACCGTTGCACCTGAGACTAAAGGGAGCCAAATCACCCACTGCCATTTCTGCTTTCCCGTTGCCTTGTCACTGCCTCCCCGTTGCCTTGTCACTGCCTCTGTAACACTACTTGTGAGGTCCAGATGGGAGCTTGGGAACGGCATCTGTCCCATCTGAGCAGGAGGCACGTTTCATGGCAGAGTGCCAAGGCTCTGTGACACCTTCTGAGCAGATGCCACATTAGTCCTTCTCTCCTTAGACCTTCTGTGCCTCGTTTTCCTGTTGCCGTTAAGAACAGTCCAGAAGCCAGGCCATAATAATTCATTTTAAACCATCCCTTCTTATATTCTTGCTCTGTCATTCTAAAGTAAGAAAAGCAGCTTTCTTCTCCCACAGGACATCTTGTGGCTCTGATAGTAGAGACTCTAATATAGGAATTTGGAATCTTGGGAAAGAGAACTTGTTACTATTTGCTCAAGAAAGAGTTTTTTCAGCATCATTCTGAATCATACTGTCTGCACAACACAGTCTTTAGTGATATTGGCAGAGCAACTTAGGTAACCAATAAACTGAACTCCCTTTGGGTATTAAAAATTTTCTAATTACTGGGAGAAGTGTTGGCCACTGGGTCTTGTGCCATCAGACACCTGCCTTTATTTTTGGCTTTTCAGGGACCCCAAACTGCTGCTTCTGTTGGATACCGTGATCTGTGGTTGTCTTGGTTTTAGAAAGATTGGTCTCTTTAGAAAACCAAACAAGCACAGATGACAGCTCTGTTTTTCACCTTAGGTTTGACTTCTGCCCCGTGCCTTGGTTTTTTTTTGCATGATACCTCCTGAGTTATGTTTCTCTGATAACTCTGCTTGAATAACAGCAACGATGCTACAAGAATCCCTGTGGCTTTATGGTTGGAGAGGGGAATAGAAGCTTCAAAAACACCTGCTTCTTTCTTTCTGTAATGTATTTTCACCCTAGCCACAGAAAAAAGAAGATCCACAGCTACCTCGGAAAACCTCCCCGAAATCCAAAGCACCTGTCGTGGATCTGTTGGGGCTTGGTAAGAGTTAGACTTTTCCATTCCCATAATCTCACAGAAGGGCTTCACAGGTGGCACTAAAGGTAAGGGACCAGCCTGCCAGTGCATATAGATGTAAGAGGCTTGAGTTAGATCCCTAGGTCAGGAAGATTCCCTGGAAGAGGGCATGGCAATTCACTCAGTATTCTTGCCTGGAGGGCTGAAACCTATAGGATCGCCAAAAGTCGAACACGAGTGACGATACTTAGCACACCCGCAGTCTCACAAGTATTGATGAATTCCCTGTGATCCTGGGAAGATAGTTAGAGATGGGGTTCTTCATTTGGTGTCTTCATCACTAAGGATGTTGCCTCCCGTTCTTCTTGTTGTTTTACATCTGAGTAGTTTTAAGAAGTGTAAACATTTTTCAGGGAGACAGTACAGTAAATAGAGTAGTGGTTAAGTCCAGCCCTGGATAAGCATGGCCTTTGAATCCAGAGTCTGCCCATTACTATCTATGTGACCTTGGGTAGCTTGCTGAACCTCTAAGCATTATTTCCTCATGTAGTAAGGATGATAAGAGTCTGCATCAGATGTGTTGTTGGAAGGATTAAATGAGATAATGCCTCTAAAGTTCTTGGCTTCTAGCCCAGCACACACTGAGCATTCAGTAAATGTTAGCAGGTCTCACTAATCCATCACCTGGAAACCCTCCCCTATCCCTTTCGTTTTTGAGGTGACCCCTTACCTTGTGGTCATTTTCCTCCAAGCTTTTGAAACCCTGAGCTAATGGTTCTGCCCCTTTCAGAAACAGCGCCTGTTCTTACCTTTCACGGTACTGAGGGCTGTACTTTGTTTCAGTCCATTCCTGCTGATTATTGGCTACCTGTCTTCTAATGTCTGTACTTTCCATTTCTCTCTGAAAATAAATCCTACACAGCTTTGCCCCCTACATTTTGACTTTGATCTCTCTCCAGATGCTCCTGTGTCCTGCTCCGTTGCAAACGGTAAGACCAGTAATACCCTAGAGAAGGATTTAGATCTTCTGGCCTCTGTCCCATCTCCTTCTTCATCAGTTTCTAGGAAGGTGAGTCTTGTGGGTTCCTCCAGATAAAACAGCATTCTGGAAAGGGTGCTTTACAGGTGGCACTAAAGGTAAGGGACCAGCCTGCCAGTGCATATAGATGTAAGAGGCTTGAGTTAGATCCCTAGGTCAGGAAGATTCCCTGGAAGAGGGCATGGCAATTCACTCAGTATTCTTGCCTGGAGGGCTGAAACCTATAGGATCGCCAAAAGTCGAACACGAGTGACGATACTTAGCACACCCGCAGTCTCACAAGTATTGATGAATTCCCTGTGATCCTGGGAAGATAGTTAGAGATGGGGTTCTTCATTTGGTGTCTTCATCACTAAGGATGTTGCCTCCCGTTCTTCTTGTTGTTTTACATCTGAGTAGTTTTAAGAAGTGTAAACATTTTTCAGGGAGACAGTACAGTAAATAGAGTAGTGGTTAAGTCCAGCCCTGGATAAGCATGGCCTTTGAATCCAGAGTCTGCCCATTACTATCTATGTGACCTTGGGTAGCTTGCTGAACCTCTAAGCATTATTTCCTCATGTAGTAAGGATGATAAGAGTCTGCATCAGATGTGTTGTTGGAAGGATTAAATGAGATAATGCCTCTAAAGTTCTTGGCTTCTAGCCCAGCACACACTGAGCATTCAGTAAATGTTAGCAGGTCTCACTAATCCATCACCTGGAAACCCTCCCCTATCCCTTTCGTTTTTGAGGTGACCCCTTACCTTGTGGTCATTTTCCTCCAAGCTTTTGAAACCCTGAGCTAATGGTTCTGCCCCTTTCAGAAACAGCGCCTGTTCTTACCTTTCACGGTACTGAGGGCTGTACTTTGTTTCAGTCCATTCCTGCTGATTATTGGCTACCTGTCTTCTAATGTCTGTACTTTCCATTTCTCTCTGAAAATAAATCCTACACAGCTTTGCCCCCTACATTTTGACTTTGATCTCTCTCCAGATGCTCCTGTGTCCTGCTCCGTTGCAAACGGTAAGACCAGTAATACCCTAGAGAAGGATTTAGATCTTCTGGCCTCTGTCCCATCTCCTTCTTCATCAGTTTCTAGGAAGGTGAGTCTTGTGGGTTCCTCCAGATAAAACAGCATTCTGGAAAGGGTGCTTTAGATAACTTCATCATGGAACCAAGTCAGGCGTCGTTGGTGGAATTGGACTTTGGTTTTCTTGATTCTTCCCTTAACACTGTCATCACTGTTACAGCCTGAGGTTACTATTCATTCCATTTTGTCTCCTGCTCCAAAAGAGTGGGCCCTTGGAGTGGACTTCTGTTGAAGGTGTGTCAGATTGTAAAGGCTGATACTGTAGGTCAGCTCCTCAGCCTGAGTTATTGCCAGAGAGTTTGTAAGTGGGAGAGGCTTGAAACCGTCAGTAACTCCCATTTGTGGAATACCTGCTGGGTACACCAGGCACAATGCTAGTTGATTTTGTGTACCATTTTGTATATTTCACTTATGATTTTAAATCCTGAAGAATGGATCCTCTACAGATGAGGAAACATTAGTTCAGAAAAGTTACGTGATTAACATCTCATTAACCCCCCCAGTGGCAATGGGATCATAACTCAGTTCTCTCTGGCTCCATCATTTGTAGGTCATTTTTATTTGCAAGTATGTTAGTGTTTTTTTTTTTTCTGGCTAAAGAACAAAGAATTGAAATTGTACCAGAGCTTAACAACTGGGTGTTTCCAGATGTTTGTATGGTAATAGTGTCAGGAAGCTATTAACTTGAACCATGATTTCTTATTGCAAATGTTAGAAGCAGATTAAGGAGGTCCTTACCAAGACCCTCATGAGGACCATTCCAATCCCCGCCCCTCACCCTCTTTGCCCTAAGGTTGTAGGTTCCATGCCAACCCCAGGGAGTGCCGGCTCTGTTCCCGAAAACCTGAACCTGTTTCCAGAGCCAGGGAGCAAATCCGAAGAAACAAGCAAGAAGCAGCTCTCAAAAGACTCTATCCTTTCACTATATGGATCCCAGACGCCTCAGATGCCCACCCAAGGTAGAGTTCATGGGGCTTGTGGCAGTGTGCCAGGTGGAGACAGGAGGCCTTCCATGCAGGAATTATTTATTATGCCAGGGGCGATTGCTCTGGGGGCCCGGACATCATGCTGCAAACAAGCCTGAATGTGATATCTCTTGTGAAGCCACTGAGTATCAGGAGATAGGTATTAATGTAATTCAGAGCCATGCTTCTGTGGGGTCTGGCCTCACAGCTGTGTGAAGCCTGACTCGGGGTCTGGATCTGGACCCTAAAGGGCTGAAGTGGGTGGCTCAGCGGCCCCCTGGAAGGCAGAGCAAGTCTTGTAGAGCATCTGTCTGAGGAAATTCTAGCTGGAAAGGAGCAGCTGGTGAACATTTGGATTGACTTCCTGCATGTTCCTCTTTAACAGATCTGTATGTCTGTTCTCTTGGCAGCAATGTTCATGGCTCCTGCTCAGATGGCATATCCCACCGCCTACCCCAGCTTCCCTGGGGTTACACCTCCTAGCAACCTAATGGGGAGCATGATGCCCCCGCCAGTAGGCATGGTCGCTCAGCCTGGAGCTTCTGGGATGGTTGCCCCCATGGCCATGCCTGCAGGCTATATGGGTGGCATGCAGGCCTCCATGATGGGTGTGCCAAATGGAATGATGACCACCCAGCAGGCTGGCTACATGGCAGGCATGGCAGCTATGCCCCAGACCATGTATGGGGTTCAGCCAGCTCAGCAGTTGCAGTGGAACCTGACTCAGGTAAGCTGCTCCATCTCACAACAAGAGTTTGGATCCTCCCTCAAGGCCGTCTCGCTTAGTGTCTCTCCCTTATCTTTTGACTCTATGGTGTAAATGAGATATTGCCAGAGACATACTTCAGTTTGCTTCCTTTATTAATTTTTTTTAACAGAACGTATATCTAACCTCAGACTTTCTGAGGCATTTTGGGTTCCTTTAGGATAAGAGTAATTGCCTAATTCTAAAACTTTCCACAATCATCAAACAACCAATACAGATAAACAAAGAGTGCCAATAAAAGCACCCATAAGCAATGACTACTGCATCTCATAGATAGAATCCTACAGACCTCAGATTACATGGTTATAAACACCAAAATCCAGGGCTTCTCTGCAGGTTCAGTGGTAAAGAACTCACCTGCCAAGGAGGGAGACACAGGCTCAATCCCTGGTCGAGGAAGATTCCACATTCCACGGAGCTACCTAGCTTATGCACCACAACTATTGAGCCCGAGTCTAGAGCCAAGGAACCATCACTACTGAAGCCTGTGGGCTCTAGAGCCCAGGCTCTGCAGCAGGAGAACCCCCAGCAATGAGAAGCCTGCACACCACAACTAGAGAAAAGCCAGCATAGCAAGAAAGACCCAGCACAGCCAAAAATAAATACTTAAAAGAACATGGAAGTCCAGCCAAGTCAGAACTACAGAGAGACCATGTGAAAAGAGGAGAAGGAGTAGGGGTTTAGAGGTGACAGAGCACCCCCTAGAAAGAGAAAGCCCTGTGCTGATTAGAGACATGCCCAGGAGCAGTCTGAAACCTGGTGGAGTAGGACTCTGGCTACTTGAAGAATCAGAAGCCAAGGATTTGAAGTAGATAGGACTCTAGGAGGTAGCTTTGGAAAATCATTGCTTCTAGGCGAGATGGGGATGACCTGAGGGAGAGGGTACTTTCTGGAGACCTGTGGTGAAGAAGTAAGAAATGACAATCACAAAATCATCCTTGTCCCCAGGAAATGATCATTTCACCATGCTAACAGAAGAGGGCGCTCTTGACCTAAGAACTCTCCCCAGATCCTCTCACCTGTGTATTGCTGATTCAGAAAAATAAGGCACTAGAAAGAATCCGCCTGCCAATGGAGGAGATGCAAGAGACGTGGGTTCGATCCCTGGGTCGGAAGATAAGGAAATGGCAACCCACTCCAATATTCTTGCCTAGAAAATTCCATGGACAGAGGAACCTGGTGGGCTGCAAACCATGGGGGTCGCAGAGTCAGATGTAACTGCATGCACACACATACAAAATAAACAGGAAACAGCAGGTACAAAACTACAAAAAGACTATGAGAAGAAAATAGAAAATGAAGTCAAAACATTTCAAGAAATGAAAATTCTTTCTCAAACACCAGTCATGAAGTAGAAGAAAACTGTTACAACAATCCACCAGCCTAAGCAATGACTACTGCATCTCATAGATAGAATCCTACAGACCTCAGATTACATGGTTATAAACACCAAAATCCAGGGCTTCTCTGCAGGTTCAGTGGTAAAGAACTCACCTGCCAAGGAGGGAGACACAGGCTCAATCCCTGGTCGAGGAAGATTCCACATTCCACGGAGCTACCTAGCTTATGCACCACAACTATTGAGCCCGAGTCTAGAGCCAAGGAACCATCACTACTGAAGCCTGTGGGCTCTAGAGCCCAGGCTCTGCAGCAGGAGAACCCCCAGCAATGAGAAGCCTGCACACCACAACTAGAGAAAAGCCAGCATAGCAAGAAAGACCCAGCACAGCCAAAAATAAATACTTAAAAGAACATGGAAGTCCAGCCAAGTCAGAACTACAGAGAGACCATGTGAAAAGAGGAGAAGGAGTAGGGGTTTAGAGGTGACAGAGCACCCCCTAGAAAGAGAAAGCCCTGTGCTGATTAGAGACATGCCCAGGAGCAGTCTGAAACCTGGTGGAGTAGGACTCTGGCTACTTGAAGAATCAGAAGCCAAGGATTTGAAGTAGATAGGACTCTAGGAGGTAGCTTTGGAAAATCATTGCTTCTAGGCGAGATGGGGATGACCTGAGGGAGAGGGTACTTTCTGGAGACCTGTGGTGAAGAAGTAAGAAATGACAATCACAAAATCATCCTTGTCCCCAGGAAATGATCATTTCACCATGCTAACAGAAGAGGGCGCTCTTGACCTAAGAACTCTCCCCAGATCCTCTCACCTGTGTATTGCTGATTCAGAAAAATAAGGCACTAGAAAGAATCCGCCTGCCAATGGAGGAGATGCAAGAGACGTGGGTTCGATCCCTGGGTCGGGAAGATAAGGAAATGGCAACCCACTCCAATATTCTTGCCTAGAAAATTCCATGGACAGAGGAACCTGGTGGGCTGCAAACCATGGGGGTCGCAGAGTCAGATGTAACTGCATGCACACACATACAAAATAAACAGGAAACAGCAGGTACAAAACTACAAAAAGACTATGAGAAGAAAATAGAAAATGAAGTCAAAACATTTCAAGAAATGAAAATTCTTTCTCAAACACCAGTCATGAAGTAGAAGAAAACTGTTACAACAATCCACCAGCCTAAACTTAATGTCCTTTAACAGATACTTGCAGATAAAATAAAGCATTTTGAATCAGAAATTTAAAGACTTAGAATCAAAATGGACAAAAAACTGGAAGTTGTGAAATTGAAGTTTACTGAACTCAGGAAACAAATTGAGAAATGACACAATTATCTTAAAAATAGACTGAATTACAAGTTAGAGGACGATGGATTTCACTGAAAATATTTTTGGCATTAGAGGAAGGCATGGAACAACTTAGAGAAAGCAAACTAAATATAGGGAGCAATAAAAGGAATCAGAAAGGAAGTTATTAGAACTTAGGCAAAGGGACTTCCCTGGTGGTCCAGTGATTAAGAATCACCCTACCAATGCAGGGGGACACAGGTTTGATCCCTGGTCTGGGAGAATCCCACATGCCATGGGACAACTGAGCCTGTGTGCCATAATTACTGAAGCCTGCATGTCCTAGAGCCTGTGCTCTGTAACCAGAGAAGCCACTCCAATGAGAAGCCTGAGCACTGCAACTAGAGAGTAGTAGCCTCTGCTCTCATCACAACTAGAGAAAAGCTCACATGCAGCAACAAAGATCCAGCACAGCCATAAATAAATAAATAAATAAAACTTAAAAGAAAAAAGAACTTGGGCAAAGAAGATCAAACATAAATATATTTGGAGACCCCCAAAGGTGGCGCTAGTGGTAAAGACCTGCCTGCCAATGCAGGAGATACAAGAGATGCAGGTTCGATCCCTGGGTCAGAAGATCCCCTGGAGGAGGGCATGGCAACCCACTCCAGTATTCTTGGCTGAAGAATCCCATGGACAGAGGAGCCTGGCGGGCTCCAGTCTGGGGTTGCAAAGAGTCAGACATGGCTGAAGCAACTAAGCATGTTTACAAAGAAGAAAGACAAAATAGTTGGACAGAAATAATATATTTAAAACTATAATACAAGAAGATTTCTTAGAAATAAAAGACTTGAATGTAATGTTGAAAGAAACTACTATGTTCCTGGGGAAACTGACTCAGAATGTCACTTCTAACATATCCCAGTAAACTTTAGGCTTTGTATGACAAGAAAAAAATCTATTGAGTCCATAGTGATGTATATTTTTTAATTCTATTTATTTATTTATTTACATTTGGCTATTCTGGGTTTTCACTGCTGCTGCAGGCTCTTCTGTAGTTGCAGGGAGTGGGGGCTACTCTCTGGTTGAGCTGAACAGGCTTCTTGTTGCGGTGACTTCTCTCGTTGTGGAACTCAGGCTCTAGGGCACACGGACTTCAGTAGTTGTGGCCCATGGGCTCCACAGCTGCGTCTCCGAGGCTCTAGAGCACAGGCTCAATAGCTGTGGCTTATGGGCTTAGTTACTCCACAGCATGTGGGGTCTTCCCGGCTCAGGGATCAAACCCATGTTTCCTGCATTGGCAGGCAAACTTTACCACTGAGCTACCAAGGCAGCCCCAGATTATGTATTAATTGCAGTGGAAAAGCATATGATCTATACAACCTTAGACAAATGATGAAACAAAACAGTCAACGGTGGGGCACATTAGTTTCATGTGTTTCCTGGTATTTTATACTAAGGAGGATACATTATCACATAGAATTTGGGGGGACTTCGCTGATGGTTAAGACTTCATCTTCCAATGCAGCGGGTGTGGGTTTGATCCCTAGTCAGGAAAGGTAAGATCCCACATGCTTCACAGCCAAAAAACCAAAATTTAAAACAGAATCAATGTTGTAGCAAATTCAATAGACTTTAAAAATGGTCCACATCGGGCTTCCCTGGTGGTCCAGTGGGTAAGGATACCGCCTTGCAGTGCAAGGGGTGCTGGTTCGATCCCTGGCCTGGGAAGATCCCATGTGCCGCGGAGCGGCTGGACCGATGTGTCCAATTACCGAGCCAGAGCTCTGGAGCGCATGCGCCCAGAGCCAGTGCTCTGTGACGAGAGAGGCCCTGCGGTGGGAGGCCCACACGGGCCAAAGAACAAAGATGGATGAAAATAGAGAAATGAAAGACCAATAGAAGTGGCCCGCCAGCCCCCCTCCCTCCCCAACCTGCCCCCCCTCACCAAAAAAAAAAGAAAACGGTCCACATCAAAAAATACATGCATTAGAATTTTTGCCAAAAATATTTAGCTTGGACCTAATCATAAGAAAACAGGTAAATCTAAGTTACAGGATTATCTCTAAAGTAACTGGCCTGGACTCTTGAAACAGTGTCAGGAATAAATGGCAGGGGAACTCTTCTAGGTTAAAGGAGACTAAAGAGATGAAAATGAAATGTTATAATAGAATAGAGTATTAATGTGAAATACCTTGAACATGTCCATTGTATTGTGATTCTAGGAAAGCCTTCTTTCTTATGAGATGTTAGAGTCCAACTCTTTGCAGCCCCATGGACTGTAGCCCACCAGGCTCCTCTGTCCATGAAATTTCCCAGGCAAGAATACTGGAGTGACTTGTCATTTCCTTCTTCAGAGGACCTTCGCTTCTTCATTAGCAGACGTTCTTTACCACTAGCACCATTTCATTAAGAGATGAAATGTCACAATAGCTTTTTTAGCTGATACATATGATCTATACCACCTTAGACAAATGATGAAACAAAACAGTCAACGGTGGGGCACATTAGTTTCATGTGTTTCCTGGTATTTTATACTAAGGAGGATACATTATCACATAGAATTTGGGGGGACTTCGCTGATGGTTAAGACTTCATCTTCCAATGCAGCGGGTGTGGGTTTGATCCCTAGTCAGGAAAGGTAAGATCCCACATGCTTCACAGCCAAAAAACCAAAATTTAAAACAGAATCAATGTTGTAGCAAATTCAATAGACTTTAAAAATGGTCCACATCGGGCTTCCCTGGTGGTCCAGTGGGTAAGGATACCGCCTTGCAGTGCAAGGGGTGCTGGTTCGATCCCTGGCCTGGGAAGATCCCATGTGCCGCGGAGCGGCTGGACCGATGTGTCCAATTACCGAGCCAGAGCTCTGGAGCGCATGCGCCCAGAGCCAGTGCTCTGTGACGAGAGAGGCCCTGCGGTGGGAGGCCCACACGGGCCAAAGAACAAAGATGGATGAAAATAGAGAAATGAAAGACCAATAGAAGTGGCCCGCCAGCCCCCCTCCCTCCCCAACCTGCCCCCCCTCACCAAAAAAAAAAACGGTCCACATCAAAAAATACATGCATTAAAATTTTTTGCCAAAATATTTAGCTTGGACCTAATCATAAGAAAACAGGTAAATCTAAGTTACAGGATTATCTCTAAAGTAACTGGCCTGGACTCTTGAAACAGTGTCAGGAATAAATGGCAGGGGAACTCTTCTAGGTTAAAGGAGACTAAAGAGATGAAAATGAAATGTTATAATAGAATAGAGTATTAATGTGAAATACCTTGAACATGTCCATTGTATTGTGATTCTAGGAAAGCCTTCTTTCTTATGAGATGTTAGAGTCCAACTCTTTGCAGCCCCATGGACTGTAGCCCACCAGGCTCCTCTGTCCATGAAATTTCCCAGGCAAGAATACTGGAGTGACTTGTCATTTCCTTCTTCAGAGGACCTTCGTCTTCTTCATTAGCAGACGGGTTCTTTACCACTAGCACCATTTCATTAAGAGATGAAATGTCACAATAGCTACAATTTTCAATATCCATCAAAAAAAATTTAAAGCTGATACATATGTATATATCAAAGAGAAAATAAAGCAAAAATGTTAGCCATTGCTGAATGTAAGGAAATATATATGGGTTTTATTGTACTATTCTTTCAACCTTTCTGTAAATTTGAAATTTTCTTTAAAAGTTGACAGAAGACATAAAAGTACCTGTTCTCTTAAAGGAAAAGAACTTATACAGAAAATGTACCCGACTTGGGAATTTTAAGGTGTCTTTCCTTGATAAATAATTTCTTTTGTTGACTGCCAGAGGCCAGTCTTTCAACTGAATTCACAGAGGGGTCCCAGCCTCACCCAGGCTGAAATGCCTCTGACCCTTTTCTCCCAGCAACTTCCCTTCTCACACAATGAAGACACGTTGGTTTCCTTCTCTTCCTCTTCTCTCCACTCAAGCATGCACAGCACTTTGCCTGACACTGTGGGTACTGACTCTACTGGAGACAAGACAGGCGCGCTGGCTGGCTGGGGGCTTCTCCTTACACTCAGGGTTGGCTCCAGCCAGTTCACAATAGCCCCTTTTCAGGATGCGAGTGCCAAGGAAACAGACTAACCTCCCATGCCGCTTCTATGTCAGCTCGCCCCAGGATTCCCCGTTCCCCTCCCTGAGCATTAGTCTCAGACAACGTCTCCCTTCTGCAGAGGCTTTCGTCGCTGTGATCTGGGGCCCTGGATTGATCCATTCAGGTTCAGGGAAGTTCTGTCCAAGACAGAGCGCCCCTTTGTTTCACGCTCCCCTCCCCACAAGCGGAAGGCTTCCTTCGCCCCTTGCTCTAATTGGCCACCTGCCCACAGCTGGGTCTGAAAGCCTCCTCTCTCCCTTTCAGATGACCCAGCAGATGGCCGGGATGAACTTCTGTGGCACCAATGGCATGCTGAGCTATGGACAGTCCATGAACAGTGGGAACGGACAGGCAGCAAATCAGACGCTCAGCCCTCAGATATGGAAATAGCAGCACACCTGGATGACCACTGCTCTCCCCGTCACCCCCTTTCCCTGTGTGTCCTCTTGCCCCATCGCCTCTGCTGCCTCTCTGTTTGGTTTAGAAATTGCTCAATCCGTCACTTAGGACTTGGCATCCTGCCCAGCCCAACCGTATCCCAAGCCCATGGACCTCTCTGTTGCTCTCTGTCGTACCTGTCCCCAGCTGTCCTGACGCCCTCCCCAAGCTCAACCTGGGTCCTCTCCTGGCACTGGCACCTTAGGAACTGTTGGTAGAAGCCACTTAGACTGCAAGATAGATGTGCACACCTTTGAGCACCTTTCCCACAAGGTGGAACCTCCTATCAGACCTAGAAAGGGCTGGAACGGGTGTTTTAGGCAGAGGAGAGAGCTTAGAGGTCCTTCTATATGTGTTGATAAGTTATTGGGTTGACCAAAAGAATGTTTTGGCCAACCCAGTATATCCCTATGTTTTAATTTTGGGGGTGAAAAAGGAGGCATCATGCTCCCCTGATTTATGGGAAGAAAGTACTGAAATCAAATTAAATACTCCTGGGGTCTTAGAGGAGTTTGGCCCCAGCCCTGGAGTGGGAGGAGCCCCCTCCCATGACAACAAGCAGAAGTGTGTCTCTGCTTCAACCTGAATTGCTTCCTGGATCTGAGGCTTCAGGACTTGCTGCTTCAGTCAGCCTTTCTTAGCACCAAAGACTCAGTGAAGGTCCCACACAAAGACACACCCCGTTCCCTGCCTCCATCCAGCAGGCTCTGGCTTTGTGGCTGGAGGACCAGCCTCGCCAGTGGGAATGCAGAGCTTAACGTGTGTACTGCTTGTGTGTGTGTGAGTGTGTGGATTCCGTCTCCCACTCTCTCCCTGTCTGCTCTGGGTATTTTTGTTTTTGTTTTTTAGTTTTAGGTTTACAACAGAGAGGAGTTAATTTATCAATAGCCTAAAATTGTTACCAGTTTTTCTTTAGTTAAAAAAGAATTATCTCATTGGTAGATCCCTTCCTCCTTTCCCTTCTCCGACCCGCCAGTCGCTCTTTCATACTGCTGTGTCCCCAGGCTGCCCTGCGCCCCGACCTGTCCAGGTGCACGAGGCAGGGCGCCTGGGCAACTTTCCTCGCAGTCACCGTTCAGCCCACCTGACAGTTAAAACAAGGAAACGTTGCTTAAAAGATTTCATCTGTGGGAACCACAACTCTTGGTTGCCTTTCTCCTGTGTATGTGTAAATTCCTTAATAAATATTGCAGGGAAGCACCACACGCTTGCTGACTCTCACTGTGTGTCTCTCGTGGAGGAGGGTGAGTTCCACCCAGGTTTTCTGCTTTCTGGGTGCAGTTCCCTCACTTTCTGTATTTTAAAAAACAGTTACATTTAGAATGAATAAACAACGAGGTCCCACTGTATAGCACAGGAAACTATAGCCAATCTCCTGCGATAAAGCATAATGGAAAAGAATATTTTTAAAAATGTGTATATATGTGTTTGTGTGTGTGTGTATAACTGAGTCACTTTTCTGTACAGCAGATTGGCATAACATTGTAAATCAACTGTATTTCAATTAAAGAAAAAAAAACTTCATAGGGGGCATACCCAAGGGCCAGGGCCAGGCTCAGTCAGTCAGAACAGGGGGCCTTCTTCCAGTGGTGTCTAGAGCTGTGAGGGAGGGGACTCTGGATGTCTCCTGGCTGGAGTCCGGACCATCGGAACTAGAAGTACCCCCCCCCCACACACACACACACAAATAGAAAAGCTGGGACCCCTCCCCCTTTCCTTCCTTTGAGGATACCTTTTGAGTACTTTTGGGTGTGAGAGGCTAGCACACTGGCTCAGAAAGCTCTGGGCCAGGCTGCCAGTGTTCACGTCCCTTCTTGCTCTGGGACCTGGGTAAAGCTACTAACGCCTGTGTCTCGGTGTAAAACGGGGCTCAGGGTACTCCTTACAGTAAAATGAAGCAACTCCTGTGGTGCATTTAGCTCCCAGGGCACTTTGCCTTCAAATGTGAACAAATACTATGTGCCAGGTTCAGGTTGAGTCATTCAGCAAGTGTTTAATAAGTGCTTACAGTGTGTCCAGCACTATCTTAGGCTCTGGAATAAAGCGGATAATCAAACTCCCCAGTCTCATGGGATAGTGTGGTAGGAGAGATGGACAATAAACAAGAAAATAAAGGATTTAATTTCAGGTGGTAATAATACAAGGTAAGACAAGGTTAGCGGAGAGGGCGGGTAAGAGACCATTTGAGTGGAGCAATCAGGAGGTTACATGTCAACTGAGACCTGAATAAGGAGCCAGTTCTGTGGAGAACTGGAACAAGAGCAGAGCATTTTCAGTGTTGGAGATGGTTTGGTGGAGGGATCGGTTTGAGGATTATCAGGGTGTGGATAGTATGTAAAGCCATGAGACTGGATGAAACCGCCTAAGGAGAAAGCATAAAGAGAAGACGACTGAGCCTTGGGGCCCATCAGCTTTTAGAATCTGAGAAGAGAATGGCTTCCCTGGTGGTCCAGTGGGTAGAGAGTCTGCTTTGCAGTGCAGGGGGCACCAGTTCGATTCCTGGCCCGGGAAGACCCCATGTGCCACGGAGCAGCTGGACCAATGTGTCCAATTACGAGCTGGTGCTCTGCAACGGGAGAGACCACTGCAATGGGAGGCCCACACAGGCCCGAAGAATAAAGATGGGTGAAAAATAAACATAAAATCAATATAAAGAGGCCAAAATTAGAAAAGAAACTCAATATTAAAATTTGAGGAGAGAAAATGAATCTGACATAGGCCCTGTTCTTAAGACGCTCACAGTCACAGAGCAAGAGACTTAGAATCTCTTATACATGCTTTATGGGAGCTAGAAGGTCAGGGAAATCTTCCTGAGGACAAGAGTACTTGAGCTGAGTCCTGGGGGCAAGGTAGGAGTTAACCAGCAAGTGGCATGGGGTGGGAAGAAAAATAGTCTGGGTACGTCACACCATGTGATCAAAGAGAGGCCTGCAAGAGCACAGAACATTCCAAGAAGCACAAGTCATTTTGTTTCTAAGGCATGATATGAGTCAGGGTGTCATGAGAGGTGGGACTGAGCCGGGGTCGGGCCAGATCATAGGGGGCTCCCTACATCCCAGGAAGGAGTTTAGCTTGAAGTGTTGTAAACTGGAGTGATGTGGTCAGCTTTGAGATTCAGGCAGCTCGCTCTTGCCTTAGCTGATAATATGTTTGAGAGAACAAGACTAGATCTAGGGGACCAGAGAAGGACAAGAGTTGAACAAAGGCCAAAGTGATGGTGGGGGGAAGGGGGGATGGATCTGCTTAGAGCAGCATCTTATGAAACCTGTGAGATACTAACAGGCACAGCACAAAAACACCCAAATCAGTTTGGGTGCATATCTTATCAGCTCTTGTACATCCAGAATATAAATATGCAAGTAGTAATGGATCTGAAAAGTCCTGTGGTGAAGACATTTTTTTTAAAAAATATTAGTGGATTATAATTTTTAGAGCAGTTTAAGTTCGCAACGAAATTGAGCAGAAAGTATAGAGTGCCCATATACTCCTACCCCTCACCCAGCCTCCTCTACTTTTGACATCCTGTACCAGACGGCTGTATTACAATGAACCTATACCAGCAGATCATTATCATCCAAAATCCATAATTTACATTAGTTCATTTTGGTGTCATACAGTCTATGGGCTTTGGCAAAAGTAAAGTGATACATAGTCACCATTATAGTATCATACAAAATAGTTTCACGTCTTGAAGATCCTCTGTGCTCCGCCTCTTCATCCCTTCCTCCCCCATAACTCCTGGAAATTACAGATTTCTTTTTACTGTCTCTATAGTTTTGGCTTTTCTAGAAAGTTGTATACGGAGAATCATATTGTGGTAGCCTCTTCAGATTGACGGCTTTCACTTACTAATATGCATTTGTGTCTTTTCATGGCTTGATAGTTCATTTCTTTTTAGTGCTGTATTATATTTCAGTGTCTGAATGTCCACAGTTTATTTTAATCTATTCAATTACTGAAGGACATCTTGATTGCTTCCAGTTTGGGCAATTATAAATAAAGTTTCTATAAACATCTATGTGCAGCTTTTGGTGTAGACATAAATTTCCAGTTCCTTTGAGTAATTACCAAGGAGCATGATTACTGGATCATGTGACAAGATTATATTTAGTTTTGTAAGAAGTTGCCAAGTGTCTTCCAAAGCTGAACCATTCCTACCAGAGATGAATGAATTCCTATTGCTCCACATTCTTGCCAGAATTTGGTGGTGTCCATGTTTTGGAATTTAGGCCATCCTAATAGGTATGTGGGCTTCCCTGGTGGCTCAGTGGTAAAGAATCTGCCTACAATGCAGGAGACCCAGGTTCAATCCCTGGGTTAGGAAGATCCCTTCGAGGAGGGCATGGCAACCCATTCCAGTATTCTTTTTTTTTTGGTTGGGGGGAGGTGGGTTGGGGAGGGAGCGGGGTGGGCGAGCCACTTCTATTGGTCTTTCATCCATCTTTGTTCTCTGGCCCGTGTGGGCCTCCCATCACAGTGGCCTCTGTTGTCACAGAGCACTGGCTCTGGGTGCATGCGCTCCAGAGCTCCAGCTTGGTAATTGGACACATCAGTCCAGCCACTCCGTGGCACGTAGAATCTTCCCAGGCCGGGGATCGAACTGGTACCCCTTGCACTGCAAGGCAGTGTCCTTACCCACTGGACCACCAGGGAAGCCCCCATTCCAGTATTCTTGCTTGGAGAATTCCATGGACAGAGGTGCCTGGCAGGCTTTAGTCCATAGGGTCACACAGAGTCAGACACAACTAAAGTGACCTACCAGCAGCAGCAAAAATAAATGTGTAATGGTATCTCACTGCTCTTTTAATTTGCAATTGCCTAATTCATAATATTGAATTATTTTCATATGTTCATTTGCCATCTGTATACCTTGATTAGATTAAAATTAAGAACTGTTCATCAAAAGATTCCATTAAGAGAGTACAAAGAGTACTCTTAATTCTATTAAGAGAGTACAGAGTAAGGGGGAAATTTTGAAGTTATTTATTTTGGGCTGTGCTGGGTCTTCATTGTTGTGGAGGCTTTCTCTAGTTGTGGTGAGTGGGGGCTACTCTCTAGTTGTGTTGAGTGGGCTTCTCATTACGGTGGAATCTCGTGGCAGAGCACAGGCTGTAGAGCATGAGCTTATGCAGCTCGTAAGCTCAGCAGTTGCGTCTCATGGGTTCTAGAGTGTGGGCTCAGTAGTTATGGTACATGGGCTTAGTTGCCGTTCAGCATGTGGAAGCCTCCTAGACCAGGGATTGAACCCATGTTGGCAGGCAGATTCTTAACCACTGGATCACCAGGGAAGTCCCCCTGGGCATATTATAAATATAGATAGTGCTAAACATTATATTAGTGGTTTCCTAGGTGGCTCAGTGCTAAAGAATCCATCAGCCAATTCAGGAAGATCCCCTGGAGTAGGAAATGGCAATCTACTCCAGCATTCTTGCCTGGAAAATTCCCTGGACAGAGGAACTTGGAGGGCTACAGTCCGTAGAGTCACAAAGATAAGACAGGACTTAGCAACTGAGCACACATGCATGCACACAACCTTAAAAGCTGGAATGACAAAAATTCCTTTGTATAATGTAAAGATTTCAAAATTCAAGGAATTCTGGGACGTATTACCAAATATGTCATTCCTTTCCTGACATGAGAAAACCCTGATGGTATTTGCTTTACCCAATGGCTTGAGACATACTTTGTTATAGAAGTACTAGAATTACTAAGACGTGACTTAGTAGGTTTCTCTATAGGCCAAGAATGCTATCAAAGTGAACTTCCTATTTTCAGTGGAGTTGGGATATTTCCAATAATAACCTTTAACAGTGGCCCACCTGTAATTTATGGTAATTAGAATGGATACTAAGATCTTTGGAGATGATTAATTGAAGATAGGGATCCAGACATATGGCAGCTCACTAAAGCCCTACGTGATCTGTATAGCCAGATTTTCTCAGAGTTTGGAGACAGATTCACTAAATTAGAAATATAACCCTATATTCTGATGCTAGACCTGAGCTAGTTCACATGAATAATGAATAATAGTTTTTCATTATTGCTGAAAAATGGAGAGGCAGGTATTCTTGAGGATGGAGCTGATAAAAGCCTTCTAAATGTATAATGTTTATCTTCTGGCTTTCCCCAGAGGGACCCACTACCATTTTATCGGTGTAAATACACTAGAAAACTACACAAATACCTGGACAACAGGTAACCATCTGTTAACTATCACTACATCCTACTCATAGTATTTCTGTCTGTGTGTCAGAGTGGGAGCATATTGTGATCAGGTAATGATGAAATGTTGACTAAGTTAGACCAGGGATTGAACCCATGTTGGCAGGCAGATTCTTAACCACTGGATCACCAGGGAAGTCCCCCTGGGCATATTATAAATATAGATAGTGCTAAACATTATATTAGTGGTTTCCTAGGTGGCTCAGTGCTAAAGAATCCATCAGCCAATTCAGGAAGATCCCCTGGAGTAGGAAATGGCAATCTACTCCAGCATTCTTGCCTGGAAAATTCCCTGGACAGAGGAACTTGGAGGGCTACAGTCCGTAGAGTCACAAAGATAAGACAGGACTTAGCAACTGAGCACACATGCATGCACACAACCTTAAAAGCTGGAATGAAAAAAATTCCTTTGTATAATGTAAAGATTTCAAAATTCAAGGAATTCTGGGACGTATTACCAAATATGTCATTCCTTTCCTGACATGAGAAAACCCTGATGGTATTTGCTTTACCCAATGGCTTGAGACATACTTTGTTATAGAAGTACTAGAATTACTAAGACGTGACTTAGTAGGTTTCTCTATAGGCCAAGAATGCTATCAAAGTGAACTTCCTATTTTCAGTGGAGTTGGGATATTTCCAATAATAACCTTTAACAGTGGCCCACCTGTAATTTATGGTAATTAGAATGGATACTAAGATCTTTGGAGATGATTAATTGAAGATAGGGATCCAGACATATGGCAGCTCACTAAAGCCCTACGTGATCTGTATAGCCAGATTTTCTCAGAGTTTGGAGACAGATTCACTAAATTAGAAATATAACCCTATATTCTGATGCTAGACCTGAGCTAGTTCACATGAATAATGAATAATAGTTTTTCATTATTGCTGAAAAATGGAGAGGCAGGTATTCTTGAGGATGGAGCTGATAAAAGCCTTCTAAATGTATAATGTTTATCTTCTGGCTTTCCCCAGAGGGACCCACTACCATTTTATCGGTGTAAATACACTAGAAAAACTACACAAATACCTGGACAACAGGTAACCATCTGTTAACTATCACTACATCCTACTCATAGTATTTCTGTCTGTGTGTCAGAGTGGGAGCATATTGTGATCAGGTAATGATGAAGTGTTGACCTAAGTTAGCCTCACCATAGGTGCAGTGGAATCCTAAACCCTTCCTGTAAGCACTTGTCCCCAAGTTTCTGAGTGTCCAGTTAGAAAAAGATGTTCTTGACCACTGATGGATTTCTTACGTGGAATTGCTGACCTGCTGACCTGCTGACCTGCAACGTCAGGACTGTGGAGAAAGAGTGGAGGAAGAGGAAGCCCCTGGAGCTCTTCCCACTAAAGTAACAAACCAATAGCAGTATTATAATAGCAATAGCAGTATTACATCTCTAGGCGGAATGTAAGAGACCACAGGTCCGTTTAACTTGGTCTAGATGGTGCAAAAGGTGGATGGGTTTGAGAGAATAACGGTAAATTATTATTAACTTTTTCAGGTAATACCTTCAAAATGGGTGATCCTCATTACCAGTGCTACTTGGGAAGGCATCTCCTTATTGAATCTAGTCAGGATAGTGCTTTGACATGTGATGTTTGTCTATTAACATTATACTTGGGGAGAAGGAATTTATCCTGAACAACAAAAGCATCAGAAACACTTTGTTTCCACCTGGTAGAACAGCAGTATGAGTTTACCACCCCATCTGAGGAATGTGCCACCTCTTAGATCTATGTAGTAGTTCAGTCTTAACAGGCGCTGGTCTCTCTCCACAGTAGATTGTATTTTTCAAAGATGGCCCCACCAACGTATACTCCATCCCACATGTTCATAATAGTGACATTAGCCTTCTTCCATTGAAAAGTGAAGGTGTCAGTCTCTCAGTTGTGTCTGACTTTTTTTGAAACCCCACAGATTATAGTCTGCCAGGCTCCTCTGTCCATGGGATTTTTCCAGGGGAGAATATGGGACTGGGTTGCCATTTCCTTCGCCAGGGGACCTTCCTGACCCAGGGATCGAACCTGGGTCTCCTGCACTGCAGACAGATTCTTTTACCATCTGAGCCACCAGGGCTCTATTTTGTCTTCCTTTGAACACAAGTAGACCTTTTTAACTGCCTTAACCAACAGAATGCAAGCAGAAGTGAACACTGCCTGTATTTCTGTCTGTGTGTCAGAGTGGGAGCATATTGTGATCAGGTAATGATGAAGTGTTGACCTAAGTTAGCCTCACCATAGGTGCAGTGGAATCCTAAACCCTTCCTGTAAGCACTTGTCCCCAAGTTTCTGAGTGTCCAGTTAGAAAAAGATGTTCTTGACCACTGATGGATTTCTTACGTGGAATTGCTGACCTGCTGACCTGCTGACCTGCAACGTCAGGACTGTGGAGAAAGAGTGGAGGAAGAGGAAGCCCCTGGAGCTCTTCCCACTAAAGTAACAAACCAATAGCAGTATTATAATAGCAATAGCAGTATTACATCTCTAGGCGGAATGTAAGAGACCACAGGTCCGTTTAACTTGGTCTAGATGGTGCAAAAGGTGGATGGGTTTGAGAGAATAACGGTAAATTATTATTAACTTTTTCAGGTAATACCTTCAAAATGGGTGATCCTCATTACCAGTGCTACTTGGGAAGGCATCTCCTTATTGAATCTAGTCAGGATAGTGCTTTGACATGTGATGTTTGTCTATTAACATTATACTTGGGGAGAAGGAATTTATCCTGAACAACAAAAGCATCAGAAACACTTTGTTTCCACCTGGTAGAACAGCAGTATGAGTTTACCACCCCATCTGAGGAATGTGCCACCTCTTAGATCTATGTAGTAGTTCAGTCTTAACAGGCGCTGGTCTCTCTCCACAGTAGATTGTTTTTTTCAAAGATGGCCCCACCAACGTATACTCCATCCCACATGTTCATAATAGTGACATTAGCCTTCTTCCATTGAAAAGTGAAGGTGTCAGTCTCTCAGTTGTGTCTGACTTTTTTTGAAACCCCACAGATTATAGTCTGCCAGGCTCCTCTGTCCATGGGATTTTTCCAGGGGAGAATATGGGACTGGGTTGCCATTTCCTTCGCCAGGGGACCTTCCTGACCCAGGGATCGAACCTGGGTCTCCTGCACTGCAGACAGATTCTTTTACCATCTGAGCCACCAGGGCTCTATTTTGTCTTCCTTTGAACACAAGTAGACCTTTTTAACTGCCTTAACCAACAGAATGCAGCAGAAGTGACACTGCCTCACTTCCCAGGCTAGGTTATACTAAGGCTGTATGGCTTCTTCCTGGTTATCTCTCTCTCAAGAGTCTTGCCCTTCATAGCAAGCCAGTATGTATATATTTTTCTCCAACTGGGTGTTTTCCTCCCCCTCCATGCCTCTTTTTTTTTTACTTTTTATATTTGTTTTCATCCATCTTTTATTCTTTGGCATGTGTGGGCCTCACATTGCAGTGGCCTCTGTTGTCGCAGAGCACCGGCTCTGGGCGCATGCGCTCCAGAGCACTGGCTCGTAATTGGACACACCTGTCTAGCTGCTCCGCGGCACGTGGGATCTTCCAGGGCCAGGGGTCAAACTGGTGCCCCTTGTGCTGAAAGGCCCTCTCTACCCACTGGACCACCAAGGAAGCTCCCAAGCCAGTATATTTTAAGAAAGCTTCGACCTTATAGAGAAGTCATGTGTGGGTTTCTGGTCAACAGCCCTGATCAGGCCCTCATGGCAGTGAGTAACCTTCAGATGATTCCAGCTCTTTGCCTTAGACTCTTCTAGTTCAGCTCCCAACATCATGGTGCAAAGACCAGCTGTCGTCTCTGTGCCCTATCTGAATTTCTGACTTACAGAAACCGAGAGACAATAAAAGTTGATTGTTGTTTTAAGTAGAAACTAATAGGCAATGTATCATATAATCTAGTCTAGGAGGAGTCCTGCCACATCAATGAATTATTTGGCTGGTCTTTTTAAAGGAAGGAACAAATTGCTTTCTGTCCTCTGTATTAAAAAAGAAGTACTGCACCAGATGAGTCCCTCTGAATTTGTAAAGCACATGCACCACAGTCAGGTGTGTTACCCAACCAGTTTTGGGGATGAACTGAAATGCTGCCTACTCTAAGTAGAACCCAGAATGATGGATGTTTCTCCTGTTCAGGCTACAGGCACTTCCTCCCTCAGCCCTTATGATTCAGTAGATCAGCAGCGGATCAGGATACTGTATGGATATTCTTACAAACCCTGAGGAAAGAACCAAGAATGAGACTTCCATGGTGGTCCAGTGGCTAGGACTCTGCACTTGCAGTGCAGGGGGCCTGGGTTCGATCCCTGGTCAGGGAACTAGGTCCCACATGCTGCAATTAAAGTCCACATGCTGCAACTAATGATCCTGTATGCTGCAACTAAGACCTGGCACAACCAAATAAATAAATAAATATTTTTAAAAGAGAACCATTAAGAAGGCAACCATTAAGGGGCTCTGTGCGATGGCCTGAAGGGGTGGGATCCGGGGGAGTGGGAGGGAGGTGGAGGAGGAAGGGGGCCAGGGATATACATATGACTAATCTGGAATTATACATATCTGTAAACAACAAAACTCTGTAAAGGTAAAATAAAAATAATTATTAAAAAGAAGGAGGCGGGGCTTCCCATGCGGCTCAGTGGATAAGAACCCGTCTGCCAATGCAGGAGACACAGGTTCAAGCCCTGATCCGGGAAGATCCCACATACCGCAGAGCAGCTAAACTCACACATCAACAAAAAAGACCCAGCACAGCCAAAAATAAATTAAAAAATAAATAAATAAAAAAGAGGGAGGCTTCCCTGGTGGTCCAGTGGGTAAGGACACCGCCTTGCAGTGCAAGGGGCACCAGTTCGATCCCTGGCCTGGGAAGATCTCGCGTACCATGGAGTGGCTGGACCAATGTGTCCAACTACCGAGGCGGACTTCTGGAGCGCATGCGCCCAGAGCTGGTGCTCTGTGACGAGAGAGGCCACTGCGATGGGAGGCCCACACAGGCCAAAGAACAAAGACAAATAAATGAAAGATCAATAGAAGTGGCCAAAACAAAACAAACTATGCTGTCTTTGGCAAGCAACTATTTCTCTACCTGGCCTTTGAGTCGACTGAATCCCAGAGCAGGAGACCCCAGGTACTATGGGACAAGAGCTGCCCAGAGTTGAACCAAGTAATGGTCTGCCCGCATGTCCTTGGAGAATCTTCAATGTCAGTAGCTTTAGATCTTTTCCTCTTTGGCCGAGTAGAGTCACTGGAAAAGTTTTTTTCAAATGTGCTACCTGAGGAGTATAGACCTGGGTGGAAGCATTCTGTGAAGAAGATCGGGAGTCTCAAGTTCAGTGTGTAAGTGTTCACATATTCTTGGCCTGTTCCCTCTGTTTCCAGCATAGTACCCTGCCTTCACCTGTGCCTGCTGTTCTTCAGTTCAGAGACCCTTCTGTTTTAGTTTCTCCTTAAACTCCTCCTCCACTTGACTGGATTAGTAGAGAGACGCTGGGAACCTAACGGCTTCTAACAGATTTGCAAACAATATTCTCTGTTTAGCATTGCCTTCACTCCCAATTTTCAGAGGTACCTCCAGGCAACCAGTTTATTTGCTTTGGGGGATTCTGTAATGTAAATTAGGCTGCTTCTTGGCTTTGGCACTGCTCACTTAGGATTCAGCCTTTTCAGGACTCAGAAGGCTGTCAACACTCATCCCTTAGTTGCCCAGTTGCCAGAATTTTGTTTTTCTCCTCTCCATTGAATGCATCCTTTAGATTATGCCTTTGGTTTTAAATCCTTTTTCCTGCAATTATGATGAGACTTTGTGAGTGAGTGGAGCTAAATACATGTGTTCCATTTGCTCCTTTTAACTAGAACTTAAGACCACAAGAGAAAGACTAAGGCCAAAAGGACAGGGGATGGGACCCTCCTTTAGGAAAAGAGTATAGTTTTCCCAAGAAAGAGAGTTATGAACTGAGAGCCTGTAGGATGAGGGTTGTGACTACAGTCCTTATGAATTCCAAACTGCCAAGTACTTTCTTTTTAAGAGAGGTCAAGTTAATTACGATCATAATTCTGAATTTCCCTGACTCTCCCATAAACGTTGTCATAAAACTGTTCAGTCAGTTTATGAATACTGTGGGAGTTTAAGGAATGCAAGATGAACATGACTTTATTCTGTCCCACTGTCTCCCAGGATAGAGAAGGGGCATTAGTTTTGAGTGCCCATCCCCTAGCAAAAGCAATAGATCCAGGAAGATTGTTCCAGAGAGGAAAACAAGAGAAGAAAGAAAACCATCTGTTTATTCTCATGCGTTAGGGAAGGTTGTACCTTTGGGGATAAAGAACTCCAGCAAAATTTTGAATTATTTAAGTGCAGTGGCAAGTTGATTTATAAGACAAATGAATTCATTGGAAGCAGAAGCTCAGAGCCCATCGGGAGTCTCAAGTCGTTGTAAGTGTTCACATATTCTTGGCCTGTTCCCTCTGTTTCCAGCATAGTACCCTGCCTTCACCTGTGCCTGCTGTTCTTCAGTTCAGAGACCCTTCTGTTTTAGTTTCTCCTTAAACTCCTCCTCCACTTGACTGGATTAGTAGAGAGACGCTGGGAACCTAACGGCTTCTAACAGATTTGCAAACAATATTCTCTGTTTAGCATTGCCTTCACTCCCAATTTTCAGAGGTACCTCCAGGCAACCAGTTTATTTGCTTTGGGGGATTCTGTAATGTAAATTAGGCTGCTTCTTGGCTTTGGCACTGCTCACTTAGGATTCAGCCTTTTCAGGACTCAGAAGGCTGTCAACACTCATCCCTTAGTTGCCCAGTTGCCAGAATTTTGTTTTTCTCCTCTCCATTGAATGCATCCTTTAGATTATGCCTTTGGTTTTAAATCCTTTTTCCTGCAATTATGATGAGACTTTGTGAGTGAGTGGAGCTAAATACATGTGTTCCATTTGCTCCTTTTAACTAGAACTTAAGACCACAAGAGAAAGACTAAGGCCAAAAGGACAGGGGATGGGACCCTCCTTTAGGAAAAGAGTATAGTTTTCCCAAGAAAGAGAGTTATGAACTGAGAGCCTGTAGGATGAGGGTTGTGACTACAGTCCTTATGAATTCCAAACTGCCAAGTACTTTCTTTTTAAGAGAGGTCAAGTTAATTACGATCATAATTCTGAATTTCCCTGACTCTCCCATAAACGTTGTCATAAAACTGTTCAGTCAGTTTATGAATACTGTGGGAGTTTAAGGAATGCAAGATGAACATGACTTTATTCTGTCCCACTGTCTCCCAGGATAGAGAAGGGGCATTAGTTTTGAGTGCCCATCCCCTAGCAAAAGCAATAGATCCAGGAAGATTGTTCCAGAGAGGAAAACAAGAGAAGAAAGAAAACCATCTGTTTATTCTCATGCGTTAGGGAAGGTTGTACCTTTGGGGATAAAGAACTCCAGCAAAATTTTGAATTATTTAAGTGCAGTGGCAAGTTGATTTATAAGACAAATGAATTCATTGGAAGCAGAAGCTCAGAGCCAGGGTGATTGTGACTGTGAAAGACCAATTTAACTTTTAAATGCAGTTGATTTAAAGAGCTGTGTTAGTTTCTTTTGCATAGCAAAATAATTCAGTTATACAAATATATACATTATTTTTTATATTCTTTTCCATTATGGTTTACCCCAGGACAATAAATATTGTTTCCGGTGTTATACAGTGGGACTGTTGTCCATGCATTTTATGTTACAGTCTGCATTTACTAACTCCAAACTTTTTATCCAGCCCTTCCCCTCCCTCATAGGAATGTACACAAGTTGTAAGTGTATAGCTTGATGAATTGTCTATGTGTATATTTTTAACGTGTGCTAGGAAAAGTAAAATTGGTGCCTTAAATATGGGATTTCAAGAATATTATTGCTTGGGATGAGGGTAGTGTAGGCAGGTAAGTCACTCACCTTTCAAGAACTGCATGGGGATTCCCTGGTGGTCCGGTGGTGGACACTCTGTTCTTCCACTGCAGGGGGTGCAGGTTCAGTCCAGGTCTGGGAACTAAAATCCCACGTGCCATGCAGTGTGGCCAAAACTAAAACAAAAATCAGAAACACAAGGACTGTATTTCTTAACAGCATCGTTATTCGTGCATTCAGTGACTATCTGATATCAGGGGTCTCTCAGAAACACACCCTGACAAAAGACTGGGCCCAAATGGTTTATTTGGGAAATACCAGTAGGGAACAGGGGAAGGAGATGGAAAGGAAGGTGGCCAGTAAAGGGGACATTATTAAGCTAGTTACCTCTGTAGGAGACTGGAGTTTAATCTCACTGAAACTCTGGGAAAGTGTATGATAACCTGAGAATTATGCCTCCTAGTGGTGAACAGACTGGGTACTGTCAAACCAACTGATGAGTCACTGGTTGAGGGCTAGTAGTGGGGGTGCGTGCGTGCCTGCTCAGTCATGTCCAACTCTTTTCAACCCTGTGGACTGTAGCCCACCAGGCTCCTCTGTCCACGGATTCTCCAGGCAAGAGTTCTGTAATGGGTTTCCATACCTCCTCCAGGGGATCTTCCCAACCTGGGGATTGAACCTGCATCTCCTGTGTCTCCTGCATTGCAAGTGAATTCTTTACCCACTGACCCACCTGAGGAGGCTGGTGGCAGGGGTAGTGGGAGGGTGATTGGTGTTAATTCCCTGCCTAACTACAGAGTTGCATATACTGGCAGCTGGCATTGCTGAGCACACTGGAAAATCTAAAGAATATGCACAGGACACAAACATCAGCTTGTGTAACTAAACTTATACTTTGTAGGCAAAGTAATGTCTCTGCTTTTAAATTTGCTGTCTATATTTGTCATAGCTTTTCTTCCAAGGGGCAAACATCTTTTAATTTCATGGTTGTAGTCACCATCCACAGTGATTTTGGAACTCAATTAAATAAACTGTCACCGTTTCCATTGTTTGCCCATCTATTTGCTCATCTATTAGCCATGAAGTGATGGGACCAGATACCATGATCTTCATTTATTGGTTTTTTTTTTTTTTTGGCCACTTTTATTGGTCTTTCATTTATCCATTTTCATCCATCATTGTTCTTTGGCCTGTGTGGGCATCCCATCACAGTGGCCTCTCTCGTCTCAGAGCACCGGCTCTGGGCGCATGCACTCCAGAACTCCAGCTCTGTAGTTGGACACATCGGTCCAGACGCCCTGCGGCACGCGGGATCTTCCCAGGCCAGGGATCAAACTGGCGCCTTTTTCACTGCAAGGCAGTGTCCTTACCCACTGGACCACCAGGGAAACCCTATTGTCGTTTTTTGAACGGTAAGTTTTAAACTAGCTTTTTTACTCTCCTCTTTCACCCTCATCCAGAGGCTCTTTAATTCCTCTTCGCTTTCTTCCATAATTTTTGTATGTCAAAACTGATCAAATATCAAGAAGTTCGCACGGTTTAATGGAATACTTTTTCACTGAATATCTTTTGGAAATCCCACCAAGTGATTATGCAACTCTAACTGACTCATTTATAAGGCCTTTTTAAAGTTCTTGGCATGAGAAAATCCTCATTTACTCAAGTTTCCACACTGATGGATATTTATTTTCCTATTTTCTGCCCGTAAAAAACAGTTCTGCAATAACCATTCTTGTCCAGTTGTCTTTTGTAACAACGTTATTTTTTTCCCAAGGTATAGATTCTCAGAGTAGGAATGCATTGTCAAAAGAGCATATATGGGTTTCCCCTGGTGGTCCAGTGGGTAAAGACATTGCCTTGCAGTGCAAGCGGCGCCAGTTCGATCCCTGGCCTGGGAAGATCCCATGTGCCGCGGAGCGGCTGGACCGATGTGTCTAATTACCGAGCAGAGCTCTGGAGCGCATGCGCCCAGAGCCGGCTGTCGTGCTCTGGAGCGCATGCACCCAGAGCCGGCGCTCTGCAACGACTGCCGCCACCGCAATGGGAGGCCCACATGGGCCAAAGAACAAAGACGGATGAAAACAGAGAAATGAAAGACCAATAGAAGTGGCCTGCCCGCTCCCCTCCCTCCCCAACCCGACCCCCGCCCAAAATAAATAAATAAATAAATCTTAAAAGAAAAAAGAGCATATATATATTTATTTACTTATTTATTTTTTACTTTTTACTTTTACACAGTTTTGTTGTTTACAGATATGTATAATCCCATATGTATTCCTGGCTCCCTCCCTCCTCTACCCCTCTCCCAGTCTCCCCTATCGCACCCCTGCAGGCCTACGCACAGTGCCCCTGCAGGATCCCTTATTCCCGCAGCTCAATGACAATAGCTATCTTTTTCACATATGATAGTATAGGTTTCCATGTTACTCCCTTTATGCCTCCCACCCACTGTTCATTCCCCACAACGTCTATGTATCTGTTCTCTATGTCTGTTTTTCCACCGCTTCACTGTGTGTGTTATCATTACTATCTTAAAAAGAGCATATATTTTTTTTTATTTTAAGAGATGTTGCCAGACTGTTTTCCAGAAAGGCAGGTGTCCACTTCCATTACAATATATAGGAATACTCTTCTCCTGGCGTTCCTATTTGCAATAACTGTTTAAAAAGTCTTGAAAATTACCAAGTGGTTTGGCATTACAATGAAAAAACTGTGATGTACATTAAAAGACACAGAAACAGAGTAGCATGAAATGTGACAAACATCCATGCCCGAAAGCAGTCTATCTGAAAGAACTCCTTCATTAAGTATAAAATAAAATTCTACACTCTAAAAATTATGCATTGATTTAATTGCAGCATTTTTCTGTATTTGTAGTACACAAATAATGGTGTGTTTAAAATAACTGATTTTTTTTTTTAAATTTTTGGGCCCCCTTTCTTTTGTTTTTTACTTATTTATTTTCATCCATTTTATTCCTTGGCCTGTGTGGGCCTCCCATTGCAGTGGCTTCTCTCTTTGCAGAGCACTGCCTCCGGCCTCATGCGCTCCTGAGCTCCAGGTGGAAATCCGACACACCAGTCCAGCCACTCCGCGGCACACGGGATCCTCCCAGGCCAGGGATTGAACCAGTGCCCCTTGCACTGCAGGGTGGACTCTCCACCCACTGGACCACCAGGGAAGCCCTAAAATAACTGATGTTTTAAAGTCAGTCAGAAGCATATTTTTGTCAGTCATCTGCATTGCAATTATATTTTTCAGCTGTGCCATCTGTATATTGAGTTTGTTTAAGGTGTTTTCTATCTACAAAAGTTTTTAGCTTTTTTTTAAATCTACCGTCTTGTCTCCTCTCTTTAAAAATTTACTTATTTATTTATTTTATCTAAGGATAATTGCTTTACAGAATTTTGTCATTCTGTCAAATACCGACATGAATCAATCATAGGTATACATATGCCCCCTCCCTCTTGAACCTCCCTCCCATCTCCCTCAGCACCCCACCCCTCCGAGTAAAAGATTTTAGTTTTAATCTTGTCAAGTATGTTGATCAAGTTTTCAGACTTTTAAAAACATTTCTTAAAGATTGTATATGTACTCTTTTTTCAGCATTTTTATTGGAATATAACTGATATACAAGAAAACTGAAAGTATTTCCTGTATGTATTTGGTGAGTTTGGACCTTGGGCATGCATCCATGAAACCATCACTCCAATCAAGGTAATAGATGTTATTCCAATTCCTATTTGCAATAACTGTTTAAAAAGTCTTGAAAATTACCAAGTGGTTTGGCATTACAATGAAAAAACTGTGATGTACATTAAAAGACACAGAAACAGAGTAGCATGAAATGTGACAAACATCCATGCCCGAAAGCAGTCTATCTGAAAGAACTCCTTCATTAAGTATAAAATAAAATTCTACACTCTAAAAATTATGCATTGATTTAATTGCAGCATTTTTCTGTATTTGTAGTACACAAATAATGGTGTGTTTAAAATAACTGATTTTTTTTTTTAATTTTGGCCCCTTTTATTTGTTTTTTACTTATTTATTTTCATCCATTTTATTCCTTGGCCTGTGTGGGCCTCCCATTGCAGTGGCTTCTCTCTTTGCAGAGCACTGCCTCCGGCCTCATGCGCTCCTGAGCTCCAGGTGGAAATCCGACACACCAGTCCAGCCACTCCGCGGCACACGGGATCCTCCCAGGCCAGGGATTGAACCAGTGCCCCTTGCACTGCAGGGTGGACTCTCCACCCACTGGACCACCAGGGAAGCCCTAAAATAACTGATGTTTTAAAGTCAGTCAGAAGCATATTTTTGTCAGTCATCTGCATTGCAATTATATTTTTCAGCTGTGCCATCTGTATATTGAGTTTGTTTAAGGTGTTTTCTATCTACAAAAGTTTTAGCTTTTTTTTAAATCTACCGTCTTGTCTCCTCTCTTTAAAAATTTACTTATTTATTTATTTTATCTAAGGATAATTGCTTTACAGAATTTTGTCATTCTGTCAAATACCGACATGAATCAATCATAGGTATACATATGCCCCCTCCCTCTTGAACCTCCCTCCCATCTCCCTCAGCACCCCACCCCTCCGAGTAAAAGATTTTAGTTTTAATCTTGTCAAGTATGTTGATCAAGTTTTCAGACTTTTAAAAACATTTCTTAAAGATTGTATATGTACTCTTTTTTCAGCATTTTTATTGGAATATAACTGATATACAAGAAAACTGAAAGTATTTCCTGTATGTATTTGGTGAGTTTGGACCTTGGGCATGCATCCATGAAACCATCACTCCAATCAAGGTAATAGATGTATTCATCTCCCAAAGTTTACTTGAGTCTTTTTTTTTTTTTTTAAAGATTTATTTATTTATTTTATTTTGGGCAGGGGGTCGGGTTGGGGAGGGAGGGGGCGGGCCACTTCTATTGGTCTTTCATTTCTCTATTTTCATCCATCTTTGCTCTTTGGCCCATGTGGGTCTCCCATCGCAGTGGCGTCTGTCGTTGCAGACCACCAGCTCTGGGCGCATGCGCTCCAGAGCTCCGGCTCAGCAATTGGACACATCGGTCCAGCCGGATCTTACCAGGCTAGGGATTGAACCGGCGCCCCTTGCATTGCAAGGCGGTGTCCTTACCCACTGGACCACCAGGGGAAGCCCTCCTTGAGTCTTTTTTAATTTTATGTGTGTGATGGAAATACTTAACATGAGATCTACTCTCTTAACAGTTTTTTCAGAGTGCAATACAGTATTGCCAACTTTAGTCACAGTGCTGTACAGTGGATCTCTAGAGCTTAATTATCTTGCCTAATGGAAACTTTATACCAACTGAGCAACTCTCATTTTCTCCTCTCCCCAGCCGCTGGGAGCCACTCTCCTATTTGTATATGTACTCTTTTGGATTTTCTTGTGAGACTTTTGTTCTGTTTTTACATTTAAAAGTTTCCTCAACTGGAATATTTTTGATCCATGTTTGTTTTCTTTCTTTAGTATTTATAAATACTAAAATTCTGCAGTCTTCACTTATTAAACAATTCATCCATTTCCTTCCAAATTGAGCTACCATTTTTATCGTTTAATAAATTCTCACATAGGATCTATTTTTTGATTCCCTAGTCTGTTCTATTGCTTTGTCATTTTCACACCAGTATCATACTTATATGGTTATGATGACCCAAAGACTTCAGAATTCTTCCAAGGACCATCATGATCACCATCAGCATCTCTACCATCATCATCCTTTTAGCTTAGACAGCAATTCTGGTGAATGTCTTCCTTGCAAATAAAAGCCTTAATCACAAAACTGTGTATAGAATCACGTTTCTTGGAACATTTTAAAAGTTTTACTTTAAAATAAAACTTAACTTTCCACAAATTATACAATGTATGACATGTATAGTAGAAAATCAACTATATCTGTTCCTGTTGTGGACTGAATATTTGCATCCACGCAAAATTCAATTTCACTTTGAAATCCCATGTATCTGCACTTGAAGATAGAGTCTTAAGTTAAACGAGGTTTGAAGAAAAGAATTTATGCCTTTATGAGAAGAAACACCGAAGAGCTTACTCTCTCTTCCCATGTGCATACAAGGGAGGTCTCACTCACAGCAAGATGGCAGCAACCTACAAGCCAAAAGAAGAGGCCTTAGAGGGCAGTCTAACCTTGCCAGCAACTTAATCTTGAACTCCTCAGCCTCCGGAACTGTGAAAAAAGAATTTCTGCTGTTTAAGCTACCCAGTCTGTGGTATTTAGATGTAGCAGCCCAAGCAGACATCTACAGTTCCCCAAATGGCTAACTAGTTGTCTTAATAACACTTATTGAATAATTCATCATCACCTTACTAATTTGAAAAAGAGAAAAATTGAGATTTTAATTGGGGAGCATTAAAGTGGAGGAGACTGACATATTTAGAAAGTTTTATTCCCACCTATAAACATGGAATACACCACTGTTCTCTCCATTTAAATTAGTAACTTTTGTGGTTTTATATATAATGTCCTGCATAATTCTGTTGTTCATTTTTAGCAATATTTTATTATTATGAAAATATTCAAACATACAGAAAACTTGAGCATCTATGTACCACTACCTGGACTCTATCATTAACATTTTATTGTATTTTATGTCATGTTTTTGTTGAGTAGCAGACAGAAGCACAGACTGCCCAGATTCACCACTTGAAAGTTGTATGATGCAGGGTAAGTTACTTAGCTTCTCCAAACTTCAGTTTTCTTTCCTGCAAAATGGGAATAATAATAATAGCATTTACCTCAAGGGGCTGTTATGAGGACTACATTGGTTAAAACATGTAACAAAGCTTGGAACAAAGCTTCATACTCTGTAAATACTATATGCTAGTGTGTTAGTCTGCTTGGGCTTCTATATAACAAAATATCATAGACTGGATGGCTTAAACAATCAAAATTTATTTCTTCATGGTTCTGAAAGCCAAAAGTGCCACATCAAGCTCTGGCAGGATCAGTTTCTGGTGAGGGCTCTCTTCCTGCCTTCTTGCCTTTCCCGACTTCGTACTAAATTATCTTATTACCTTTCCTCCTTGCCTGTCGTCAGAGAGAGATTAAGCCCTCTGCTGTCTCTTCTTAAAGAATTTCTGGTGAGGGCTCTCTTCCTGACTTTCTTAAGTTAAACGAGGTTTGAAGAAAAGAATTTATGCCTTTATGAGAAGAAACCCGAAGAGCTTACTCTCTCCCATGTGCATACAAGGAGGTCTCACTCACAGCAAGATGGCAGCAACCTACAAGCCAAAAGAAGAGGCCTTAGAGGGCAGTCTAACCTTGCCAGCAACTTAATCTTGAACTCCTCAGCCTCCGGAACTGTGAAAAAAGAATTTCTGCTGTTTAAGCTACCCAGTCTGTGGTATTTAGATGTAGCAGCCCAAGCAGACATCTACAGTTCCCCAAATGGCTAACTAGTTGTCTTAATAACACTTATTGAATAATTCATCATCACCTTACTAATTTGAAAAAGAGAAAAATTGAGATTTTAATTGGGGAGCATTAAAGTGGAGGAGACTGACATATTTAGAAAGTTTTATTCCCACCTATAAACATGGAATACACCACTGTTCTCTCCATTTAAATTAGTAACTTTTGTGGTTTTATATATAATGTCCTGCATAATTCTGTTGTTCATTTTTAGCAATATTTTATTATTATGAAAATATTCAAACATACAGAAAACTTGAGCATCTATGTACCACTACCTGGACTCTATCATTAACATTTTATTGTATTTTATGTCATGTTTTTGTTGAGTAGCAGACAGAAGCACAGACTGCCCAGATTCACCACTTGAAAGTTGTATGATGCAGGGTAAGTTACTTAGCTTCTCCAAACTTCAGTTTTCTTTCCTGCAAAATGGGAATAATAATAATAGCATTTACCTCAAGGGGCTGTTATGAGGACTACATTGGTTAAAACATGTAACAAAGCTTGGAACAAAGCTTCATACTCTGTAAATACTATATGCTAGTGTGTTAGTCTGCTTGGGCTTCTATATAACAAAATATCATAGACTGGATGGCTTAAACAATCAAAATTTATTTCTTCATGGTTCTGAAAGCCAAAAGTGCCACATCAAGCTCTGGCAGGATCAGTTTCTGGTGAGGGCTCTCTTCCTGCCTTCTTGCCTTTCCCGACTTCGTACTAAATTATCTTATTACCTTTCCTCCTTGCCTGTCGTCAGAGAGAGATTAAGCCCTCTGCTGTCTCTTCTTAAAAGAACACTAATCGGGCTTCCCTGGTGGTCCAGTGGGTAAGGACACCACCTTGCAGTGCAAGGGGCGCAGGTTCGATCCCTGGCCTGGGAAGATCCCACATGCCACGGAGCGACTGGACCGATGTGTCCAATTACTGAGCCAGAGCTCTGGAGCGCATGCGCCCAGAGCCGGTGCTCTGCGACAACAGAGGCCACCACAATTGGAGGCCCACATGGGCCAAAGAACAAAGATGGATGAAAATAGACAAATGAAAGACCAATAGAAGTGGCCTGCCTGCTCCCCTCCCTCCCCACCCCACCCCCACCAAAATAAGTAAATAAATAAATCTTAAAAAAAAAAAGGAACACTAATTGTATGAGATCAGGGCCCCACCCTTATGATCTCATTTAATTTTTTTTTTTCTTTTTTTCTTGGTTCTGCTGGGTCTTCACTGGGGCATGTGGAACTTCCCAGGCCAGGGATCAAACCTATGATCCCTGCATTGTCAGGCAGATTCTCAACCACTATATCACCAGGGAAGCCCATTATTTAATCTTAATTATAGAGTCCTTGACATGATTTTTCAACTTTATGGTGGTGTGAAAGTGTTATGCATTCAATAGAAACTATAATTTGAATTCTGATTTGTTTCAAGAGCTAGCAATATTCAGTATAATACTCTCTCATGATGCTGGGCAGTGGCAATGAGCCTCAGCACCCAGTCAGTCACAATCATAAGGATAAACAACCAATATACTTACAACCATTCTGTACCTACACAACCATTCTGTTTTTCACTTTCAGTACAGTATTCAGTAAATTACATGAAATACTCAATACTTTATTATAAAATAGGCTTTGTGCTAGATGATTTTGCCCAACTCTAGGCTAACATAAGTGTTTTGAGCACATTTAAGGTAGGCTAGGCTAAGCTATGACATTTGGTAGGTGAGATGTATTAAATGCACTTTTGACTTACGGTATTTTCAGTGTACTTTGGGTTTATTCAGACACAACACCACCATAAGCCTAGGAAGGTCTGTACTTTCTTATTCTGGGGGTTGGAGTTTCAACATATGAATTTGGGGGGCTGGTTGGGGAGACACAGACACTCAGTTCATAACAGCTACCAATGACATGGCTTTATTCTAGTTTCTAAACTGTTGTTTTTGTAAGCTATTGATGTAGAAGATAAAATAGCATTACAGTATAATCATTTCTGCAGAAAATACATAAAGTGCATGGAAAAAAATTGGTGTGTGTGTGTGTGTGTGTGTGTGTACTTAGCTGAGTTTGTGCACCAAATACTAGCAAAGGTTACTTGATGAGATTATAGGTGATAATTATTTTGTAGTTTGTGGCACTTCAGAAATACAAGGAAAGCAATTAACTTAACACTAGAACAAAAAGCTACCTAATGGTGGTTGTTTGGTCACTAAGTCGTGTCTGACTCTCATTCACTTTCTGTCTTTTCTGTGTCGTATTGAGTGACAGTGGTATGGCTCATTTTATACCAATGTTGTTCGACAAAAAAGAGATACAGGTGTTTTCCTTTGTCAGGGGTTTCAAATCTCCCCAAAGAAACATTCACAAGTCTCTGCCTCGTAGAGGAGAGGCGGTTCTATTCAGTAATTTCCGGCGAGAAAGAGAACACACCTCCTTACCCTGGATCGAGCCCTAGGTGGCAAGCTAATTAGAGTGATGGGACCCCCGCTGGGGTCGTATCCGGGACCATCCTCTGAGGCTCCAGAAAACTGACTGGCTGCCCCCGAGGACGCCTGGAGGCTGCTGCCGCACAGGCGCACCGGCCTGGCTGAGCTAAATGGGAGTATCTTGGCCCTGCCCGGAGGCCAGTCAGCAGCAGTCAGAGGCAGTCAGTGATCAAAGCAGGTGAGAGGGGGTGAGCCGGGGTTCCCTTTGGCCTGCAGAGCGGACAAGCCGGGAAGCGCTGCCTCCACCCTGCCCAGCGTCACCTGGGGCGTGTAGTGTGCTCCCACCTCAAAGTCAGGCTCACACAAAGGCTGCGAGAACTGGGCCAGACTGGTCCATCTCCGGAGAAAGGTTTATCATCACCATTTAAACAGGGGGAAACGGGGTTAGTGGAGCTATGTGGTTTGCCACAGACGACAGGTGAAAGAGCTGGGACTCAAACTCAGACCCTTTATAATTACAAGTCTCAGACTACATTAAGTGTGTTGTTGGTGAGTGGCAAAGTTGTGGCCGACTCTTTGCGACCCCGCGGATTGCACCACTCCAAGTGCTCTGTCTTTCACCATCTCCCAGAGTTTATTCAAACGCATGTCTGTTGAGGGGAGGATGCCATCCAACCATCTCATCATCTGTTGCCCTTTTCTCCTCCTGCCCTCAGTCTTTCCCAGGATCGGGGTCATTTCCAATGAATCAACTCTTCCCGAAAGAAGGCCAGAGTAGTGGAGCTTCAGCTTCAGTGCTTCCAGTGAATATTCAGGGTTAATTTCCTTTAGGATTGACTGATTTGATCACCTTGCTGTCCAAGGGACTCTCAAGAGTCTTCTCCAGCACCACAGCTCGAAAGCATCAGTTCTGCTGCGCTCAGTTGCTTTATGGTCCAGTTTTCACATCTGTTGCCATAATTGCCTATATGGGCTTTTGTTGGAAATGATGTCTCTGCTTTTTACCAATGTTGTTCGACAAAAAGAGATACAGGTGTTTTCCTTTGTCAGGGTTTCAAATCTCCCCAAAGAAACATTCACAAGTCTCTGCCTCGTAGAGGAGAGGCGGTTCTATTCAGTAATTTCCGGCGAGAAAGAGAACACACCTCCTTACCCTGGATCGAGCCCTAGGTGGCAAGCTAATTAGAGTGATGGGACCCCCGCTGGGGTCGTATCCGGGACCATCCTCTGAGGCTCCAGAAAACTGACTGGCTGCCCCCGAGGACGCCTGGAGGCTGCTGCCGCACAGGCGCACCGGCCTGGCTGAGCTAAATGGGAGTATCTTGGCCCTGCCCGGAGGCCAGTCAGCAGCAGTCAGAGGCAGTCAGTGATCAAAGCAGGTGAGAGGGGGTGAGCCGGGGTTCCCTTTGGCCTGCAGAGCGGACAAGCCGGGAAGCGCTGCCTCCACCCTGCCCAGCGTCACCTGGGGCGTGTAGTGTGCTCCCACCTCAAAGTCAGGCTCACACAAAGGCTGCGAGAACTGGGCCAGACTGGTCCATCTCCGGAGAAAGGTTTATCATCACCATTTAAACAGGGGGAAACGGGGTTAGTGGAGCTATGTGGTTTGCCACAGACGACAGGTGAAAGAGCTGGGACTCAAACTCAGACCCTTTATAATTACAAGTCTCAGACTACATTAAGTGTGTTGTTGGTGAGTGGCAAAGTTGTGGCCGACTCTTTGCGACCCCGCGGATTGCACCACTCCAAGTGCTCTGTCTTTCACCATCTCCCAGAGTTTATTCAAACGCATGTCTGTTGAGGGGAGGATGCCATCCAACCATCTCATCATCTGTTGCCCTTTTCTCCTCCTGCCCTCAGTCTTTCCCAGGATCGGGGTCATTTCCAATGAATCAACTCTTCCCGAAAGAAGGCCAGAGTAGTGGAGCTTCAGCTTCAGTGCTTCCAGTGAATATTCAGGGTTAATTTCCTTTAGGATTGACTGATTTGATCACCTTGCTGTCCAAGGGACTCTCAAGAGTCTTCTCCAGCACCACAGCTCGAAAGCATCAGTTCTGCTGCGCTCAGTTGCTTTATGGTCCAGTTTTCACATCTGTGCATAACTACTGGAAAAACCATGGAATTGCCTATATGGGCTTTTGTTGAGAAAGTGATGTCTCTGCTTTTTTATACACTGTCTGGTTTTGTCATAGGTTTTCTTTCAAGCATCTTTTTTTTTTTAAAGATTTATTTATTTGTTTATTTTGGTGGGGCTGGGGTGGGGAGGGAGGGGAGCAGGCAGGCCACATCTATTGGTCTTTCATTTGTCCATTTTCATCCATCTTTTTGTTTTTCTTTGGCCCGTGTGGGCCTCCCATCGTGGCGGCCTCTGTTGTCGCAGAGCACCCGCTCTGGGCACATGTGCTCCAGAGCTCCGGCTCGGTAATTGGACACATCAGTCCAGCCGCTCCGCGGCACGTGGGATCTTCCCAGGCCAGGGATCAAACCGGCGCCCCTTGCACTGCAAGGTGGTGTCCTTACCCACTGGACCACCAGGGAAGCCCTTAAGAATCTTTTTTTCAAAAAAAAATTTATTTATTTGGCTGTGCTGGGTCTTAGTTGCAGTGTGTGGGATCTAGCTCCCTAACCAGGGATTGAACCCAGGCCCCCTGCATTGGGAGCCTGGAGTTTTAGCCACTGGACCACCAGAGAAGCCCCTCAAGCATCTTTTAATTTCATGGCTGCAGTCACCATCTGCACTGTTATCCACTTTTTCCCCATCTGTTTGCCATGAAGTGATGGGACCAGATGCCATGATCTTCATTTTTTCAAATGTCGAGTTTTAAGCCAGGTGTTTCGCTCTCCTCTTCCACCCTCATCAGGAGGCTCTTTAGTTCCTCTTCACTTTCTGTTATTAGAGTGGTATCATCTTCATATCTGAGGTTGTTGATATTTCTCCTGGAAATCCTGATTCCAGCTGTTTGGTCATTTTGTCCCCCCTCAGGATCGGGTCAATGCAACTCTTCCGAAAGAAGGCCAGAGTAGTGGAGCTTCAGCTTCAGTGCTTCCAGTGAATATTCAGGGTTAATTTCCTTTAGGATTGACTGATTTGATCACCTTGCTGTCCAAGGGACTCTCAAGAGTCTTCTCCAGCACCACAGCTCGAAAGCATCAGTTCTGCTGCGCTCAGTTGCTTTATGGTCCAGTTTTCACATCTGTGCATAACTACTGGAAAAACCATGGAATTGCCTATATGGGCTTTTGTTGAGAAAGTGATGTCTCTGCTTTTTTATACACTGTCTGGTTTTGTCATAGGTTTTCTTTCAAGCATCTTTTTTTTTTTAAAGATTTATTTATTTGTTTATTTTGGTGGGGCTGGGGTGGGGAGGGAGGGGAGCAGGCAGGCCACATCTATTGGTCTTTCATTTGTCCATTTTCATCCATCTTTTTGTTTTTCTTTGGCCCGTGTGGGCCTCCCATCGTGGCGGCCTCTGTTGTCGCAGAGCACCCGCTCTGGGCACATGTGCTCCAGAGCTCCGGCTCGGTAATTGGACACATCAGTCCAGCCGCTCCGCGGCACGTGGGATCTTCCCAGGCCAGGGATCAAACCGGCGCCCCTTGCACTGCAAGGTGGTGTCCTTACCCACTGGACCACCAGGGAAGCCCTTAAGAATCTTTTTTTCAAAAAAAAATTTATTTATTTGGCTGTGCTGGGTCTTAGTTGCAGTGTGTGGGATCTAGCTCCCTAACCAGGGATTGAACCCAGGCCCCCTGCATTGGGAGCCTGGAGTTTTAGCCACTGGACCACCAGAGAAGCCCCTCAAGCATCTTTTAATTTCATGGCTGCAGTCACCATCTGCACTGTTATCCACTTTTTCCCCATCTGTTTGCCATGAAGTGATGGGACCAGATGCCATGATCTTCATTTTTTCAAATGTCGAGTTTTAAGCCAGGTGTTTCGCTCTCCTCTTCCACCCTCATCAGGAGGCTCTTTAGTTCCTCTTCACTTTCTGTTATTAGAGTGGTATCATCTTCATATCTGAGGTTGTTGATATTTCTCCTGGAAATCCTGATTCCAGCTTGTGGTTCATTTAGCCCAGCATTTTGCATGATGTACTCTGCATATAAGTTAAATAAGCAGGGTGACAATATACAGCCTTGATGTACCCCTTTCCCAGTACTCGTTTTGAACACGTCTTTTGTTCCATATCCGGTTCTGTTGCTTCTTGACCTGCATACAGGTTTCTCATGAGGCAGGTAAGGTGGTCTGGTATTCCCATCTCTGTAAGAATTTTCCACAGTTCATTGTGATCCATACAGTCAAAGACCTTTGCATAATCAATGGAGCAGAAGTAGATGTTTCTCTGGAATTTCTTTGCTTCTTCTATGATTCAATGTATGTTGGCAATTTTATTTATTTATTTATTTGCTTTTGGCAATTTGATCTCTAGTTCTTCTACCTTTCCTAAATCAAACTTGTACATCTGGAAGATCTCCAGATCTCCAGAAGTTCGTGTACTGTTGAAGCCTAACTTGAAAGATTCTGAGCATTACCTTGCTAGCATCTGAAATGAGTGCAATTATATGGTAGTTTGAATGTTCTTTGGCATTGCTTTTCTTTGGGATTGGAATGAAGACTGACCTTTTCCAGTCCTGTGGCCACTGCTGAATTTTCCAAATTTGTAATTTCCAAATTTCTTTAAACGTAGTACTACATAAAACAATGAATTGGGTTTTATTTTTTCCTTTATGGTTCTTGACACTAGCACAGTGCTTTGAACCATGTGGGCTGTGTATATTCACAGTCTTCATGTGTCTGTTGTAAAAAATTTTCTTGGATTGGTTCAGTCCTAGAATTCTGACCATGTGATTGAACTTTCTAGGTCCTTTTAGTGACTGATGCTTTCTGCTCATCGTGGCGTTTAAAATAAATAGCTGGAGGTCTGTGTAAGCCAGGGGGTCAAGCATCTTTTAATTTCATGGCTGCAGTCACCATCTGCACTGTTATCCACTTTTTCCCCATCTGTTTGCCATGAAGTGATGGGACCAGATGCCATGATCTTCATTTTTTCAAATGTCGAGTTTTAAGCCAGGTGTTTCGCTCTCCTCTTCCACCCTCATCAGGAGGCTCTTTAGTTCCTCTTCACTTTCTGTTATTAGAGTGGTATCATCTTCATATCTGAGGTTGTTGATATTTCTCCTGGAAATCCTGATTCCAGCTTGTGGTTCATTTAGCCCAGCATTTTGCATGATGTACTCTGCATATAAGTTAAATAAGCAGGGTGACAATATACAGCCTTGATGTACCCCTTTCCCAGTACTCGTTTTGAACACGTCTTTTGTTCCATATCCGGTTCTGTTGCTTCTTGACCTGCATACAGGTTTCTCATGAGGCAGGTAAGGTGGTCTGGTATTCCCATCTCTGTAAGAATTTTCCACAGTTCATTGTGATCCATACAGTCAAAGACCTTTGCATAATCAATGGAGCAGAAGTAGATGTTTCTCTGGAATTTCTTTGCTTCTTCTATGATTCAATGTATGTTGGCAATTTTATTTATTTATTTATTTGCTTTTGGCAATTTGATCTCTAGTTCTTCTACCTTTCCTAAATCAAACTTGTACATCTGGAAGATCTCCAGATCTCCAGAAGTTCGTGTACTGTTGAAGCCTAACTTGAAAGATTCTGAGCATTACCTTGCTAGCATCTGAAATGAGTGCAATTATATGGTAGTTTGAATGTTCTTTGGCATTGCTTTTCTTTGGGATTGGAATGAAGACTGACCTTTTCCAGTCCTGTGGCCACTGCTGAATTTTCCAAATTTGTAATTTCCAAATTTCTTTAAACGTAGTACTACATAAAACAATGAATTGGGTTTTATTTTTTCCTTTATGGTTCTTGACACTAGCACAGTGCTTTGAACCATGTGGGCTGTGTATATTCACAGTCTTCATGTGTCTGTTGTAAAAAATTTTCTTGGATTGGTTCAGTCCTAGAATTCTGACCATGTGATTGAACTTTCTAGGTCCTTTTAGTGACTGATGCTTTCTGCTCATCGTGGCGTTTAAAATAAATAGCTGGAGCCTACAGCTGTCTGCTGAGGAGACAGATGGAGACAAGGATGGGAAGTGTTCTTCAAGAGCCTAGAGATTAAAGCGATCTTGACTCCAAATTTTGGCCCTATATGTTCCACGGGTTCCTGAAAGTGAACCACACCTGTGCAGTTGTGAAACCTCTTGTCAGAGATTCAGGCAGTTTTCCTCATCAGAAAACGAAGAAGCCCAGTCAGGACTCTACCCTGTGGGCTGAGCCAGCATTCCTCTGAAAAGAGTGCTGACGTCATCATGCTACAGGGACTTCCTGATCACTCTGCCCACCGAGGCCAGCACCCAGGTGAAGCTGCACCATCCAAAGAAGACCATGGAGGGGGCGCCCCTGTGAGAGGATGTGACTAAGCTGTTTGAAGAGGAAGGTGAGAATAGACTGCTGGGTAGGAGGGAGAAAGAGCAGCATCCTCTAGAGTGGGAAGGAAAGTAGACATCTGAGCAGAAGCATCTCTTGAGGAGACACTTGAGTAAAAGGTCTCCGGAGTTCTTTACTGCTCCCGACCTGAGGTTTTCCTAAGTACTAGTGATTAGCTCAGCCCTAAACCAATCCTTTTAGTGTTAGGACTGTGTATGACATCATTTCTTCTCATCTTCCCCGTGGGTGTGTGAGGCTAGGTGAACTTGCCTGAGTTACCATATTTTACAGCGAGGAAATGTGAATGTGAAGCAAACAAATGACCTGTCCAGGTGCTTGGGATGTAGATCAGAAGTAGAAGGCAGTAGGGAAAGTGCCAGGTGAGACTGGTTTATCTCATGCTCGAATAGCAAGGAAGAGTTCAAAGACTAATGGACAGGTACCAGAAGGCTGCAACAGCGTGGTTCAAACTGGGGACAGTTTAAGTGTCCAGATTGGTTGTAACACCTTGAATAAATAATATTCCACACATTCATGATGATATTTAAAATGGTGAGAGGGGACTCATCTGTCGATTTTGGAAGTGATTAATACACTGATTTTCTTACTTTGAGAAAAGGTTATTATGAGAATGAAGGATGCATTGACTTTGCTTTTTAAATCCTTTTCATAAAATACCTGTCAGTAATGAACATGAAAGAAATGGGATATTTTACTATAAATGAAGTAAGTGAAAAGTTGATGGGAGATAGGGTATTCACATGGCATCAAAGTGTTTCCCCAACAACTCACTTGCTAAATGCCAGCAAAAGAACATACTTTTCCAGTGGCAAGATCTGGTGGTCACTCTCTTAACCAAGTGTTCCAATGATGGGATGACCTGATGACATTTTGTGCCTTCTGGGTCATCTAATATAAAGCACATGGTATCACCCATGGAATATTCCTTCCTAAAATGTTTAAACTTGATCCAAATTAATCCAAATTAAAGGCTGAACATCTGGTTTAAAGAAAATATAGGTGATGGAGAAGTAAGATAAATCTCCCCATGAGAATACAGTAAGATGATGCCAGCCTCTTAAAAGCCAATATCATGAAAAAATGGAAGTACTATCTAGAATAAGAGAGGCTTTGAATAACAGCCGCTTTGAATGTGTGAACCTTGATTGGCCCTTGGTTTGGAAAAAAAAAAACAGAATAAAAGACAGGTTGGGGGGATATACATATGACTAATCTGGAAACATACATATCTGTAAACAACAAAACTCTGTAAAAGTTAAAAGTAAAATAAAAGCTTAAAAAAATAATAAAAGACAGGTTGGGGGGCTTCCCCTGGTGGTCCAGTAGGTAAGGACACCGCCTTGCAGTGCCAGGGGCGCTGGTTCGATCCCTGGCCTGGGAAGATCCCACGTGCCACGGAGAGGCTGGACTGATGTGTCCAATTGCCGAGCCGGAGCTTTGGGGCGCATGCGCCCAGAGCCGGCGCTCTGGGACTACAGAGGCCACCGCGATGGGAGGCCCACAGGAGCCAAAGAACAAAGACGGATGAAAATAGAGAAATGAAAGACCAATAGAAGTGGCCCGCCCGTCCCCCTCCCTCCCCACCCCTCACTCCCGCCCCCCCCCAAAAGACAGGTTGGGAACAGTTGAGAAAAGATGAATATGCACGGAATATTTAGATGATCCCAATGGGATTATTATTAACTCTCTGAACTGTGATAAAGTCTTATGGTTATGCAGGAGAAGATTCTTTGAAGTATTCAGGAAGGAAGTATTATGACAGCATGGGGGATCTTAGTTCCCTCACCAGAAATTAAGTCCATGCCCCTTGCAGTGGAAGTGTGGCGTCCTAACCACTGGACATCCAGGGATGTCACTCTCTTAACCAATGCCAGCAAAAGAACATACTTTTCCAGTGGCAAGATCTGGTGGTCACTCTCTTAACCAAGTGTTCCAATGATGGGATGACCTGATGACATTTTGTGCCTTCTGGGTCATCTAATATAAAGCACATGGTATCACCCATGGAATATTCCTTCCTAAAATGTTTAAACTTGATCCAAATTAATCCAAATTAAAGGCTGAACATCTGGTTTAAAGAAAATATAGGTGATGGAGAAGTAAGATAAATCTCCCCATGAGAATACAGTAAGATGATGCCAGCCTCTTAAAAGCCAATATCATGAAAAAATGGAAGTACTATCTAGAATAAGAGAGGCTTTGAATAACAGCCGCTTTGAATGTGTGAACCTTGATTGGCCCTTGGTTTGGAAAAAAAAAAACAGAATAAAAGACAGGTTGGGGGGATATACATATGACTAATCTGGAAACATACATATCTGTAAACAACAAAACTCTGTAAAAGTTAAAAGTAAAATAAAAGCTTAAAAAAATAATAAAAGACAGGTTGGGGGGCTTCCCCTGGTGGTCCAGTAGGTAAGGACACCGCCTTGCAGTGCCAGGGGCGCTGGTTCGATCCCTGGCCTGGGAAGATCCCACGTGCCACGGAGAGGCTGGACTGATGTGTCCAATTGCCGAGCCGGAGCTTTGGGGCGCATGCGCCCAGAGCCGGCGCTCTGGGACTACAGAGGCCACCGCGATGGGAGGCCCACAGGAGCCAAAGAACAAAGACGGATGAAAATAGAGAAATGAAAGACCAATAGAAGTGGCCCGCCCACCCCGCTCCCTCCCCAAAAGACAGGTTGGGAACAGTTGAGAAAAGATGAATATGCACGGAATATTTAGATGATCCCAATGGGATTATTATTAACTCTCTGAACTGTGATAAAGTCTTATGGTTATGCAGGAGAAGATTCTTTGAAGTATTCAGGAAGGAAGTATTATGACAGCATGGGGGATCTTAGTTCCCTCACCAGAAATTAAGTCCATGCCCCTTGCAGTGGAAGTGTGGCGTCCTAACCACTGGACATCCAGGGATGTGCAATAATGTCTGCAATCTTAGAAATGGCTCAAAAATATAGATAGATGAAGGAAATAGGGAAAATCTTAATGATAGTTGAATGTAGGTGGAAAATATGTGGGTGTTCAATATTTGTGATAAAAAGTTAAGGTAAAAATACAGTAATTTGTGTGCTTTTTTTAAAAAAAACTTATCCAACAAAGATGGGTTTATTCAGAATCAGCAGAGAATTGAAACCTCACAAGATGTCATTCAGGGGAAGGGTAAGCCCTGTGAAACATTTAAAGCAATATTTTAAAATGAACAGAGTGAGGTTCTGGTATTCTTGGAGGCACATACACTTCATGAAAGACCTTTGAGAGAGGATCTTTGGTCATGTCCCGGAGCAGAATTGTAGATGAAAAGAGAAATGAGTACAGAAGCTGTTAACAGGTCACCAAGGGCGTAAATGAAATACACTGAGCAGAAAAGGCAGGAAAACTTCCAAGAGTCATACATTAGCTCAGTAGAAAGTCAGTAGAAACCACGATGAGCCATGTGAAAGTCCCCTGTCTAAGGAGAGGTGAATATGTTTACAGAGAAAAAGGAAGTTGGGAGGGCAATAGTAAAAAAGAATCCATAGCTTTTCGTTGGCTGAATCCTTGACAGGAGAGAAGTGTCTCTTCGTGTTGGACTCTGCTCTCATCACAGAGTATGAGAGCTCCCCCTTCTGGTCTCACAACTCTGTTTAATTGAGCTTTCTGTTAATTAATTTTTACATTTCCTCCTTTTGACCAGGATCTTTTTCTGGAAGCTTGGTTAGTCAAGAGTCAGGTTTTCTAGTTTCATCAGCTTTGTGTCCTTCAATGTCAAGAAAGATCTTTCTGGGGTAGTGTTTTACATCAGAGAGAAAGTGTACAAATTGGAAATCTATTAAGGTCAATTTGAGTAAAGGAAGGGTGGACGGGAGAACTCTCAGGCACTTTTTATCTAAAGTGCTTATGTTATCAAGATCATAGACATTAGAGATCATCTGAAACATTATGTCATTATTAGAGCTTTAGTGGCAAACTTCCCACAGTCCTTGTCTGGATATGTTGGGAAGGCTTATGCTTCAGTTATAGGAAGTACTTGCTTTCAGGTCGCCAGATGGTATTCAGTTCTAGGCAGTGTCTGGCGTCCTCTTTAGGTGTGTCATGTGAGTCCAGGAGTCTATTCCTTGAAGTGTGGCAGCACAGGGATTGGTTGGTGGTACCTGATAGGAGCCTTTCTAAGGATGTTGCAGAGAGTTTTTGGAGGTGTCTTTCCTAATGAATGAAATCTCCATGGTAAGGTGTGTCTAATTGTCCTTGCAAGCAGAGAATTGAAACCTCACAATGTCCCTGTGAAACATTTAAAGCAATATTTTAAAATGAACAGAGTGAGGTTCTGGTATTCTTGGAGGCACATACACTTCATGAAAGACCTTTGAGAGAGGATCTTTGGTCATGTCCCGGAGCAGAATTGTAGATGAAAAGAGAAATGAGTACAGAAGCTGTTAACAGGTCACCAAGGGCGTAAATGAAATACACTGAGCAGAAAAGGCAGGAAAACTTCCAAGAGTCATACATTAGCTCAGTAGAAAGTCAGTAGAAACCACGATGAGCCATGTGAAAGTCCCCTGTCTAAGGAGAGGTGAATATGTTTACAGAGAAAAAGGAAGTTGGGAGGGCAATAGTAAAAAAGAATCCATAGCTTTTCGTTGGCTGAATCCTTGACAGGAGAGAAGTGTCTCTTCGTGTTGGACTCTGCTCTCATCACAGAGTATGAGAGCTCCCCCTTCTGGTCTCACAACTCTGTTTAATTGAGCTTTCTGTTAATTAATTTTTACATTTCCTCCTTTTGACCAGGATCTTTTTCTGGAAGCTTGGTTAGTCAAGAGTCAGGTTTTCTAGTTTCATCAGCTTTGTGTCCTTCAATGTCAAGAAAGATCTTTCTGGGGTAGTGTTTTACATCAGAGAGAAAGTGTACAAATTGGAAATCTATTAAGGTCAATTTGAGTAAAGGAAGGGTGGACGGGAGAACTCTCAGGCACTTTTTATCTAAAGTGCTTATGTTATCAAGATCATAGACATTAGAGATCATCTGAAACATTATGTCATTATTAGAGCTTTAGTGGCAAACTTCCCACAGTCCTTGTCTGGATATGTTGGGAAGGCTTATGCTTCAGTTATAGGAAGTACTTGCTTTCAGGTCGCCAGATGGTATTCAGTTCTAGGCAGTGTCTGGCGTCCTCTTTAGGTGTGTCATGTGAGTCCAGGAGTCTATTCCTTGAAGTGTGGCAGCACAGGGATTGGTTGGTGGTACCTGATAGGAGCCTTTCTAAGGATGTTGCAGAGAGTTTTTGGAGGTGTCTTTCCTAATGAATGAAATCTCCATGGTAAGGTGTGATGCTTAAGATCTTCGTCTTCTAATGGAGCGCTGCTAGGGTTGGAGGGTCTCTTGCGGAGGCGTGGGTCAGAGGGGCTCACAAGGGCGACAGGGGCACTGGCAGCAGCAGTCCTGGTAGGTGCTTCTTGGTGGGAGCCCTCTTGGAGGTCACCATTAGCCCTGCATCTCATGTGTTTTGTTTATTTATTTAGTTTTTCAACCCCTGGACCCCTGGAGATGTGCTTGCTAGTTGTTTTGTTTTGCTTTTTAACATTTGCTTGTCTGTTTTTGTTTTGTTTTGCCATGCTCTTCATCTTGTGGGATCTTAGCTACCTGACCAGGGATTAAACCCTGTCCCCCAGCAGTGAAAGTGCAGTGTCCTGCCACTGAACTGCCAGGGAATTCTCTAGTCTGTATATTTTTAAAAAGACTTATCTGGGGCTTCCCTGGTGGTCCAGTGGGTAAGGATACCGCCTTGCAGTGCAAGGGGCGCCAGTTCGATCCCTGGCCTGGGAGGATCCCACATGCCGCGGAGCAGCTGGACCGATGTGTCCAATTACCCAGCCTGGAGCTCTGGAGCGCATGCGCCCAGAGCCGGTGCTCTGCGACGAGAGAGGCCACTGCGGTGGGAGGCCCACACGGGTGAAAGAACAAAGATGGATGAAAAACAGATAAATGAAAGACCAATAGCAGTGGCCCCCCTGCCCACCACCCTCCCCCCAAAAAAAAGACTTATCTGTTTTTTTTATTTAGCCTGTGCTGGGTCTTTGTTGCTGCTTGTGGGTCTTTTGCAGGTGTGTTGAGTGGGAGTACCTCTCTAGATGTGATGTGGGGATTTCTCATTGCAGTAGCTTCTCTTTTTGCAGAGCACAGGCTTTTGGCACTTCAGTAGTTTCTGCTTACAAGCCCGAGAGCATGGGCTCATAGTTGTGGCATATGGACTTAGTTGCTCCGTGACAAATTGGGTGAATATCTTGGCCCTTGTCTGGATATGTTGGGAAGGCTTATGCTTCAGTTATAGGAAGTACTTGCTTTCAGGTCGCCAGATGGTATTCAGTTCTAGGCAGTGTCTGGCGTCCTCTTTAGGTGTGTCATGTGAGTCCAGGAGTCTATTCCTTGAAGTGTGGCAGCACAGGGATTGGTGGTACCTGATAGGAGCCTTTCTAAGGATGTTGCAGAGAGTTTTTGGAGGTGTCTTTCCTAATGAATGAAATCTCCATGGTAAGGTGTGATGCTTAAGATCTTCGTCTTCTAATGGAGCGCTGCTAGGGTTGGAGGGTCTCTTGCGGAGGCGTGGGTCAGAGGGGCTCACAAGGGCGACAGGGGCACTGGCAGCAGCAGTCCTGGTAGGTGCTTCTTGGTGGGAGCCCTCTTGGAGGTCACCATTAGCCCTGCATCTCATGTGTTTTGTTTATTTATTTAGTTTTTCAACCCCTGGACCCCTGGAGATGTGCTTGCTAGTTGTTTTGTTTTGCTTTTTAACATTTGCTTGTCTGTTTTTGTTTTGTTTTGCCATGCTCTTCATCTTGTGGGATCTTAGCTACCTGACCAGGGATTAAACCCTGTCCCCCAGCAGTGAAAGTGCAGTGTCCTGCCACTGAACTGCCAGGGAATTCTCTAGTCTGTATATTTTTAAAAAGACTTATCTGGGGCTTCCCTGGTGGTCCAGTGGGTAAGGATACCGCCTTGCAGTGCAAGGGGCGCCAGTTCGATCCCTGGCCTGGGAGGATCCCACATGCCGCGAGCAGCTGGACCGATGTGTCCAATTACCCAGCCTGGAGCTCTGGAGCGCATGCGCCCAGAGCCGGTGCTCTGCGACGAGAGAGGCCACTGCGGTGGGAGGCCCACACGGGTGAAAGAACAAAGATGGATGAAAAACAGATAAATGAAAGACCAATAGCAGTGGCCCCCCTGCCCACCACCCTCCCCCCAAAAAAAAGACTTATCTGTTTTTTTTATTTAGCCTGTGCTGGGTCTTTGTTGCTGCTTGTGGGTCTTTTGCAGGTGTGTTGAGTGGGAGTACCTCTCTAGATGTGATGTGGGGATTTCTCATTGCAGTAGCTTCTCTTTTTGCAGAGCACAGGCTTTTGGCACTTCAGTAGTTTCTGCTTACAAGCCCGAGAGCATGGGCTCATAGTTGTGGCATATGGACTTAGTTGCTCCGTGACATGTGAAATCTTCCCAGACCAGGGATTGAACGTGGGTCCCCTGCATTGGCAGGTGGGTTATTTGCCACTAAGCCACCAGGGAAGCCCCATATTTTTAATGCATCAAATTCAGCTGGTATTTCTTGAATTCTAGTAGCCTGGTAGGATGTTATGCTTAACTAGTTGATGGGGAAAAAAATGAACCAGATACAGTTTTTACACATATACTAATACTCAACTGAGGGAGATGATTATAAAAATAAATATAATAGGAGGCAGCCTGAGATACTAGAGTAGAGAGGAACACCAAGCTTTGGGAGAATACAGGGGAGAAGTTTTTTTTCTTATTAAGAGGATCTGAGAAAACTTCACTTGAATTGGTCTAGAAGGCTGCCTCAGTTCTTCACTGAGTAGGATTTGGGGGAAAGTACTGAGGTGGGTGCTATGAATGTCCAGGTATGTTCAAAGAGTGAACTATGTGGTGGATGTGTCCAGTGTTTAGAGGCAAGTAACACTTGGAGAAGCTTTGGACTTGTTGTGGAGGATCTCAAAGTCTATGACAAAATGTTTGGATTTTTCTCTCTTGTAAGTGGGGAACCTTTGAGGAATTTTGAACAGAGGAGTGGCCTGGTAGATCAGTGCTTTTGGACAAGCACTGGCCGTTGGGAAACATTAATCCCCTAATCAGTGCACTGCGGATCCTCTTCATCCGGAGGTTCCAGTCTGCTCTTGAGTCTCTCCGAATGTCCCTCTTGGTGAATAAGGGAGAGAGGGTCTGTATTCAGCAGATCTGCAGGTCGTTTTTGTATTTGGGAGATTTAAAGAGATGCAAACTTTCTGGCTCTTTTCCTTTCCCATCTCTGCTATCCCAGGATGCTAATGAGACCCAGGGAGAAAGTTTTGAAGATAAAGTGACCTCTGGATCCCTGATCACAGAATCTTAGGTGGGTCAGAGATTCCTGTCACTTTCTTGAAATTGTTTCTCAGATTTTAAGGGCCCTGGACTTTCATTTTTCTTTAACTTGACTTCCTGGATTGGATTTTTTTGGCCTATTCAAAGTCAGGCGGCGTGGACTGATTTCATAGGTGATTTCCCCACTAGGAGTAACCTTCTTGAAGAACCCGATTATATCTAGCAAACCTCTAGTCATTTATCCAACAAATTTTAAAATCATGTTTTATGTGTGTGTTTGTGATAAAGTATATAAAACAATTCTCTTTTTGACCATGCCATGTGACTTGCAGGATCTTAGCCTGACCAGGGATTGAACCTGGGGCCTCAGTCATGAAAGCCCAGGATCCTAACCACTGATCCACCAGGGAGTTTCCTGTGATTCTTGTTCTTAAACCTCACAATATGTCATCCAGGGGAAGGGTAAGCACTGTGAAACATTTAAAGCAATATTTTAAAATGAACGGAGTGAGATTCTGGTATTCTTGGAGACACATACATTTCATGAAAGACCTTTGAAAGACTTTTGAGAGAGGATCTTTGGTCATGTCCCGGAGCAGAAATGTAGATGAAAAGAGAAATGAGTACAGAAGCTGTTAACAGGTCACCAAGGGCGTAAATGAAATACACTGAGCAGAAAAGGCAGGAAAACTTCCAAGAGTCATACATTAGCTCAGTAGAAAGCCAGTGGCACTGGCAGCAGGCAAAGCTCTGTACAGCCAAACCCCAGAGCATAGGGAAACTCGAGAGAATTAGAGAGGCATCAGAGAAAACCAGTGTAGAAGGAGATATTAGAAAGCAGGAGAATTTTAAAGTAAAGTGATCTTAGCTTCTAAAATCACATGGTATAGTGTCTAGTCCCATGTCTTTAAGCTTGCTCAAATTCAGTTTTCTCCTTGGTTAAATGTGGATACTAGTGTCGACCTAAGAGGCCCAAAATACATTCCAGAATTATTTACAATACATAAAAAGCATTAAAAAAAAAGAAGCATTAGAATAATCTTCATACTTAATGACTTTGTTATTCTCACAGCTTTCTGGCTTCTGAGTTCTCTTCCCATTTGGTAATATTTAGAAAAATAACTGTCAAATGATTGATTTGCACAGATTGTTCACAGCAAGGCCTTGAACTTCCCAATGCAGTGTCTGCTTTGGTCAAAGAATCTTCCTTACGAGGCACAATTCATGGCCCCTCCAAAAATGTGCTATTCTCACATACTCATCTTACTAACAGAAATCTCCAGCAAAGGGTCTTACCTATGTAGAAATATCCTCATTAACCAGTTCTTTCATCCCAACCAGGTCCCTGTCTTGTCTTGTGGCCTTAGCTTCTTTTGGACCCTCCCCTTTCTCAAGTATTCCTACTTTTTATTATCCTTAAATTGCTATATACTGTTCTACGACCTTCTTTAATATAGTTCATGAGTATTTTGCCTTCAGCCAAATTGTGAGTTGGAAGAGACAACCTACAAGCTCCCTGCATTGCAATCCTCAGCCAAACATTTAAAGCAATATTTTAAAATGAACGGAGTGAGATTCTGGTATTCTTGGAGACACATACATTTCATGAAAGACCTTTGAAAGACTTTTGAGAGAGGATCTTTGGTCATGTCCCGGAGCAGAAATGTAGATGAAAAGAGAAATGAGTACAGAAGCTGTTAACAGGTCACCAAGGGCGTAAATGAAATACACTGAGCAGAAAAGGCAGGAAAACTTCCAAGAGTCATACATTAGCTCAGTAGAAAGCCAGTGGCACTGGCAGCAGGCAAAGCTCTGTACAGCCAAACCCCAGAGCATAGGGAAACTCGAGAGAATTAGAGAGGCATCAGAGAAAACCAGTGTAGAAGGAGATATTAGAAAGCAGGAGAATTTTAAAGTAAAGTGATCTTAGCTTCTAAAATCACATGGTATAGTGTCTAGTCCCATGTCTTTAAGCTTGCTCAAATTCAGTTTTCTCCTTGGTTAAATGTGGATACTAGTGTCGACCTAAGAGGCCCAAAATACATTCCAGAATTATTTACAATACATAAAAAGCATTAAAAAAAAAGAAGCATTAGAATAATCTTCATACTTAATGACTTTGTTATTCTCACAGCTTTCTGGCTTCTGAGTTCTCTTCCCATTTGGTAATATTTAGAAAAATAACTGTCAAATGATTGATTTGCACAGATTGTTCACAGCAAGGCCTTGAACTTCCCAATGCAGTGTCTGCTTTGGTCAAAGAATCTTCCTTACGAGGCACAATTCATGGCCCCTCCAAAAATGTGCTATTCTCACATACTCATCTTACTAACAGAAATCTCCAGCAAAGGGTCTTACCTATGTAGAAATATCCTCATTAACCAGTTCTTTCATCCCAACCAGGTCCCTGTCTTGTCTTGTGGCCTTAGCTTCTTTTGGACCCTCCCCTTTCTCAAGTATTCCTACTTTTTATTATCCTTAAATTGCTATATACTGTTCTACGACCTTCTTTAATATAGTTCATGAGTATTTTGCCTTCAGCCAAATTGTGAGTTGGAAGAGACAACCTACAAGCTCCCTGCATTGCTTGTAACCTCCAGCAGAGAGTCAGCCAAACAGTTTTCAAGAGAGTGTCCATAGGACAAGCGAAGGCTTAATGACAGAGAGATCTCCTTCTAGCCTTTCTCATGTCAGACATGGTCTCCCACATGTGGCAGCCTTTCTCATGCAGACAGGCTGACCTAGACCTATCTGACCCAAAGAGAATCTCTGCTAAGGGCTATTTCTCCACCTCTGTGATAGATTTGCTAAAAGGTGGGGGTGGGGAGGTTGTCCAGGAAAGCTTGGCTACAACCTCATATCACATAAACAAGGTTATAAAAACTTCCTGACTCTGGCTAAAAAGGAACATATTAGATGTTCTAGGAACTGTTGACCTTCAAGGACATATCCGTGGACTTCACCCAGGAGGAGTGGGGGCAGCTGACACCTGCTCACTGGAACCTGTACCAAGGCTCATTGGCTTTGCAGATCTCTACTTTATAAAGTTCTTGATGTTTCTGGACAAGCCAATCCTCAGTAGTCACACTCGAGGTGGACAAGGGTTTCTTGGCCTCCAAGTGGTCATTCAGGCACTTCAGATTGCACAGGTTCTCAATCCCCACACTTTTGTGCTGGTTACCGTGACAATTGGTACAGGAATCAGGCTTGAGAAGCCAATCATTCACATTATAGGACTCCTGGAACACCTGGAACAAGAGCTTAAACTTCTCACTGGTTTCACAGCTGCTGTTCCCAGGCTTCTCAAGACTATGGGATTCCTGGGGAGCCACCAGCCAATCAGAAATATCATCTCATCGTGACCAAGAGGCTCTAGATCTCCAACCTTTCAATTTCAATGGAGTAAGAACTGGTAGTAGAATAGCAGTTACACTTTTGGTAACTTGGTTTTTCAGAAACTTCCTGTTGCCGACCCTTGTGGACCCAGTTTTCCAAGCCCTTTAAGTTGCCCCAGACATTATTGAAGAAATTGCAGGCTCTAGCAGAAGTCTGACTGTTTTCCAAGGTCTACTTTTGAGTGAGCCATTCCTGGAGATTGGTGCTGGGCAGGTAAGGAGCCTGATGACCAATCGCGGTTTTGCTTCCAAGGAGCTACTTGCTGAGAGGGACAACTGTGGTGCTGGATGCTGACTTCTGCTCTGGCAATGGGATAAAGCCTCTTTTCTCTAGGAAGGACCCAATATTTGCTGAACTAGCATGAGCCATCAGGTGTTCAGGAATTTGAATGGTCTTGAGACCCAAATGTGATTGCCTGCCTCAGGGCAGTTATGTTGGCTTCAGAGAGTAGGGCAGTTGAATCGTCAGGTTTGAGGGTCAAACTGCCCTGTCTTTCCAGGCATGCTGAGACTTGATTGGCTAGGACTTTATTTTGGGGGCACTCCAGCTGATAAATAAGACAGCTGAACTGGCCCAGTAACCAGTAGAGCTGTGGGCCTGCTGCTGAAATGTCTCCTCTTTAAGCCGATAGATGAGATCTATCTGTTCATATGGCCAAATTTCACGGCTTCGAAGGCATTTCAGGTGGCGACTCATGCAGCTGTGAATCTGGGCTTTGACCTCTCGCAAGTTAGCTTTAGTTTGCTGCTCAGCCTGGAGAACTCCACCAATAGCAAGCTCCAAGTCCCTGCGTGCATCACAACACCTCAAAAGGGGTTCTGTGTTACTGGAGCAGTCACTCTGGTCCTGTGAGGTACTCATTCTGCACCTTGTTCCACCTCCGAGGGTCGCTCAGGAATCAGGCTTGAGAAGCCAATCATTCACATTATAGGACTCCTGGAACACCTGGAACAAGAGCTTAAACTTCTCACTGGTTTCACAGCTGCTGTTCCCAGGCTTCTCAAGACTATGGGATTCCTGGGGAGCCACCAGCCAATCAGAAATATCATCTCATCGTGACCAAGAGGCTCTAGATCTCCAACCTTTCAATTTCAATGGAGTAAGAACTGGTAGTAGAATAGCAGTTACACTTTTGGTAACTTGGTTTTTCAGAAACTTCCTGTTGCCGACCCTTGTGGACCCAGTTTTCCAAGCCCTTTAAGTTGCCCCAGACATTATTGAAGAAATTGCAGGCTCTAGCAGAAGTCTGACTGTTTTCCAAGGTCTACTTTTGAGTGAGCCATTCCTGGAGATTGGTGCTGGGCAGGTAAGGAGCCTGATGACCAATCGCGGTTTTGCTTCCAAGGAGCTACTTGCTGAGAGGGACAACTGTGGTGCTGGATGCTGACTTCTGCTCTGGCAATGGGATAAAGCCTCTTTTCTCTAGGAAGGACCCAATATTTGCTGAACTAGCATGAGCCATCAGGTGTTCAGGAATTTGAATGGTCTTGAGACCCAAATGTGATTGCCTGCCTCAGGGCAGTTATGTTGGCTTCAGAGAGTAGGGCAGTTGAATCGTCAGGTTTGAGGGTCAAACTGCCCTGTCTTTCCAGGCATGCTGAGACTTGATTGGCTAGGACTTTATTTTGGGGGCACTCCAGCTGATAAATAAGACAGCTGAACTGGCCCAGTAACCAGTAGAGCTGTGGGCCTGCTGCTGAAATGTCTCCTCTTTAAGCCGATAGATGAGATCTATCTGTTCATATGGCCAAATTTCACGGCTTCGAAGGCATTTCAGGTGGCGACTCATGCAGCTGTGAATCTGGGCTTTGACCTCTCGCAAGTTAGCTTTAGTTTGCTGCTCAGCCTGGAGAACTCCACCAATAGCAAGCTCCAAGTCCCTGCGTGCATCACAACACCTCAAAAGGGGTTCTGTGTTACTGGAGCAGTCACTCTGGTCGTGCGAGGTACTCATTCAGCACCCTGTTCCACCTCCGAGGGTCGCTTCAGGAGTTCCGAGGAGGCCTTAACCTGTAAGAGATGTGGCCCGACTCCAGCCAAGGGCCAAAAGCAGTCCTGTGTGATTTTGATGAGCAGAAGGGCAGGGTAAGTATGCTCACTGATTATTATATATGTTTTTCCGTGTTTCTGTGGTCTTAGATTTCCCAGGAATTTGGGTTTCTCTGATTGCTTCCTTTAGTGAAAAGCATGACCATCCTTTTCTCTATCTACAGTCTGTGCCTCAGTGATTTCACATGGTCTTATAATCTTTTCTCCCATTTTGTATAGGAAAACACTGAAGATCTGAGGGGACAAATGATATGCCCAAGGTTACACAGCTAAGCAGTTGAAATTCTGGATGGCTTAAACTGTCAGGATGGGAACTGGGCTGTGTGTGACATTCATATGTCTTCAATTTTTTCCATGAGATGTCTTTATGAAAATATATGGGGCTTCCCTGGTGGTCCAGTGGGTAAAGAGTCCACCTTGCAGTGTAAGGGGCTCTGGTTCGATCCGTAGCCTGGGAAAATCTCACATGCCACGGAGCGGCTGGACCGGTGTGTCCAATTACGGGCCAGTGCTCTGGTGCGCGTGTGCTCAGAGCTGGTGTTCTGCTACAGGAGAGGCCACTGCAATGGGAGGCCCACACAGGCCAAAGAGCACAGATGGATGAAAATAAGTAAATGAAAAATCAATAGAAGAGGGCCCCCCCAAAAGAAAATATATCTACTTGATTTCCAAACACAGGTGAGTTTTCTCTGTTTACCTTTATTTTCCTAAGTTTCTTTTCAAAATATGTATGTTGAAGTCCTAACATTCAATGTGATGGTATTTGGAAAAGAGGGGTTTGGGGAGGTAAGTAGGATTACATGAGTTCACAAAAGTGGGATCTTCATAATGTGACTAGTGCCCTTATGAGAAGAGACACCAGAAAACAAACTCTCTCTTTCCTTCTGTTGCTAACACACTGTCTTAGTCTGTTCTGGTTGTTCTAACAAAAAAATATCCTAGATTGGGTGGCTTATTTACAGCAGAAATTTATTGCTCACAGTTTTGGAGCTGAAAGTCTAAGGTCCAGATACCATCAAGGTCAGATTCTGGGGATCCTCTTCTAGATTGCAGACTGCCAACTCCCCACTTCTCCCTGTGTCCTCACATGGTGGAAGGGGTTAGGGAGCCCTGTGGATTCTTTTTAAGGTCACTAATCTCATTCACGAGGGTCCCACCCTCCTGACCTAAGTATCTCCCAAATGCCCCACTTCTTAACTACCATCAATTGGGTAGTTTCATAAATTGAAATTAGGGTCTAAATTTATGAATTTGGAAGGGACACAAACATTTAGACCATTGCACAGTCAAATTTATGTTTTGAACTTCAAACTCAGCACTTCAGACTCAATTCTAAGTGCATACTTGACTCTTAAGATATGTATTGGGCATCTCAAATTTAATAAATCATTTCTGAACTTGCTCTACCTCCACTATTTCCTGTCTCAGTAAATGGGAACATTCAATTCCCCAATCAAAATCATCCTTGACACCTCTTTCTCTAATAGTTCATTCGATCTATCAGAAAATTCTCAGTTCTATCTTTAAAATATATCTTGCTTACCACCTCCACTGCTACACCTGGTCCAGTTCACTGTTTTTTAATATATGGATTATTACACACTTGCATACCCCACAGTTTATTCTATAGGTAACTTCTGCATGAATTATGTTCTTACTATGATTTGCCTCAAACTACACAGTACTCTTTGCTGCTCACTGCATGTCTAGCATACATCTTTACCTTCTTCTAAGATGCTCTTTCTCCAGGTATCATTGTGGTTTATTTCCTGACTTCTTTTTTTGGGGTGGGGGGCAGGTTGGGAAGGGAGTGGGGGTGGGCTACTTCTATTGGTCTTTCATTTATCTATTTTCATCCATCTTTGTTCTTTGGCCCATGTGGGCCTCCCATCACAGTGGCCTCTGTCATCGCACAGCACTGGCTCTGGGCGCATGCGCTCCAGAGCTCCGGGCTTGGTAATTGGACACATCGGTCCAGCCGCTCTGCGGCACATGGGATCTTCCCAGGCCAGGGATTGAATCAGCGCCCCTTGCACTGCAAGGTGGTGTCCTTATCCACTGGACCACCAGGGAAGCCCTATTTTCTGACTTCTTTCAGGTATCTGGTCAAGTAACATCTCATCAGAGAAACATTCCTGAATTACCTTGTATAAAATAACTCCCCACTCATAGCTATTCTCTTTGGGGCTGATTATATTTTATTACTCTTTTTTCTCATCTTTACACATTTGAAGATTGATACTCTACTTCTTTTAGCAGTTACCCTGAACATCATAACATGCACTTTTAGAAACTTTTATTAAATTATGATATTCATACAGAAAGGAATTATGATATTCATACAGAAAGATATATATAAAGATTAATATCCTTAGACCATTGCACAGTCAAATTTATGTTTTGAACTTCAAACTCAGCACTTCAGACTCAATTCTAAGTGCATACTTGACTCTTAAGATATGTATTGGGCATCTCAAATTTAATAAATCATTTCTGAACTTGCTCTACCTCCACTATTTCCTGTCTCAGTAAATGGGAACATTCAATTCCCCAATCAAAATCATCCTTGACACCTCTTTCTCTAATAGTTCATTCGATCTATCAGAAAATTCTCAGTTCTATCTTTAAAATATATCTTGCTTACCACCTCCACTGCTACACCTGGTCCAGTTCACTGTTTTTTAATATATGGATTATTACACACTTGCATACCCCACAGTTTATTCTATAGGTAACTTCTGCATGAATTATGTTCTTACTATGATTTGCCTCAAACTACACAGTACTCTTTGCTGCTCACTGCATGTCTAGCATACATCTTTACCTTCTTCTAAGATGCTCTTTCTCCAGGTATCATTGTGGTTTATTTCCTGACTTCTTTTTTTGGGGTGGGGGGCAGGTTGGGAAGGGAGTGGGGGTGGGCTACTTCTATTGGTCTTTCATTTATCTATTTTCATCCATCTTTGTTCTTTGGCCCATGTGGGCCTCCCATCACAGTGGCCTCTGTCATCGCACAGCACTGGCTCTGGGCGCATGCGCTCCAGAGCTCCGGGCTTGGTAATTGGACACATCGGTCCAGCCGCTCTGCGGCACATGGGATCTTCCCAGGCCAGGGATTGAATCAGCGCCCCTTGCACTGCAAGGTGGTGTCCTTATCCACTGGACCACCAGGGAAGCCCTATTTTCTGACTTCTTTCAGGTATCTGGTCAAGTAACATCTCATCAGAGAAACATTCCTGAATTACCTTGTATAAAATAACTCCCCACTCATAGCTATTCTCTTTGGGGCTGATTATATTTTATTACTCTTTTTTCTCATCTTTACACATTTGAAGATTGATACTCTACTTCTTTTAGCAGTTACCCTGAACATCATAACATGCACTTTTAGAAACTTTTATTAAATTATGATATTCATACAGAAAGGATATATATAAAGATTAATATCTTGATGAATCTTTAAGATGACTCACATTGCTGGCAAGTCAATGCTGGTTATTTAGCTGGCTTTGCTAGAAGCAATCAGAATATGCAAGGCAGAAGTGGCCAAGGAGAATGGCTTCAGGAAAAACAAATCCCACTGAGAGCTGAAGTTTTGACTTCCGAAGCTGTGGTATTTTGCTGTAGCAAATTAATACATGCCTTTAAGAACACTATATGTATTTTGTTTTCTGAGGTGGGTTGCTATAAAGACAGCAGCCCACTATTGCTAGAAAGAGGACAATGGCCAGTCCTCCTCTAGCCCCCTCTCCATACACTGCCTCCTTTATCTTCATAGTCCTTACCATCACTGAGGGTAAGGAATTACCTCTTTTTTTTGATGTGGGTGGGGAGGGGTGGGGGTGGAGAACGCGTGTAAGGGAGGGAAGCGGATGGATGGGCCATTTCTATTGATCCTTCATTTATCTATTTTCATCTATCTTTGTTCTTTGGCCCGTGTGGGCCTCCCATCACAGTGGCCTCTGTTGTTGCAGAGCACCGGCTCTGGGCTCATGCGCTCCAGAGCTCCGGCTTGGTAGTTGGACACATTGGTCCAGTCGCTCCCCGGCACGTGGGATCTTCCCAGGTCAGGGATTGAACCAGCCCCCCTTGCACTGCAAGGCGGACTCCTTACCCACTGGACCACCAGGGAAGCCCCAGTAATTACCTCTTTATTGTTCTATATACCGTGGATTGAAGAAAAGTGTACAGCCTAAAAGATGCGAGTTAAGTTTTATTTAGGGACCTTAGTGAGAACTGTACCCCGGGAGACCTCCTCTCAGAAAGCTCTGAGGAACTGCTCAAAAGAGGAAAGGGAGGAGCCAGGATACATAGGAAGTTTTGCTGAAGAAAATCCTGTAATCAAACATTAAATAATACTGTTAATCACAAAAACCTTTCAGGTATCTGGTCAAGTAACATCTCATCAGAGAAACATTCCTGAATTACCTTGTATAAAATAACTCCCCACTCATAGCTATTCTCTTTGGGGCTGATTATATTTTATTACTCTTTTTTCTCATCTTTACACATTTGAAGATTGATACTCTACTTCTTTTAGCAGTTACCCTGAACATCATAACATGCACTTTTAGAAACTTTTATTAAATTATGATATTCATACAGAAAGGATATATATAAAGATTAATATCTTGATGAATCTTTAAGATGACTCACATTGCTGGCAAGTCAATGCTGGTTATTTAGCTGGCTTTGCTAGAAGCAATCAGAATATGCAAGGCAGAAGTGGCCAAGGAGAATGGCTTCGGGAAAAAACAAATCCCACTGAGAGCTGAAGTTTTGACTTCCGAAGCTGTGGTATTTTGCTGTAGCAAATTAATACATGCCTTTAAGAACACTATATGTATTTTGTTTTCTGAGGTGGGTTGCTATAAAGACAGCAGCCCACTATTGCTAGAAAGAGGACAATGGCCAGTCCTCCTCTAGCCCCCTCTCCATACACTGCCTCCTTTATCTTCATAGTCCTTACCATCACTGAGGGTAAGGAATTACCTCTTTTTGATGGGGTGGGGAGGGGTGGGGGGTGGAGAAGGCGGGTTAGGGAGGGAAGCGGATGGATGGGCCACTTCTATTGGTCTTTCATTTATCTATTTTCATCTATCTTTGTTCTTTGGCCCGTGTGGGCCTCCCATCACAGTGGCCTCTGTTGCCGCAGAGCACCGGCTCTGGGCGCATGAGCTCCAGAGCTCCGGCTTGGTAATTGGACACATCGGTCCAGCCGCTCTGCGGCACGTGGGATCTTCCCAGGCCAGGGATCGAACCGGCGCCCCTTGCACTGCAAGGCGGTATCCTTACCCACTGGACCACCAGGGAAGCCCCAGTAATTACCTCTTTATTGTTCTATATACCGTGGATTGAAGAAAAGTGTACAGCCTAAAAGATGCGAGTTAAGTTTTATTTAGGGACCTTAGTGAGAACTGTACCCCGGGAGACCTCCTCTCAGAAAGCTCTGAGGAACTGCTCAAAAGAGGAAAGGGAGGAGCCAGGATACATAGGAAGTTTTGCTGAAGAAAATCCTGTAATCAAACATTAAATAATACTGTTAATCACAAAAACCTGGTATCTCATGTTAATAATTTTACTGCTTTTCTCTATATGGAAAGATGCAAGAATCTGGGCTCATTGAAATTATTCCTTTGATTTGCATCTTAACTATCTACAGTCAGTAGCCAGAGGGCAGAATGTTTCCTATTTGTCTCCATCCTGAATTCCCCTCAGGGCACACCACCCATGAGGTCTACAGTGACTGATGGCTTGATGGTGGGCAATTTTATTATCTGTTTAATTTCCCCAGAATTAAGATCCAAGAAAGCAGCGGCTGAGTTTTGATAATGGTATCTCCCCAGGTGGGCTTCCCTAGTGGCTCAAACAGCAAAGAATCTACCTGCAATGAGGGACACCCCTGCTGGATTCCTGGGTCAGGAAGATCCCCTGAAGAAGCACATGGCAACCCACTCCAGTATTCTTGCCTGGAAAAAGAATGTGCATTCTTCCCATGGACAGAGGAGTCTGGCAGGTCCATGGGGTTGCAAAGAATCAGACATGACCAAGTGACTAACACTTTCATCTTCCTAGATGACTGCAGCCATGAAATTAAGAGACGCTTGATTCTTGGAAGAAAAGCTATGACCAACCTAGACAATGTATTAAAAAGAGACATAGCTTTGCTGACAAAGGTCTGTACAGTTAAAGTTACAACTTTCCCAGTAGTCATCTATGGATGTGAGAGTTGGACCATAAAGAAGGCTGAACACCAAAGAGTTGATGCTTTAGAACTGTGGTGCTGGAGAAGATTCTTAAAGAGTCCCTAGGACAGCAAGGAGATCAAACCAGTCAATCCTAAAGGAAAACAACCCTGAATATTCATTGGAAGGACTGATGCTGAAGCTGAGGCTCCAATAATTTGGTCACCTGATGCGAAGACCCTGATGCTGGAAAAGTGTACAGCCTAAAAGATGCGAGTTAAGTTTTATTTAGGGACCTTAGTGAGAACTGTACCCCGGGAGACCTCCTCTCAGAAAGCTCTGAGGAACTGCTCAAAAGAGGAAAGGGAGGAGCCAGGATACATAGGAAGTTTTGCTGAAGAAAATCCTGTAATCAAACATTAAATAATACTGTTAATCACAAAAACCTGGTATCTCATGTTAATAATTTTACTGCTTTTCTCTATATGGAAAGATGCAAGAATCTGGGCTCATTGAAATTATTCCTTTGATTTGCATCTTAACTATCTACAGTCAGTAGCCAGAGGGCAGAATGTTTCCTATTTGTCTCCATCCTGAATTCCCCTCAGGGCACACCACCCATGAGGTCTACAGTGACTGATGGCTTGATGGTGGGCAATTTTATTATCTGTTTAATTTCCCCAGAATTAAGATCCAAGAAAGCAGCGGCTGAGTTTTGATAATGGTATCTCCCCAGGTGGGCTTCCCTAGTGGCTCAAACAGCAAAGAATCTACCTGCAATGAGGGACACCCCTGCTGGATTCCTGGGTCAGGAAGATCCCCTGAAGAAGCACATGGCAACCCACTCCAGTATTCTTGCCTGGAAAAAGAATGTGCATTCTTCCCATGGACAGAGGAGTCTGGCAGGTCCATGGGGTTGCAAAGAATCAGACATGACCAAGTGACTAACACTTTCATCTTCCTAGATGACTGCAGCCATGAAATTAAGAGACGCTTGATTCTTGGAAGAAAAGCTATGACCAACCTAGACAATGTATTAAAAAGAGACATAGCTTTGCTGACAAAGGTCTGTACAGTTAAAGTTACAACTTTCCCAGTAGTCATCTATGGATGTGAGAGTTGGACCATAAAGAAGGCTGAACACCAAAGAGTTGATGCTTTAGAACTGTGGTGCTGGAGAAGATTCTTAAAGAGTCCCTAGGACAGCAAGGAGATCAAACCAGTCAATCCTAAAGGAAAACAACCCTGAATATTCATTGGAAGGACTGATGCTGAAGCTGAGGCTCCAATAATTTGGTCACCTGATGCGAAGACCCTGATGCTGGAAAAGACTGAGGGCAGGAGGAGAAGGGCGGGGGCGAAGAGGATGAGATGGTTGGATGGCATCATCTACTCAGTGGACGCGGATTGGAGCAAACTCGGAGAGATCGTGAAGGACAAGGAAGCCCGGCGTGGGGCAGTCCATGGGGTCGCAAAGAATTGAACACGACTGAGTGACTGAACAACGACAAATCTCCCCAGTGTGGAACAATGTTTGGCAGACCTAGATGTTCAAAAGATAGCTGAAGAATAAATGAATGAAAGACAGAGAAAGGGCTTCCGCACGGGAAGAACTGGGCGGGCCACCTACTCTCTTGAGACGGCTGCCAGGAAACAGGCGGTCAGCCTGGCGGCCGCTGCCCAAGATCGGGCAGTCCTAGGGGCGTGCTTTCCCAGGCCTGCTCCGAAGAATCTGGGTTCCAAGGTTTCAGGAGCGCCTGCTTCCCCGGAGAGGGCGGGATTCTCGCCTCTCCCGGTGGGCGGAGCCGGCGGCGGGGCGTGCAGAGACGCCGGAAGACGCGCGGGATACGGGGTTGGTAGCCCTGCGGCGGCTTCGGGGGCAGCACCCGGGACCCACCAGGGCCGGGCGTGGGCGACCCGAGGCGTGGGTAACGGCGCTTCGCGACGGCGGCGGCCCCGGGACACCCAAGCTGAGGGCCAGGAGGCGGGGCGCCGGTGGGCCTGGCCAGTGCCGCCCGGCCGGCATCAAAGCAGCGGCCGGCGAGCTGTAACCTAGCACGGGTCTGCGGGAAGCCGGTTCAGGGCACCCTCGCCTTGCGGCCCCCAGAGCCCAGCATCTGGGGGTGCGACTGGGAAAGAAGGTCTTGGAGGATCAGTGGGTTGATCTGGTGCCCGCAGCACCCGCCCTAGGCCGCCTCTGAGGAATTTGAAAAAGAGCCCAGGTCCGGTCCGAAGGCCAGTAGTCCTTTGGGCTTCCTAAGGAAGCCTGCAGGAATATTGGGCGTTTTTTTTTTTTTTTTTTTAAAAGATCATTGCGTTGGGTGGGGATGTGGTTTGTCTATAGAAGGCTGGGAAAGAACAAAATCTCTTACCGGCTGATGCTGGAAAAGACTGAGGGTCACCTGATGCGAAGACCCTGATGCTGGAAAAGACTGAGGGCAGGAGGAGAAGGGCGGGGGCGAAGAGGATGAGATGGTTGGATGGCATCATCTACTCAGTGGACGCGGATTGGAGCAAACTCGGAGAGATCGTGAAGGACAAGGAAGCCCGGCGTGGGGCAGTCCATGGGGTCGCAAAGAATTGAACACGACTGAGTGACTGAACAACGACAAATCTCCCCAGTGTGGAACAATGTTTGGCAGACCTAGATGTTCAAAAGATAGCTGAAGAATAAATGAATGAAAGACAGAGAAAGGGCTTCCGCACGGGAAGAACTGGGCGGGCCACCTACTCTCTTGAGACGGCTGCCAGGAAACAGGCGGTCAGCCTGGCGGCCGCTGCCCAAGATCGGGCAGTCCTAGGGGCGTGCTTTCCCAGGCCTGCTCCGAAGAATCTGGGTTCCAAGGTTTCAGGAGCGCCTGCTTCCCCGGAGAGGGCGGGATTCTCGCCTCTCCCGGTGGGCGGAGCCGGCGGCGGGGCGTGCAGAGACGCCGGAAGACGCGCGGGATACGGGGTTGGTAGCCCTGCGGCGGCTTCGGGGGCAGCACCCGGGACCCACCAGGGCCGGGCGTGGGCGACCCGAGGCGTGGGTAACGGCGCTTCGCGACGGCGGCGGCCCCGGGACACCCAAGCTGAGGGCCAGGAGGCGGGGCGCCGGTGGGCCTGGCCAGTGCCGCCCGGCCGGCATCAAAGCAGCGGCCGGCGAGCTGTAACCTAGCACGGGTCTGCGGGAAGCCGGTTCAGGGCACCCTCGCCTTGCGGCCCCCAGAGCCCAGCATCTGGGGGTGCGACTGGGAAAGAAGGTCTTGGAGGATCAGTGGGTTGATCTGGTGCCCGCAGCACCCGCCCTAGGCCGCCTCTGAGGAATTTGAAAAAGAGCCCAGGTCCGGTCCGAAGGCCAGTAGTCCTTTGGGCTTCCTAAGGAAGCCTGCAGGAATATTGGGCGTTTTTTTTTTTTTTTTTTTAAAAGATCATTGCGTTGGGTGGGGATGTGGTTTGTCTATAGAAGGCTGGGAAAGAACAAAATCTCTTACCGGCCCTTCTCTAAAGAGATACCCTGTGGAGCTGAAAGCCTCAAGAACTGGCTCTCTCACGCCCCCATCTCTGGTCCTACCGTCGTCGAAGGCCGGTCTGGTGAGTAGGAAGCTACCTTGCCCATGTCTGCAGTCTCTTTAAGTCCGAGAGAGGCATGTCTAGGAGTAGTGAGAAGGGCCATCCTCTCAGCGAAGCTTCTCTGTCGTTAACCTTTTAATAAGTAAGATTGGAAAGTATCTACACTTGGGTAACAAACCATTTGACTTTTTATGCATTGAGGGGGCAGGATATATTCCATATGCTCCCTTTCAGCTCCTTTCTCTGTATCAGTCACAGCTGAACCCAAGACGCCACATGCCCTGCCCCACAAAATTCAAAAAGTCGGGCCTGCTCCCTTTTCAGGGAGCTAGGACTAGGATTGTTCTTGGGAACCAAATGCATTGTACTTAGTCACTGTCAAGGCACCTGTTAAGATGCTGTGGGTTCAAGGAGACGATGGATTTGGGCTTTTTCCAAAATTTCCTGCTAGGAGCAGTTCTGCGATAGTCCTCAATATATTCGGATTACTGTATTTGAGATACTTGAACTTTAAATTCCGATCTGTAATTGTTTTAAAAATAACTTTAAAAAGTAGTACTGTGATTGCTCATTAAAGCAAAAGATTTATTAAGGTACTGTATGTCCAACATTATTATAACCCTACAAAGTACACCTCTCATCATCTTCTTTTTCTACATGATGAAACTAAAACTCAGAGAATTGAAATGTCTCATGAGAGCTTTCTGATGGATAAACTTAAGGTGAAGTTTGAGAGAGGGACGAGTCTAACCTTTGCATCTGAGTGTTTCCAGTAGAGTAGGTTTAAATTAAGGTTCAAATCTCCATGTTCAAGGCATATAAGATATCCTATTTAAGTGAACACCCTCCATTTAAAATCGACAGTATGTTGTTATAAGTCAGATTGCTTAAACACATTCATGGATATGAACTAAAATAGGGAACAGTGCTTGAACACTTCAGTGTTTCAGTAAATGCTTCAGTGACTCATAGAAAGTTCCCCTGGAGTATAGTGTGTGTTGTATCTTATCATTGGCTTAAATTTGATGGGGCTTCCCTGGTGGCTCACACAGTAAAGAATCTACCTGCAATGTAGGAGACCTGGATTCAGTCCCTGGGTTGGGAAGAGTCCCTGGAGAAGGAATTGACTACCCATTCCAGTGTTCTTGCCTGGAGAATTCTGTGGACAGAAGAGCCTGGCGGGCTACAGTCCACGAGGTCACGGAGTCAGACACAACTAAGCGAATGACACTACTACCAGAGCTTTTACGTGCACTTGTGAGGAGTCTCACCAAGGCAGTCTGATTTCTAAGCTTGCCCTCTTAATTCTCAAGTCTGTATCCAAGCAGAAGATGCATGCAACTAACAAAGAGGGAAATTTGTATCTCTGGTATTTTGTGTCATTGGCTATTTGTGAAAATGTATATGGAACTGGAAATTAGAGCTGTGTGCAAACCATTGATTATACTTATTTCCACACTGATGCTGTCTTTGTTTCTGCAGTTTTAAATATGTTTCTGTAAGTTCTGGAGTTGTATCTGTATGATCAGTTTTCTGGATCCCTCCTCCCTGCCTTTTGCTCCTCTGGAAGAATATGAAGAGGCATATCCTCAGACCTACTCATCCGGCCACCCCTCAAGCAGGCAAGCCTTAATTTAAGAGAGGAATCATTTTTCAGAGCTGTGAAAGCCACATCAGTCTCTTTTTGGTGCTGCAGGGACACGTGAGACTCCTGAGGGCAGGGAACTGTGATCACAGGAGGACCACACAACTGGGAGGCATCGCAGCAGAGGTTCTGGCCGTTTCCTCACCAGAAGTAGACAAGGCATCATTATGCTGCAGCAGCTTCTGATCACCCTGCCCACCGAGGCCAGCACCTGGGTGAAGTTGCACCATCCAGAGAAGGCCAAGGAGGGGGCGCCTCTGTGGGAAGATGTGACCAAGATGTTTGAAGGAGGAGGTGAGAGAAGCCTGATGGAGTGAGGGAATGGAGGAAGAGGAAGGGTTTGCAGTCTGCTTGGGAAAAGATAGGTACACGTGTCATTGAGGTGGTCTATAGAAGAGAAGGTTGAGAGAAAGTAGGTCCTTGGGGCTTATGCTTATAATTTTTGGGAAGGGGATAACATTTTCTGTGCAAGAAAATGTTGGGTTCTCAGCACTGGATCCCTGCAACATGTGCTCCGTTTCGCTCCCATCACCTGTCCTCAAGCAGACACAGGACAGAAGACAGAATTCGGGTGTGCCCCGCCAGTGACTCCTATGTCTATGGGTGATTTACAGACGTTCAGGGCAAAGGTTTCTACCCACTTAAAAAAGCCCTTTCGTGGTTTTCCTTGATAAGTTTCGGTCATTTTAGTCCCAAACAAATATTTCTCTTTCTTTTTGCCTCCCACTAAGAAGAAGGAATGGGATGCTTGGTTGCTCTCATTTTACCTTGAACTGTATGAGTTCCGTGGTAAACAGGTCCAAGGTTACACAGTATTGGTTGGTCAGGTCAGGATGGATAGATGGACAGAGGAGTTCTTATATCTCGTGGTCTCTTAGTTCATATCTTTCTGTAACATTACAAATATACCCTATATTTGTGTATTCTAGCTCTGTCAAGGAGGGACTTTGTTAAGCATCTTGATGGATGGAAAAATGAATTATGATCTCTAATGCTAAGTATTCATTGATGGAGATAGACACATACCTGAATCGAAAGACTAGAAAGTAGCCTGGGTACATTTTATGGTCAAATTATTTTGGAAGACAAGAGACAGGAAAATTCTTCTGATTGTATTTCTCAGAGAAACTTTCATAAAGTAGAAAGCAATGAATTGGACGCTAAATGATGTGTATGTTTTTTATGGAAGAATTACAGAAGTGGGGACCTTAAAGAATGGTTCAGAGAAAGGAGACTATTCTAGTCTAACTGAGGGTTAAGAGTGGGGTCAGTGCATGTGTCCCACAGATAAAGGGTGGTGGTTAGAGGAAACTAATGCTGAGAAAATGTGCTTCAGGCAGATTGTAGAGTTCCATGAAGTCTATGGAAGTGTTTGGGTTTTTCTTTCTTGTAAGTGGGGAACCTCTGAGGATTTTTGAACACAGGAATAGCCTGGTAGGTCAGTGCTTTGGGACCAGCATAGGCCATTGGGAAATATTAATCCCCTAATCAATGCACTGCAGATCCTCCTCATGAGGAGACTCTAGTCTGCTCTTGAGTCATTCTGAATGGCCCTCTTTGTGAATGTTTTAAGTGAGGGGCTGTATTCAGCAGGTCTGCAGGAGGTTTTTCTGTTTAGGGATTGGGGAAGATGCAAAATTTCTGGCTCTTTTCCTTCCTCAGCTCTGCTATCCGAGGATGCTGATGAGACCCAGGGACAAAGTTTAAAGGGTGAATTGATCGCCAGTGCCCCAACAACAGACTCTCAGGTGGGTTGGAGTTTCCTGTCATTTTCTTGACATGATTTTTGTTTTTAAGATTATAACTTGCCCTGGGGGGTTTTTGGGTGTTAAAAAGCCCTTTCGTGGTTTTCCTTGATAAGTTTCGGTCATTTTAGTCCCAAACAAATATTTCTCTTTCTTTTTGCCTCCCACTAAGAAGAAGGAATGGGATGCTTGGTTGCTCTCATTTTACCTTGAACTGTATGAGTTCCGTGGTAAACAGGTCCAAGGTTACACAGTATTGGTTGGTCAGGTCAGGATGGATAGATGGACAGAGGAGTTCTTATATCTCGTGGTCTCTTAGTTCATATCTTTCTGTAACATTACAAATATACCCTATATTTGTGTATTCTAGCTCTGTCAAGGAGGGACTTTGTTAAGCATCTTGATGGATGGAAAATGAATTATGATCTCTAATGCTAAGTATTCATTGATGGAGATAGACACATACCTGAATCGAAAGACTAGAAAGTAGCCTGGGTACATTTTATGGTCAAATTATTTTGGAAGACAAGAGACAGGAAAATTCTTCTGATTGTATTTCTCAGAGAAACTTTCATAAAGTAGAAAGCAATGAATTGGACGCTAAATGATGTGTATGTTTTTTATGGAAGAATTACAGAAGTGGGGACCTTAAAGAATGGTTCAGAGAAAGGAGACTATTCTAGTCTAACTGAGGGTTAAGAGTGGGGTCAGTGCATGTGTCCCACAGATAAAGGGTGGTGGTTAGAGGAAACTAATGCTGAGAAAATGTGCTTCAGGCAGATTGTAGAGTTCCATGAAGTCTATGGAAGTGTTTGGGTTTTTCTTTCTTGTAAGTGGGGAACCTCTGAGGATTTTTGAACACAGGAATAGCCTGGTAGGTCAGTGCTTTGGGACCAGCATAGGCCATTGGGAAATATTAATCCCCTAATCAATGCACTGCAGATCCTCCTCATGAGGAGACTCTAGTCTGCTCTTGAGTCATTCTGAATGGCCCTCTTTGTGAATGTTTTAAGTGAGGGGCTGTATTCAGCAGGTCTGCAGGAGGTTTTTCTGTTTAGGGGATTGGGGAAGATGCAAAATTTCTGGCTCTTTTCCTTCCTCAGCTCTGCTATCCGAGGATGCTGATGAGACCCAGGGACAAAGTTTAAAGGGTGAATTGATCGCCAGTGCCCCAACAACAGACTCTCAGGTGGGTTGGAGTTTCCTGTCATTTTCTTGACATGATTTTTGTTTTTTAAGATTATAACTTGCCCTTTTCTGGGGAGTTGGTTATATTGAGGCTAACGATTTAACCAGGGAACTCAGTGCAAGTTGGTCTTATACAGAAAACTGGGCCACAGTGGCGGCAGTTTCCCTATGCTTAGAAAATGTCCAGTGGTTAAGACTCTGCACTTCCACTACTGGTGGTGCAGGTTCGATCCCTGGTTGGAGAACTAAGATTCCACTCCTGTGTGGGGCCAAAAAATATTTCAAAAAGAAAAAGGAAATGCTTCTTTCTAGCCAACATCTAGTGCAAATTTTTGTAGAGAAAGCAAAATGAATGATATAATTCTAGGGCCTAAAACCCAACAGATAACACATGGGATCTAAGGTAAACCTCAGTTTTTATGAGTATTTTATACTCAAAAATGAGGCCTCACAAGGTAACCCATAGAATAGTGGCATGAGCAGAGGTCAAACTGCAGAGAAGAAATGGTCAGGCCACAGAGCACACACATTAGACAGGCTGGGCAGTTACAAGAGGGTGTGGAAGCATGTCCCTCACCCTGGTGGATGCAGAGATGAAACAGAAGGAAAACTGTAGAGTAAGTAGGAAAGGAAGGCTATTAAGGAGGAGATGTTATCCAAGGACATACGAGTTTTAAGTGAGAACCTGGGTTCTGAAATTAGATGGTATATCTCTGGTATTTAGTTGTTCCATAATTATTTATTTATTTATTTATTTTTTACAGTGCCATTTTCTTTAGCTAATTCAGGAGCTAACATCTTTTAGAATTGAAATGCATTCCAGTAATATGGAAGAAGCAGTCATAGTCTAGCTATTTGGAGAGTTACCTTACCTCTACATTCCACTTATCTGGAATTCTCACCTTCTGATATTTATCAAAAACTGGTGGGATTCTTAGAACTGGGAAAAGATTAAATTTTTAAAAATTGATATTTTATATATAGGAAAATACACTTAAGAAAGTATATGGTTCTATTTTAACATATGTATATACCATGTAACTAAGTCAAAATCTAGAGCATTTCTGCGGTTCAGAATGTTCCCATGTGCCCTTTTCCTAATTAAAATTCTGTTTGGCCCCAGTAGAGAGTTTATGGGATCTCTGCATTATTTCTTACAATTGCATGTAAATCTATAATCACTTAATAAATCCATAATCTCAAAATAAAAACAGTAAGAAAGAATCTGTACACTGCACTGGTTAGGTATTGTGCTCTACAAATGTCAGATTAAATTGGTGGTTCATATCTATATCCTTGATAAATTTTTTTTTTAAAGATTTATTTATTTATTTTGGGGGTGGGTGCGGTGGGGAGGGAGGGGAGCAGGCGGGCCACTTCTATTGGTCTTTCATTTCTCTATTTTCATCCGTCTTTGTTCTTTGGCTCCTGTGGGCCTCCCATCGCGGTGGCCTCTGCTGTCGCAGAGCACCGGCTCTGGGCGCATGCACTCCAGAGCTCCGGCTCGGTAATTGGACACATGGGTCCAGCCGCTCCGCGGCACGTGGGATCTTCCCAGGCCAGGGATCGAACCGGCGCCCCTTGCACTGCAAGGTGGTGTCCTCACCCACTGGACCACCAGGGAAGCCCCTATCCTTGATAAATTTTTATCTGCTTGATCTATCACTTACTGAGAGGAGTGTTAAAATCTCTAATTATTGTGGTTTCCTTTGTATCTCCCTTTAGCTCTGTCAAGTCAAATTCGTTATCAGGCACAGAAATATGTAGGACTATTGTCTTCTTGGTGAGCTGACCGTTTATCATTAGAAAATGTCTCAACATATTCTTTTTCTTAAGCCCACTTTGTCTGATTTAACGTAGCTCCTCCAGTGTTTTTAGTTATTGTTGGTATGGTATAGCTTTTTTCATTCTTCTAGTTTTAATTTATTTGTGCCTTTATGTTTAAAATATGACCCTTCTTAGATATAGCTGGATATTGCTTGCTGAGTCTGCTAACAGTTACATGATCATTGGTATGGGGCTCCCCAGATGACTCAGTGGGTGAAGAACCAGTCTGCAGGACTTCCCTGGTGGCCCAGTGGCTAAAACTCTGTGCTCCCAATGCGGAAGGCCTGGATTCAATCCCTGGTCAGGAAACTAGATCCCACATGCTGCAAGTGAAGATCCTGCGAGCTGCAACAAAGACCTAGCATAACCAAATTAAAAAAAGAAGAAGAATCCACCTGCAATGCAGGAGACATGGGTTTGATTCCTGGGTGGAGAAGATCCCCTGGAGGAGGGCACAGCAATACACTCCAGTATTCTTGCCTGGAGAATCCCATGGACAAGAGTAGCCTGGAGGCTATAGTCCATAGGATCACAAAGAGTCAGACATGACTGAAGTGACTGAACACACATACAATCATTGATATGGTGGGATATAAGTGTATATTCTTGTTCTTTGCTATTTGTCAAACCTATTCTTTTATTTCTTTGTTCCTCCTTTCCTGCCTCCTTTTTGGTTGTGCAGTTTTCTAGTATTCTATTTTATGTCCTCTAATGACTTTCTTAGCTATACTTTGATTTGTTTTTAGTGGTTGCTCTGGCCAATACAATATGCATTTTAAATGTACTGTTGCACAAAGAATATGAAAGCCTTATTTTCCCATTTACTCTTCCCATTCCCATGTCATCATGCTCTTCACATTACATGTTATATACCCGATAATACATGCCCTTATTTTTGCTTTTAACTGTAATTGTCTCATAAGAGATAAGGAAAGGGAAAAAAATGAGGCTTTCATATTTGCCCATATAATTACCAGCTCGGATTTTCCTGGTGGATCAAACAGTAAACTATCTGCCTGAAATGTAGGAGACCCAGGTTTGACTGCTAGGTTGGGAAGATCCCCTGGAGAAGGGAATGGCCACCCACGTCAGTATTCTTGCCTGGAGAATTCCATAGACAGAGGACCCTGGTAGGCTATGGTCCATGGGGTCGCAAAGAGTTGGACACAACTAAGCAGCTAACACTTTTGTTTTCTTTTATTCATTTATTTGACTGCACTGTGTTTTAGTTGTGGCATGCAGGATCTTTAATTGCCTCATGTGACCTCTTAATCGCATCATGTGAAAACTAGTATTCCTGACCAAGGATTGAACCTGGGCTATCTGCATTGGGTGCATCAGGGAGGTTCCCTAACACTTTCTTTAACTTTACCAGTTCAGACACTTTTCAGTCCTGCCTTTGGTTCTAAGTTTCTGACATTATTTTTCTTCAGGCTCAGTTCAGTCAGTTCAGTTGCTCAGTTGTGTTCTACTCCTTGCAACCCCATGGACTGTAGCACGCAAGGTTTCCCTGTGCTTCACCGTCTCCCGGAGCTTGCTCAAACTCATGTCCATTGACTCAGTGATGCCATCCAATCATCTCATCGTCTGTCGTCCCTTCTCCTTCTTTCTTCTGTTTTTCCCACCATCAGGCTCTTTTCCAATGAGTCGTCTCTTTGCATCAGGTGGCCAAAGTATTGGAGCTTCAGCTTCACCATCAGTTTCTCCAGGGTTGATTTCCTTTAGGGTTGGCTAATTTGTTCTTCCTGCAGTCCAAGGAACTGTCAAGAGTCTTCTCAAACACCACAGTTCAAAGCCATCAATTTTTTGACACTCAGCCTTCTTTATGGTCCAACTCTCACATCCATACATGACTACTGGGAAAATCATAGCTTTGACTATATGGACTTTTGTCAGCATAGTGATATCTCTACTTTTGAATACGCTGTCTAGGTTTGTCATAGCTTTTCTTCCAAGGAACAAGTGTCTTTTAATTTCATGGCTACAATCACCATCTGCAGTGATTTTGGAGCCCAAGAAAGTAAACTCTCACTGTTTCCATTGTTTACCCATCTTTTTTGCCATGAAGTGATAGGACCAGATGCCATTATCTCCCTTCAGCCTAAAGAATGTCATTAAGCATTTCCTGTAGCGTGGGTATTCTGAAGACAAATTCTTACAGCTTTGGTGATCTAGAAATGTCTTTATATGGTCTTCCTATTTGAGGATCTTTTACTGGATATAAAATTCTGGGTGACTATTTCTTCTTTAGAGCACTTTAAGGATGGTCCATAGTCTTTTGGTTTATATTGTTTCAGATAAAATGTCACCTATTATTCTTATTATTTCCCCAGATGTGACATGTCTTTTTGTTTATTTTATACCTATCTCTTACTTTCTTGTTCTTCCTTTTCTACTTTATTTTCACTACTTTTACAATCTTCCCTTTTATCTATGCTCTTTAGCAGTTTTAATGATGTGCATAGACATGGTATTATTTGATTTCTTTTTTTTGTTGGTGGAGGATTTGCTGGCTTTTGCATTTATGGGTTGATTTTTTAAAAATCAGACTTGGAAAATTTTCAGCCTTTATTTTTTAAAATATTTTTCTGCTCATTCTCCTTCTGAGATTCTAATTACATGGATATTAGACCACTTGATATTATCCCTTTTTTCTCTTTTTCTCTCTTGGTACTTCCATTTCCAATACTATCTATTGACCTGTGTTAAGTTTCACTGATCTTGTCTTCATCAGGGTGTGTCTGCTGTTAAGCCCATCCATTGGATTTTTCAGTTGTAGAGTTGTCATTTAGTTCTTTTTTAGCATTTCTATCTCTCTCCTCGGTTACCCTGATTTTTTGGCCTAGTCTGTCCATATTTATTGTAAATTTTCAACATATATTTTAATAATTGCTTTAAATTTCTTCTCTGCTAATTTCAGTGACTTGGCAACCTACATGTTTGCTTCTTATGTTTTTATTTCTTGATCGTAGGTCAGATTTTCCTCCTTCTATTGCCTAATAATTTTTTTCCTGTGGTTCAGATACTATGTCTAAAAGAACAGTGGAGGGTGAAATATGCGTAGATAGATCCATTTCTCCATCAGCCTGTAAGGACACTGATATTGAGAATAACTACCATGATTTCCAGTTCTTTGATGAAACCTCAGGTGTGTGACCTCCTGGCCAAGCATCTGCTATTTCATATTGTTAGAGCAATCATTGTATCCCTGGGAGTTGCAGTTTTCTATTAGTTTGCTTTGGTAAACCAAAGAAAGACAGGATAAAGGACAGAAATGGCAAGGACCTAACAGAAGCAGAAGAGATTAAGAATAAGTGGCAAAAATATACAAAAGAACTATACATAAAGGTCTTAAAGACCCAGATAACTACATTGGTGTGGTCACCCATCTAGAGCCAGACATCCTCGAGTGCTAAGTCAAGTGGGCCTTAGGAAGCATTACTATAAACAAAGCTAGTGGAGGTGATGGAATTCCAGCTGAGCTATTTCAAATCCTAAAAGATAGTGCTGTTAAAGTGCTGCACTCAATATGCCAGCAAATTTGGAAACTCAGCAATGGCCATAGGACTGCAAAAGGTCAGTTTTCATTCCAGTCCTGAAGAAGGGCAGTGCCAAAGAATGTTCAAACTACCACACAGTTGCATTCATTTCACATGCTAGCAAGGTAATGCTCAAAATCCTTCAAGCTAGGCTTCAACAGTATGTGAATGAAGAACTTCCAGATATATAGTCTGGATTTAGAAAAGGAAAAGGAAACAGAGATCAAATTGCCAACATCCATTGGATCATAGAAAAATCAAGGGAAGTCTAAAATAGAAAAAAAAGGGAACTACTTCTGCTTCATTGACTATGCAAAAGCCTTTAACGGTGTGGATCACAACAAACTGTGGAAAATTAATGAAGAGATAGGAATACCAGACCACCCTACCTACCTCCTGAGAAACCTGTATACAGGTCAAGAAGCAATAGTTAGAACTGGGCATGGAACAATGGACTGGTTCAAAATTGGGAAAGGAGTGTGTCAAGGCTATATAATGTCATCCTGCTTATTTAACTTCTGTGTAGAGTACATTATGCAAAATGCTGGGTTGGGTGAATCACAAGCTAGAATCAAGATTGCCAGGAGAAATATCAATAATTTCAGTTATGCCGATGATACCAGCCTAATGGCAGAAAGCGAAGAGGAACTAAAGCACCTCTTGATGAAGGTGTGAAGAGTGAAAAGCTGGCCTCAAACTCAACATTCAAAAATGAAGATCACAGCATCTGGTCCCATCAAATAGATGGAGAAACAGTGGCATATTTTAGCATCTCTTCTTGAGAAATAAAGGGAAAAAAAACAGGATAAAGGACAGAAATGGCAAGGACCTAACAGAAGCAGAAGAGATTAAGAATAAGTGGCAAAAATATACAAAAGAACTATACATAAAGGTCTTAAAGACCCAGATAACTACATTGGTGTGGTCACCCATCTAGAGCCAGACATCCTCGAGTGCTAAGTCAAGTGGGCCTTAGGAAGCATTACTATAAACAAAGCTAGTGGAGGTGATGGAATTCCAGCTGAGCTATTTCAAATCCTAAAAGATAGTGCTGTTAAAGTGCTGCACTCAATATGCCAGCAAATTTGGAAACTCAGCAATGGCCATAGGACTGCAAAAGGTCAGTTTTCATTCCAGTCCTGAAGAAGGGCAGTGCCAAAGAATGTTCAAACTACCACACAGTTGCATTCATTTCACATGCTAGCAAGGTAATGCTCAAAATCCTTCAAGCTAGGCTTCAACAGTATGTGAATGAAGAACTTCCAGATATATAGTCTGGATTTAGAAAAGGAAAAGGAAACAGAGATCAAATTGCCAACATCCATTGGATCATAGAAAAAGCAAGGGAATTCTAAAATAGAAAAAAAAAAAAAACTACTTCTGCTTCATTGACTATGCAAAAGCCTTTAACGGTGTGGATCACAACAAACTGTGGAAAATTAATGAAGAGATAGGAATACCAGACCACCCTACCTACCTCCTGAGAAACCTGTATACAGGTCAAGAAGCAATAGTTAGAACTGGGCATGGAACAATGGACTGGTTCAAAATTGGGAAAGGAGTGTGTCAAGGCTATATAATGTCATCCTGCTTATTTAACTTCTGTGTAGAGTACATTATGCAAAATGCTGGGTTGGGTGAATCACAAGCTAGAATCAAGATTGCCAGGAGAAATATCAATAATTTCAGTTATGCCGATGATACCAGCCTAATGGCAGAAAGCGAAGAGGAACTAAAGCACCTCTTGATGAAGGTGTGAAGAGTGAAAAAGCTGGCCTCAAACTCAACATTCAAAAAATGAAGATCACAGCATCTGGTCCCATCAAATAGATGGAGAAACAGTGGCATATTTTATTTTCTTGGGCTCCAAAATCACTCTGGATGTTGACTGCAGCCATAAAATTAAAAGATGCTTGATCCTTGGAAGAAAAGCTATGACAGACCTAGATAGCATATTAAAAAGCAGGGACATCACTTTGCTGACAAAGTTCTGTATAGTCAAAGCTATGGTTTTTCCACTGGCCATGTATGGATGTGAGAATTGGACCATAAAGAAAGCTGAGCGCCAAAGAATTGATGCCTTTGAACTGTGGTGCTGGAGGAGACTCTTGAGAGTTCTTTGGACAGCAAGGAGATCAAAGCAGTCAATTCTAAAGGAAATCAACTGAGTATTTGGAGGAAGTGATGGTGACGCTGAAGCTCCAATACTTTGGCCGCCTGATGTGAAGAGATGACTCGTTGGAAAAGACCCTGTTGCTGGGGAAAGGAGAAGGCAAAAGGAGAAGGGGACAACAGAGGACGAGATGGTTGGATGGCATCACAAGCTCAGTGGACATAAGTTTGAGAAAACTCGTGATAGTGAAGGACAGGGAAGCCTGGCATGCTGCCGTTCATGGGGTTGCAAAGAGTTGAACATGACTTAGTGACTGAAGAACAACAGACAACAAGAAAAAAAGCCCTACACAGATTTCTGGAGAAATTACAGTTCCATGAAAAATTTTAAGATGATGAGAAAGGCTGGTATCTTTCAGAATACCTGAAAAGTGATTTTGGAATGTAAAAAATTTCTTTGGGTTGAGCTGCATGAAGATCATCACTGACCTGTGTTCCTGAACTATGAAGCATCAATATCTGGGCTAAGGAATAGATTCTCTTGATAAATAAATGTATGTATATATAGATATAGATATTATCTATTTGTTCTGTTTATTTCCAGGAGACTCTAAGCCTTTTCCTCTGACTGGTAGTTAGGATGTGGGACTGATTATGATTTGTATTTTTCCTAGAACTTTGTCTGAGCTCTGGCTGAGATGCACTTTAGTTTGACTGAGTTCACTTGGGGTGTTTTTTGTTTGTTATTTTGGTTACTTTGTTATTTTGGTTACATGGAATGAGGGATCTCAGCTCCCCAGTCAGGGCTTAAACCCACACCCTCTGCAGTGGAAGCATCAAGTCCTAGCCACTAGATCACCAGGGTCCTTGATTGACCCAACTGCTAGCACCCTGTGCCATCACTGCTGAGGGGGCCCAAACCTTGTTACTTCTTCAGTATTGGAGCTAAGGAAGAGTTAGACATAGTTCCTGATGGTTTTGTCGATCTTAAATTAAACTTCAGTAGGGCCCCAGAATCTCAGCCGTACGGGAAGACATCGGTCTTTGTGACAGATAAGTGCTGAAAGCCTCTCTCCCCTCCCCCGGCCCTCTGGTCTCATCTCCTTCCACTTGCCCATGTCCAGCAACGCTGGCCACTCTCCTGCTCCTCGGACAAGCCAAGTACAGGCTCTCCTCAGGTCCTTTGTCCCTGCCTGGAACATTCTCCCCTCAGATTTCCAAGTGGCTCTTCCCTACTGAGTTCATGTCTCTGTTCACACATCACCCTTTTAGGAAGGCCTGTCCTAAGCACCCTATAACAGAAGATCTTCCCCATCCTCACTGTGACTCTCCCTGGTCCCCTTACCCTGCTTCATTTTTTTCTAAGACACATATAACCGTCTTTCTTTTCATATATTATTTATGGTAATCTCTAGGAATTACCAAACAGATCCAGAGGAGGCACCTTGTAAAACTAATTTAGAATCTCTCAGAAAACTGTCAAAGCATGATGGATCTTGATGGGTTGTCTCAAGACTAAAAGGAGTATATTTCGAGAAAAAAAAAAAAAGCACTTTCAGAATACCTGAAAAGTGATTTTGGAATGTAAAAAATTTCTTTGGGTTGAGCTGCATGAAGATCATCACTGACCTGTGTTCCTGAACTATGAAGCATCAATATCTGGGCTAAGGAATAGATTCTCTTGATAAATAAATGTATGTATATATAGATATAGATATTATCTATTTGTTCTGTTTATTTCCAGGAGACTCTAAGCCTTTTCCTCTGACTGGTAGTTAGGATGTGGGACTGATTATGATTTGTATTTTTCCTAGAACTTTGTCTGAGCTCTGGCTGAGATGCACTTTAGTTTGACTGAGTTCACTTGGGGTGTTTTTTGTTTGTTATTTTGGTTACTTTGTTATTTTGGTTACATGGAATGAGGGATCTCAGCTCCCCAGTCAGGGCTTAAACCCACACCCTCTGCAGTGGAAGCATCAAGTCCTAGCCACTAGATCACCAGGGTCCTTGATTGACCCAACTGCTAGCACCCTGTGCCATCACTGCTGAGGGGCCAATCCTTGTTACTTCTTCAGTATTGGAGCTAAGGAAGAGTTAGACATAGTTCCTGATGGTTTTGTCGATCTTAAATTAAACTTCAGTAGGGCCCCAGAATCTCAGCCGTACGGGAAGACATCGGTCTTTGTGACAGATAAGTGCTGAAAGCCTCTCTCCCCTCCCCCGGCCCTCTGGTCTCATCTCCTTCCACTTGCCCATGTCCAGCAACGCTGGCCACTCTCCTGCTCCTCGGACAAGCCAAGTACAGGCTCTCCTCAGGTCCTTTGTCCCTGCCTGGAACATTCTCCCCTCAGATTTCCAAGTGGCTCTTCCCTACTGAGTTCATGTCTCTGTTCACACATCACCCTTTTAGGAAGGCCTGTCCTAAGCACCCTATAACAGAAGATCTTCCCCATCCTCACTGTGACTCTCCCTGGTCCCCTTACCCTGCTTCATTTTTTTTCTAAGACACATATAACCGTCTTTCTTTTCATATATTATTTATGGTAATCTCTAGGGAATTACCAAACAGATCCAGAGGAGGCACCTTGTAAAACTAATTTAGAATCTCTCAGAAAACTGTCAAAGCATGATGGATCTTGATGGGTTGTCTCAAGACTAAAAAGGAGTATATTTGATATTCTAGGAACTGTTGACCTTCAAGGACATATCTGTGGACTTCACCCCTGAGGAGTGGGGGCAACTGGCACCTGCTCACCGGAATCTGTACCGGGAGGTGATGCTAGAGAACTATGGGAACCTGGTCTCAGTGGGTAAGGATGGGCTACACGTACATCCAGAATGCCCGTTAACAGGATTAACATTTAATTTCATTTAACATTAATAATTCCTAAATGCTGTATGTTCTCTGGAGCCTGGCCTTGCATTCTGTGTTGGAGATGGATGTTGCATTCCTTTGAAAATCAAGCCAGAGTATATCTGAATCTCCTCCCTTTGGGAACACTTACTTTGTAAAGTGAGAATGGAAAACATGCTATGGTGCCCCTTTCAGGTTTCAGAGACCTTAATACCAGAGGATTGGAACTCCATCCCAGGAATGGTTCTTAGGCCTTAACATAAGTATTCATACCCTTTTTTTCACTCCATAAACAGGATGTCAGCTTTCCAAACCTAATGTGATTTCCCAGTTGGAGAAAGGAGAAGAGCCATGGATGTCAGAGAAAGAAGATCCAGGACATCCTAGTTCAGGTGAGACCCAAGGTAGATGGTGCCTTTCAATATGTAGGCCAGAGTGTCCAACCTCTTTCCAGGCTGAGTGAGTGCACAGACATGCTCTAAACTAGATTTCATCCCTCTGTCTGCGGTCCTTTTCTTCACCTAACCTTGCAAAAGTCTCTGGAGTTGGAGGGAAGATAAGTCTTCTCTTCATTAAGGTTTTCCTTCTCTCTTCAGTATCCTAAAGTCTACCAGCTGAAAGCTCCTTTCCCTATGTGGTCAGATGTATGTAGCAGTCTTTTCTCACAGAAAGTAGATCTGTTTTCAGCTCTCACTGAATTCACCAGATCTTTAATCTTCTCTCTTACATCCTATTTCCACTTTTCGTCACCTTTCAGTTTACACTCCTGACTCTAGGAATTACCAAACAGATCCAGAGGAGGCACCTTGTAAAACTAATTTAGAATCTCTCAGAAAACTGTCAAAGCATGATGGATCTTGATGGGTTGTCTCAAGACTAAAAAGGAGTATATTTGATATTCTAGGAACTGTTGACCTTCAAGGACATATCTGTGGACTTCACCCCTGAGGAGTGGGGGCAACTGGCACCTGCTCACCGGAATCTGTACCGGGAGGTGATGCTAGAGAACTATGGGAACCTGGTCTCAGTGGGTAAGGATGGGCTACACGTACATCCAGAATGCCCGTTAACAGGATTAACATTTAATTTCATTTAACATTAATAATTCCTAAATGCTGTATGTTCTCTGGAGCCTGGCCTTGCATTCTGTGTTGGAGATGGATGTTGCATTCCTTTGAAAATCAAGCCAGAGTATATCTGAATCTCCTCCCTTTGGGAACACTTACTTTGTAAAGTGAGAATGGAAAACATGCTATGGTGCCCTTTTCAGGTTTCAGAGACCTTAATACCAGAGGATTGGAACTCCATCCCAGGAATGGTTCTTAGGCCTTAACATAAGTATTCATACCCTTTTTTTCACTCCATAAACAGGATGTCAGCTTTCCAAACCTAATGTGATTTCCCAGTTGGAGAAAGGAGAAGAGCCATGGATGTCAGAGAAAGAAGATCCAGGACATCCTAGTTCAGGTGAGACCCAAGGTAGATGGTGCCTTTCAATATGTAGGCCAGAGTGTCCAACCTCTTTCCAGGCTGAGTGAGTGCACAGACATGCTCTAAACTAGATTTCATCCCTCTGTCTGCGGTCCTTTTCTTCACCTAACCTTGCAAAAGTCTCTGGAGTTGGAGGGAAGATAAGTCTTCTCTTCATTAAGGTTTTCCTTCTCTCTTCAGTATCCTAAAGTCTACCAGCTGAAAGCTCCTTTCCCTATGTGGTCAGATGTATGTAGCAGTCTTTTCTCACAGAAAGTAGATCTGTTTTCAGCTCTCACTGAATTCACCAGATCTTTAATCTTCTCTCTTACATCCTATTTCCACTTTTCGTCACCTTTCAGTTTACACTCCTGACTTTAATTCTCACTCTCCTTTGAGCTAAAATATCTTTATTTATTGTAACAAAATCCTGCAAGAGAAATGACCATGGGATTCCTTCTCATCAAATTCAGTGATCTGGGCTTCCCTGGTGGTCCAGTGGGTAAGGGCACCGCCTTGCAATGCAAAGGCCGCCGGTTTGATCCCTGGTCTGGGAAGATCCCACGTGCTGCAGAGCGGCTGGACTGATGTGTCCAATCACCAAGCTGGAGCTCTGGAGCGCATGCGCCCAGAGCCAGTGCTCGGTGACAACAGAGGTCACCGCGATGGGAGGCCCATACGGGCCAAAGAACAAAGATGGATGAAAATAGACAAATGAAAGACCAATAGAAGTGGCCCGCCTGTTCCCCTCCCTCCCGACCCCACTCCCCACCCCACTCCCCACCAAAATAAATAAATAAATAAATCTTTGGAAAAAAAAAATTCGCTGATCTTTAACAGTCTCCTTAAACTTTGCTTTTATTATGAAGTATTTTAGACATTTGGACATTTCTACCTAGACTAAGAAATAAAATAGAGTTTAAGCCTCACGATTCCCATCCTACCTTGTGAAATAACCAGCTTTCTGACTTTAAGTATTTTCATTCTTGTATGCATCTTCATATTGATATTGCATTTGTATATTCCCAAGCAATATATAACATTTTTAAATTTATTATTAATTAAACGATAAGTGTATTCACAATATTGTGTTCATTTTTGCCATACATCAGCATGTATCAGCCATAGGTACATATGTTCCCTTCCTCTTGAGTCTCCTTCCCACCTCCACCCCATTCCACCCCTGTAGGTTGTCACAGAGACCTGGTTGAGTTCCCTGAGCCAGACGGCAGTTTCCCTCTGGCCACCTTTTTATTTGAGAAGCTCCTTTCCTTCTCTCTTCAGTATCCTAAAGTCTACCAGCTGAAAGCTCCTTTCCCTATGTGGTCAGATGTATGTAGCAGTCTTTTCTCACAGAAAGTAGATCTGTTTTCAGCTCTCACTGAATTCACCAGATCTTTAATCTTCTCTCTTACATCCTATTTCCACTTTTCGTCACCTTTCAGTTTACACTCCTGACTTTAATTCTCACTCTCCTTTGAGCTAAAATATCTTTATTTATTGTAACAAAATCCTGCAAGAGAAATGACCATGGGATTCCTTCTCATCAAATTCAGTGATCTGGGCTTCCCTGGTGGTCCAGTGGGTAAGGGCACCGCCTTGCAATGCAAAGGCCGCCGGTTTGATCCCTGGTCTGGGAAGATCCCACGTGCTGCAGAGCGGCTGGACTGATGTGTCCAATCACCAAGCTGGAGCTCTGGAGCGCATGCGCCCAGAGCCAGTGCTCGGTGACAACAGAGGTCACCGCGATGGGAGGCCCATACGGGCCAAAGAACAAAGATGGATGAAAATAGACAAATGAAAGACCAATAGAAGTGGCCCGCCTGTTCCCCTCCCTCCCGACCCCACTCCCCACCCCACTCCCCACCAAAATAAATAAATAAATAAATCTTTGGAAAAAAAAAAATTCGCTGATCTTTAACAGTCTCCTTAAACTTTGCTTTTATTATGAAGTATTTTAGACATTTGGACATTTCTACCTAGACTAAGAAATAAAATAGAGTTTAAGCCTCACGATTCCCATCCTACCTTGTGAAATAACCAGCTTTCTGACTTTAAGTATTTTCATTCTTGTATGCATCTTCATATTGATATTGCATTTGTATATTCCCAAGCAATATATAACATTTTTAAATTTATTATTAATTAAACGATAAGTGTATTCACAATATTGTGTTCATTTTTGCCATACATCAGCATGTATCAGCCATAGGTACATATGTTCCCTTCCTCTTGAGTCTCCTTCCCACCTCCACCCCATTCCACCCCTGTAGGTTGTCACAGAGACCTGGTTGAGTTCCCTGAGCCAGACGGCAGATTCCCACTGGCCACCTATTTTATGTATGGTGGTGTGTATTTCCATGCTCCTCTCTCCATTCATCCCTCCATCTCCTCCCCTCCTCACTGGGCCCATAAGTCTGTTCTTTATGTCTGTGTCTCCATTTCTGTCCTGCAAATAGGTTCATCAGTACCATCTTTCTTGATTTCATATATATGCATTAATTGACAATATTTTTTTGCTCTTTCGGACTCCCTTCACTTTGTATAATTGGCTCTAGGTTCATCTGCTTCATTAGCACTGACCCTAATGCATTCCTTTTTATGGCTGAGTAATATTCCATTGTATATATGGAATATATATGTGTCCCACAGCTTCTTTATCCATTTGTCTGTCAACGGACCTCTAGGTTGCTTCCATGCTATTGTAAATAATGCTGCGATGAACATTGGTGTATATGTGTCTTTTTCAGTTATAGTTTTCTCAGGATATATGTCCAGTAGTGGGATTATTGAGTCATATGGTAATTTTATTCCTAGTTTTTTAAGGAATCTCCATACTGTCTTGCATAATGGCCATATCAATCTACATTCCCATCAGCAGTGCAAGAGTCCCTCTTCTCCACATCCTCTTTAGTGTATATCGTTTGTAGATTTTTTTGATGGTGGCCATTCTGACCAGTGTGAGGTAACACCTCATTTGATTTGCATTTCTCTAATAATGAGCAATGTTGAACATCTTTCATATTTTTACTAGCTATCTGTATGTCTTCTTTGGATAAATGTCTATTTAGGTCTTTTGCCCACTTTTTGTGGGCTGTTTGTTTTTCTGGTGAGTTGCATGAGCTGCTTATATATTTTGAAAATTAATCCTTTGTCAGTTGTTTAATTTGCTATTATTTTCTCCCATTCTGAGGGTTGTCTTTTCACCTTGCTTATAGTTTCTTTTGTTGTGTAAAGATTCTTAAGTTTAATTAGTCCCACTTGTTTATTTTTGTTTTTATTTCCATTACTCTAGGAGGTGAGTCATAGAGGATCTTGCTGTGATTTACATCATATAAATTATTATTTATAATATTATTTAGCATGTTCTTATTCTGTAAATAAATGGCATATGTATTTCTTCCATTTGCTTTTCTCTCAACACTGTTGGTATTTATCCATATTGTTCTGGTTCATTCATTTCCATTGAATTAATGAAACACAGTTTATCCATTTTTCTGTTGATAGAAATTTGGGGATTTCTAAATTTGGAGGTTACAGAGATACTGCAGTAAAACTTTGTGTTTGTAACTTCTTGTGTAAGTATGCAAATATTTCTCTGAGATATTTGATAGAAGCACACTTGTCGAATCATGGAGCAGATGCACCTTTAGGTTTTCGGAAATTGTTCTTCAAAGTAGTTGCACCAGCTGTACTCCCATTATCAGGTTTTAAGAGGTTCTAGAACTCATCATCTTTGTTGATACTTGGCATTGTCAAATTCTCACATTTTTATAAATTTAGTGGGTGAATATGTTATCTTGTTTTTTCATTTTCATGATTACTAATAAGAGGGAGCATGTTTTCATGTTTATTAACCATCCATCCAGGATTTCTTTTCAGTTATAGTTTTCTCAGGATATATGTCCAGTAGGACACCTCCCATTTTGCATAATGGCCATATCAATCTACATTCCCATCAGCAGTGCAAGAGTCCCTCTTCTCCACATCCTCTTTAGTGTATATCGTTTGTAGATTTTTGATGGTGGCCATTCTGACCAGTGTGAGGTAACACCTCATTTGATTTGCATTTCTCTAATAATGAGCAATGTTGAACATCTTTCATATTTTTACTAGCTATCTGTATGTCTTCTTTGGATAAATGTCTATTTAGGTCTTTTGCCCACTTTTTGTGGGCTGTTTGTTTTTCTGGTGAGTTGCATGAGCTGCTTATATATTTTGAAAATTAATCCTTTGTCAGTTGTTTAATTTGCTATTATTTTCTCCCATTCTGAGGGTTGTCTTTTCACCTTGCTTATAGTTTCTTTTGTTGTGTAAAGATTCTTAAGTTTAATTAGTCCCACTTGTTTATTTTTGTTTTTATTTCCATTACTCTAGGAGGTGAGTCATAGAGGATCTTGCTGTGATTTACATCATATAAATTATTATTTATAATATTATTTAGCATGTTCTTATTCTGTAAATAAATGGCATATGTATTTCTTCCATTTGCTTTTCTCTCAACACTGTTGGTATTTATCCATATTGTTCTGGTTCATTCATTTCCATTGAATTAATGAAACACAGTTTATCCATTTTTCTGTTGATAGAAATTTGGGGATTTCTAAATTTGGAGGTTACAGAGATACTGCAGTAAAACTTTGTGTTTGTAACTTCTTGTGTAAGTATGCAAATATTTCTCTGAGATATTTGATAGAAGCACACTTGTCGAATCATGGAGCAGATGCACCTTTAGGTTTTCGGAAATTGTTCTTCAAAGTAGTTGCACCAGCTGTACTCCCATTATCAGGTTTTAAGAGGTTCTAGAACTCATCATCTTTGTTGATACTTGGCATTGTCAAATTCTCACATTTTTATAAATTTAGTGGGTGAATATGTTATCTTGTTTTTTCATTTTCATGATTACTAATAAGAGGGAGCATGTTTTCATGTTTATTAACCATCCATCCAGGATTTCTTTTCTATAAATTATCTGTTTATATCCTTTGCCAATCTTTATATTATCTTTCTTCCGTATTGATTTATAGAAAAATATATATTACTTTTATCTTTAAAATTTTGCTTTTCATATTTAGGCTTAAACCTGCATATATTTTATATATAGTGTGAGGTGAAGCTCTAGTTTAACTTTTACATGTGGATAATCAGTCCAAGAACCATTTATTGATTAGGTAATACTGCTTGGTCATCTGCCAAGTTTCCTTATATACCAGAGTCTATTTCTGGGCTCTCTCTATTCTGTTTCATTTTCTATTTTTTATCCCTACTCTAATCCCAGGCTGTTTTAATTACTGTATTTCATGGTGAGATTTAATATCTTGTTCTTCAGAATTGTCATAGCTATTGTTAGCGCCTTGCTTTTCCATATGAATTACATAATAAATATATCAGTTATGCACAGATGAATTCTCTGGTGGTATTTTGATTGGAATAGAATTGAATCTATAGATCAGTTTAGGGGGGAGTTAATAATATGACATTGAGTCCTATTGGTCCAGGAATGTGGTGTATTGCTCCACTTACTGATATTTTCTAATTTTTAAAAATATATTTTCAGTATTTTCCCCCATAAAACCCTAATACATACTGTACATCTTTTTTTTTTTTTTAAAGATTTATTTATTTATTTATTATTGGTGGGGGGGTGGGGGAGTGGGGTGGGGAGGGAGGGGAGCAGGCGGGCCACTTCTGTTGGTTCTTCATTTATCTATTTTCATCCATCTTTGTTCTTTGGCCCGTGTGGGCCTCCCATCACGGTGACCTCTGTTGTCACAGAGCACCGGCTCTGGGCGCATGCGCTCCAGAGCTCTGGCTCGGTAATTAGACATGGGTCCAGCTGCTCCATGGCACGTGGGATCTTCCAAGGCCAGGGATCAAACCAGCGCCCCTTGCACTGCAAGGCGGTGTCCTTACCCACTGAACCACCAGGGAAGCCCTGTACATCTTTTTTATTTCGCTTACCATCCTCCCCTGCACCTGGGGACCCAGGCCTCTAAGTACATTGCACATCTTTCATCAGATTCATCCTGAAGGACTTATATTTTATTGCTGTTCTGTTTTTTATTTTTTAGCCATGTAGCATGTCTTTTGGGATTTTAGCTCCTTGACCAGGGATTGAATCTGAGGCCTTGGCAGTGAACTGCCAATGGACCACCAGGGAATTCCCTCAAGCCTATTTTTTGAGCTAGTTGGACAGGGAAGAGAGAAATCTATTTATCTTTCTGAGAATGTTTTCCAAAAGTAGTTATCAGTTTTTTAAAAAAACATTTTTAAGGGACTTCCATGGTCAGTTCAGTTCAGTTGCTCAGTTGTGTTCTACTCTTTGCAACCCCATGAACTGTAGCACGCAAGGTTTCCCTGTCCTTCACCATCTCCTGGAGCTTGCTCAAACTCATGTCCATTGACTCAGTGATGCTATCCAACCATCTCATCGTCTGTCGTCCCTTCTCCTTCTGTCTTCTGTTTTTCCCATCAGGCTCTTTTCCAATGAGTCATCTCTTTGCATCAGGTGGCCAAAGTATTGGAGCTTCAGCTTCACCATCAGTTTCTCCAGGGTTGATTTCCTTTAGGGTTGGCTAATTTGTTCTTCCTGCAGTCCAGACTGTCAAGAGTCTTCTCAAACACCACAGTTTAAAGCCATCAATTTTTTGACACTCAGCCTTCTTTATGGTCCAACTCTCACATCCTCACAACTCTCACATGACTACTGGGAAAACCATAGCTTTGACTATATGGACTTTTGTCAGCAAAGTGATATCTCTACTTTTGAATACGCTGTCTAGGTTCGTCATGGGTTTTCTTCCAAGGAGCAAGCATCTTTTTTTTTTTTTTTTTGACCACTTCTATTGGTCTTTTATTTCTTTCCATCTTTGTTTTTTGGCCTGTGTGGGCCTCCCATAGCCTCTCTTGTTGCAGAGAACCAGCTCTGGGTACATGAGCTCCTGAGCTCCGACTTGGTAGTTGGATGCATCAGTCCAGCTGCTCTGCAGCACGTAGGATCCTCCGAGGCCAGGGATCAAACCAGTGCCCCTTGCACTGCAAGGTGGTGTCTTTACCCACTGGACCACCAGGGAAGTCCTAGCATCTTTTAATTTCATGGTTGCAGTCAACATCTGCAGTGATTTTGGAGCCCAAGAAAACAAAATCTGTCACTGTTTGCACTTTTTCCTCATCTATTTGCCATGAACTGATGGAACTAGATGCCGTGATCTTTGTTTTTTGAATGTTGAGTTTTAGACCAGGTCTTTCGCTCTTCTTTGTCACCTTCATTAAGAGGCTTTTTAGTTCTTTTACACTTTCTACCATAAGGGTGGTGGCATACCTGAGGTTACTGATATTTCCCCCAGCAATCTTGCCTCCAGCTTGTGCTTCATCCAGACCAGCATTTTGCATGATGTATTCTGCATATGGTATTCTAGTGGTTAAGACTACATGCTTCCAATTGAGAGGGTCTGGGTTTGATCCCTGGTCAGAAACTAGATCCGACATCCTTGCAGCTAAGCATTCATATTACCCCAATGAAGATGAAGATCCCACGTGGCACAACTAAGACCTGGTGCAGTCAAATAATATTAAAAAATTAAAAAAAGACATAGTCCTGAAATACCATTATTTAGTATTAATAGAAGAGGATTAAATAATGTTCAGATTTTTACTCTATATATCAAATCACACTTTTAGTTTGTTCATAGTTTCTTAATTTCCCATTACCTCTCCAGGCTACATAACCATATTTAAATACACTTACAATTTCATGGGACTTCCCTGGCACTCCAGTGGTTAAGACTCCAGGCTCCTAATGCAGGGGGCACAGGTTGGATCTCTGATTAGGGAACTAAGTACCCACATGCCACATGGCAAAACAATAAATAAATATACCCAAGATTTTATGTACTTTATATGTATTGTTATCTAAATCTCTATTCCATACCCAGTATAATTATTGATTTTTCAAAGCATAATAAATATGAGTTATTTTTTTCATTTCTTTCAGACTTGATGAGTAAAACAGAAACCAGTATGTTAACTACAAAATATGACATTTTACAAGAACAGTTATATGAAGGCACGATGATGGGAAGGTTCATGCGGAATGATGCCATTTATTCCACATTGAGGAAAGTTTCAAAATGTGATAATGAGTCAGAAAGGCACCACATTAGCCATGGAAGAGATGTGAGACAAACCATTTTGACCCATAAGAAGAGAGGCCAAGAAACTTACAAATTTGGCAAAAATATTGTGAATTCAAATGTTGTTATAGAACCGAGGCTCCATAAATGTGACAAACCTAGAAAGAGAAACAAATACAAATCAGATTTGATGAATCATCCAACAAGTTACATAAGAGCAAAAATCTATGAATGTAATATATGTGAAAAGGCCTTCAAACAACCCATTCACCTTACTGAACACATGAGAATTCATACTGGTGAGAAACCTTTCAGATGTAAGGAATGTGGAAGGGCCTTTAGTCAAAGCGCATCCCTTACCACACACAAGAGAATCCACACTGGTGAGAAGCCCTTTGAATGTGAAGAATGTGGCAAAGCCTTCAGACATCGCTCCTCTCTGAATCAACATCACAGAACTCATACTGGGGAGAAACCCTACATATGTGATAAATGTCAGAAAGCTTTCAGCCAGAACATCAGCTTGATCCAGCATTTGAGAACTCATTCTGGAGAGAAACCCTTTACATGCAATGAATGTGGGAAAACCTTTAGACAGATCAGACACCTTAGTGAACATATAAGAATTCATACCGGGGAGAAGCCCTATGCATGCACTGCATGTTGTAAAACCTTTAGTCATAGAGCATATCTAACACATCACCAGAGAATCCATACTGGGGAGAGACCCTACAAATGTAAAGAATGTGGGAAAGCCTTTAGGCAGAGGATACACCTTAGCAACCATAAAACTGTTCATACAGGAGTGAAAGCATATGAATGCAACCGCTGTGGAAAAGCATACAGGCATGATTCATCCTTTAAGAAACACCAGAGGCATCACACAGGAGAAAAACCTTATGAATGTAATGAATGTGGAAAAGCCTTCAGCTATAATTCATCACTTACTCGACACCATGAAATACACAGGAGAAATATCTTCCAAAATAATACCTGAAAACAGATTATTCAACATGAGAACAAAAGCTAAATCTAACTCAGTAATCCTGTGCTTTGAATTTCAGGACTCTTGAATTTGAGGAGTTGACATAATGATGCCAACTTCTAATTTTGGTCATTGTGTCAATAAACACTACATTAATAACTAGTATTTACTAAAAAAACAAACCATTTTGACCCATAAGAAGAGAGGCCAAGAAACTTACAAATTTGGCAAAAATATTGTGAATTCAAATGTTGTTATAGAACCGAGGCTCCATAAATGTGACAAACCTAGAAAGAGAAACAAATACAAATCAGATTTGATGAATCATCCAACAAGTTACATAAGAGCAAAAATCTATGAATGTAATATATGTGAAAAGGCCTTCAAACAACCCATTCACCTTACTGAACACATGAGAATTCATACTGGTGAGAAACCTTTCAGATGTAAGGAATGTGGAAGGGCCTTTAGTCAAAGCGCATCCCTTACCACACACAAGAGAATCCACACTGGTGAGAAGCCCTTTGAATGTGAAGAATGTGGCAAAGCCTTCAGACATCGCTCCTCTCTGAATCAACATCACAGAACTCATACTGGGGAGAAACCCTACATATGTGATAAATGTCAGAAAGCTTTCAGCCAGAACATCAGCTTGATCCAGCATTTGAGAACTCATTCTGGAGAGAAACCCTTTACATGCAATGAATGTGGGAAAACCTTTAGACAGATCAGACACCTTAGTGAACATATAAGAATTCATACCGGGGAGAAGCCCTATGCATGCACTGCATGTTGTAAAACCTTTAGTCATAGAGCATATCTAACACATCACCAGAGAATCCATACTGGGGAGAGACCCTACAAATGTAAAGAATGTGGGAAAGCCTTTAGGCAGAGGATACACCTTAGCAACCATAAAACTGTTCATACAGGAGTGAAAGCATATGAATGCAACCGCTGTGGAAAAGCATACAGGCATGATTCATCCTTTAAGAAACACCAGAGGCATCACACAGGAGAAAAACCTTATGAATGTAATGAATGTGGAAAAGCCTTCAGCTATAATTCATCACTTACTCGACACCATGAAATACACAGGAGAAATATCTTCCAAAATAATACCTGAAAACAGATTATTCAACATGAGAACAAAAGCTAAATCTAACTCAGTAATCCTGTGCTTTGAATTTCAGGACTCTTGAATTTGAGGAGTTGACATAATGATGCCAACTTCTAATTTTGGTCATTGTGTCAATAAACACTACATTAATAACTAGTATTTACTAATACCTCCATACAAAGTTACTTAATCAAAACAAAAGACAACCCTCTAAATTAAATTTAGCAATATAGAAAATTTTGTCTGTTATTATTTTTGTGATTTCATGGTAGATTAATAAATTATTCTTCATGAGCATTCACTGATTTACAGACCAGCATTTAGAAGCTACTGTTTAAAACATCATCACCCCTACTTTTTTCATTAAAATTTTATTATTTTAACAGGGAAACCATTCTCATGGTATAAATTTCAAAAGGTATGGTCAGTTGTGTAAGTGAAAAGCTTTCTTTCTCCATCACCCACTATAAAATTCTACCTAGAGGCAACAATTTTGTATAGCTTATATTTTGTACACACTTTAGAGAGCTTTTTGTTTAAATCCAAGAGAATACAATTTTTTTTTGTACTTAAAAGCATAAGTGGCAGCCTCCTGGACAAACACATATTACTTTTGTTAGTTCACTGTGTATCATGGAGGTCATTCCATATTAGTAAACAAGTGCCTACATATTTTTTTTTTTAACAGCTGCATAGTATGCCATGGTTTGAGTGTGATTTATTTAGCCACTTCACTGTAGATGGCCTTTGGGATTTCCAGTCTTTTATTTGTATGATGTTGTAATGAATAGTCTTACACAGTTTTTTGTTTCTCACACATGTAAGTATATGCATAGGGTAAATTCCTAGGATGAGAATTTCTGTGCTAAATGGTATCTGCATTTTTTTGATGGATACTGCCAAACTGACTTTCAGAGACGTGGGACCCATTTTTATTTTCCTGCTAGCAAGGTACAGAACTGTAGGAGCCATATCTAGTGCTGAAGTATCTTCAGCAGCCCTATAATCCACTAAAGCAGTATCAGCTTATCTTAATGACATAGCCTAGAAGTAAAGCTGCATCCCCCAAAAGAGTAGCACTAGCCATTCCTGGAACCAGAGAGTTCTGCATTTTATCAAATAGCAGCCAAACCCACCAAAGTCTCAATTGGAGAAGACATCTCTCTACCAACTGCCCCAGTCCTTGACTGCTGAGGCTGGAACTGTTTGATGAATTAATAATCCCTTTAAAGAAACCAATCCACCTGCCTTAGTAAGCATGATCTTGGCTACAACACATTTGTTTGAAATGGAGGAAAACAGACAATTGAGTCAGGGTACTTGAGATGGCAGGATATACCACAGATGATCAACTGACCATACATAGCATTTTATGGGATGGCGATGTTAATGAATTACAGTTCACGTGTGGAAGGAGAAATGAGGTAGTACATGACTTTCTAATTAATAAACATTAATTAATGAAGAGAGCATTACTTATTTGACATTGCTTATTACATTGCAAAAGCTGAGTGCCAACGAAAGAACCACTGATATTGTATATGTTCATTTTTCATTGTGGTAGTTTTATTATTAATGTTTTAGTGATTTTGTAAAATGTTGATGGATTTCCCCTCTTCTCCATCATCACAGCCACTACTGTTATAAACCAAAGCCTGGGACTTAAAATCCTTCATTATATCTAGTCCTACCTTACAGCTTCATCTTCCATTTACTTTTCTCCTTCCCATATGGGCTCAAATAGTTGCGAATAGTAACAGAAATCAACTGAGGCTAGTTAAGTCTCAAAGGGAGGTGTTATTAGAAGAATATTGGGGTATCTCATGGACTTCAGGGTGGCAATACATTATAACGGTGGACCATGACCAAGATCTGAAATGTTTTGTGGAAGGCTGTGTTCTCTCCATCTCTGATCTCTGTTTCTTGTGTATTCGTCCTAGCTCTTTCCTCCCTAACACCTCGTTGCAAATGGTTATCATCAGCTTTAGATTTGAGATACATTCCGTTTTCATTAAAAACCCCCTCATTCCCAATTCAGAGACGTGGGACCCATTTTTATTTTCCTGCTAGCAAGGTACAGAACTGTAGGAGCCATATCTAGTGCTGAAGTATCTTCAGCAGCCCTATAATCCACTAAAGCAGTATCAGCTTATCTTAATGACATAGCCTAGAAGTAAAGCTGCATCCCCCAAAAGAGTAGCACTAGCCATTCCTGGAACCAGAGAGTTCTGCATTTTATCAAATAGCAGCCAAACCCACCAAAGTCTCAATTGGAGAAGACATCTCTCTACCAACTGCCCCAGTCCTTGACTGCTGAGGCTGGAACTGTTTGATGAATTAATAATCCCTTTAAAGAAACCAATCCACCTGCCTTAGTAAGCATGATCTTGGCTACAACACATTTGTTTGAAATGGAGGAAAACAGACAATTGAGTCAGGGTACTTGAGATGGCAGGATATACCACAGATGATCAACTGACCATACATAGCATTTTATGGGATGGCGATGTTAATGAATTACAGTTCACGTGTGGAAGGAGAAATGAGGTAGTACATGACTTTCTAATTAATAAACATTAATTAATGAAGAGAGCATTACTTATTTGACATTGCTTATTACATTGCAAAAGCTGAGTGCCAACGAAAGAACCACTGATATTGTATATGTTCATTTTTCATTGTGGTAGTTTTATTATTAATGTTTTAGTGATTTTGTAAAATGTTGATGGATTTCCCCTCTTCTCCATCATCACAGCCACTACTGTTATAAACCAAAGCCTGGGACTTAAAATCCTTCATTATATCTAGTCCTACCTTACAGCTTCATCTTCCATTTACTTTTCTCCTTCCCATATGGGCTCAAATAGTTGCGAATAGTAACAGAAATCAACTGAGGCTAGTTAAGTCTCAAAGGGAGGTGTTATTAGAAGAATATTGGGGTATCTCATGGACTTCAGGGTGGCAATACATTATAACGGTGGACCATGACCAAGATCTGAAATGTTTTGTGGAAGGCTGTGTTCTCTCCATCTCTGATCTCTGTTTCTTGTGTATTCGTCCTAGCTCTTTCCTCCCTAACACCTCGTTGCAAATGGTTATCATCAGCTTTAGATTTGAGATACATTCCGTTTTCATTAACCCAGAGAAAAGCCACCTCATTCCCACTTCTTATCTCAAAATCCTGAGGAAGGTCTTTTACCGGCCTAGCTAGGTCAGCTGCCCACCTCTAAACAAGTCAGTTATAAGCAGAGATCTCAGCTTCTTGTGGGAACCATGTGGAGGGTGTGGTGGTGAATAGGAGAGCGGGACTGGAGGGGCAGGAGGGCAGAAGAGTTACTGTTCATAGAGTGCCAGATCCTATTCACTCTTCAATGCTGCCTCATCAGATCGGAACTTTAGAGCTGGAAAGCATCTAGGAATTCACCTAATTGAAACTTCTTCCTTTATCAGTGAAGAATTCCCTTCTTTAATGAGTCATTTTTTTAAAATCATTTTTTCTCTATTTGTCAACTTGATTTTCCAAACTGCCCTTAATGGGTGACCATAGCTGCTCCTTACCATCCTAAGAGTTTTACTTCTTAGATCTGCTGTTGCCCCAAGGAGATCTTTCATAAATTACGCTTCCGCACCTACCCCCTGGTTTTACCTTTTATCACTTCTGAGTCATTCATTCAATTTATCCCACAGGCACTTCTGTTGGTTATGTGAATGTTCTTCTCCAGAGCTGTGTCATTAGGCATATTCTCTCCTCAAGCTACACATTTTGTTTGATGGATTTTGTTAACATCCAAACACCTCTTACATCTACATCTATATTTCAGAAATCTTTCCTGAACTCCAGGACATTACATTCAACTTTCCACCATATATCTCCCCTCGGATATCTCATAGTCCAATCTCATAGTCACTATGTCTAAAACTCAGCTTTTGGGATGAAATCTGTATTCCTTAATCCAAGAAGTGGTATCACCACTCATCCAGTTCTCCATCTTAAACTTTTTCCTCTCATCCATCACCTCCCCCAATCACTCATCAGGTCCTATACATTCTATTCAGGATCTCTTCAGTTTATGCCCTCTGTTCTATTCCCATTGTCTGCTTTAATCAGGCCCTTAGCATCTCCCAGCTGTTTAGATTCCGAACTATTTCTTCTTTATCTAATCTGGATTTACCTCTCTATCCTCCCCACTGCTGCTAGAATAGTCATTCTAAAATATATAACTAATCAAATTATTGCTGGAAATCCCTCAATGGTTTCTTATAACTTGAAGATAAAGATCAATTTCCTTAATAGAATTTCCTATAGCAAGGTTTGGAGGGTGTGGTCAGTTATAAGCAGAGATCTCAGCTTCTTGTGGGAACCATGTGGAGGTGTGGTGGTGAATAGGAGAGCGGGACTGGAGGGGCAGGAGGGCAGAAGAGTTACTGTTCATAGAGTGCCAGATCCTATTCACTCTTCAATGCTGCCTCATCAGATCGGAACTTTAGAGCTGGAAAGCATCTAGGAATTCACCTAATTGAAACTTCTTCCTTTATCAGTGAAGAATTCCCTTCTTTAATGAGTCATTTTTTTAAAATCATTTTTTCTCTATTTGTCAACTTGATTTTCCAAACTGCCCTTAATGGGTGACCATAGCTGCTCCTTACCATCCTAAGAGTTTTACTTCTTAGATCTGCTGTTGCCCCAAGGAGATCTTTCATAAATTACGCTTCCGCACCTACCCCCTGGTTTTACCTTTTATCACTTCTGAGTCATTCATTCAATTTATCCCACAGGCACTTCTGTTGGTTATGTGAATGTTCTTCTCCAGAGCTGTGTCATTAGGCATATTCTCTCCTCAAGCTACACATTTTGTTTGATGGATTTTGTTAACATCCAAACACCTCTTACATCTACATCTATATTTCAGAAATCTTTCCTGAACTCCAGGACATTACATTCAACTTTCCACCATATATCTCCCCTCGGATATCTCATAGTCCAATCTCATAGTCACTATGTCTAAAACTCAGCTTTTGGGATGAAATCTGTATTCCTTAATCCAAGAAGTGGTATCACCACTCATCCAGTTCTCCATCTTAAACTTTTTCCTCTCATCCATCACCTCCCCCAATCACTCATCAGGTCCTATACATTCTATTCAGGATCTCTTCAGTTTATGCCCTCTGTTCTATTCCCATTGTCTGCTTTAATCAGGCCCTTAGCATCTCCCAGCTGTTTAGATTCCGAACTATTTCTTCTTTATCTAATCTGGATTTACCTCTCTATCCTCCCCACTGCTGCTAGAATAGTCATTCTAAAATATATAACTAATCAAATTATTGCTGGAAATCCCTCAATGGTTTCTTATAACTTGAAGATAAAGATCAATTTCCTTAATAGAATACTTGGTATAGAGCATTGTCTATTTTTTTAGCAGTGGCTCCCAAATCGCACCCTGCCTCCGCCCCCAAGCATACTTCTCTCCAGACATCGTCTTATGGTCCTCTAAATATTCCATGCTACTTTATGGTTTCTGGTCATCAGATATGCTATTTTTTCCTCCTGTGCCGCAGCTTGTCAACTGGGTGCACAGAGAATAGCAGGTGTGACGAGACTTTAAGAAATACACACACACATACATAGAGATAAAGGATAGGAATGGGGGGCTCAAGACCTCTTGGGTCAAGGTCCCAAACACATTCCCCAGTCTGCTTTTATTCAGTGCTGAAGCCTCCAGGTGCTTACAGGGAATGATAGTAGCACGGGCTGGGAATTAGTCACAGCCCTATTCAATAATCACCCTTTGTGACTCAAAGTCACCTACTTTACCTTCCCAATGGACAGAGCTCATTATAGCTGGGGGGCAACAGCACCAGCAAGAAGTTAAGGAGTCTGCATAGACCCTGCATTCCAACGTCCATAGCAGATGACCCCCAGCTAATGAGCCCATGTAAATTGAATCAGCTTGTTTTTGTCTTAGTTTTTTCATTTCTAAGATGGTTTTCTGCTGGCTTGGCCAAAGCTGCAAAAACTTTCACTAGTTTGTTTTCTCACACTTCTGCCCTAACTTCTTTGTTTAGCTATATCTGACTCATCCTCCCACATTTAGCTTGTGCACATCTTCAGAGAATAGTGTGGACCCCTATACCAAGGTCACAGGTATGGAGCCTTATACATTTTTTTACTAAAAAGAAAAAAAAAATCCTACTTTCCTGAAGCAATCATGAACCATCCTTAATATGAACATTCTGTAGATTGGTGAACATAAATACCAGTGATAATTTCTAAAACATCTCTTTTCTTATAGGGAGCATCTCAGGATGGCACTAAACATATTCATCAAAATATTTTCTCTGCAAAAGAAAGCCAGTGTTTAGTAATTAATATTTCAGCATCTTATTTTATTTGGGAGTGATCTAGCTATTCAGTAAGCTTCCAACAGTTAACTTGGCACAAAATCTGGAGAGACTGGCTTCCCTGGTGGTCCAGTGGGTAAAGAGTCTGCCTTGCACTGCAGGGGGCACAGGTTCTATGTGCACGGGAGGATCCCACATGCTGCGGAGTGGCTGGATTGATGTGTCTAGTTGTGAACCAGCGCTCTGGAGCATGTGCACCCAGAGCCGGTTCTCTGCTACAGGAGAGGCCACTGCGGTGGGAGGCCCACACATGCTAAAGAATGGAGATGGGTGAAAATAAATAAATGAAAGACCAATAAAAGTGGTCAAAAAAATTTAAAAAAAAAGTCTGAAGAGACCAAAGCAGAATTATTTTTAATAGAGTTTACCTATAAGCTCTTATCTCATTCACATTTTCTTCCCTTAAAAGTTTCTTCACATTGAGTTACTTTCCTTGTCCACAAATTTGCAACAGATATAAGATTTTCTTTAGTGAATATTAAACCTAGGTACAATAGAACTATTATGCTTAATTTAGATGAGTAAGATATGTCTATATTAATTAGATTAACAAACATTAATACCAAGTGTTAATTTAATATTGAATATTTCCCAGTTTACCTGAACCTAAAATTTGTTTAATTTCTCTTGTATTTAGAATTGTTTGATTTGTAAGTGCTTACTTTTCTTTTGGCCAATTAAATTAGAGGTCATTTACAAATTGTCTCCAATATTTCTCACACTTCTGCCCTAACTTCTTTGTTTAGCTATATCTGACTCATCCTCCCACATTTAGCTTGTGCACATCTTCAGAGAATAGTGTGGACCCCTATACCAAGGTCACAGGTATGGAGCCTTATACATTTTTTTACTAAAAAGAAAAAAATCCTACTTTCCTGAAGCAATCATGAACCATCCTTAATATGAACATTCTGTAGATTGGTGAACATAAATACCAGTGATAATTTCTAAAACATCTCTTTTCTTATAGGGAGCATCTCAGGATGGCACTAAACATATTCATCAAAATATTTTCTCTGCAAAAGAAAGCCAGTGTTTAGTAATTAATATTTCAGCATCTTATTTTATTTGGGAGTGATCTAGCTATTCAGTAAGCTTCCAACAGTTAACTTGGCACAAAATCTGGAGAGACTGGCTTCCCTGGTGGTCCAGTGGGTAAAGAGTCTGCCTTGCACTGCAGGGGGCACAGGTTCTATGTGCACGGGAGGATCCCACATGCTGCGGAGTGGCTGGATTGATGTGTCTAGTTGTGAACCAGCGCTCTGGAGCATGTGCACCCAGAGCCGGTTCTCTGCTACAGGAGAGGCCACTGCGGTGGGAGGCCCACACATGCTAAAGAATGGAGATGGGTGAAAATAAATAAATGAAAGACCAATAAAAGTGGTCAAAAATTAAAAAAAGTCTGAAGAGACCAAAGCAGAATTATTTTTAATAGAGTTTACCTATAAGCTCTTATCTCATTCACATTTTCTTCCCTTAAAAGTTTCTTCACATTGAGTTACTTTCCTTGTCCACAAATTTGCAACAGATATAAGATTTTCTTTAGTGAATATTAAACCTAGGTACAATAGAACTATTATGCTTAATTTAGATGAGTAAGATATGTCTATATTAATTAGATTAACAAACATTAATACCAAGTGTTAATTTAATATTGAATATTTCCCAGTTTACCTGAACCTAAAATTTGTTTAATTTCTCTTGTATTTAGAATTGTTTGATTTGTAAGTGCTTACTTTTCTTTTGGCCAATTAAATTAGAGGTCATTTACAAATTGATCTCCGCAATATTATCCAAAGACTAAGACATACACTGATACATACATAAATCCAGGCAGACAGAAATCTCATAGCTTTCTGCTTGAGATTTAAAATGTCTCATTGCTCCTTTCTTCCCTTGAGGTTTTACCAATTTACCCAAGGCTGAAGTCTCAAACAATGTAAGTTGTGTATTTCAAGGACATGATAAGAATTAACTTCAGGTTTTTTCCTAAGCATATTTTTGTTTAACAAGCAAGTTTCTCTAATTGTACATTCTAGGAGAACTGGTTTTGTAATTTCAAAAATATTTTGCTTTAACCAGTTTTCTCTGGAGTCTAAAGAATATCATGACCATACTGTCTTTTTTGCTTCTGTGGACATGGTCTCATAGTCAAAATTTAAATTACAGTGCTCAAATCAGCTCTGATAACAGAGGCATACTGATAAAATATTGTCATAGCTTTATCAGAAGAATCTGGAGGAGTAAGGGAACTTGCAGGAGTAGGGGAAGCTTGGTTCCCCCAATAACCCACCCATCCTAATAGGAGAAGTTACAAGGGGATTCTTTAGAATGTTAGGAGAGTTTTTGATCCCTCAGGTTTTTGATTATAGGAGAAAGTCCTAAACCAAAAGGAACCTCAGAATCCTTTCCTGTCCCCAACAATAAAGGTCAAATGTGAATAGAAAAGATCAAGCTGGTGTCTAACAAGAGGCAGAGAGGTGTGGAGTGGGGTGAAGATAAGGTGGCAACAGAAAGACATATGCGGCATGTGTACCTCAGATCCAGATTCTATAGACTGGAGAAACTAAGAATGGTCACCATCCCTTTCCCAATGACCTGTGTCCCCAGGCCCAAGATGCAAATAGATAGTCAGTTAGTCATGAGCAGGGTGTTTAAGGGTCCAAAGATCTGGTCCATAAATAAAAAGAAATGGGAATGTGGAGCCCTATACCAAGGTCACAGGTGTGGAGCCTTATATCAAGGTCATAGGACAAAAATATCCAGAATTAACGAAACCCCTTAGCAACTGTTGCCATAAGCCTCCTGATCTAAACTGGCCAGTTCCCTAACCCCATATTAGGTAAAATACCCACCCTATTACCCACCCTATGCCAATCACCTAAGGTCACCCTTCCAATAAGGAGTTTTCTATCTTGAATCTATAAAACTTGGCTACTAACCTGCAAGGGGGGTCGGCTCTCCCTTGAGCCAGTCCAGTGTTTTAACAGTATCTCCTGCTCTAATAAACTCTTCTCCTCTCATTCTGCCTCATGTCTGGGACTTCTCCAAACTGTGCACAGATCATGACAAACACTACAGAAAATTTATGAAATTTTGGATGAACACTTGAATTCTTGGCCGAATTTTTAAATAAAGATCTAAGCTTTATCCAGTTTTCTCTGGAGTCTAAAGAATATCATGACCATACTGTCTTTTTTGCTTCTGTGGACATGGTCTCATAGTCAAAATTTAAATTACAGTGCTCAAATCAGCTCTGATAACAGAGGCATACTGATAAAATATTGTCATAGCTTTATCAGAAGAATCTGGAGGAGTAAGGGAACTTGCAGGAGTAGGGGAAGCTTGGTTCCCCCAATAACCCACCCATCCTAATAGGAGAAGTTACAAGGGGATTCTTTAGAATGTTAGGAGAGTTTTTGATCCCTCAGGTTTTTGATTATAGGAGAAAGTCCTAAACCAAAAGGAACCTCAGAATCCTTTCCTGTCCCCAACAATAAAGGTCAAATGTGAATAGAAAAGATCAAGCTGGTGTCTAACAAGAGGCAGAGAGGTGTGGAGTGGGGTGAAGATAAGGTGGCAACAGAAAGACATATGCGGCATGTGTACCTCAGATCCAGATTCTATAGACTGGAGAAACTAAGAATGGTCACCATCCCTTTCCCAATGACCTGTGTCCCCAGGCCCAAGATGCAAATAGATAGTCAGTTAGTCATGAGCAGGGTGTTTAAGGGTCCAAAGATCTGGTCCATAAATAAAAAGAAATGGGAATGTGGAGCCCTATACCAAGGTCACAGGTGTGGAGCCTTATATCAAGGTCATAGGACAAAAATATCCAGAATTAACGAAACCCCTTAGCAACTGTTGCCATAAGCCTCCTGATCTAAACTGGCCAGTTCCCTAACCCCATATTAGGTAAAATACCCACCCTATTACCCACCCTATGCCAATCACCTAAGGTCACCCTTCCAATAAGGAGTTTTCTCTATCTTGAATCTATAAAACTTGGCTACTAACCTGCAAGGGGGGTCGGCTCTCCCTTGAGCCAGTCCAGTGTTTTAACAGTATCTCCTGCTCTAATAAACTCTTCTCCTCTCATTCTGCCTCATGTCTGGGACTTCTCTTCCAAACTGTGCACAGATCATGACAAACACTACAGAAAATTTATGAAATTTTGGATGAACACTTGAATTCTTGGCCGAATTTTTAAATAAAGATCTAAGCTTTATCCTACAGGGTTTTTGACTAGAGTGTAATAACAAGAGATTTTAATCTTATAAAATTATTCTGGAATCACTGTGGAAGACCACAGCTCCACATGAACCAATAGCCAGCATAACACCACTTCAATTTGCTTCACACTGCTGGCTACACTTGACTACACTTCCTTCTTTCCTTACCTTTGCTACCATGGGTTTGCAGCTTTGTTTTGTTGATCTTTGGGCTGGCCACTCTGCATGTGGGACATAGTTCCCTGACCAGGGATTGAACCCATGTCCCCAATTTAGATCAAGGGTTCAAATGTCCTACATCTAAGGCTGCCTGTTTTTGCAGAAGCGTGGCCCAGCCTTACATTTTTAACTCAGCTTCCTCAACTTCTAGCTTTAGAGCTACCTTTTTCGAGGTAGGCTTTCTTGAGCTAAACAATGCTCTTTTCAACTACCAGAAACTGGTGTCTTGCTGAAGAGAGGCTGATCCTAACATGGGGAAAAGGAGATTCTCAAATACAGAATATTATCAGTGGGTTTCTCTTAAGCATGTAACAATTATGTCAGTGATTGTTTTAGCTCTTGTGAGAAACACAAGCTTGAGCAAGATAAATTCCCTCTGATGCTCAAGAGAAGCACTGTCCAAGAGCGATGTAATGTGAGCTGCAATACAAATGCAAATCATGTAAGTAACTTAAAATTTTCTAGCAGCCACATTAATATAATGAAGAGCAGTAGATGAAATGAATTTTAATATATTTCATTTGATATAATATATCCAATATTATCATTTCAACATGTAATCAGTATGTTATTATTTAATTATTTTTTTTTTTAGTTAATCTTCAACTGTAGTGCTTTATAGTTAAAGCACATCTCATTTTGGACTAGTCACATTTCAAAGGTTTAAGAGATACATGCACCTAGAGGCTAAAGTGTTGGATAGTGGAGTTCTAGAGAACACTCATATAGGTAAACACTTTTATCATAAAACATTTAAATGAAAGAATGTCATCAGTGTGATTCAGAGGTACAAATTCTATGCTCTGAAAGAGTAAGGAAGATAAGATGAAAAGAGGAAAACATGATTTGCATCTAATTGTATTTCCCTGATTGCAGACATCCCTGGAAGCAGAAGATCTAAATTAATGATTTTTGTATACAGATGGACCTTAAGTTTGAGGCTTCCCAAGTGGCAAATGGTAAAGAATCCACCAGCCAGTGTGGAAGATGCAAGAGATGTGGGTTCAATCCTTGAATCAGGAAAATCTGGAGTAGGAAATGGCAACTCACTCTGGTATTCTTGCCTAGAAAATTCCATGAACCGAGGAGCCCTGAAGGCTACAATCCATGGGGTCACAGAGCTGGACACCGCTGAGTACACACACACACACACACACACACACACACGCGCGCGCGCGCGCGGACCTTAATGCCTAGACTTCTTGTGATAGCCTTTTGGGGAAAGGGCAATATTTTCTGAAATTTGAGAACGAAAGCTTTGAGGAGCATCATCCAGCTATCTTGAGCATATCATTCTTCATGATGATCATTTCTCTCTCTCTTCTGCTTGACTCCATCCCACAGCACTGTACCCTCAAGCTCTGTTTGAAGATAACAGGTCCATATGTGAAAGAGTTGGGGAGAAGCCTTCATGGGGTTGGGAATTACATCTTCATGAAGAAAATTTATACTTGGGAACAGGTGGAAACCTCCAGCCTCAATACAGAAATGCCCACTCATATTTCACCTTAAGAAGATTCTCCTCGAAGATGGTGGTGGTTGCTGGACTGGTGTGGAGACTCCTGGAGCAGGTCTCTGGGCTGCTGAGAAGGCAGTTCCACTGGACTGCACTGTAGGTGACAATTTGTGATGCTATAAATCAAGGTATGGATGAGGAGCTATGGATGAAAGAGAGGAGAAGGTATTTCTACTTGGGGAAGAAGTTGCCTGTTATGATGGGGCATATAAGGCTAGTCGAGGCCTGTGGAAGAAATGTGGAGATAAGAGGATCATAGATACTCTCATCCTGAGATGAGTTTTACTGGGATTGCTGTAGGTGTGGCTATGGCTGAGTTGCAGCCCATTTCTGAATTTATGACCCTCAATTTCTCTATGCAAGCCATCAACCACGTTATAAACTCAGCTGCCAAGACCTGCAACATGTCGGCGGGCCTTCGGCCTGTGCCATAGTCTTCAGGGGGCACATTGGCACCTCCACGGGTGTAGTTGCCCAATGCTCACAATGCTTTGCTGCCTGGTATGGGCACTGCCCTGGCTTAAAAGTGGTCAGCCCCCAGAGTTTAGAGAATGCAAAAGGTCTTATTAAGTCAGCCATTCGGGATTACAACCCCATGGTGATGCTGGAGAATGAATTGATTTATGGAGTACCTTTTGAACTTCCCTCAGAAGCTCAGTGAAAAGATTTTCTGATCTCTACTGGAAAAGCCAAAACAGAAAGGCAAGGGACCCACATAAATATAGTTTCTCATTCAAGACCCATGAGTCACTGCTTAGAAGCTGAGACTGTGCTGTCTAAAGAGGGAATTCAATGTGAGGTGATAAATATGCGAACCATCAGGCCAATGGGCACTGAAACAATAGAAGCCAGTGTCATGGAGACAAATCACCTTGTAACTGTGGAAGGAGGTTGGCCACAGTTTGGAGTAGGAGCTGAAATCTGTGCCAGGATCGTGTAAGGCCCCGCTTTCCATTTCCTGATGCTCCTGCAGTTCATGTCACTGGTGCCGACATGAACTGCATCATGACATGTTCATCATGACATGAACATGAATCATTGCCTTATGCAATGATTCTGGAAGACAGCTCTGTACCTCAGGTTAAGGACATCGTATTTGCAATAAAGAAAACACTAAATGTCTAGCTGGGACTTGAAGTTCAAGTCATTGGGATTTGAAATAATTGCTGACACTTCCTCTGGATTGTCCTATGAGACCTTTAATTCATAAAGTTATCTCTAAAGCAACAATGGATGTTTTTGTATTGGGAAGAAGTTTAAATGTGTTCATGGAAAAACTCTCCTCTCTCCTGCCTAAGTTCCATGCGTTTTTGGTCTGTTATAGTATCGTGTTCTTTGAATAAGATTCATGTACAACTTTACCCTTTCACTGGAAAAACGTAGTATAAATGTGGCAGAGTCCTGATGAAAGATATATCCAAAAAAGGGTAATTTATATGTACAAATAGACTTAATCTCCATTTACTGTTAAGATTGTCTTGATAAGGAATAAAGGAATTCCTGACTATGAAAAAAAAAAAAGATTTTCCTCAACTCTCAAATTTCCAAGAACAAGGATGTTTTCCTACACAGCCACAAAATCACTTTCACACTCAGGATATTGATAATTGGTTGATAGTATTGTAATATAGGTCAAATTTAAACTTCATAAACTGACCCAAAATGTCCTTTTGTAGTTTTCTTTTTTATCTAGCATTTTTGTATTTTTTAATGGAGAAGGAAATGGCAACCCACTCCAGTATTCTTGCCTGGGAAAAAGAGGAACCTGGTGGGCTACAGTCCAGGGGGTGGCAAAGAACTGGACGCCATTAAGTGAGCAACCCTGTATTTTTTACAAGAAATATTTCCCTATTCTCCAAAGTATATTTACATCTTAAATCCTCCTGGAACTGATATTTGTAATCAAATGAGGTAAGGCTATATTTACATCTTAAATCCTTGTAACTGTGGAAGGAGGTTGGCCACAGTTTGGAGTAGGAGCTGAAATCTGTGCCAGGATCGTGTAAGGCCCCGCTTTCCATTTCCTGATGCTCCTGCAGTTCATGTCACTGGTGCCGACATGAACTGCATCATGACATGTTCATCATGACATGAACATGAATCATTGCCTTATGCAATGATTCTGGAAGACAGCTCTGTACCTCAGGTTAAGGACATCGTATTTGCAATAAAGAAAACACTAAATGTCTAGCTGGGACTTGAAGTTCAAGTCATTGGGATTTGAAATAATTGCTGACACTTCCTCTGGATTGTCCTATGAGACCTTTAATTCATAAAGTTATCTCTAAAGCAACAATGGATGTTTTTGTATTGGGAAGAAGTTTAAATGTGTTCATGGAAAAACTCTCCTCTCTCCTGCCTAAGTTCCATGCGTTTTTGGTCTGTTATAGTATCGTGTTCTTTGAATAAGATTCATGTACAACTTTACGCTTTCACGGGAAAAAACGTAGTATAAATGTGGCAGAGTCCTGATGAAAGATATATCCAAAAAAGGGTAATTTATATGTACAAATAGACTTAATCTCCATTTACTGTTAAGATTGTCTTGATAAGGAATAAAGGAATTCCTGACTATGAAAAAAAAAAAAGATTTTCCTCAACTCTCAAATTTCCAAGAACAAGGATGTTTTCCTACACAGCCACAAAATCACTTTCACACTCAGGATATTGATAATTGGTTGATAGTATTGTAATATAGGTCAAATTTAAACTTCATAAACTGACCCAAAATGTCCTTTTGTAGTTTTCTTTTTTATCTAGCATTTTTGTATTTTTTAATGGAGAAGGAAATGGCAACCCACTCCAGTATTCTTGCCTGGGAAAAAGAGGAACCTGGTGGGCTACAGTCCAGGGGGTGGCAAAGAACTGGACGCCATTAAGTGAGCAACCCTGTATTTTTTACAAGAAATATTTCCCTATTCTAAAGTCCAAAGTATATTTACATCTTAAATCCTCCTGGAACTGATATTTGTAATCAAATGAGGTAAGGGGTCTCATTTTATATTTTTTCATAAGGATACCCTATGGTCACAGAACCTTCATTGAAAAGACCATCTTTTTCCCCCCTCCATTGCTATGTGATGCCACCTTTGTCATAAATCAATTTTCAAATATGTTATAAAACTGATAACCAACCATGACCTATTGTGTAGCTCAGGGAACACTGCTCAACATTCTGTAGTAACCTAATGGGAAACAAATTTGAAAAAGAATTGTTTTGGAGTCGCTAAGATGTGTCCAACTCTTTTGTGACCCCATGGACTATAGCCCATCAGTCTCCTCTGTCCATGGAATTACCCAGGCAATCTTCCTTGCCTGTCCTTGTCCCAGGCAAGAATACTGGAATGGGTTGCCATTTCCTTTCCCAGGGTATCCCAATCCAAGGACTGAGCTGGGATCTCTTGCATTGGCAGGTGCATCCTTTTACCACTGAGCCACCAGGGAAGCTCCCTCTCCCCCTCAAATAGGCAGTGTATGTGTATGGGTCACTTTGCTGTACACCTGAAACTAGTAAAACATTGTTAATCAAATGCGCTCCAATATAAAATCAAAATTAAAAAAAAAAAAAGTCAGACTAGTGGTTTCCTTAGGAAAAAGGCAGGGGAGTGTATTCGGGAAGGGCCTGACGCTATTCCATTTTTGCTCTATATTGGACATATCTGTCCAATTATTATTATACTTACCTTTCTATTTCAGAATATAATTGTGTTATATTTCCTAACGAAAGTGTTAACTAAAACGTAAACAAATAGAAAAAATAAATACACTCATGAGAGGAGTTCCAGCATCTTTGAAAAGTGAGTTCGTGACTTTTTTTTCAGCTCAGGAAGCGGGTGAGAGATGCAAAAATACAGTATACAGAATCCAAGGTGGCAAAGAGCAGACACAGCACTAAGGGGCAGCCGCCAGGTGCATCGCGGAGGGGGCCCATGCCCAGACCTTTCTCCTACACTGGCTTTGTGGTAGCCGGAAGCCGCTAGGGTGGGAGCTTCTAGGTCAAGTGACAGCGCTGTTTCGTCCGGTATCAACCTACAGATACAGCCAGCGGCCACAAGGACGACCTCCCCGGAGGCGTATCGGCATCAGGACCCTCCTCCGCCCCGCATGTATTGGACGGCAAGTCCTAGTCGCTTACGCCCTAAAACTAAGCTGCGCCGCTGAGGCCTCTGGGAGGGGCGGTCCTTGGGCAACCGGGTATTGTGGGCGTGGCTTCCGGGCAGCTTTCTAAGGAAGCGCGAAAGAGAAGGTCTTCTTCCTAAGTGGTACTTGCGCCTCGGGGAAAGAGTCCGGGAGCGGTTCGGAAGCCCGAGAGGAACAGGTGGAGTCCGGAATTCGGAGGCGTATCCGAGGTTGGGAGGGTTAGAAGGCCGGCGAATGTGGGTGGGGTGCTGAGAGGCTGCATTTTGGAACCTAGGGATCTGCCCCCAGGGTTACCACGTCCCCCCATCCACTTCTCCCGGGAGCAGACGCTTATCTCGTCTGTTCCTGTGGGTTCAGGACCTTCTGACCTTGGAAGACCCTGCGGGACCCCTTCCTGAGGCAGCGATCTCTTTTTCGCTCCTCCAGCACCTTCTAGGGAGTTGCTCAGTAAACTTTCGGGTCATGCATGGGACTCCCAGGAAGACTGGTTTGGGGCTGGTGGGAAAGTCCCCGCTGAAAGCAAAAGTTTCTCGGAGCCCACAAGTCCGGACTTGTATCGAGCGACTCAGGATATTGGTGGTGAAGCCAGTGTCAGTTCCGCAGGCAGCCGGAATCCATCAGTCTCTGGGTTTGAGATCTCTTTCCGAGCTTCTGAGCCGAGGTTGGGACTGGAAGAGGGACCTGACCTCGAAATAGCTGGGAGACCTTCGCTATTGTTGCCGCGTTTACTTGCAAGAAACAGGGATTGGATCGTGTGTCTGCATCCAGGGTGTGGGCAAAACGAAATTTGCCCTGTAAGAAAGGGAAGCAGTACCTAAGATCTAGGGAGGGCAATAGTCTGTGCAGTTAAGTTCAGAGAGGAGGAAACACCACAGTGTGAGAGGCTGGTCAGGTGACAAAAGACTAAACGTTGCTCTTCCACTACAGCAAGGCCTGGAGGCGTGAATCTGGATTCTCCGATTGCAGACCTGGTCTTTCAGAGCTCCTTTCTCTTCACCCAGACTTACCATTTCAGCGTTCTACCTTTCCCTGTGAAGAGGAAGATCAACCAAGTCCTAGGTGAGTACAAGTTTTTTCTCTCCTAAAATTTACTTTCATTTGTCAGAGGGAGTACACCATCTCATGTCTTCCTTCGGAAGGAGGAGATCCACATTTGTTGAGTGACAATGTGTACTGTGTCATCATTCACTCATTTGGGTGGCTTAGTACTGTTAGAAAGTGTTAGTTGCCTAGTGGTGTCGGACTCTTTGAGACCCCATGGACTGTAGCCCACTAGGCTCCTCTGCCCGTGGGATTCTCCAGGCAAGAATACTGGATAGCCATTCCCTTCTCCAGGGGATCTTTTCAACCCAGGAATCAAACCTGGATCTCCTGCATTGCAGGCAAATTCTTTATCATTTAAGCCACCAGAAAAGTCCAAGAACTGTTGGAAGGAGTACTCTAATTTTAAAGATGTGACAGTAGCCTCAGGAAAGGGAAAAACTTACCCAAGAGCACTCTCATAAGGCAGGTAGCATACTACTAAATACTACTGATCTAGTCAGCTTCAGAATCAAGAATTGTAGGACTGGGGCTCCCCTGGTGGTCCAGTGGGTAAGGACACCGCCTTGCAGTGCAGGGGGCGCCGGTTGGATCCCTGGCCTGGGAAGATCCCACGTGCCGCAGAGCGGCTGGACCCATGTGTCCAATTACCGAGCCGGAGCTCTGGAGCGCATGCGCCCAGAGCCGGTGCTCTGCAGCGAGAGAGGCCACTGCGGTGGGAGGCACACGCAGGCCAAAGAACAAAGATGGATGAAAGATGGATAAATGAAAGACCAATAGAAATGGCCCGCCTACCTCCTTCCTCCCCCCCCAAAAAAAGAATTGTAGGACTGCCAGACTTGTGACGCTATGCTGGTGTTTCTCAAGCATCTTAGTCACCACCTATTTATGCCATACCTTTTTACTACCTGTATTGTTATTCTCATGTTTTTAATTTTAGACTTTTATTTTTTAAAAAATTGTACTGAGAAACACTTCAAGAAGGGGGGGGTTTCTGTGCAGTTAAGTTCAGAGAGGAGGAAACACCACAGTGTGAGAGGCTGGTCAGGTGACAAAAGACTAAACGTTGCTCTTCCACTACAGCAAGGCCTGGAGGCGTGAATCTGGATTCTCCGATTGCAGACCTGGTCTTTCAGAGCTCCTTTCTCTTCACCCAGACTTACCATTTCAGCGTTCTACCTTTCCCTGTGAAGAGGAAGATCAACCAAGTCCTAGGTGAGTACAAGTTTTTTCTCTCCTAAAATTTACTTTCATTTGTCAGAGGGAGTACACCATCTCATGTCTTCCTTCGGAAGGAGGAGATCCACATTTGTTGAGTGACAATGTGTACTGTGTCATCATTCACTCATTTGGGTGGCTTAGTACTGTTAGAAAGTGTTAGTTGCCTAGTGGTGTCGGACTCTTTGAGACCCCATGGACTGTAGCCCACTAGGCTCCTCTGCCCGTGGGATTCTCCAGGCAAGAATACTGGATAGCCATTCCCTTCTCCAGGGGATCTTTTCAACCCAGGAATCAAACCTGGATCTCCTGCATTGCAGGCAAATTCTTTATCATTTAAGCCACCAGAAAAGTCCAAGAACTGTTGGAAGGAGTACTCTAATTTTAAAGATGTGACAGTAGCCTCAGGAAAGGGAAAAACTTACCCAAGAGCACTCTCATAAGGCAGGTAGCATACTACTAAATACTACTGATCTAGTCAGCTTCAGAATCAAGAATTGTAGGACTGGGGCTCCCCTGGTGGTCCAGTGGGTAAGGACACCGCCTTGCAGTGCAGGGGGCGCCGGTTGGATCCCTGGCCTGGGAAGATCCCACGTGCCGCAGAGCGGCTGGACCCATGTGTCCAATTACCGAGCCGGAGCTCTGGAGCGCATGCGCCCAGAGCCGGTGCTCTGCAGCGAGAGAGGCCACTGCGGTGGGAGGCACACGCAGGCCAAAGAACAAAGATGGATGAAAGATGGATAAATGAAAGACCAATAGAAATGGCCCGCCTACCTCCTTCCTCCCCCCCCAAAAAAAGAATTGTAGGACTGCCAGACTTGTGACGCTATGCTGGTGTTTCTCAAGCATCTTAGTCACCACCTATTTATGCCATACCTTTTTACTACCTGTATTGTTATTCTCATGTTTTTAATTTTAGACTTTTATTTTTTAAAAAATTGTACTGAGAAACACTACACAGGAAATTATGCATTTGATGGACGCTCTAAAGTCTTTATGTTTATTCTAAGATGAATGTGAAGGTTACACTGGAAAAGCAGACCTGCAGGATGAATTGTCTTGTGTACCAAATATCATGACTGGATTGTGATTTAACTGAACTTAGTTATATACCCCTCATACTGCCACCAAAAATTGCACACACTATTGGCCCCTGGTACTGTGATTTTCACTCATTGTTTTTCCGACACTTTAAATATCTCACGTCACTCTCGTCTTTTTTCTCATGGAACAGTTTGTGATTGAGATTTATTTTCCTAGTCAAGGAGTTTGTATTCAAAGGAATTGTGGAAGCTGTCTGTGATAAACTGGCAGACATTGCTACAACATTTACAATGTTCTGAGTTTACTTAAAATAATGAAATACTATCCTAAGTCAGTGAGTTTTTTATACGTAATTTTATTTATTTAGTCAGTTAGTTAGTTTTGGCTGTGCTGCATCTTTGTTTCTGTGCAGGCTTTTCTCTAGTTGCAGCCAGCAGGGGCTATTCTGTAGTTGTGGTACATGGGCTTCCCATTGCAGTGGCTTCTCTTGTTGCAGAGCATGGGCTCTACTAATGTAAGGGAACTTCAGTAGTTGCAGCTCATGGGCTCTAGAGCGCAGGCTCAGTAGTTGTGGTACACAGGCTTAGTTGCTCCACAGCATGCGGGATCTTCCTGGACCAGGGATTGGATATGAGTCTCCTGCACTGAGCAGGTGTATTCTTTACCACTAAGCCCCCAGGAAAGCCCCAGGAGAACTTTGAAGGAATAAGAGCAAACCTTAAATCTCCTTTTAAATGAAACAATTGAGGACAAGGAAAGTGATTTCCTTCAAGTCACACACAATATGTTAGTGTCAGATTTAGGAATAAAACTATTTTGCACTGAAAAATTTTTTGCTGAGTATTCATATATGGATGATACAGTCAGCTTAATGATTGTAAACTGTATGTGTACTACAACTCTATAGTATTACTAACTTGTCACAAATAAATAAGCATCTTTAATGACTGTATATAAATAGTTGTGAATCTTTTTAAACTCATCGGAATTCAAAAAGGCTTTTGAGAAATTTTTCATTTGGATAATGCATTTCTTTAACATGATGTGCATGGCCTTTACCCAATCCAGAGCTGTGCCATGGCAGAGACTGGGGAAGAGGAGGCGGTGTCAGCAGAGGCCTCAGGGTTCTCAGACTTGAGTGACTCAGAATTTCTGGACTTGGAGGATACACAAGAGTCAGGTACTTCACCTAGCAAGCCTGGCCCTTCTTGTGAATTCCCTGGGAAGGATGACAAGCTGATAAGGTTACCAGAATGGAAAAGAAGATTGAATGTCTCATCGCCTATAGAGCGATTTAATCTTAAATATTTGTATGTCACTGACCTGTCTACTCAGAACTGGTGTGAACAGCAAATGGTATATGGAAAGGAGCTTCCTGCTTTTTTGACACCCGAGAAGTCAGCTGTTTTGGACACTGGTGCCAGCATCCACCTAGCTAGAGAACTAGAAGTTCATGATCTTGTGAGTATCCCCATCACCACTAAAGAAGATACTTGGGCAATTAAATTTTTGAACATATTATCAATGATTCCTACCCTACAGTCAGAGGGGTGCATCAGGGAGTTTCCAGTGTTTGGAGAAGTGGAGGGTGTGCTTCTTGTTGGTGTGATTGATGAGCTGCACTATACAGCCAGCGGGGAACTGGAACTGGCTGAACTCAAGACACGTGGGCGCCCTGTGCTCCCTGTAGATGCTCAGAAAAAAAAAGACTGTTTTCAAGTCAGCCTGTATAAATATATCTTTGATGCCATGGTACAAGGGAAAGTAACCGCTGCTAGCCTAATCCACCACACAAAACTGCGTCCAGAAAAACCACTGGGGCCTTCAGTGCTGAGGCATGCCCAGCAGGGAGGCTTCTCAGTGAAATCCTTGGGTGACCTCATGGAGCTGGTCTTCTTGTCTCTAACACTGTCTGACCTCCCACTTATAGACAGCCTGAAAATTGAGTATGTCCACCAAGAGACTGCCACTGTGCTGGGTACAGAGATAGTGGCCTTTGAAGAAAAGGAGGTAAGAAGCAAAGTACAGCATTATATGGCCTACTGGATGGGCCACCGAGAGCCTCAAGGAGTTGACGTGGAGGAGGCCTGGAAATGCCGGATGTGCAACTATGCAGATATCTGTGAGTGGAAGAAGAGTGGTGGGCTGACCAATGCCATGCTACAGCCACAAGTCAAAAAAGCCAAATGAACAGAAGATGCGCCTTCAAGAACTTTGGTCTTTCCTGCATCCTAATGTACTTAGTAGGGTTGAAGAAGGTCAGTCTTTGAGCTTGAATTTCTTGGAGAGTATTCTTGTATTGGTTCTTTTCATATTTCTTCAGCCTCTAACCACACAAATCCAAGACTCTGGCTTATGACTGAGTGGGAGAGATCTGGGATTATATCGTCCCTAGAGCTCTGCCATAGATTGCCAAAAGGACAGATGTTCATCATGGTTGAAGCAAAGGTATCCTTCAGCAATCACTGTTTTCCTAAGAAGATTCTTCAGTTTAAGTATCTACCCTATTTTTTTCTCAATCAAGGTTTCTAAAAGGTGTTATAGCATGTGTCAGAATTTCCTTTTTAAGACTGAACAATAGTCTATCATGTGAATAGCTTTTAAAAGTAAGTGAGAGTGCAGTAGTATTCCAGGGGAGAAGCTGACATGGTAAAAGCTAACATGTTGCATAATGATTTATCTCAGATGGATCTGAAACTGGAAATAGTACAGCGGTGTCACAGCCAACAGGTTGCCAGATCCTCACCTGTGGAAGCAAAAAACACAGATGGTCCTATTGGCTTGGGAACAAGAGGAAGCTTTAAGCCCTAGAGGTCTGGATGAAGTGAAAAATGAGCTGTACTGAATTCCAGGTCAGTATCCCAGAAATACTGATTAAGCCCCATAAGCAGGATCTATGAATGTGGACCATGTGTTAGGTAAGAATTGTTATCCCAGCCTCAGTATCTCTGATTCCACTGAACTTCATTTCTGCTGTTCTTAATGTCTCCAGAAAACACAACATTCATTGGATATCTTTATTGGAAATGTCTTTTTTTTTTGGAAGTATCTTTTTCCAGTCTGTGGCTTGCCTTTTTATTCTGTCATGGTGTTTTCTGATGAACAAAATTTTAGTGGAGACCAATTTCAGTGTTTAATTAGTACTTTTTGTATCTCATTTAAGATATGCAATATTTTTTTCAACTTCAACACACTTTGTTTCTTTCACTTAGCAGTTTATTTTGGAGTTGCTTCATATTAGTATTTATAGTTCACCTCCTTCCTTTTAGAAGCTGCAAAGGATTCCATTGTAAAGATAAACAGTTTATCTAACTAGGCCTCTATTTATATACACTTAGGCTATTTCCTATCATTTCCTACTACAAACACTATAATAATATGTGAAGCAGAAAGTAAATTTTGCTCTTACATGTACACCTTTTAATTCTGAATCCCAAAACTACCACTGATAGGAAGTTGGATAAAGTTCTTCAAGATATTTCTATGGATGTATCAACATATATTTAAATATAAAACAAATACATGTGTTTTGGGGTATATGTGATTAGACATAAAAAATTTTCTGTAAAATGCTTTTTTTTTTTTTCTGGTGAACATAGAATGTTTATCAAAATAAACTATTTCTGGGCCATAAAACAAGTCTGAATAAACTGATGTGGATGAAAGTCATACAAAGGATGCTGTCTGATGACAATGGAATTAAGTTAGAGTTTGATGACAGACATCTGAACAAGCAAAAAATATGTGCAAACTAAATTACACACTACAGTAACCTATAAGTCAATAAAGAAATCACAAAAAGAGAAATTACCTAGATTTGACTGAATGAAAACAATATACAAAAGTGTGTGGGAGACAGTATATTACAGGGAAATTGATAGCACTAACTGCCTAATTGGATACCTAATTGACACCTCTAATGCCACTAACTGGAAAAGAAGAAAGATCTAAAATTACTGACCTCAGTGTGCCCCTTAAACCAAAAGAAGGAGAGAAAATGAAATTCAAAGAAAGCATAAAAGTGAAATAAGCCTCAGAGCTGAAATCAATGAAAGAGAAAATAGATAATAGAGAAAAATCAATGAAACCCAGAACTGCTTCTGAGATCAATAAAACTGTTAAGTTCTAGCCAGAGCAGTAAGGATGAGAGGGGCAGAGGGAAGACACATGATCAATACCAGGAATGAGGTGACAGCTCTACAAATAGTGTAGCTATTAAGAGAATAATAAAAGACTGGTATGCAGTCATCTTGGACCCTGGGAAGGCCTCCTGGGAACAAGACTTCTAAATTGACAACTGTGTCTGGAAGGCTGTGGTCTAAGGCTATTTTTTGCTGGCTATAAGCAGGGCCTACAGAACCAAATGGAACACATGGCTCTCCTGAAAACAAGGTGTATATACTGAATTCTGTCTAGGCAAGAGATGTGCTTGTATACAAAGCAAAGAACAACACAGTAACTCCTGGTGGGAAACCTAGCAAAACCAGAGTAATCTGGGGAAAGATAACTAGAGCTCATGGAAACAGTGGCATCGTTCATGTCAAATTCTGAAGCAACCTTTCTACTAAGGCCACTGGACACAGAATCCATGTGATGCCATACCCTTTGAGGATTTAAACTTATTGAAAAGTAAATTGAAAGTGTGGATGTGTAAAAATAAATAAATAAATAAATATTATGAACAACTTTATGCCAATACATTGACAGTTTAGATGATATAGAAAGATTCCTTGAAAGAATACAAACTACTCAAGTTCTCTCAAGAAGAAATTTGTAACCTGAATAGCCTATCTCCAACAAAGAGATTGATTTTGTAGTTTAAAACCTTCCCACAAAGAAAACTTCAGGCCTGGATGACTACTACTGAAGTCTACCAAATATTTAGAAATAACACTGAAGTCTATACAAATGTCCAGAAAATGGGAGAGAAATTCTCCTAATCAATGATGCCAACATTACTCTGATACCCAGACCAGATACTATATGAAAAGAAACTACAGACCACTGTACCCAGTGAACACAGATGTAAAGATTTTAAACAAAATTTTAGCAAATAGAATGCAACAATACATTCAAAGGATGTGACTACGTGAGGTTTATGCCAGGAATGCAAGACTGGTTTAACATGAAAAGTATTAATGTAGAGAATTCCCTGGTGGTCCAGTGTTTAGGACTTGCTCTCACTGCTGAAGGCCCAAGTTTGATCCCTGGTCCAGGAACTAAAATCCTACAAGCTGAAAGGCAAGGCCAAAAAAAAAGTATCAATATAATTCACCATATTAATATACCAAAAATTAAAAAAAATCATGATAATAGATACAGCAGTTTTTAAAGAAAATACACCATCCATTCTTCAAAAAAACCTGGAAAACTAAAATTAGAACAGAACTTTCTCAATTTCATGAAGGGCATCTACAAGAAACCTACAACTAACATTATACTTAATGATAAAAGACAATGGGACTTCCCTGGTGATCCAGTGGGTAAGGACACCGCCTTGCAGTGCAAGGGGTGCCGGTTCGATCCCTGGCCTGGGAAGATCCCACGTGTCTCGGAGCGGCTGGACTGATGTGTCCAATTACCGAGCTGGAGCTCTGGAGCGCATGCGCACAGGGCCGGTGCTCTGCGACAACCTAGGCCACCATGATGGGAGCCCCACACGGGCCAAAGAACAAAGATGGATGAAAATGGACAAATGAAAGACCAATAGAAGTGGCCCGCCTGCTCCCCTCCCTCCCCACCCCACCCCCACCAAAATAAATAAATAAATAAATCTTTAAAAAAAAAAAGACAATGTTTTTCTCTTGGTTCAGAATAAAGGCAATTATGTCCTTTGTCACCATTTCTATTCATTATTGCAGTGATGGATAAAGTCAATGCAGTAAGTTAAGGAAAACTGACTAAAGGCATCCAGATTGAGGAGGAAGAAATAGAACTTTTATTGCAAATAACATGATTATCTATGTATGAAATCCCACGGGAACCCTGAAAAAGCTAACTATACCATGAATTATTTATTCAATAATAAATTGTATTCCTTCATAGTCACAACAAATCATTGGAAATGGAAACTCAAAAATACCATTTATAATATCAAATATATGAAATATTGATGGATAATCTGGCTGAAAAATATGCAGGAGTTGTGCACTGAAAAATTGAAAACATTGTTGAGAAAAGTTATAGTAGACCTAAATAAATGATGAGATATACCATGCTCATGGACTGGAAAATTCATTATTGTTAAGATATCAGTTTTCTTCAAATTGATTTATAGAGTCAAGACCCTAGCCAGACAGGTTGCATTTATGGAGATGAAACTTACAACGTTTCACATTTATTCAATATTCACAAACCTTTGGGCTCCCATGTGGCGCTAGTGGTAAAGGAGCCGTGTGCTAATGCAGGAGACATAAGTGAGGTGAACTCAGTCCTTCCCATGAAGGAGGGCATGGCAACCCACTCCAGTATTCTTGCCAGGAGAGTCTCATGGACGGAGATTCCTGGCAGGCTACAGTCCATAGGATCTTTATTCAGCACCTATTATGTGTCAGGCTCTGGAGATACAGTCACAGACAAAACTGAAATTCTATTCACACCAGTTCCAACATATGTTCCCCTTACCCACACATCCACTCACCACCACCACCACCAAGCAGTTCTCAGATAAGAGCTAGGTGTCCTACAGTTCAACTCAATTCTGACACTATTGATCTAGTGATAATGTCAGGTCCCACTGGTTAAGGTTTCAATCCTGTAAGACTGCCTGCCTGGCCCCACTTCAGATGCCAATTACAAGTCCAGGTTGCCTACCTGTGTTTCTGGATTACTGGCTGAAGGTTTGACCTACTGGTTGGAGTTTCAACAAACTCCTCCTTGGGTTTGATTACTTTATTTGAGTGGCTTACAGAACTCAGAGAAACATTTTACTTACCAGACCACCAGTTTATTATTAAAGGATATAACTAAGAATATAAGGATAAATCCTAAGAATATAAGGATATAACTAAGAATACTAAGGATATAACTAAAGAATAGCCATATGGAGAGATGCATAAAGCAAGGTATAGGTAAAAGGAGCAGATCTTCCACACCCTCTATGGGCATGTGGCTCTCCCCACACCTTCACATGTTCACAGATCCAGAAGCGCTCTGAACCCCTTTTGGGTTTTTTTTGTTAGGTTGGTTGAGTTTTTCGTCTGTGCGTGGTCTTCGTTGCTGAGCATGGGCTTTCTCCAACTGTGGTAAGCAGGGTCTACTTTTAGTTGTGCTGGGTAGGCTTCTCATTGCGGTGGCTTCTCTTGTTGCAGAGCACAGGCTCTGGGGTACATAGGCTCAGTAGTTGTGCATGGGCTTAGTTACCCTGCGGTATGTAGAATGTTCCAGGACCAGGGAATCTTCCACAACCAGGGATTGGCAGGTGGAGTCTTAACCATTGGACCAATAGGAAGTTCCCTTTTGGGTTTTATGGTAAAGGAGCCGTGTGCTAATGCAGGAGACATAAGTGAGGTGAACTCAGTCCTTCCCATGAAGGAGGGCATGGCAACCCACTCCAGTATTCTTGCCAGGAGAGTCTCATGGACGGAGATTCCTGGCAGGCTACAGTCCATAGGATCTTTATTCAGCACCTATTATGTGTCAGGCTCTGGAGATACAGTCACAGACAAAACTGAAATTCTATTCACACCAGTTCCAACATATGTTCCCCTTACCCACACATCCACTCACCACCACCACCACCAAGCAGTTCTCAGATAAGAGCTAGGTGTCCTACAGTTCAACTCAATTCTGACACTATTGATCTAGTGATAATGTCAGGTCCCACTGGTTAAGGTTTCAATCCTGTAAGACTGCCTGCCTGGCCCCACTTCAGATGCCAATTACAAGTCCAGGTTGCCTACCTGTGTTTCTGGATTACTGGCTGAAGGTTTGACCTACTGGTTGGAGTTTCAACAAACTCCTCCTTGGGTTTGATTACTTTATTTGAGTGGCTTACAGAACTCAGAGAAACATTTTACTTACCAGACCACCAGTTTATTATTAAAGGATATAACTAAGAATATAAGGATAAATCCTAAGAATATAAGGATATAACTAAGAATACTAAGGATATAACTAAAGAATAGCCATATGGAGAGATGCATAAAGCAAGGTATAGGTAAAAGGAGCAGATCTTCCACACCCTCTATGGGCATGTGGCTCTCCCCACACCTTCACATGTTCACAGATCCAGAAGCGCTCTGAACCCCTTTTGGGTTTTTTTTGTTAGGTTGGTTGAGTTTTTCGTCTGTGCGTGGTCTTCGTTGCTGAGCATGGGCTTTCTCCAACTGTGGTAAGCAGGGTCTACTTTTTAGTTGTGCTGGGTAGGCTTCTCATTGCGGTGGCTTCTCTTGTTGCAGAGCACAGGCTCTGGGGTACATAGGCTCAGTAGTTGTGCATGGGCTTAGTTACCCTGCGGTATGTAGAATGTTCCAGGACCAGGGAATCTTCCACAACCAGGGATTGGCAGGTGGAGTCTTAACCATTGGACCAATAGGAAGTTCCCTTTTGGGTTTTTATGGAAACTTCATTACATAGCCATGACTGATTAAATCGTTGGCCATTGGCAATGGATTCAACCTCCAGCCTCTCTCCCCTACTCATAGGTTAGCAGGCATAGGACTAAAAGTTTTAACTCTCTAATCATGTGATTTGGTTTTCCTGACAGTCAGCCCTTTCCTGACAGTCAGCCCTCATCCTTAGGTACAATCCAAAAATCACCTCGTTAACATAACAAAAGACGTCATGCTCCTTCTCATATCTTAGGAAATTCCAAGTGTTTTAGGAACTCTGATGCAGAACTGGGGATGACAGCCAAATACGTATTTCTTATTATAAATCACAATATCACAAAACAAAACATACCCTCATAGAACATAAATACTATGAGAGAAAGAAGGAAGAAGACAAATCAAGGATGACTCCTAAATTTTTGCTGAAGTAACAAGGTGAATGGTGCATTTATTGAACTAAAAGAAGTGCTAGGTTGGGAGTGGTGGTGGGGACAGGATTAATAGGTTGATTTTAACGTATGAAGTTGAAGGTAGTTTTCAAAGGGAGATTTCAAGTAGGCATAAGGAATTAAGAGTCAGAAACTTAGGGGAGAGATGAGGGCTGGAGATACATACTTGTCTGTTAATATCAAATAAATGACATTTAAAGTCACAGGGCTGAATGAGACCATTTGACAAAAATTTCAAAAAAAAAAGGCCAAACCCTTGAGTGTTCCAACACTTGGAGGCAGAATCAGTTCAGTTCAGTTGCAGAATTCATACCTTTGAACCGTGATATTAGAGAACATTTTGGAGAGCCCCTTGGACTGCAAAGAGATCAAACTAGTCAATCCTAAAGGAAATCAACCCTGAATATTCACTGGAAGGACTGATTCTGCAGCTGAATCTCAAGCTCCAATACTCTGGTCACCAGATGCAGAGATGACTCTTTGGAAAAAGACCCTGATGCCGGGAAACATAGAAGGCAGAAGGAGAAAGGGACACCAAAGGCGCCACTGAGTCAATGGACATGAGTTTGAGCAAGCTCTGGGAGATGGTGAAGGACAGGGAAGCCTGGTGTGCTGCATTCCATGGGGGTTGCAAAGAGTCAACAAACCGACTGAACGACTGTCTCATTTTAATTAGGATACAACCAGTGTGATTTCTTCCATCTTAAAAAAATTCTAAACCCCAAATCCATACGCAATGAACAGTTTTACTTTCCTACTCATTTTTTTAAAAAATTGAAGGAGTATGTTTGTAAGTACTTGCTTTCTCCCATGTTTCACCTCACTCCTCTTTTCAGACTACAAGCTTCCATCAACATACCAAAAGGGCATGTTTCAACAATCTTCACATTACAATGATCAATTACTTCTCATCCTACTTGACCTATCAGCAGCATTTAACATAGTTGATCACTCCCTCCTCCTTGAAACGTTTTCTTCCCTTGATTTTGCAGATCCAAACCCTCCTACTTTTCCATCTGCCTCGGGGATTACTCCATCTCAGTTTTTTTGAGTCCTTTTGATGTCTCTGACTTAAACTAGTGTATTGAGAGAAAAGACTGAACTGAGTAAGGGTAAATTATTCTTTTAGCAAACTGCTGACTTACATTTTCCAGTATTTAAAAATTCTGAGGCCTATCGTTTTTAAACAAAAATGATATCTACATCTCCCTTTTTAAAGTGAGCGTGTCTCTCCAAGCAGTCCCAGAGACACCAGACCAGGAGTCTCCCTGGAAAAAGCCAGAACCAAAAGACGCATCCAGAAACGAGCTCCTTAGGCCTTATGGGAAATGTAGTACTGGGTGACTAGCCTGCACCGCGGGGGAGTCTGGGAGCTCTGGGCGGAGAGTTACTTCCGGACACGCGCAGTGCGCGGGTAACCGGTATTCTGTGGTTTTTGATCCAGTACTGCATGAAGGGAGAGTGGCGGTTATCCTCCGAATCTGGGAGGTCTCAGTAACCTGATCTCCAGCTTTGAGCCGGAGCTGAGAGTGTGGCGGTGAAAGACTGGCAAGTATGACTCTACAGAGCTTGGGAGACGGCAGGGAAGGGCAGGAAGAAAGTGACCCGTTTATTGGCTTACCCAACCAGGAGGGGTGGGATGGGGGGGATATACATATGACTAATCTGAGAACATAACATATCTGTAAACAACAAAACTCTGTAAAAGTTAAAAGTAAAATAAAAGGGTTTTTTTTTGTTTGTTTTTTTTTTTTAAGTGAAAACCCTCACGTGCGGTGAAATCCAGTTGGGATGTGTGGGTCCTGTCCAGTTGTAGAGTAGTCCAGAGAAAGCAAGGGAGCGGTCCAGCTGCCACTCCATGGGTTCCTAGATCCCAGGTGGACTTGAGCAAGCTCAGTTTGCACTTCTGCCCTTTAAAAACTCACGTTTCTTGATTAGAAGAGCACCTTTGGCACTACTAGAGCCTACAGAAGGAAATATTAAACTATTTTAAAGGATCTAGGAAGAAAGCACTTACAGAGAAACTTCATTGCACGCTTAGGGTATTCTCACAATTATCTGAAGTAATTATCCCTATTTTGCATATGAGTTAATTGAAGCAGAAAGGTGGATTTAACTTGCCTAGACTCAGGCATTTTAGTATAGAAGGTCTGAGAGTCAAATCCAGATGAGTTTTCTTCAAATTTAATTCTTTTTGCAAGATGAAAAGAACCTGTCAAATTGTTGGACTTATTTTCCTTTCGAAATATTTGAGTAATGTATGCTGAGTAAATTTTGGTTTGTCTACTTTTTTTTTTTTTTTTTTTTAAAAAAAAGAACTCGTAGTATCTGTATGGCTGAATCTCTTCACTGTTCACCTGAAACTACCACAACATTGTTAATCAGCTATAGGCCAGTACAAAATAAAATTTTTTTAAAAAAAGCTCTTGGTGAATCTGCAGATTTTGCAGTGATGACTGTAAATAAAGAGTGCCTCTTGTACCTTTTAGCCTTTCTAGGGCCCTAGCAGCTGGCTGGAATTTGAAAAAGCTCAGCTTGGGCTTATAGGAGATGGTGAGATTGAGAGAGACTTGAGATTTAGAGTCTCAACTGACAACTTGAGCTTAAAAAACACAAATTCCACCAAGGGTCCCTCAATCCAGCCTCTTCAGGAAACCTAATTTGAGATCTCTTACCCAATCTAGATACAGAACAGAGGCCAGAGAATCACAGGGAAGAATGACCTCCAAAGATAGTGAGTTTCAGAGATCAGACTTTTATTTATCATTTTAACTCATTCATTTTTATTTACTTAGGATAAATTTCTCTAGAAACAGACCTGTCACTGATTTAAAGATTAAGAATTTCCTATTAGGTCAGTAGGGTAGAAGTGTAGGGCATATTTTATTTAAGATTGTTGCTTACAAAATACGGACATTTCTGACTTGCTGAAAATGTCATTCTCTCACTGGTTGTCATTTTTCTGAGACTGCAGTGTGTGTGCTTTTGTTCTCACAGAGCAGTGTTCTCCATTGCAGTCCTGGTATTTCATGTCTTTATTTTTGTCCCCATTTCTACTTTCATAGGTCTCTGGGCAAAAGAGGCAGAAATGATCAAGTTCAAGGTAAGGCATCCATTTATTGTTATTCAAATCTTTTTTATTTTCCAGTGGGTAAGTGGATTTATTTAGAGAGATCCACAGTCCATAGACCAGAAGTGGGCCATTCCAAAAGGCAAGAGGTCCAAATCTCTTTAAAAAAAAAACAACAACAACAAAAAAACACATATAAAAAGATGTATAGCCAGGGAAAACGTAGACTGAATAGATCAGGTCCAATAAGAAATTCAGAAAGCTGAGGCTTCTCTGGTGGTCCAGTGCGTAAAGAGTCTGCCTTGCAGTGCTAGGGGCACCAGTTCAATCCCTGGCCGGGGAAGATCCCATGTGCCGCGGAGTGGCCAGACTGGTGTGTCTAATTACGAGCCAGCGCTCTGGAGAGCAAGTGCCTGGAGCTGGTGCTCTGCAGTGAGAGAGGCCAGTGCAATGGGAGGCCCACACATGCCAAAGAATAAAAAGATGAATGAAAAAATATATATATAAATAAAAGAGGCATGATGGGGAAAAAGAAAAAAAAATAAAAAAGAAATTCAGAAAATTGGTAAGTTGATATCCTGCTTATAGGGTCTGTATTTAGGTGGTGCTTCACATGTGTTCCCAGTCTTTCTCATGATCATAGAAAATGGGTAACCAACCAAAGTACTGGTTTATCCAGGAGCATAAAGCAGAACAATTCCCTAATAAGTAAAATTATTCCTAGCACAGTTTCTCCAAAGAAAATATCTTAACAATAAGATTTCATAGAGATAATGTTAGCAACAGTATTGCCAGTAACAATCCTGTGATAAATAGAACATCAGATTTCCATTGACATTCTTAAGAGTGTTCCCGGGCTACCCTGGTTGTTCAGTGGGTAGAGAGTCCACCTTGCCATGCAAGGGGCACGGGTTCAGTCCCTAGCCTGAGGAGATCCCACATGTCACAGAGTGGCTGGACCGGTGTGTCCAGTTATGAGCCAGCACTCTGGAGCAGGGAGTGAGACCACTGCGATGGGAGGCCCACACAGGCTGAAGAATAAAGATGGATGAAAAAAAAAATAAATAAATTTAAAAAAAAGAGTGTTCCCTAGAATAAGCAGAGAACATAGTGCCAAGAACTCAGTTTGTAAGATCAGGTCCATAGTCTTTTTAATATTTGCTTGGATCCCTGAGTAAACCTTGTACCTTTTCCAGAGCCTTCAGAAATTCTTAAGTATTTTCTCTTCCATGTGATTTTAAAAATCAGCTTGTCAAGGTCCGTGAGGGGATAGGTAAGGTACTTTTATTGTGATTGCATTGCACTTTTAGATAAATTTGCAGAGAATTCATAACTTTTCAGTAATGAGTGTTCCATTTTATTCCTGTTTTTATTTTGGCCCTTCATTACAGTTGTATAGGTTTTTATGGTAATTCTTATACATTTCTTATGATGTTTATTTTTTTTTTTTAATGCTTTAAAATCAGTCTATTGAGGAAAAAGTAGTTATATCATCACTTTAGTTTGCATTGTCTTGATTACTAATGATACTGGATAATTTTCATTTGCTGGGTCTATTTCATTCTTAGTGGTGTTGGTGGCCAAGTTGTATTCGACTCTTGCGACTCCATGGACTGTAGCCCACCAGGCTCCTCTGTCCATGGGATTTTCCTGGCAAGGATACTGGAATGGGTTGCCATTTCCTTCTCCTATGATGTTTATTCTTACACATGGTTTAAGTTGCTGTGACAATGAGATGGATCCTTTTTCATCATATTTTTCTAATTGGCTGCCCTGGTGCATAGGAAAGTATGGATTTATCTGTTTGACTTTATGTCAATGTATAGAACTCTTACTAAGCCCAGGAGTTTTTCAGTTTATTCTTAGATTTTCTAGATAGACCATCATACATTCTTCAAGTGGAATTTTGTCCCTTATTGCCTTATCTACAACTTTTACCTTATCTGTTTTTTCTTTTATCTTATTGCATTGGACAGGACTTCTATATAATTTTGAATATAATTGATAGCCAGGATCTTTTTTAGTACAGCTTTAGTGGGAATGTTTCCAGTGTCTTATATTCTGGTAGATAGTTTGTTTTTTTTTTTTCAATTTTTAATCAAGTTAAGGACTCTTAGCGTATTAAAATTGTTTTCATAGATTGAGAACTTTCCCTCATGTCCATTTTTTCATATCTGTCAATAATATATTTTGTGTTTTTGATATATAACAGTTTAAAGAATTTCTAATACGTTTCCCATTAAAGAGACAAACAGTAAATGTTTTCCGCTTGAAATCTATATAGCTTCTCTGGTAACTAACTGCTCACCTCTCACATTGTAGTTGAAATAAAACAAATGGGCATAACTGTTCCAGTTACATTTTATTTACAAAATTAATTTTCTTTTAATAAAATGATTTCTGTGGCATTAAAAAAAAGGCCTGTATATTGTAGTATACTTCCTTATATGGTGTTGACTGTCTCTTTGCGATGAAAATGTTGCTGTGTGCCTTTTTAATTCCAGTTTAAATTAAACATGATTTTTACTTCATGGTTAAGAGGGTATATTTTATCATATAAAAATGTGCATTTTTCTATTTTATTACACTTGTATAAGTCTGGTCTGTTAACCTTATAGCCCATGTAACATCTAATTACCTTTACATGTTTATTTTGCAGTGTCTATTAGACTATAAGATCTCTGAGGGCTTTTTTTTTGGGTACCAAAAAAGTTTTATTGGTTAAAGTTGCTGTGACAATGAGATTGGTTTCCTTACTGGAATGGGTTGCCATTTCCTTCTCCTATGATGTTTATTCTTACACATGGTTTAAGTTGCTGTGACAATGAGATGGATCCTTTTTCATCATATTTTTCTAATTGGCTGCCCTGGTGCATAGGAAAGTATGGATTTATCTGTTTGACTTTATGTCAATGTATAGAACTCTTACTAAGCCCAGGAGTTTTTCAGTTTATTCTTAGATTTTCTAGATAGACCATCATACATTCTTCAAGTGGAATTTTGTCCCTTATTGCCTTATCTACAACTTTTACCTTATCTGTTTTTTCTTTTATCTTATTGCATTGGACAGGACTTCTATATAATTTTGAATATAATTGATAGCCAGGATCTTTTTTAGTACAGCTTTAGTGGGAATGTTTCCAGTGTCTTATATTCTGGTAGATAGTTTGTTTTTTTTTTTTCAATTTTTAATCAAGTTAAGGACTCTTAGCGTATTAAAATTGTTTTCATAGATTGAGAACTTTCCCTCATGTCCATTTTTTCATATCTGTCAATAATATATTTTGTGTTTTTGATATATAACAGTTTAAAGAATTTCTAATACGTTTCCCATTAAAGAGACAAACAGTAAATGTTTTCCGCTTGAAATCTATATAGCTTCTCTGGTAACTAACTGCTCACCTCTCACATTGTAGTTGAAATAAAACAAATGGGCATAACTGTTCCAGTTACATTTTATTTACAAAATTAATTTTCTTTTAATAAAATGATTTCTGTGGCATTAAAAAAAAGGCCTGTATATTGTAGTATACTTCCTTATATGGTGTTGACTGTCTCTTTGCGATGAAAATGTTGCTGTGTGCCTTTTTAATTCCAGTTTAAATTAAACATGATTTTTACTTCATGGTTAAGAGGGTATATTTTATCATATAAAAATGTGCATTTTTCTATTTTATTACACTTGTATAAGTCTGGTCTGTTAACCTTATAGCCCATGTAACATCTAATTACCTTTACATGTTTATTTTGCAGTGTCTATTAGACTATAAGATCTCTGAGGGCAGTAATAGTTTTATTTTGGGGATTTTGGGAAAGTCAAATGCACACTGCCTTGTTTGAAATGGATAACCAACAAAGATCTATTGTACAGCATGTGGAACTCTGCTTAATGTTATATACCGGCCTAGATGGGGGAGGGGCTTGGGGGAGAATGGATGCATGTTTATGTATGGCTGAGCCCCTTCACTGTTCACCTGAAACTATCACAAAATTGTTAATTGGCTGTACCCCAATAAAAAATATTTTTGGTGTAAAAAAAAAAAAAAGAGGCTCTTTAGTTCTTCTTTGCTTTCTGCCATAAGGTAGGTACGATGGCAGCAGGCACAATGAAGAAAAAGACACTAAGCGTGTACACAGTGATGGTGACGGTGAGGGAGGAGGTAAACAAAAGCCTCCCTTCTAAGTGATCTGTAAGCAGAGAGCTGAAGGGATTTAGAGAGTGAGCCATGTGGTATCTGGATTTTTCCTGGGGAAGAACAGCCCAGACAGAAAAAACTGCAGAAATTCTGAATAATCATCCTGGATATTTTGGAGTAAGAGCCAGAAAGCGAAAAGTCTGATTAGAGTTCCTGTAGACCTTTACAGACCTTTGTTTACATTATGCATGAATATTTAAAATTGTATATATTTACATGTATGTGTATATATGTGTGTGTATTTGAAACAATGCATTATAAAAATTTAGAAAGTATAAGTATGTTAAGAAAATAAAATAGAAGTTACATATGATCCTGCTATCTTTACAGCCCTAAATAATAATTATTTGCATTTTGATGTGTAACCACAAAGATTGCATGTCTGTGTGTCTGTGTGCATATTCTTTTAAAAGGGGAGGGAGAGGGGCTTCCCTGGTAGCTCAGTGGTAGAGTTCACCTGCCAATGCAGGATTCATGAGTTCGATCCCTGATCCAGGAAGATCCAGCATGTGCGTGCTGCGGAGCAACTAAGCCTGTGAGCCACAACTATGGAACCTGTGCTCTAGGGCCTTGAGCCACAACTAATGAGCCCATGTGCCACAACTGCTGAAGCCTGTGTGCCCTAGAGCCCGTGCTCCATATCAAGAGAAGCCACCACAACAAGAAGCCTGCTCACCTCAACTAGAGAGTAGCCCCAGCTCCCTGCAACTAGAGAAGAGCCTGCAGCAGCAGTGAAAACCTAGAATAGCCATAAATAAATAAATAAATAAACAAAATTCATTTAAAAAGGGGTGGGGGAAGGGATTAGGCTTATACCCTGATGAAATCAAATCTGAAAGAAGCACCTGTACCCCAATGTTCATTGCAGCTCTCTATACAATAGCTAGAACATGGAAGCAACCTAGATGCCCATCAACGAATGAATGGATGCAAAAGCTTTGGTACATATATACAATGGAATACTACACAGCTGTAAAGAGAAATGCAGAAGAATCAGCCCTAATGAGGTGGCTGCATCTAGAACGTATCATCAAAAGTGAAGTCAGTCAGAAAGAGAAGGACAAATACAATGTATTAACACATATATATGGAATCTAGTAGGATGGTGATGATGGCACATGCAGTGAAGTGATGGAAAGACAGACGTGGACAGTGGACATGTGGACATTGTGGGGAAGGAACAGGGTGGGAGGCGTAAAGGAAGTAGCATGAAGGCCTGTACTATCATAAGTGAAGAAAATAGCTCTAGTCATTGCTCTGTGAGTAAAGGGGATCCCTCAGGGGTGTTGTGTGATGATCAGGAGGGGTGGGAAGTGGGGGATATACATATGACTAATCTGGGAACATGCATATCTGTAAACAACAAAACTCTGTAAAAGTTAAAAGTAAAATAAAAATTAAAAAAAAGGGGGGGGAAAGGAGGATCCTGCTATCTTTACAGCCCTAAATAATAATTATTTGCATTTTGATGTGTAACCACAAAGATTGCATGTCTGTGTGTCTGTGTGCATATTCTTTTAAAAGGGGAGGGAGAGGGGCTTCCCTGGTAGCTCAGTGGTAGAGTTCACCTGCCAATGCAGGATTCATGAGTTCGATCCCTGATCCAGGAAGATCCAGCATGTGCGTGCTGCGGAGCAACTAAGCCTGTGAGCCACAACTATGGAACCTGTGCTCTAGGGCCTTGAGCCACAACTAATGAGCCCATGTGCCACAACTGCTGAAGCCTGTGTGCCCTAGAGCCCGTGCTCCATATCAAGAGAAGCCACCACAACAAGAAGCCTGCTCACCTCAACTAGAGAGTAGCCCCAGCTCCCTGCAACTAGAGAAGAGCCTGCAGCAGCAGTGAAAACCTAGAATAGCCATAAATAAATAAATAAATAAACAAAATTCATTTAAAAAGGGGTGGGGGAAGGGATTAGGCTTATACCCTGATGAAATCAAATCTGAAAGAAGCACCTGTACCCCAATGTTCATTGCAGCTCTCTATACAATAGCTAGAACATGGAAGCAACCTAGATGCCCATCAACGAATGAATGGATGCAAAAGCTTTGGTACATATATACAATGGAATACTACACAGCTGTAAAGAGAAATGCAGAAGAATCAGCCCTAATGAGGTGGCTGCATCTAGAACGTATCATCAAAAGTGAAGTCAGTCAGAAAGAGAAGGACAAATACAATGTATTAACACATATATATGGAATCTAGTAGGATGGTGATGATGGCACATGCAGTGAAGTGATGGAAAGACAGACGTGGACAGTGGACATGTGGACATTGTGGGGAAGGAACAGGGTGGGAGGCGTAAAGGAAGTAGCATGAAGGCCTGTACTATCATAAGTGAAGAAAATAGCTCTAGTCATTGCTCTGTGAGTAAAGGGGATCCCTCAGGGGTGTTGTGTGATGATCAGGAGGGGTGGGAAGTGGGGGATATACATATGACTAATCTGGGAACATGCATATCTGTAAACAACAAAACTCTGTAAAAGTTAAAAGTAAAATAAAAATTAAAAAAAAGGGGGGGGAAAGGAGGATCATGTTATATATTTTAAGGTACGTTTTTCATCTACAAATACAAATGGAACCTGTTTCTACAGCATCGTTTTTTAAAAATAAACACAATAGAAATTTAAGCTATTGTCAGTGTTTTCACATTATAGGTGTTGATGTTAAAACATTACCTTTTATCTTTCCCTTTTTATTTTTAAAAATAATTTATTGAGTGCTTCCCAAATATTGTTCTGAATGCTTTACATACATTTACTTAATCCTCATAAAACTCCTATGTGTGCTATTATCAGCATTTTGCAGATAAGAAAATTGAGGTAGAGTACTTAAGTAAATTTCTCAGGGTCACACTGCTAATAAGTGAAGTATTTGAATCTGAGTTGCCTGGCTCCAGAATCTAGGCTTTTAGTCTTTGTATCTATCAATTTTTATTTCTTTAGGATAAATTTCTGGGAGAAGAGAAGTCACTAGATCAGAAATCAACAACAAATTGTAATAGATCAATGGACAGAAATGTGTACATCTACCCAAGATAGAACATCCTTGTCCAGGTTTTCAGTGATCATATCAGGATGAAAAGTGAGCCAGTAGGTGCTTCTAGAATGGACTTCCTGACTAATTTGAAAGGTCATCCTTCTCTCAGTAGCCTATTTTGTATCTGGCACATGGGTATGTATTTCTGGGCTGGAAAGGCGGGTGACTCCCCCAAGTGTTGTTTTCATTTATCTGTGTCCTTCCCTACAAGCCGCAGAAAGCAACCAACTTCCACACAAGGCATCCATCCATCCATACATTATACATCTGTGCATTTTGCTTTTTGTAGTGACTTTAAATTTCCATATATTAAAGTAGAAAATTACTAATAAGAAAATAAACATGAAAAATATTTATTGAAATTTAAATCTAAGAAAAGTTAGAGGATTTATATGGAAGTCATAGGGTCTGCAGTTTATAAAGTTGAGATACAAACTTGTGTTTCATCTTGGCAGACATAAAAACAGGATATCCCATCAGTGAAATTATTGGCCTGTCCTCGAGCATAAGGTATAACCATTCCAAAGATGTTTTATTGGAACTTACCATAAAAGAAAAAGTTTTGATGAGTGTTTATATAGGGAATTTGTCATAAATGCATCAGCAGTTTTCATGTGATTGTTTTTCAGTGTCCCTTTGTATAAGTAGAATGTGTAAGGCTAAGGTAATGCTCAGTGAACTTCATATTTTTTTCTTTCTCTTCATTTCTCTCTCTCCATACATATGTATGTATACATATATATACATGTGTATATGTATATAGTGAAACAGTTTAAATATGATTTTTCACAAACTAATTCTGAGTCATGTTCATAGTTTTTTTTTTTTTTTTTGGCCACTTCTATTGGTCTTTCATCTATTCATTTTCATCCATCTTTGTTCTTTGGCCTGCGTGGGCCTCCCATCACAGTGGCCTTCCTCGACACAGAGCACCGTCTCTGGGTGCGTGCATGCACTCCAGTGCTCTGGCTCGGTAGTTGGGCACATTGGTTCAACCGCTCCGCAGCACGTGGGATCCTCCCAGGCCAGAGATCGAACCGGTGCCCCTGCACTGCAAGGTGGTGTCCTTACCCACTGGACCACCAGGGAAGCCCCCATAGTTTTTAGTTATCCTGTGTAACGTACTGCACACTCTGACAGTGAACATAGTTAGAAGGATTGCTCTGAATCCTCTCCACGTGCCCAGTGTTGCTCACTGCTGGTTGAAGATTAATATCCTGTTAACAGGGATCAGTGACACTCCAGAATGTGGCTGTGGAATTCACCCCAGAGGAGTAGCAGCTGCTTGACTATGATCGGATAACCCTGTGTTGGGATGTGATGCTGGAAGACTTTAGAAACCTCTCCTCAGTGGGTAAGGACAGTGGGTTGTAACTTTTTAGTGGTAACTCAGAATGTTTTCCCAAGTACCCTTCCTTTAAAACCTGTGAAAGTTGTGAACATTCTGAAGCATTAGTAAGTTTGGTCTTGAATTTTAGTGGTCAAATATTCTCAATTCCCTTTGGGGATCAGATACTTTATGTGTCTGCCTCCCAAATGAAGAAGGGTCCTTTCTGTTCTGAAGTCTGTCATCCTTCTCAGGCCCTAAGACTTCAGGAAGACAAACCCAAATTGTGAGAGTTGTTTGTCCCTAGCACTTTGTCCCCAGTTATGTATTGTTCCCCAGGAAGTGGCTGTCCAGTTATTGAAACAAAAGTGATCTTCAAGATGGAGCAAGAACAAAAACCATGGATGGTGGAGGCAGGGAACCCACGTTGGTACTCTCCAAGTGAGTCAGATAAAACCAGGAAGATGGGGCTTCCCTGGTGCTCCAGTGGGTAAGGACACCGCCTTGCAGTGCAAGGGGCGCCGGTTCGATCCCTGGCTTGGGAAGATCCCACGTGCCACGGAGCGGCTGGACCTATGTGTCCAGTTACTGAGCCGGAGCTCTGGAGTGCATGCGTCCAGAGCAGGTGCTCTGCGACAGCAGAGGCCACCGCGATGGGAGGCCCACAGGAGCCAAAGAACAAAGATGGATGAAAAATAGACAAATGAAAGACCAATAGAAGTAGCCTGCCTGCTCCCCTCCCTCCCCACCACCCCCGAAAAAAAACCCAGGAAGATGGAAGTCTTTGGAATTGGTAAGTGAGGGACAAGCACCTTTGAAACACTTTTCAGGAAGTACCTCTTAAAACCACACACTTTTGGAAGTGACTGAGTACACTAGCATGACATCCTCAGATTCCCAAATGACGCTCTCAGTTCCACTCTCATGTGGCTGCTCTCTTTCTCAGCTCTTGTGTAGGAGTATGCCCTTCCTCTTTGTTCTAGCTTCTCACACTGCCTGTCCCACCAAAGTGCCTATTGCTTCTCTCAATTCCTAGGATCCTCATTGTTCTTCACTCCTCAAGTGATGGTAGATCATACATCTCCTAATCTAGTGAAATTGTGTTTACTTGAGAAAGAAGGAATGATGTAAGAATCTGGAGTGTTATACTAATCCTCCTTGGTGGAAGACCATCTCAAAAACAGTGAAAAATTGTCTTCTCTCCATTTTCCTAACATTATTATATCGGTGGACTTAGCATTTGTAGTGTTTTGAGTGGTGGTGATGTTTTCAGTCTGATTTGGCTTCAAAGTAACAGTGGTCAGAGTTCACTTCGTAACCAAATATTCTCAATTCCCTTTGGGGATCAGATACTTTATGTGTCTGCCTCCCAAATGAAGAAGGGTCCTTTCTGTTCTGAAGTCTGTCATCCTTCTCAGGCCCTAAGACTTCAGGAAGACAAACCCAAATTGTGAGAGTTGTTTGTCCCTAGCACTTTGTCCCCAGTTATGTATTGTTCCCCAGGAAGTGGCTGTCCAGTTATTGAAACAAAAGTGATCTTCAAGATGGAGCAAGAACAAAAACCATGGATGGTGGAGGCAGGGAACCCACGTTGGTACTCTCCAAGTGAGTCAGATAAAACCAGGAAGATGGGGCTTCCCTGGTGCTCCAGTGGGTAAGGACACCGCCTTGCAGTGCAAGGGGCGCCGGTTCGATCCCTGGCTTGGGAAGATCCCACGTGCCACGGAGCGGCTGGACCTATGTGTCCAGTTACTGAGCCGGAGCTCTGGAGTGCATGCGTCCAGAGCAGGTGCTCTGCGACAGCAGAGGCCACCGCGATGGGAGGCCCACAGGAGCCAAAGAACAAAGATGGATGAAAAATAGACAAATGAAAGACCAATAGAAGTAGCCTGCCTGCTCCCCTCCCTCCCCACCACCCCCGAAAAAAAACCCAGGAAGATGGAAGTCTTTGGAATTGGTAAGTGAGGGACAAGCACCTTTGAAACACTTTTCAGGAAGTACCTCTTAAAACCACACACTTTTGGAAGTGACTGAGTACACTAGCATGACATCCTCAGATTCCCAAATGACGCTCTCAGTTCCACTCTCATGTGGCTGCTCTCTTTCTCAGCTCTTGTGTAGGAGTATGCCCTTCCTCTTTGTTCTAGCTTCTCACACTGCCTGTCCCACCAAAGTGCCTATTGCTTCTCTCAATTCCTAGGATCCTCATTGTTCTTCACTCCTCAAGTGATGGTAGATCATACATCTCCTAATCTAGTGAAATTGTGTTTACTTGAGAAAGAAGGAATGATGTAAGAATCTGGAGTGTTATACTAATCCTCCCTTGGTGGAAGACCATCTCAAAAACAGTGAAAAATTGTCTTCTCTCCCATTTTCCCTAACATTATTATATCGGTGGACTTAGCATTTGTAGTGTTTTTGAGTGGTGGTGATGTTTTCAGTCTGATTTGGCTTCAAAGTAACAGTGGTCAGAGTTCACTTTCGTAACCATATAGTATATTAATACAAAGGCAAAAATCTGGTCAAACCTAGGAGTCTGTGGCTCAGATACCAAGAGTTAATGGAATCTGTAAGTGTTGAAACCAAAATGTGAAGTGTGAGTTGGAGAGTGTGGTGTCAGGGACAAAGCAGGGTTCTGAAGATTAATATATATGAAAGATTGAAAGAGATCATAAAAAAGACGAGAACAGTTCTTACCAAGTATAAGTAATAACTGATGATTGAGCAAAAGGAATTGACATCTGGTCTCTTCAATGTTATGCTGAGCCTCTGTGTTCCTGGGTATTTGTAGGTATTGGAAAATGAATCCTAGCTGGAAGTAGAATTGGAGAAGTCTTCAAATATATCTCAACTGTGTTTTGGATGGCTTGAGCAAGGGTATAGGAATGTGCCTATAGGTAAAAGGGAATTAATGGTTTGATAGTTGAGCTGATGGTTGTGCGCAAGATGAAGAAGGTAAATGTATGAAGGAGGCTAGGAAGGATCCTAACAGGATAACTTAATTTTATGTTGTTGACCTTGAACATAAAATTTCTCCAAACTAATCCAGCTCTTCTCATTCCCAGTAATTCCTTTATCTCCCTCTTCCCCTGGTTACCTTCCTCATTGATTCCTCTGAAATGGCTCTCTGCATTCGCAGAGCTTATTTTGTGTCCCTTTTAACTTTCTTTGTCATTATTATAATATTATTTTGTGCCTGTTCCACCATCTTCTACATAATATAAAGTCATATTTATAAATAGGAAAAGCTATTTGTTCTCATTATTATTTTCCAGGAACTTCCATTACTAATGCCTTCGTCCCCCCCCAAAGTGCCTATTGCTTCTCTCAATTCCTAGGATCCTCATTGTTCTTCACTCCTCAAGTGATGGTAGATCATACATCTCCTAATCTAGTGAAATTGTGTTTACTTGAGAAAGAAGGAATGATGTAAGAATCTGGAGTGTTATACTAATCCTCCCTTGGTGGAAGACCATCTCAAAAACAGTGAAAAATTGTCTTCTCTCCCATTTTCCCTAACATTATTATATCGGTGGACTTAGCATTTGTAGTGTTTTTGAGTGGTGGTGATGTTTTCAGTCTGATTTGGCTTCAAAGTAACAGTGGTCAGAGTTCACTTTCGTAACCATATAGTATATTAATACAAAGGCAAAAATCTGGTCAAACCTAGGAGTCTGTGGCTCAGATACCAAGAGTTAATGGAATCTGTAAGTGTTGAAACCAAAATGTGAAGTGTGAGTTGGAGAGTGTGGTGTCAGGGACAAAGCAGGGTTCTGAAGATTAATATATATGAAAGATTGAAAGAGATCATAAAAAAGACGAGAACAGTTCTTACCAAGTATAAGTAATAACTGATGATTGAGCAAAAGGAATTGACATCTGGTCTCTTCAATGTTATGCTGAGCCTCTGTGTTCCTGGGTATTTGTAGGTATTGGAAAATGAATCCTAGCTGGAAGTAGAATTGGAGAAGTCTTCAAATATATCTCAACTGTGTTTTGGATGGCTTGAGCAAGGGTATAGGAATGTGCCTATAGGTAAAAGGGAATTAATGGTTTGATAGTTGAGCTGATGGTTGTGCGCAAGATGAAGAAGGTAAATGTATGAAGGAGGCTAGGAAGGATCCTAACAGGATAACTTAATTTTATGTTGTTGACCTTGAACATAAAATTTCTCCAAACTAATCCAGCTCTTCTCATTCCCAGTAATTCCTTTATCTCCCTCTTCCCCTGGTTACCTTCCTCATTGATTCCTCTGAAATGGCTCTCTGCATTCGCAGAGCTTATTTTGTGTCCCTTTTAACTTTCTTTGTCATTATTATAATATTATTTTGTGCCTGTTCCACCATCTTCTACATAATATAAAGTCATATTTATAAATAGGAAAAGCTATTTGTTCTCATTATTATTTTCCAGGAACTTCCATTTCAGCAGTTTCTTCTTAATGCCCAGAGCAGGGCAAAATACAGATTTCTTTTTTCTTTTGTAGTTCAGAACGGGAGACAAGACCTGAAGCTAGATACATTTTGTGTGTGTGTGGTTTAAGAAAAAGCATGATATAAAATTTACCCTAATTGGCAGATTTTAAAGCATACAGTCCAAAAATGTTAACTGTGTGCTCATTGATGTACACAGTATCTAGAACTTTCTCATCTTTCAGGACTGAAACTCTGTACTCACGGAACAATAACTCACTGTTTTCCACTCCTCCTTGCCCCTGGTAACTACCACTGTACTTTCTCTTCTGTGGATTTGACTATTTTAAATAACTTGTATAAGTGGTATTCTGCAGTTTTTGTTCTCCTATGACTGGTTCATTTCACTTAGACTAATGTTCATATTGTAGCATATGAAGAATTTCTTTTTTAAAAGTATGTGCATGCCGTATTTCCTTTATCCATTCCTCTGTCAATGGGCATTTAGCTATTGTGAATAATACTATAATGAACATGGGAGTGCTAATATCTCTAGAAAGTCCTGTTTTCAGTTATTTTGATAAATATCCAGAAGTAGGATTGCTGGATCCTATGATGGTTCAGTTTTTGATACTTTGAGGAACCTCCATACTGTTTTCCATAATGGGTGTAACATTTTACATGCTCACCAGCAGTATACCAGGTTTTTCTAATTTCTCCACATCTTTGCCAACACCTGTTATTTTCTGCCTTTTGGTTTGGGGGCATCCTAAAGGTGTGGGGTTATATCTTTTTGTGGTTTTGACTTGCATTTACCTGATGATTCGTGATAAAGATATGGAACATCTTTTCATATACCTGTTGATCATTTGTTTGTCACCTTTGGAGAAATGTGTATTAAAATTCTTTTCTCATTTTTTTTGCTAGTGAGCTGTAAAATGGGGCTACAACTCCATTATATGTAAGGGATTCCTTCTATATTTTGGATATTAATACCTTATTCAATATGTTTTTATTTTTATTATTTTTTTAAACCTTTATTTTACTTTTAACTTTTACAGAGTTTTGTTGTTTACAGATATGTATGTTCCCAGATTAGTCACAATATATGTTTTTAAAATACTTGTTTTCCCACTCTGTAGGTTGCCTTTTTTTGTTGTTGTTGTATTTAATTGAAATTATTTATTGATACACCAAAAGCATTTTTATTGGGGTACAGCCAGTTAACAATTTGGTGATAGTTTCAGGTGCACAGTGAAGGGGCTCAGCCATACGTGTACACGCATCCATTCTCCCCCAGACCCTCCTCCCATCCAGGCCAGTACACAACATTAAGCAGAGTTCCATGTGCTATACAATAGATTTTTGTTGGTTATCCACTTCAAACATGGCAGTGTGCATGACTTTCCCAAAGTCCCCAACCATGTTCTCCTCAGTAGGTTGCCTTTTTACTCTGTGATTGTTTACCTTGCTGCACAGATTTTTTTGTTTGATGCAATCCTACTTATCTATTTTTGCTTTTGTCGTCAGTGCTTTTTATTCCATTGTGAACACCTGGATTCTAAAACTTTTCCCCTCTCTCTTCTTCTAGGAGTTTTCTAGTTTCAGATCTTCTGTTTCGGTCTTTAATACATTTTGATTTGATTTTAGTGTGTAGTGTAAGATTGGGGTCCAATTTTGACCTTATACAAGTGGGTATCTGGTTTGCCCAGCACCGTTAGCAGAAGCAACTATTCTTTCCCCGTTGTGTTGTCTTGGCATGCTTGTTGAAGGCCATACATGTGTGGACTTGTTTCTGGGCTTTCTGTTCTTTACCATTGGTCTGTATGTCCATCCTTTTGCCAGTACCGTATGCTTTGATTACTGTAACTTTGTAATGTGGTTTCAAGACAGGAAATGTGAGACCTGCTACTTTCTTTTCTCAAGATTGTTTTGACTATTTGGAGTTTTTTATGGTTCCATATGAATTTTAGAATTGCTTTTTCTCATTCTGTAAAACATTCCAGTGGGATAACTTTAAATCTGTAGATTGCTTAGGGTGTATTTGGGATGTTTTAACAGTGGTCCATGTATTCAGAATGGCTTTCCATTTATTTATGATTTCTTCAGTCTCTTTCAGCAGTGTTTTGTAGTTGCCAGTGTACATCTCAGTTAAATTTATTTTATTCTTTTTGATGCCATTATAAATAGATTACTTTTCTTAACTGCCTCTTTAGACTGTTCGTTTTTAGGGTATAGAAACATAATTGGTTTTTATATGTCCTCCTTACCTCCTTTTTAGGATATGAGCGTGTCGTATCAGTACAGCACAGCAGCCCTGCAGTCGGGAGCGTGTGTGTGCTAAGTCACTTCAGTCATGTCTGACTCTTTGTGACCCTAATGACTGTAGTCCACCAGGCTCCTCTGTCCATGAGATTCTCCAGCTAAGAATACTGGAATGGGTTAGTCATGCCCTCCTCCAGGGGATCTTCCTGACCCAGGGATTGAACCAGCATTTTTTATATCTCCTGCATTGATAGGCAGGTTCTTTACCATCAGCACCACCTGGGAAGCCTGGTTTTTATATGTTGATTTTATATCCTACACTTTGTTGAATTTAGTTCTAATAGTTTTTCATGGAATCCTTTTTTTTTTTTTTTTTGAATATTAGTTTACTTCTTTATTTGGCTATGCCAGGCCTTAATTGTGGCACATGAGATCTTCCTTACAGCATGCAGGATCTTTAGTTGCTGTGTGCAGGCTCTCTAGCTATGGCATGCAGGCTCTGGAGCTCACAGGTGCAGTAGTTGCTGCACACAGACTCCGTTACCCTGCTGTATGCAGGATCTTAGTTCGTTGACCAGGGATAAAAACCCGTGTCCCTGCATTGGAAGGTGGCAGATTCTTAACCACTAGACCACCAGGAAAGTCCATTTTTCATTAAATCTTGAGGGTTTTCTGCATACAACATCATGTCATCAATGAACAGAGTCTCTTTTACTTCTTCCTTTCCCATTTGGATGCCTTTTGTTTCTTTTTTTGTTGGTTTAGCTAGGACTTTAGTGCTGTGTTAAATAGAAGTGGTCAGAATAGGCATCCTTACCTGAAACCATAGACTTTATAGTTTTCTATTAAATGATATTGGAAGGAATAACTGAGAGTGTTTCATTGTACTCCTTTTTAGAAGTTATCTGCTCACTTGATGATAAGCTGGAGAGACAGGAAGGAGAAGGAAGCAAAGATAATTTTTTGAACCTTTGAGAAAACACCTTCAAGAAAACACTGACTGACAAGACAGTTCAAAATTGTAATCCAAGTGCAAATTTCGTTTCTTCAAGACAAAAACAACATGAATGTGAATCAGCTGGGAAACATTTGCAACCTAATTTAGGCTTACCTAGTTATGGTAAACGTTATATCAGAAAAAACTCTTATAAATACAAGGAATGTGGAACATCCTTCAAAAACAAGTTGTATCTCATTAAACATAAAAAAAGGACACAAGGAAAAAACCTTTGAGTGCTATGATTATAGGAAAGTCTTTTAAGAGAAATTTCATCTCATTAGACATGAAAAAAAGCATACAAGGAGTGTAAGTTTTTAGATTAAATATGTGAGCTTGCAGTTGTTTTTCCTTATTAACATTTTGGCAGGGTGATTATGAGCAAAGACTTATGGATGAGAATAATTTCCTGACTATCCATCAAGTCTATGTGAAGCCTCGTTTTACAGAGGTTTCATTCTATGTGCTAATTAGGTAGTCACTCCAAATCCCTTTGTTGTTCAGTCGCTCAGTCATGTCCAACTGTTTGCAACCTCATGGACTTTAGCCCACCAGGCTCCTCTGTCCACAGAATTCTCAAGGCAAGAATACTGGAGTGGGTTGCCATGACTTTCTCCAGGGAGTCTTCTTGACCCAGGGATCAAACCTGGGTCTCTCACATTGCAGGCAGATTCTTTACCGTCTGAGCCACCAGGGAAATATTACTCAGTTATAAAAAGAAATGAAGTGCTGATACATGTAACAATATGGATGGCTGTTAGGAATGTCCTAAATGAGAGAAGTCAGTCACAAAATATCACATACTGTATGATTCAAGTTGAACAAAATGCTTAAAATAGGCAAGTTTGAAGAGACAGAATGTAAATCAGTGGTTGCTCAGGGCTAAAAAGTGGGAAGTGGAAAAGGGGATTTATGCTAACAGTGTGGAGTTTTTTGAGAAGGGTGGTGGGTAAAAATGTCCCGTAATTAGGTTGTGGCGATGGTTGCACAACTAAGGATAAGAAGAGCCAGAAAGAGATGACCAGCAAGAAAGAAGTCACAATCAAAAGATTGTGACCTAATACAGAAGTATAACAACAACCCTAACTCATAATCATTTTGAACCTTAATGAAACACTGACTGAAACAAAAACAGTGCAAATTTCGTTTCTTCAAGACAAAAACAACATGAATGTGAATCAGCTGGGAAACATTTGCAACCTAATTTAGGCTTACCTAGTTATGGTAAACGTTATATCAGAAAAAACTCTTATAAATACAAGGAATGTGGAACATCCTTCAAAAACAAGTTGTATCTCATTAAACATAAAAAAAGGACACAAGGAAAAAACCTTTGAGTGCTATGATTATAGGAAAGTCTTTTAAGAGAAATTTCATCTCATTAGACATGAAAAAAAGCATACAAGGAGTGTAAGTTTTTAGATTAAATATGTGAGCTTGCAGTTGTTTTTCCTTATTAACATTTTGGCAGGGTGATTATGAGCAAAGACTTATGGATGAGAATAATTTCCTGACTATCCATCAAGTCTATGTGAAGCCTCGTTTTACAGAGGTTTCATTCTATGTGCTAATTAGGTAGTCACTCCAAATCCCTTTGTTGTTCAGTCGCTCAGTCATGTCCAACTGTTTGCAACCTCATGGACTTTAGCCCACCAGGCTCCTCTGTCCACAGAATTCTCAAGGCAAGAATACTGGAGTGGGTTGCCATGACTTTCTCCAGGGAGTCTTCTTGACCCAGGGATCAAACCTGGGTCTCTCACATTGCAGGCAGATTCTTTACCGTCTGAGCCACCAGGGAAATATTACTCAGTTATAAAAAGAAATGAAGTGCTGATACATGTAACAATATGGATGGCTGTTAGGAATGTCCTAAATGAGAGAAGTCAGTCACAAAATATCACATACTGTATGATTCAAGTTGAACAAAATGCTTAAAATAGGCAAGTTTGAAGAGACAGAATGTAAATCAGTGGTTGCTCAGGGCTAAAAAGTGGGAAGTGGAAAAGGGGATTTATGCTAACAGTGTGGAGTTTTTTGAGAAGGGTGGTGGGTAAAAATGTCCCGTAATTAGGTTGTGGCGATGGTTGCACAACTAAGGATAAGAAGAGCCAGAAAGAGATGACCAGCAAGAAAGAAGTCACAATCAAAAGATTGTGACCTAATCACAGAAGTATAACAACAACCCTAACTCATAATCATTTCAGCTTAAGAAAATGAAAGGGAAATTAACACTGTTAGTATTTCTTTTTGTTTTGTTTTTTTAGTATTTCTTATTCTTCCTGTTAGAAGTAAGTTATCAGGTCCAGCCTGAACTCCAGAGGAAGGGATTATCCAAGTCTGTAATTACCTACACAGAGACATGAATATCATGAGAACCATGTCAGAAGCTTCCTGCCACATTCATTTTAGATGACTGTGTGATTGTGTGTGTATGCTCAGTCATGTCCGACTCTTTGCAACCCTATGGACTGTAGCCTTCCAGGCTTCTCTGTCCATGGGATTTCCCAGGCAAGAATACTGAAGCGAGTTGCAATTTCCTCCTTCCAACCCAGGGATCAAACCTGTGTCTTTTGCATTAACAGGCTTTTTTTTTTTTTTTTTTACCACTAACCCACCTGGGAAGCCTAAAACTTTTAACAATCTTGAAGTTTGCATAGTAGAAGGGCCTTGCAAACGTGCTGAGTGGGTTGAGGATATTAGCCAGTACAAAAGTATTTGTAATCATGAAAATGTATATGCAGGAGAGAAATTCTACAAAAGGTGGTGAGAGTTATTGTAGAGCTGCCTGTCTTAGAGGTCTTCAGAGTCAACATGGGAGAAAAACCACACCCACTATAAGGGCTTCGCCAGATGCTCCACCTTTCTCTATTATAGTCCCCATTCCCATTCAGGAGAGAAAGCATATCAGTGTGGTAGGTGCAGTAGGAATTTTTATTTTGAGTGTGAAACTTGGCATTTGAAAGAGAGCCCATGGGGAGAGAGACCTTATAAATATGATAAGGCTCCTCTCAGGCTTCAACACTTCACATTCATCTGAGAAGGCACACAAGAGAAAAACTGATATTAACGAGGGTGATATGGACTTCAGTCAGAAAGGAAATATTCACCTTTCATAGAATCTATATGGAAGAGAAATCCTCTATAATTGATGTGATGATAAGGACTGTCAAAACTGTGAATTACAGACATGTAGCAGAGACACTTATTACAAATATGACAGTATTTGGCAGAGAAATTCACCTCAAACTTCAAAACTTCATAATAAACTTCATAATAAAGTTACACCTAAGAAATAAACCATACCAATAACCCAAGTGAAACTTAAGTGAAAATGTTTTTTGCCAAGCTTTTTAATGTGACAAGATATAGAGGCAGTCACCTTAAGGTTCTGTTTACGAAGAAGGAATACAAAAATCCTGAAAAAAGTTGGTTTTATGGGACATCCTGGACTCCTAAGGAGGCTGAAAAAAACTCACAGAAGAGTTGGGTTCATACCATGACCTGTCCAGTGATACAAAATTCTACCAGGAGTATAAATAATCATCGAGGTAGGTCCACAATGTTGCTTTTCCTGGGTAATGATATCCTATGCATTATCTAAAATCTTGTCTTGAGATATGTGAAACTTTGAAACAAATTTTCCTGTTCATAGTGTGGCTTGCAGTTCGCCTATATCAGAATTACCCAAGGTGAATGTGCTAGAATGTAAATAATACCTTAGTATTTGAGGCACAAAGACGTAAGTGTATGTAATTATCTGGTTGGGGTTCAACCATATGCAGTCAGTCAGTGTAAAGATGTGGAAATCAAGGATTTGCATTTATAAAAGCTTCTCCTCCCCTCGTAGATGATTATTATATATAGCAAAGTTGGAGAATTACTGCTCTATGGGATGTTTGCATAAGATTAAAAAAGGAAACAAAGTTTTAGGTGGCATTTTAATAGTGTACTGAACCTACTGAATACAAAAATTTATACCAATGAATTGTTGAAGTAGGAGGTAAAATTCAGGAGACTTGAAAATGTACATCAGCTGCCCAAGGAAATATTAACAAAGGGTTCTTCTGACATTAAAGGTAATATGGATGATGACCCACAAATGAAAAGCAATAGGGACAAACAGCCACAACTCAGCTTTGAAATAATGTCATTTCTAAAGCTTTAAACAGTGTTAAAAATGGTTTGGGGGCTTCCCTGGTGGTCCAGTGGGTAAGGACACCGCCTTGCAGTGCAAGGGGCACCAGTTTGATCCCTGGCCTGGGAGGATCCCACGTGCCGCAGAGCTGTTGGACACATGTGTCCAACTACCGAGCCGGAGCTCTGGAGCGCATGCGCCCAGAGCCGGTGCTCTGCAGTGAGAGAGGCCACTGTGATGGGAGGCCCACACAAGCCAAAGACCAAAGATGGATGAAAATAATTAAATTAAAGACCAATAGATGTGGCAAAAAAAAAAAAAAAAAAAAGGAGGTGAAATCATGCAGGCTTAAAAAAAAATTATATAAAAAAAATGGTTTGGTATGGGAACATAGAACTTGGTAAGGGATTATATATGAAAAAAACAGATGGAGAAATTCCTATAGTTGAGTAAGATACTAGTCAAAGTTGTCCTTAATGCAATGATGATTAAATTAGGAACATCAGCATAAATTCAGTCTGTCGCTGAAATAATTTGTGCTGTCTCTGGCATCAGCTTATTTACTGTAAATAGTCATATGGAGTGGCATAAACATGCAATTTATAACCTAATCTGAATCTGTATCAGTGATTCCCAAATGTGTGTGGGCATCAGAATCAACTGCAGCTTTTTAAAAATATAGTTATCTTGGGTTCCACCCCAGGAGGCTGAGATTCAGCATTTCCGTGAGAGGTCTGACTAAGCATCTAAGTTCCAGGTTTTTGGAACTGCTGCTTATCCTCTTTTTCTAAATGAAATCTTGGCTTCCTAGAAGCTGGCTGATTCAGATTCTTGGTCATGTCAACTAAAATGGGGTCTGGAACATCCTGTTATGGTACTGATGCTGAGTTTCCTGTGGTCATGATTAAGGGGAGGAAAGGAACCAGACAAGAAGAGGGCTTCATAATTTGAGTTGTTAAAGCAATGTCTGATTCTTACTAAGAGCCAATGAATATGTTCCACTACTGTTTAAAGAATGTAAAAGTAAATTCGCACTTATCAGCAGTTCTTCACTGAAAAAAGTGTTTCTGGAAAAAGAAAATGTTTCTGATACTGGAACATTTTGCTCTGTAAGAAAGAAACTGTTAGTCCTGTAATAGGTTGTTGTTCATTGTTCAGTTGCTCATTTGTGTCCAATTCTTTGCGACCCCATGGACTGCAGCATGCCAGGATTCCCTGTCCTTCACTATCTCCTGGAGTTTGCTCAGACTCATGTCCATTGAGCCGATGATGCCATCTAACCATCTCATTTTCTGTTGCCCCCTTCTCCTGTCCTCAGTCTTTCTCAACATCAGGGTCTTTTCCAATGAGTCAGCTTTTCACCTCAGGTGGCCAAAGTATTGGAGCTTCAGTTTCAGCATCAGCCCTTCCAATGAATATTTAGGGCTGATTTCCTTTAGGATTGACTGGTTTGATCTCCTTGCTGTTCAAGGGACTCTTAAGAGTCTTCTCTAGCACCACAGTTCCAAAGCATCAATTCGTCAGCAGTCAGCCTTTTTTTATGGTCCAACTCTCACATCTGTACATGGCTATTAGAAAAACCACAGCTTTGACTATATGGACCTTTGTCAGTAAAGTGATGTCTCTGCTTTTTAATATGCTGTCTGTCATAGCTTTTCTTCCAAGGAGCAAGTATCTTTTAATTTCATGGCCGTAGTCACTGTCTGCACTGTCTTATGTTTCTCCCCTTTTAGCTCCACTTTCCATCTTTCCATTATCGTAGATCTCTGCAAACAGCTTAAACTCTGTCCCCTCTCGCCATCCATCAGACTAACCTAAAAAAACCCCAACCCTTGTTAACCCCAGCCTTGATTCTGGGCCTACACTCAGCAGCTGATTGTTGCTAGAATAAGGCCACACAGCACTGACTGTCTTCATGTTAATCCCTTGACTAGGCAGGTACTATGCACATGTACCACTTGAAATAATCAAACTAATTTTATTTTTGTCTCTTACAGTCCCTTTAACTTTCATTTTTAAAGTAACTGCTTCTCTAGAAGGATCTGACATGGCAGACCCTCACTTTTTTTCTCTTAAAAAATAAACAGTCTTACAGTCATCCTCAGTCCCAAACAGTCTTGCCTCAGTGAAAAGAATATCAGACACAGCTCAGTGTTGAACCCTCTCACCTTCCCAATGGGAACAGCTTCATCACTCTGCTCCTTCCTCTCTCCTGCTCATCCTCCCTGTTCATTAACCACTGTTAGTCCTGTAATAGGTTGTTGTTCATTGTTCAGTTGCTCATTTGTGTCCAATTCTTTGCGACCCCATGGACTGCAGCATGCCAGGATTCCCTGTCCTTCACTATCTCCTGGAGTTTGCTCAGACTCATGTCCATTGAGCCGATGATGCCATCTAACCATCTCATTTTCTGTTGCCCCCTTCTCCTGTCCTCAGTCTTTCTCAACATCAGGGTCTTTTCCAATGAGTCAGCTTTTCACCTCAGGTGGCCAAAGTATTGGAGCTTCAGTTTCAGCATCAGCCCTTCCAATGAATATTTAGGGCTGATTTCCTTTAGGATTGACTGGTTTGATCTCCTTGCTGTTCAAGGGACTCTTAAGAGTCTTCTCTAGCACCACAGTTCCAAAGCATCAATTCGTCAGCAGTCAGCCTTTTTTTATGGTCCAACTCTCACATCTGTACATGGCTATTAGAAAAACCACAGCTTTGACTATATGGACCTTTGTCAGTAAAGTGATGTCTCTGCTTTTTAATATGCTGTCTGTCATAGCTTTTCTTCCAAGGAGCAAGTATCTTTTAATTTCATGGCCGTAGTCACTGTCTGCACTGTCTTATGTTTCTCCCCTTTTAGCTCCACTTTCCATCTTTCCATTATCGTAGATCTCTGCAAACAGCTTAAACTCTGTCCCCTCTCGCCATCCATCAGACTAACCTAAAAAAACCCCAACCCTTGTTAACCCCAGCCTTGATTCTGGGCCTACACTCAGCAGCTGATTGTTGCTAGAATAAGGCCACACAGCACTGACTGTCTTCATGTTAATCCCTTGACTAGGCAGGTACTATGCACATGTACCACTTGAAATAATCAAACTAATTTTATTTTTGTCTCTTACAGTCCCTTTAACTTTCATTTTTAAAGTAACTGCTTCTCTAGAAGGATCTGACATGGCAGACCCTCACTTTTTTTCTCTTAAAAAATAAACAGTCTTACAGTCATCCTCAGTCCCAAACAGTCTTGCCTCAGTGAAAAGAATATCAGACACAGCTCAGTGTTGAACCCTCTCACCTTCCCAATGGGAACAGCTTCATCACTCTGCTCCTTCCTCTCTCCCTGCTCATCCCCTCCCCTGTTCATTAACCACTGTTTGGGACCCACCAAAGTGGAAGGCCAGAGGAGAAAGGAAAGTAGCATGTGAACTGGTACTCTTGAAATATGGTTTCAAGCCCTCTGGAGCCAGCTGGCCCTCTGGTTGGCTCTGGTAAATGAAGAAAACCAGTACTCTCATGGGTTTTGCTGTATGATGGTTATTTGGAGGTTTCTCATCACTGTAAGTCTGAGTTGGAGAAAGGCACCTCTGCTCTACATGGCTGCTTATGATTCCCTCCTCAGCCTGGAGATGCCTCTTCTCAGCCTCTGTTGGCCAAGGTCTCTCCATCCCTACAGACAGCCTGTTGGACGAGGCCCGAGATAACAGCACGCCAGTTTCCTCTCTAGCTCCTGGCCCACCGGAAGCATTTGTAAACCTTGTACAGGCAATTCCAGGAAACAGATGGGTCCCTGTGCTGCAGAATCCCCTGACCAACGCAGTGAAACAGCCTTCCTCTGGCCTCCAGATGTCCATGATCACAGTTTGCTGTAGCTTTCCCAGTGTCTGCAGGCCTCTTTGCTCCCAGCTCAAAGAACACAACTCAAAGCTGTCCTAGCGGATGCTCTGAAGCCCCTTCAACAGACTTGCTTTCCAAGTTAGCAACCTCCCACCTGACCACCAGAGTGGAAGGAGGAATTTCTCACCTTGGCATCAGCGACTTTTCTCCAAGGAGGTCCTGAAAGTGTTCTCTCTCGATTTGACTTAAACTCAGAGCCCGACCTGATCGAACCCTGCCTGGGACTTGAACCCATGTGACTGGGACTTGAACCTAGCCAAAACCCTCTTTGGGACTTGACCCCATGCAGCTGGGACTCGAACCCAGCCAAAACCCTGGGTATTTCTGACCTGTATTTCCAGAGATCTCATGTTTGTTAGCAATGCCTCTGTACATGGAGTCTAGAGGCATAGAGCCATGACAAAGACTGAGCTCCAGGTTTCTGAGCACTCATGCAGATTGTCAGGAGAGATTTCCAACCTAAGAGACATTTCTGGAGCCAGAGATCCACCAACTAAGAACAACCATATGTTATCATCTACAGAACCAAAAAAACCATCAATCTGTCAAAGTGCATTTGAGGTCTGAACATAAGTACATGAGAATGGCACACATCATAAATCCTTTGAAAATCCACAAACTGACAGATTAGGTTAATAATTCCGGTTTTTCAGACACTTATGAAATGGTTAAAGGGACCTGGAAAAGCTGACCGAGAAAGGAGAATTCAGTCCACACACATCATTCATTTTTACCAGTTTCTTGTGTAAAAGGGGACACATAATATGAAATAATTTACCTAGATTTACCTGTAAGTGATTGTAAATGATTCATTTGTAAAACCATTACCTAGAAGTGATTTACCTGTTAAACTAAATTACTCGCTGTTAACATTGATTATTCCCTGTTAATCTTTGCTGAATGTAACCTATACCAAAAGTATTAATGTCTCATGGAAAAACCTCTAGACTATTATGTTAAGCCAGAATGTATAACTGAATGTTTTATTGATCTCTGTTTCCTGGTCACCAAATCTGTTTGTTTCTTGTTGCCATAGATAATGGAATGTGCAGGTATGCGGACACCAGGGGACGGTCTCGCACCATTGATTCTCCCAGCCTTTAAAAATCATCTCTTGCCTCAAGTCGGGGCCCTCGCAGGAAACTTTGTTCCTGGTGGGTGGTCGCTGGCGCCAGCTTAATAAAACTCTTTTCCATCCACCATGAGCAGAGTTGGGTGCTTCACTGAGCGTGCCTCATAACACTTGTGGAGGTGGACACCTCTTGACCTTGGCAGGACTCAACGCTGCCTTATAAGACATGTCCACAGAACTGCAAAGTTGGACACCATATTCACTTCATACATGTTTCCATATATTTTAAACAAATTGTACTCACACACGGGCATACCAGGGGTTAGTAAAGTAAAGCGGAAGACATGCGCTGAGAGGACAGAAGAGATGAAGCTCTGAGTTTCTTTACCTTGTCTCAAGGATCCCAGATAAGCCCCAGATGAGGTAGATGGGAGTTACTGTGTCATGCAGATTGTCAGGAGAGATTTCCAACCTAAGAGACATTTCTGGAGCCAGAGATCCACCAACTAAGAACAACCATATGTTATCATCTACAGAACCAAAAAAACCATCAATCTGTCAAAGTGCATTTGAGGTCTGAACATAAGTACATGAGAATGGCACACATCATAAATCCTTTGAAAATCCACAAACTGACAGATTAGGTTAATAATTCCGGTTTTTCAGACACTTATGAAATGGTTAAAGGGACCTGGAAAAGCTGACCGAGAAAGGAGAATTCAGTCCACACACATCATTCATTTTTACCAGTTTCTTGTGTAAAAGGGGACACATAATATGAAATAATTTACCTAGATTTACCTGTAAGTGATTGTAAATGATTCATTTGTAAAACCATTACCTAGAAGTGATTTACCTGTTAAACTAAATTACTCGCTGTTAACATTGATTATTCCCTGTTAATCTTTGCTGAATGTAACCTATACCAAAAGTATTAATGTCTCATGGAAAAACCTCTAGACTATTATGTTAAGCCAGAATGTATAACTGAATGTTTTATTGATCTCTGTTTCCTGGTCACCAAATCTGTTTGTTTCTTGTTGCCATAGATAATGGAATGTGCAGGTATGCGGACACCAGGGGACGGTCTCGCACCATTGATTCTCCCAGCCTTTAAAAATCATCTCTTGCCTCAAGTCGGGGCCCTCGCAGGAAACTTTGTTCCTGGTGGGTGGTCGCTGGCGCCAGCTTAATAAAACTCTTTTCCATCCACCATGAGCAGAGTTGGGTGCTTCACTGAGCGTGCCTCATAACACTTGTGGAGGTGGACACCTCTTGACCTTGGCAGGACTCAACGCTGCCTTATAAGACATGTCCACAGAACTGCAAAGTTGGACACCATATTCACTTCATACATGTTTCCATATATTTTAAACAAATTGTACTCACACACGGGCATACCAGGGGTTAGTAAAGTAAAGCGGAAGACATGCGCTGAGAGGACAGAAGAGATGAAGCTCTGAGTTTCTTTACCTTGTCTCAAGGATCCCAGATAAGCCCCCAGATGATAGGTGATAGATGACGGTAAGTTACTGTGAACAGTGTCAGATTCTTGATCTCCAATGGAGAAGAATTCACATTGGGATTGAAAGACTTGGCGATGGTCACTCAGAGCTTCGTGCAGTGAAAAGTTAATTAAAGTAAGAAAGGATAGGGAAGAGCTTTCATCATAGACACTGGAAGGGGGATAGAAGAGTACCCTGTGAAGCCACTTGAGGCATGGCATTTTATACTTTTTCCATTGGTTATTAACAGTAGTTTAAAAGAATATATTGAGGCGATAAAGGTCTTACCAGACCCACACCCACAACATCCATCTTTAGATAACATAGGTATAAGAGCAGAAACATGTCCTCCAGCAAGATACATTGTTACACACCTTAGCTCTGGGCTTAAAAGAATGTTTTAGACGAAATGGATTATTGTCATAGGCGTGGCAAGCAAGGTGAGGGCACCTTGACTAAAAATGTTTGTTCCTCACCCTCCTCCTCCTTGTCCTTGGAACCTGCTGGCCTTACCAAGTCTGCCTATGAACTCCTTTCAGTTCCTGTGCCTGGTCTCCTGACTCTCTGCTGCCCTTTGAGCTTGTTGGTCTGACTGAAGATACAAAGAATTCTACGAAAGATTCTTAGACCATTTTCTTTGTAGATCCCCAGAGGGCAATTTGACCCTCACCTGGGATTTCACATCTGTTGTATCTTGTGGCATCAGCTTTCACACCTCGTCTATCTTGTTGCCAAGTCAAAACTTCATTTTTAACAACTTCTTTCACTCAATACTACCCAGGAATTCACAGTTCACTAATTAGCATCCCACAAACCTTCCAAGGCTACTCAAAGTTCAGGACAACAGTGTCTGAAGTTGCAGAGCCTGGATTCAAATTGGTTCTCTGCCCACCTAGTAGCTGTGTGATTTCAGGCAAGTTATTTAATTACTCTGTACCCTATTTCTTCATCTGAAGACTGAGCTCCAAATGTACTTAATTCCCCTGCACTGTTATAAGGATTAATGATATAAATCACTGCTACAGAGATGGTCATTTTTCTCAAGGATCCCAGATAAGCCCCCAGATGATAGGTGATAGATGACGGTAAGTTACTGTGAACAGTGTCAGATTCTTGATCTCCAATGGAGAAGAATTCACATTGGGATTGAAAGACTTGGCGATGGTCACTCAGAGCTTCGTGCAGTGAAAAGTTAATTAAAGTAAGAAAGGATAGGGAAGAGCTTTCATCATAGACACTGGAAGGGGGATAGAAGAGTACCCTGTGAAGCCACTTGAGGCATGGCATTTTATACTTTTTCCATTGGTTATTAACAGTAGTTTAAAAGAATATATTGAGGCGATAAAGGTCTTACCAGACCCACACCCACAACATCCATCTTTAGATAACATAGGTATAAGAGCAGAAACATGTCCTCCAGCAAGATACATTGTTACACACCTTAGCTCTGGGCTTAAAAGAATGTTTTAGACGAAATGGATTATTGTCATAGGCGTGGCAAGCAAGGTGAGGGCACCTTGACTAAAAATGTTTGTTCCTCACCCTCCTCCTCCTTGTCCTTGGAACCTGCTGGCCTTACCAAGTCTGCCTATGAACTCCTTTCAGTTCCTGTGCCTGGTCTCCTGACTCTCTGCTGCCCTTTGAGCTTGTTGGTCTGACTGAAGATACAAAGAATTCTACGAAAGATTCTTAGACCATTTTCTTTGTAGATCCCCAGAGGGCAATTTGACCCTCACCTGGGATTTCACATCTGTTGTATCTTGTGGCATCAGCTTTCACACCTCGTCTATCTTGTTGCCAAGTCAAAACTTCATTTTTAACAACTTCTTTCACTCAATACTACCCAGGAATTCACAGTTCACTAATTAGCATCCCACAAACCTTCCAAGGCTACTCAAAGTTCAGGACAACAGTGTCTGAAGTTGCAGAGCCTGGATTCAAATTGGTTCTCTGCCCACCTAGTAGCTGTGTGATTTCAGGCAAGTTATTTAATTACTCTGTACCCTATTTCTTCATCTGAAGACTGAGCTCCAAATGTACTTAATTCCCCTGCACTGTTATAAGGATTAATGATATAAATCACTGCTACAGAACAGAATATAGGAAAAAAAGGAATAAACATAGCCTAAAATATCCCTGGGACAACATTAAATGCACCAACATTTGCATTATAAGGGTCTTAGAAGGAAAAGAGAGAAAGGACCTCGGAAAATATTTAAAAAGATAATAGCTAAAACCATCCCTAACATGGGAAAGGAAATAGTCAACCAAATCCAGGAAACGTGAGAGTCCTAGGAAGGATAAACCTAAGGAATAACACACCAAGACACATAGTAATCAAACTGACAAAAATTAAAGATAAAGGTAAAACATTAAAAGCAATAACACAAAAAATGACAAATAGGATACAAGGGAACTCCCATCAAGCTGTCAGCTGATTTCTCAACAGAAACTCTGTAAGCCAGGAGGGAAATGCATGATATATTTAAAGTGATGAAAAAGAAGAACCTAAAACCAAGAACACTCTACCAAGCAAGACTTTCTTTCAGATTTGATAAAGAAATCAAAAGCTTTGCTTTACACAGAATATCAAAAGTTGAGAGAATTCAGTACCACCCAACAAGCTTTACAACAAATGCAGTTTCTTTAGACAGGAAACAGAAGGAAAAAACCTACCTACAGAAAAAAAACTCAACAGAATTAAGAAAATGATAATAAGATCATACATTAAATAATTACCTTAAAGGTAAATGAATTAAATGCACCAACCAAAAGACAGGAATTGGCTGCATGGGTGAAAATGTGCAGGTATGCATTTCCACTAACCTCTCACTATACATGGTCCCCCAAATTGTATGTAATTTTATATTCTTATGTAAATCTGTTCCTATTATGGGTTTGCAGTTGTACAAGTGTGTGAGTTAAGTCACTTTAGTTATCTCTCTGTTTGCCCTCATCACGTCTGATGATCCCCACTCTCCAGGGTGGAGCCTTCCGTGCCTCCAAGTAGGGCTCCTGGCCCCTCCCAGAAGTCTGGATCTGTGGTCTTCATCATCCTGGTGACTTGGTGGACATGTTATAACCAGGCTTCAGGAAACAACCCACGCCAAGCGACACAGTAAACAGTGGAGGGCATTTATTACACCAGCGGGTCCAAGGTCTTCATTTTAGTCAAGGACTCCGAGCAAAACTTGTGGCTAACATTTATACCTAAACCCACATCCCAACTTCTAAGGTTGCCTAGGAAACATTAAGAAAAGAAGTATGATTTGGTTGCAATCACAGTGGTACAATCAAAAATCCCCTAAGCATATCGCTTAGCTTGTCTACAACAAGAATTGATTAACTAAGATCACAAATGGTAATTTATCTTGTGACAGAGATTTCATTCTCATGGCCGAGGAGAGACTTGGATACGCGATCTTCCTGGTCAGGTTCTCATCAGCCCAGGAGGCCTAGCTGACAGTTAATTTTTCATCTCCAGAGCTCCACAGTCCAAACAGTCCAGAGTTCACTGAAAGTGTAAGATGGAGTCCTCTTCCTGAAGATGGAGTCAGTTTAGTCACGGTAGCCTTCTCCTTTCCTCCTTCAGACATGGGGGACACTGGATGATGACCAGCAGGCCCACATCCTGGAGGGGCCATTGTCTCATGTAGGAGTCTCTTTCACCAGATGGGCTTCTCGGTCACCCCCATGTCTTGGTTGTTCCTGAGTATAGCATGACTCCATTCCCACTCCTTACATCAAATTTAAGTGGAGATCGTATTATTTTTACTTTTTGGGTAATATTTACTTTTTATTTGTTCATTCATTGTTATTTATTATTTAATGTGCAAGTTGAGTTACTTTGGTTATGTCTGTCTTTTGTGCCACCCCATGGATGGTAGCCTGCCAGGCTCCTCTGTTCATGAGATTCTCCAGGCAAGAGTACTGGAGTGGGTTGCTAGTCCGTTCTCCAGAGGATCTTCCCAACCTAGGGATCCACCCGAGAAACTTAGGTCTCCTTCCCTGGCGACCGTTCACCCCTAGCCCCACCCCAGGCCCACTGCCCAGAGGTTCTGATGCCTGGTCTCTTTCAACTTAGGTGAGCTGAGCTCTTTGGGGATGCAGCAAAGATGAGAAGACCTCAGACAATATTTTCTCAGTTTACAGCTTTATTTATTTCTCAGTCTTACAATCTAAATGTAAATACTTAAAAAGACATTTAACTTCTCGACCCCCTACCAAAAATAGCAGAGCTGCACGTTAGTTTTACTGTTGGGAAGATCATCAGTCTCCCACTGACATCTTCCTGACAAAGGGTTCGCTGCTCACTCTCTCTTGGCTGCTGCCTGATAGCAGCGGTACTCTGCCTTCAGCTCCCAAGTGTTCTTGTGGGGTCCCTTTACATTTCGAACACCGATTTCATTCAAGATTTTCCTTGCATAGTGATGTCAACCAAGTCCTACAGGCCAACAAGAATTGATTAACTAAGATCACAAATGGTAATTTATCTTGTGACAGAGATTTCATTCTCATGGCCGAGGAGAGACTTGGATACGCGATCTTCCTGGTCAGGTTCTCATCAGCCCAGGAGGCCTAGCTGACAGTTAATTTTTCATCTCCAGAGCTCCACAGTCCAAACAGTCCAGAGTTCACTGAAAGTGTAAGATGGAGTCCTCTTCCTGAAGATGGAGTCAGTTTAGTCACGGTAGCCTTCTCCTTTCCTCCTTCAGACATGGGGGACACTGGATGATGACCAGCAGGCCCACATCCTGGAGGGGCCATTGTCTCATGTAGGAGTCTCTTTCACCAGATGGGCTTCTCGGTCACCCCCATGTCTTGGTTGTTCCTGAGTATAGCATGACTCCATTCCCACTCCTTACATCAAATTTAAGTGGAGATCGTATTATTTTTACTTTTTGGGTAATATTTACTTTTTATTTGTTCATTCATTGTTATTTATTATTTAATGTGCAAGTTGAGTTACTTTGGTTATGTCTGTCTTTTGTGCCACCCCATGGATGGTAGCCTGCCAGGCTCCTCTGTTCATGAGATTCTCCAGGCAAGAGTACTGGAGTGGGTTGCTAGTCCGTTCTCCAGAGGATCTTCCCAACCTAGGGATCCACCCGAGAAACTTAGGTCTCCTTCCCTGGCGACCGTTCACCCCTAGCCCCACCCCAGGCCCACTGCCCAGAGGTTCTGATGCCTGGTCTCTTTCAACTTAGGTGAGCTGAGCTCTTTGGGGATGCAGCAAAGATGAGAAGACCTCAGACAATATTTTCTCAGTTTACAGCTTTATTTATTTCTCAGTCTTACAATCTAAATGTAAATACTTAAAAAGACATTTAACTTCTCGACCCCCTACCAAAAATAGCAGAGCTGCACGTTAGTTTTACTGTTGGGAAGATCATCAGTCTCCCACTGACATCTTCCTGACAAAGGGTTCGCTGCTCACTCTCTCTTGGCTGCTGCCTGATAGCAGCGGTACTCTGCCTTCAGCTCCCAAGTGTTCTTGTGGGGTCCCTTTACATTTCGAACACCGATTTCATTCAAGATTTCCTTCAGGTACTCCACAGGTTGCATAGTGATGTCAACCAAGTCCTTGATGTTATAATACTGGTGTTTCTCAAAGGCAGCAAAGAGCAAGGTTAACACTTGGTCTTTGTCAGCCTTCACTCTCTTCCCGATTTCTTTCTTTCTCTTCTCATATTCAATGTTGTGCTGATGATTGGCCACAGGCTTATAATTGGTCGTGACCACCTTCTCCAGTTTCTGTACTGTTCTGGCAGGTCTGGAACAGGCCTCTATTCTCATCCTCTTCAACCTCATGTAGCTTTTACTCGGAGCAGGTCTGCATTCCCCGCGATGCACCACCAGTCCTTCCAGGGCGAGCTGATCGGGCGCATGCTCAGTCAGCACCGTGAGGACCTGCCCTTGGTATGTCTGCAAGGCAATCTGATGCTCCGTGGGAATGTGGACCGCGGCCGCTTGTCCATCCGTGTCCCGAATGCCTGTAAGTTCCTTGTTCAGAGTGAAAGAGATTTCCGACTTCTCGTGAGTTGTAGCGATCTTCAGCTTCCCCACTTCACCGCTGTCAGAAGCTTCCGACCACTGCTGGGACAGGTACTTCGGCACCTTCACCAGCCACATCCGCTGGTTCTGCTGGATTCTGTCCAAGTTGAGTAACAGTTTCTGGGGCTTGGGTTGGCTGCCGCCGGAGGCCATGGGCACCTGAGTTGAGGGTGCAGAGGTAGGGATTGATGCAAGGGAAGCGAGACACCAAAACCAGCTGCAGGAATCGGAATCCGGGAACCTAGAAAGGAAATGGGAGATACATGCACGGTCAGAAACGTTGAAACATAGGGTCTTAGAATCCAGAGAGTCCTATCCAACAATTATCCAATTATTCCTAATAAGGAAAGATGGAAAGTCATCAAAATCTGTGTGGGGAGTTTGGTAAATTGGGCACATGCTGAAACCAAAACCCTTCACCAACTAAAATGATATGAAGAGCTTTCCAAGAAACAGTCATCACCTAAACACCTGCCCTCCTTCCCTGTCCCTCTCCCCTGCTTTATTTTCCTCTAGAGCACATGAACTATCCTACATATTTTATATATATTTTTAATGATTATTATTATTATTTTTAATGTTGGCCTCTTTTATTGGTTTATTTATTTATTTATTTTCATCCATCTTTATTCTTTGGCCTATGTGGGCCTCCCATTGCAGTGGCCTCTCTCGTTGCAGAGCACTGGCTTCCCGTGCATGTGCTCCAAAGCGCTAGCTCTTAATTGGACACACTGGTCCAGCCTCTCTGCGGTGAGTGGGATCTTTCCGCTCCAGGGATCAAACCAGTGCCCTTTGCACTGCAAGGCGCACTCTTTACCCACTGGACCACCGGGGAAGCCCGATACTTTCTATTTTTATATATCCCCTTTATTCTCAGGAATCTCTTCCCCACGACACTCTAAACACCACGAGTATGGAGTTTGTGGCTTTCACTGCTGGAGGTGTTTAGGAATTTTCTTTTTTTATTTGAAGGAAGGCAGAGAGGACAGAGAGGGAGCCCAGTTTTCCAAAAAGAAGCTGTGAGGGAAGGTCCTTCCCCCAAGCTGAGACTCACCAAAGCCAGCAGAAAGTTGTGCTCGGTCAGCAGGGCTGTCCAGGGCGGTGCTCTCCGCTGAGCAGGGCTCACTCAGTCTCCACACTGGCTCTCCAGGGAACTGAGAACACACTTGCTCTGCACAGCTCTATTTATTGCCATCAGGAGGGAGTCCTTGATGGGATTATGCTATAAACCGCCTGAAAATCCAATCACCTTGGTTGAGTTATGGGTTTCCCCCAATCTGCTAAAACATAATCCTGACAGTGGAGATCTTCATGGATTATTTCCTTCCTTGAACCCATTTTCCTTTCTTCTCCAGGGTAAGGTGGTTTCAAAGGAAGACTGCTTCCCTCAGCCTTTTTTGAAAGGTGGGAGATGCAGATATTCTGTAGAGGTATGGACATGTGATTCCCAGTTCCTGACCAACCACCTCCAATGCAAATTACAATTACTCTGACAGGGGACTTCCCTGGTGGTCCAGTGGTTAAGATTCCATACTCCTATTGCGTGGGATCCATGGTTGGGAAATTGGGATTTTACTTTTTGACTGAACCCCATGTCCCGTGGTGTGGAGGAAAATGTTTTTAAAAATGTAAAAAAAATGTTTTCACTCTCCTCTGGCTAAAGGCAGAGAGTCTTTATCTCTGTCCCTGATTGCTCCCTTGTCTTAAAACAGACTCTTCTTGGGGTCCCATGGCACTCCCAGCTCCTGGACTTCCTCCTGCCTCTCGTTCTGCCATTTGCAAACTCCTTCGTGGTCACTTCAGTGTATCTTGGGCTGTCAGTGCTGTTCCTTAGCCTGGGCGCTGTCCCTTCTCTACACACCTCTTGAAGATCATATTTCTGCAGATGCCTCCTGAATGGACATGCATAGTTCACATCTCTCTCCTGAGTTTCTTTTTTTTTTTTTTTAAATATTTTATTTATATTTATTTGGCTGTGCTGGGTCTTAGTTGTGGCATGTGGGCTCTAGTTCCCTGACCAGGCATCGAACCTGGGCCCCCTGCACTGGGAACACAGAGTCTTAGCCACTGGGCCACCAGGGAATTCCCCTCTCCTGAGTTTCTGACCGACCATGCACCTGCCAAGGGTTATCCTAAATGCACGTGATTCCTAATAGATCAAAACCAGGAGGGCTTCCCTGGTGGTTCAGTGGGTAAGGACACCGCCTTGCAGTGCAGAGGGCACCGGTTCAATCCCTGGCCTGGGAAGATCCCACGTGCCACGGAGCGGCTGGACCGATGTGTCCAATTACCGAGCTGGAGCTCTGGAGCGCATGCGCCCAGAGCCGGTGCTCTGCGATAACAGAGGCCACCGCGATGGGAGGCCCACACGGGCCAAAGAACAAAGATGGATGAACACTAAAGCACCTTGGTTGAGTTATGGGTTCCCCCAATCTGCTAAAACATAATCCTGACAGTGGAGATCTTCATGGATTATTTCCTTCCTTGAACCCATTTTCCTTTCTTCTCCAGGGTAAGGTGGTTTCAAAGGAAGACTGCTTCCCTCAGCCTTTTTTGAAAGGTGGGAGATGCAGATATTCTGTAGAGGTATGGACATGTGATTCCCAGTTCCTGACCAACCACCTCCAATGCAAATTACAATTACTCTGACAGGGGACTTCCCTGGTGGTCCAGTGGTTAAGATTCCATACTCCTATTGCGTGGGATCCATGGTTGGGAAATTGGGATTTTACTTTTTGACTGAACCCCATGTCCCGTGGTGTGGAGGAAAATGTTTTTAAAAATGTAAAAAAAATGTTTTCACTCTCCTCTGGCTAAAGGCAGAGAGTCTTTATCTCTGTCCCTGATTGCTCCCTTGTCTTAAAACAGACTCTTCTTGGGGTCCCATGGCACTCCCAGCTCCTGGACTTCCTCCTGCCTCTCGTTCTGCCATTTGCAAACTCCTTCGTGGTCACTTCAGTGTATCTTGGGCTGTCAGTGCTGTTCCTTAGCCTGGGCGCTGTCCCTTCTCTACACACCTCTTGAAGATCATATTTCTGCAGATGCCTCCTGAATGGACATGCATAGTTCACATCTCTCTCCTGAGTTTCTTTTTTTTTTTTTTTAAATATTTTATTTATATTTATTTGGCTGTGCTGGGTCTTAGTTGTGGCATGTGGGCTCTAGTTCCCTGACCAGGCATCGAACCTGGGCCCCCTGCACTGGGAACACAGAGTCTTAGCCACTGGGCCACCAGGGAATTCCCCTCTCCTGAGTTTCTGACCGACCATGCACCTGCCAAGGGTTATCCTAAATGCACGTGATTCCTAATAGATCAAAACCAGGAGGGCTTCCCTGGTGGTTCAGTGGGTAAGGACACCGCCTTGCAGTGCAGAGGGCACCGGTTCAATCCCTGGCCTGGGAAGATCCCACGTGCCACGGAGCGGCTGGACCGATGTGTCCAATTACCGAGCTGGAGCTCTGGAGCGCATGCGCCCAGAGCCGGTGCTCTGCGATAACAGAGGCCACCGCGATGGCAGGCCCACACGGGCCAAAGAACAAAGATGGATGAAACTAGACAAATGAAAGACCAGTGGAAGTGGCCCACCTGCTCCCCTCCCCACCCCACCCCCACCAAAATAAATAAATAAAATCTTTAAAAAACAAAAACAAAAAACCAGGACCCCTCAGCTTCATGTGCCTTCTCCCCTCAATCAAACCTGCTCTTCCAGTATTTCCCTTACACTCTATTTCCCAAACCAGAAACTTGAGTGTTAAGCTTCCTCCTCCCCAAGTCTCCCTCCAGTGAGCCAGTAGTTCGGCCTATTCTGCCTCCTTGTTTCATCTCATATTTGCCCCACTGTCCCCATGCCCTGGCCCAGCTGAGACCATGCTATGACATTTCTCTCCTGGTTCAGTGCAGTAGCTTCTCTCTGAACCTGCTCCCTCCTGACACTACATCCTGCACACTAAAGTCAGAGTAGTGGTTCTATAGCGTGATTCTAAACATACCTATATATGAATTAGGGGGGCATTTCCCACTAGTACGAGTCTCTTTCCCAAGATGTGCTTCTTGGCTAATTTCGTATCTTGGTTATCTTGCTGCCTAACTTTAGTGTATGTCTCCATTCTCACCCCTTCCAACTAATATATAGGGAGATTGTATCATTTTTATTTTTTGTTTGACATTTTTTACTTATTTATTATTTATTTGGCTGTACCAGGTTTTAGCTGTGGGTTTGTTTTTTAATTTATTTTAATTAATTTACTTTTCTTTTTTTGCCACGCTAGAAGATTGTAGGATCTTAGTTCCCCAACCTAGGGTTGAACCTGGGCCCTCGACACTGAAAATGCCAAGTCCCTCTAACATACAATTAAGATACAACACATTCAAATAAATAAAATAAAATGTTAACAAATATCAGCCACTTCAAATCCTCGGGTGTAACACTGACATTTTTTCCCTACAAATGAGTCTCGTGTGGTCTAGAGTCTCATATAACAGTATTTCCTCCCTGTGTCTGGTATCTTTCATTTCGGATGCTGTTTTGCCGCCATCTTTGCTGTTGCATACAAGTAGTTCCTTCTGTTTAGTGCTGAGTGATATCCCGTTATACTAATCTACCACAAATTTCTTCATGGCACATGTTGCAAGATAGGAGTGCTATCAATTTGTTGCCTCTCATTCCAAATCTACCCTTCACTAACTGCTCTCCGATAGCTGGAGAACCCCCTTTATCGATTTCTCCTTGCAGTAAGAATAATGTTAAGCTGTGTCAGCAGATGGCACTGGAGGGACACTACAGGAGGAAGAAGCTTTTCCTGGGTCCAGTGTGCTTTGTTTCTCTTCTTCTAACTGCTGTGATGCCAGACAGATGCATAGCAGCATCCATTAACATTCTGATCTAGCTGTGTGTCCAGAACAGGTCTGTGAGCTCACAGCCCATGCCCACCTCACTAGAACCTCCCCAAACGTCGTCCCAGTGATGAACAGACCTCTGACTGCCCTGTGCATCAACCTGTCAGCCTCCACCCACCAGCTCACTGGAAGGCTGTTTCCTCCAGACATGGGCACATGTATCCTAAGGCTTCACCTCTCAGCCTGCAAGTAGGTTCCTGGTTTGGACTCTCCCAGGGTGCTCCCTGCCAGCCTCTGCCATCAGTAACCCAGAGGGATGTTTCCTGCTGGCCTAAAGGCTACAGTTCAGGTTGCCCTGGATTCCCAGCACACTTCATATCATACATGTTTTCCAACAAGTTTCGAGTCCCAACTTGAAGGAGAGGTCCTCTTTCCAATTTGTTCATTCCTTGGACACTTCTTCAGCTTTAAAATATTCTGTATATTTCTCTTAACACCTTCTTTAATGCTGGAAGACAGTAACTTTTAACATTAATATTCCCTTGTTCATTTAACTGTGTGGTTTCTATATTTTGATTGACTCCTGATAATTACATTAGGCTATTATTTTCAGTTTGGGGCTATTATGAATAAAGTTGCTGTGAGCATTTTGGCCTTTCGGTGGACATAGCCTTTCATTTTTCTGACAAACAGCTAGAAGTGGAATTGCTGGTTCTTGGGGGTAAGTGTATAAGAAATTTCTAAGAAATTGCCAAACTGTTTTCCAAAGTGATGATACCATTTTATGTTTCTGTCAAATTGGCAATTTGTGTATCTTCTTTGATGACACATCTGTTTAAGTTTTCCGCCCATTTTTAGTTTGTCTTATTAAGTTGTCACCATGAGTTATAATGGTATATTTCAAAGAGAAGAAACTTTAATTTTGATGAAATCCAATTTATCTTTTGATTTTTATTTTAGGGCTAGGACTTTTTATATTCTAAGAAATTGCTGCCTACCATAAAGTTGTGAAGATTTTTTCCTGTATTTTCTTGTAGAAGTTTTATAAAAATGTGTGTTAGTTGTTCAGTCATGTCTAACTCGTTGCAGCCCCATAGACTGTAGCCCGCCAGGCTCCTCTGTCCACGAAATTCTCCATGCAGGAATACTGGAGTGGGGTTTCCCTGGTGGTCCAGTGGGTAAGGACACCACCTTGCAGTGCAAGGGGCGCCGGTTCAATCTCTGGCCTGGGAAGATCCCACGTGCTGCGGAGCGGCTGAACCGATGTGTCCAATTACCGAGCTGCAGCTCTGGAGCACATGTGCCCAGAGCCGGTGCTCTGCGACAACAGAGGCCACTGTGATGGGAGGCCACAGGAGCCAAAGAACAAAGACGGATGAAAATAGATAAATGAAGGACCAGTGGAAGTGGCCGTCTGCCCCCCTCCCCCCCACCCCCCGCCCCCCTCAAAGAAAACTTCAGTCTATACTTTCTTCAAAAATAAAGTTATAAAAAAAAATAATAATAATACTGGAATGGGTAGCCATTCCCTTCTCCAGGGGATCTTCCTGACCAAGGGATTAAAAACCTGGGTCTTCTGCATTGCAGGCAGATTCTTTATCATCTAAGCCACCAAGGAAGAACCAATTTTAAATTTTATGGTTAGGTCTACAATTCATTTTGAGTTAATTTTTGTGTATATTATGAAGTAAGGGTTCATATTTTTCCACTCCAATATGCAATTATAGCAGCACCACTTGTAAAAATTATTGAATGACTTTGCCTGCCTGCCTGCCTGCCTGCCTGCCTGCCTGCCTCCTGCCACAGTGGGCTGATACTCCAAGACTTTTTGCTTCAGACATGGAAGATTCCCGTATCCGATAAATTATTGGTGTCTCTTGCTGTCTCCAGGCTCTTTCTTCATCTTGAGGCTGAGCAACCACAAGACTCGCGGACCCGTGAGGTATAACCCAACGATGGGTGAGCCAGTCAGGAGGCTGAGAGAACTCCTGTGAGTGCCAAGATCTCAGGAGATACGGATGGGGGATGAAATGTTGCGAGGGTGACCCTGAGATGGCCATCTACTAGCATGTGGGGCTCTGTAGCAGCTGACTACATGAGAGATGTGTTTCTCTTCCTTTATGTTACTGGTATTTTGCTAGTATGGGTCTCTTTCCAGTTTAAAAGTAGAAGCCTTGCGCTCTTGACACATCTGACTGTATGGGGGTAACTGGTGAATACCAACAAAATGCAAAGACCCAGATTGTCTATAAACTACAAGCATACCCCTGACCCAAACTCCTAAACAAGTACTGACACAGACTTTAGGAATATTAACTCAGGGACAGGGACAGGGACAGGGACGGGCTTGTGAATCAGACATGGCCACTAACTCAGATGGGTTTGGTTGGGGCCCATGGCAATGGCAAAATTGTGAATCCCCTTGGACTTCTGGTCCCATCTTGGGAAGGGGCCAGGGTAACCCTATACTGTGATGGAACAACAGCTATTTTCAGTCTACAGTGTTACAACAGGCAGAAGACATTGTAAAAAGCCTGCTTAAGTCCTTGAGCAATGCAAAAAAAAAAACCCTATTTGGGGTCTGAAACAGCTGTGTGTGATATATGGGACGCCCATGGACATTGATAGCAACCAAAGATCCCACTTTACCAGCCATGAAGTTCAGGAATAGGCTGATAAAAATGATATACACTAGCTCACTAACTATACACGAACTCCATGCTGCTAGACTGACTATGTAAAGCAACCATTGAGACAAGAATCCTGCTCTCAACGTATGGACCGGGAGGCTAACTGAAGTCCTGCAAACTAGAACTGGACGACCCAGGAGCGCTTGCTTCAGTGCCTACTCCATGTGAACCCGAGACAACTAGTCAACACCATTTGAGTTCCAACTGTTCACCACGGAAGAACTATTGCCAGTTGTCAGGCAGGATAGTAATTCACTTTTGCTCCTAGCATAGGATCTGCCCCCAGGGAAATGGCCACTGGAATTAGCAGATTCGCTCCTGGTGGTTTGAGTTTGCTGCCCTGTGAGAAACGAAATTAGACAGGGACTTAGAGATTTCACCGGTCTTCAATCCGGCCCCACCTAAGACTACTAAGGTAATTAATCCAAGCCCCCTACTGGGGAAAGACCACCCCCCGACACACACACCCATTCTATTAACCCTGTGATCCTTTGCTATGCCACTCCTCCAGGATTTGGCACCAGCTATGGGGACAGAGGTGGCCATGTGATATGGTATTTCAGGCCAGGACAAACACCACAGGCAGGTGGTATTACCCAACTGACTGTATGGGGGTAACTGGTGAATACCAACAAAATGCAAAGACCCAGATTGTCTATAAACTACAAGCATACCCCTGACCCAAACTCCTAAACAAGTACTGACACAGACTTTAGGAATATTAACTCAGGGACAGGGACAGGGACAGGGACGGGCTTGTGAATCAGACATGGCCACTAACTCAGATGGGTTTGGTTGGGGCCCATGGCAATGGCAAAATTGTGAATCCCCTTGGACTTCTGGTCCCATCTTGGGAAGGGGCCAGGGTAACCCTATACTGTGATGGAACAACAGCTATTTTCAGTCTACAGTGTTACAACAGGCAGAAGACATTGTAAAAAGCCTGCTTAAGTCCTTGAGCAATGCAAAAAAAAAAACCCTATTTGGGGTCTGAAACAGCTGTGTGTGATATATGGGACGCCCATGGACATTGATAGCAACCAAAGATCCCACTTTACCAGCCATGAAGTTCAGGAATAGGCTGATAAAAATGATATACACTAGCTCACTAACTATACACGAACTCCATGCTGCTAGACTGACTATGTAAAGCAACCATTGAGACAAGAATCCTGCTCTCAACGTATGGACCGGGAGGCTAACTGAAGTCCTGCAAACTAGAACTGGACGACCCAGGAGCGCTTGCTTCAGTGCCTACTCCATGTGAACCCGAGACAACTAGTCAACACCATTTGAGTTCCAACTGTTCACCACGGAAGAACTATTGCCAGTTGTCAGGCAGGATAGTAATTCACTTTTGCTCCTAGCATAGGATCTGCCCCCAGGGAAATGGCCACTGGAATTAGCAGATTCGCTCCTGGTGGTTTGAGTTTGCTGCCCTGTGAGAAACGAAATTAGACAGGGACTTAGAGATTTCACCGGTCTTCAATCCGGCCCCACCTAAGACTACTAAGGTAATTAATCCAAGCCCCCTACTGGGGAAAGACCACCCCCCGACACACACACCCATTCTATTAACCCTGTGATCCTTTGCTATGCCACTCCTCCAGGATTTGGCACCAGCTATGGGGACAGAGGTGGCCATGTGATATGGTATTTCAGGCCAGGACAAACACCACAGGCAGGTGGTATTACCTCAGAATGCAGTTTCTGCTTTTATTTTGTATAATGGTCAGGATCTCCCCTGTACTGTGTCTGTTAAACACCTCACATTTCACCCCTAGCCTGAGTGGACGGAATCTGTTCACAGACTGGGTAACAAGGGTGGCTTCACTGTGAAATGCTTCTGACTGCTGGGTCTGCAGTGATTTTCCATGGAAGAATGACCCAGCTAATGTGATCCCATAGGGATGATGGAAGACCTTCCTCCTGTCTTGCATGCCAAGTGCCTGGCTCCAAAATTACCCACTTCTTTGATGAAACTATTTACATTTCTGTGAGGAAGGCTGGTAGCTCAGCTGTAAAAAAAAAAACAAACCACCTGCAATGCAGGAGACCCTGGTTTGATTCCTGGATCAGAAAGATCCCTGGAGAAGGGAAAGGATAGCCACTCCAGTATTTTTGCCTGGAGAATTCCATGGCTCATCCATGGATTGTAAACAGTCAGACACAAGTGAGTGACTTTCATTTTCACTTGCCGTGATGAAGTGTTGGTCTCTCAGTCATGTCTGACTCTGGGACCCCATGGACTATAGCCCTCCAGATTCCTCTGTCCTTGGGATTCTCCAGACAAGAATACTGGAGGGAGTAACCCACCTCTTGGAGAATCTCTATTTTTGGTGTTGCAGGAATCTTTTTCTTGATGCCCTCTAGCTGCTAGTGTCTGAATTGTCTTTGGCATTTGGTTGCAGTGCACCTCTCCACACCTGACCCCAGGGATATCGTGGAAGAGGGGTGGACCAAGTTAGGGTCGTGCAAGGTCTATAAGGAGTGACCTATGGTCAGGCCACTCAAGATGGCTACTCTCATGCTCTCTATACATCTCTGCTCCACCAGGGCCTGCCTCACCTACATGACTATCCAGTCCTCTTAATTATAGGGCTTAATCAGTAACTGCCTCTGTGCTTGCCCCAGCCGTGGTTTCCCCATTGTGGTAATTGATGAGCCAACCTGACGTCAGTTCATTTCCCCTGTAAACAGTAGCCTCCTTCTCTCAAGTAATGAAGATTGCTGCCTGTCCTGTGTGTTGCATTCGGTGGGTGTCACTCCAGGACCTTTTGTTTTGCACATGTAATATCCCCTGTCCAATAAACCATTGATGACTCTGGTGCTGTCTCCAGACTCCTCTTCCCTGTGGAGGCTAGGCAACTATAAGGCTTGCAAGTCTGTATAGTGCAGCCCAACAGCAGGGATTTTTTTTTGTGTCCAAATAGTGAAAGTGTTTCTAATACATATTTTAAACAATCCATTTTTCCCATTGTTTTAAAGTAACTCTCTCATCCTATACTAATATCCCAGATATCTACATGCCCATGACCAAAATGGAAGACCTTCCTCCTGTCTTGCATGCCAAGTGCCTGGCTCCAAAATTACCCACTTCTTTGATGAAACTATTTACATTTCTGTGAGGAAGGCTGGTAGCTCAGCTGTAAAAAAACAAACCACCTGCAATGCAGGAGACCCTGGTTTGATTCCTGGATCAGAAAGATCCCTGGAGAAGGGAAAGGATAGCCACTCCAGTATTTTTGCCTGGAGAATTCCATGGCTCATCCATGGATTGTAAACAGTCAGACACAAGTGAGTGACTTTCATTTTCACTTGCCGTGATGAAGTGTTGGTCTCTCAGTCATGTCTGACTCTGGGACCCCATGGACTATAGCCCTCCAGATTCCTCTGTCCTTGGGATTCTCCAGACAAGAATACTGGAGGGAGTAACCCACCTCTTGGAGAATCTCTATTTTTGGTGTTGCAGGAATCTTTTTCTTGATGCCCTCTAGCTGCTAGTGTCTGAATTGTCTTTGGCATTTGGTTGCAGTGCACCTCTCCACACCTGACCCCAGGGATATCGTGGAAGAGGGGTGGACCAAGTTAGGGTCGTGCAAGGTCTATAAGGAGTGACCTATGGTCAGGCCACTCAAGATGGCTACTCTCATGCTCTCTATACATCTCTGCTCCACCAGGGCCTGCCTCACCTACATGACTATCCAGTCCTCTTAATTATAGGGCTTAATCAGTAACTGCCTCTGTGCTTGCCCCAGCCGTGGTTTCCCCATTGTGGTAATTGATGAGCCAACCTGACGTCAGTTCATTTCCCCTGTAAACAGTAGCCTCCTTCTCTCAAGTAATGAAGATTGCTGCCTGTCCTGTGTGTTGCATTCGGTGGGTGTCACTCCAGGACCTTTTGTTTTGCACATGTAATATCCCCTGTCCAATAAACCATTGATGACTCTGGTGCTGTCTCCAGACTCCTCTTCCCTGTGGAGGCTAGGCAACTATAAGGCTTGCAAGTCTGTATAGTGCAGCCCAACAGCAGGGATTTTTTTTTGTGTCCAAATAGTGAAAGTGTTTCTAATACATATTTTAAACAATCCATTTTTCCCATTGTTTTAAAGTAACTCTCTCATCCTATACTAATATCCCAGATATCTACATGCCAATCCTTGAGTTTTCTCTTCTTTAAACAGAAGCTGATCTAAACATTCACAGACTTATTGTACAAAAGTTGTAGAGGAAGCTAGTTAACATAGCAACTGAAATTTTTAGATGATGTTGAATTTACAGATGAACTTGGAAGGTTGATATCTTTATATTAAACTGCCTTATTCAAGAACAGGACATGTCTCTTCACTTATTGAGATCATCAACTCTTAGAATTGGAAAATTCTGTCTACAAAGGCCTTATATATTCTTAATAATTATTACTTAATAATTTCAATTGCAATTGTGGATAATATCTCATGTTTAATGGTTATAGCTGTTACAGAAAAAAATGCAACTGATTTTGGTAGAGTGTCTTGTATCCAGCAACCTTGTTGCCAAATACTCTCATGAGTTCTAATAACTGTTTTTCTTAATTAGGTAGTAATCAAATTATTTATAAATGATAGCTTTATCTCTTTTTCAGTCCTTCTCCTCCTTTTTTGTCTTTATGGTTTTGTATAGGATTCCTACAACTGTGTTAAATGGTAGCAATTATAATGGGCCTCTTGCGCTGATCTTTTTTTTATGAATATGATATGCCTAGGTGTAAGCTTATTGGTATTTATCCTAATTGATATTCTCTGAACTTCCTAGATATGTGGTTTGGTGTCACTGATTTTGGAAAATCATTGGCCATTATGAATTTCAAATATTTCTGCTACATTTTTCCTTCTCCTGGTAGTCCCAGTATGTTCCAAAAAAGGTACACCTTTTTAGAAATCTCCAGTAGTTCTTGGATGTTCCAGTCTGGTATTTTCATCTTTTTTTTCTAGTATGAAACGTTTCTATTGATCTATCTTCAAACTCACTAGTTCTTTTCTTGACCATATCCCATTTAATGATGAGACTGATACGGACAGAGTAGAATAAGTAGGTGGTTGTGGAGTCCTAGTAGGGGATGCTAGGTAGAAGGGAGACACCTGAGAAAGGTTGGGAGGCCAGTGAGTTGACGATAACTCAGGAGAGCTGCTCCTTGTTCAGTAAAGCAGGCTTGACTGGGTATAAACAGCTGATGAAGGAGGAGCTGGCGAATAAACAATCAATGATGTATGTCCTGCATCTGCGTCTACTTGAGGGGGGCGGTCTTCTACCATCCTATATATATTGCTGCTCACTCAATCGAAGGGAGAGCAGAGCAGAGCTTTCCTGCCTGCCCGCTCGCACCTCTTACAAGTACCCTATCCTAATAAATCCTCTTCTTGCCTATCACTCTGCCTCTCACTGAATTCTTTCTGCGTTGAGGCAGGAAGAACCTGAACCTCGGTGGGTCCAGACGTTGGGTGAGTGCTGGATTAAGTCCTGGCCACATGGGTTCAAGTCCCAGACAGGGTTTTGGCTGGTGTCAGGCCTTAGCCACGTGCGTTCGAGTCCCAAACCGGTTTTGGCTAGGTTCAAACCCCAGTCATGTGGGTTCGAGTCCCAAACAGGATTTTGGCTGAAATTCAAGTCCCAGCCATGTGGGTTCAAGTCCCGAGCAGGGTTCGATCAGGTCTGGGCCCTGGGTTTAAGTCTCAAATCGAGGTAAAACCCTTTCAAGACTATTAAAGGCATTGTTTATTTCAGTTAGTTTATTTTTACCATTTTCTTTAGAGTTTTCCTCTCTATATTTGCATCACTCGTTTGTTATTGTATGTTGCCTTTTCATTAGAACCCTTAACACATTAACAATAGTTATTTAAATTTCCTGCCTGATAATTTCCAATTGTGTATAATATCTGATTCTAGCAGTACAGCTTTTTCGTTTCAGACTGAGTGTTTTCTGGCTTTCATACATCTGATACTTTGTTGAAAGCTGGACATGATGTATTGGGTAACAGGAACTGAAGTAAACAGGCGTTGAAAAGTGAAAAAGTGTTAAGTCACTCAGTTGTGTCCAACTCTTTCCCACCCTATGGACTATAGCGTCCCAGACTCTTCAGTCCATGAAATTCTCCAGGCAAGAATACGGGAGTAGATAGTTATTCCCTTACAGGGGTCTTCCCAACCCAGGGGTTGAACTCAAGTTTCCTGCATTACAGGCGGATTCTTTTTATTTATTTATTTATTTTTGGCTATTCTGAGTTTTCACTGCTGCCACAGGCTCTTCTCTAGTTGCAGGGAGTGGGGGCTACTCTCTAGTTGAGCTGAGCAGGCTTCTTGTTGCAGGCTCTAGGGCACACGGACTTCAGTAGTTGTGGCACATGGGCTCAATAGTTGCGGCTTCGAGGCTCTAGAGCACAGGCTCCATAGTTGTGGCTCACAGGCTTAGTTGTTTCACAGCATGTGGGATCTTCCTGGATCAGGGTTCGAACCTGTGTCTCCTGCATTGGCAGGCGAACGCTTTACCACTGAGCTACCAGGGAAGCCCGCAGGCGGATTCTTTATCAGCTGAGCTACCAGCCTTCACCACAGAAATGTAAATAATTTCATCAAACAAGTGGGAAATTTTGGAGCTTGATCCACTAGGGAATGCGTGATTTTTTGTTAGTCTGGCTAGGAGTTGGCCTATATCTAAACTGTAAGTGTCATAGGTTTTCAGGTTCCTCTGGTGGTCTCTTTTCTTTTTAATCTCCTCTCTTGATTTGGCGCTTCCCTAATAGACTGTATCTTGCAGCTGTTTCAACTGTGAGCCACTAGATCCCTGTCCATATGAGGATAAGTTGTGGAGCAGAGGAAGCATTCCATAATACAATTGCACCTCATTCTTGTTTTGTTGTTTTTTTTGCACCTCATTCTTTAAATGGGTCCATTTCCCTGTGTTGTGACTTTCACAAATGTTTTTTGAGCTTTTCGTCTCCTCTTAGGTGAGACAGGAAATCTAGAGGGCCCCTGAGTGGGAAAATGCCCTTCTCCAGGGTAAGATAGGCTCTGGTTAAGTGTTTTCCCCGGACAATAGGCTTTTGTCATGGAGAAAATTCTGGGTGTTTTTTTTTAGAACTTTTACCCTCTCCCTGAAAAAAACCACAAGATTTTTCTCAGATCTTTACTATGGGTGCCTAGGGAAAAAACCCCATAAAAGTATGTACCCTTCCAGACTCCAGTTGTTTATCTTACTTAAACTGGTCCACACTCAGCCTCCAGCAATTTGTTAATCTTAACATGTTTAAGTGTTCCTGTCAGTTTTTGGCTCCAGTGAGTTCTCCTGGTAAGCATATACTAGCTTGAATTCTCTGTATGTGCTCTCCAGATTTCAAGATAGCTTTTGGCCCTGCAACATCAGTTCTCTGTCAGGTCCAAGAAACATCATTGATTCCCCTTCTGTTGCTCTTTTTTTTTTTTTTTTTTAAGTTTTTTTTTTTTATTTATTTATTTATTTATTTTGGGCAGGGGTCGGGTTGGGGAGGGAGGGGAGCGGGCGGGCCACTTCTGTTGGTCTTCCATTTCTCTGTTTTTCATCCGTCTTTGTTCTTTGGCTCCTACGGGCCTCCCATCGTGGTGGCGTCTGTTGTCGCAGAGAGCGAGCTCTGGGTGCATGCGCTCAGAGCTCCAGCTTGGTGATTGGACACATCAGTCCAGCCGCTCTGCGGCACGTGGGATCTTCCCAGGCCAGGGATCTTGATCCACTAGGGAATGCGTGATTTTTTGTTAGTCTGGCTAGGAGTTGGCCTATATCTAAACTGTAAGTGTCATAGGTTTTCAGGTTCCTCTGGTGGTCTCTTTTCTTTTTAATCTCCTCTCTTGATTTGGCGCTTCCCTAATAGACTGTATCTTGCAGCTGTTTCAACTGTGAGCCACTAGATCCCTGTCCATATGAGGATAAGTTGTGGAGCAGAGGAAGCATTCCATAATACAATTGCACCTCATTCTTGTTTTGTTGTTTTTTTTGCACCTCATTCTTTAAATGGGTCCATTTCCCTGTGTTGTGACTTTCACAAATGTTTTTTGAGCTTTTCGTCTCCTCTTAGGTGAGACAGGAAATCTAGAGGGCCCCTGAGTGGGAAAATGCCCTTCTCCAGGGTAAGATAGGCTCTGGTTAAGTGTTTTCCCCGGACAATAGGCTTTTGTCATGGAGAAAATTCTGGGTGTTTTTTTTTAGAACTTTTACCCTCTCCCTGAAAAAAACCACAAGATTTTTCTCAGATCTTTACTATGGGTGCCTAGGGAAAAAACCCCATAAAAGTATGTACCCTTCCAGACTCCAGTTGTTTATCTTACTTAAACTGGTCCACACTCAGCCTCCAGCAATTTGTTAATCTTAACATGTTTAAGTGTTCCTGTCAGTTTTTGGCTCCAGTGAGTTCTCCTGGTAAGCATATACTAGCTTGAATTCTCTGTATGTGCTCTCCAGATTTCAAGATAGCTTTTGGCCCTGCAACATCAGTTCTCTGTCAGGTCCAAGAAACATCATTGATTCCCCTTCTGTTGCTCTTTTTTTTTTTTTTTTTAAAATTTTTTTTTTTTTTTAAAGATTTATTTATTTATTTATTTTGGGCGGGGGTCGGGTTGGGGAGGGAGGGGAGCGGGCGGGCCACTTCTGTTGGTCTTCCATTTCTCTGTTTTTCATCCGTCTTTGTTCTTTGGCTCCTACGGGCCTCCCATCGTGGTGGCGTCTGTTGTCGCAGAGAGCGAGCTCTGGGTGCATGCGATCAGAGCTCCAGCTTGGTGATTGGACACATCAGTCCAGCCGCTCCGCGGCACGTGGGATCTTCCCAGGCCAGGGATCGAACCGGCGCCCCTTGCACTGCAAGCCGGTGTCCTTATCCACTGGACCACCAGGGGAAGCCCCCTTCTGTTGCTCTTAACGAGAATGCATTAGGTGTTTTCATTAACATAACACTTACTATAGACTTTTTGGTATATGTTGTCCACTGCTATCCAGTCATGTCTGACTCTTTGCGACCCCATGAACTACAATGCCAGGCCTCCCTGTCCCTCACCATCTCCCAGAGTTTTCCGAAGCTCATGTCCATTGCACTGGTGATGCCATCCAGCTATCTCATCCTCTGATGCCCTCTTCTCCATCTGCCCTCAATCTTTCCCAGCATCAGGGACTTTTCCAATCAATCAGTTATTCGAATCAGGTGACCATAATACCAGAGCTTCAGCATCAATCCTTCCAATGAGAATTTGGGGTTGATTTCCTTTTAAGGTTGACTGGGTTGATCACCTTGCTGTCCAACAGACTCTCAGGAGTCTTCTCCAGCACCACAGTTTTCGAAGGCATCAATTCTTTGGTGCTTTGCCTTCTTTTACAGTCCAGCTCTCACAACTGTATGTGACCACTGGGAAGACCATAGCCTTAACTATATGAACCTTTGTTGGCAAAGTAATGTCTCTGCTTTACAACACACTGTCTCAGTTTGTCATAGCTTTCCTGCCAGGAAACAATCATCTGATTTCATGGCTGCAGTCACCATCTGCAGTGATTTTAGAGCCCAAGAAAAGGAAATCTGTCACTGATTCCATCTTTTCCCCTTCTATTTGCCATGAAGTAATAGGGCCAGATGCCATGATCTTGTTTTGTTTTTTTTTTTAATATTTAGTTTTAAGCTGGCTTTTTCACTCTCCTCCTTCACCCTCATCAAGAAATTTTTTTCGTTCCTTTTCACTTTCTGCCATTAGAGTGATCTCTTATCAAATCAAGAATGTTACCTTCGACTTGCCAATAGTTTTATTACAAATAGGATTAAACTTTATAAAATGCTTTTTCTGCTTTAGAATAATTATTTTTATCTGTTCGTCTATTGATGTGGTGAATTACAGTGATTTTTTTCTATTGAATAACCCTTGTATTGTGGGATAAACACCAGTTGATCTTGTGTGTGTGCTCAGTCATGTCCAACACTTTGCATGGACTGTGCCTGATCAGGCTTCTTTGCCCATGGAATTTTCCAGGCAAGAATACTGGAGTGGGGTGCTTTTTCCTACTCCAGAGGATGTTCTCGACCCAGGGACTGAACCCAAGTCTCCAGCATTGGCAGGCAGGTTCTTTCCCACTGGTGCCCAGCTAATCATGATATATAATTTTTAATACCCTATTGAATTTCATAGTTTGTATTTAGGATTTTTGAATCTACTTGATCCTATTTGTATTTTCTTAGTATTTATTCAATTTTAGAATGGCTATTTAAGGAAGACTGAAGTTATTCAACATCTTTTCCTTCCAGGAACATTCCAAGGACCAATTGATGTGCTATCCTTCTCCAGTATTTTAATTCATAACTATATTTAATTTTTAAAAAGTAAGCATTATTATAGGTTTACAATCCATGTGTTAATATTTACTAATCTTGTTTCTTTGCCTTCTTTTACAGTCCAGCTCTCACAACTGTATGTGACCACTGGGAAGACCATAGCCTTAACTATATGAACCTTTGTTGGCAAAGTAATGTCTCTGCTTTACAACACACTGTCTCAGTTTGTCATAGCTTTCCTGCCAGGAAACAATCATCTGATTTCATGGCTGCAGTCACCATCTGCAGTGATTTTAGAGCCCAAGAAAAGGAAATCTGTCACTGATTCCATCTTTTCCCCTTCTATTTGCCATGAAGTAATAGGGCCAGATGCCATGATCTTGTTTTGTTTTTTTTTTTAATATTTAGTTTTAAGCTGGCTTTTTCACTCTCCTCCTTCACCCTCATCAAGAAATTTTTTTCGTTCCTTTTCACTTTCTGCCATTAGAGTGATCTCTTATCAAATCAAGAATGTTACCTTCGACTTGCCAATAGTTTTATTACAAATAGGATTAAACTTTATAAAATGCTTTTTCTGCTTTAGAATAATTATTTTTATCTGTTCGTCTATTGATGTGGTGAATTACAGTGATTTTTTTCTATTGAATAACCCTTGTATTGTGGGATAAACACCAGTTGATCTTGTGTGTGTGCTCAGTCATGTCCAACACTTTGCATGGACTGTGCCTGATCAGGCTTCTTTGCCCATGGAATTTTCCAGGCAAGAATACTGGAGTGGGGTGCTTTTTCCTACTCCAGAGGATGTTCTCGACCCAGGGACTGAACCCAAGTCTCCAGCATTGGCAGGCAGGTTCTTTCCCACTGGTGCCCAGCTAATCATGATATATAATTTTTAATACCCTATTGAATTTCATAGTTTGTATTTAGGATTTTTGAATCTACTTGATCCTATTTGTATTTTCTTAGTATTTATTCAATTTTAGAATGGCTATTTAAGGAAGACTGAAGTTATTCAACATCTTTTCCTTCCAGGAACATTCCAAGGACCAATTGATGTGCTATCCTTCTCCAGTATTTTAATTCATAACTATATTTAATTTTTAAAAAGTAAGCATTATTATAGGTTTACAATCCATGTGTTAATATTTACTAATCTTGTTTCTTTGCTCACATTTCTTTCTTATATCTCAGCCATTCCATCATTTTCTTTACAACAGCCAATATAGTAAATGCTATGTGCCAGGCACTCTTCTGAGCACTTTAAATATATTACCTCACTTTAATCCCCTAATAACCCTATGAGATGTGTATTGCATTCCTTCTGTTTGAAGAACATCTTTCAGAATTTCTCCTTGGATCTCTGTTGTTTTTTTTTTTTTATTTTTTGGCCACTTCTATTGATCTTTCATTTATTTATCTTTGTTCTTTGGCCTGTGTGGGCCTCCCATCGTAGTGGCCTCTCTCGTTGTGGAGCACCAGCCCTGGGTGCATGCGCTCCAGAGCTCTGGCTCAGTAGTTGGACACATCGGTCCAGCCACTCCACGGCACGTGGGATCTTCCCAAGCCAGGGATGGAACAGGTGCCCCTTTCACTGCAAGGCGGTGTCATTACCCACTGGACCACCAGGGAAGCCCGGATCTCTGTTTTTGTTGTCTGTCCTTTTTTAATTTGGCTTTTTTTTTTTTTTTTTAATTTTACTGGGTAAAAGCATGGAAGTTCTTAAAACCCATGAAAGTACATGAGATGTCTCAGAGGGCAGAAATGGGAAAGAAATAAAAGACAGAATCCTGGGGAGCACCAGAGCTTAGATATAGGTCTTATGAGCCTTCCAACAAGAGATAGTGCCCACTGGAACTGCAAGGTCAAGGCCAAGGACTAGAGCTGAAGCAGTGGGGGTTACTCTGAAGGGCTCTTGGGAGGCAGGTGGCAGCCTTTCCCCTGGCAAGCATGTGCTGTGACATTGCTGTATTTTATCCATCTACCATACCCCCAGACCCAGTCCTAGGAGGACAGTGACAGTGCCCAGAAGTGACTGAGTCCTTCCTTGAGGCAAGGAGAGACAAGAATATTCCAGGAGTCACAGTGCTGAGGATCAACAGCTATACTTACTGCTTGTATCAGATGTGGCTGAGCAAGCAAAACTGTCCCAGCCACGTGCCTGAGCAGAGTTACTGAACCCGAGCACTCAGAAAGCAGCAGTGGGTCAAGAGCAGTGGCCTCAGCTCCACCTCATGTTTCCCTGGGCATCCCTTATGGAATGTGTGGGAATAGAAGGCTTCGAGGACCTGTAAGCAGGGATCCCGGGGGACAGAGCCAGGAAGGTGCCTGGAACAGTCAGACTCCATGGCCCAGTGACATCACTGTGACAATAGACTTCCCAAACAGGAGTCAGATGCCCAGGTCAGGTCTTTCAGGCCTTTCTCTGTGATGTACTTCTCTCTCCTGCCTCTCAGCGAAGGCATCTTTCTCCTCCTTGTTTCAGTCACTTGGAACTGTTTTATCTCTCCTACCATTAAGAACTATCTTCAGAAAACAACACAATGAAACCGTTTTCAAACTGACTTTAATCATTTTTTGCTGCCCAAATACTGTACATGCAGAAGCCATGTGAAAGATTTTCTCCTCAAGGGAATTGGCAAGATTGTTGTTAAGAAACAGCCGGTCATCCTTCCCAGCCATCCACCTGCCACCTGGGAGTCACAACGAGTATGGGAAGATGCTGCACATAAGAAAATGTATAGAGCACAGATATAAAAGGCTAATTGCTTCTTATCTAAACAGTGTGCTTGTCAGTCCCTATCCACGCTCCCTCTCTTGGCAGGATGTATTTGGAAATTCTAAAAAAGGGGTTCCTGCCTCCTGTGAATTTACATCCTCAAGGAGTGGATGGAACGATCGGGCCAACTTTTCCTAAGGAGACAGCAGCCACCCTGCCTGCTGAGATGGTATCTGCAAAGGACATTCTGGAGAAGAGTGATTTTTTTTTTTTTTCCTTCCAAGAAGCAAAATATTTTGAAGGGAAATAAATTCCCTCTCTCTTCCCATCAGAGAGCATCTTCTTTTAAAATTCTCCCACTGATACCTTTCTAGAAATGAGGACCGACCCAGCATCATCTGCTGGTGGGGATACTGACCCGCACGGGATGCAGCCCGGGTTGTGACATCACATCAGCACCTTGGAAACTGTCCTTTGCAGACAACCCTTAATTCATCTCATTACATAAGAGGAAGAGAACAATAAACCACAAAGAGGTGGGAGAAGCAGGGTCCTTTAGGATTCCCAGAGTTCTTGTCAGAAACAGCATCTAGGCATGGACGGGTGAGGACCTGCACCCAGGGCTGGAAGGAACCAGCTTGTACAACCAGGTGCCAGGTATACCAGGTGCACAACCCTCATCGGCTCCAGATCAGACTTTAGAAACCTGGAGGAAACCATGGAATAACTAGCAAACGCTCTGGTTTTGCAGATAAGGAAGCTGAGGTCCAGAAAAGTGAGGAGACTTGCATAAGGTCACAGTTTCTCTGTGTACATAACGGCCTTAGAGTCTCTGTAGCCGGCTATCCAGGCCATTGACCTTTGGGGCAGATGCTCTATTGCCTTTCGAATTCCCAGGGCCCATTTCTGTTCGCCAAGCTCTCTGGAACCCAGGCCCAAGGACCTTCCTGACATCTGTGTGAACTCCCTGGGAGGCTGAAGACTCCTGTCCTTACTGGTCAAGTTTCCAGCCAGAACCCGGGAAGGTTTTCCCGGAGCAGTAACACACGTTTTGTGATGAGCATCCTCCCCAAGCCAGTCTGGCCCCTGTGAGAATGCAAGTTTCCCTCACAGGCACAGCCTTGCTGGGCCCACAGAGGCCTGAGCTCAGGGTTTGGGGGAGGGTGAGTTGCTTTGCTACATGGAAAGATTAAGCCCTTTGTCAGAGAACAAGGTCCGCCCATCGGGCAAGCTGACACCCGAGCCGCACGTGTGTAGCTCAGCAGGCAGAGCTGGTGCCCGAGGAGGCCAAGTTGCTCTCTTTGGCATCACTGACGTCGCTCTGAGATGCTCAGGCACTCTTTCAAAATAACCCTTTCCCAGCCAGCCTGGGCTGACCCAGCCCCCATCAGGCCTCACCGGATCAGGTGGGGCTCCCCTGCCCTTCAATCACGACTGTTTTTGTTTTGCCCCAATCTCTTCTGACCTGAGTGAAAGCAGACTTGAGGAAGAAGGTAGGGGACAAGTCTCCGTTCCTATCTCCTCCCTGATCATGCAGTGAACGGTAATCCAGTACAGGAAGCAGCATTTTAAGGAACCTCTTTCTGGGTCAGGATATTGGAGAAGAAAACTCAGGGGAGAGGAAGAGAGAGAGAGGAGCCAGCGGGCAGTAGATCTCTTCTCCCTCTCCTGGCAGCGCCTGCAGAAACCCTGCTGGACCACCTCCTGGCCCTGAAGGACAGGCCACCCCTCTCCGCTGTCGAGCAAAGGCAGCAATTTGTCCCACGGGTTAGCACAGTGCAGGAAGCAATCAAAGAAGCGGAAGAGCAGCCTTTCCGAAGCCCCGCTGCTTTCTGGGCTGAAGAAGATGGGGACAAGGAGGACTCAGGAGCTCTGAAGCCCCCGTGGGGGGAGGAGCACAGTGTCTCCTGGGCAGCAGGGCGTGGAACAAGAGCTCTGGTCGCATGCCAGGGTTCCTGGTAACGCAGTCTCAGATTGTGCTACATTTATTTCCAAAGAAGGGCCCTTGAGGGGCTCTAGCATCTTTAAAGGGGGTGGGAGGCTTCTGCTCTCCTCAAGGCTGGCAGTAAAGAAGAGCTCAGGCAGGCTGACCCTCAGCGGGGGTCAGACCCCCAGGGAGAACCAGGGATCCCACGAGTGATGAGCGAGAAGGGCATCCTCTCTCTCAGCCCCTCTGAAATGCTGGCAGTGCCTGGGCTTGCTGCGTATGGAGGACCTCCTTTCCTAGGAGTGCCGGGTGGGGCGAGAGACTGGGTGGGGAATTATTTAGGGAGAGGGTTTGACAAAAGGGATGTGATCCTTTGGGGAAGAACCAAGACTTGGCCCCATTTGCTGGAGTCTGATTCGTAGCCAAGGCCCATCACAGCCTTCCCTTTAGGGAAGGAGTCTCTGAAGGAAGTGGGACAGATTGCACAGAGCAGAAACATGAAGCCAGATGCTCTGAATCATCTGTCGCGGTACCTGCCCTCAGCCCGGCAGTGCTGCAGGGCCGCCTCGGCCACATCTTCCATGAGACCTGCCTGAGCAGAGGGAGACGGAGTGACAGGCCCACCCCGTCATCATCCCCAGGGCCCCCCGGGGTCAGAAGGGGCATGGGGAGCTGTGGTACTGCATCTGACAGTGCCGGGGGGAACCATGTTCCTTCTCCCCACCATGCCCTCCTCCAGGGGTGGAAGCTCCCCCTCCAGGGAAGGCCAGCACTCACACGGGTGCTCCCTCTTCCCCTGGGACAGGCTCACTCCAGAGCAGCTTCTCAGACAAGCCCCTGCGTCCAGCAGACGCAGACTGACCCTAAGTCCAGCCGCTCACCACCACACATACACGGAGCCTCACTGGACTTCAACCGCATGGGAGAACATCCAGGTGAGGATGAGGAACTTGATTTGGTACAAAGGCTTAAAAATAATTCCCCAAGGTCGACTTGGGTGGCAGGAAGGAATGATTCCCATTAGGGAGGTGGGACAGTGGAGCTGCCCAACCCTGGGGCAGCTTAGGCAGGAGGGAGGAGGGGGGTGTGGGCAGGTTGGGCCCCACTTCTGGCTAGTATGTGCCTGGTGTTAGCCAACCTTCCCCGGAGGCAAGGGGCCAGCAGCAACCTCAGCAGGTAACTCCCCACTTCTGTCTTCCAGGGCCCCAGGGAAGGAGGGTGACACCGTCTCTACCAGTCCCCGTTCCCTGGGGGTGACCGCACAGCCTGGGTGTCCCCACTCAGCGCCACATCAGCAAATGTCTCCACGATCCTGTGGGTCACTAATAATCTAACCACTCTGAAGGTGTCACGCCTTTCTGCGTCACCCACAGGACACGGAAATGCTCCCTCCCAGTGAGTTTCCTTCCTCTCCCCACCCCAGGATCTAAGACCAGAGAGCCCTTTACCATAGACAGGAAAAACCCAGAACCAAAAATGGCCCCATTTGCTGGAGTCTGATTCTAGCCAAGGCCCATCACAGCCTTCCCTTTAGGGAAGGAGTCTCTGAAGGAAGTGGGACAGATTGCACAGAGCAGAAACATGAAGCCAGATGCTCTGAATCATCTGTCGCGGTACCTGCCCTCAGCCCGGCAGTGCTGCAGGGCCGCCTCGGCCACATCTTCCATGAGACCTGCCTGAGCAGAGGGAGACGGAGTGACAGGCCCACCCCGTCATCATCCCCAGGGCCCCCCGGGGTCAGAAGGGGCATGGGGAGCTGTGGTACTGCATCTGACAGTGCCGGGGGGAACCATGTTCCTTCTCCCCACCATGCCCTCCTCCAGGGGTGGAAGCTCCCCCTCCAGGGAAGGCCAGCACTCACACGGGTGCTCCCTCTTCCCCTGGGACAGGCTCACTCCAGAGCAGCTTCTCAGACAAGCCCCTGCGTCCAGCAGACGCAGACTGACCCTAAGTCCAGCCGCTCACCACCACACATACACGGAGCCTCACTGGACTTCAACCGCATGGGAGAACATCCAGGTGAGGATGAGGAACTTGATTTGGTACAAAGGCTTAAAAATAATTCCCCAAGGTCGACTTGGGTGGCAGGAAGGAATGATTCCCATTAGGGAGGTGGGACAGTGGAGCTGCCCAACCCTGGGGCAGCTTAGGCAGGAGGGAGGAGGGGGGTGTGGGCAGGTTGGGCCCCACTTCTGGCTAGTATGTGCCTGGTGTTAGCCAACCTTCCCCGGAGGCAAGGGGCCAGCAGCAACCTCAGCAGGTAACTCCCCACTTCTGTCTTCCAGGGCCCCCAGGGGAAGGAGGGTGACACCGTCTCTAACAGTCCCCGTTCCCTGGGGGTGACCGCACAGCCTGGGTGTCCCCACTCAGCGCCACATCAGCAAATGTCTCCACGATCCTGTGGGTCACTAATAATCTAACCACTCTGAAGGTGTCACGCCTTTCTGCGTCACCCACAGGACACGGAAATGCTCCCTCCCAGTGAGTTTCCTTCCTCTCCCCACCCCAGGATCTAAGACCAGAGAGCCCTTTACCATAGACATGAGAAATACATTACCCAGTCCCGATGCCAGGAGAGACTTTCTGAGAAAGAGAAAACTCAACCCAGCTATCTGCTCCCTCTCTCCACACACGTAACAGGTCCTGCCTGGCTCCGGCAGGAGTCGGCCCAGGCGCTCATTCTGCTAGTTCCTATTGCCCTCACCCACATTTTGTCTGTGGGCAGTTTTCTCGGGAGGGAAGAGGTCAGGCCCAGTTTCAGCCCGATGCGGATCCTGCCAGCAAAGGAGACCCCCTTGGTAGAGACGGGTCTCTCTCAGCCTCGGCCTCCACCTCCCAGGCTCGGAACCCGCCTCCATGTCCACCTGATTTTGGTTACGAACAGAGTCCAAGTACCTCTCCTCAGCTCCCCCAAGTATGTGGGTGAGAGTCATGCAGCTCTCAGGGGTAAGATCTGGGGAAGGGTCGCAGGGTGGTGGGGGAACCTTCCCTAGACTTTGACCCACCAGATGTGGACCTGAGAGCTGCCGTGTCCATCTTCTGGGCAACCTCTCGCCTTTCACACTAGCCCTGAGGAGGGAGAGGGACAGATTTGGACTCCCGAGCCAGACTTCAGGATTCCCAGCAGGCCTTCGCAAGGTCCAGTCCAGGCCCTGGTGCCCACCTCCAGGCCCAGCTGTCCAGTCAGGTCAGGGTCTGAGTGGCTTTGGGAAGCTCCAACAAGGATGGAAAGACAGCAGAGGCGGGTGCGGCATCTAGAGCAGGCCTCGCTCCTCTCCGGAGGGCAGCGGCAGAGCACAGGAGGCGGGGAGGCCGAGAGGGTGAGTATTGCTTGTACAGAGCTGGTGACTGTCACAGTCTAGAGTCTAGAGCCAGGCTGTGCCTGGAGCCAGGAGGGAGGCTGAAGCCTTAGGAAGTGTGAGCTCTCAGACGTGAACCCCCGTCAGGAAATGTGCAAAAAAAAAAAGGGGAGAGAAAGCCCCTAATAATCAGCTTCATGCAGCTAACCCCAGAAGGTCAGACTGGATACTGAACTCTCAGAGCAAGTCAGCCCCAGCGCTCCTCATTCCTGCCTGCAACTGCCCTCGGCAGCACCTCAACAAGCCAGGCCCCTGCAGAATGAGCCCAAGGGGCACAGGGCCACCCTCAGGGCCTGGGAAGGACACAGGTGCCATCAGGGGCGGCCCACTTTAGGAGATAACATCCCCTCTGAGGCCAGCCTCTTGCAGGTCAAGGCCATCCAGTCTGCACCTCCTGGGGCCCACTGGGAGAGCTGCTTTGGCATGTCAGAAGCGAGGAGGTTTAAATAAGGAAGACCAGAGATGGACAACGCGAAGGGAGGCACCAGCACTTCCCACCAAGGTACCTGGCCTGCGGCCCTGGGAACCGACACCACCTTGGATCTCACTTTCAGGAAGGGGGAAACATGAGCCGGAGGGAGAAACCAATCTCCAACCCCTCAGCCCCCCAGCAGCTTCTGCTCCCGGGGTCCTGGCCAGGGCCCCAGGTGAGCTGCTACATGCTTGCGGATGCATTTGGTGGGAAGAGCGGCCGGCGTGCCCGGCGGACAGAAGGGTGTCAGGGTTCCCAGAGGGCCTTGGTGTGGCTGGCTGCAGTGGATGCTATATTCTCAGTGAGACTTTGGCAACCTCTCGCCTTTCACACTAGCCCTGAGGGAGAGGGACAGATTTGGACTCCCGAGCCAGACTTCAGGATTCCCAGCAGGCCTTCGCAAGGTCCAGTCCAGGCCCTGGTGCCCACCTCCAGGCCCAGCTGTCCAGTCAGGTCAGGGTCTGAGTGGCTTTGGGAAGCTCCAACAAGGATGGAAAGACAGCAGAGGCGGGTGCGGCATCTAGAGCAGGCCTCGCTCCTCTCCGGAGGGCAGCGGCAGAGCACAGGAGGCGGGGAGGCCGAGAGGGTGAGTATTGCTTGTACAGAGCTGGTGACTGTCACAGTCTAGAGTCTAGAGCCAGGCTGTGCCTGGAGCCAGGAGGGAGGCTGAAGCCTTAGGAAGTGTGAGCTCTCAGACGTGAACCCCCGTCAGGAAATGTGCAAAAAAAAAAAGGAGAGAAAGCCCCTAATAATCAGCTTCATGCAGCTAACCCCAGAAGGTCAGACTGGATACTGAACTCTCAGAGCAAGTCAGCCCCAGCGCTCCTCATTCCTGCCTGCAACTGCCCTCGGCAGCACCTCAACAAGCCAGGCCCCTGCAGAATGAGCCCAAGGGGCACAGGGCCACCCTCAGGGCCTGGGAAGGACACAGGTGCCATCAGGGGCGGCCCACTTTAGGAGATAACATCCCCTCTGAGGCCAGCCTCTTGCAGGTCAAGGCCATCCAGTCTGCACCTCCTGGGGCCCACTGGGAGAGCTGCTTTGGCATGTCAGAAGCGAGGAGGTTTAAATAAGGAAGACCAGAGATGGACAACGCGAAGGGAGGCACCAGCACTTCCCACCAAGGTACCTGGCCTGCGGCCCTGGGAACCGACACCACCTTGGATCTCACTTTCAGGAAGGGGGAAACATGAGCCGGAGGGAGAAACCAATCTCCAACCCCTCAGCCCCCCAGCAGCTTCTGCTCCCCGGGGTCCTGGCCAGGGCCCCAGGTGAGCTGCTACATGCTTGCGGATGCATTTGGTGGGAAGAGCGGCCGGCGTGCCCGGCGGACAGAAGGGGTGTCAGGGTTCCCAGAGGGGCCTTGGTGTGGCTGGCTGCAGTGGATGCTATATTCTCAAAAAAGAGCAGCAGTGCTGGGAGGGGCAGGAGGGGGGGGACAAAGGACACGACAGAAAACTAAGCAGACACCACCAAGAACGGGTACAGCAGGAACACAGGTTCGGCCCTGAGCCCAGAACCAAGTGGGAAGGACCGATGGCTGTGTACCCCACTTCCACCTCTGACTCAGGGGGAGCCCTGTCCACACAACAGTTCACCTTTGGGTTTCTTTACAACGAGACACCAAGAGACACGGATTTCAGCCCGTATAGTCATCAAGACCGACTACACCCAGACAGATGAACAGATGGAACATGGTCACACACAGACACACACACAAACACGCACACGCACAGGAGTCTCCACTGCCAGCTGGGACGGGCCCAGTAGCCAACAGGCATGCAGCAGGGCAAGGGGTCCAGAAAGACGTGAAGACTATGTACAGCGGGGAGGAGGTGGGGCGGCCGCGCCGCCTCCCACACCACACCCTGGCCTCTTCCTGAGGTCCTTAGGAACACGAGGGGCTGGTGGCACTCTCCAGGGAGGACTGGGACAGGCGCCTGGTGAGGGAGCCGAGCGTGGAGTCTGCCACTGAGGACGTGGGGAAGAGTTTGTACCAGCCCGTGACCGCCGCGCTCAGGTCCAGCTCGTCCAGCATGATCTGGGCCATGCCCATGAAGCACTTGTGGTCCATGCGGCCGTAGTCTCCCCAGACGATCACCTGCCAGTGGGGAGGAAGAGAGAGGAGCTGAACCACCTCTCCAACTCCTGGCTGGGCAGGGGGCCTAGAGACTGTGGAAATTCTGCCGGGCACAGATGGTGTGGAGAGATACAGAGCTCAGACTGACTTCTGCAACAACTTACTAAGCATTTATGGTGTGCCAGGCTCAACTCTACAGACTTGGTCATGACATGATCTCAGCTGTTACAACCATCTAGGTAGAGGTGCTATCTGTATTATTATTTCCACAGACAGACAGACACACACAGAAATGTAGCTCAGAGAGGTTAATTAACCCAAAATACACAGCAGTTGTATCTAAAGATGGCATAGCTGGGATGAGAGCCTGGCTCTGACTTTCAGAGCCTCCAAGAATCCCAGATGACAGCCTTCCCGAGCGGGACGCAGACTGAGTCCAGGACCGGGCTCACAGCTCCTGCTCTGCCACTGGCTCACAGTGGGGCGATAATCATCAACACCAGGTGGAAGAAGGTGGCAGCCCAACCCTGCTTCCAGGGGCTTCCCTGGTGGTCGAGTGGTTAAGAATCTGCCTTCCAATGCAGGAGGTGTGGGTTACATACTTAGCTGGGAAGCTAAGATCCGGCATGCCTCTCCACCAGAAAACAAATAGGAACAGAAGCAATATTGTAACAAATTCAATCAAGACTTTAAAAATGGTCCAGTTCAAAAAAAAAAAAAAAAAAAAAAAAACACCAAAAAACAAAAAAACAACCCTCTACTTCTGCCTACCAGCTGTGAAACCTGGGGCCAATTGAGTTATCTTCCCGAACCCTGGTTTCCTTATGAGTCAACCAGGAGCAACAACACCTCACGGGGTGGTAACAATACATGCGTAAAGAGTATTAATGCACTGGTGCAAGATAAGCCGTAAATAAAATTTAAATGACAGTCTGTAGTCTTGGAGAGTTGCCTTGCCCCCCGCCTTGCCCCAGGACGCTCACCTGCAGCACCTTGCCCTGCGGCCCCTCGTCAAAGAGCAGAGCCTGCTGGTACAGGGGGTCACAGGTCTTCTTGGCCACCTTTGTCTTCTTCTTGGCCAAGCAGGCCCCGTTCTCAAGTAGGTAAACCTTGATATAGGTGGCTGAGGGATGGGAGAGAGCATGATGGGGAGGGGTCCAGGGGAGAATGCTGTGGGCTGCCCCATCCCCTCACTTCCTCGTGATCCTGGAGGCGGGCAGGGGGAGCAGGATGAGCTGACCCCTGGACAGCAGGTGGACGAGATGGACTCCAGCACTGACTTCTCCATCCTCCCCTCCCACGCCCTACTCGGCTCACTTGGCCCTTCCAGGCCATCTGTGACTCCACTGTGGAGTGGACTGATAAGCTCAGTGGGGAACGGGGACTTGCTAGACCCAGAGCTCAGCTGTGTGTCCCCTCTGGCAGGACTTCATTTCTAAAATCCCTCTCTCAGCTGCTCTGCCTCACCTGGGAGGGATTTGGAGCCTGGTTTGGGGGTCAGGCCCCGAGCCTCAATCACTTCCACTTCCAGCTGGCCACTCCGGTCCATGATGGCAATGTGCACGTCCCTGCAAGGGAGAAGAGGGACAGTCAAGGCAGAGCCAGACCAAGGGTGAGGCCGGCCCACTGCCGTGCAGCATGCGGTCTGCAGAGGGTGCTCAGCACAAAAAGGGGTGAAAGGCACGAGGCTCCACCTGCCGATGCAGCAGCGAGCTACTTAGCTGGGAAGCTAAGATCCGGCATGCCTCTCCACCAGAAAACAAATAGGAACAGAAGCAATATTGTAACAAATTCAATCAAGACTTTAAAAATGGTCCAGTTCAAAAAAAAAAAAAAAAAAACACCAAAAAACAAAAAAACAACCCTCTACTTCTGCCTACCAGCTGTGAAACCTGGGGCCAATTGAGTTATCTTCCCGAACCCTGGTTTCCTTATGAGTCAACCAGGAGCAACAACACCTCACGGGGTGGTAACAATACATGCGTAAAGAGTATTAATGCACTGGTGCAAGATAAGCCGTAAATAAAATTTAAATGACAGTCTGTAGTCTTGGAGAGTTGCCTTGCCCCCCGCCTTGCCCCAGGACGCTCACCTGCAGCACCTTGCCCTGCGGCCCCTCGTCAAAGAGCAGAGCCTGCTGGTACAGGGGGTCACAGGTCTTCTTGGCCACCTTTGTCTTCTTCTTGGCCAAGCAGGCCCCGTTCTCAAGTAGGTAAACCTTGATATAGGTGGCTGAGGGATGGGAGAGAGCATGATGGGGAGGGGTCCAGGGGAGAATGCTGTGGGCTGCCCCATCCCCTCACTTCCTCGTGATCCTGGAGGCGGGCAGGGGGAGCAGGATGAGCTGACCCCTGGACAGCAGGTGGACGAGATGGACTCCAGCACTGACTTCTCCATCCTCCCCTCCCACGCCCTACTCGGCTCACTTGGCCCTTCCAGGCCATCTGTGACTCCACTGTGGAGTGGACTGATAAGCTCAGTGGGGAACGGGGACTTGCTAGACCCAGAGCTCAGCTGTGTGTCCCCTCTGGCAGGACTTCATTTCTAAAATCCCTCTCTCAGCTGCTCTGCCTCACCTGGGAGGGATTTGGAGCCTGGTTTGGGGGTCAGGCCCCGAGCCTCAATCACTTCCACTTCCAGCTGGCCACTCCGGTCCATGATGGCAATGTGCACGTCCCCTGCAAGGGAGAAGAGGGACAGTCAAGGCAGAGCCAGACCAAGGGTGAGGCCGGCCCACTGCCGTGCAGCATGCGGTCTGCAGAGGGTGCTCAGCACAAAAAAAGGACACGAGATGGACAAAGCTGCATGCAGCGGAGCTGCTCCTGGGAGACCCGCTTAAAGCAGCTGAGAAATGTTTTGATAAGCCCCTTGGGGTGGGGTGGAGGCATGACCCTCCAGGGGCCTGTTTGGAGAACTACGAATGCAAGCTTGGTTAGGAGCAGGCAGGGGCTCCGTTTCATGGAGAGGAATAGCAAGTCTGGGGACAGAGACTCCTGTATCAGGAAGACAGAGGGGAGATGGTGTGCTCCGTGGCTCAGTCTTCATCTTCCTCACAACGGCCGTCAGCTACTCCCCTAAATAAACATCAAACAGATACTTAAAGGATATCAGTTTGGAGAGGTGCTGAGATACAAGACTTCCCAGGCCATGAGGCACGTCCTGGAAATGAGGGCCTGCTCGCACCCTTGATAAAGGAGGGGGGGAAGGCAGGAGATGTCCCGGGAGGACAGAAAGAGCCTCACAAAAAGGATCATCCAGCGGGGCAGGTTTTGTGCGAGGAGTCGTGTCAGTCATCTGACTTCTAGAACTCTTGGCTTTATTTGACATGGACTAGCGGAATTTGAAATTGTGCACTAGTCACTTGGGACATTCTTCAAATGGATGTAGAGGGACTTCTCTGGCAGTCCCTTCACTTAACTTCTCTAATTAAGACTCTGCGCTTCCATGGCAAGGGCACAGGCTTGATCCCCGGTCAGGAAACTAAAGACCTGCATGCTGTGTGGCCAAGAAAGGTGACGTGCAGAATCATAAGCCTGATGCAGAAAAATTAAAATGGGCCAGACTTTGGGTTCAGCCACTCATTTCAGATTCTCTGAGCCATCATGCCACTGTTGACTGCCACTATCATGCCACTATGACTTTCAGGAGACATTCTGGAATCCATCCCTTTCCCTCTAGCTATTCCAGACCTCCCCATGGGGAATGGGGAGAGGGAGGTCTCAGGAACTGATCTCCGCTCTCCTTATAACATCCCTAACAAGGTGAGCCGATGCAAACCTGTCCTTCTCAGTTTAGGACACCAGAGGGCGCCACATACGAGTGTTCCGGGCTGCGATGGCGCATTAGCCTTGTGTAAGCGGCTGGTTTATCTCACTGCTTGCCAGCCCCTGGCTGAGTCTAGAGCTGGAAAAAGCAAACGCTCCAGGTCCTTAAAAGCCTGAAAGCAAGGACTGGGAATTAACCAAATCCCACCCGAGAGTCAGATGGGAGCTGACACTTAACCTCTGAGGATCCCTATGGACCCTTCTTCCAGTAGACAGGTTCCTATGTGAACGGTTTACGGGAAGACAGGCCAGTGCAGTGGGAGGAGTCCTGGCCTGGGAGGCAATGCCAGCTCCACTGCAAGGCTCACAGCAGGGCACTGTCTGCACTCAACTTTCTCATTTGCTGTGAGGTCAGAGGTTAGACACTGTCTATGTGCTAGAAGAGTGCAAACGTCTGGGTCAGACATTGCTCAGATCAGACTGATGGGGAGGGAGGGGTGGAGGCGAGAGGGCATCTCTGGGGAAGCTAGCCTGGGAGCTGCTTGTTGGAGCCAAGACAGCCAGAATCTAAGGGAGAGAGAGGGGGAAGAAGCCAGAACTGCAACTAAGAGGACCAAGAATAGACTGTAGGGAGTACTTGCTAGCTGCAGAGAAGAGAGATGAGAAAATTACTAAAAGGCTTCTAGGTGCCAGGCACTGCTAGAAGTAACAACTCAAATAAGACACAGTTCCTAAAGCGCAAATATTTCATGCAAAGCATCAAACAGGCACTCAATAAATTGTCTTCAGGTTGTAGAAGGCAGCATTATTATTCCCATCTTACAGATGAGCACACCGAGGCTCACAGAAGGGATGTGACTTGCCCAAGGTCCCACAGACGGTCAGTGACAGAGCAGACTCCATGGATGTCAATGCCATGATAATTTTTTTTTTCCGTGATAATTTTTGTTCACCATTTTATGCCTCGCACTAGCCCTGCCGGGCACATAGGAGGTGGTGAGAGAGTGGGTGAGACTGGTGACATGTGGGAGGGAATGAACCAGAAAAGCTGCTAGAGGGCGGCCAGTGGGAAAAGGCTAGAACCCCTTTCTGCTCCGCAGTGGGAGGCACTGAGGATCACTGTGCTGACGCCTCCTCACTGGGGCAAAAGCCTGAGTGAAGGCTCCTTCCTGCTGCTTGTAGGGTACCAGGCGGGGCCCCTGCTGAGCTCACCTGTTCTGCTGCCACTGCCCTACGTGCTCTGTCCTTAAGACTCACCCAGGGCTTCCCTGGTGGTCCCGCCAATGCAGGGGTGTGTGAGTGCTACCCCTGGTTCAGGAGAATTCCACTTGCCTGGAGGCAACTAAGCCCACATGGCACAGCTACTGAAGCCCACGTGCCCTAGAACCCATGCTCTGCAACAAGAGACGCCACTGCTACGAGAAGTCCAAGTACTGCAGCTCGGGAGTAGCCCCTGCTGGCTGCAACTAGAGAAAGCCCACGTGCAGCAATGAAGACCCAGTGCAGCGAAAATGAAAATAAAATAATAGCATTTTTAAAAAAAGAAGACTCACCCATTGGTGGTGTTGCCAGCGTCTGTCGCCCCACAATCTGGGCGGGTCCCAGCCCATCCAGGAAATCGCTGAACTGGCTTTCGGCCCCAAGCCGGGTAGTGGGAAAGATGAACCTGAAGTAGGAGGCAGAGGGTACATGAGGGCCTCTGGGTGGCGGGATGCCGTGGTGCTGCCCCTGGGGCACTGGGCCCTCCCTCTGTGCCCCGGCCTCCCTTTGACAGTCTCCGCTTGATTGTACCACTATGGTGGGAAACAAGCAGAACTGTTCATCTCTGCACGTTACAGAGAAATACTCAAATAAGACATTAAGTTTCATGCAAAGCATCAAACAGGCACTCAATAAATTGTCTTCAGGTTGTAGAAGGCAGCATTATTATTCCCATCTTACAGATGAGCACACCGAGGCTCACAGAAGGGATGTGACTTGCCCAAGGTCCCACAGACGGTCAGTGACAGAGCAGACTCCATGGATGTCAATGCCATGATAATTTTTTTTTTCCGTGATAATTTTTGTTCACCATTTTATGCCTCGCACTAGCCCTGCCGGGCACATAGGAGGTGGTGAGAGAGTGGGTGAGACTGGTGACATGTGGGAGGGAATGAACCAGAAAAGCTGCTAGAGGGCGGCCAGTGGGAAAAGGCTAGAACCCCTTTCTGCTCCGCAGTGGGAGGCACTGAGGATCACTGTGCTGACGCCTCCTCACTGGGGCAAAAGCCTGAGTGAAGGCTCCTTCCTGCTGCTTGTAGGGTACCAGGCGGGGCCCCTGCTGAGCTCACCTGTTCTGCTGCCACTGCCCTACGTGCTCTGTCCTTAAGACTCACCCAGGGCTTCCCTGGTGGTCCCGCCAATGCAGGGGTGTGTGAGTGCTACCCCTGGTTCAGGAGAATTCCACTTGCCTGGAGGCAACTAAGCCCACATGGCACAGCTACTGAAGCCCACGTGCCCTAGAACCCATGCTCTGCAACAAGAGACGCCACTGCTACGAGAAGTCCAAGTACTGCAGCTCGGGAGTAGCCCCTGCTGGCTGCAACTAGAGAAAGCCCACGTGCAGCAATGAAGACCCAGTGCAGCGAAAATGAAAATAAAATAATAGCATTTTTAAAAAAAGAAGACTCACCCATTGGTGGTGTTGCCAGCGTCTGTCGCCCCACAATCTGGGCGGGTCCCAGCCCATCCAGGAAATCGCTGAACTGGCTTTCGGCCCCAAGCCGGGTAGTGGGAAAGATGAACCTGAAGTAGGAGGCAGAGGGTACATGAGGGCCTCTGGGTGGCGGGATGCCGTGGTGCTGCCCCTGGGGCACTGGGCCCTCCCTCTGTGCCCCGGCCTCCCTTTGACAGTCTCCGCTTGATTGTACCACTATGGTGGGAAACAAGCAGAACTGTTCATCTCTGCACGTTACAGAGAAATACTCTGGTGTCACTTGAGAAAAGAGATTAATCATCATGGTATTAAATCCTCAAGCACCAGGATTTCTAAGGTGACCCTGAAGAGGCAGGGCTTGCTAGATACCTGTGTCCTCACCAGGGGGTGTTAATGCCAAAGAGACAAAGGTCAGATATTTCAATGCCTGGAGCTGAGGTTCCAAGAACTGAGGCTGAGTTGACTATGAAGTTGAAATTCAAGTCAGTCATGCCAGGCAGTGCCCTAAACAGCATCTGAGACCAATGTAGCACAATTATAGGATTGAGATTAATGACAAGTGAGGGGGGGTGGATGGTCCATGGCTGTGGGTGACCTGACCGTGATTGAAAATTGGCCAGATGCCAACAGCCTAACAGTGTGGCTTGCAGGAGCTATAATCCAGCTTTATAGATGAGAAAACAGAGGTTCCAAGAGGTAAGAGACTTGTGTTGCCTGCAAAACACAGATGACACCCAACTTCTACAGGGTGATGGTGAGGATTAAGGCAGATGGAGCAGAAGCAAATCCAGACAAGACAGGACACAATCGGCAGCAGTGACTGTTGCAGTTGGCGTGATCCTCATAGGAAATGTGCTACGTGTACATGTCCTCCAGCCTCAATGTTCTGCGTGTGGTCAGCAGAGAAAGGACAGGTGAGGGAGGGCTGGCCCAGAATTGCCCAGGGGCTACAGTGGATCACAGAATATTCCCAGATCTCCTAGAACAGCCCAGGCCCGCCTGCCTTGTGAGAAGAAAGGCTGTCCCAGAAGCCATCCCCCATTGGACCCTTTGGCCTGAGTCCCCTTTGGCCAGAGACAGGCAGGAAGGGGAGGCAGGCTGCATACACTCATCAGAAGGGCCCGTGTCTCTCCCTTGCCAGGCTCAGCCTCCACTCCCCAGGAAGGGGCTTCAAGGCCCATCCGTTTTTATTGGCCATAGTTAGCAATACCCTAATATCACATATTGAGGATAATGCGATCTGAAAAGTTTAAATGAATAGCTGACAGTCTTGATTGCTGTCCTTGCCTCAAAACTCCACAGATCTGTAAAATACGGGCTGGTTATACAAGACATCACCTCAGCAGAACCAAAAGTTATCTTGCAGGTTTGATAAGTTATTGCACTTCCTAGGTCTCAGACATGTCAATGGCCCAGAGGGAGTTTACTGAACATGCCTTATGAATATATATATGCATGTATATATATATATTATATATATATAATGAACTATTTCTCATCCTAACAAGAACACTTATATGTGAATAATGGAAGGCTGACTAGAGCATCTGTTAACTCAGTATTTGCTAGGCACCCATTCCACATGGCATCAAAAATGGGCATGATGGACTTCCCTGGTGGCACAGTGGCTAGGAATCTGCCTGCCAATGTAGGGGATGCAGGTTCAATCCCTGTTCTGGAAGATTCTATACACAGTAGAGCAACTAAGCCCATACACCACAACTACTGAAGCCTGCAAGCTCTAGGGCCTGAGAGTCACAACTAATGAGCTTCTGTGCTCAATTACTGAAGCCCATGCTCCTACTGCCTGTGTCAAGAGGCACAAGAGAAGCAACTGCTATGAGAAGCCCATGCACCACAACTACAGAAAGCCCACTGTGGCAACGGAGACCCGGTGCAGCCAGAAATAAACACTAAAGTCAAGAAATAAATATAGTGTGTACATATCAAAAAAAAAAAAAAAGGTAGATATGATCCCGACATTCATAGCAGCACTGTTCACAAGAGCCAAAATGTGGAAACAATGTAAATGTCCATTAATAAATGAATGGATAAAAAATGTGTTTCAGCCTCACGGGAATATTCCCAGATCTCCTAGAACAGCCCAGGCCCGCCTGCCTTGTGAGAAGAAAGGCTGTCCCAGAAGCCATCCCCATTGGACCCTTTGGCCTGAGTCCCCTTTGGCCAGAGACAGGCAGGAAGGGGAGGCAGGCTGCATACACTCATCAGAAGGGCCCGTGTCTCTCCTTGCCAGGCTCAGCCTCCACTCCCCAGGAAGGGGCTTCAAGGCCCATCCGTTTTTATTGGCCATAGTTAGCAATACCCTAATATCACATATTGAGGATAATGCGATCTGAAAAGTTTAAATGAATAGCTGACAGTCTTGATTGCTGTCCTTGCCTCAAAACTCCACAGATCTGTAAAATACGGGCTGGTTATACAAGACATCACCTCAGCAGAACCAAAAGTTATCTTGCAGGTTTGATAAGTTATTGCACTTCCTAGGTCTCAGACATGTCAATGGCCCAGAGGGAGTTTACTGAACATGCCTTATGAATATATATATGCATGTATATATATATATTATATATATATAATGAACTATTTCTCATCCTAACAAGAACACTTATATGTGAATAATGGAAGGCTGACTAGAGCATCTGTTAACTCAGTATTTGCTAGGCACCCATTCCACATGGCATCAAAAATGGGCATGATGGACTTCCCTGGTGGCACAGTGGCTAGGAATCTGCCTGCCAATGTAGGGGATGCAGGTTCAATCCCTGTTCTGGAAGATTCTATACACAGTAGAGCAACTAAGCCCATACACCACAACTACTGAAGCCTGCAAGCTCTAGGGCCTGAGAGTCACAACTAATGAGCTTCTGTGCTCAATTACTGAAGCCCATGCTCCTACTGCCTGTGTCAAGAGGCACAAGAGAAGCAACTGCTATGAGAAGCCCATGCACCACAACTACAGAAAGCCCACTGTGGCAACGGAGACCCGGTGCAGCCAGAAATAAACACTAAAGTCAAGAAATAAATATAGTGTGTACATATCAAAAAAAAAAAAAAAGGTAGATATGATCCCGACATTCATAGCAGCACTGTTCACAAGAGCCAAAATGTGGAAACAATGTAAATGTCCATTAATAAATGAATGGATAAAGAAGATGTGTATATACATGAAAGTGAAAGTCGCTCAGTCGCGTCTGACTCTTTACAACGCATAGACGAACCATGGAATTCTTCAGGCAAGAATACTGGAGTGGGTCACCTTTCTCTTCGACAGGGGATCTTCCCCACCCAGGGATCGAACCCAGGTCTCCCGCAATGCAAACGGATTCTTCACCATCTGAGCCACCATATATGTGTGTGTGTGCCTTATCCATTTATATATGGATATATATCCATTTATATATGTGTATCTCCAAACAATGGGATACTATTCAGCCATTTAAAAAAGAATGAAATAATGCCATTTGTAGCAACCTGGATGGACCTAGAGATTATCGTATTAAGTGAACTAAAGGAAACAAAGACAGATGCCATATGAGATCACTTATTATAGGATCTAAAAAACAGTACAAATGAACGTATTTACAAAACAGACATAGAAAACAAACTTAATGATTACCAAAGGGGAGGGATGGAGGGATAAATTGGGCACATGGGTTTAATAGATACAAAATATGGACAGGGCACTACATTCAGTATCTTGTAATAAGCTATCATGGAAAACAATCATAAAAATAATATAGACATACATATATATATAACCAAATCACTTTCCTATATACCTTAGACTAACATAATACTGTAAACCAACTATACTTCAATTTTTTAAAAAAAGAGAAAGGATAACATCAAAACAAAATGTAACTCTTGAGGTCACAGAATTTCAGGAGCTTAATATAGAGAGTGTTAAGATTGTGAACAAAGGTTTTACGGTCCAATGTCTTCATTCAAACCCTGACTCCACTACCACGTCATAGCTGTGGCCTTGGGAAGGTGCCATACCCTCTTCCTGTGCCTCAGTTTCTTCACGTGTAAAATGGAGATACAGGCAGGACCAGCATCCCTCAGGGCTGCTGTATGAACTGAGACACTGTTTTTGGCCTGCTAGTCAGTGGTAGATCCCAGAGTAAGAGGCACTGATCTGACATGCCAGCAGTGACCTGTATATGGTAAGATAAATGCTAGCAGCTTCTCCCATTCATAGAAGCAGGCATAGTAGAGAGACATGTAACTGCAGAATCTTAAATAAGATGGCCACAGCATCCTGAAATCGCTGAGCCTTAATGAAGCTGATTCAAAAAACCTTGATCATATAACCATCATTCCATAGATTTGAAGAGATCAAGGGAATAGCTAACCCTTTTACATTTTTGACTGCAACCCATATGCTTATGTAAGAAATATATTAAACGTTATAGACCTACATGCCTCTATACATACAAAAAAAAGTTCACAAGGTAACTCTTCCTTCCTCCATAGGATATACCTGAATTTCCCATTTTCTTTTTGAATGCTGCTTTTGACCCACTAATAGACTGATCTGACATCCTGCCTGTGAGTCACCACCCAGTTTGAAAAACATCAGTCTAGCTCAAATTGTTTCTTTAAGTTTCAAGCAAGTCCAGTCATCTGGGCTGTAACAACTGTTCTGGATTTAAAAGATTTTAGGAGCCCATTTTCCTTTCCTGCTCTCTCCTCCGGAGTGGGGTGGTGTGTAGGTTCTGGGGACAGGGAGGCATGAAGCATACCAAAGGGGTAGGCTTCTGCTGGGCCACTGGGGTATTCTGATTGGGGAACAGCGGCCAGGAGCAATAGGAAGACTGGAGCTCCAGTAGCGAGTGTCCAAGGGAAAGGGGCAGAGGGAAGCAAGGGATGCGGAGGAACTCAGATATCTGCGCTGGAAACCCAACTAGATGTTCCAGCCCTGCGCCTGCGGCTAGAGGACCCAGGTGGATGGCGGGGACACGCTGGGGGCGGGCTGAACGCACGTGCCATCGGAGCTATTGCTGTTGGTGCTCCCGTCCGTGGACTCCCGGCTGCCCTGGCGAGGGACCCGGCTCCGCATCTCCACGGCAACGCCCGTCTCTGTGCTCCGCCGGATGTTGCTGCGTAGTTTCTTGGTGGCCCCTTCTGTGACCCCCACAAAGCACAGATAGGGAAGAAGGTCAGATCAATGAGAAGGTTTCTCTGAGAGCGCTGTGAAGTCAACCTCTTGGGAGGGGGCAGGACAGGCAGAGCTCTGACTGGAGGCAGGGGCGCTGCCGAGATGAACCCTAGAGCCAGACTTCAGCCTGACTCCTGGCCCTCCTCAGCACGATGATGCAAATCCGACTAGAAGGATGGCTGGAGACAGAGTGGAGATGATGGGGCTACAGCCGGGGAGTCAGCAGAGCTCAGCCCTTGGCCTCAGCCTCAGCCCTGGCGCGCTCCCCTGATCCACGCCTTCCACTCAATCTCAGCCCGTGCCCCAGATAATTAAGTTTCTTCTGGAAAGTTGGCCTTGTCCAGAATTCCTTTTCCTTTTGCAGGTACTTTCATGAACCCTATCCTCCCTTAGACTAGTACCCTTAATACTGCTTATGTAAGAAATATATTAAACGTTATAGACCTACATGCCTCTATACATACAAAAAAGTTCACAAGGTAACTCTTCCTTCCTCCATAGGATATACCTGAATTTCCCATTTTCTTTTTGAATGCTGCTTTTGACCCACTAATAGACTGATCTGACATCCTGCCTGTGAGTCACCACCCAGTTTGAAAAACATCAGTCTAGCTCAAATTGTTTCTTTAAGTTTCAAGCAAGTCCAGTCATCTGGGCTGTAACAACTGTTCTGGATTTAAAAGATTTTAGGAGCCCATTTTCCTTTCCTGCTCTCTCCTCCGGAGTGGGGTGGTGTGTAGGTTCTGGGGACAGGGAGGCATGAAGCATACCAAAGGGGTAGGCTTCTGCTGGGCCACTGGGGTATTCTGATTGGGGAACAGCGGCCAGGAGCAATAGGAAGACTGGAGCTCCAGTAGCGAGTGTCCAAGGGAAAGGGGCAGGGGGAAGCAAGGGATGCGGAGGAACTCAGATATCTGCGCTGGAAACCCAACTAGATGTTCCAGCCCTGCGCCTGCGGCTAGAGGACCCAGGTGGATGGCGGGGACACGCTGGGGGCGGGCTGAACGCACGTGCCATCGGAGCTATTGCTGTTGGTGCTCCCGTCCGTGGACTCCCGGCTGCCCTGGCGAGGGACCCGGCTCCGCATCTCCACGGCAACGCCCGTCTCTGTGCTCCGCCGGATGTTGCTGCGTAGTTTCTTGGTGGCCCCTTCTGTGACCCCCACAAAGCACAGATAGGGAAGAAGGTCAGATCAATGAGAAGGTTTCTCTGAGAGCGCTGTGAAGTCAACCTCTTGGGAGGGGGCAGGACAGGCAGAGCTCTGACTGGAGGCAGGGGCGCTGCCGAGATGAACCCTAGAGCCAGACTTCAGCCTGACTCCTGGCCCTCCTCAGCACGATGATGCAAATCCGACTAGAAGGATGGCTGGAGACAGAGTGGAGATGATGGGGCTACAGCCGGGGAGTCAGCAGAGCTCAGCCCTTGGCCCTCAGCCTCAGCCCTGGCGCGCTCCCCTGATCCACGCCTTCCACTCAATCTCAGCCCGTGCCCCAGATAATTAAGTTTCTTCTGGAAAGTTGGCCTTGTCCAGAATTCCTTTTCCTTTTGCAGGTACTTTCATGAACCCTATCCTCCCAGATATCACAAAGCACCTCTGGGATGCCTTCACAGGTCCTATTTTTTAAAAAATGAAAAAACCCACGTGAATTCTGGCCGCTCACAAACTAACACCTGTTCTCCATGTGGCTCTGAGCGTGACGGGGGAGGTGTGTGGAGAGGCCACTAGAGAAACAAGACAGAGAGAGAGAGACTGCTTGGTTGACCTGAAGGGACTTCGGCTTTGAGAGAGAGAGCCCTACGGAAGAGCCTCAGAAGCTGTGTGTTGTGAGTTTACCCCCGTGTCTCTGCACCTCTTCTTGGGGGCCCTCGACACCTCTAAGCCCCCTTCAGTCTTGCAGGCAGCACGGGGCACTCTGCCTCTCCAAGCAGCGCACCATCCTGCCTGGGTTTCCATGGCAACCTCCTCAGCATCGCAGTGTGGTCCCTGTAGATACTCCCTCCTCCTGGGGGCAGGGCTGGGGGGTAGGCAGAAGACCCGTTGAAGGGTTTGCAGGGACTTCCCCTCCTGAAACTCAGCTGCCTGAGGAGCTGGAAAGGGAGGGAAGAGGCACTCCGAGAGGAGCTGTGCCAAAGAAGCCTTTTACTGTCACTGGTTAGAGGCCCAGGCAAAGTAAGAGTGGAGGATCTGTAGGCATGGAGCCAGGCTAGGGTGCGGCAGACAGCACAGCACCTGCAGGCAGTGGGGAGGGGGAGCTGGTCATCCTGGCGAGGCCCCCTCCCACTCACACCCAGCCTGGGAAAGGGGGAACTGTATCCTCCTGCTTTGCCCTACTTAGTGTTCCGGCAGTCCCACTGGGAGAGGAAAGGCTGGGAGGGCCTGCATCACTCGTGTACGGGATGGGGGCCTTGGAGTAGGGGTACTGGGAAGGAGAACCTTGCTAGCTTCTGGGATATTGGGATAGTGACTATCCAGGAATCAGTAAGGCCATCAGAGTGTCTGTCTCTTTTACACACACACACACACACACACACACACACACACACACTCACATAGAGTCATGTTAGCTCATGCATTTTGTTCACTCAGGCATAAGCACACAGGAGTGCCAACAATCACATATGTTTATATAGCGATCACACATACAAGGTCCTGTGTTATGTTCATACAGCAATCACACAGTCACACACAGTCCTACCAAGTCTTAGTTATATGTACACATGACATAGTCTGCTGCATGCATATGAGCTTCGCACCATAATACTGGGAGCTGAACCCATCTGCTTGATTATATACATAGAGGCAAATCTACAAATGGTGTGTGTCCCACCACACACAGGGCTTGGCAATCGTTATGGGTGGGAAGGACTTGCTCTGTCCCTTGCCTCTAACTGCCACATTCCCTCTAATCTAGCTAGAAGAAAGAAGGGTCTGTGGTGGTCACACTTTGTCCTCCCTCTCCTCAAATCCCCCCTCAGTGTATAGCCTGAGCTGAAGTCAGAGCCCTACTACTCATGACCCCAAATCCCCCTCTTCTAGAGCTTGGGAGAGCTTTGACCCACTTGGGAGAAAATTTACTTTCTTTGACCTGCCTGACTTCCTGTGAGCCCCGGCTTAAGGGAGTTACAGAACCCTGAAATGCCCCTCCCATTTCACAGATGAGGAGGCTAAGGTCCAGGCACTCACAGGGCTGGGGCTGGACTCTAGGCCCACTGACTCCCAGTACACTGACATGCTTTCACTCCCCTCCACCATCTCCACATTAGTTTGAGCTGTGATTCGGCAGAGTTGAACTACTACATCCCTGGAGGAAGGTCTTGCAACCTCAGAGAAAATTCCTCCACTGGTGACATATCAGTCCCGTCTCTGCACCCTGCGGATCTGGGGAGTAACCTTAGGTAGCCTGTCTCCCTAGAGAACTGGGCCAAGTTGCTTGCAACAATTCTGTGGTCTTTGGAGACCAAAAGATTCCAGGAGCCGTCCATCTATCCCACCACAAACCAGGAGAAGGAAGTCACAGCCTCCGGCAGCACTCCCCATGGGATCTCTTGGAATGATGCTGAGCCCCTGCCCCACCCTGGTCCAGAGTCCAGAGCCCAGAGTAGAGCAGCAGCTGTCCTTGGTACTGAAAAGTGAAACTCCACTTGGCCAAAGGCAGGAAAGTCAAAGATGGCCTTGTATACCCAGCCTAAGGCCAGGCCAGCACCCACCCGTGTCCGGGAACCAGAGCTCTGACCCCACTTTTCTGTCTGCTCCCACAGCCTAAAGAATGTTAGATTTAGAAGGAAGCTGGGAGATGGACTTCTCAGCTCCATTTTACAGAAGAGGGAACAGAGGCCCAGTGGGAAACTGAGCTTCTCAAGGACCCTCAGGTGAGAGCCAGGACTTGTCCTCTAATGTCTCAGGGTGAATTTGGGGGAGGCCAGGCTAGGGCAACATAGTAATAAAATGTAAGGAGCAGGAAGAAGGCAGGGAAACTAGAGGGGAGGCTGGGGTAATAGTCCACGCCTTGAAACAAAGAGAAGGGGAGTGAGGCTCAAAACAATGAGAGGTACAGAAGACCCCGGGATGGAACAATCCAGAGCCCAGACGACCGGGTCCCAGAGAGGAGTTCGTCCCCACTTCACACAGCCCCGCCCTGTGGAGAACTGAGCCATATTAGCGGGGGCAGCAGGGTCACCCTGCTAGGACCTTACCTCAGAACAGAGCTTCCAGAGCCAACATCCACAGTGATCAGCCTCATATCTCACTCTGGGGCCAGCCTGTCACACCCAGGATAGAACTATAAATTGGGGCACTGGTAACCCCAAGAACTGGGAGAAAAAAGTGGGGACAAGGAATTGTAGATGGGTGAGGAGTGTGCTACAAGCAAGGGGCAGAGTTGTGGAGGCCACTTCGTTTCTGGCCCTATTGTGTGGCCACAGGTAATAACACCAACAATTTACCAAGAGTCTACTATGTGTCAGGCAAGAGGTGGGGTGCCTTTACATATCCTATCTCATTCAGTCGCTGGACCACCCAGCAAGGCATGTATCATTGCCCTCATGCTATAAATGAGGAAATGGGCTCACAGAGGTGAGCTGCCCAGCTAGTCAATGACAGGGAGTATTTCTGAAGGCCAATTTAGAGTCTTCTCTTCCCCAGGCTCAGATGCCTCATTGATAAAATGAGTACCCCGGACCAGAGGGTCTCCAGGGTCCCCTTCTGCTCTGACATTTGGCAACTGGATGATTCACAGAGACCTTCAGCTCAAAGGGCAGGGGTTAATTCCCCTGGTTCCCCAGGCCGTCATCCATGCCCTTGCACACGGCAGAGACAAGTGTTCCGGAAGCCCGTCACTGTTCCCTTCTCCACAAGGCTGGAGGTCATCCTGGAGTTTGTTCCAATCCTTGCCTGCTGGCTGTGGAGCCTAGGTAGGTGGACAGCCACAGGAAGATCACTGAAATGTCTCCCAGTGACTCAGGCACCTACTGTGGCCTGGGAACACTGTCTCTTCAAATCATCTGGGCATGAAGAAACCTTTGGGTCTGAAGCTGAATCAGCTGATTCAGCCAGAGATCAGCAGGGCTGATGGGTCTGGGTTTCCTGAAGCTGGACCCCTGGCGCCCAACCCGAACTATAGTCGCCCAACCCTAATCCCACCCCCTTGGTTCTGTCCTAGCCCAACTGGTGGACTCTTAGATCCCCATCTCCCTGACTCCCTTGTTGTCAGGTAAGTTCACAGCAGCTTTGCTGACCAGGGGCACTGATGATAATCTCAAGGCCCCTCCCCATCTAGCATTTCTTTGAGCCAGGACCCATATTGCAGCTTGATTGCTAGAAAAGACCATTCCACATTGCTCCTCTGGAGGGCTTTGTAAAAAATCTATTTTAAGGCCTGGAAAAGTCGCCCCACCCCCACCTCCAACTGGGAGTCTTGATGAGCCTTCTCCCCGGATCCTCCAGCGCCCCTACCCTCTCACCACCCCCATCCAGCTGCCTATTTGAAGGTTTCTTGGAAAAGTTGTTACTCTGAGCAAAATAAGCAGGAAGAGCTTTTAAAACAAAACCAGCTGGTGTCTGGGCTGATGCCACCAAGTGAGGAGGTCCCGGTGGGGAGGGCTGGCTCCTCTGTGACGTGAGCTCCAGAGCTGACTGTGTGTGAGGAGGTGGGTTACCCGCCAGTCTGAGCACAAGTGGGATTCCATACAGCCGGTTGGTTTTTTAAAAGGTATAATGTATTTATCATTCCCCATGCAAAGGGGCTCATGGTAATACAAATTTGAAGGCCAATTTAGAGTCTTCTCTTCCCAGGCTCAGATGCCTCATTGATAAAATGAGTACCCCGGACCAGAGGGTCTCCAGGGTCCCCTTCTGCTCTGACATTTGGCAACTGGATGATTCACAGAGACCTTCAGCTCAAAGGGCAGGGGTTAATTCCCTGGTTCCCCAGGCCGTCATCCATGCCCTTGCACACGGCAGAGACAAGTGTTCCGGAAGCCCGTCACTGTTCCCTTCTCCACAAGGCTGGAGGTCATCCTGGAGTTTGTTCCAATCCTTGCCTGCTGGCTGTGGAGCCTAGGTAGGTGGACAGCCACAGGAAGATCACTGAAATGTCTCCCAGTGACTCAGGCACCTACTGTGGCCTGGGAACACTGTCTCTTCAAATCATCTGGGCATGAAGAAACCTTTGGGTCTGAAGCTGAATCAGCTGATTCAGCCAGAGATCAGCAGGGCTGATGGGTCTGGGTTTCCTGAAGCTGGACCCCTGGCGCCCAACCCGAACTATAGTCGCCCAACCCTAATCCCACCCCCTTGGTTCTGTCCTAGCCCAACTGGTGGACTCTTAGATCCCCATCTCCCTGACTCCCTTGTTGTCAGGTAAGTTCACAGCAGCTTTGCTGACCAGGGGCACTGATGATAATCTCAAGGCCCCTCCCCATCTAGCATTTCTTTGAGCCAGGACCCATATTGCAGCTTGATTGCTAGAAAAGACCATTCCACATTGCTCCTCTGGAGGGCTTTGTAAAAAATCTATTTTAAGGCCTGGAAAAGTCGCCCCACCCCCACCTCCAACTGGGAGTCTTGATGAGCCTTCTCCCCGGATCCTCCAGCGCCCCTACCCTCTCACCACCCCCATCCAGCTGCCTATTTGAAGGTTTCTTGGAAAAGTTGTTACTCTGAGCAAAATAAGCAGGAAGAGCTTTTAAAACAAAACCAGCTGGTGTCTGGGCTGATGCCACCAAGTGAGGAGGTCCCGGTGGGGAGGGCTGGCTCCTCTGTGACGTGAGCTCCAGAGCTGACTGTGTGTGAGGAGGTGGGTTACCCGCCAGTCTGAGCACAAGTGGGATTCCATACAGCCGTTTGTGAAGGTATAATGTATTTATCAAGAGGTAGCTATTAAGGTAGTATGCGAATGTAGCTTCATGAGGCATGTACACACATGTGACGTGTTTCTCTGACCATGGGCCACTGAGTGTGTCTATGTGTAAGTGTGTTTCCGTGATCTGAGTCTGTGCATCTGAGAGGACTGGGAATGATTTGCACGACGGGTTTTATCTGTGACAGTGTTTAGTGCGAACGAATGTCCTGTGTTCTCTGGGCAGTAGGGGGAGCTTTTCTTGCAACTGAGCGTGCTATTTATGTCTTTAACACGTGTGACTCTTCTTGTGGCTTTGTAACATATGTGTGTGGCTATCTGTACTTACGAAACTCAGAGATCACAGGTGAGACTGAATCTCGCAGACGTGTCTGTGAAAGTGCAGTGCCACTTAGCACAGTGTTAGGAACACAATGGCTGTATGGCTGATTAGTGTGTAAGTGTTTTTACAGAGGGGGCTTCCCTGGTGGCTCAGTGGTAAAGAATCTGCCTGCAATGCAGGAGACCCGAGTTCGAGACCTAGGTTCAATCCCCGGGTCAGGAAGATCCCCTGGAGGAGGGCATGGCAACCCACTCCAGTATTCTTGCCTGGAGAATCCCACGGACAGAGGAGCCTCGCAGGCTACCGTCCACAGGGTCACACAGAGTCAGACACCACTGAAGCAACTAAGCAGCAGCAGCTGTGTAGAGAGGCGGCAGAGTATAAAGGTTGGATGCATGGGACTTTCCTGGTGGTCCAGGGGCTAAGACTCCAAGCTCCCAAGGCAGGGCGCCCCAGTTCCATCCCTGGCCAGGGAACTAGATCCTATACGCCACAAAATGAGAATTTAAATCTGCAACTAAAGATCCCACATGCCCCAACTAAAATGCAGCACAGTCATATAAATAAATAATAAATAAATATTTAAAACACACATATATAAAGGTTGGGAGCATGAGCTCGGAAGCCCAGTGCAGAACCCAACTCCACGCCCAGCTAGCTGTGTAGGCTAGGGCATCTTACCTCCCTCTCTGCCCCAGCCCCTCTCATGGAGTTACGTGAGGAGGCAGTGAGTCAGCACACAGACTGGACCCAGAACACCGCCTGGTGTGTGGTGAGTGAAACATAAGTGTTCGTGGGGGTGGGAGTGCACACGCATGAGGACAGTCCCTGGGCGCCCTGTCCCTGCAAAGTGTGGTGCCCCACCCCCAGCATAGGGTGCCCCACGGCCTCACCCGCCTGGGGCAGCTGGAGTGTGCTCTTGCTCCACTGGGTCAGGCCCACGATGGCCACCATCTTGGCCCCGAGGCTGCTGCGTCGCTTCTTGGCGGTGCTGGTCCCGGTCCCGTCCCCAGCCTGCTGGGACCCGCAGATTTCCCCGCTGATGCTGGAGCTCCGCACCACGTTCCTGGAGGCCGTAGCCGAGGCCGGACCTGGCTCCCCGTTAAACATGGTCCACAGGTGGCAGGACCTCAGGCGACCCTGTGGAGGAGAGGGAGAGACAAGAGGGTCTCCCATCAGACCCTGGGCCACTCTACCGCGGCCCCACCCCTTCCTAGCTGTGGGACCGTGGGCAGGACCCTCAGCCTCTCTGAGGCTGCGAGGACAAACTGAACAAGTCAGTGGAAAGGGTGTGCACAGACGCTGGCTCGGTCCACGGGACCGTCCTCGTTAGCGTGGGGCTGCTCTGACAAGCGAGCCGGTTTGGCAGGGAAGGTGGAGGCTGTGCCGTCCCGTGACCCACTCTTGCATTCCAAGGGCCTCTACATACTAGCGGTGTGACCTCGTGACCAAACATCTCAGGGTTTCAGTGAACACCTCAGCAAAATGAGAAACTGAAGCACTTACCTCATAGGATTGTCGTACGGATACAATGAGCACAGGTGAGAGTGCCTGGAACTGTGTCAGGCGCCGGGTCAATTGTCAGTAGGTGTGAGTGCTGTTCTCACAGCCAGCAATGAGAGCAGAGAGAACAAAGGTGGCTCCAGCCTGCGCAGATGGCCAAAAGGGTCCTCCTGCTTGAAGAGGGTGGGACAGAAAAGTGTCAAGAAGCAGAAAAAATCACTCTTCCTTACCTGATGGGGAGGCAGACATGGCAGGCATTTGAACCTATTTCCTCCCCGTCTCTTTTCTACACATTTTGCCAACACAATTTTCTATCCTGCTATTTTTCATTTACTATTATATCACAAGACCTCCCCAATGCCATTAACACTTTGTAGAAATGCGTAAATGCCACCATTATGTCCCATTGTATGGAGACAGTATAATTGACTTACATATTTCAATACGGTTACCGCTTAGATCTAGTCCAACTTTTTCCTCTCTCCCGACTTTCTCCTCTCTCTCCCTTTCCTTTTCTCTCCTGTCCTTTAAACAGTGCTGCAATAAGGATCTCTGTACACTGATTTTTATCGGCTAATTTCCTTAGGATAGACTACTGGCAAGGAGGTGACCGGGCTAGAGAGTGTGAGTGCCGCTGGCTGCATCTCCCTTCCTGCTCCTGGCAGTGGGCTTGTTTCATCCACCTCATCCTTTGCTGGAGAGGCAGATCCAGATCTGTCTAAAACCATCAGTGAGCGGCATTCACGGTGGTTATTCTTACTGGTCTAAGGGTGAACATATGACTGTGTTGATTCAATTTGACGTAAGGGAACGATTTGGATTCCAGGCTTACAAGAGAGGTGGGTGCCTCTCCTTCTGTTTGTCTCTCTTTTCCCTTCCTTCCTTTAGATCCCTCTCCTGAGACAGAACCCAGCCTAGGATGCAGCCAGGGCTGCTGAAGTCACGGCATGGAGACACCACCCTGGAGCCCGTCTTCTCTGCCCTGCCAGTTATGTGCTTTTCATTGCTTAAGCCAGTTTTTTTTTTTTTTTTTTTTTTTTTAACATATAGACTTTAAAAAAAAAAAAAAAAAACCTTTTATTTATTTGTGACTATGCTGGGTCTTCGTTGATGTGTGGGCTTAGTTACTCCATGGTATGTGAGATCTTCCCGGATGAGGGATCGAACCTGTGTCTCCTGCATTGGCAGATTGGTTCTTATCCACTGAGCCATCAGGGAAGCCCTTAAGCCAGTTTGAATCAGGTTCTCTGTTATGTCCCAAAGCATCCTAACACCAACAGCTAAACATATTTTTGATTCTCGGAATGCATTGCCAAATATTTTTTCGAAGTCGACAAATTTACTCTCCAATGCTGCATTCAACAAACATTCAAAGGGAACAGATCCAACAATTCATAGTAACTATATATTTGAGTGGGTTGCCATTTCCTTCTCTAGGCGATCTTCCCGACTCAAGGATCAGAACCCAGGTCTCCTGCATTGGCAGGTGGATTCTTTACCGTCAGAGCCACCAGAGAAGCCCAAATGGAGCATTACCTTTCAAATTGCTCAATTATTATACTACATACCTATAATTTATAGTATTGTACATCAACTATACTTATATATTTAAAACTATTCCAAAAAAAGGTCATTTATCCCTAAATTGATCTATTGTTTACGCGTGATCCCAATCAATATACTAACAGGACTTCTTGTAGAAACTGGCAAGATGATGTCTTAAACTAACCAAAGCCAACTTAAAAATTTTTTATCTATTATTTTTTTTAATTGAAACATAAAGACCTACAACACTATGTTAGATCAGGGACAGAACATAATGCTTTGGGAGTTCTGTATATTACAAAATGATCACCACAAGGGATCCCAAGTTGGAACTATTACTCATATTCATGCTAAGGGTCATTATTTTATTTAATAATATACTTTAGAAAAATATCTTTTCTCTGAGAATAAAATTAAGGAAAAAAAAGCTTAAAAAAAGGTAAGGCCCTAAAATTCCTAGGCCTCTGCTGAGTGCCTACAATGCAGTAGTGAGCCAGGCCAACAGCATCCTGCCCTCCCAGAGCCTCCAGTGCAGGGAAGGAGCCAGACAATGAATAACCAGTTATGCAATCCACTGTTTAGTGGCAGTTCTGATGAGAGCTGGGAGGAGGGGGCCACTGGGAACAACTCTGAGAACTGGCACCTAGTGCTCTATTCAGTGCAGCGGTGGGATTCCCCTGCTTGTCGATCTTGAAGTCCAAGGCCTAGGCAGAGTTCGGGAGGGACGGGTGCAGGTGGGCCTTGCACCCGGCCCTGCCCAGTTCTGCCCTGTCCCCCAGTGCTTTCCCCAGGGCAGCGTCCCCTTCCAGAGCTCAGGGCCCTGTCATCTGGAGGGAGTCTGCCTTTTCAAAAGGACACAGAAAGGGAGGGAGCAACTGGGATGGGAAGGGAAGGCATCATTCTGGCGGATAGAAAGACAGTCCCAGATCACTGAGCACGGCTGCCTGCGCTCCTGGTCAGCACGGCTCCTGCTGACCTGGCAAATGCAGGCAGACCGTAGGGATGACTCAAAGCCGTGTCTTGCCTCTTTTGTGGCTGTCTGGCCTGTTCGTGCTGGCCCTGTGATGTCTGCAGTCTCGGATTATATTTCTCCATCCATCCCCCATCAATTTTGCAGCTAATGGAAAGTCCCCCTGGACTTGGGCCTATGATGACCTCTTTAGTTTCCAATTCTAGTGCCAGTCTGTGTGTGTGTGTGTGTGTGTGTGTGTGTGTGTGTGTGTGTCTTTTTTTTTTTTTTTTTGATATCTGCATGGTCTTCTGGTGGATGGTGGGAGAAGGCTTATCTGATACTTTGAACTAGCTACAGTACAAACTTAATTTACTCCTTAGAGTATCTCTGTTACATGCGTAGTTATTGCCACATCAGAGATGAGAAACATGAGTCTCAGGGAAGTGAAGGCTTCGCCCATCCAACTCAGCTAAGAAAGGGCCAGACCTGGACTCCTATTTTGGGTCTCCTGTTCTCACAAAGAAACAGACATGCTCAGCAGCCCCTGCCCTTTCACCCCAGAGCTCAACCAGAGAGGAGAGCCTAAAATTATTAGCTTTCTCTGAGAATAAAATTAAGGAAAAAAAAGCTTAAAAAAAGGTAAGGCCCTAAAATTCCTAGGCCTCTGCTGAGTGCCTACAATGCAGTAGTGAGCCAGGCCAACAGCATCCTGCCCTCCCAGAGCCTCCAGTGCAGGGAAGGAGCCAGACAATGAATAACCAGTTATGCAATCCACTGTTTAGTGGCAGTTCTGATGAGAGCTGGGAGGAGGGGGCCACTGGGAACAACTCTGAGAACTGGCACCTAGTGCTCTATTCAGTGCAGCGGTGGGATTCCCTGCTTGTCGATCTTGAAGTCCAAGGCCTAGGCAGAGTTCGGGAGGACGGGTGCAGGTGGGCCTTGCACCCGGCCCTGCCCAGTTCTGCCCTGTCCCCCAGTGCTTTCCCCAGGGCAGCGTCCCCTTCCAGAGCTCAGGGCCCTGTCATCTGGAGGGAGTCTGCCTTTTCAAAAGGACACAGAAAGGGAGGGAGCAACTGGGATGGGAAGGGAAGGCATCATTCTGGCGGATAGAAAGACAGTCCCAGATCACTGAGCACGGCTGCCTGCGCTCCTGGTCAGCACGGCTCCTGCTGACCTGGCAAATGCAGGCAGACCGTAGGGATGACTCAAAGCCGTGTCTTGCCTCTTTTGTGGCTGTCTGGCCTGTTCGTGCTGGCCCTGTGATGTCTGCAGTCTCGGATTATATTTCTCCATCCATCCCCCATCAATTTTGCAGCTAATGGAAAGTCCCCCTGGACTTGGGCCTATGATGACCTCTTTAGTTTCCAATTCTAGTGCCAGTCTGTGTGTGTGTGTGTGTGTGTGTGTGTGTGTGTGTGTGTGTTTTTTTTTTTTTTTTTTTGATATCTGCATGGTCTTCTGGTGGATGGTGGGAGAAGGCTTATCTGATACTTTGAACTAGCTACAGTACAAACTTAATTTACTCCTTAGAGTATCTCTGTTACATGCGTAGTTATTGCCACATCAGAGATGAGAAACATGAGTCTCAGGGAAGTGAAGGCTTCGCCCATCCAACTCAGCTAAGAAAGGGCCAGACCTGGACTCCTATTTTGGGTCTCCTGTTCTCACAAAGAAACAGACATGCTCAGCAGCCCCTGCCCTTTCACCCCAGAGCTCAACCAGAGAGGAGAGCCCAGCTCTTTTGCACAGGTTTCGCCCTGGGTCTCTGGGCTTTTTGAGAAAACTGCAAGCAAAGTGTCTGCAAGGAGAAGACCTGCTCTGGCTGAGGTGCCCAGGCTGGTATAAGCATCTGCAGAACAGCAGAGAGAGCACTCAGACCACAGCTGGAGAAGCAAGTGCTTCCTGGTGCCACGGCCAGGAAGCTCAGAACACTGCTCCCTGGGGAAGAGAAGGGAAGAGGCTAAGGGACAAAATTCTTGACCCTGCCAACCCAAGGGCTTGGGTTTCCTTGTGAATAATGTATAGAACCGACAAGCAGATGGTTTGACATCCAGGATTCTGCACCATCCACAGCTACATTCTCAGCTTTAGCCACCTGGGAGAGCTGATGAATGTTTAGCAGGGGCCAGGATCTCAGGGCCTGACCTCTGGTCCCAAGTCCACCGTAGGGCAGCCTGGGAGAGTGCAAAATCAAAAGGTAGAATGATAAGGTATACTGAGCTTCTTCATTGTTTGACCTTCTCTGGGTCTGGGTTCTTCATTTGTGTGTAAATCGAAGGGGTCAGACCTCAAATCTTGAGTCCTTTCAATACACACAGAGCAGCAGGCTCAGCATTACAGCCCTAGTTGCTTCCTGGGCAGCCAGTCTAGCTCAAGATGGATGAGACAGAGAGCCGGTTGGAGCCAAGCTGTTGGCCACATGGGGGAAAGGGAGGGCTACTCACAGTAGCCCCCCAGGAAGTCAGACTACAGGGAAGGGAACAGGACAGCAGGTGGAGGCCAGAGCCAAGTGGAGAGGGGCCAGTAAGACACAGAACACAATATTTCACATACAATTGGTCCTAAGAGATTGCTAAAGGAATATCTACAGAAGTCACTGCAACAATGCCCTGCCTCCAACCAGAACTGTCCCTTTCCCAACCGAGGTCTTGGCCCCAGCTGGAAGGAAACCCTCCCATGATCTTGCCAGGTCATGGAAACCTCACTCTGAAGTTCTCCCTGCTGAAGCCTCTATGGTGATGGTTTGGACATCCTCCAGGCATCCTTTCCCCTTGGGCCCCGGACCTGCCAGGCTCCATGCCAGCAGATACCTTCCAAGCTCCCCAAGAATGGAACCTACCATTTTCTTTCCAGTCTTCAATGTTTGACCTGTGCCCTGGGGTCTCAATACCCTAAAAGGCTATCCACACCCTCCCCTGAATCCTGACAAAAGCAGGACTCAAGGTACTGCCTGGCCACCCTGGGACCTTTGCTCTTATGACCATGTGTCTAACCTATTAATAAACCTTCTCTGATCATCAGTAAGGTTAAAAGGCCCCCCCCTTTGAAACAGGATCCGTCAGAGTAGGACTGCTGGAAGGACAAAATTCTTGACCCTGCCAACCCAAGGGCTTGGGTTTCCTTGTGAATAATGTATAGAACCGACAAGCAGATGGTTTGACATCCCGGATTCTGCACCATCCACAGCTACATTCTCAGCTTTAGCCACCTGGGAGAGCTGATGAATGTTTAGCAGGGGCCAGGATCTCAGGGCCTGACCTCTGGTCCCAAGTCCACCGTAGGGCAGCCTGGGAGAGTGCAAAATCAAAAGGTAGAATGATAAGGTATACTGAGCTTCTTCATTGTTTGACCTTCTCTGGGTCTGGGTTCTTCATTTGTGTGTAAATCGAAGGGGTCAGACCTCAAATCTTGAGTCCTTTCAATACACACAGAGCAGCAGGCTCAGCATTACAGCCCTAGTTGCTTCCTGGGCAGCCAGTCTAGCTCAAGATGGATGAGACAGAGAGCCGGTTGGAGCCAAGCTGTTGGCCACATGGGGAAGGCAGGGCTACTCACAGTAGCCCCCCAGGAAGTCAGACTACAGGGAAGGGAACAGGACAGCAGGTGGAGGCCAGAGCCAAGTGGAGAGGGGCCAGTAAGACACAGAACACAATATTTCACATACAATTGGTCCTAAGAGATTGCTAAAGGAATATCTACAGAAGTCACTGCAACAATGCCCTGCCTCCAACCAGAACTGTCCCTTTCCCAACCGAGGTCTTGGCCCCAGCTGGAAGGAAACCCTCCCATGATCTTGCCAGGTCATGGAAACCTCACTCTGAAGTTCTCCCTGCTGAAGCCTCTATGGTGATGGTTTGGACATCCCCTCCAGGCATCCTTTCCCATTGGGCCCCGTACCTGCCAGGCTCCATGCCAGCAGATACCTTCCAAGCTCCCCAAGAATGGAACCTACCATTTTCTTTCCAGTCTTCAATGTTTGACCTGTGCCCTGGGGTCTCAATACCCTAAAAGGCTATCCACACCCTCCCCTGAATCCTGACAAAAGCAGGACTCAAGGTACTGCCTGGCCACCCTGGGACCTTTGCTCTTATGACCATGTGTCTAACCTATTAATAAACCTTCTCTGATCATCAGTAAGGTTATCCAAAAACCCAAGATGAAACCACCTACCCACCCTTTCAACAGAAAATACCAAGGAATCCGTCAGAGTAGGACTGCTGGAAGGATAAATTACTAAGGCTCTTACCACCCCTCCCCAGACGTCACGAATCCATCTCTTAACCAGACTTAACCTCAGAATCCCTCTTAACACAGTGCTGCCTCACCACCTGATGAGAACCAGATGAGAACCAGCTCAGGAAGCTTATTTCAACCCAAACCTTTCATTTTGCAAAGGACAAAATCAAGACATAGAACGGGAAGGAGACACGCCCAGGGTCATAGAGAAGCTAACCCAAGACTCCTAACTCCCAGGTCCTGTATCACCTGCCAGGTGTTTCCTCCTTACCTTTCACCTCAAAGAAAATCCCAACTCACCAAAGTGATGAATCTGAGCGTAGTGTTCCCATCACAGGGGGGTGTGCCCCTCCCAACAGCATGCCCCTAGGGCATTTAAGCAAGCCTTCTGTTAACTTCTGAGACACCAGTTTTCAAGAAAGGAGGTGAAAACAATCAAGGTAGCTTCCAGGAGAAGGTGATGTGATAAGACTCTGGAAGGAAAAAGGAGAGCTTAGAGGAAGGGCTGGAGTGGACACCTATCCTTCAGGGCTTCCAGCAGTTTGTGGAGTAAAAGGACAGACTTTGGAGATAGTTGTTTGACCCTGAGCCAGTCATTCAAACTCTTGGATGAATGTTTCCTCCTCTAAAACTGTCCAAATTCCTGGGTCCCATAATCTGACTTTAAGGAACTTCAATGGTAAATTGCTGGTGCTACTGCCAAGCGACTCTTCCAGGTCCGCCGGCTAAGGGCCTCTGGATCCTGTTCTTCCTCTGTCCTCCCCCCGACCAACGGGGTCTGCGTCCCTCCCTGGATGCTCTGTGACACAGCCAGCAGTCAGGAATGTGTGTACTGCAGAGAGGGTGTTGGGAGGGCGAGACCCGACTCCCAGCTCCACTCCCAGTGCATGACCCTGAGTAGGTCACCCAGCTTCTCTGAACCTCCAGCTGCTCTTCTAGAAAATGAAATCTAATGGCCCTCGGGACCAGCCCAGCTCTCTGGGCTGGACTGGGGATCAGATATGCTAATGAGGAATGGGAAAGCACAGTGATTTTTTTAAAGCAAAGTTCATATATGTATATATATATATAAATGTATTTATTTATTAATTGGCTGTGCTGGGTCTTAGTTGCTCTGCAGGCTTTTCTCTATTTGTGGCGAGCAGGGACTACTCTCTAGCTGCAGTATGCGGGTGTCTCATTGCTGTGGCTCCTCTTGTCACAGAGCACAGGCTCTAGAGTGCTCAGGCTTCAGCAGGTACAGAGTGAGGGCTCAGTAGTTGCTGTTCCTAGGCTCTAGAGCACAGGCTCAGTAGTTGTGGCGCATGGGCTTAGTTGCTGCGACGGTATGTGAGATCTTTCCGAACCAGGAATGGAACCCATGTCTCCTGGGTTGGCAGGCAGGTTCTTCACCAGTGAGCCACCAGGGAAGCACGGTGATTCAAAGCACAGGTTTGGGGCTTCCCTGGGGGTCCAGTGGTTAGGACTCCGTGCTTCCACTGTGTGGGGAGCATGTGGGGAGCATGGGTTCAATCCCTGGTCAGGGAACTAAGATTCCCACATACTGCAGTACTGTGCAGTCAAAAACAAAAACAAAAACAAAAAAAACCCACAGGCTTTGGAGGCAGACTTAGTTCAAAACCTAAATCTGTCACTTACAAGCTGTATGACGCAGGCAACTTCTCTGAGCCTACAGCTCCTCATCTCTAAAGTGCAGATAATCATGCCTGCTTTAGGATTCTTAGATGAAATATAGGTATTACCAAAATAAGGACTGGTACACGCTAAATGCTCAGTTGGGCCATCAGATGATCGTGTGCGTGGGTTAGTCACTCAGTTGTGCCTGACTCTTTGCGACCCCATGGATTGTAGCCCACCAGGCTCCTCTGCTCAAGAAATTCTCCAGGCAAAAATACTGGAGTGGGTGGCCATGCCCTCCTCCAGGGGATCTTCCCAACCCAGGGATCAGAACCCAGGTCTCCTGCATTGCAGGTGGATTCTTTACCGTCTGAGACACCATGGAAGCCCTTACTAGGATCATGTAACGGACCTCTATAAACGGTTAAGCGGTTCATAGGTGCTGGTGTTCATTAGTCTGGACTGCACAGGTGCAGCCACTTTATGGGAAGGCCCTGAGACCAACAGGACCACCTCCCACCGCAGCCCTGGGTGCTCCCCGCAGCATCCAGCATCAGCGTAGCCTCTGGGTCCCTGCACTTCCCAGGCAAGGTGGGAGCTGGCATGTGAGGCTGTGCTCTTTCCTGCCAGCATCTCAGCCCCTGGCCCCTCCGTGGATGCTGGGGCTGCCACTGGAGGCCCCTGCTGCAACCGTGACCCAGCACCAGGGATGCCCACCACACCCCTCAGGCCAGTCTGTGCCCATGTCAGAGGCCAGACTTCACCTCAGAATCTCTCTTAACACAGTGCGGCCTTGCCAACTAATGAGAACCAGCTCATGAGGTAAAACTGATTTTTTCAACCTATATCTATAGAAGGTGGGTTCCTTGTTTCTAGTCTTCGCTTTCCCCCATCAAGGAGAGAAAGGCACGTGACAGAGCTGGTGCATGGTAGGGGAGGGCAGGCTGGGCCCAGGGAGCACACCAGCCTGAGCAGGGAGCACTATGCCAGCTCCTCTCCCAGATGTGTGACTTTTATCTGCTCCAAACCAGGCTCGCACACACACTACACATATCAGGGAGAGGCACAAAGGCCCAGAATTTCAAATGTGTGATTACACACCATGCAGACCACACAAATGATACACATGTAAACACACAATCACATATGTACACAGACATTCACACATACCCCTGAGATACTCATTCATACCAAAGCACTCAGAAGCAGCCACACCAACAGCCACCGGCCGACACATACACACACACCCCCTCATACGCGCTCTGGCCCCCAGTGTCACCCTCCTGGCCCCCATCTCCATAGGCCAGACAAAGGATCTCATCGTGAGGTTTGTGGTGAGGTGAGGAGAAGGCTGGCAGGGAGCAGCTGCTGTCTCCATGGCTACGGAGCTGACCCATTTCTCCTCCACCCAGCCTGGCCCATCCAGCCCAGACGAGGAGGGACTAGCAGCTTAGCGCCAGGAGGCCCTCTCCTCACCCGCAGTAAAGGAGTGGATTCTTTACCGTCTGAGACACCATGGAAGCCCTTACTAGGATCATGTAACGGACCTCTATAAACGGTTAAGCGGTTCATAGGTGCTGGTGTTCATTAGTCTGGACTGCACAGGTGCAGCCACTTTATGGGAAGGCCCTGAGACCAACAGGACCACCTCCCACCGCAGCCCTGGGTGCTCCCCGCAGCATCCAGCATCAGCGTAGCCTCTGGGTCCCTGCACTTCCCAGGCAAGGTGGGAGCTGGCATGTGAGGCTGTGCTCTTTCCTGCCAGCATCTCAGCCCCTGGCCCCTCCGTGGATGCTGGGGCTGCCACTGGAGGCCCCTGCTGCAACCGTGACCCAGCACCAGGGATGCCCACCACACCCCTCAGGCCAGTCTGTGCCCATGTCAGAGGCCAGACTTCACCTCAGAATCTCTCTTAACACAGTGCGGCCTTGCCAACTAATGAGAACCAGCTCATGAGGTAAAACTGATTTTTTCAACCTATATCTATAGAAGGTGGGTTCCTTGTTTCTAGTCTTCGCTTTCCCCCATCAAGGAGAGAAAGGCACGTGACAGAGCTGGTGCATGGTAGGGGAGGGCAGGCTGGGCCCAGGGAGCACACCAGCCTGAGCAGGGAGCACTATGCCAGCTCCTCTCCCAGATGTGTGACTTTTATCTGCTCCAAACCAGGCTCGCACACACACTACACATATCAGGGAGAGGCACAAAGGCCCAGAATTTCAAATGTGTGATTACACACCATGCAGACCACACAAATGATACACATGTAAACACACAATCACATATGTACACAGACATTCACACATACCCCTGAGATACTCATTCATACCAAAGCACTCAGAAGCAGCCACACCAACAGCCACCGGCCGACACATACACACACACCCCCTCATACGCGCTCTGGCCCCCAGTGTCACCCTCCTGGCCCCCATCTCCATAGGCCAGACAAAGGATCTCATCGTGAGGTTTGTGGTGAGGTGAGGAGAAGGCTGGCAGGGAGCAGCTGCTGTCTCCATGGCTACGGAGCTGACCCATTTCTCCTCCACCCAGCCTGGCCCATCCAGCCCAGACGAGGAGGGACTAGCAGCTTAGCGCCAGGGAGGCCCTCTCCCCTCACCCGCAGTAAAGGAGTGGCTTCTGAGGGTGTGGTAAGGGAGGGGTTGAGTCTAGATCCTGATACAAAGGCCACAGCCAGACAACTCTTGGGGAGAGCAGGGTGCTAAGAATCCAACCCCTGCAAGATGCTGGTCTCTCCGAGCCTCGGGGCCTCTGGCCTCAGTGGCCCACATGGGTCACACGCTTGCCCTGGACATATTCTCAGACACAGTCCTCACAGCAGGGCAGAGTGACGCGTGTCTGGACCCAACCTGTGTCCTCCAGGCTCCAAGGACTCAGGATAGCCCAGGGTGAGGCAGACCCAGAGCTGGGTAAACCCTGTTGCCTGTTCAAGACAAGGGTCCTGAGGACAGGCTTGTCTTCCCGACTTGGGCTGAGGGCTGCTGGGGGTATGGCCAGGCTCCCTTCCTCAGACGGGGCTGCCTTGTGCCTTCTCTCAGCTGGAGGGCTCCTGAGGACAGGGCCACACGTCTTCCCTCAGAACTGGGTTCACAGGGGAACAACTCGGTTCCAGACAGCTCCGTCTTGTGAGGAGACGGCTCACAAGGTAGGATGAATCACTCCTGCATGACAGCCTCCCGCGGCTCTCCATTTCCTTCAGAAGAAAGTGAAAACCCCTCACGAGGCCCACGAGTGAAGGGACCCAGCTCATCTCATGCGCCTTCCTCTCCTCTGTATTCCAGCCACACTGGCATTCTTTTTATTCCTCAAAAGTGCCACTTCGCCTCCTGTCAGTCTTGAACGCACTTCTCCAGCCTACCCCTGTGTTCTGGGCACCTGACATGCGTCTGTCACACCACTTTTGTTGGCTCAGCCCTACCTCTCGCCTTAGCCCTAACCTCTGCTGGCTCAGCCCTACACGGTGCTCAGTCTACTGACTAGCTATGACAGTCCTGGGAGAGTCTGTCCAGACAAGGTTAGTCACCCTATCATGCTTCCTCAGACCCTTCTTTGCCTGTTAGGGGTTGAAGTGTGTCTCCCCTCACGCTCTCAAAGAGGATAAGTTTAAGTCCTAGCCCCTGGTACCTCAGACCTTGCATGGAAATAGAGCCACTGCAGATGGCAGATGTGATTAGTTAAACTGAGGTCATCCTGAAGGAGGGTGGGTCCCGCATCCAAGAGGACTGGTGTCCTTGTAAGAATATGGCCATGTGAAGACAGAGATAGACCATGTGATAGACAGAGGTAGACAGAATCCACGTGATGAGGGCGCCAGAGATTGGGGTGATGGAGCCATGAGCCAAGGAACACCAGACGTTGCCACTGACGCCTGAAGCCAGGCGAGGGCCACCAAACAGCCTCCCCGGGAAGGAACCAACCCAGATGAAACCTTGATTTTAGACTTCGAGCCTCCAGAACTGTGACACAATACATTTCTCTTGTTTGAGGGCACCTGCTCTGTGGTACTTTGTCACAGCTGTCCTAGGAAATGAATACACTGTTGGTCCTAGCTCGTCCAGTGCCTGCCTCCCACACCCTGCTCCCCTGGTTGGGTGCTGCTTAGAAAGAGAAGCCATGTCATCTTCTTCAGCCTGAATCCCCCAGTGCCTGGCACACCACAGGACTTTGTAAATATTTGTTAAATGAATGAATGGTGGTTAGAATAAACATTAAAATAAAAAATGGTATTTATAGCTGGATGGTAGAACTGTGAGTCATTCTTATTTTCTTCATGTGGCATATTGTGTTTTCTAGAGTTACTACTTTACAAACTGTATTAATGCTCTCATAAATAAAAACTGAAAATACGTATTTTTCTTTTCAGGACGTGCAATAAAATAACAGACATTCCCACCAGTGCGTGTGTTGAGAACAGGGAAAAGTTCTGCTCACTTGATAACTGTCTTTTTATTGATTAATTGATTTCTTCTCATGTCAAGGAGTGCTTTCTGGAGTCAGATTTATAGCGCTTGAGCTCTGGGGCCTTGTGGGGCATAGATTCCAGGAGGAAACATCCAGAAGGAGTGCACATGCTTCCTGGTCATTTCCATCACCCACCTCCCTCACAACTCGTGGTCAGATGTGGCAGCTGTCACCTGACAGGGGCCGTTAGACTAGGTCCTTAAGAATCCCACTAGAAAACACCCCGGGGCTAAAGGCCACTTCCAAACAGAAGCCAGATGCTGCCCTCAGTGGGCGCACTGGTCCAGAGCTTCTCAAACTGAAATGTGCATACAGATCACCTGCGAATTGTGCTGAAATGCAGATTCTCATTCCAGGGGTCATAGGAAGGTGGAGCTTGAGTTTCTGCATTGCAAACAAGTCCTCTAGGTGGTACCATGCAGTTGGTTGGAGTACCACCCAAAGCCCTGAGAGGGAAAGATGAAAATACTCTGACTCCTCACCAGAAGGAGTGAACTCATTAGGATGGGGAGCCCAGAGCAGGCATCTTGGGTCACTTCAGTGCAGAACACCTCAAGAGATGGGTGGGATTTGGAGAAGCAGAGGTGGCAGGAAAGAGGTGGAAACTAAATGGGAAGGACCAGGGGAGGAATGGGATGTTTAGAGTGCCGTTGGAGCAGGAAGTGGGCGCAGCTTCGGAAGAGAGAGAGTGCTGAGAAGGTAGGATGGGAACAGCCTATGAAGGGCTCTGAAGGCAGGGCTGAGGAGGTTGGCTTTAATCCTGAAGGGAGTGAAATCTGACATAGCTTAGATGTAACAGTTTACAGAGATCAATCGGACACAGTGCAGAATCAGAAAAGGCCTGACAGCAAGAAGAGCAGTCAGGATGCATGTAAGAAGGGCTAACAGCTTCAGACAGTGCTGGCAGAAAGAGGAAAGGGGTGCAGGAGTCGGGGCGGGGTGGGTGGGTGGGGGCTTGGGGGACTGCCTGGAGTCGATGATGGGACAAAGTTGGGGGAAGAGAAAAAACCAGCATCCAACATGATTTATAAGAAGGGTGGAGGTTGGCTGGTGCCACTAGCAGAGCATGAGATCCTGGAGGGACAAGTTGGCTTAAGGGAAACCTGAGTCCCCATTCCAGATATGATGAAAGTGAAAGTGTTAGTCACTTAGTCATGTCTGACTCTTTGGGACTCCATGGATTGCAGCCCGCCAGGCTCCTCTGTCCATGGAATTCTTCAGGCAAGAATGCTGGGGTGGGGTTTCCATTCCCTTCTCCAAGGAATCTTCCCGACTCCAGGATCAAACCAGAGTCTGCTGCATTGCAGGCACTCTTCACCATCTGAGCCACTGATAATTTTGCAATTCCTACATGGAGGTGTTGGGCAGGTAAGCAGATTCCATGGAGTTCAGGAGAGCAGAGTGGGTGGGTAGGGTTTAGGTGTGTTCCCCAGAGAGAAAAGTGGGGTGTGGAAAGGAAGGAGAATGTCCAGATCAGGGTACACAGTGATGAATGGGCGAGAGGTAATACCCACAATTAGGGGTAGGAGGCAAATGAAAACCACTGAAGGAGGGAAAGTCAGCAAGTCCAAGTAGGAGAACTCAGAGAAGACGCCATGAGTACACAGATGGCCAATTTGGAAGTCCAACCACACCCTGTCATTGAGACCAAGAAGAGGCTTGCCCAGTCCAGGGCAGGAAGGTAAAGGAAGGCCAGAGAAAGAGCACTTAAACTTGACAGGTCCTGAGGAAGTGGGCGCAGCTTCGGAAGAGAGAGAGTGCTGAGAAGGTAGGATGGGAACAGCCTATGAAGGGCTCTGAAGGCAGGGCTGAGGAGGTTGGCTTTAATCCTGAAGGGAGTGAAATCTGACATAGCTTAGATGTAACAGTTTACAGAGATCAATCGGACACAGTGCAGAATCAGAAAAGGCCTGACAGCAAGAAGAGCAGTCAGGATGCATGTAAGAAGGGCTAACAGCTTCAGACAGTGCTGGCAGAAAGAGGAAAGGGGTGCAGGAGTCGGGCGGGTGGGTGGGTGGGGGCTTGGGGGACTGCCTGGAGTCGATGATGGGACAAAGTTGGGGGAAGAGAAAAAACCAGCATCCAACATGATTTATAAGAAGGGTGGAGGTTGGCTGGTGCCACTAGCAGAGCATGAGATCCTGGAGGGACAAGTTGGCTTAAGGGAAACCTGAGTCCCCATTCCAGATATGATGAAAGTGAAAGTGTTAGTCACTTAGTCATGTCTGACTCTTTGGGACTCCATGGATTGCAGCCCGCCAGGCTCCTCTGTCCATGGAATTCTTCAGGCAAGAATGCTGGGGTGGGGTTTCCATTCCCTTCTCCAAGGAATCTTCCCGACTCCAGGATCAAACCAGAGTCTGCTGCATTGCAGGCACTCTTCACCATCTGAGCCACTGATAATTTTGCAATTCCTACATGGAGGTGTTGGGCAGGTAAGCAGATTCCATGGAGTTCAGGAGAGCAGAGTGGGTGGGTAGGGTTTAGGTGTGTTCCCCAGAGAGAAAAGTGGGGTGTGGAAAGGAAGGAGAATGTCCAGATCAGGGTACACAGTGATGAATGGGCGAGAGGTAATACCCACAATTAGGGGTAGGAGGCAAATGAAAACCACTGAAGGAGGGAAAGTCAGCAAGTCCAAGTAGGAGAACTCAGAGAAGACGCCATGAGTACACAGATGGCCAATTTGGAAGTCCAACCACACCCTGTCATTGAGACCAAGAAGAGGCTTGCCCAGTCCAGGATGCAGGAAGGTAAAGGAAGGCCAGAGAAAGAGCACAGCTTGAATGGAAAGCAGAATGTGGAAGGATGAAGAAGGCAGCTGGATCCCCTGAGGAAGGTCTGGGTTGCAGCAGGTTCCCAAGAGGCTCCCAGGTCCTTATCCAGCTCACCCCAGGAAAGACAGTGTTCCCACCACAGCATCTGCACACCCACCGACTACAGAGCCCCCAGGGACAGAGCGGACAACGAGGGGAAGAGGTCTTTGGGGCAAAGTCTATTGCTGGGCAGCATATAATTAATCATCCTAGTAGGACTCTTTCTACAAGTGAGCAGAGACACCACTTAACAATCACACCAGAAACACAAGTGTAAATTAGGCAAACTGTAGTCCTGGAGGATACTGGGTCCCCTCAAAATCCTCCTTTGGTCCCTCTCCTCCCTTTCTAGAAGGGGTGGTGGAGCTGACAGGTGATAGGGGCAGGGTAGCTCAGCCTCAGAGGAAGGGGCCCCGCTATCCATGTGGGTGGATGGGGAAATCTCTCCCTCTCCCAGCCCCGCCCCAGCTTGAGAGCTGACGCCCCCGCCCCCGGACGCGGCAGCACCACGGACAGCGCCCACCCCCACCCCCACGCTGCGCTCCCTGCTCGCCTGGCCCTATTTGGTCAGGGCCACGGCTAGGTCGGATCAATATTTCATGGGGGAAGGGGCTCCCGTTACCAGCCCCGCTCTGAGCCGGAAGGCGCCGCCTGCACCCGCCTCCTGCCCTAGGGACCCTCCCGGCGAAGCCAGCACATCCTCCACCTCAGCCCAGACAGACACGGCGTCAAAGCACTCGGTCTCCCTGCTCCCCTGCAGCCCCCGCCCTGCCCCGCCCCGCCCCGCCCCCCTCAGAGTCACAGAGCCCCAAGTGCCGGCCACACGCTTGCACGCAGCCACTCTGACACACCACATAGCCAGATAGGCACTCTACGAAGACTGGGACATACACAAAATGACAGGCACACACCACACCCAGCACGTGCGTGCGCACACGTGCACGCACACACACACACACACACACACACACACACACACACACCAGATGCCTCACAGACACACAGCACACAGAGACTCCCCCTCAGAGACCCTCAGATGTATCACTCAGAGCTCCCTTCACCATGCACACATGCAAACTCTCTGACACACACACATGCATACTCCCCACCCTCCTGGAGCCCAGGCCTGCCCTCCCGTTGTGGACACGGGAGTGGGGAGGGGCAGCCAGGACTGCCCACTACCCACCTGGCCCTGGTCTTGGGCCCTGTGGATACAACCTCTGAGGCCACTCAAGGTCACAGTCCAGTCCCAAGGGGCAGGTGGTCAGCGGCACAAAGCAGGAGGAAAGGGGAGAGCAAGCAGAACCACGTCTCTGGCTTTGCTGGTGTTGGGCCCCACATTCTGGGGAGAGCCTCACCCTCACCCGTAGCTCCCACAGCCCCAGAGCTCCCTGGGACTTCAGCCTTCAGGGAGGCCTCGAGGCCCACGTTGTGTGTCACAATCGGGGGGCTATGGAGTCTGCAGCTTCTTCCCCCTCAGGAATGCCTGCTCAGAGGTAAGGGGCATCCTATCCCCAGCCAGACACCCCAAGTCCAAGAACCCCCCTCTCAAGCAAGGTGCAATACAGTGGCCCATGTTCTGTCTACACAAGAATCATGGTAGAATTCTCCAAAAACATCCCAAACCAGGGACAGTGGGAAGAGAAGGGAGTAGGCTGGCACAGTGCAAGACACCCCCAAATTCTCCAGGCAGATGGAGGGGAGCTTAAAGATTATCCAGGTCCACATGCCTGGTGTCCCTGGACAACTTCCCAGTCTTGCATTGTCCTCATAACATTATGTGTCCTTCAGTGATTTATGTCAAAGCTCCATACACCCGTATGGCTCACTATTTATTTTCTTGAAATTGACACCTTTAACATAAATTCATTTATTTTAAATAGAAACTTTGCATTACTACTATAAGGGGAAGCCAGTACCAACTTTAATAAATAGAAAATGACAGTAAAATAAGTGCAGTGAAAACATAGATATATTATTAAAATTTAGCTACACAGGGCTGCCAGTCAAGGTCTCCGTGGGTATTTTTGTTTGTTTTCTTACTATGCCACATGGCATGGAGGGATCTTAGCCCCCCAACCAGGGAACAAGCCCAGACCCCTGCAGTGAAAGGGCCGAGTCCTAACCACTGGACTGCCAGGGACTCCCCAAGACCTCTGTTTAAAAGGGAGGGCAGCAAGTGTCAGAAAGCTGTTAAAGACACGCCAGCACAGCACCTTCTCCCTGGAACAACCCTGGACTTGATAGAATTGAAAGGGAACCAAGTTTCTCAGTATGCGAGCCAATGACGGGCAGTGACATGTCCACGAGCCACTGAATGCCATCTCAGGTCTCACTGATGGTACCATGCCCACAACAGGAAGGAAGCTCGAGGTTTGCTCCTGCAGGAGCTTGGATGGCCCAGAGGCCCGCTGGCGCCCTGTTGCCACATTCCATTTTGGTAATAACAATCCTTAGAAATTGCTCAGTTCTCTCCTATTTATGAATCGTCCTTACACCTACCATCTAACACAAGCCTCACGGCAAGAATGATGATGCCCATTTCTAAATGAGGATACGAGGAGACTACTGGAGCCACACAGCTCCACAGGGTAGGTCCATAAGGAGGAGCCCCTCAACTCCAAGGCCAATGCTGTTTCTACTCTCCCTGCATCCTTCCACGCCACCACTGAGAGCCCTTGCTCTGAGGGGGCCCCAGGCTGGCAACAGGGAGAAGAAAGGAGCGTAGTAATCTGGTACCCGCCATGAAAGTGAAAGTGTTAGTCACTCAGTCGTGTCTGACTCTTTGCACCCATCAGGCTGCTCTATCCATGGAATTCTCCAGGCAAGAATACTGGAGTGGGGGCTTCCCTGATGGTCCACTGGGTAGAGTCTGCCTTGCAGTGCAAGAGGCACTGGCTCCACCCCTGCCTGGGAAAGATCCCACGTGCTGCAGAGCAGCTGGGTCGGTGTGTCCAATTACAAGCCAGTGCTCTGGAGTGCATGTGCCCAGAGCTGGTGCTCTGCAATGAGAGAGGCAATGGGAGGCCCACACAGGCCAAAGAATAAAGATGGATAAAAATAAATAAATAAACAAATCAATAAAAGAGGCCAAGATTAACAAATAATAATAAAAAGAAAAAAAAAAGGAATACTGGAGTGGGTTGTCATTCCCTTCTCCAGGGGATCTTTCCGACCCAGGGATCAAACCCAGGTGAATCCCAAACAATCCAGAAAGGCAAATAGGCAAGTGAATAAGGAGCTGAGGTTAAGAACTTTTCCTTGAGAGTTACACTGCTGTTTGTCCTTAGCTTGTAAATGTCACTTCTTTGAACCTCAGTTTCCTTGTCTTAAAGATTTATTTTATTTATTTATTTTGGGGGAGGTGGGTGGGGAGGGAGGGGGAGCAGACGGGCTACTTCTATTGGTCCTTCATTTGTCTACTTTCATCCATCTTCATTCTTTGGCCCGTGTGGGCCTCCCGCCACGGTGGCCTCTATTGTCGCAGAGCACCGGCTCTGGGCGCATGCGCTCCAGAGCTCCGGCTTGGTAATTGGACACATTGGTCCAGCCGCTCTGCGGCACGTGGGATCTTCCCAGGCCAGGGATCGAACTGACTCCCCTTGCACTGCAAGGTGGTGTCCTTACCCACTGGACCACCAGGGGAAGCCCAGTTTCCTTGTCTTTAAAATGGGGCTAATACAGACTTCCTTGGTGGTTCAGCGACTAAGACTGAACTCCCAGTTTCAGGGGACCTGGGTTCAATCCTTGGTCAGGGCACTAGATCCCACATGCCACAATAAAGACTTGGATACACTAAATAAACACATACACAATTTTTTAAATTAAAAAATAAAATGTGGATAATAATAGTACCTATCTTATAGGGTATGAGGATTAAATGAAATAATACTTGTGAGGGCTTCGTTGGTGGCTCAGTGGTAAAGAATCCACCTGCCAATGCAAGAGACATGAATTCAATTCCTGGTCAGAGAAGATCCCACCTGCCCCAGAGCAACTAAGACAATGCCCCACAACTATGCACCAGTGCTCTAGAGCCCAGGAACTTCAACTATGAAGCCCATGTGCCCCAACTACTAAAGCCCTTGTGCCCTAGAGCATGTTTTCTGCAACAAGAGAAGCCATTACAGTGAGAAGCCCGCACACCACAGTGTAGGCCCCATGTCCACCACTCACGACAACGAGAGAAAAACCTGAGCAGCAACGAAGGCCTAACATAGCCACAAATAAATCAAGGAACGTTTTTCAAAACATAACAATGATACATATATAGGAAGTCTGACATAGATAAGTGCTCAAAAAATTGCTTATTACTAGACTAGAAATACAAAGACTAGAAGTAATGCACGTAAGAATGCCCAGGGGAGGGAGGTGAAGGCATGCATGGTTCTTCACTGAGGGAAAGAAATGAGTTGAGTTCTAGGAGATAAATATGATTTTCCTCTTCAGCTCAGCAGAGAGAACTGTGCTGACTGCTCACGCCCTCAAGCCTCTCCCCTCACTCCACAGAGAGGTGAGAAAATCAGGGCCTCATCTGCCCTAACTCATTTGATAGGTTCTTCAGTTCCTGTCTGGGTACTGCCCCAGGGAAAGACTTTCCATCAAGTCACAATGCTAGGTCTGTTTCCACCAGAGAGCCTGCACCAAGTAGAAGGCTGGGGGCAGGCCCACCTGGCACCATATGAATTATAGCAGGCATCTTTTGAAGTACTTGTCCAGATAACTAACAGACAAGTGCCATGTCTGCATGTCTAACTTTTGATCCTTCCCTGCAGGCTGCAGTTGGTTGGACCAAGGTGGGCACCTGACCCCCTCAGAACCAATCAGATCTTCTCCTGGGAGTTTGGGCTTGGATCTGCCATGCTCTGGACTCTGTCTCTGAATGTAGCTGGAACTGAGGGGTGAAATACGGGAACTATATGTGGCCTGGGTTTGAAAAAGCAGAGAAAACCCAATGTGTGAAGACAGAAAGGCGAAGGCAGCCAACAATGCACAGAGATCAGTTGCTTCAGTTTCCCTTGGTCTGCAGGTCTCAGCTTCTAGAAGCTAATGATTTTCCTACTCCTCAGTTCCCAGGAACTCCTTGTGACCTCGTAATAAACCCTTCATTACTACTGAGGCTGGCTTGAGTGGGTTTCTTTGTTTAAGGCAGAAATGCAATATATTCCTGAGTGTAAAATGTGCTCTAGAGCCCAGGAACTTCAACTATGAAGCCCATGTGCCCCAACTACTAAAGCCCTTGTGCCCTAGAGCATGTTTTCTGCAACAAGAGAAGCCATTACAGTGAGAAGCCCGACACCACAGTGTAGGCCCCATGTCCACCACTCACGACAACGAGAGAAAACCTGAGCAGCAACGAAGGCCTAACATAGCCACAAATAAATCAAGGAACGTTTTTCAAAACATAACAATGATACATATATAGGAAGTCTGACATAGATAAGTGCTCAAAAAATTGCTTATTACTAGACTAGAAATACAAAGACTAGAAGTAATGCACGTAAGAATGCCCAGGGGAGGGAGGTGAAGGCATGCATGGTTCTTCACTGAGGGAAAGAAATGAGTTGAGTTCTAGGAGATAAATATGATTTTCCTCTTCAGCTCAGCAGAGAGAACTGTGCTGACTGCTCACGCCCTCAAGCCTCTCCCCTCACTCCACAGAGAGGTGAGAAAATCAGGGCCTCATCTGCCCTAACTCATTTGATAGGTTCTTCAGTTCCTGTCTGGGTACTGCCCCAGGGAAAGACTTTCCATCAAGTCACAATGCTAGGTCTGTTTCCACCAGAGAGCCTGCACCAAGTAGAAGGCTGGGGGCAGGCCCACCTGGCACCATATGAATTATAGCAGGCATCTTTTGAAGTACTTGTCCAGATAACTAACAGACAAGTGCCATGTCTGCATGTCTAACTTTTGATCCTTCCCTGCAGGCTGCAGTTGGTTGGACCAAGGTGGGCACCTGACCCCCTCAGAACCAATCAGATCTTCTCCTGGGAGTTTGGGCTTGGATCTGCCATGCTCTGGACTCTGTCTCTGAATGTAGCTGGAACTGAGGGGTGAAATACGGGAACTATATGTGGCCTGGGTTTGAAAAAGCAGAGAAAACCCAATGTGTGAAGACAGAAAGGCGAAGGCAGCCAACAATGCACAGAGATCAGTTGCTTCAGTTTCCCTTGGTCTGCAGGTCTCAGCTTCTAGAAGCTAATGATTTTCCTACTCCTCAGTTCCCAGGAACTCCTTGTGACCTCGTAATAAACCCTTCATTACTACTGAGGCTGGCTTGAGTGGGTTTCTGTATATAAGGAAAAACCTAATTAAGGGCATGGAGAAGGAAATGGCAACCCACTCCATATTCTTGCCTGGAGAATCCCATGGACAGAAAAGCCTGGTGGGCTTCAGCCCATGGAGTCACAAAGAGTCAGATATGATTGAGCAATTATCACTCACTCACTCACTCAATTAAGGACAGGGGAGAAGCTGGAATCCTGAGGCACAAGGATGAACAGCCAGTGGGCCTGTATCTGAAGAACTCAGTTTCATGGGAGACAATGAGAAAAAGATGTAGACTCCATGCAGATGTGACTGGTTTCAGAGGGGCAACTCTGCCCAGGGAGGGGCAGGAGGGTTCCTCAGAGGCTTCAGAGCAAAAGAGGCAGCTAAGCTGGTTCTGAAGAATGAAGAATGTCCTCCAGGGAGACAAAGCAGAGGAGGGGAGGCTTTCTTGGCAGAGAGGACCACAAGGGCAGAGGCAGAAAGGCACAAAACAGCCCGACGCGTTAGAGGACCAGAAATTCAAAGTGTGAGGAGAGGATAAGCAGGGGAGATGAGGCAGGAGGGGCTGTCAGGTGCAGATCATAACAGGCTTTGAATCCCATGCTTAAAAGCTGCGGCACTTCCTGCCCTCAATGGGGAGCTATTGAAGTATTTTAAGTAGCGGAGGTGACAGGGTCAGTTCTGTGCTTTGAGAAGATCACTCTGGAGGTGGAGAGAGAGACAGGCCTGGAGAAGGCAGGCCTGGAGGCAGAGGCTAGTTAGGATACCACCGCAATGATTCAGCTAAGCCTTCCATTCACAGAACAGCTGTTTACCTACTGTGTATGGGGACCAGGCAAAACTGGATTCCTGACCCCACAGAGTCCACAGTCTAGAAGGAAAGAGAGACAAAGAAAAGCAGGTCAAGCGTGATAAATGTCGTGAAGAAGTACAAGGCCTAAAGGAGGGGGCTGACGTTTCGTTTCCAGTTTAGGCTTCTCTGCAGCACTGATGTTCAAGGTGGTATCTATCGGTAGGTGATAGGTAAGGAGAGAGAGGGTATTCCAGGATGAGGGCACAACATGGATGAGAGTCCCACAGTCCAAGGCGATGGCCAACTGTATAGACAATCCAAAAAGATGGGCAAGAACCAGATCCCACAGGGCCTTGCAGACTACGTTAGTCTGGCTTTCATTCCAAGAAATCTTGGAAGGGTCTGAAGCAGAGAAATGACACAATCAAACATTTATCTTTAGACGATCACTCTGACTACAATGTGAAACGTGAAATGAAGCCAGGCAAGAACAGAAACATCAGGAGACAAGCTTAGGAAGTCATCACAGTAGGTCTAGGTGGAAGCTGAGGCTGGTCTGGAGTGGGGCAGTGCACAGGGAGAAAGACGATGGACTGGGGAGAGATTCACAAAAGAACCAGCAAGACTTGCTGAGGACTGGCTGTGGAATGTGGGGTGAAGGAGAGGGAGGTGTCCAGGAGAACTTCCAGCTTTACAGCTTGAGCAAGTGGGTGGATGGTGGTGGCAGAGAAGAGCTGGGGACACGAGGCAGAGCAGGTGCCGGTGGGCAGAGCTGGGACCTGAGTCTGGACCTGAGACTGATGGTGAGATATCTAAATGTGGTCCAGGAAGTTCTCAGACATGCAGGTCTGGAGCCCAGAAATTCAAAGTGTGAGGAGAGGATAAGCAGGGAGATGAGGCAGGAGGGGCTGTCAGGTGCAGATCATAACAGGCTTTGAATCCCATGCTTAAAAGCTGCGCACTTCCTGCCCTCAATGGGGAGCTATTGAAGTATTTTAAGTAGCGGAGGTGACAGGGTCAGTTCTGTGCTTTGAGAAGATCACTCTGGAGGTGGAGAGAGAGACAGGCCTGGAGAAGGCAGGCCTGGAGGCAGAGGCTAGTTAGGATACCACCGCAATGATTCAGCTAAGCCTTCCATTCACAGAACAGCTGTTTACCTACTGTGTATGGGGACCAGGCAAAACTGGATTCCTGACCCCACAGAGTCCACAGTCTAGAAGGAAAGAGAGACAAAGAAAAGCAGGTCAAGCGTGATAAATGTCGTGAAGAAGTACAAGGCCTAAAGGAGGGGGCTGACGTTTCGTTTCCAGTTTAGGCTTCTCTGCAGCACTGATGTTCAAGGTGGTATCTATCGGTAGGTGATAGGTAATGAGAGAGGGTATTCCAGGATGAGGGCACAACATGGATGAGAGTCCCACAGTCCAAGGCGATGGCCAACTGTATAGACAATCCAAAAAGATGGGCAAGAACCAGATCCCACAGGGCCTTGCAGACTACGTTAGTCTGGCTTTCATTCCAAGAAATCTTGGAAGGGTCTGAAGCAGAGAAATGACACAATCAAACATTTATCTTTAGACGATCACTCTGACTACAATGTGAAACGTGAAATGAAGCCAGGCAAGAACAGAAACATCAGGAGACAAGCTTAGGAAGTCATCACAGTAGGTCTAGGTGGAAGCTGAGGCTGGTCTGGAGTGGGGCAGTGCACAGGGAGAAAGACGATGGACTGGGGAGAGATTCACAAAAGAACCAGCAAGACTTGCTGAGGACTGGCTGTGGAATGTGGGGGTGAAGGAGAGGGAGGTGTCCAGGAGAACTTCCAGCTTTACAGCTTGAGCAAGTGGGTGGATGGTGGTGGCAGAGAAGAGCTGGGGACACGAGGCAGAGCAGGTGCCGGTGGGCAGAGCTGGGACCTGAGTCTGGACCTGAGACTGATGGTGAGATATCTAAATGTGGTCCAGGAAGTTCTCAGACATGCAGGTCTGGAGCCCAGAAGTGAGCATTAAAGTCAAGTCAAGGAGATTACCTGGGAGTGGGGGAAGAGTGGGCAATGCAGTGCAGCTATGAGGAATCGCAATCCCAGCAAAGCCGGGGAGCAGAGGAACCAGAAGCTCTGAGCTTGGAAAATCAGAGCTGTGAAATCCAAAGGCCACCTCTCTCAGCCCCGGGAGGCATCTGGCTTCAGCTCCATCTCTCCTGGCCAAGTATCACCCCCTGGGCACAGGCACTTCCTGGCTGAGACAGCCCTTCCTTCCCCAAATATCTCCTTCCTTCTCAGCAAACTCCAAGCTACCCTTCAAACCCAGCTCATCCTAGTGAAGACTTGCCAAGTCCAGGCATGTGCTCCCCATCTAACAACCGGGGTTGGAACCCCAGCTCTGCCACTTGATGGCTGTGTGACTTTGGCCAAGAACCTGGAACTCACTTTCACCATCTCTACAAGGGAAATCATCATCCTACCTATTTAATACGGCTGTTTGAAGATGAGCATGTCAAGTGCTTAACAGAGAACCTAGCACACAGTAAGCACTAAATAAATGTTACTATTATTAACCTCCCACCCACCCTGGGACAGTTAGTCATACCCTCCACCTTACACCTCCTCCATCTGGGGACTATTTGCAGTCTGTGTTGCTCCTGACCACCTTCCTCCATCTGGGGAAAATCTTGAAGGGTCTGAAGCAGAGAAATGACACAATCAAACATTTATCTTTAGACGATCACTCTGACTACAATGTGAAACGTGAAATGAAGCCAGGCAAGAACAGAAACATCAGGAGACAAGCTTAGGAAGTCATCACAGTAGGTCTAGGTGGAAGCTGAGGCTGGTCTGGAGTGGGGCAGTGCACAGGGAGAAAGACGATGGACTGGGGAGAGATTCACAAAGAACCAGCAAGACTTGCTGAGGACTGGCTGTGGAATGTGGGGGTGAAGGAGAGGGAGGTGTCCAGGAGAACTTCCAGCTTTACAGCTTGAGCAAGTGGGTGGATGGTGGTGGCAGAGAAGAGCTGGGGACACGAGGCAGAGCAGGTGCCGGTGGGCAGAGCTGGGACCTGAGTCTGGACCTGAGACTGATGGTGAGATATCTAAATGTGGTCCAGGAAGTTCTCAGACATGCAGGTCTGGAGCCCAGAAGTGAGCATTAAAGTCAAGTCAAGGAGATTACCTGGGAGTGGGGGAAGAGTGGGCAATGCAGTGCAGCTATGAGGAATCGCAATCCCAGCAAAGCCGGGGAGCAGAGGAACCAGAAGCTCTGAGCTTGGAAAATCAGAGCTGTGAAATCCAAAGGCCACCTCTCTCAGCCCCGGGAGGCATCTGGCTTCAGCTCCATCTCTCCTGGCCAAGTATCACCCCCTGGGCACAGGCACTTCCTGGCTGAGACAGCCCTTCCTTCCCCAAATATCTCCTTCCTTCTCAGCAAACTCCAAGCTACCCTTCAAACCCAGCTCATCCTAGTGAAGACTTGCCAAGTCCAGGCATGTGCTCCCCATCTAACAACCGGGGTTGGAACCCCAGCTCTGCCACTTGATGGCTGTGTGACTTTGGCCAAGAACCTGGAACTCACTTTCACCATCTCTACAAGGGAAATCATCATCCTACCTATTTAATACGGCTGTTTGAAGATGAGCATGTCAAGTGCTTAACAGAGAACCTAGCACACAGTAAGCACTAAATAAATGTTACTATTATTAACCTCCCACCCACCCTGGGACAGTTAGTCATACCCTCCACCTTACACCTCCTCCATCTGGGGACTATTTGCAGTCTGTGTTGCTCCCTGACTTTTCCTATTCCAACCCAACTTGTGGGGCCATAAAATATGCAGGGCCCAGTGCTAAACAAAAAAGAAGGGCCCCTTGTTCAAAATTACTAAGAATTGGTGACAGTCGAACATCAAACTAAGCCTGGGATGCTTCTAAGCACAAGGTGACCTGTGCAACCACAGACTGGTGAATCCAGACCTGGGCCTGGGCCTGGCCAGAGTTGACGTCAGCTCCCCTGCAAGAGAATTAAAATGCCAACTGACATTGCAATAGAGTTTTGTGACTTCCATCTGGAATTTCATTTTGTCCTTCCTACTGACAGATAAACGTCAACCAGTCAAGGATTCTAAAGATCAGAGATGGGTATGCCTTGCCAGAGGTTGCCCACCCCAAGCACTGCAGATCTGGGATGGGAATATGCGCCTGTGTTGTGCCAAAGCCCTGCCTCTTATCCTCTGCTTCCCTGAGGAGTTTGGGAAAACATGGGCCCAAGAGATAAACTTCGTCAACAAGGCCCAGAGAGAGGGAGCTGGAGGGACTGGGACTGGCCTCCTCCCTCCTGGGATGAGTCGCGTAAACAACCTGCTCCCTGGGCACCGGGGCTGCTGCACAGGGAAGGGGTATGAGAGGGCAAAAAGTCACTGTTCCCAAGAACGCTCTTCCTGAGGGCCACAGACCCCAGCTCTCATGCTCTGGCAATCAGCCCCTGCCTCTTCTGCTTCAGAACCTTTAGAGGCTGCCATTGGCTTCAAGATCATTCCCAAGTCTTCACTGTCCTGCTAGGCAGACAAGAGGTCTGGCCTGGCTGTGGTGACTCTGGTCCCCTCCTCCTCCTCTGCCGCCTCCCCAGCACATCAGGCCTGTCCACACCATCAAGTCCTTAGCCCTTCACTCCTTCCTGCCCAACTCCTTGTCATCATCCTACCTATTTAATACGGCTGTTTGAAGATGAGCATGTCAAGTGCTTAACAGAGAACCTAGCACACAGTAAGCACTAAATAAATGTTACTATTATTAACCTCCCACCCACCCTGGGACAGTTAGTCATACCCTCCACCTTACACCTCCTCCATCTGGGGACTATTTGCAGTCTGTGTTGCTCCCTGACTTTTCCTATTCCAACCCAACTTGTGGGGCCATAAAATATGCAGGGCCCAGTGCTAAACAAAAAAGAAGGGCCCCTTGTTCAAAATTACTAAGAATTGGTGACAGTCGAACATCAAACTAAGCCTGGGATGCTTCTAAGCACAAGGTGACCTGTGCAACCACAGACTGGTGAATCCAGACCTGGGCCTGGGCCTGGCCAGAGTTGACGTCAGCTCCTGCAAGAGAATTAAAATGCCAACTGACATTGCAATAGAGTTTTGTGACTTCCATCTGGAATTTCATTTTGTCCTTCCTACTGACAGATAAACGTCAACCAGTCAAGGATTCTAAAGATCAGAGATGGGTATGCCTTGCCAGAGGTTGCCCACCCCAAGCACTGCAGATCTGGGATGGGAATATGCGCCTGTGTTGTGCCAAAGCCCTGCCTCTTATCCTCTGCTTCCCTGAGGAGTTTGGGAAAACATGGGCCCAAGAGATAAACTTCGTCAACAAGGCCCAGAGAGAGGGAGCTGGAGGGACTGGGACTGGCCTCCTCCCTCCTGGGATGAGTCGCGTAAACAACCTGCTCCCTGGGCACCGGGGCTGCTGCACAGGGAAGGGGTATGAGAGGGCAAAAAGTCACTGTTCCCAAGAACGCTCTTCCTGAGGGCCACAGACCCCAGCTCTCATGCTCTGGCAATCAGCCCCTGCCTCTTCTGCTTCAGAACCTTTAGAGGCTGCCATTGGCTTCAAGATCATTCCCAAGTCTTCACTGTCCTGCTAGGCAGACAAGAGGTCTGGCCTGGCTGTGGTGACTCTGGTCCCCTCCCTCCTCCTCTGCCGCCCTCCCCAGCACATCAGGCCTGTCCCCACACCATCAAGTCCTTAGCAAACCCGGTTCACTCCTTCCCTGCCTCCTCAACTCCTTGTCACACAAGCCTCTCTGCATCTCTCTTTTCGATAAACGTCACGTGTGTTATTACCTGCTCTGGGCCGTCTCCAGGCTAGAATGCTTGCTCTGTGGAGGCAGGAGCTGCCCGCCACACAGAGTTTAGTAAATCACGTGTCTGAGCAAGTAGGCCTGTGACCGAAGGGCCCTGCACTCTTCTCCCCACTCCTCCCCAACCCTCCTTATCTTGTCCAGGCATCCCGAACTCGAGGTGTGAGGAGCCCAAACTTGCAAAGGCAAGATGATCATCACGCAGCCTGTACTCTGCACCTGTTAGTCCTGGGCTGGGGGCTGTACAACCAGTTATATGGAATCTGCCAAGCACCTTCCGGATGGGGTGTGGCAGTGTGGGTATAACTTATTCCTATTTTCCAGAGGCGTCTGAGTCCTGAAGTGAAACATAGGCTGGAAGTGGAGGATGCGGAACCCGAACTCAGGTCTCTCTGGTGCCCAAGAACCTGGAGTCCTCTGTGCCTCTGTGACTCACTGTTCCCAGGCAGCTCATCTCCAACCAGAGAGCAACGGTTTCTAACCCATGCCCTTAGTTCACACACAGCCCGGGCAGGGCAGCTCCTCTGTCAGATCAACAAAACACTAGGGCAGGAGAGAGCTCCTGCAGAAAGCACCCCTCCTCGGGGTCAGAAAGACGCCAGTGGAGGAGAAACACGCCCCAGGTCAGCCAACCATTAGTAGGGGACCACCACTAACTGTCAGCAAAATGCAGGTACAGAAGGCATCCCCTGCACCCCAAGTCAGCTACAAGCCAGTCAGAGAGATGCTTCCCTGCCTCCCCCTGTGTGTCCTGGATGTATGCAAACTCCTCCAAGGCAGTGCTCCTAGGGTGGAGCGGGGTGCCATGGGGCAGGCAATAGGGCTGGGCTGCTGCTGCCGACCAGGGCAGACAAGGCTGCAGCCTGGGAGTGGGACAGACCCGGGTGAGAGTTCTCACATGGCACTAATGAAATCAACCACCAACCTGCCCCCTCCTCCCCAGGGACCCTCCAGCCTCCAGCTGATGCAATGCCCAGGCTGGATAATTGTTTTCTTCCCTCCTTAAAGGGCCAGCTGCTATTGCAGCTGCAGGCATCACCCGACCCCAGACAGACCCCACAGAGCTTAGCCCCTGGTTGGGGACAGGGTGTGCCCAGAAAGGAGCAGCTCAGCCCTGAGCTCCGCACAGTAAAATCCAATTATGTCCAGAGACTAGAAGTGTCTGCGTGCTAGGAGGGAGGGAGAGAGTTCAGCCAGAGGTGGTGCCTGGCCCGCTGAGACCACATGCCTCCAGGGATGGGACCTTGTTCTCTGCTGGGTCTTCAGTCTCGGGCTCCTCCCCGCCTGTCCCGTCAGGTCCTTGGCACCGGTTTTGCTCAGGAGTTCAGCGGTTACCTACTCAGTTCCCCCGAGTGCCAGTCTCTGTGTGAAGCAGTTCAAATCCACTGTTTCATTTAATTCTCCCAGCAGACCTGGACGGTGGGTCTGTTTTACTGAAGGAGGCTCAGAGAGGAGAAGTGATTTCCTCAATAGCGCATAGCCGAAAAGTGGCAGAGTCTGGGTCTGAAGCCAAGTTCGCCTGACACTGGGCTTCATTCCCTGCAGAGGGTTGGGTTGGTTTTGAACCCCAGGACTGGAGGTCCCTAAGCCAGGCAGCAGGCTCAGAGGGCAGGGATGGGGTCTGCAGGCCCTGAACAGATCCTGCAGGGAACAGAGCTTGGGCTGTGCACAGGTTTCACTTCCCCACCCCTCACCTCCAGGAGAGAATGCCCATTAGGCTGCCCACATGCCCCCAGGGACAGCTGGAAGCTGCCTGATGACAGACTAATTGTGGGCTGGCTAGTTAACCCCTTGGTGACCAGGTCTGTCCCAGAAAGGCCCTCTCCCCACCACTTCAGGCCCCAAACTCAAGGACCTCAGACTTAAGAAGTCATCATGAGCAGAATATAGGACCAAAGGGAAAGCAGCCTTCCTCTCTCCATTCAGACCACACCCCTGGGGCTGGGATTGGACACTGATACCCATCCAGGCTCCCCAGCCAGTGAAGGGCCACATATGGACAGCTCCCAGGTGGGATAGCACCCAGCACCCCTGTTCTCTGGCCTTGGTATGGCATTGCCTACCCCATCCAGGACCAAGAAGCTATGGGTTTTCCCGGGTTTTCCAGGCCTGGGGTCCTGAGAAGAAACCCCTTCCTCATGGATGGGTTGTTCAGAGAAGGTGATGCGGGCCTGGGTCCAGGCAGCCTGGAGGCCAGCAGGTGAAAACATCCTCCTCTTGAATGAAAGTCCATCCAAGTTGCCCACAAAGGGTCTTGCCAAGCCTCCTTGAACCCTGGGTTCCCCACCATCAGTTGACCAACAGCCTTTCCTGGCTTCCCAGGAGCCCCCTCTCCCCATCCTAGGGCTGGAGTTGGCATCACCCCTTTCCTTTATATGGGGTGGGGGTGGGGGGTCTTCTGAGCACCACAATGATGTCTCATTGGAGGAAAGAGTGGCCAGCTCCTCAACCAGGGCACAGGCAGGAAAAAGAAAAGCAGGCTGCCTGCCAGCTCCCTTTCCAGGAGGGATTTTAAGCACTTTCCAAAAATGCCATGGGAGGCAATGCTGTTGAAGACTAGGGGCCCAGGTGCTCTGAGCATCAGCGAAGAACTCAAGACTCTGGGGCCCTCTACTCCATTTTCTGGGCTTCCTCAAACACCTCATGTTCCCTTCTCATACCTCAGCCCCCACCCGAGTCATCATACACCCTGTGATCCTCCCTGGGGCCCCGAAACCCCCGCCCCAGATCATGCACACTTGGATCCCTACGTGGCGTCTCACCATCCGAGACCCCTCCCCCGCCCCGTGGTCTCCCAGACCTCTGCAACCCCCTCCCCACATCTACTCCCAGGAAAGCAAGGCCTACCGACTTAACCGGAGATGGGGCCAGGGTCCAGACAAGCAGGGGTCTCAGCTGGCCCAGACGGCTCCGCAAGGCGGGGCAGGTGCTGCCCCGGGACCCCGCCCCGCGGACCCGGCGGTAGGCGCGGCCCGGTCCCAGGCGCGCGGTGGACTCGGAGGGGCAGGGGCGCGGGGCGGGGAGGGGCGGCGAGAGAGGCTCACGGGGCATCGCCCGCCCCCCAGGCCGGGCAGCTCCCAGGTGGGATAGCACCCAGCACCCTGTTCTCTGGCCTTGGTATGGCATTGCCTACCCCATCCAGGACCAAGAAGCTATGGGTTTTCCGGGTTTTCCAGGCCTGGGGTCCTGAGAAGAAACCCTCCATGGATGGGTTGTTCAGAGAAGGTGATGCGGGCCTGGGTCCAGGCAGCCTGGAGGCCAGCAGGTGAAAACATCCTCCTCTTGAATGAAAGTCCATCCAAGTTGCCCACAAAGGGTCTTGCCAAGCCTCCTTGAACCCTGGGTTCCCCACCATCAGTTGACCAACAGCCTTTCCTGGCTTCCCAGGAGCCCCCTCTCCCCATCCTAGGGCTGGAGTTGGCATCACCCCTTTCCTTTATATGGGGTGGGGGTGGGGGGTCTTCTGAGCACCACAATGATGTCTCATTGGAGGAAAGAGTGGCCAGCTCCTCAACCAGGGCACAGGCAGGAAAAAGAAAAGCAGGCTGCCTGCCAGCTCCCTTTCCAGGAGGGATTTTAAGCACTTTCCAAAAATGCCATGGGAGGCAATGCTGTTGAAGACTAGGGGCCCAGGTGCTCTGAGCATCAGCGAAGAACTCAAGACTCTGGGGCCCTCTACTCCATTTTCTGGGCTTCCTCAAACACCTCATGTTCCCTTCTCATACCTCAGCCCCCACCCGAGTCATCATACACCCTGTGATCCTCCCTGGGGCCCCGAAACCCCCGCCCCAGATCATGCACACTTGGATCCCTACGTGGCGTCTCACCATCCGAGACCCCTCCCCCGCCCCGTGGTCTCCCAGACCTCTGCAACCCCCTCCCCACATCTACTCCCAGGAAAGCAAGGCCTACCGACTTAACCGGAGATGGGGCCAGGGTCCAGACAAGCAGGGGTCTCAGCTGGCCCAGACGGCTCCGCAAGGCGGGGCAGGTGCTGCCCCGGGACCCCGCCCCGCGGACCCGGCGGTAGGCGCGGCCCGGTCCCAGGCGCGCGGTGGACTCGGAGGGGCAGGGGCGCGGGGCGGGGAGGGGCGGCGAGAGAGGCTCACGGGGGCATCGCCCGCCACCAGGCCGGGCAGCTCTGCTCCGCCCGCCTGCGCTGCCGGCTCCGCAGCCGCCACGGTTCTCAGCAGCCGCCGGGTGCAAAGCCCAAGCCCTGGCTGGCGGGAGGCAAAGAGGGAGGCGGGGCCTGATGGGGGCGGGGTCTCGGCCAGGCGGGTGGAGCCATTGGGAGGGGCGGGGCCGATGGGGCAGGGTCTACCGTGGTGGGCGGGGCCTAAGGGAATCTCGAGACTATCGGTTTGCCTGGTTCGGGGCAAGAAAAGCTAGTAAGAGCACACTTCAAGCCTCTCCACGTCTCCAGAATACTTACGGTTGCCCCCCTCCACCTCTACATCTTTCTGTTCTTTCTTATCTTCCTTCTGTCTAAGGGATCTCGCAGGACCTCACTGGCACCGCCATACCCGTGTCACACGGTGGACCAGATCCAGGAATGTCAGATGGTGAGAGAAGGCAGAAATGATCTACAAACTTCAGATCCAGTTTACAAATGGAAAACCTGAAGCTAGAGAGGAGAGAAGGAATGCCCAAGCGCCTGCTGTGAAGAAAAAGACTTTACCATGTCCTTTTCAGACAGAGGGTAAGAAAGTGGTGTCCTCCCCTCCACTCTCCTCTTTTTCCAGAGCAGTGGTTTTCAACTTGGGGTGATTCTGCTCCCTTTCAACTTCAGAGTGTCTGAAGACATCTTTAGTTTTCACAACTGATATCGCTACTGCATCTAGTAAGAAATGAAGGCTGCTGTTAGACTTCCATTAACACACCAGACACCCCAAATGTCACTAATGCCAAGGCTGAGAAGCCCTGCCCTAATGAAAGGACTTTTGCCATCCGCCTAAATGGAGCTTCCAAGTGGGTTCCCCGAGCACTGGGACTCAAGGAGGATGCTGTCTATGGTCTCTCCTAGAGTTGTGTCTGTCCCCATCTTTCTGTGGTAACCTTGCTCAGCTGGCCAACTCCACTTTGGGGCGCCAGTGTTCTAAAATTCACTGAAGGGGACACGATTATTACTATTTGCCTTCCTAACTGATCCCTAAAAGCAGGCAGAACAAGTAGTCTCCCTGCTGAGGGTATGGCAGTGTAACTGGGGAATGGAAAGGTGAGGGGGGGCAGGAGAATGACTGGGATTATTTAATAAAAATGACCCTTCTGGGACAACTATGGTGGAGGTGGGGAAAACAGAGTCTGTGAAGATGTGGAAGAGATGGGAGGCATTAAGACTGCTCTGCGCTCCTCCCATGTGCCCTACCACAAAGCTGTGCAAACCAGTGGCTCCCTTGGGAATCAAGGTCCCTTTGTACATCTGATGAAAACTTGGACATTCCCTCTGGAGAAATGTGCAGATATACACTTCTTGTATAATTTCAGGGAGTCCAAAACTCCATAATGGCTTCTAGAAGGATTGGGCAAGGGGTAGCAGTAGGGACAGAGGCTGATCCTTAAGTACACATAGAAGAATAAATGTGCAAGGACAAAAATAAATCTAGAAGGGCTTGCCTAGTGGTCCAGTGGTTAAGACTTTGCCTGCCAATGCAAAGGATGTGAGTTCAATCCCTGGTCAGGGAGCTCACAGTCAAAAAACAAAACATAAAACAGAAGCAATATTGTAACAAACTCAATGAAGACTTGGAAAAAATGAATAAATAAATCTAGAAAAACCCAGCCCTCCACATAGCATGGACTGTGAGGTCTTACTTCCTGGACTGGGGAGCAAACCCATGCCCAGCAGTAAAAGTGCCCAGTCTTAACCAGTGGACCGCTTTGAAATTCATGTACCTTACCTGATATTAAAACATATTCAAGAGGGCTTCCCTGGTGGTCCAGTGAGTAGAGTCCGCCTTACAGTGCAGGGGGCACTGGATCGGTCTCCGGCCTCAGAGGATCCCACGTGTCACGGAGCGGCTGGACCGGTGTGTCCAATTGCGAGCTGATTATCTGGAGTGCATGCACCTGGAGCCGGTGCTCTGCAACAAGAGAGGCCACTGCAGTGGGAGGACCACATGGGCCGAAGAGTAGAGATGGACGAAAATAAATAAAATATCAATAGGAAAGAGGCCAAAATTCTAAAAGAAAAAATAAATAAAGATATTCAAGGGCCTTCTCTAGTGGCAAAGAATCTGCCTACCTATGCAGAAAACACAGGTTCAATTCCTGGTCCAAGAAGATCCCACATGCTTTGGGGCAACTAGGCCCATGCACCGCAACTATTGAGCTGGTGCTCTAGAGCCTGGAAGCCATGACTGCTGAGCCCAAGAGTCGCAACTTCTGAAACTCACTCAGCCAGGAGACCATGTTCCAAAACAAGAGAAACCGCCGCAATGAGAAGCCCTTGGACCTCAACTAAAGAGTAGCCCCTGCTCGCCGCAAATAGAGATAAGCCCAACCAGCAACTAAGACCCAGCATAGTCAAAAATAAATAAAGAAAAACCATATTCTAAAGCCAATGTATTAAAGGCAGTATGGTATTGAAGCAGACCTAGAGGAATCAGTGAAACAAAATGGAGAATAGAAATGAACAAGCACACAGGTGAATTCCCTGTAGGATGAAGATAGCACTTCAGGTAAATGGGGGGCAATTCAGCATAGGCCTTTCAAAAAATGGGTGGAACATCAGGCAAGTTATTTGGGAAAATAGGAGAAAGCTGTGTCCTTACCCTGCATGGGAATGAATTCCAGGGGGAGCCCATATGTAAATAATAATGTCATAATATACCAGATGAGCAAATGTTTTCACAATCTGGGGGAACGAAAGGGCTTTCTAAGCATAATGAAACCTGGACACCAAAGGGGAAACATTGATAAATTTGATCAAAAATATATAAAACTTCTATAGGTAAGTGATCATACTAATGTCAGAAAGACGAAGGACAAATTGGAAGAGATATATTCTAGTTGCCCTCTATTTTTGCCCCTCTGGTCTACCAACCCCTCTCCCCAAACCGCGAAGGGCATGAGCAGAAGGGAGGGCCGTAGCTGTATGTGTCAAGGCAGAGTACATCGCAGAGGCCCCTCCCATGGCACCCTGGCCAGTGCCCACCTGTTCAGGGGCCGGGAAGCCCCGGAAATCCCAGCCTGGCCATCTGGATCCACAGCAGGTGTCAGCACAGAGGAGCCAGGGTCTTTGCCAAGGCTACTCACTACTTCCCTCATGTGGCCATACTGGGAAATGCAACCCGCCAGAGTTAAGGCAGGAATATTTCTCTTAATGTAAGAGTTAAATTTGTGAGGAAGCCAGCAATGTTCCAAGCCTTATGCTAAACACTTAACACAGAATATTTCCTTTTACCCTTAAGACAACTCTTCTAGGTGGGTCCACTGTATTATCATCTCCACTTGACAGATGAGGAAACAGGATTTGAAAGACGTGACTTGTCCAGTCTCTAAGTGGTGGCATTGGGATTCAAGGGCTGACTCCAAGCCCCACTTATAATGTAAGAAAGCCAGGTCCTTGGGGAAGTTAGTAAAACAACGTATATTTTTGAAATTAACCTTGACCCAGGCCTTATCCCTGGTGCTGGCAATTTAGAATTGAGAAAAACAGCCATTAGGAGAGCCAGGCATGAGAGAACAGATGCAAGCATAGGCAAACCTTCAGTCAAAAATGGAACAAGCACACAGGTGAATTCCCTGTAGGATGAAGATAGCACTTCAGGTAAATGGGGGGCAATTCAGCATAGGCCTTTCAAAAAATGGGTGGAACATCAGGCAAGTTATTTGGGAAAATAGGAGAAAGCTGTGTCCTTACCCTGCATGGGAATGAATTCCAGGGGGAGCCCATATGTAAATAATAATGTCATAATATACCAGATGAGCAAATGTTTTCACAATCTGGGGGAACGAAAGGGCTTTCTAAGCATAATGAAACCTGGACACCAAAGGGGAAACATTGATAAATTTGATCAAAAATATATAAAACTTCTATAGGTAAGTGATCATACTAATGTCAGAAAGACGAAGGACAAATTGGAAGAGATATATTCTAGTTGCCCTCTATTTTTCCCCCTCTGGTCTACCAACCCTCTCCCCAAACCGCGAAGGGCATGAGCAGAAGGGAGGGCCGTAGCTGTATGTGTCAAGGCAGAGTACATCGCAGAGGCCCCTCCCATGGCACCCTGGCCAGTGCCCACCTGTTCGGGGGCCCGGGGAAGCCCCGGAAATCCCAGCCTGGCCATCTGGATCCACAGCAGGTGTCAGCACAGAGGAGCCAGGGTCTTTGCCAAGGCTACTCACTACTTCCCTCATGTGGCCATACTGGGAAATGCAACCCGCCAGAGTTAAGGCAGGAATATTTCTCTTAATGTAAGAGTTAAATTTGTGAGGAAGCCAGCAATGTTCCAAGCCTTATGCTAAACACTTAACACAGAATATTTCCTTTTACCCTTAAGACAACTCTTCTAGGTGGGTCCACTGTATTATCATCTCCACTTGACAGATGAGGAAACAGGATTTGAAAGACGTGACTTGTCCAGTCTCTAAGTGGTGGCATTGGGATTCAAGGGCTGACTCCAAGCCCCACTTATAATGTAAGAAAGCCAGGTCCTTGGGGAAGTTAGTAAAACAACGTATATTTTTGAAATTAACCTTGACCCAGGCCTTATCCCTGGTGCTGGCAATTTAGAATTGAGAAAAACAGCCATTAGGAGAGCCAGGCAGAGAAACATTTCTGATCGAATGAGTCCTGGAAACAGCAAAGAACATGGTAATCCCAGGAAGTGATGGAGGGAGTGGGAAGCGATCCCAGAGAAGATTCCTTTTGAGGCTGAGTCTTGTGGAGTTTCAGGGAGGGGTGAAGGAATGGAACAGAACTTACAAGTCCCCTATTGAAAGAGGGGTTTGGGGGAGGAGCTGTTGGGATAGCTGGAGATGAGCTTGTAAAAGTACACAGGACTAAGTAGAGTTTGGGCATGGAGGAATTAAGGCACAAAGATACTGAGAACTTTTCCATGTTTCTGTTGATTTGGTCTAGGTGCCATCTGCTCTGCCATTCCAACCTGCCTTGTTCCTCCCAGATACTCCCTGCCTGGGGTCAAGATGCAGGTTGTCTAAGCCAGGCATCTGGGAGTCAATCTTGACTCCACCCTTGTCCTCACCTCTGTCCAGTTAATTGTCAGGGCCTGCCCAACCTACCCCTTACTGTTCGCCAGGTTCCCTGCCTACTCTCCATCCCTGTGGCCACTCCCCTCCTCCAGAGGGCCGCCTCACTCCTAATCACAGTGACTGGGTCTCTCCACTTCCACACTTCCACATAGTGCAATCCTTCTATAGAAAATCTGACCCCATTCCCCCTCCAATGGAAAACATGCAAATGGGTAAACAAGGTCCTACTGTACAGCATAAGGAACTATCTTTAATATCCTCTAATAAATAATGGAAAAATATGAAAAAGAATATGTATATGTACAACTGAGTCACTTTGCTGTATGCCAAAAATTAACACAATATTGTAAGTCAACAATACTTCAATAAAGTTTTTAAAAAGAAAACCTTTTCATTAATCAACAAATATTGAGCAAGAATTTGTTACATGTCAATTACTGAGAACACAACAATGGGGAAAACATAGAATTTAAAGACAATTGGAAGACATCAATTCAATGATCCCCCCCACCAAAATAGTATATAATTATAAACTGGGATATGTTTCAGAGGAGGCCCTGACCTAGTAAGGGAAGTCCTAGGATGTTCCCCAAGGTATCCATCCAAAGTTTGAATAGCAGTCAACCAGATCAAAGAGTCAAGGATGGGATAAGAGTTGATGCAAAACCCTGAAGGTACATCTCTGAGCCTCCGTTTTCTCATCGGTATAAGGGGATTAACTGAGCCACTGTATGTGAAGTCCTTAGAACAGGAGTTTTTTTTGTTTAAAAGGAATGGAACAGAACTTACAAGTCCCCTATTGAAAGAGGGGTTTGGGGGAGGAGCTGTTGGGATAGCTGGAGATGAGCTTGTAAAAGTACACAGGACTAAGTAGAGTTTGGGCATGGAGGAATTAAGGCACAAAGATACTGAGAACTTTTCCATGTTTCTGTTGATTTGGTCTAGGTGCCATCTGCTCTGCCATTCCAACCTGCCTTGTTCCTCCCAGATACTCCCTGCCTGGGGTCAAGATGCAGGTTGTCTAAGCCAGGCATCTGGGAGTCAATCTTGACTCCACCCTTGTCCTCACCTCTGTCCAGTTAATTGTCAGGGCCTGCCCAACCTACCCCTTACTGTTCGCCAGGTTCCCTGCCTACTCTCCATCCCTGTGGCCACTCCCCTCCTCCAGAGGGCCGCCTCACTCCTAATCACAGTGACTGGGTCTCCACTTCCACACTTCCACATAGTGCAATCCTTCTATAGAAAACCTGACCCCATTCCTCCAATGGAAAACATGCAAATGGGTAAACAAGGTCCTACTGTACAGCATAAGGAACTATCTTTAATATCCTCTAATAAATAATGGAAAAATATGAAAAAGAATATGTATATGTACAACTGAGTCACTTTGCTGTATGCCAAAAATTAACACAATATTGTAAGTCAACAATACTTCAATAAAGTTTTTAAAAAGAAAACCTTTTCATTAATCAACAAATATTGAGCAAGAATTTGTTACATGTCAATTACTGAGAACACAACAATGGGGAAAACATAGAATTTAAAGACAATTGGAAGACATCAATTCAATGATCCCCCCCACCAAAATAGTATATAATTATAAACTGGGATATGTTTCAGAGGAGGCCCTGACCTAGTAAGGGAAGTCCTAGGATGTTCCCCAAGGTATCCATCCAAAGTTTGAATAGCAGTCAACCAGATCAAAGAGTCAAGGATGGGATAAGAGTTGATGCAAAACCCTGAAGGTACATCTCTGAGCCTCCGTTTTCTCATCGGTATAAGGGGATTAACTGAGCCACTGTATGTGAAGTCCTTAGAACAGGACTGGGATATAATAAATTTTCCATTAAGTGTTAACTATATAACAGTAATAGTAATAGTCATTATTTTAAGTGGAGAGCCAGCAAAGGAGTTACATGAGACCAGCGCTTCTTAAAAGTCATTCTGGCTGTAGGAAGCATAGGTTGGAACAAGGAAAGAACAGATTTGGCTGGGGGAGGTAGTTAGGGAGGAGACTTTTACAGGGGCCCATTGAGAGCTATGGGACATTTGAACTAAGGAGGCAGAGGGGACTTGGAGAGGTTCTGTGATTTAGGTGGTGGAAACTACTAACCTTGATGTCTGGTTGGTGGTGGGAAACTGTAAGAGGTGGCAAGGGACCTCCCCAAATTATGATCCTGGCAGCAGGGGGTGGGGGTGATGTTCTTTACAAGGTCAGGGAAACCTAGAGGGGGACTAGGGGCGGTAGATGCTGAGTCTGGTTCTGGACATGTTCAGATTCAACATCCCAGATGAGGAACTGCAGAAGCGCCTGAGTAGGTCTGGAGTTCAGAGGAGAAATTGTGGCTGGAGACATAAGATTGAAATTGTTGGCAAATACATGAAAATTGTACCACAGTCAACTCATCTGGAAAGGTGGGAGAAACGAGATAACAAGATGGTTTTTAAGGTTTCTCCAGCTTCCAACACATGTAGGATTTCAAGTGTTGAGGCTGGTAGTACTCCAGAGACAAAGAGAAAAAAAAAAAGATCCATGTAGCCTGAACTTGGCAGAGGCCCCTGGGAAGCTGTTTGTTATTCTTTCATCTGATTTTTTTCTGAGCAGCTATTAATCAACAAATATTGAGCAAGAATTTGTTACATGTCAATTACTGAGAACACAACAATGGGGAAAACATAGAATTTAAAGACAATTGGAAGACATCAATTCAATGATCCCCCCCACCAAAATAGTATATAATTATAAACTGGGATATGTTTCAGAGGAGGCCCTGACCTAGTAAGGGAAGTCCTAGGATGTTCCCCAAGGTATCCATCCAAAGTTTGAATAGCAGTCAACCAGATCAAAGAGTCAAGGATGGGATAAGAGTTGATGCAAAACCCTGAAGGTACATCTCTGAGCCTCCGTTTTCTCATCGGTATAAGGGGATTAACTGAGCCACTGTATGTGAAGTCCTTAGAACAGGACTGGGATATAATAAATTTTCCATTAAGTGTTAACTATATAACAGTAATAGTAATAGTCATTATTTTAAGTGGAGAGCCAGCAAAGGAGTTACATGAGACCAGCGCTTCTTAAAAGTCATTCTGGCTGTAGGAAGCATAGGTTGGAACAAGGAAAGAACAGATTTGGCTGGGGGAGGTAGTTAGGGAGGAGACTTTTACAGGGGCCCATTGAGAGCTATGGGACATTTGAACTAAGGAGGCAGAGGGGACTTGGAGAGGTTCTGTGATTTAGGTGGTGGAAACTACTAACCTTGATGTCTGGTTGGTGGTGGGAAACTGTAAGAGGTGGCAAGGGACCTCCCCAAATTATGATCCTGGCAGCAGGGGGTGGGGGTGATGTTCTTTACAAGGTCAGGGAAACCTAGAGGGGGACTAGGGGCGGTAGATGCTGAGTCTGGTTCTGGACATGTTCAGATTCAACATCCCAGATGAGGAACTGCAGAAGCGCCTGAGTAGGTCTGGAGTTCAGAGGAGAAATTGTGGCTGGAGACATAAGATTGAAATTGTTGGCAAATACATGAAAATTGTACCACAGTCAACTCATCTGGAAAGGTGGGAGAAACGAGATAACAAGATGGTTTTTAAGGTTTCTCCAGCTTCCAACACATGTAGGATTTCAAGTGTTGAGGCTGGTAGTACTCCAGAGACAAAGAGAAAAAAAAAAAGATCCATGTAGCCTGAACTTGGCAGAGGCCCCTGGGAAGCTGTTTGTTATTCTTTCATCTGACTTTCTGTTTCTGAGCAGCTACAACAAGCCACATGCTCTACAGGAGATGGAAGGGTTGGAAGACTCAATCCCTATCCTCAGGGAATTCACACAGCCTAGTGTGGAAACAGGCAGGCAAAGGGCAATTCCAAAATAGGAACCCAAGGGCTCTCAGGCCAGCCTGGGAGACCAAGGGATGCTTCCTGGAGGAAGAGATGTCCAAGACAAGAGTGGAAGGTGAACAGAAGAAAGGTGTGTGAGGAATCCCGGTAGAGAGGATTGTTCGTGTGTAATTATTTTAAAGATTCTCATTCCTCTTGGATTCTCCATTTTGAACTCTACACATGGGCCCTGAGAGTCCCTTTCAAATGCTGAAAACTAGACATTACTACTGCGTCTCTTAGTCTATGCTGAATTTGCCTTCTTCTGGATCCTTTTCTTCAAAGCTCTTCTTGCTAAAACTCCACCCTCCCTGCCAGGTCTTGGAAGAAGGTGCGGCAAGAGAGGTGCCCAGGCCGCAAATTTAGGGAGGCACTCTCAGAAGTGTGCAACGTGCTTCCAGTCCTGCACCCTGATCACACCGGTGCTGTTCACATATGTGGCTCCTTCTGTTTGCAGTGACCCTCCTTCAACTCCCATCCCGCTCCAAGACTCAGCTCCCATATCGACTCCTCCTGGACGTCTGCTGCTCTCCAAGTCGTTCCCCCACCTCCCCTCTAAGGTAAGGTGGCCTCTGTGCTCACACAGCATGGTGAAGGCTGCACTGCACAGTGGTTGTCAGAGGAGGCTTTGGCATCAGAGCCCTGCTGTGCTGTTCAGTATCTGCAGACTGCTCTCTGAGCCTGTTCTCATGTGTGTCAAATGTGGCACCAACTTCACAGGAGAGCTATAAAGATTAAATGAGAAAAATGTTGGTAAAGTGATCAGCAGAGATTGGTACAGGGTATTTGGTAAGGGGTAGCTATTATGACTTTGTTTGTATTTCTTCTAGAGCACTCCTACGCTTACAGATGTAATCTAATTATTTTTCTGTCTCTGTCTTCACTATATCCAAAGGTCCTCGAGGCAGGGAGGAGGAGTAGGAAGAGGAGAGACAGGAGGAGGAAGAAGACCTTCATGGATGACATTTAGCAGGCGTGAAAACTTGTCCATAACATAACTCAAGGAAAGAAATGACACACCCTCTGGGAAAAGTTGTGGGCAGGAAATCTGGAGCCTTGAGCTTGAGTCCAATGGTCCAAGGGATGACACAGTGCCTATTCGACTCAAGTCCATTTTGAAGAAAGGCTGCCCAGCCCACAAACCCTGTTGGGGCTGTGGTTTAGGCCATTTAGCCCCTCCAGTCTCTAGATGAAGCACATGGGGGCCAGCACTGAGCCAAGGGCTACCATCTCATATGTTAGCTGGTGACCTTTAACTAATGGCCCAACAGGGCCATCTAAGACAGGCCAGTTAGGAGCTCCCTTGAACCAAGGAACAGAAAGAAATGGTCAGGTGGCAGAGGGAGGTGAGGTGGGGAGGTCAGGTGCCAGCGAAGCCCTTTGAGTGGAGATACTGAGCAGGACCCAGCAGAGAGCAGTAGCCTGGCTGGAGGGTGGGGAGGAGGGAGGAAGAGAGAAAGCGAGGAACAGTGCTGTGCAGAGACCAGGAGGCTGTGAGTAGTGAGTCCTAGAATGGCTTCTGGCAGTTGCCTGCCGGTCTTCCTTCACATGTGAGCCAGAGGGGTCGGTTTCTGTTCCTGGCCACCTGACGAATCTGACTCTACTTGTTATTCTGGCAAGTCTCTGCTCCTCACTGGACCTCGGTTGGACTAGACCATCCCTGAGATCTTCCCCACATGGATGTTCCCTTAGAACTTGACATGGACTGGTTTTTAGGTGGTGGGCCACTGAGTTCAGTGTTGGTTACAGCATATGCATGACATCCTAGGTTCCCAGAGAGCTCGGTGACCAGTTAAGGAGCCTGCAGGAGGAACCAAGCACATATTCGGCTTTGAACCTGAATGTCCCCCTTATGTTGCATTCTTTGTTTAATCACAGAGGAAGTGAGGAGCCAGGCCGGGTATTTCTCCAGTGTCTTTTGGCTGCTGAAGGCCCTACCTGTCCCTGGAACGCTTTCCTGGACCCGTGTCCGCATTTCAGAGGAGTCTAGAGCCAGGTCTGTTCCAAAGAAAGTGCCAGTCCAAGAAGAATTTGAACAAAGGGAAAGTTTCCTTTTTTGGTGTTAAGATTTCCTGCCTTCCAGCTGTTTGGCTCTCAGCCTGTGCCCTGCCTTCATCCCTCTACGCTAAAGACTATGTTGATAATAACACTTTCTTGCCTTTTTATGGGGCTTTGTACTTTTCAGGGCCTTTTCATGCTTCTTATCTTATTTGATACGGAAACCCAGGGAGGATGGGCGAGAAGGAGGGATACAAGGTAACACCTATCATTTCTCCCATGCCATCCAACACTTAAAACAATCTATTTTAAAAGAATTTAGAAAAAGTATCCCTTTGCTCTATTAGCTTTTTTGTTTTTTGCCACGCCACTGGTTTATGGGACCAGGGATTGAACCTATGATCCCTGCAGTGGAAGCTCAAAGTCTTAACCACTGGACTGCCCTCTCTGCTCTTTTTCAAACAGATGGCAATGTTGAGGTTGAACTTGATTAAGTGATTTGCCCAAGATCACAGAGCAAGTTAGTGGCTGATTGGGTCTAGGAGGTTTCCAGTCATGGATCATACTTGAGAGGGACTTGCCTAACACCAGCTTGCAAGACGCTACTGGCCGTGGCAAGATGCCTCTAAGAGAAGTGGTGTTTGGGCATGGCTGCTCCTTGGAGGCCTCCAGGAGTCATCCACAATCTTACTTCTTCAGGTCCTTAAGAGACTTGACTACCCCTCAGTGCCCTGGATAGCAACAGAAACCCACAGAAGCAAGCCTGGTTAGACATAAAGATTCAGTAATAGTTCCTCTGGCATCAGTCCACGAGATGTTTGGATTGCAAGACCATCCCTGAGATCTTCCCCACATGGATGTTCCCTTAGAACTGACTATGGTTTTTAGGTGGTGGGCCACTGAGTTCAGTGTTGGTTACAGCATATGCATGACATCCTAGGTTCCCAGAGAGCTCGGTGACCAGTTAAGGAGCCTGCAGGAGGAACCAAGCACATATTCGGCTTTGAACCTGAATGTCCCCCTTATGTTGCATTCTTTGTTTAATCACAGAGGAAGTGAGGAGCCAGGCCGGGTATTTCTCCAGTGTCTTTTGGCTGCTGAAGGCCCTACCTGTCCCTGGAACGCTTTCCTGGACCCGTGTCCGCATTTCAGAGGAGTCTAGAGCCAGGTCTGTTCCAAAGAAAGTGCCAGTCCAAGAAGAATTTGAACAAAGGGAAAGTTTCCTTTTTTGGTGTTAAGATTTCCTGCCTTCCAGCTGTTTGGCTCTCAGCCTGTGCCCTGCCTTCATCCCTCTACGCTAAAGACTATGTTGATAATAACACTTTCTTGCCTTTTTATGGGGCTTTGTACTTTTCAGGGCCTTTTCATGCTTCTTATCTTATTTGATACGGAAACCCAGGGAGGATGGGCGAGAAGGAGGGATACAAGGTAACACCTATCATTTCTCCCATGCCATCCAACACTTAAAACAATCTATTTTAAAAGAATTTAGAAAAGTATCCCTTTGCTCTATTAGCTTTTTTGTTTTTTGCCACGCCACTGGTTTATGGGACCAGGGATTGAACCTATGATCCCTGCAGTGGAAGCTCAAAGTCTTAACCACTGGACTGCCCTCTCTGCTCTTTTTCAAACAGATGGCAATGTTGAGGTTGAACTTGATTAAGTGATTTGCCCAAGATCACAGAGCAAGTTAGTGGCTGATTGGGTCTAGGAGGTTTCCAGTCATGGATCATACTTGAGAGGGACTTGCCTAACACCAGCTTGCAAGACGCTACTGGCCGTGGCAAGATGCCTCTAAGAGAAGTGGTGTTTGGGCATGGCTGCTCCTTGGAGGCCTCCAGGAGTCATCCACAATCTTACTTCTTCAGGTCCTTAAGAGACTTGACTACCCCTCAGTGCCCTGGATAGCAACAGAAACCCACAGAAGCAAGCCAGGTTAGACATAAAGATTCAGTAATAGTTCCTCTGGCATCAGTCAGGATAAATATCACTGGAAGAGTTGTTTGGATTGCAGAGCACTTGAGGGAAGGTAAGACAGGAAACGCTGAGAACCACGAGTCTATCCCTCCATCAGTCTCTCTGACAGAGGATGCAGAAGTTAGTCCCTTTCCCATTTCCCTCCCTAAACTCTCCTCGGCAGCCAGGGTGCCCTTTCCCGGCCTGATCCATGTTGCACCTCCTGCCGACTGTATTTGTTGCTGTATTCCCATCTCATCATTCCAGAGCTGCTCCCTTCCAGCCACAGGGTGGAGTCAAGTTATCTTGGGAGGCACGCAATTAAGTTTCCCACCACACATTTCTAATAGGGAAAAATGAGAAAGTCAAAGGAGTGGGGGACTTTCTCTGTGCTCTCTCCAGCGTCTCCCTTGCTCCTTTCCCAAAGCCCCAGCAGGGAGCAAAATGCATTGCTCTGTGGCATCACCCAGCTCAACACCTGCAAACAGCACACCTCGGAAATTAATCATGGCAGTCAGCTTAATGGCCAGGCAATACCGTGTTAGCCTGGGTGAAGACAAGAAGACAGAAATTTCGAACGAATGGATCCAAAAGCTCTGGTACATACATACAATGGAATACTACACAGCTGTAAAGAGAAATGCAGAAGAATCAGCACTAATGAGGTGGCTGGATTTAGAACGTATCATCAAAAGTGAAGTCAGTCAGAAAGAGAAGGACAAATACAGTATATTAACACATATATATGGAATCTAGTAGGATGGTGATGATGGCACACGCAGTGAAGCAACAGAAAGACAGACATGGACAGTGGACATATGGTCATTGTGGGGAAGGAACAGAAGGTGGGAGGTGTAAGGAAGTAGCATGAAGGCCTGTACTATCATAAGTGAAGAAAATAGCTCTAGTCATTGCTCTGTGAGTAAAGGGGATCCTTCAGGGGTGCTATGTGATGGTCGGGAGGGGTGGGAAGGGGGTGATATACATATGACTAATCTGGGAACATGCATATCTGTAAACAACAAAACTCTGTAAAAATTAAAAGCAAAGGTTTTTTTTAAAAAAAAAAGACAGAAATTTGTGCTTGGAATTTCAAACAGAGGTGAATTATTTCAGATAACTGGTTGATTTGAGGGAGCAAGAGGATAAGGTGTAGAAGAGTAGCAGTCAGGAGCTGCAGGAAACTTTACCATCCCTCGACTGGGAGGATCAGGTGGAAGGGTGTTGTTAGATCCAGAAGTGCTACTGATGCTACTGGAATATTGCTTTTGAGATGCGGCTGCTGGTGGAACTGCCAGAGGTCACTGGAGCCTAGAGCTACCCCTCCAGGACCACTGACACTTTTGAAAACACTGCAGGTCTTAGAGGCTGCTGCCAGAGTCTCCAGCGGATGCAGAGAGAAAATGGCTTTGCCTCTCCTCCAGCCATCTCATCTCCAGCCATACAATTTCCCACCTGTACTTCCCATTGACTGAATCTGACAGGAAGTCAGCTAGCAAGGGGAGTCTGGGAAATGTAGTTTTCAGGGCCCTTCGGGGCCTGGTACTCAGAGGACAAAGCAGAGCATGGAAAGGCTAGAGTGGAGCTCAGAGCAAACAAGCAAAAATGCTATTGAAACTTACAACTAATTTTGGCACCTAAAGGGCCACAGGTATTGGACATCAGTTGATTGCTTCATTTCTCTGTTTCCCCCTTTCCAAAAGCCCCTGATTTCCTTTGCAGGATCCGTGGGTTTCCAGGAAGCTAACTCCATCAGGGAAGAGGAAGGCTGAACCGGTCAATTACATGGGCCAGAATGACTGGTTCAGGGTGGTCATATGAACTCAGCCTGTCCAATCAGAGTGAACCTCAGGATTGTCTTCTTAGGAGAAAAGAGTATCCCCGAAGTCCAGGAGACTAATGTTTAAGCATATATGGAACCCACATGTTTAGGAAGTGCTGGCATACTTGATCGGGTTCATACACCTTAGGGTACCAACTACCATCACAAAGAGGACCAATTTACATGCATCATGGAAAACTCTGGAAGAGAAAGAAAGTTCGAGGAATCAGCCACTCTTCTCATGGTCTCATCCTGGAACAGTGGCTTTAAAATATGTTTTATTATGCCCTCAATAAGAAACAAATTTTGTAGTACATATGTATTAATAGCTGGATATATAATTGAAACAGATGTTTCACTGTAGTTTCATAGTATTTACCCTTGTTATGTGCAATTAATTCAAGTTTTCAATTCTGTGCTACTCCATTTTTTAAAATAAAGCTGGTTGTAAATGTCTAAGTGATGTCACAGTCTACTAATGAGCTAGGATCTGCAATTTGAAAACCATTGCCATAGGTCATGCCATCGTCAATTGCCGCAAAATTTGAGTTTTCATTTTAAGCATTCTTACCTTGACTAACTTTCTTGCTTCTGTAGCCATCTCTTTCTTTGAAGAAAAGTCACAGTGCCCTAGCTCAGAGACGAAGCTCTATCCAATCTGAGGGCCAAGATTCCAAAAAGCTTGCCTCTGCAGATCTTTTCTCTCTTTTTCACTGTCAATCTCAGCCTGTCTACTAGAATACTTAGTTTACAACATTGTTCTAGAGGGCTTCTGCTTAGAACTAAAACAAACCAACAAATGAAAAGCTCCTCTTGACCGCATTTCAACTTCTACTTCCTGAGGCAAAGCAGAGTATATATGGTTGAATGGGATAGAAAACAGAAGAGTGGCCTAGAGGGGAACTCAGTAGAAAGGGGTTAGGACTTTGCCAGAAAGGCAAGTAATGGGCCTTTCAGGGATAGAGACATCATGATTTGTGTAAGGGCATAGAAATGAGAAGTGAATTTCCCAGAACTGCCTTCCTTCATTTCCTCTTTTGACACTTCTGTTTCCTGCCTCCCACATCTTTGCTGTTGGAACCTGGATGCTGGAATCAGGGAAGCTCCTGTTCAACTAACTCCAGCCCTGCTGTTTCTGTGCTGGCTAACGTTGAATAAATACATCGCTTTTTAAGTTTCCTCATCTGTATAATCAGTCTAATAAGATCTTATTGAGTGGGCTAAGGATTAAAAAGACCAACATAGGTCAGCTCCTATTATCATCAAGGCTTTCCCCGATAATTATGCAAAACTCCACTCTCCCACTAATAATCATTACCCTCATGACTTATTGAGCAATCCCTCTGTGCCTAGCAATATGCTAGGGGCCATACAAACAGGGTTTCCAAGCCAAGAAGGATTTCCTGGCACCTTCTCACTGTCGAGTTTTCTCCTTCTGATAATTTCATTAACATTTTAGAGTGCACCAGGAGTGGCACTGCCTTACTTGTGTTCATTCATTCTACAGAGTTTTTTTCTAAGTGATGTCACAGTCTACTAATGAGCTAGGATCTGCAATTTGAAAACCATTGCCATAGGTCATGCCATCGTCAATTGCCGCAAAATTTGAGTTTTCATTTTAAGCATTCTTACCTTGACTAACTTTCTTGCTTCTGTAGCCATCTCTTTCTTTGAAGAAAAGTCACAGTGCCCTAGCTCAGAGAAAGCTCTATCCAATCTGAGGGCCAAGATTCCAAAAAGCTTGCCTCTGCAGATCTTTTCTCTCTTTTTCACTGTCAATCTCAGCCTGTCTACTAGAATACTTAGTTTACAACATTGTTCTAGAGGGCTTCTGCTTAGAACTAAAACAAACCAACAAATGAAAAGCTCCTCTTGACCGCATTTCAACTTCTACTTCCTGAGGCAAAGCAGAGTATATATGGTTGAATGGGATAGAAAACAGAAGAGTGGCCTAGAGGGGAACTCAGTAGAAAGGGGTTAGGACTTTGCCAGAAAGGCAAGTAATGGGCCTTTCAGGGATAGAGACATCATGATTTGTGTAAGGGCATAGAAATGAGAAGTGAATTTCCCAGAACTGCCTTCCTTCATTTCCTCTTTTGACACTTCTGTTTCCTGCCTCCCACATCTTTGCTGTTGGAACCTGGATGCTGGAATCAGGGAAGCTCCTGTTCAACTAACTCCAGCCCTGCTGTTTCTGTGCTGGCTAACGTTGAATAAATACATCGCTTTTTAAGTTTCCTCATCTGTATAATCAGTCTAATAAGATCTTATTGAGTGGGCTAAGGATTAAAAAGACCAACATAGGTCAGCTCCTATTATCATCAAGGCTTTCCCCGATAATTATGCAAAACTCCACTCTCCCACTAATAATCATTACCCTCATGACTTATTGAGCAATCCCTCTGTGCCTAGCAATATGCTAGGGGCCATACAAACAGGGTTTCCAAGCCAAGAAGGATTTCCTGGCACCTTCTCACTGTCGAGTTTTCTCCTTCTGATAATTTCATTAACATTTTTAGAGTGCACCAGGGAGTGGCACTGCCTTACTTGTGTTCATTCATTCTACAGATGTTAATTAAAAATCTATTATACTGTCTGGAACTTACCAGATGATGGGGATACCAAGATGAACAAGGCCATGAACCCTGAAGGGCTCACAATGTAGTCATACAGTAAGTGCTATATCATGGGGATGTTTTATGGGGTGTTCTTTCCTTCTAGCTTCCTTAGTCCAGGCAACCCCATCTTTGATTCTAGACCCTCTGGCTGACTGCTTCTGGTTGTGTTTTTCTGACTTGACCTGGGAGCCCTACCTTCAGGACATGCCTTTGAGTTCTCAGCTCCCCACAAGGTTATCAGGATTAAGGTTAAATGTTTGTGTTCCCCGTCTTTGCCTGGATCCCCTTCCAGAGGAAATACACTTAACAAATGTCCAGAAGACAGGACAATGAATGGCTAATCTGGCTCTAATTCCATCACACTTTGAAAACTTCTTTGACTTAATTCACTCCATCTCCTAACTGCTAAACCCAACTGACTTTCTGTCCCTTTGCAGATCTTTTGTCCCCTTCTCTTTGGGATCATGCATTGTTTACTATCCTTTGTATCTTTCACCTCTACAGCTCAGAGGGGTTAAGTAATCTGCTCAATTTATAAGAAGTAGAGTCGAGACTTGAACCTAGATTGGACAGACTCCAAAGCACATGCAACAGCCAATACTTCATGCTATCTTCCCAAATAGATGGCAGCATGGTCTGACCTATCCAATATGTAGTCATGAATTACATAGTTTTTCAAATTTAAAATAAAATGAAGCAAAAATTCAGTTGCTCAGATGGCAGCATGGTCTGGTCAATAATCAGTCTAATAAGATCTTATTGAGTGGGCTAAGGATTAAAAAGACCAACATAGGTCAGCTCCTATTATCATCAAGGCTTTCCCCGATAATTATGCAAAACTCCACTCTCCCACTAATAATCATTACCCTCATGACTTATTGAGCAATCCCTCTGTGCCTAGCAATATGCTAGGGGCCATACAAACAGGGTTTCCAAGCCAAGAAGGATTTCCTGGCACCTTCTCACTGTCGAGTTTTCTCCTTCTGATAATTTCATTAACATTTTTAGAGTGCACCAGGGAGTGGCACTGCCTTACTTGTGTTCATTCATTCTACAGATGTTAATTAAAAATCTATTATACTGTCTGGAACTTACCAGATGATGGGGATACCAAGATGAACAAGGCCATGAACCCTGAAGGGCTCACAATGTAGTCATACAGTAAGTGCTATATCATGGGGATGTTTTATGGGGTGTTCTTTCCTTCTAGCTTCCTTAGTCCAGGCAACCCCATCTTTGATTCTAGACCCTCTGGCTGACTGCTTCTGGTTGTGTTTTTCTGACTTGACCTGGGAGCCCTACCTTCAGGACATGCCTTTGAGTTCTCAGCTCCCCACAAGGTTATCAGGATTAAGGTTAAATGTTTGTGTTCCCCGTCTTTGCCTGGATCCCCTTCCAGAGGAAATACACTTAACAAATGTCCAGAAGACAGGACAATGAATGGCTAATCTGGCTCTAATTCCATCACACTTTGAAAACTTCTTTGACTTAATTCACTCCATCTCCTAACTGCTAAACCCAACTGACTTTCTGTCCCTTTGCAGATCTTTTGTCCCCTTCTCTTTGGGATCATGCATTGTTTACTATCCTTTGTATCTTTCACCTCTACAGCTCAGAGGGGTTAAGTAATCTGCTCAATTTATAAGAAGTAGAGTCGAGACTTGAACCTAGATTGGACAGACTCCAAAGCACATGCAACAGCCAATACTTCATGCTATCTTCCCAAATAGATGGCAGCATGGTCTGACCTATCCAATATGTAGTCATGAATTACATAGTTTTTCAAATTTAAAATAAAATGAAGCAAAAAATTCAGTTGCTCAGTTGCATTAGCTGTCTTCAAGTGTCAAATTTTCATGTGAGGCTGGTGGTTACTATATTGAACAGCACAGATACAAAACATCTCCATCACTGAAGAAAGTTCTACTGGATAGTGGTGTTTTAGATAAAGTGTAGGACAGCATTGGGTTAGATGGTGTTCTGTCCTCAGATCCCTTCTCTTTCCACTTTCCCCTCTGATTATTCTCAGGCAGTGGGCAGCCCTTGTTTGGTCTGCCCAACTCTACTCCCACTTTTTCACCCCTACTTGCTATCACACCACAATTCAAAGTGTTACAGTGGCTACAGCCAGGTGTACACATGACTCTGTGCCCCACAATGATGTTGATTGGTCCAGGGGCAGACATTTGGCTAAAGCTAGTCCAAGTAACAACTCTTTCTCCAAGGAACTTGAAATTGAGCCTAAAATCTAGTCACTTGACTGATCTCTTAAGTGGAAGTGACCTGGGATCCAAGGGTGACCACATTTTCTTTGATTTGGATTGGTAAAACTGGTCTTCGGGGAGATAAAGAAATAACAAAAGTTATATATTCTGGGGAGAGTTGACTCTTGGAACTTAAAGGATGTCAGGGCTGTCCCTCTCTTTCTCTCAGCTTTGCCTTCCTCTGTGATGCCTTCATGCTCAGGCAGGCTCTCTCCGTAAAGCAGAAGTGATAGCCACCCACAGATCTTTATGACTCAAGACCTACAGAAGAAAAGTCTTGTCTCTCTATATGCCACATCTTTAAGAAGGCTTTGCTCAGCTGAGTTTGTGTCATGTGCTTAGCTGTTCAGAAACCATAATCTGTCTTAACAAAGGTGCCTAGAAAACAAAACCTGAAGAAGGGATTAAGTGCTAAATCTTTATACAGGATGCAGTGAGGATGAGGGGATAGGGAAGCAGGAAAAGATGGCAAGCAGTGCAAGGAAATGTTTGTTTCTACTTCTTTACAATGAATTGTGAAGAGACACATCTAGTATCTGGGCAGGTCTACCCATTTGGATGTGCAGAATGCTTTCATTTGGGTGGTATAGAGAAACTTACCTTCAAACAGCCCATCAGAGGAAGGAAGGGAGAATGGATGTTTCCCCATTAATCATAGTTGGCCCTATGGGCAGTTAACTCTCCTGTACTTCACTGACTTCTTCAGCAGCTGCTTAGGAAGCTAGATTTCATACTCTGTGAGGCCATGTGTCCTCAGGGTCTGGAAACTGCCAGAGAACCCAAAGTATCCGTGCTTGTGACTAATTGGCTTCAGACTCTGAGGCCTCACTCAGAGTTGGTCAGCCATGTCTGTGCTTGAGGTGGACCAAGCGGATAATAATGGTCTTGGAGCCAAATGGAACAGAGAGACTCTGAAGAGACACTGGGCCAGGGTGTGGGGATCATAATGATTGATCAGACTGGGTTGCAGACTTACCCTTATGGCTGATGAAATATAGAGGAGATGCTGTAATCTCATCCTCTCTCTGCTCACGTCAGTTCCGATCCTCAGAAAACAGACACCAAGATGTGTTAAATGCAAGAAATTTTATGGAAAACACCTGTGAGAAACAATGGTGGGCAGGACTGGAGAGAGTCTGAGAGAGAACCAGCCAACAGTGAAACAGGTCTGAACCTAAGTGAAGAAGGCAGGAGTTCTTGGTGGAAAAATCTTAGATTGCAGTGCAGCTCCAGGGAAAGATTGTGAAGTCACCGAGGAGTCCTTGAGCCAAAGTTGCCCATCGGAAGAGTGTCACTTATCCAAACAGACGACTGTTCAGAAATCCCTGTTGTGCTCAGTCAGTGGCCTGGAGTAGCTTCTGGAAATGAGGCCTGGGGTGAAGGGTGGTGAGCCAGGGCTACTCTTGGTTGCAGTGCTCAGGCTTCTCATTGCAATGGCTTCTCTCTTGTAGCCGAGTAAGGCTCTAGGTGCATAGGCTTCAGTAGTTGCAGTTCACAGGCTTAGCTGCTCTGTGGCATATGGAATCTTCCTGAATTGGGGATCGAGCTTGAGTTCCCTACAGTGGCAGGCAGGGACTCCTGCCGAGGTTTAGGCACCACCAGAGGTCTCAGGTGATTACAGTTTGAGATCTAGTATCTGGGCAGGTCTACCCTTTGTGTCAGAATGCTTTCATTTGGGTGGTATAGAGAAACTTACCTTCAAACAGCCCATCAGAGGAAGGAAGGGAGAATGGATGTTTCCCCATTAATCATAGTTGGCCCTATGGGCAGTTAACTCTCCTGTACTTCACTGACTTCTTCAGCAGCTGCTTAGGAAGCTAGATTTCATACTCTGTGAGGCCATGTGTCCTCAGGGTCTGGAAACTGCCAGAGAACCCAAAGTATCCGTGCTTGTGACTAATTGGCTTCAGACTCTGAGGCCTCACTCAGAGTTGGTCAGCCATGTCTGTGCTTGAGGTGGACCAAGCGGATAATAATGGTCTTGGAGCCAAATGGAACAGAGAGACTCTGAAGAGACACTGGGCCAGGGTGTGGGGATCATAATGATTGATCAGACTGGGTTGCAGACTTACCCTTATGGCTGATGAAATATAGAGGAGATGCTGTAATCTCATCCTCTCTCTGCTCACGTCAGTTCCGATCCTCAGAAAACAGACACCAAGATGTGTTAAATGCAAGAAATTTTATGGAAAACACCTGTGAGAAACAATGGTGGGCAGGACTGGAGAGAGTCTGAGAGAGAACCAGCCAACAGTGAAACAGGTCTGAACCTAAGTGAAGAAGGCAGGAGTTCTTGGTGGAAAAATCTTAGATTGCAGTGCAGCTCCAGGGAAAGATTGTGAAGTCACCGAGGAGTCCTTGAGCCAAAGTTGCCCATCGGAAGAGTGTCACTTATCCAAACAGACGACTGTTCAGAAATCCCTGTTGTGCTCAGTCAGTGGCCTGGAGTAGCTTCTGGAAATGAGGCCTGGGGGTGAAGGGTGGTGAGCCAGGGCTACTCTTGGTTGCAGTGCTCAGGCTTCTCATTGCAATGGCTTCTCTCTTGTAGCCGAGTAAGGCTCTAGGTGCATAGGCTTCAGTAGTTGCAGTTCACAGGCTTAGCTGCTCTGTGGCATATGGAATCTTCCTGAATTGGGGATCGAGCTTGAGTTCCCTACAGTGGCAGGCAGGGGACTCCTGCCAGGAGGATTCCTATCCACGGGCACCACCAGGGAGGTCTCAGACAGTCGTTAAACACAATTTTGACCAAGTCATTCCTTTGTAAGAACTTCTAACACTGGGAATGTAAAATGGTATAGCTGCCATGGAAAACAGTATGGTGGCTCCTCAAAAAATTAAACACAGAATTACCGTATGATCCAGCAATTTCACTTTTGGGAATGTACCCCAAAGAATTGAAAGCAGGAACTCAAACAGATATTTGTACACCAACGTTCGTAGCAGCATTATTTGCAATAGTCAAAAGACGAAAACAACCCAAATTCCATTGCTGGTAAACAAAATGTGCTATTTGCACACAATGGAACACTATATTCAGCCATAACTAAAAATGAAAGTTTGCCTAAAGGCAATGGCTGCTAGCCGAGAGGGCCCAGTCTGCCTGAGCTCTCTCAGGGATTGGGGTCCACATCTTCAAGCTGCGTGGGTGAGGACGGCATTCAGGAGCGGAATGGCAGGGCCTGAGACCTGGGAGGATTGACGTGGGCGCTCTTTGGCCTGATGGCAGCTGGTTCTGAAGGCGACCCTGCCCTGATGCCTTCATGCTGGGCTGCTGAGGGGAGCGAATGAAACTGAGGCAAGACCTAGTGCAGGGGCCCTGACGGCACTGCCCTTGTTCCTGTGTGCCTGTGCACCCTCCTCAAGCATGCGTACTTTCTCTCTGCTCCCCCTATTCACCGCCTCCCCACCAAAGAGAAAGAAATGAAAGTTTGGTATGTGCTGACATGGATGAACCCGAACACATTATGCTGTGTGAAACATGCCAGACACAAAAGATCAAACATTGTGCTGGGTTGGCCAAACAGTTCATTTGGGTTTTTCTGTAACTTCTCGTGGAAAACCCCAAACGAACTGTTTAGCCAACCCAATATAATTCCACTTATATGATATACTTGGACGAGGCAAATTCAAAAGGAGATAATAGAACAGTGGTTCCTCGGAGCTGGGGTGGGAGGATGGGGAGCTATTGTTTAATGGGCACAGAGTTTCAGCATGGGATGATAAAAAAAAATTCTGGAGACAGTGGTGATGGTTGCACAACAATGTGAATATACTTACTGCCAATGAACAGTCCTCTTAAAAGTGATTAAATGGTAAAACAAAATGAAAACACCACTAAGTCTCTTTAGCAGAAAATAAAACCCAAGAGCCTCCATCTGACCACAGTGTGTCTTTCCAGATGCTGCTTCTTCCTTTTCATCTTCTTCTGGATCTCCTCCCTCAACCCCCTGCTTCCTATACTTGTTCTGTGGCCACCTACACGTGGCATGCTCTTCCCTCATTCTACACACTTTTCAAATGTCACATCCTCATAGATTTTTCCTGAATTCTTCCCACTATTTCATACTCAGTGGAAGTCATCTCTTCTTTTCTGAACTCCCACAACATGTGAATTCTATTTTCCTGTAGCACTTACTGCTCTTCTTTGAAATCAAAGAAGATATACAATGAGATTAGAGGGCTGTAGCCTAAGGTACTCTAGACAGGTTCCTCTGCAGTTCTAACACTTTTAGGGATTCTATCATCATCTCACAACTAGTCCTCAGTCTGGCCACGTCAACAGCCTGGTTTTAATAGTAAGCACAGAGTGGAAGCATCTCCCGGGGGGCTTTTGTATTCTCTCAGTTCACAAAAACTGATAGGCTACATAAACCAGGATCTAATAGATGAATTTACCATGAAAAATGCAATCATCAAAAGAATTGGGATCCTCTAGGTAGCAGATGACTAAATTCTGTTCCATAGGCAAGGCGTTTGTTGGGTGAGCCTAGAATCACACCAGGAAAGGACATTGATCTTAAGAAGTATTTCCTAGTGGAGGCAGCCTGAGGTAACTCACCCACTGTAAGGATGACATGGGCAAGGACATCTTTTTTTTTTTTTTTATGTAGCGTTAAGTTTATTTACATTCTTGTGAAATAGATCTCGATAACTTTCTAATCTTTTTTTTAATTATTTAAAAAATTTTTTACATGTATGTTCCCAGATCATTCATATGCATATCCCTGGACCCTCCCCCCACCCAGTTCCCCCCTCCCATCCCTCCAGACCATCGCCCCAAGTGGTTGTAGGTACTCCTATTCCCCTAGCACAATGACAATAGCTATCTTTTCCACACATGACAGTATAGGTTTCCATGTTACTCCCTCCCATTGTTCGGTCTTCACAATGTCTTTATGTCTATTCTCTGTTTTTTCATGAGTTCACTGCGTGTGTTATCATGACCATCTTACTAGATCCCATATATATGAGTTAGTATACTATACTTGGACAAGGACATCTTAATGCCCAGGTCGGCTTGACTGGGACAGGGTTTAGAGAAACAGTGCTAACGCTTGCCTCTGTGACTGCCCGTTATTACTATATACTTGTTCTGTGGCCACCTACACGTGGCATGCTCTTCCCTCATTCTACACACTTTTCAAATGTCACATCCTCATAGATTTTTCCTGAATTCTTCCCACTATTTCATACTCAGTGGAAGTCATCTCTTCTTTTCTGAACTCCCACAACATGTGAATTCTATTTTCCTGTAGCACTTACTGCTCTTCTTTGAAATCAAAGAAGATATACAATGAGATTAGAGGGCTGTAGCCTAAGGTACTCTAGACAGGTTCCTCTGCAGTTCTAACACTTTTAGGGATTCTATCATCATCTCACAACTAGTCCTCAGTCTGGCCACGTCAACAGCCTGGTTTTAATAGTAAGCACAGAGTGGAAGCATCTCCCGGGGCTTTTGTATTCTCTCAGTTCACAAAACTGATAGGCTACATAAACCAGGATCTAATAGATGAATTTACCATGAAAAATGCAATCATCAAAAGAATTGGGATCCTCTAGGTAGCAGATGACTAAATTCTGTTCCATAGGCAAGGCGTTTGTTGGGTGAGCCTAGAATCACACCAGGAAAGGACATTGATCTTAAGAAGTATTTCCTAGTGGAGGCAGCCTGAGGTAACTCACCCACTGTAAGGATGACATGGGCAAGGACATCTTTTTTTTTTTTTTTATGTAGCGTTAAGTTTATTTACATTCTTGTGAAATAGATCTCGATAACTTTCTAATCTTTTTTTTAATTATTTAAAAAATTTTTTACATGTATGTTCCCAGATCATTCATATGCATATCCCTGGACCCTCCCCACCCAGTTCCCCCCTCCCATCCCTCCAGACCATCGCCCCAAGTGGTTGTAGGTACTCCTATTCCCCTAGCACAATGACAATAGCTATCTTTTCCACACATGACAGTATAGGTTTCCATGTTACTCCCTCCATGCCTCCCTCCCACTGTTCGGTCTTCACAATGTCTTTATGTCTATTCTCTGTTTTTTCATGAGTTCACTGCGTGTGTTATCATGACCATCTTACTAGATCCCATATATATGAGTTAGTATACTATACTTGGACAAGGACATCTTAATGCCCAGGTCGGCTTGACTGGGACAGGGTTTAGAGAAACAGTGCTAACGCTTGCCTCTGTGACTGCCCCGTCTTGAGTTGTCATGGCTGATTAAGACCTTTGGTTCACAGAATCTCTCTCCAAATAGGATACAGAACTGTTGGTTGACTGAACAGTCTCCAAATACATTGCAGAATGGTTGACAAGATTGATTAGGCTTAAAAAAAAAAAAAAAAGATTGATTAGGCTTCCGTTTATTAAATTACAATCACATCTGTCTTGAGATTCTTCTCAATGAATGGATCAGCATTTGGTTTATTTTTGATCATGTTTGTAGATAAGCTTTTGGCTTAATTGTGTGTATGCGCACTTAGCCATGTCCCACTCTTTGTGACCCCATGTACTGTAGCCCGCCAGGTTCCTCTACCATTTCCCAGGCAAGAATGCTGGAGTGGGTTGCCATTTCCTCTTCCAGGAGAATCTTCCAGATCCAGGGATCAAACCCAAGCCCCTTGCCTCTCCTGCACTGGCAGGCAGATTTGTTATCACTGAGCCATCTGGGTTTCAGAGCTGTTTGCCAGTTTAGGCTGGGTAAGTGATGCTGCAATAACAAACAACTAAAACAGTCTCAGTGGCTTATAACAAGGCTTGCTTTCCACTCATATTATGTCATGGGCATCAGCTGTGGCTCTGCACATCTTCATTCCGCAACCAAAGCTGGAAAAGCAGCCCTATTTGGAATGATCCTCTCATGGCTGGGGGAACACATGGTGGAATCATGAATGGTCCATGCATTTCTGCTGAGAAGTGGATCAAGCTATTTCTACTTACATTTCACTGACCAAGAGTCAAGCCTGATGACATCAGGTTGAGAAGTATAACCTCCTAGGGACAAGGAGGGTTTATATATTTGTTTATTGGCTGTGCTGGGTCTTTGCTGCAGCACAAAGGCTTTCTTGCAGCGAGCAGGGGCTACCCTCTAGTTGCAGGGTGCCAGCTTCTCACTGTGGTGGCTTCTCTTCTTGTGAAGCATGAACCCTAAAGCATCGGTTCAGTAGTTGTGGCGGCCAACCTTAGCCAGCCTTAGTTGCTCTGTGGCTTGTGGGATATTCTCAGACCAGGGATGGAATCCATGTCCCTTGCATCTGTAGGCAGATTCTCAACCGCTGAACCATGGGGGAAGTCCCTAGGGAGGGAAAAAAAGGAGGGGCAGAGAATACTAATAACCACAGTCTATAGCAAGGACTAATATTCAGCCTGTATGTACTGGTGTGACTGTTATCAGCTATAAATATTGACTATTAAAATACTAAAATACTTTCGTATTAGCTGGTAAACAGCTGCTGTTTCAAGTCTCCTGACAACCCCGGACCTGGGACCTATTATTCACACACTAGCAACTGAAAGGTTAACACCCGAAAGAGAAGGGTTTCTCCAAGGACCCTTCCTGGATTTCACAATCTGGTAGATCAGTGCTTGAACACTTCCTGTTGTTAAATGTTTACTATTGTCCTTGGATAATTCCCTCTACTATATAAAAAATAATTAGTTTAACTCTGTGGGCAACCTGACTTCCACACTCCCAGAGGTAAACTAACTACAGCTCCTACATACTGTCAGTGTTTGTTTAGTTGCTAAGCCCTGTCCAACTCTTTGCAAACCCGTGGACTGTGGCCCACTAGGCTCCTCTGTCCATAGTATTTTCCAGGCAAGAATACTGGAGTGGGTTGCCACTTCTTTCTCCAGGGGATCTTCCCTACCTAGGGACTGAATCTGTGACACCTGCATTGGCAGGCGGATTCTTTACCACTGACCCGCTAGGGAAGGGCATGTACTGTCAATACTTAAATATAGTAATTATAACTAATAATACTAATTTGTGCTGCTCCCTGCATGTTACTTATTCATAAACATGGTATATGTAATAATTGCTCAATAAATACTTGTAGACTTATCTAGCTTTTCTCCATTAGCTAAGCTTATATATCTCAATATACTATTTCTCGAGTCTGTTTGTAATCTTTGCCATTTCTCAGGTCTGAAAATATCATTATCACTAACTACTTTAAAACACTTTTTGCAAAACACTCTCCCTTATACTGTTTCATTCAATCTCCCTGACACTCCCAGGAGGTAGGAACTGTATTATTTCACAGGGCGTCTCAGGTGGCACTAGCGGTAAAGAACTTGCCAGCCACAGCAGGTAGAAGAGACACACAGGTACAATTCCTCGATCAGGTAGATCCCCTGGAGGAGGAAATAGCAAGCCACTCCAGTATTGCATGGACAGAGGAGCCTGGGGCCTACAGCCCACGGGGTCATCAAGAGTCTGACACGACTGAAGCGACTTAGAACCCACGCACAGATGAAGAAAGCAAGGAGAGTCAATGAAGTCAAGTGTTTCGTAACTATTTACGTTTTATTTATTCATCAAATATTTATTGAGTGCCTGAAGTGAGATTTATTAAGGCTGGATTTAAAAACAATTTTCAAATCTGAATCATAAACTCAAAGGAAGGAAATAATAATAGTGTATTGATTTTACTGTTGAGGACCCCTCCAAAACAAGTCTCAGAAAGTTCATTTGTAAAATTCAACGTAACTACCAGCAGGAGCAATATTCTCTCTTTGTGCTTGCAACATTGTGCAAATTTGTTTCATTGTAAATGATTCTGCTCAATATATATATTTGCTACATTTATCTACAGATTTGGGGCTATTCGAACTGAACTTCGACAGGTACTAGCTGCGGAGCCTTCATCTAGATACTAACCATTCTGGCGCTTCAGTTTTATCACCAGTAAAATAGAAATAATGCTAATACCTACGGACTAAGTAGTTGCAGAGATTAAAGCGGTCAAGTAAAAAAGGAATGCTCATTGCAGTTTAGCTTCCGATTGTTTTCGAATAAGCTTTAACTCTGCGTTCAAGTGAGAAAACGATGTTAACGTCGACATAAAGTTACAAGGCAACCATTCGGGTTTTAAGGTCTAAAGGTACTCTGAACTATAGTAATTATAACTAATAATACTAATTTGTGCTGCTCCTGCATGTTACTTATTCATAAACATGGTATATGTAATAATTGCTCAATAAATACTTGTAGACTTATCTAGCTTTTCTCCATTAGCTAAGCTTATATATCTCAATATACTATTTCTCGAGTCTGTTTGTAATCTTTGCCATTTCTCAGGTCTGAAAATATCATTATCACTAACTACTTTAAAACACTTTTGCAAAACACTCTCCCTTATACTGTTTCATTCAATCTCCCTGACACTCCCAGGAGGTAGGAACTGTATTATTTCACAGGGCGTCTCAGGTGGCACTAGCGGTAAAGAACTTGCCAGCCACAGCAGGTAGAAGAGACACACAGGTACAATTCCTCGATCAGGTAGATCCCCTGGAGGAGGAAATAGCAAGCCACTCCAGTATTGCATGGACAGAGGAGCCTGGGGCCTACAGCCCACGGGGTCATCAAGAGTCTGACACGACTGAAGCGACTTAGAACCCACGCACAGATGAAGAAAGCAAGGAGAGTCAATGAAGTCAAGTGTTTCGTAACTATTTACGTTTTATTTATTCATCAAATATTTATTGAGTGCCTGAAGTGAGATTTATTAAGGCTGGATTTAAAAACAATTTTCAAATCTGAATCATAAACTCAAAGGAAGGAAATAATAATAGTGTATTGATTTTACTGTTGAGGACCCCTCCAAAACAAGTCTCAGAAAGTTCATTTGTAAAATTCAACGTAACTACCAGCAGGAGCAATATTCTCTCTTTGTGCTTGCAACATTGTGCAAATTTGTTTCATTGTAAATGATTCTGCTCAATATATATATTTGCTACATTTATCTACAGATTTGGGGCTATTCGAACTGAACTTCGACAGGTACTAGCTGCGGAGCCTTCATCTAGATACTAACCATTCTGGCGCTTCAGTTTTATCACCAGTAAAATAGAAATAATGCTAATACCTACGGACTAAGTAGTTGCAGAGATTAAAGCGGTCAAGTAAAAAAGGAATGCTCATTGCAGTTTAGCTTCCGATTGTTTTCGAATAAGCTTTAACTCTGCGTTCAAGTGAGAAAACGATGTTAACGTCGACATAAAGTTACAAGGCAACCATTCTAGTTAAGTGGTTTCCTTTATTTAGGAGTGTTATCTTTAGTTTTAAATCCCCTTTTACGGTACTGGAACTGCCTCCTTGAACAGCGCACTTAATCTGGCATTCCCTATGTCGCCCTCCATCCCTGAGTTGTTTACCTCCTTAGTTTAAAAAAACCCACAAAAGCTATCTATTGCCTTAAAACTCGTTAACAGTGCGTAGAAAGCGCTACCCAAGACCTCTCCAGCGGCACCGGCCCCTCTGGAAGGGGCGGGATCAGAGGGCCCAAGCCTCACCGAGTCGGCGCCTCTTCTCAAATCTCGCGAGACTTCAAGCAACTAAGCTTATGCGCACTAAAGACGTTAGGAGCCCAGGCGCCAAGGGAGGGGGAGGGAGGGGAGGGAAGGAGGGAGACGGTGCAAACGGCGTGGCCGCCATCTTGTTTGTACCCTGGCTTAGCGCGCGCTCCGTTCTCCGTGACGCACGCTTCCCCCTCCCCTCCGTTGTGCCCAGGCCTCTGCACTGCGGGGCGGCTGCTGCTTTTCCCTGGACTTCTGCGCAGAGGCGTGTAAGTGTGCGGGAGCGTCCGCGGGAGGGAGGGGGAGAGGAGAGCGGCGACGGCGGGGGGAGGGGCGGCGCTTCCCGCCTTCGGCGGAGACCTCACTTCCCTCGCGCTGCTGCTGCGGTAGTTCGGTCCTGCTTGCCCGTCGCCATGTTGTGTTCTCGCCGGGCCCGCCGCTGTCGCCGCCGTCGCGCTCATAGGGTCCGTGCGCCTTGTCGGTCCGGCCCGCGGGCTTTCTCCCATTGGCGGAAGGCGACGGCGGGGGGGCTCGCTCGTGATTGGTCGGTGGCGGGGAGGCCGAGGACCTGGCACGTTATTGGTCGCGCTGGCTCCGGCCTAGGGGTTGTTAAGGAATGAGAGGCTGCAGGGATGCCCGCGTCTTGAGCTGTGGTTGCAGGGCGACGACTCCCTACAGCGCAGGCGTGGGGTGGACATTGATTGGGGGCGAGCCTAGAGGCCTTAAGGGGGCAGCGAGGGTGATGGTATGGCAGGTGCTTCAGGAGTAGCCTATGCATAGCCGGGATTGGGAGGCATTCCAAATTCCAGGTGTGCCCTCCATGGAACGCGCATGACCCGGGATAGGGGCGTATAATCCCTTTTACGGTACTGGAACTGCCTCCTTGAACAGCGCACTTAATCTGGCATTCCCTATGTCGCCCTCCATCCCTGAGTTGTTTACCTCCTTAGTTTAAAAAAACCCACAAAAGCTATCTATTGCCTTAAAACTCGTTAACAGTGCGTAGAAAGCGCTACCCAAGACCTCTCCAGCGGCACCGGCCCCTCTGGAAGGGGCGGGATCAGAGGGCCCAAGCCTCACCGAGTCGGCGCCTCTTCTCAAATCTCGCGAGACTTCAAGCAACTAAGCTTATGCGCACTAAAGACGTTAGGAGCCCAGGCGCCAAGGGAGGGGGAGGGAGGGGGAGGGGAAGGGAGGGGGAGACGGTGCAAACGGCGTGGCCGCCATCTTGTTTGTACCCTGGCTTAGCGCGCGCTCCGTTCTCCGTGACGCACGCTTCCCCCTCCCCTCCGTTGTGCCCAGGCCTCTGCACTGCGGGGCGGCTGCTGCTTTTCCCTGGACTTCTGCGCAGAGGCGTGTAAGTGTGCGGGAGCGTCCGCGGGAGGGAGGGGGAGAGGAGAGCGGCGACGGCGGGGGGAGGGGCGGCGCTTCCCGCCTTCGGCGGAGACCTCACTTCCCTCGCGCTGCTGCTGCGGTAGTTCGGTCCTGCTTGCCCGTCGCCATGTTGTGTTCTCGCCGGGCCCGCCGCTGTCGCCGCCGTCGCGCTCATAGGGTCCGTGCGCCTTGTCGGTCCGGCCCGCGGGCTTTCTCCCATTGGCGGAAGGCGACGGCGGGGGGGCTCGCTCGTGATTGGTCGGTGGCGGGGAGGCCGAGGACCTGGCACGTTATTGGTCGCGCTGGCTCCGGCCTAGGGGTTGTTAAGGAATGAGAGGCTGCAGGGATGCCCGCGTCTTGAGCTGTGGTTGCAGGGCGACGACTCCCTACAGCGCAGGCGTGGGGTGGACATTGTTTGGGGGGCGAGCCTAGAGGCCTTAAGGGGGCAGCGAGGGTGATGGTATGGCAGGTGCTTCAGGAGTAGCCTATGCATAGCCGGGATTGGGAGGCATTCCAAATTCCAGGTGTGCCCTCCATGGAACGCGCATGACCCGGGATAGGGGCGTATAATCCCCAAGGGTGCCAGACTTGGAAACACTGAAACCTGAGTTAAAGGTTGAGAGGATCTTCGAGATCCAGGGGTGCTCGACTTGGAGCGTCGCACTCCAAGTATTGCAAGGAAAGACTGATGTCCAGGGGTGTCAAGTCTGAGAGCACAGTATAAGGAAGAGAGAGCATCAGGACCCTAGAGACAGACATATCCGATGAACCATAGGATCAGATCAGGAATTTTGCTAGAGAGTACCAGTGCTGAGTACTGAGGTTTTGTGAAACTCCGGAGTCCGTAGTTACCAGATCAGGGCTGTGGTGTGAGGAGAACATAAACAGACCCAGGCTGAGAGAGAGGGATTCTGTTGAGTAGGTGTGCTTGGTCTTAATAACAGAATGCCCAGCCTAGGAGGCACAGCATTAAGTAGTGACAGATCTATAGGAGTGAAAAAGTTTGGGAATTAGATTAAGAGAGATGTAATAGATGATCGGGTCTCAGGACCATTCTGCTAATTTTAAGTGTTAGGTAGGGAGTTATACTGCCCTAGGAAAGATACAGATCAGCGCTCATTTTCCAAGTTTCCAAAGCGACTGTTTGTAGCAAATATCAGATACTTAGCAATTACTTGGTTGAAAGGATGTTGTCAGTTTCCTCTGCAGTGAAAGAGTGCTGGACAGAGATCCAGGGATCTTGGCTCATTTATTTCCTTTTTTATATGCCTAAAAAATACACCCACCCTCATATACACTAAGAAAAGTTTGTTTTCATAAGCAGCCCAGAGCGGAAGGCGACGGCGGGGGGGCTCGCTCGTGATTGGTCGGTGGCGGGGAGGCCGAGGACCTGGCACGTTATTGGTCGCGCTGGCTCCGGCCTAGGGGTTGTTAAGGAATGAGAGGCTGCAGGGATGCCCGCGTCTTGAGCTGTGGTTGCAGGGCGACGACTCCCTACAGCGCAGGCGTGGGGTGGACATTGATTGGGGGCGAGCCTAGAGGCCTTAAGGGGGCAGCGAGGGTGATGGTATGGCAGGTGCTTCAGGAGTAGCCTATGCATAGCCGGGATTGGGAGGCATTCCAAATTCCAGGTGTGCCCTCCATGGAACGCGCATGACCCGGGATAGGGGCGTATAATCCCCAAGGGTGCCAGACTTGGAAACACTGAAACCTGAGTTAAAGGTTGAGAGGATCTTCGAGATCCAGGGGTGCTCGACTTGGAGCGTCGCACTCCAAGTATTGCAAGGAAAGACTGATGTCCAGGGGTGTCAAGTCTGAGAGCACAGTATAAGGAAGAGAGAGCATCAGGACCCTAGAGACAGACATATCCGATGAACCATAGGATCAGATCAGGAATTTTGCTAGAGAGTACCAGTGCTGAGTACTGAGGTTTTGTGAAACTCCGGAGTCCGTAGTTACCAGATCAGGGCTGTGGTGTGAGGAGAACATAAACAGACCCAGGCTGAGCGAGAGGGATTCTGTTGAGTAGGTGTGCTTGGTCTTAATAACAGAATGCCCAGCCTAGGAGGCACAGCATTAAGTAGTGACAGATCTATAGGAGTGAAAAAGTTTGGGAATTAGATTAAGAGAGATGTAATAGATGATCGGGTCTCAGGACCATTCTGCTAATTTTAAGTGTTAGGTAGGGAGTTATACTGCCCTAGGAAAGATACAGATCAGCGCTCATTTTCCAAGTTTCCAAAGCGACTGTTTGTAGCAAATATCAGATACTTAGCAATTACTTGGTTGAAAGGATGTTGTCAGTTTCCTCTGCAGTGAAAGAGTGCTGGACAGAGATCCAGGGATCTTGGCTCATTTATTTCCTTTTTTATATGCCTAAAAAATACACCCACCCTCATATACACTAAGAAAAGTTTGTTTTTCATAAGCAGCCCAGAGCGAAAATAAGCTAGTCCATAACTTCTTGCACGTTGTCTTAAGTAACAGGATTTGTCAGCTCTCTGTGGTTCATATTTCAAAAAACTTTTGTTTTAACTGAGAGTTGTTAAGAGTCAGTTTGTTGGGGTACATTGCTTTTTCGCTGAATTGTAGTAACTTGGATTGTATTACCTTCTCCCAAGGATTGGGGATCCTGGAAACACATTTGTTGAACCTCTTCTTCTAATTTGTTTTTCCTTGTCTATTTTAGGTGATTCTTTCAACTTTAGATGTTACATTTCTGTTTTTAATGCCATTTTCAAGAAACTCCTGTGATTTTCACAGTTCTCAGTTATGTGAATGCAACTGGAATTTCAGGACAGAAGGGGAAAGTAGTAGAAGGGAACTGACATTTTGGAGTACATTTAACACATTTCCTGTTAGGTAGGCATTGTCATCCCTGTGTTTCAGATGAGAAAATTGAAGATCAGAGGGGTTAAGGAGCTTGTTCAGTGTCATTCAGTGGTTGAGTTGGGATTCAAATTCAAATTGCCTGATGCCAAAGCTTGTAGTTTTATCTGCTGTCTTGCTCTCAGCATAAACCTGACTTGTCAAAACTCTCAAGTAGTTTTACACTTCACAGTAGATCATCTTTCCTTGACTTCTGGGTGTTAGGGATGTATTGAGTGGGAGAATTTGAATAAGAATTTGTATTTATTTGAATAATTACAATAAGAATTTGTATTTATTTGAATAATTACAACAAGAATTTGTAGTGTTGAGATCACAGAATGATAACCATGTAGAATAGTTTCTTCAACTTGATATTTAAATTGTATCCCTTGGTTTCTATTGTGAAGAGAGAAATTTTTTTTTTTTTAATTTTGGCCTCTTTTATTGGTCTTTCAATTATCTATTTTCATCCATCTTTGTTCTTTGGCCGAAGAGAGCAATTTACAAAGTGAACTGCTGGTGTTTTTCTGAACCTGGTAGATAATGGGGGAAAATAATGGGCATACAGTTTAAGAATCTGCATTCTCTAAAACCAGGCTTCAGAATATTGCTGACTTAGTCTTTCTATATATGGAAATGATTAATGCCGAGCACTGAGGAACTACCAAGTATCTAGTGCAAAGAACTCACTGGGGAGCTTTTTCCTACATCACCAGTTCTTTAGGATGTTTGTCTTTAAACATTGGAACCTATCAAAAGCCCTAGTGCCTTCTTCAAGATTGGGATGAATTGTAAAATTAAGGAAAAAATGGTTCTTTTTATTTCAAAAACTTTTGTTTTAACTGAGTTTAATCAGTTTGTTGGGGTACATTGCTTTCGCTGAATTGTAGTAACTTGGATTGTATTACCTTCTCCCAAGGATTGGGGATCCTGGAAACACATTTGTTGAACCTCTTCTTCTAATTTGTTTTTCCTTGTCTATTTTAGGTGATTCTTTCAACTTTAGATGTTACATTTCTGTTTTTAATGCCATTTTCAAGAAACTCCTGTGATTTTCACAGTTCTCAGTTATGTGAATGCAACTGGAATTTCAGGACAGAAGGGGAAAGTAGTAGAAGGGAACTGACATTTTGGAGTACATTTAACACATTTCCTGTTAGGTAGGCATTGTCATCCCTGTGTTTCAGATGAGAAAATTGAAGATCAGAGGGGTTAAGGAGCTTGTTCAGTGTCATTCAGTGGTTGAGTTGGGATTCAAATTCAAATTGCCTGATGCCAAAGCTTGTAGTTTTATCTGCTGTCTTGCTCTCAGCATAAACCTGACTTGTCAAAACTCTCAAGTAGTTTTACACTTCACAGTAGATCATCTTTCCTTGACTTCTGGGTGTTAGGGATGTATTGAGTGGGAGAATTTGAATAAGAATTTGTATTTATTTGAATAATTACAATAAGAATTTGTATTTATTTGAATAATTACAACAAGAATTTGTAGTGTTGAGATCACAGAATGATAACCATGTAGAATAGTTTCTTCAACTTGATATTTAAATTGTATCCCTTGGTTTCTATTGTGAAGAGAGAAATTTTTTTTTTTTTAATTTTGGCCTCTTTTATTGGTCTTTCAATTATCTATTTTCATCCATCTTTGTTCTTTGGCCGAAGAGAGCAATTTACAAAGTGAACTGCTGGTGTTTTTCTGAACCTGGTAGATAATGGGGGAAAATAATGGGCATACAGTTTAAGAATCTGCATTCTCTAAAACCAGGCTTCAGAATATTGCTGACTTAGTCTTTCTATATATGGAAATGATTAATGCCGAGCACTGAGGAACTACCAAGTATCTAGTGCAAAGAACTCACTGGGGAGCTTTTTCCTACATCACCAGTTCTTTAGGATGTTTGTCTTTAAACATTGGAACCTATCAAAAGCCCTAGTGCCTTCTTCAGATTGGGATGATTGTAGGATATGTTTATTTTCAATGGTGTGTAAAATTAAAACTGGATACAACAAAATACTTGCAATTCCAGTTTTGCATGGAAACTTTTACATTCAGGTTTCAAGGGGAGCGCAGTGAATTGGAAGCCTCATATGATTAGGTGAGGTTCTCCTTCCTCCTATTTATAATGACATTGCAGTGTGGGAAATGGGAGTCAAAAGTATGAGGGCAAATAAGGTGTTGTGCATTTTGTACGTTGATCATCTCAGCTCCATTTCGCTTAGTCATTAAGTTCATCAAATATGAAGACTGTTATGACATCCATAACCTAGTTTCTTTTTTAGCAAATCTGGATGAAGCTACAAAAACAAGCATACACATATATCGTTTTTATTCAGCAAGCATTTCTTGATGGTAAAGTCTTTAGCATCAGTGACACTTACTGCATTTGCCTCTGATTCTACATTGTATGTGTGCTAAGTCACTTCCATTGTGTCCGTGTGAACTGTAGCCTGCCAGGCACCTATCCATGGAATTATTCAGGAAAGAATACTCTAGTGGGTTGCCATGCCCTCCTGCAGGGGATCTTCCTGACCTAGGAATGGAATCAACCTTTCTTAAGTTTCCTGTATTGGGAGGTTCTTTACCACTAGCGCCAATCTGGAAGCCCTACATTCTACATTAACCCCATTGCTGGGCCTTGCTATCAATTGGAATTGACTGCCCTAGACACCTTGAACTCCAGAGGTCTGAGTAAATCTGAGTTTATTACTAAAACTTTGTGAACATCAGCTTTGTGCTCTAAGCAGAAGTCATGCTAATTTTCTTTGTATGTCTGTGTCATCTTATTATCCTTGACAAGTAATTTACAAAGTGAACTGCTGGTGTTTTTCTGAACCTGGTAGATAATGGGGGAAAATAATGGGCATACAGTTTAAGAATCTGCATTCTCTAAAACCAGGCTTCAGAATATTGCTGACTTAGTCTTTCTATATATGGAAATGATTAATGCCGAGCACTGAGGAACTACCAAGTATCTAGTGCAAAGAACTCACTGGGGAGCTTTTTCCTACATCACCAGTTCTTTAGGATGTTTGTCTTTAAACATTGGAACCTATCAAAAGCCCTAGTGCCTTCTTCAGATTGGGATGATTGTAGGATATGTTTATTTTCAATGGTGTGTAAAATTAAAACTGGATACAACAAAATACTTGCAATTCCAGTTTTGCATGGAAACTTTTACATTCAGGTTTCAAGGGGAGCGCAGTGAATTGGAAGCCTCATATGATTAGGTGAGGTTCTCCTTCCTCCTATTTATAATGACATTGCAGTGTGGGAAATGGGAGTCAAAAGTATGAGGGCAAATAAGGTGTTGTGCATTTTGTACGTTGATCATCTCAGCTCCATTTCGCTTAGTCATTAAGTTCATCAAATATGAAGACTGTTATGACATCCATAACCTAGTTTCTTTTTTAGCAAATCTGGATGAAGCTACAAAAACAAGCATACACATATATCGTTTTATTCAGCAAGCATTTCTTGATGGTAAAGTCTTTAGCATCAGTGACACTTACTGCATTTGCCTCTGATTCTACATTGTATGTGTGCTAAGTCACTTCCATTGTGTCCGTGTGAACTGTAGCCTGCCAGGCACCTATCCATGGAATTATTCAGGAAAGAATACTCTAGTGGGTTGCCATGCCCTCCTGCAGGGGATCTTCCTGACCTAGGAATGGAATCAACCTTTCTTAAGTTTCCTGTATTGGGAGGTTCTTTACCACTAGCGCCAATCTGGAAGCCCTACATTCTACATTAACCTGTGGCCAATTGCTGGGCCTTGCTATCAATTGGAATTGACTGCCCTAGACACCTTGAACTCCAGAGGTCTGAGTAAATCTGAGTTTATTACTAAAACTTTGTGAACATCAGCTTTGTGCTCTAAGCAGAAGTCATGCTAATACTTTGTACTTTATAGACTATGTCTGTGTCATCTTATTTAATCCTTGTGACAAGTAATTGTTAACCTCATTTGGTTACACTTTTCCCGTTTGGTCAAAACTGATTCATTATCCTAGAAAAGATTCAAGATTTCTTCTCCCCATTTACAGAGAAGTGGAGGCAAAGTGAAATGTGGGGCTGAGGTAGGAGATAGACAGGCTCTGGGAAATGCAAAGAGGCGGCTGGCTGATTTAAATGTCCAACCTTGAGCCCACCTATCTCCTGCCTCAGGGCCATGGTGTGTGCTGTGTGCTTAGTTGCTCAGTCGTGTCTGACTCTTTGTGACCCCATGGACTGTAGTCCGCCACACTTTTCTGTCCGTGGGACTCTCCAGGCAAGAATACCGAAGTGGGTTGCAATTCCCTTCTCCAGGGGATCTTCCCGGTCCAGGGATCGAACCCAAGTCACCTGCTTGGCAGGCTGATTCTTTTCCATCTCAGATGCCAGGGAAGCCATGGTATGTGTTTTTTTGGAGGCAGTTTTGAAATTCACCTCTTTAATTTCTTAGTTCAGAGGTACTGAGCCACTGAAGACATATAATAAAATTCAAGAATGTCATAGTTATTGCCTTTTATCGAGTGCTTACCTTGAACCAATAAGGGTATAAATATATGTATTATCCTCACACAGTATGGATAGATATTGTTACCTCCCTTGTTTTTATATAAGGAAACTGAGGGGTTGAATAATTTGCTCAAGATCACACAGCAAGTAAGTGGCAGAGACCAGATTCAAACATAAATCTGTAACGTTTTTTTAAATTGAAGATTGTTTTTTTTTTCCAAAATTATTTATTTATTTTGCTGCTCTGGGTCTTTGTTGCTGTGTGAGGGCTTTCCCAGCTGCAGCGAGTGAGAGTTTCTCTCTAGAGGCAGCGCGTGGGCTTCTCTCTACTGGCTCTAGGCACGTGGGCTCAGTAGTGCCTTGTGCCTTGTGGGCTCCAGAGCACAGGCTCAGTGATTGCGCTGCAAGGGCTTAGGTGACACATGGCATGTGGAATCTTATTAGACCAGGAATCAAACCCATGTCCCCTGTATTAGCAGGTGGATTCTTTACCACTAGACCATCAGGAAAGTCCAAATCTGTAACTCTTAATTCTTACATAATTTGTGGAGCCCTTACTCATAAATAGTGTTCTTTTGACACCATAGAATATTATGAGAAAAAGAATAACTGTTACATTTTAGCTCAGGAAACAACCTTTGGTTCTTTCAGGCACACCCTTTGTACAAAGGCCCTGATGAGTGTGATGACCTTGACAGGGTCATTTCTATGCAAGCGCAGAGCCAAATCTATCCCAGGCACTGGATTCTCAGGCCAGTGCTTATTCTGGTGGGCAGCATTCTCTCTCCTGTGGAAGCATTGACTTGATGGCAGAGATGACTCTAAGGTACCTTTTGTGTCTTGACAACACACAAAACTCTCACTCGCTGCAGCTTGTCTTTGCCTCATTCACAGGAGGGAGAGCAGCAGAGAACATTATTAAGGTCACAGATGACCTTCTTGAGGTTCGTTCCTGCCTCAGGCATACAGCCTAAGAAGAACATTCCTTAGCCAGCAAGTTGTTCTTTTCCATTCTATTTCTTAGTTCAGAGGTACTGAGCCACTGAAGACATATAATAAAATTCAAGAATGTCATAGTTATTGCCTTTTATCGAGTGCTTACCTTGAACCAATAAGGGTATAAATATATGTATTATCCTCACACAGTATGGATAGATATTGTTACCTCCCTTGTTTTTATATAAGGAAACTGAGGGGTTGAATAATTTGCTCAAGATCACACAGCAAGTAAGTGGCAGAGACCAGATTCAAACATAAATCTGTAACGTTTTTTAAATTGAAGATTGTTTTTTTCCAAAATTATTTTTTTATTTTGCTGCTCTGGGTCTTTGTTGCTGTGTGAGGGCTTTCCCAGCTGCAGCGAGTGAGAGTTTCTCTCTAGAGGCAGCGCGTGGGCTTCTCTCTACTGGCTCTAGGCACGTGGGCTCAGTAGTGCCTTGTGCCTTGTGGGCTCCAGAGCACAGGCTCAGTGATTGCGCTGCAAGGGCTTAGGTGACACATGGCATGTGGAATCTTATTAGACCAGGAATCAAACCCATGTCCCCTGTATTAGCAGGTGGATTCTTTACCACTAGACCATCAGGAAAGTCCAAATCTGTAACTCTTAATTCTTACATAATTTGTGGAGCCCTTACTCATAAATAGTGTTCTTTTGACACCATAGAATATTATGAAAAAAAGAATAACTGTTACATTTTAGCTCAGGAAACAACCTTTGGTTCTTTCAGGCACACCCTTTGTACAAAGGCCCTGATGAGTGTGATGACCTTGACAGGGTCATTTCTATGCAAGCGCAGAGCCAAATCTATCCCAGGCACTGGATTCTCAGGCCAGTGCTTATTCTGGTGGGCAGCATTCTCTCTCCTGTGGAAGCATTGACTTGATGGCAGAGATGACTCTAAGGTACCTTTTGTGTCTTGACAACACACAAAACTCTCACTCGCTGCAGCTTGTCTTTGCCTCATTCACAGGAGGGAGAGCAGCAGAGAACATTATTAAGGTCACAGATGACCTTCTTGAGGTTCGTTCCTGCCTCAGGCATACAGCCTAAGAAGAACATTCCTTAGCCAGCAAGTTGTTCTTTTCCATTCTATTTCTTGTCGTCAGAGCAAACTGTTTTGTGAGTTATCTGATGTCTTACAGTCTGCCTTTTCATTTTGTTTATTCAGTTTTGCATGTGTGCACAGTGACTAGTTAGGAAGGCTACAAGGTCATTTGAGTATTTTCCAACGGAGACTCAAAAGCACCTAACATGATATTAGTAGATTAATTGTAGGAGGAAATGGATTTGAAATGCTTTGGCCAAAGAGTGCCTTTGAGAGGGGCCCATGTAGCTGCTGACCTTGGAGTGAGACCTAGGAAAGAATTCTTCTCTGAGGTTGGAGGTCAGATTCTTAACTTGTCTGAGCCTTCATTTCTTCCTGGGTAAAGTATTGGTTAATAGTACCTATCTTACCGAGTGCTTAATGAAAAATGAATACAGTAGCATATGGTAGGTGTCTGCCACTGAACAGGCCTTACTAAGTGAGAGAACACATCCCTTTCTTCTGAGAATAGCATAAAATCAGCCTGACAGCCAATTAGAGCTTCCTTGATGAGGAGCCTTTATAATCATCTGCTCTGTTTTGTACAGTAAGATTTCTACACAGTGGGGGTGGGGAGATGACCATTTGATATGAAAGAAATAGTCTAATTTAGTTGCGCTGTTGTGATGTAGGAGCTGATTTCTAGTGGACCGCTGTGAGGTCAGTGTTACTTGTGAATGCACAAAGTCATGGGATCGTTTGTTTTGGGGTTGGGTTGTCCCTAATCCCCTCTGTCAGTCCCCAGCTGCTGAGTGGTCATGATTCTGAAGAGAAGAAAATGACTTCCTGTTTGTCAAAGAGTGATGGTTGTTGAAATCAGAACAACCAGTTTTATTATATCCAGAAAGAGACTTGCATTATAATCATTTAACATTTTTTTAAATTGTAGAAATAGTTGAAGTAGGACTGTCAGCTTGATTTGTAATCACCTGGATAACATTTTCTTTGAAGTAAGCAGAAAGACAACATTGTGGAATGGTTCAGGAAAAAATTTTGACCTTCTTGAGGTTCGTTCCTGCCTCAGGCATACAGCCTAAGAAGAACATTCCTTAGCCAGCAAGTTGTTCTTTTCCATTCTATTTCTTGTCGTCAGAGCAAACTGTTTTGTGAGTTATCTGATGTCTTACAGTCTGCCTTTTCATTTTGTTTATTCAGTTTTGCATGTGTGCACAGTGACTAGTTAGGAAGGCTACAAGGTCATTTGAGTATTTTCCAACGGAGACTCAAAAGCACCTAACATGATATTAGTAGATTAATTGTAGGAGGAAATGGATTTGAAATGCTTTGGCCAAAGAGTGCCTTTGAGAGGGGCCCATGTAGCTGCTGACCTTGGAGTGAGACCTAGGAAAGAATTCTTCTCTGAGGTTGGAGGTCAGATTCTTAACTTGTCTGAGCCTTCATTTCTTCCTGGGTAAAGTATTGGTTAATAGTACCTATCTTACCGAGTGCTTAATGAAAAATGAATACAGTAGCATATGGTAGGTGTCTGCCACTGAACAGGCCTTACTAAGTGAGAGAACACATCCCTTTCTTCTGAGAATAGCATAAAATCAGCCTGACAGCCAATTAGAGCTTCCTTGATGAGGAGCCTTTATAATCATCTGCTCTGTTTTGTACAGTAAGATTTCTACACAGTGGGGGTGGGGAGATGACCATTTGATATGAAAGAAATAGTCTAATTTAGTTGCGCTGTTGTGATGTAGGAGCTGATTTCTAGTGGACCGCTGTGAGGTCAGTGTTACTTGTGAATGCACAAAGTCATGGGATCGTTTGTTTTGGGGTTGGGTTGTCCCCTAATCCCCTCTGTCAGTCCCCAGCTGCTGAGTGGTCATGATTCTGAAGAGAAGAAAATGACTTCCTGTTTGTCAAAGAGTGATGGTTGTTGAAATCAGAACAACCAGTTTTATTATATCCAGAAAGAGACTTGCATTATAATCATTTAACATTTTTTTAAATTGTAGAAATAGTTGAAGTAGGACTGTCAGCTTGATTTGTAATCACCTGGATAACATTTTCTTTGAAGTAAGCAGAAAGACAACATTGTGGAATGGTTCAGGAAAAAAAATCTTCCTGCCTGCAGAAATTTTTGCCAGGTTGCAAAATTTGCTGCACCGTTCCCACCCTTCTTCATGCTTTAGCAGTGATGTACCTGATAGCAGGGCGTCAGCCTCTGTGCTCATTTTCAGCACGGGAGTTGTATTTTTCATTTTGGTTTAAGTTCTTACTTGTCTGCGGGTTACATTTAAATCCATTGTACTTTCTTTTATACAGTGAGAGGTTTCTGATGGATAAACTTAAGGTGCAGTTTAGAGAGAGGGACTAGTCTTACCTTTGCATTTGAATGTTTCCAGTAGAATAGGTTTAAATTATGGTTCAAATCTCCATGTTCAAGGTATATAAAGTATCCTATTTAAGTGAACACCCTCCATTTAAAATCGACAGGATATTGTTATAAATCAGATTCAAGAATTATTCTTAACACATTCATGGGTATGAAGTAAAATAGTGACCTTGAGTGGTGCTTCAGTGACTCACAGGAAGTTGCACTGGAGTGTAGAATATTTTATATCTTATCATTGGCTTACATTTGTTAAGAGTCACTGAAGGTTTTCAGAATTCCTAACTCCTGTTAACCCTGTCCTCAGGAGCTGCAAAGTTTCCATTACTTACCTTTGGGGAGTGAGATTCTTTGCCCAGTGTTAAGAAATACTCACAGTGGCATGAGCTGTCCATTTAAAAGAGAAAAAAGAAAGTACATGCTGTCTGAGCAGTTGAACATTTTCATCTTTTTTAACTCTCTCAAAATTTATTATTGCACCCTGAAGGTAAGTAGCTTAGAATTTGCTCATTATCAAATGACAAAGTTGGGGCCTTTTTAAGAAGCAAAGCATACTTGGTTGGCAATTATTTGCGAAGCAGAGGATTGCTATTTATGGTGATATTTAGTGTCATTGTCATTAAAATGAAAATGCCATAATGTGTGTAAAACTCCAACCATTTTGAAAGATGGTCAGAACAGACTTGCCTGTAAAGTCTTCTTTTCATTCCACTAAAGTTTGTTAAGTTGGCCTAGAGTGGCATTTCCCACGCTGTTCCGTTGAACATTAGTTTTTACACAGTGTAAAGTTTTTACACAGTTAAGTATTCTCTGGGGATAGGAAAGGGATCTTTGACAAAATAATGGCCAAAGGCATTTCTTTTCTATAGAAATAGTATTGAGAAAACATTTGTGCTCATGTGGTTTAACAACCCTTCAGGATAAAGAATACAGTATGCAGTGTATCTCGAACTTATTGGGCCATGGAACCCTGTTTCTGAGAACATTTGATAAGCATTTTATGTTATGATTGGTGGAGTGGCGCCCAGTTGAGCAGTTATGGTATAGAGAGCTTATGACGCCCAGTTGAGCAGTTATGGTATAGAGAGCTTATGAAGAAAAAATAAATCCTTTGTATAGGATAGCTGGGCCAGTAGTGGGAAAGAACTCTGTGAAGTTTTTGGAGAAACTTTTATGTTTGCAAACTAACATAAACTCTTAGGGATGAATGTGATTTCAAAGATAATCTAGTTGCATTGCCAGTAACAGGAATAAGAGTAGCAGTCCTTATCTTTGGGAGTACTTGCTTTTCATCAGGCACTGTGGTGTTCTTCTACATGTGTCATTAGCCACTGGTCTCTCTAGAATCGTTTACCATCCACTGGTCTTCATTTATGCTTTGGGGAAATGTAATTTATTTTTAAAAAACAAATAATTGAGAATTTGTAATCCATTTATGGTCTCAATTATTAGTTTATTTTACTTGTTTATTTATTGAGCAGTCATAACTGAGCACCAGCACCATGTTCCTTGTTCTAATGATGTTTTCATTGCTCAGAATGTTTCTGGGACTTCTTTGGGGATTGTCTTCAGAACATCTGTCAGATTCTTTCAAAAATATGTTGACTTTTTAAATCAACTTGAAGGTGATTTTATTTGGGAAATAGCTAAATAGTTATTCAGGACCAAGTCAAGTGAAAGATAGAGTTGGAAGTTACACTTTTTACAACCATTTTGAAATGCCATAATGTGTGTAAAACTCAACCATTTTGAAAGATGGTCAGAACAGACTTGCCTGTAAAGTCTTCTTTTCATTCCACTAAAGTTTGTTAAGTTGGCCTAGAGTGGCATTTCCCACGCTGTTCCGTTGAACATTAGTTTTTACACAGTGTAAAGTTTTTACACAGTTAAGTATTCTCTGGGGATAGGAAAGGGATCTTTGACAAAATAATGGCCAAAGGCATTTCTTTTCTATAGAAATAGTATTGAGAAAACATTTGTGCTCATGTGGTTTAACAACCCTTCAGGATAAAGAATACAGTATGCAGTGTATCTCGAACTTATTGGGCCATGGAACCCTGTTTCTGAGAACATTTGATAAGCATTTTATGTTATGATTGGTGGAGTGGCGCCCAGTTGAGCAGTTATGGTATAGAGAGCTTATGACGCCCAGTTGAGCAGTTATGGTATAGAGAGCTTATGAAGAAAAAATAAATCCTTTGTATAGGATAGCTGGGCCAGTAGTGGGAAAGAACTCTGTGAAGTTTTTGGAGAAACTTTTATGTTTGCAAACTAACATAAACTCTTAGGGATGAATGTGATTTCAAAGATAATCTAGTTGCATTGCCAGTAACAGGAATAAGAGTAGCAGTCCTTATCTTTGGGAGTACTTGCTTTTCATCAGGCACTGTGGTGTTCTTCTACATGTGTCATTAGCCACTGGTCTCTCTAGAATCGTTTACCATCCACTGGTCTTCATTTATGCTTTGGGGAAATGTAATTTATTTTTAAAAAACAAATAATTGAGAATTTGTAATCCATTTATGGTCTCAATTATTAGTTTATTTTACTTGTTTATTTATTGAGCAGTCATAACTGAGCACCAGCACCATGTTCCTTGTTCTAATGATGTTTTCATTGCTCAGAATGTTTCTGGGACTTCTTTGGGGATTGTCTTCAGAACATCTGTCAGATTCTTTCAAAAATATGTTGACTTTTTTTTTAATCAACTTGAAGGTGATTTTTATTTGGGAAATAGCTAAATAGTTATTCAGGACCAAGTCAAGTGAAAGATAGAGTTGGAAGTTACAGTCTGGCAGCCCTCGATTTTCTTTGATCTGCTTGTAATTTTTTTTTTAATTGAAACAAACCTGAAAATGGAAAGACTGATTATTTTAATAAGTCTTGTTTCCTCTTTTTTTGTTGTCTTTTTTTTTTTTAAGTCAACCAAAATAATACTGTTTATGAAGCCGTTCCAGTGGTTCTGGAAAAAATAATGAGGGTAGTAACACAGGAATGGGCATCATGGATGTTCTCTGTGATGGCTCTTTACAGTATTTCAAAACTGAAGACTTCCTGGTGGTCCAGTGGTTAGAATAAAATTGAAGACGTTGAGATTGTTCACTAATTTAGGACTCATTAAAAATTATATCCTTTCAATGGAATATAATTCATTTATTATAAATGTTGTAGGCCTATATTTGGTAGGGAAAATTATTCACATTATTTAAGTGAAAAGATTACAAAACAGTTTGTATAGTATTTTTGTATGGTATTGTCTAATATTACCTAATATCCAATATGATATCAATTTCATATCTCATTTACATAAGAAAAGCTTTTAAAAGTATATAACCCAAAATACTAAGACTGCTTGATTCTGGCTACTTGGATTAAAGGTATTCTTTTTTTTTTTTTTTAAACTTTTATTTATTTATTTTTGGCTGTGCTGGGTCTTTGTTGATGTGTGGGTTTAGCTGCTCTGCGGTATGTGGGATCTTCCCAGATCCGGGCTCGAACCTGTGTCTCCTGCATTGGCAGACGGGTTCTTATCCACTGAGCCACAAGGGAAGCCCTAAAGGTATTCTTAAAAAAGAAAAAAAAAAGAACAATCCCATGAACTTGTAACAGCATCAGTGCAAAATAAACTGGTATATACATTCATTTTATCAGCTTAGTATATAATAAGGCACACAACAGGTTTAATAATCAAAGGTAAATGGCTTCGTTTCTCCAGCTCGACATATGAAAAGTTCATTTTTCTCTCGAGTTTCTCTTTTCTGCTGTTTCCTGGGACCCCAGGTGTACCTACTAGTCCAAAGGGGTCAGTTAAAGACACCATCAATAAAATATTCAGGCTGCTGAAGAGCCCAGTTTCTTTGCTGCTGTTTTTGCTTCTGCTGGAATAGAGTGTAACCTCCAGGATCAAGTAATCTGGGGTACTGAGCGAGACCCTATCCTTAGCGGGAATTGTCATGGTGGCTGACTTCTGCTGGAGCTCTAGTTCTTCAGTCATTCTTCAGGATGCTGTATCAGCATCCTGAATAGCTTCAGCTAGCTTCAGCTTTTTGTGTCCTGGATCTGGCTTTTGCTTCTTTTACTGAATCTGAAGCTATCATTGCAGGCCAGCATTCTTCCATGGCCTTCAGTTGGAGCTGAGTAGTAATTGCCCCCTCCCCCTCTTTTTGGCCATGCCACATGGCTTGTGGGATCTTAGTTCCCCCACCAGGGATCGAGCCCAGGGCCTCCGGCAGTGAAAGCACCAAGTTCTAACCACTGCACCACCAGGGAATTCCCAAGAGCTGCCCTATAGATGAGATGTGCACTCTCCAGTTTTCCTCAATCCCCCTTATTCCTTGTTATTTCATTGACACTATGGCTAGGTTAGGTTTAATTTATATCTCTGTAATGAGCCCTGAGGATATATGCAGATATAAATGAGACAGTTGCTGCCTTCAAGAAGCCCTTCTCTGATAATAGAGACATGATAAAAAGTAATTACAGTATATAATAGGTTCTATAGTCAAGTGTATATTTAAATATTAACTGAACACCTACCACATGCCAGACATTAATGCTGAGTGCTGTAACTCATTTAAACCTCAACACTTCAGTGAGTTGGTGGTTTTTTTCTTTTTTTTTCCATTTTACACATGAGGAAGTAAGCTCGGAGATGGTTAAGTAACTTAGCCAAGGTCATAAAGCTAGTAAATAGGTAATTGTGAATTAAGATCAGTTCTCTGACTTAGAGCATCAATTTTCACCCTGCCTAATTTGGAAGCATTAAAGCTTGACCCATGTAAGCAGATGCACTGGTTTTTGTCTCAGAGTGCTTTTTAGGGCATTTCTGTTTAGTTTCTCAGTCGTGTCAGACTCTTTGCAACCTCATGGACTGCCTGTCATTCATCATCTCCCAAGTTTGCTCAGCTCATGTCAAGATGATGTAGTTGGCTGGTTAGAGGGCTCCTGAGATGCAGGACTGAGGAAGAATATGAGTTAGAATCCCAGAGGCTCTTTGTCCACAGTAATGACAAGCTAGAGAAAGCTATCCTGAGTGAGAGTGCCAGATGGAAATTCTAGGGTAATTTGAGTTCTCTTCCCACTTGTTGTTGCTGTTTTGTCACGAAGTCATGTCCGACTCTTTTGAGGCACTGTAGACCGTAGCCTCCCAGGCTTCTGTGTCCATGGGATTTCCCAGGAAGCAATACTGGAGTAGGTTGCCATTTCCTTCTCTAGGAGATCTTCCTGACCTGGGGATGGGACCCAAACCTCCTACATTGGCATGTGAATTCTTTACCGCTGAGCCACCTAGGAAGCCTACTCTTTCCACTACTGGCTTGAATTCTACTAAGGTGACTATTGGTGAGAAATAGGGGTTGAAGTGTTTTTCTTACAAACTGCCAAGAACTCATAAAAACTACGCCAGGGGGCTTCCTCTGGTGGTCCAGTGGGTAAGGACACCGCCTTGCAGTGCAAGGGGCGCCGGTTCGATCCCTGGCCTGGGAAGATCCCACGTGCCACGGAGCGGCTGGACTGATGTGTCCAATTACCGAGCCAGAGCTCTGGAGCGCATGCGCCCAGAGCCAGGGCTCTGCAACTTGACAGACGCCACCGCGATGGGAGGCCCACAGGAGCCAAAGAACAAAGACGGATGAAAATAGAGAAATGAAAGACCAATAGAAGTGACCTGCCCGCACCCCTCCTTCCCCAACCCGACCCCCGCCCAAAATAAATAAATAAATAAATCTAAAAAAAAAAAAAAGACTGAGCAACTAACACTTCTAAAAAAAAAAAAAAAAACTATGCCAGGGACCATCACAAAATATCAAGGGGCATGTTTGATTTAATCTGGTGCATCAAAAGCGGAGTCAGAGGGTAGGCTTTTTGAACAATAACCAGACCTCAGCCGGGATTGGTGGTGAAAGGCACGGATTTCCAGCATAAAAACTGGGGAAGGGCTTCCCTGGTGACTCAATAGTGAAGAGTTTGCCTGCCAATGCAGGAGACACAGGTTCGAACCCTGAACTGGGAAGATCCTACATACTGCATAGTGACTAAGCCCGTGAGCCACAACTTTTGAGCCTGTGCTCTAGAGCTTTGGAGCCACAACCATTGAGCCCATGTGCCGCAACTACTGAAGTCCCTGTGCCCTATAGCCTGAATTCTACCTTAGGAGAGGTCACTGCACAGAAGGCCTGCTCACCTCAACTAGAGAGTAGTCCCCACTCCCTGCAACTGGCAAAAAATCTACAGACAATAAATGCTGGAGAGGGTGCGGAGAAAAGGGAACACTCTTGCATTGCTGGTGGGAATGTAAACTGATAACAGCCTCTATGGAAGACAGTCTGGAGATTTCTTAAAAAACTAAAAATAGAAGCACTCATTTATTTTGGGGCCTTTTTTGAATTCTACCTGGGGATGGGACCCAAACCTCCTACATTGGTGAACTTTACCGCTGAGCCACCTAGGAAGCCTACTCTTTCCACTACTGGCTTGAATTCTACTAAGGTGACTATTGGTGAGAAATAGGGGTTGAAGTGTTTTTCTTACAAACTGCCAAGAACTCATAAAAACTACGCCAGGGGGCTTCCTCTGGTGGTCCAGTGGGTAAGGACACCGCCTTGCAGTGCAAGGGGCGCCGGTTCGATCCCTGGCCTGGGAAGATCCCACGTGCCACGGAGCGGCTGGACTGATGTGTCCAATTACCGAGCCAGAGCTCTGGAGCGCATGCGCCCAGAGCCAGGGCTCTGCAACTTGACAGACGCCACCGCGATGGGAGGCCCACAGGAGCCAAAGAACAAAGACGGATGAAAATAGAGAAATGAAAGACCAATAGAAGTGACCTGCCCGCACCCCTCCTTCCCCAACCCGACCCCCGCCCAAAATAAATAAATAAATAAATCTAAAAAAAAAAAAAAGACTGAGCAACTAACACTTCTAAAAAAAAAAAAAAAAACTATGCCAGGGACCATCACAAAATATCAAGGGGCATGTTTGATTTAATCTGGTGCATCAAAAGCGGAGTCAGAGGGTAGGCTTTTTGAACAATAACCAGACCTCAGCCGGGATTGGTGGTGAAAGGCACGGATTTCCAGCATAAAAACTGGGGAAGGGCTTCCCTGGTGACTCAATAGTGAAGAGTTTGCCTGCCAATGCAGGAGACACAGGTTCGAACCCTGAACTGGGAAGATCCTACATACTGCATAGTGACTAAGCCCGTGAGCCACAACTTTTGAGCCTGTGCTCTAGAGCTTTGGAGCCACAACCATTGAGCCCATGTGCCGCAACTACTGAAGTCCCTGTGCCCTATAGCCTGAATTCTACCTTAGGAGAGGTCACTGCACAGAAGGCCTGCTCACCTCAACTAGAGAGTAGTCCCCACTCCCTGCAACTGGCAAAAAATCTACAGACAATAAATGCTGGAGAGGGTGCGGAGAAAAGGGAACACTCTTGCATTGCTGGTGGGAATGTAAACTGATAACAGCCTCTATGGAAGACAGTCTGGAGATTTCTTAAAAAACTAAAAATAGAAGCACCATACGACCCAGCAATCCCACTGTTAGGCTTATACCCTGATGAAATCAAAATTGAAAGAGGCACCTGTACCCCAGTGTTCGTTGCAGCACTCTGTACAATAGCTAGAACATGGAAGCAACCTAGATGTCCACCTACAAATGAATGGATTAAAAAACTCTGGTACGTATAAACAATGGAGTACTTCTCAGCTGTTAAAAGAAATGCAGAACAAACAGTCCTAATGAGGTGGATGAATCTAGAACCTATTATACAAAGTGAAGTAAGTCAAAAAGAGAAAGACAAGTACAGTATACTAATGCATATGTATGGAATCTAGTAAGATGGTAATGATAACACATGCTGTGAAGCAATGGAAAAACAAACTTAAGAGGAATAGACATACAGACATTGTGGGGAATGAAACAGACAAAGAGAACAGACATATGGACATTGAGGGGAACGAACAGTGGGTGGGAGGCGTAGAGGGAGTAACATGGAAACCTGTACTATCATGTGTGAAAAAGATAGCTGTTGTCATTGCGCTGTGGGAATAGGGGATCCTGCAGGGGCGCTGAGAGATGGCCTGGACGGATGGGATGGGGCGGGGGTGGGGTGGGGTGCTGAGACGGGGGTGGAGGAGGGAGGGGGGCCAGGAGTATACATATGACTAATCTGGGATTATACATATCTGTAAACAACAAAACTCTGTAAAAGCAGAAAGTAAAATAAAAAAGAAACTGGGGAAGATTTTTAGTAGCAGCTGGTAGCCTTCCTACACTGCCCTTTATGGCTCAGGAGTTGCTTTCTGCAGGGTTGCATGGTTTGTTGGAGATAAAAAAAAGAGGCATTCCTTCATAGCAGCTTTGGGGCCTTAAAGAGCAAGACCTTTCTGAACCTTAACTCCTATGTAAAACAAGGAATTTAGATTGGATGACCTTTAGTACTTTTGTTTTCCTTTTAATGCTTATTCAGACATAGTACAGTATACTTTACATGTGCTAGCTCTCTTAATTCTTACAGTGACTCTGTGATAATAGATGATAATACCTGTATATTAGGCAGATAAGGAAACTGAGGCCCAGGGGTAGCCCTATGTCATACAGGTAATAAGTAGAGGAATCACAATTTGAAACTAGCTCTTCCTGATTCCCAGGTGTTTAGTTGTGTTTTTTTTTTCTTTTCTTTTTTTTTAAATTTTGGCCTCTTTTTATTGGTCCTTCATTTATTTATTTTCTTCCATCTTAATTCTTTGGCCTGTGTGGGCCTCCCATCACAGTGGCCTCTCTCGTTGCAGAGCACCAGCTCTGGGCGCATGCGCTCCAGAGCACTGGCTCATAATTGGACACACCGGTCTAGCTGCTTGGTGACACGTGGGATCTTCCCGGGCCAGGGATCGAACCAGTGCCCCTTGCACTGCAAGGCAGACTCTTTTTTTTTTTTTAAACCTTTATTTTACTTTTAACTTTTACAGAGTTTTGTTGTTTACAGATATGCATGTTCCCAGATTAGTCATACGTATATCCCCCCTTTCCCACCCCTCCCGACCATCACATAGCACCCCGAAGGATCCCCTTTACTCACAGAGCAATGACTATAGCTATTTTCTTCACTTATGATAGTACAGGCCTTCATGCTACTTCCTTTACACCTCCCACCTTCTGTTCCTTCCCCACAATGTCCATATATCCACTGTCCATGTCTGTCTTTCCGTCGCTTCACTGTGTGTACCGTCATCACCATCCTACTAGATTCCATATATATGTGTTAATATACTGTATTTGTCCTTCTCTTTCTGACTTCACATTTTTTTTTTTTTTAAAGATTTATTTATTTACTTATTTTGGGCAGGGGGCGGGTTGGGGAGGGAGGGGAGCGGGCGGGCCACTTCTATTGGTCTTTCATTTCTCTATTTTCATCCGTCTTGTCTTTGTTCTTTGGCTCCTGTGGGCCTCCCATCGCGGTGGTGTCTGTCGCTGCAGAGCGCCGGCTCTGGGCGTATGTGCTCCAGAGCTCCGGCTCGGTGATTGGACACATTGGTCCAGTGTGGCACGTGGGGTCTTCCCAGGCCAGGGATCAAACTGGCGCCCCTTGCACTGCAAGGCGGTGTCCTTACCCACTGGACCACCAGGGGAAGCCCCTGACTTCACTTTTTATGATATGTTCTAGATCCAGCCACCTCATTAGGGCTGATTCTTCTGCATTTCTTTTTACAGCTGTGTAGTATTCCATTGTATATATGTACCAGAGCTTTTGTATCCATTCGTTTGTCGATGGACATCTAGGTTCCTTCTATGTTCTAGCTATTGTATAGAGAGCTGCAATGAACATTGGGGTACAGGTGCTTCTTTCAGTTTTGATTTCATCAGGGTATAAGCATAAGAGTGGGATTGCTGGGTCGTATGGTGCTTCTATTGTTCGTTTTTTGAGAAATCTCCATACTGTCTTCCATAGAGGCTGTTACCAGTTTACATTCCCACCAGCAATGCAGGAGTGTTCCCTTTTCTCCGCAGCATTTATTGTCTGTCAGTTTGTGGATGATGGCCATTCTGACGGGTGTGAGGTGATATCTCATTGTAGTTTTGATTTGCATTTCTCTAATTATAAGTGAAGTTGAGCATCGTTTCATGTGTTTTGGGGCCATCTGTATGTCCTCTTTGGAGAGGCGTCTGTTTAGGTCCTTTTCCCATTTTTTGATTGGGTTGTTCATTTTCCCGGTGCTGAGTTGTCTGAGTTGCTTGTAGATTTTGGAGATTAATTCTTTGTCTGTTGTTTCATTTGCTATGATTTTCTCCCATTCTGTGGGTTGTCTGACTTCACATTTTTTTTTTTTTTAAAGATTTATTTATTTACTTATTTTGGGCAGGGGGCGGGTTGGGGAGGGAGGGGGCGGGCCACTTCTATTGGTCTTTCATTTCTCTATTTTCATCCGTCTTGTCTTTGTTCTTTGGCTCCTGTGGGCCTCCCATCGCAGTGGTGTCTGTCGCTGCAGAGCGCCGGCTCTGGGCGTATGTGCTCCAGAGCTCCGGCTCGGTGATTGGACACATTGGTCCAGTGTGGCACGTGGGGTCTTCCCAGGCCAGGGATCAAACTGGCGCCCCTTGCACTGCAAGGCGGTGTCCTTACCCACTGGACCACCAGGGGAAGCCCCTGACTTCACTTTTTATGATATGTTCTAGATCCAGCCACCTCATTAGGGCTGATTCTTCTGCATTTCTTTTTACAGCTGTGTAGTATTCCATTGTATATATGTACCAGAGCTTTTGTATCCATTCGTTTGTCGATGGACATCTAGGTTCCTTCTATGTTCTAGCTATTGTATAGAGAGCTGCAATGAACATTGGGGTACAGGTGCTTCTTTCAGTTTTGATTTCATCAGGGTATAAGCATAAGAGTGGGATTGCTGGGTCGTATGGTGCTTCTATTGTTCGTTTTTTGAGAAATCTCCATACTGTCTTCCATAGAGGCTGTTACCAGTTTACATTCCCACCAGCAATGCAGGAGTGTTCCCTTTTCTCCGCAGCATTTATTGTCTGTCAGTTTGTGGATGATGGCCATTCTGACGGGTGTGAGGTGATATCTCATTGTAGTTTTGATTTGCATTTCTCTAATTATAAGTGAAGTTGAGCATCGTTTCATGTGTTTTGGGGCCATCTGTATGTCCTCTTTGGAGAGGCGTCTGTTTAGGTCCTTTTCCCATTTTTTGATTGGGTTGTTCATTTTTCCGGTTGAGAGTTGTTGTCTGAGTCGCTTGTAGTTTTTGGAGATTAATTCTTTGTCTGTTATTTCATTTGCTATGATTTTCTCCCATTCTGTGGGCTGTCTGTTCAGCTTTTTTGTGATTTCTTTTGCTGTACAAAAGCTTTTAAGTTTCATTAGGTCCCACGTGTTCATTTGTCTTTTGAGTTCTGCTATTCTAGTAGGTGGATCAGGGAAGATCTTGCTTTGATTTATGTCCTTGAGTGTTTTGCCTATATTCTCCTCTAAGAGTTTGGTGGTTTCTGGTCTTGCATTTAGGTCTTTAATCCATTTTGAGTTGATCTTTGTGCATGGTGTCAGGGAATGTTCCAACTTCATTTTTTTGCATGTAGCTGTCCAATTTTCCCAGCACCATTTGTTGAAGAGGCTGTCTTTGTCCCATTTTATATGTTCGCCTCCTTTGTCAAAAAAAAATATGAAACGCTTCACGAATTTGTGTGTCATCCTTGCGCAGGGGCCATGCTAATCTTCTCTGTATCGTTCCAATTTTAGTATATGTGCTGCCAAAGCGAGCACAAGGTGGACTCTTTACCCACTGGACCACCAGGGAAGCCCTGTTTAGTTGTTTTGATGTAATCACGTTCTCCATATTCCTCTGCCTCCCACCCCTCAAAGCAGCTGCTTTGGTTCCTTGCAGCTGACCTGACCCCCAGTCTTAGGAAGTTAAGTGAGGCTCTAGTGTGAATAAGACACACAACTGGCCTCTTGGCCTTCTGCCTTCTCTTCCAAGGCTGGTTGCTATTCAGAATCTGAGATCTAAACTTTTCAGAAAAGAACTGCAGTTAAATTCTGCTAACTCTGTGTAGTTTCAGGAATCATCCCATAGTGCACCCTGTTAGCATAACTAGGCTTTTGTTTCAATGACATAGTGAAATTGACATGTAATCCCTTAATACTTTAATGTATAATTAAATGATTTGGTTGTTTCAAGTCCTTATAAATTATATATGTGATTTGCTACTGGTTAAATTTTTCTAGTAGTTTACTAATAAAACTTGTATCTATTTACAGAGTGCTGTTTGTGAGATACTTAACTAGATTTCTAACCAACAGATCAAATTATACATTAGTCAGATTCCTTATTTTTCAATTAATTAGATTGAGTGTGATGATTTATGCTGTCTGTACAGGCAGCCTCTATCTGTTAATGCTGACTCAAAGACACAGAGGACCAATAGTATTACACTGTCCAAGGAACTTGATTATCTCATGGGACTTTCCTGTAGCTTAGGTGGTAAAGAATCTGTCTGCAATGCAGGAGACCCAGGTTCGATCCATGGGTCAGGAAGATCCCTGGAGAAGGCATTGGCTACTTACTTCAGTACTCTTGCCTGGAAAATTCCATGGACAGAAGAGCCAGGCAGGGCTCCCGTTCATAGGGAAAAGAGTCGGGCACAACTGAGCATGAACATGTGATGATTCTCAGATTTTGGTAAACAGGGTGGAGGGGGTCTTGGAACCAATCTCTCATAGATACCAATGAAGGACTAGATATGTGACACCTAAGAATTTCCTTGGGGCTTCCCTGGTGGTCCAGGCGCGGTTCGATCCCTGGCCTGGGAAGATCCCACGTGCCACTGATTCTTCGCATGTGCTGCCAAAGCACAAGGTGGACTCTTTGCCCACTGGACCACCAGGGAAGCCCTGTTTAGTTGTTTTGATGTAATCACGTTCTCCATATTCCTCTGCCTCCCACCCCTCAAAGCAGCTGCTTTGGTTCCTTGCAGCTGACCTGACCCCCAGTCTTAGGAAGTTAAGTGAGGCTCTAGTGTGAATAAGACACACAACTGGCCTCTTGGCCTTCTGCCTTCTCTTCCAAGGCTGGTTGCTATTCAGAATCTGAGATCTAAACTTTTCAGAAAAGAACTGCAGTTAAATTCTGCTAACTCTGTGTAGTTTCAGGAATCATCCCATAGTGCACCCTGTTAGCATAACTAGGCTTTTGTTTCAATGACATAGTGAAATTGACATGTAATCCCTTAATACTTTAATGTATAATTAAATGATTTGGTTGTTTCAAGTCCTTATAAATTATATATGTGATTTGCTACTGGTTAAATTTTTCTAGTAGTTTACTAATAAAACTTGTATCTATTTACAGAGTGCTGTTTGTGAGATACTTAACTAGATTTCTAACCAACAGATCAAATTATACATTAGTCAGATTCCTTATTTTTCAATTAATTAGATTGAGTGTGATGATTTATGCTGTCTGTACAGGCAGCCTCTATCTGTTAATGCTGACTCAAAGACACAGAGGACCAATAGTATTACACTGTCCAAGGAACTTGATTATCTCATGGGACTTTCCTGTAGCTTAGGTGGTAAAGAATCTGCCTGCAATGCAGGAGACCCAGGTTCGATCCATGGGTCAGGAAGATCCCCTGGAGAAGGCATTGGCTACTTACTTCAGTACTCTTGCCTGGAAAATTCCATGGACAGAAGAGCCAGGCAGGGCTCCCGTTCATAGGGAAAAGAGTCGGGCACAACTGAGCATGAACATGTGATGATTCTCAGATTTTGGTAAACAGGGTGGAGGGGGTCTTGGAACCAATCTCTCATAGATACCAATGAAGGACTAGATATGTGACACCTAAGAATTTCCTTGGGGCTTCCCTGGTGGTCCAGTGGGTAAGGACACCGCCTTGCAGTGCCAGGGGCGCCGGTTCGATCCCTGGCCTGGGAAGATCCCACGTGCCACGGAGCGGCTGGACTGATGTGTCCAATTACAAGTCGGAGCTCTGATGCGCGTACGCCCAGAGCCAGTGCTCTGAGACAACAGAGGCCACCGCGATGGGAGGACCACACGGGCCGAAGAACAAAGATGGATGAAAAATAAATTAAAAAAATGAAAGAGCAATAGAAGCGGCCTGCCTGCTCCCCTCCCTCCCCACCCCAATAAAAAAAAAAATTAAAAAAAAAAAAAAGAGAATTTCCTTGGACTTACCCTGAGGTGCCCCATGTCTTGGTAAGCAGTGTAGTGCCATGGCAAGGTCAGCACCCTAGGTGGAACCTCTAGACGAATGGCTAGGGGCCAGCTGCTTAACTTCTCTGCACCTCACTCCTTCTCTAAGAGAAGTTAGTATGGCAAAGTGATTGGACAGTCTGCCTTGCTTCTTTTTCAAGGACTTGTTGGATCTCTGCATATGCCTGTATCATCTACAACTGAGGTATTTCTAGAAAAGATCTCATCTACCTGGTCAAACATTTGTGTTGTTTAGTCCTGGGATACTTTGTTGTGATGAGAGGAAGCAGATCTAAGAAGACTGTTAAAGGCCTCAGGTAATAGTGAGATGTTTCTATTTGAATACTTAAAATAAGAAAGTTAACTGATTTTCACCATATTAGGAGGCTTCTCTTAAAGCATAAGCAGTTGGGTCCATACACAAGTCTTGGACCGCTACTGGTAAACTAAAGCCAGAATGTCTTCAGTAACCAAGATACTTCAAATCTCTCTCCTGAGATCCGCCCTGCTGCTTATTCTTGAAAATGTGGTAGAAAAGTTTATACTCTTGATATCAAAACTTTTATGTTGAAATTTAATCAACAACATTTTGTAACCACCCTAAACAAATTAATCCTTCAAATGGTATTGGTTTTAAACAGGGTGGAGGGGGTCTTGGAACCAATCTCTCATAGATACCAATGAAGGACTAGATATGTGACACCTAAGAATTTCCTTGGGGCTTCCCTGGTGGTCCAGTGGGTAAGGACACCGCCTTGCAGTGCCAGGGGCGCCGGTTCGATCCCTGGCCTGGGAAGATCCCACGTGCCACGGAGCGGCTGGACTGATGTGTCCAATTACAAGTCGGAGCTCTGATGCGCGTACGCCCAGAGCCAGTGCTCTGAGACAACAGAGGCCACCGCGATGGGAGGACCACACGGGCCGAAGAACAAAGATGGATGAAAAATAAATTAAAAAAATGAAAGAGCAATAGAAGCGGCCTGCCTGCTCCCCTCCCTCCCCACCCCAATAAAAAAAAAAATTAAAAAAAAAAAAAGAATTTCCTTGGACTTACCCTGAGGTGCCCCATGTCTTGGTAAGCAGTGTAGTGCCATGGCAAGGTCAGCACCCTAGGTGGAACCTCTAGACGAATGGCTAGGGGCCAGCTGCTTAACTTCTCTGCACCTCACTCCTTCTCTAAGAGAAGTTAGTATGGCAAAGTGATTGGACAGTCTGCCTTGCTTCTTTTTCAAGGACTTGTTGGATCTCTGCATATGCCTGTATCATCTACAACTGAGGTATTTCTAGAAAAGATCTCATCTACCTGGTCAAACATTTGTGTTGTTTAGTCCTGGGATACTTTGTTGTGATGAGAGGAAGCAGATCTAAGAAGACTGTTAAAGGCCTCAGGTAATAGTGAGATGTTTCTATTTGAATACTTAAAATAAGAAAGTTAACTGATTTTCACCATATTAGGAGGCTTCTCTTAAAGCATAAGCAGTTGGGTCCATACACAAGTCTTGGACCGCTACTGGTAAACTAAAGCCAGAATGTCTTCAGTAACCAAGATACTTCAAATCTCTCTCCTGAGATCCGCCCTGCTGCTTATTCTTGAAAATGTGGTAGAAAAGTTTATACTCTTGATATCAAAACTTTTATGTTGAAATTTAATCAACAACATTTTGTAACCACCCTAAACAAATTAATCCTTCAAATGGTATTGTTTTAAACAGTATATTCACTGATGTTTACTCTTCTTTGTCAGATTTTTTTCTGTTTATCATTATATTTTCGTCTTGGGTTCTTGGTAGATATTTTGAAAATGCCGCTGTCCCTGTCACTGACTTCATGCATTATCCCAGAATTTTCCTATTTAGAGTTGTTTGTATTTTAAAATAAAGTGATTTGTCCTGGTACTAATGTGTGCTTCTGAAATTACCATGGACATAATGATAGATGCCTTTTTGGAAATCTTGCAGATTTACTGTATGACCATTAGTATCACTTTTTGTTACTTTAAAGAAGTTCTACTTTCTTTGGAGCTATCGGATTTAGCCCACCCAGTTTTCCTTTTTTTCTTCTGTTAATGCTCAACAGAAAACTGAAGATAGTTAAGCTACACACTTTCCAATCTTGTGCACATTGCTTTTCTGGTTTACTGCCATAGGATACTGTAGCATTATCTTATAGACATCTCTGATGGCCAATCAGAAACAGTTAAATTACCTTAAAATTTTTAAATGGAACTCTGACAGCCAATAAGAAATCCTTTGGGTGGAACTGTAACAGCCCTTTCGGGTGATTTTAAGAGCACCTCTAAAATTTCTCTGTCTTCTGTTTGGGAAGCATTTGAGGCTCCAGCACATCTGCTGTGTGCATTTACCAGGCATTTCAAAGCTCTAAGTTCCTCATAGTTTGAAGTGTGGATCTGACCCCTGTTCTGCTTCTCAAGGTAACTTTAAAACAGGAAGTGTGCAAAGGAGGTAACTGATGACGTGAACAGCCAATCATGGTTTTGTGTTCTTAGCTGATAAAGCAGCTCAACCAATGGGACCACTCTGGAGGCAAGGTTTGGTGTCAGATAGCATGCTAGATTGAATGCCTTTGACTGTTAAAGTGGAAGGAGGCTGCAGGGCTTCATTGGAGCCTCGGAGTTTTCACTGAGGCAGGGGTCAGCTGAAAGACAAAGAAAAATGGCGAATAGTTTGCTGGGGGGTGGGGGGACAGCTGTTCGGGCTTTCACTGGAGTGGACATTCCAGACTCAGGTTTCTGCATCTCCTGCTGCCTTTTGTTTCCTCCGTCCTTTTGGGGGGGAGGGATAGGAGTGACTTAAATTCTCCCTGTCCGAGGAGATATAAATAACTACATGTAATATTAATGCAGTTCCCGGTAAGTTTAATTCTTTGTTTTGTGTTAAAATGATAGAAACTGTTTAGCTTCAGAGAGTGTAGACAAGTTGTACTGTTTCAGAAAATGGCCACTTTACATTCCATGCATACCTTTTGGTGCACCTAGAATACCTTGCTCTGTTTAGATTTTGCATGCCCTTCAACTAGAATTTCTTTTCCTAGTCGAGTACTGACTGGAGCAGGTACATGAAGGAAGGCTAATGTTACTTTAAAGAAGTTCTACTTTCTTTGGAGCTATCGGATTTAGCCCACCCAGTTTTCCTTTTTTTCTTCTGTTAATGCTCAACAGAAAACTGAAGATAGTTAAGCTACACACTTTCCAATCTTGTGCACATTGCTTTTCTGGTTTACTGCCATAGGATACTGTAGCATTATCTTATAGACATCTCTGATGGCCAATCAGAAACAGTTAAATTACCTTAAAATTTTTAAATGGAACTCTGACAGCCAATAAGAAATCCTTTGGGTGGAACTGTAACAGCCCTTTCGGGTGATTTTAAGAGCACCTCTAAAATTTCTCTGTCTTCTGTTTGGGAAGCATTTGAGGCTCCAGCACATCTGCTGTGTGCATTTACCAGGCATTTCAAAGCTCTAAGTTCCTCATAGTTTGAAGTGTGGATCTGACCCCTGTTCTGCTTCTCAAGGTAACTTTAAAACAGGAAGTGTGCAAAGGAGGTAACTGATGACGTGAACAGCCAATCATGGTTTTGTGTTCTTAGCTGATAAAGCAGCTCAACCAATGGGACCACTCTGGAGGCAAGGTTTGGTGTCAGATAGCATGCTAGATTGAATGCCTTTGACTGTTAAAGTGGAAGGAGGCTGCAGGGCTTCATTGGAGCCTCGGAGTTTTTCACTGAGGCAGGGGTCAGCTGAAAGACAAAGAAAAATGGCGAATAGTTTGCTGGGGGGTGGGGGGACAGCTGTTCGGGCTTTCACTGGAGTGGACATTCCAGACTCAGGTTTCTGCATCTCCTGCTGCCTTTTGTTTCCTCCGTCCTTTTGGGGGGGAGGGATAGGAGTGACTTAAATTCTCCCTGTCCGAGGAGATATAAATAACTACATGTAATATTAATGCAGTTCCCGGTAAGTTTAATTCTTTGTTTTGTGTTAAAATGATAGAAACTGTTTAGCTTCAGAGAGTGTAGACAAGTTGTACTGTTTCAGAAAATGGCCACTTTACATTCCATGCATACCTTTTGGTGCACCTAGAATACCTTGCTCTGTTTAGATTTTGCATGCCCTTCAACTAGAATTTCTTTTCCTAGTCGAGTACTGACTGGAGCAGGTACATGAAGGAAGGCTAATGATTTTTCACGGGCACACAGAAGCAAATCACTTTCTTTTTGCATTCGGTAAACTTAACTGTTTTCCAAATAATTTTCCTTTGTTCGAGTGCACTGAAGCTTTCCTACAGAATAAGCTGAGCTGTTGTGAGACTTTTTCTATTTCCATGCACTTTGTTGACATTTGTGTTTTCAGAGGTGGAAGCAACACCTTTGCTGTTCTAAATTTGTTTGAAAATATGATTTGCACTGAGTGCAGGTTCTAATGGTAAAGGCCACATGCCAATGCGAAATTCTCCCATAACTTTCTTGATTTACCTGTCTACTTCTAAATTCTAGTGAGTACCAGTTAATTACTAGTCTTTCTTTTAAAATGCACATTTTAGCTTAGAATACTGGTTAGAAATATCTCTACTATATTGGCAGTGACAAGAGCAAATCTTTTCCGATCAGTTTCACACATTTTGTTAGGTGTTGATTTGGTTCCTTAAAATGATGGGAGCAAAATGCTTTTCCTTTTCTATATGAGATCTTTAAAATCCTAATTTACCTGCACTTTGTGAATAGGAAAGTTAAGTGTACAGGCACCCTGTCTTTTGCCCTTGTTCCTCCCCCCACCCCATTAGGGATATGGAACTAATATAGGTTGCTGGCTAATTGGTAACCAGTCTGTTCTTGTCAATAGTGAAATCTTCCATGTCGTGTACTAAGATCTATAATACACTTGATTTCAAAAGGCAATTCTTTGTTTTCTTTTTATTTGCAAATACGGAATGAAGGTCATTGGAACATTTCTGCAGCAGACTCAGTATGGAGCAGTGAACCAGCAGCACTCAGCGTCTGGGTATGGAAAAGGAGCAGGCCCTGTTAGAGAAGTTTGGAGGGTGTTAGTTTGCTCTCCCCTTGAGTAAAGGATTTACCTGAGAGGATCTGTAGGGGCTTAGAGTTTGGGCTGCTGGAATTGGAGTGGTAATAGCAGTCAAAGTTGCTAGATGTAGGCCTCTGGTGTTGCTCACAAAAGTGACCTTGAAAAACTGCTGAGGAGTTGAAAGATTGAAGGACAAAGTTTGTTTATGCAGATTTTAGACTGAAAAGCTCTATTTCAGATGAAAAGAAGCTGTGCTTCTGGTGTTCAAGCCCAGTGGTTTATAGGAATATGTTACAGATTCAAATTAGGAGTTTTTAAGCAATAAAACAATGAGGTTGCATTCGTTTTCTCTAGAACTCTTCTTCATTCCCTCCCCCCAGCAAAACAATTTTAAATCCTTTTGGTATGATTGTTGAGTGAACTGCCTAACATTCAGAATTCCTTGCATGCTACCTTGTCTTCTATGTAATCTAGAGGGTTCTTAGTGAAGAATGGCATTTCAGGAGTTCAAAGTAGTTATGTTTGTGAAACTTCTTTTGGGAAATCGGAATGCTTATGGTGAGAAAACAGTCATTCTTTAAGGGGAAAAAGAAAGGCAAAGAGTCATTCTGAGAAGCTGAGTCCTAAGAGAAAGGAATAAGTGTTAAGATTATGTTTTAACAGATTCTCATTTTACTTTAAATTTGTTTTTTACAAGTCATTGATTTATATGTTACCAGTTACTCTAGTTTTTCATATGGGATTTTAGAAACAGTTGTAGATACTGAATAACCCTATTGGTCCTGGGAGAAGGCCAGGAGCTGGGGAGGCAGAAGGTAAGTGGCTCACAGTATGAGGCCTAGATTAAGCTCTTTAAGAACTTTGTGGATTTAGCTTCTTGGAAAGATACTACCTCTAGCCTGGGTCCTTAACCTTTTTAGGGTCATGGACTCTGAGAATCTGACCTGCTACCTGAGAAAAGTGCACATAGACATGCCTGTGCCCAGCCCTGGTGACTAAGATATTTTCCAGTATATGTTAGTTTGCTTCTCCCTTGGAGTAACCAGCAGCACTCAGCGTCTGGGTATGGAAAAGGAGCAGGCCCTGTTAGAGAAGTTTGGAGGGTGTTAGTTTGCTCTCCCCTTGAGTAAAGGATTTACCTGAGAGGATCTGTAGGGGCTTAGAGTTTGGGCTGCTGGAATTGGAGTGGTAATAGCAGTCAAAGTTGCTAGATGTAGGCCTCTGGTGTTGCTCACAAAAGTGACCTTGAAAAACTGCTGAGGAGTTGAAAGATTGAAGGACAAAGTTTGTTTATGCAGATTTTAGACTGAAAAGCTCTATTTCAGATGAAAAGAAGCTGTGCTTCTGGTGTTCAAGCCCAGTGGTTTATAGGAATATGTTACAGATTCAAATTAGGAGTTTTTAAGCAATAAAACAATGAGGTTGCATTCGTTTCTCTAGAACTCTTCTTCATTCCCTCCCCAGCAAAACAATTTTAAATCCTTTTGGTATGATTGTTGAGTGAACTGCCTAACATTCAGAATTCCTTGCATGCTACCTTGTCTTCTATGTAATCTAGAGGGTTCTTAGTGAAGAATGGCATTTCAGGAGTTCAAAGTAGTTATGTTTGTGAAACTTCTTTTGGGAAATCGGAATGCTTATGGTGAGAAAACAGTCATTCTTTAAGGGGAAAAAGAAAGGCAAAGAGTCATTCTGAGAAGCTGAGTCCTAAGAGAAAGGAATAAGTGTTAAGATTATGTTTTAACAGATTCTCATTTTACTTTAAATTTGTTTTTTACAAGTCATTGATTTATATGTTACCAGTTACTCTAGTTTTTCATATGGGATTTTAGAAACAGTTGTAGATACTGAATAACCCTATTGGTCCTGGGAGAAGGCCAGGAGCTGGGGAGGCAGAAGGTAAGTGGCTCACAGTATGAGGCCTAGATTAAGCTCTTTAAGAACTTTGTGGATTTAGCTTCTTGGAAAGATACTACCTCTAGCCTGGGTCCTTAACCTTTTTAGGGTCATGGACTCTGAGAATCTGACCTGCTACCTGAGAAAAGTGCACATAGACATGCCTGTGCCCAGCCCCTGGTGACTAAGATATTTTCCAGTATATGTTGAATGGTGTTAATATGATCTCATTTAACACTTTAGCCAGATAAATGTTTCCCAGAGAAATGGGAGCAGAGAGAGACCTAAAGCTAACTATAACTTGGGCTGGGAAGTGGGTGCGTGTGTGGAGGGGAGGCTTAGATGGGATCTAAGGCTTGGTATTTATTTACCCTGATTCCATTGTTTGAGGCAGCAGAGCAAGCAGGAGACCTGTGTTCTGCTGTCTGCAGCCTGGTGAGCTTGGGCAAGTCAGCCATTTAGTGTCAGCTTCCTCACATGTAAAAATGGAACCTAAAAATAGCACCTTCCTATTTAGTGGTGAGTCTCAAATGAGATCATGTATGTCAGAGTGCTTTGCAAACTGTGAAGTGCTGCAGACATGTTAGTTGTTACTAATCCAAACTAGGGGTTAAATGCTTATGGAGATAAGTGTGACATCAGAGAGAATGTGGTTATTTTAATATGCTTGCAAAAGAGTTTGTTTAAACCTGACACCTCTTTTCTTCACATGCCTTCACCTGCATATTCCTGTTTATGCTGAGAGACCCTCACGTAACTGGACATGGAGGCCATCAAACATTCATTTACCAAGATTCCTGTGGAAGAATCTTAACCCTTTTGTCAAAAATCAAGGGCCTCTTAGAACACAGTGAAGTGAGGATGCCGATTTTTTTTTAAAAAAAAAACCCTTCTTAGATTTAGAAACCTCAGAATAAACGCTGGGAACCTGCTCTGATTGGGTACGAGATTTGCAGTATAATGTAGGTAAGTTGTAAGAGTTGCAGATGTTTCCAAGTAGGGGTTACATTTTTAGTTTGTGCACCAAATATTTATAAAGTAAACAGGAGCCACTTTTAGTTTGCTTAGTGGTCATATGGTCTTTTTTGTGTTAGTTTTCAAACTTGTAAGCTAGTAAATGTTCGGATGAAGATTTAAAAACAAATCAAAATATAAATATGGGAATAAATTTCTCACAGTTGCTACTCCTTGTGAGAATCATTTCCAAGATAAATGGTGAGAACCCATGAGGATTTCTTTCTGATCCATTTTACATGCTTGGTGTTATCTATTTTGAGGGTTTCCCCACCCCAGGGGTGGTGGTGCTGGTGCTGGTGGGTATTTTGTAATCTATTTGATTTCCTGTTCAGTTAAGTCATTTCCTCTCAGGTATGGCCAGTCAGTATTGATGTGTACCTCCTTTCTGTGCATTGAAAGAATCATAGTTTGATGAAATAAGGTTTGGCAAAATTGGCATTGGCCTCTGCAAATAAAATTCTAGTTTCAGGGGAAAGGATCTGCTTGAAGATAGCAGTCATGGTCCCTGGAAACTTTTTGTTCCTAAAAGAAAGTGGGGATCTCCTTTTAAAGAAGCAGAATACTTTGTTGGAGGCTCCAGTAACCCAAAGGGACTTTTAAAGCTAATTGTTTATACACGGTCTTCTTCATGAAATAAGTTATTTTTGCCTAACCGTATTCCTGATAAAATATGCATACAGAGCGTGTATACTCTTAAGTAAGCCCAGTGAAAGTTATTTAGGGATCTAGCCTAGTTCCCTTCTTGTAAAGTGGGGAAGCTGAGGCTCAGAGAGGTTAGTTGTCTCAGTCTTTCAACTTTTTAGTGACTGATCAGAGATTGAACTCCTGCTTAATTCATTCAGTGTTTCTTTGATTCCTCTAGGTTGTTTTTACTTATTGTGTTTCATATTTGTCTTAGTTTTTAGTATGTCTGTGCAGGTTTGCTATTTGAACACAGAAGGCATAGAGAGAAAGGGGGCCACAGAAGAGGTTCAGAAGTCTTCATGTGGAGCCCAGGGGTTGGAAAGTCTGCTGTGGAGTCCAGGGGTTAGAAAGTCTGTGGCATCAGACTTACTCGTTTTGGGGATTTGAAGATCTCTGGCCTCAGCTAGTCGCTTATTCAGAAAGCTGATAATCAACCATTATTCAGCTAATGGTACCCACCTGGTTGAGCTGGCCCAGAGAGCAGGGTCCCTGTTTTGCATTCCTTCCATTGGAAAAAGGAAAAAAGCCTGCTACTATTTTTTTGCCTCATGCTACTCCTTTTGAGAATCATTTCCAAGATAAATGGTGAGAACCCATGAGGATTTCTTTCTGATCCATTTTACATGCTTGGTGTTATCTATTTTGAGGGTTTCCCCACCCCAGGGGTGGTGGTGCTGGTGCTGGTGGGTATTTTGTAATCTATTTGATTTCCTGTTCAGTTAAGTCATTTCCTCTCAGGTATGGCCAGTCAGTATTGATGTGTACCTCCTTTCTGTGCATTGAAAGAATCATAGTTTGATGAAATAAGGTTTGGCAAAATTGGCATTGGCCTCTGCAAATAAAATTCTAGTTTCAGGGAAGGATCTGCTTGAAGATAGCAGTCATGGTCCCTGGAAACTTTTTGTTCCTAAAAGAAAGTGGGGATCTCCTTTTAAAGAAGCAGAATACTTTGTTGGAGGCTCCAGTAACCCAAAGGGACTTTTAAAGCTAATTGTTTATACACGGTCTTCTTCATGAAATAAGTTATTTTTGCCTAACCGTATTCCTGATAAAATATGCATACAGAGCGTGTATACTCTTAAGTAAGCCCAGTGAAAGTTATTTAGGGATCTAGCCTAGTTCCCTTCTTGTAAAGTGGGGAAGCTGAGGCTCAGAGAGGTTAGTTGTCTCAGTCTTTCAACTTTTTAGTGACTGATCAGAGATTGAACTCCTGCTTAATTCATTCAGTGTTTCTTTGATTCCTCTAGGTTGTTTTTACTTATTGTGTTTCATATTTGTCTTAGTTTTTAGTATGTCTGTGCAGGTTTGCTATTTGAACACAGAAGGCATAGAGAGAAAGGGGGCCACAGAAGAGGTTCAGAAGTCTTCATGTGGAGCCCAGGGGTTGGAAAGTCTGCTGTGGAGTCCAGGGGTTAGAAAGTCTGTGGCATCAGACTTACTCGTTTTGGGGATTTGAAGATCTCTGGCCTCAGCTAGTCGCTTATTCAGAAAGCTGATAATCAACCATTATTCAGCTAATGGTACCCACCTGGTTGAGCTGGCCCAGAGAGCAGGGTCCCTGTTTTGCATTCCTTCCATTACAGGGAATTAAACTCAGGTACACAAATACAATGCCTGCCTACTAGTTAGTTTTGTTGTTGTTAACACACCTCAAGAACGTGCTAATTCCCAAACAAGTTTGGGGCCTGGTTCTTCAAGTGGTTCCTTAAAGCCAACCAATATTTAATAAACAAAGATCCCAGGATGATTTTAAGCATTTACTGAGATTGAATGGAAATCATTGTGTATGTACTTCTAAAATCATATTTGAACTATGCCAACTTTCATCATTACTACCAGGAAAGTAGTATCATATACCTACATGTCTGTTGGGTAGGTGTAAGTTTGATTTTTGTTCTTATTTTATTTTGTATATTCTCTAGTAGATGATAATCTACTTGGAAGTTTTTAATTTTTCCTTTTTGTTGCTGGATTTCTTTTAACTACCTTAATATATTTGTACAAAAGATACAGTTTACTGAAAGAACAAGAGCTTGAATAATGTAACTCATGTTGTGTTTAAGTCTTGAGGTATATTGTGACTGAAAATTATAGATACAGCTGGAAGGTATCTACTTCGTGTCTGTTTAGTTTTCTTTTTAAATTGGTTCTTTCTGCCACATCTGTTGGGCTTGGCTCTTCAGAGCTTAGATTCTGTTTGCATTATCACCCTTATCTTCCTGTCTCTCCCTTCCAGACTTCACTGTTCAGTAGTTGACCAGAAGTTTTTCTTTAAGCGTATTTACTATAAACTAAATTACAGCTTTCTACTCTGCAGTGAAGAAGGGCAGTTGAAGGATAAGAAATGAAGATAAACTCCAGTGTAAAGGAAGAACTAAAGGGGGAAAAAATTCCTGTCAATGTTTAACTTTAAAGTGGCATAACAGAGCTTGTGACCTTGTGTTCCTTAGTTCAGAGGAAGAAAGGATATATAAAAATAACCACCAAAAACAGCAGTGCTGATTCACTAGGTTATCCTTTTTTTCTTGAAAGTACTGTCATTTTGGTCTGTCTCCGTAGTTTCAGTTACAAACTAAAGAGAAGACCCTGCTTGACTGGAAATATCCAAATGCAATGGCTTTTTCCTTTATCCGCCTAAGCTGTATAGTTTGTGTGTGTGTGTGTTGCTCAGTTGTGTCTGACTCTTTGTGACTCCATGGACTGTAGCCCTCCAGGCTCGTCTGTCTATGGCAAGAATATTGGAGTAGGTTGCCATGCCATCCAGGGTATCTTCCTGACCCAGGAATTAAACCTGCGTCTTCTGTGTCTCCCTCAGTGCAGGTGGTTCACCTGCATACATAACTCATTTATGTGGAGATTTCAAACAATGTATGCAGATAAAATTTTACTACAGTGTCTAACAGTCTGGTAGGGGAGACAGATGATGTATATCAAGTATATGAAACTGATATGGTAAGTACAAGCAAAGGGCACAGAATTCAGAGAAAGGGTGACAGTCTGGCTTAAGAATGAAGGAGAGCAGTTTCACTGGATATTGGACTTGGAGGTAGGTGCATGGGCACTTGAGGTGTGGGGAATAGGAGGAGCAAGGTCATGATTCAGTAGGTGTAGTGCGGGCTGATGAGAGCAGTAAAGATCTGGTCTGCTTAGCTCAAAAGGAGATGAGTTAGGGACAGGTACGACTGTCTGTTCCAAGTCACTTCAGTCGTGTCTGACTCTTTGCAGCCCTGTGGACCATAACCTGCCAAACTCTTCTGTCCATGGGATTTTCCAGAGAAGAATACTGGAGTGGATTCCTGTGCCCTTCTCCAAGGGATCTTACTGGCTTAGGGATTGAACCCATGCCTCTTATGTCTTCTGCATTGGCAGTCAGATTCTTTACCACTACCACCACCTGGGAAGCCCTGAGGGAGCTTCAAAAGAAAGAAGTCTGGAGAAAGAAGCAGTCAGATATTGAGGGCCCTGATTGGCAGGCTAAGAAATTTGAACTATCTTTCCTTGATAATGGTAGACCATTGAAGGTGTGGGATGATAGGTTAATGTAGCATTATCAGAGCTGTGCTTTTATAATATTCCTTAAGTATCATTATAGAAATGAGCAGAGGACCCTAGAAACAGTAAACATTATCTAGTGAGTTCACATACTAGGTTCATAACCCTTAGAATTATTATAAGGGTAAAAAAGCAGTGTAAACGGCTTAGAACCACACTTCACCCACAGTGCTAACTGAGTAGCATTAGCTGTTGACCATCATTTTTATTTTTACATGGAAGTGATGAGAACTTGCGCAGAGATAGAGGCAATATGAAGAAAGATCAGGAGATGGACACTGTTATTACAGAGTTTACCAGTTGATTAGAACTGAAAAGAGTCTAGAATGACTTGAATTTCAAGCCCGGGAAACTGGAAGATGGAGACAGAAAAGTTAGAAGGAGCAGGTTTGGGAAAAGAAGATAGATGTAATTTTAGACAAAAGGAGTTAGGGGTCTGGATGGCTTTCCAGTTGGAGATGTTTAGCAAACAGGACTGGAGCTTTGGAGAAATACCAGACCTGGTAACATATCAAAAAGATCATAGCTGAACCTGGGAAGTAGATGGGAAATCAAGGGAGAGGATGGACAGAGGACCAGAAGAATAAAGCTTCATGTCCATGATGGAAACCCAGAAAAGGCTGGACCCTGAAATTGAGACAACTGAAAACGAACATGGTAGAGTTCTTTAGGTCAGTGTCCTCTTAGCTTTTTTGATTGTATGCTCCTATTATCTTAGTGTTCAGCTCTCTGAATTGGTATTCTTTAAAAAGTCACTTGTTCATTTTTGGAATGTTAGCTTAGTTAAAACTAGAGAATATAATTTCCTGTATCCAGGCATACATAACAAAGTGAAGATATCGCTACTGGAAACACATTTTCCTCTGAATACATAGGACCATGCCGGATACACGATCTTGTAACAGGTTAAAAGTGAGCAAGGGTATCAGTATCAGCCCATTGGGTAAATATTCGGAAAGGTAATACAAACAGTTTCTGTGTGTGCCTTGATATGAAGAAGGTTAAAATGCTACCCTATGATCTGGCCTTCACTTTTTTTGAAAAAGTACAGATATTTCCTTGAAAAGTTACACAGTAGCTCCTTGAGATTAGTTATATATGTGTTTATGTATGTGTGTGCATGCATAACCTCAGGCCTTCTTGTTTAGGCTCTAAGTATGCACACACATCTCCATCTAATGCAAGAACTGCACATACTAGGTTCATAACCCTTAGAATTATTATAAGGGTAAAAAAGCAGTGTAAACGGCTTAGAACCACACTTCACCCACAGTGCTAACTGAGTAGCATTAGCTGTTGACCATCATTTTTATTTTTACATGGAAGTGATGAGAACTTGCGCAGAGATAGAGGCAATATGAAGAAAGATCAGGAGATGGACACTGTTATTACAGAGTTTACCAGTTGATTAGAACTGAAAAGAGTCTAGAATGACTTGAATTTCAAGCCCGGGAAACTGGAAGATGGAGACAGAAAAGTTAGAAGGAGCAGGTTTGGGAAAAGAAGATAGATGTAATTTTAGACAAAAGGAGTTAGGGGTCTGGATGGCTTTCCAGTTGGAGATGTTTAGCAAACAGGACTGGAGCTTTGGAGAAATACCAGACCTGGTAACATATCAAAAAGATCATAGCTGAACCTGGGAAGTAGATGGGAAATCAAGGGAGAGGATGGACAGAGGACCAGAAGAATAAAGCTTCATGTCCATGATGGAAACCCAGAAAAGGCTGGACCCTGAAATTGAGACAACTGAAAACGAACATGGTAGAGTTCTTTAGGTCAGTGTCCTCTTAGCTTTTTTGATTGTATGCTCCTATTATCTTAGTGTTCAGCTCTCTGAATTGGTATTCTTTAAAAAGTCACTTGTTCATTTTTGGAATGTTAGCTTAGTTAAAACTAGAGAATATAATTTCCTGTATCCAGGCATACATAACAAAGTGAAGATATCGCTACTGGAAACACATTTTCCTCTGAATACATAGGACCATGCCGGATACACGATCTTGTAACAGGTTAAAAGTGAGCAAGGGTATCAGTATCAGCCCATTGGGTAAATATTCGGAAAGGTAATACAAACAGTTTCTGTGTGTGCCTTGATATGAAGAAGGTTAAAATGCTACCCTATGATCTGGCCTTCACTTTTTCTGAAAAAGTACAGATATTTCCTTGAAAAGTTACACAGTAGCTCCTTGAGATTAGTTATATATGTGTTTATGTGTATGTGTGTGCATGCATAACCTCAGGCCTTCTTGTTTAGGCTCTAAGTATGCACACACATCTCCATCTAATGCAAGAACTGTCTTTCCCTAAGTTGCATCCAGCATAATCTTACCATTGTTAGCCTTGTAAAGTCTCCAGTGGCAGCATTCTGCATGAAGCCAGCCATACATGCACATGTAGGAATTTGGCAACATTTACTCAGAAGGTAATGTATATCCACATGGTCACGATAACACTGAAGAGAAGCACACATAGTAAATTACCAGGAATAGGATGGCCTCATCTGTAGGATTTAGCAGGTTTCTAGGCTAGGAACGTTGTAACTTTCCTCAGCCTAAAAAAGGCAGTAAAAAACTTTCACTAGAGAAATAGTGGCAAATTTCCAGCCATTGAAAAGTCAGAGTGTTAGCTGCTCAGTTGTGTCTGACTCTTTGCAACCCTATGGACTAGCCCACCAGGCTCCTCTGTCCATGAGATTTCTAAGGCAAGAATACTCGAGTGGGTTGCCATTCCCTTCTGCAGGACATCCTTCTAACACAGGGATTGAACCTGGGTCTGCTACATTGCAGGCAGATTCTTTACTACCTGAGCCACCAGGGAAGCCTGAATCTCCATGATTATTTCTCTTCTGGTAATTAACAGGTCGGATTCCCATAAAGTTACGCTTGAAGGTAGTTAAGTACAATGTTTATATGAAACATAGTACTTTACAATTAATGGAGTGATTTTTAAAGTTTTGTCAAACAATGTAGGTGAATACAGCCCTCTTTATTTTCGTAACAAAGCATGGTACAAATAGATAACACACTAGTGTGGGTACTAACAGTATGTTGGGGAGTTGTCTAAATTTACTAAGATCAAAGAAACAGGTGAAGGATTTCCAAATAGATACACAGTTAGAATTGTGTTAGGTGTCCTATGATGTTCCTTAGATGTGCACGTATACACTTTGTGGTATGTATTGGGTACCTCTTATATTTGATCTCTTACCCTGAACCACAGGGGTTAGTGTTTTTAGATGAGTCATGGTGTTCTTAAATGGTGTTCTTAAATAATCAGCTGCTTTGTATTTCCTAGCTGTGATTTATAACCTTCATTTTATCCCTGATAAAGTAAGTAGAAAGAAGGGCACGGCAACCCACTCCATTGTTCTTGCCTGTAAAATCCCTCGACAGGAGCCTGGCCCTACAGTCCATTCAGTCACAAAGTCGGACACAACTGAAGCAACTTGAGCCATACATGCACTTTGTAGGAATTTGGCAACAGTTACTCAGAAGGTAATGTATATCCACATGGTCACGATAACACTGAAGAGAAGCACACATAGTAAATTACCAGGAATAGGATGGCCTCATCTGTAGGATTTAGCAGGTTTCTAGGCTAGGAACGTTGTAACTTTCCTCAGCCTAAAAAAGGCAGTAAAAAACTTTCACTAGAGAAATAGTGGCAAATTTCCAGCCATTGAAAAGTCAGAGTGTTAGCTGCTCAGTTGTGTCTGACTCTTTGCAACCCTATGGACTAGCCCACCAGGCTCCTCTGTCCATGAGATTTCTAAGGCAAGAATACTCGAGGGGGTTGCCTTTCCCCTTCTGCAGGACATCCTTCTAACACAGGGATTGAACCTGGGTCTGCTACATTGCAGGCAGATTCTTTACTACCTGAGCCACCAGGGAAGCCTGAATCTCCATGATTATTTCTCTTCTGGTAATTAACAGGTCGGATTCCCATAAAGTTACGCTTGAAGGTAGTTAAGTACAATGTTTATATGAAACATAGTACTTTACAATTAATGGAGTGATTTTTAAAGTTTTGTCAAACAATGTAGGTGAATACAGCCCTCTTTATTTTCGTAACAAAGCATGGTACAAATAGATAACACACTAGTGTGGGTACTAACAGTATGTTGGGGAGTTGTCTAAATTTACTAAGATCAAAGAAACAGGTGAAGGATTTCCAAATAGATACACAGTTAGAATTGTGTTAGGTGTCCTATGATGTTCCTTAGATGTGCACGTATACACTTTGTGGTATGTATTGGGTACCTCTTATATTTGATCTCTTACCCTGAACCACAGGGGTTAGTGTTTTTAGATGAGTCATGGTGTTCTTAAATGGTGTTCTTAAATAATCAGCTGCTTTGTATTTCCTAGCTGTGATTTATAACCTTCATTTTATCCCTGATAAAGTAAGTAGAAAGAAGGGCACGGCAACCCACTCCATTGTTCTTGCCTGTAAAATCCCTCGACAGGGGAGCCTGGCGGCCTACAGTCCATTCAGTCACAAAGTCGGACACAACTGAAGCAACTTAGCATAGCACAAGATAGTTAGAATAGGGATTTTGATTCTAAGAGTAATGACTGCATAATTAAAATAACATTGTCACTGTGTTCACATTGTAACTGTGGCAGGTGATTTCTCCTAAAAGTGTGCGGCTCTGGAAACAGCTCCGGTAAGAGAGGCCAGGCTAATAAGGCTGTTCTCAGCTACAGTGAGAAGATAGTGACGTCTCATCACCAGGCCCCTAGAGAGTGAACTTGATCTCCTGGACCTCTTTATGTCCACTCTTGGTGCTAGATATTCCCAAGTCCTCTTCTTTGTGGGCAACTGCAGCTTTAACAAGCTTGAGAACTTTAAGCTTTCTACTTCTAAATGTATAGAGATCTGACATCTTGGGTTTTTGGAGTACTTTTTCCAGGAGAATGATCAGGAAAACTAAAAGATAAAAGGCTTGATGGATTTTTATGCCAGGCTGAGATGATCCAGGGTCCTTTACCGAGATTCTCAAGTTTTGGGTGCTTTATTGAGTTACCAGTTCTAAAGAGGCAGGAGCACATGCTGTGAAAGAGCACAGACTGAGAATAAGGACGTATGGGCTGTGATTCTGGGTTAGGCATATACTTACCTGGAACCTAAGGCATGCCCCTCAGTCTTCTGGATTAAGTATCGCCATATGTCAGATGGGAATGTTAGTATTTGTGTTTGTAGTGAAGAATAAATGAGAGAATGCAAAGGAGGAAAGCTACAGAGTGTAAAGCATGTACAAATGCAAGGGATTAGCATAACCGTCCCAGTTGCTTTGCATTTTTTTGAATGGTCTTTACATTCTCTGTTCCTGAGAGCTGTATACACAGCGGTGGGAGATTTAGAGTTTGGTTGACTTGGAGGATTTGTTATTCTCATGCCCATTCTTGCTTGCTTTCTTTTAACTTTGAAATCAATGTTAAAAGACACTAAGCAGAGGGTAGAATTCAGTTGTCTTGTGAATCAGCAGGATCATATAGCCGAATAAAGACAGCCATGCTCTTATTGACACTCTTTTTTTTTTTTTTTAAAGATTTATTTATTTATTTACTTTCGGGGGAGGGGAGCGGGCGGGCCACTTCTATTGGTCTTTCATTTCTCCATTTTCATTCGTCTTCATTCTTTGGCTCCTGTGGGCCTCCCATAGCGGTGGCGTCTGTCGTTGCAGAGCACCGGCTCTGGGCACATGCGCTCCAGAGCTCCGGCTCGGTGATAGGACACATCAGTCCAGCCGCTCCGCGGCACGTGGGATCTTCCCAGGCCAGGGCTCGAACCGGCGCCCCTTGCACTGCAAGGCGGTGTCCTTACCCACTGGACCACCAGGGGAAGCCCATTATTGACACTCTTATAACAGTCTCCAGGTTTTTGTTTTTGTTTTTGTCTTTTTTTTAAAGATTTTATTTATTTATTTTTTGGGGGGGTGGGGTGGGGCGGGAGGGGAGCAGGCGGGCCACTTCTATTGGTCTTTCGTTTGTCCATTTTCACCCATCTTTGTTCTTTGGCCCTTGTGGGCCTCCCATCACAGTGGCCTCTGTTGTCGCAGAGCACTGGCTCTGGACGCATGTGCTCCAGAGCTCCGGCTTGGTAATTGGACACATCAGTCCAGCCGCTCCGCGGCACATGGGATCTTCCCAGGCCAGGGCTCGAACCGGCGCCCCTTGCACTGCAAGGCGGTGTCCTTACCCACTGGACCACCAGGGGAAGCCCATTATTGACACTCTTATAACAGTCTCCAGGTTTTTGTTTTTGTTTTTGTCTTTTTTTTAAAGATTTTATTTATTTATTTTTTGGGGGGGTGGGGTGGGGCGGGAGGGGAGCAGGCGGGCCACTTCTATTGGTCTTTCGTTTGTCCATTTTCACCCATCTTTGTTCTTTGGCCCTTGTGGGCCTCCCATCACAGTGGCCTCTGTTGTCGCAGAGCACTGGCTCTGGACGCATGTGCTCCAGAGCTCCGGCTTGGTAATTGGACACATCAGTCCAGCCGCTCCGCGGCACATGGGATCTTCCCAGGCCAGGGATCGAACTGGCGCCCCTTGCACTGCAAGGCGGTGTCCTTACCCACTGGACAACCAGGGAAGCCTGAGAAATCTCTAGTTTTTAGATGGATTAATTTACCAGCACAATCTCCAATTCTTCAGTTGAATATCTATGATGAGATACTTGTGAACATTTGTGTTACATTTTCTAGAGTAGAACAGGTTTCTCCCCATCCCCACTTTTTTTGACTTTTCCATTGTATTACTGCACAGAGGTTATTGCACAGCTGAGCTAAGGTGCTTGAGAAGGGATTTACCCATATGCACATTTCAAAGAAAAGAACCCAGAGTGAAATCAAAGGTACTTGCGGTCTTAAAATAGTTCTTGAGGAACTTCTGTTTGTTCATTCAGTGAATGTCTCTTGAATCTCCACTAAGTGCAAGCCATGTTTTCCTTGAGGATGTGCCAGAAACAGACAATTACATAAAGACTGCGGAGAAAATAGGAGTATGGAAATTTTAGGCTTAAAAAATAATACGGGGCTTCCCTGGTTGTCCAGTGGGTAGAGAGTCCACTTTGCAGTGAAAGGGGCAGCAGTTTGATCCCTGCCCAGGGAAGATCTCACATACTGCAGAGCGGCTGGACCGGTGTGTCCAATTACGAGCCAGTGCTCTAGAGTGCATGCACCCAGAGCCCGTGTTCTGCAAGTAGAAAGGCCACTGCTATGGGAGGCCCACACAGGCCAAAGAAAAAAGATGGATGAAAATAAATAATGTGCTTAATAGTAATAATAATGTGTCTGAAGAAAGTGAGTATGCTAATTGTAGAAATAAATTTTATTGGATGCCAGAATGGTTTCTTGGGGAGAAAAAATTTAGTGGTCACTGATTAGTGACTGTATATATTTAATTTCTTTTAGTTTTACATACTCTGAGAGTAAGCTCCTTAGCAGTGCTAGTCCCCAAAACTTTCAAAAGTTGGTCTCTATCCATGAGATAGTCTCAAAAATTATTACTTTGAGAACATGTTCCCATTACTCCAAGATCTTGGAGCAAGAAACAGCAAGAGCTCTTTTCAAGGCTCAGAACAGAATCTTTTTCTTTTTTCTTTCTTTCTCTCTTTCTTCTTGGTTTTCACTGCTGCCACAGGCTCTTCTCTAGTTGCAGGGAGTGGGGGCTACTCTCTAGTTGAGGTGAGCAGGCTTCTTGTTGTGGTGACTTCTCTTGTTGTGGAACTTGGGCTCTAGGGCACACGGGCTTCAGTAGTTTTAGATGGATTAATTTACCAGCACAATCCTTCAGTTAACTTGGTTTGAACATTTGTGTTACATTTTCTAGAGTAGAACAGGTTTCTCCCCATCCCCACTTTTTGACTTTTCCATTGTATTACTGCACAGAGGTTATTGCACAGCTGAGCTAAGGTGCTTGAGAAGGGATTTACCCATATGCACATTTCAAAGAAAAGAACCCAGAGTGAAATCAAAGGTACTTGCGGTCTTAAAATAGTTCTTGAGGAACTTCTGTTTGTTCATTCAGTGAATGTCTCTTGAATCTCCACTAAGTGCAAGCCATGTTTTCCTTGAGGATGTGCCAGAAACAGACAATTACATAAAGACTGCGGAGAAAATAGGAGTATGGAAATTTTAGGCTTAAAAAATAATACGGGGCTTCCCTGGTTGTCCAGTGGGTAGAGAGTCCACTTTGCAGTGAAAGGGGCAGCAGTTTGATCCCTGCCCAGGGAAGATCTCACATACTGCAGAGCGGCTGGACCGGTGTGTCCAATTACGAGCCAGTGCTCTAGAGTGCATGCACCCAGAGCCCGTGTTCTGCAAGTAGAAAGGCCACTGCTATGGGAGGCCCACACAGGCCAAAGAAAAAAGATGGATGAAAATAAATAATGTGCTTAATAGTAATAATAATGTGTCTGAAGAAAGTGAGTATGCTAATTGTAGAAATAAATTTTATTGGATGCCAGAATGGTTTCTTGGGGAGAAAAAATTTAGTGGTCACTGATTAGTGACTGTATATATTTAATTTCTTTTAGTTTTACATACTCTGAGAGTAAGCTCCTTAGCAGTGCTAGTCCCCAAAACTTTCAAAAGTTGGTCTCTATCCATGAGATAGTCTCAAAAATTATTACTTTGAGAACATGTTCCCATTACTCCAAGATCTTGGAGCAAGAAACAGCAAGAGCTCTTTTCAAGGCTCAGAACAGAATCTTTTTCTTTTTTCTTTCTTTCTCTCTTTCTTCTTGGTTTTCACTGCTGCCACAGGCTCTTCTCTAGTTGCAGGGAGTGGGGGCTACTCTCTAGTTGAGGTGAGCAGGCTTCTTGTTGTGGTGACTTCTCTTGTTGTGGAACTTGGGCTCTAGGGCACACGGGCTTCAGTAGTTGCAGCACATGGGCTCAATAGTTGTGGCTCTGAGACTAGGGCACAGGCTGCATAGTTGTGGTTCATGGGCTTAGTTGCTCTGCAGCATGTGGGATCCTCCTGGATCAGGGATTGAACCCATGTCTCCTGCATTGGCAGGCGAACTCTTTACCACTGAGCTACCAGGGAAGCCCCAGAATCTTTTTCTTGATTGGTGGTGCCAGAAGGGGTGGGATGCTGCCTAGATTCCAGGTCTACTCCACCTTCTAACATAAAAAACAAGATTCTTTTTGTAAGACAAAGCAGCCACATACTGCCAGCCTACAGAAGTCTGAAGTGTCCAAGGAGACATGTTCTAAGAATTTTAGTATTTTTGGATTTGTCTAGAGGGAGAGCCTGCCTAGCTACAAATCATTGACATTCCCAAGGATTTAAGAGCATTCCTGGTCATATCTATCTTGAATTCTTTATTTGGAACTAGTACATTCATTCTAAATTTAATAGTTTAAAGGACTTTAAAAATTGTTTTATATTTACGAAAGAAGTGGAAGAAGACTTCTCGCTGCATTTGTTTCTGTGTATCTGACTCCAGCTGGACTTAGGAAATGTGTTAAAAATAAAGTAAGTAGACTAAATTCAAGAAGGAAGCAAACTGGGTTACTTGGTACCGTATGTAAGGGAGATTGGTCTTTGGGTGTGGTACTATGTCTGAGACTGCTCAAGCCAGGATAGATGACTTGTCTAGCTCTGAGCAACTTTAATTTCTTTTTCTTGAGAGTAAGCTCCTTAGCAGTGCTAGTCCCCAAAACTTTCAAAAGTTGGTCTCTATCCATGAGATAGTCTCAAAAATTATTACTTTGAGAACATGTTCCCATTACTCCAAGATCTTGGAGCAAGAAACAGCAAGAGCTCTTTTCAAGGCTCAGAACAGAATCTTTTTCTTTTTTCTTTCTTTCTCTCTTTCTTCTTGGTTTTCACTGCTGCCACAGGCTCTTCTCTAGTTGCAGGGAGTGGGGGCTACTCTCTAGTTGAGGTGAGCAGGCTTCTTGTTGTGGTGACTTCTCTTGTTGTGGAACTTGGGCTCTAGGGCACACGGGCTTCAGTAGTTGCAGCACATGGGCTCAATAGTTGTGGCTCTGAGACTAGGGCACAGGCTGCATAGTTGTGGTTCATGGGCTTAGTTGCTCTGCAGCATGTGGGATCCTCCTGGATCAGGGATTGAACCCATGTCTCCTGCATTGGCAGGCGAACTCTTTACCACTGAGCTACCAGGGAAGCCCCAGAATCTTTTTCTTGATTGGTGGTGCCAAAAGGGGGTGGGATGCTGCCTAGATTCCAGGTCTACTCCACCTTCTAACATAAAAAACAAGATTCTTTTTGTAAGACAAAGCAGCCACATACTGCCAGCCTACAGAAGTCTGAAGTGTCCAAGGAGACATGTTCTAAGAATTTTAGTATTTTTGGATTTGTCTAGAGGGAGAGCCTGCCTAGCTACAAATCATTGACATTCCCAAGGATTTAAGAGCATTCCTGGTCATATCTATCTTGAATTCTTTATTTGGAACTAGTACATTCATTCTAAATTTAATAGTTTAAAGGACTTTAAAAATTGTTTTATATTTACGAAAGAAGTGGAAGAAGACTTCTCGCTGCATTTGTTTCTGTGTATCTGACTCCAGCTGGACTTAGGAAATGTGTTAAAAATAAAGTAAGTAGACTAAATTCAAGAAGGAAGCAAACTGGGTTACTTGGTACCGTATGTAAGGGAGATTGGTCTTTGGGTGTGGTACTATGTCTGAGACTGCTCAAGCCAGGATAGATGACTTGTCTAGCTCTGAGCAATAATTTTGATATCCCGTGTGGCATTTATATGATTCTTGGTATTTTTTAAGGCCTTCTAACATGTGTTTCCCATTTGTGTGCTGCAGCTGCTCTGTGAGGTGAACAGAGGCCTCAAGAAGTGACAAGTTAGTAACCAGAGAACAAAAGCCTCCAGGTTCATTACATGTTGTTTATGTACTTACCCTATGCTGTACTGCCCCCCACTGTTTGCAGCTGAGTAGTCATGGGTGCTACTGATTGTCCTACCAGAGACAAGCAAGAGGGAAGGATGAAATAGAAGAGCATTGAGGGAGCAAGGAAAGAGACACACAGAGAAACGAGAGCAGAGGACAGTGCCATTAGGATCTCCCCTCTGTGATTGCCTCAGAGACTTTGGGAGCAAGTGGATTAAAATGATCTTTTGCATTAAGGATTTGAGTCAGTGGTCAAAGTTGAGACTGCTCATCTCTCTGGATAGTTTGAATATACACATACCTTAAAACAATATAAAGTGAGAATGAACAAGCTGTACTAAATCGGAAACAGAATTTTAGAGCATCTCCATTGTGACCTTGAGCATGTGACCCTAAGATACCCAATCTTCAGCCTTTTTATCTGTAAACTTGGAATGATACTGCTATCTTCAGCACTGAGTGAAGATCAGTTGAGTGTAATGTATGGAACAAATAGTTTGTAAAACTCTAAACCTCTTAAGTTGGCATCTTTGAAACATTTTTCAGAATCACACTTTTCACTTCTGGGCCGTACGCTAACACGGGATCCTGTTAGAAGCTGGTCAAAAGGTTGTCCTTGGAGTTTCTGAGTCTCAGAGGGGATCCAGAGAGCAAAATGGCTCTTTGTTTTAGGATACGATTTAGTTCAGACTATAGGCACTATTCTTTCTCCAGCTCCCACAAGAATTCTCTTTGAGGCTCAGGGTCTGAAAAACAGTTACTTAGGATCTTGGATAGTTTTTCTAAATTCAAGAAGGAAGCAAACTGGGTTACTTGGTACCGTATGTAAGGGAGATTGGTCTTTGGGTGTGGTACTATGTCTGAGACTGCTCAAGCCAGGATAGATGACTTGTCTAGCTCTGAGCAATAATTTTGATATCCCGTGTGGCATTTATATGATTCTTGGTATTTTTTAAGGCCTTCTAACATGTGTTTCCCATTTGTGTGCTGCAGCTGCTCTGTGAGGTGAACAGAGGCCTCAAGAAGTGACAAGTTAGTAACCAGAGAACAAAAGCCTCCAGGTTCATTACATGTTGTTTATGTACTTACCCTATGCTGTACTGCCCCCCACTGTTTGCAGCTGAGTAGTCATGGGTGCTACTGATTGTCCTACCAGAGACAAGCAAGAGGGAAGGATGAAATAGAAGAGCATTGAGGGAGCAAGGAAAGAGACACACAGAGAAACGAGAGCAGAGGACAGTGCCATTAGGATCTCCCCTCTGTGATTGCCTCAGAGACTTTGGGAGCAAGTGGATTAAAATGATCTTTTGCATTAAGGATTTGAGTCAGTGGTCAAAGTTGAGACTGCTCATCTCTCTGGATAGTTTGAATATACACATACCTTAAAACAATATAAAGTGAGAATGAACAAGCTGTACTAAATCGGAAACAGAATTTTAGAGCATCTCCATTGTGACCTTGAGCATGTGACCCTAAGATACCCAATCTTCAGCCTTTTTATCTGTAAACTTGGAATGATACTGCTATCTTCAGCACTGAGTGAAGATCAGTTGAGTGTAATGTATGGAACAAATAGTTTGTAAAACTCTAAACCTCTTAAGTTGGCATCTTTGAAACATTTTTCAGAATCACACTTTTCACTTCTGGGCCGTACGCTAACACGGGATCCTGTTAGAAGCTGGTCAAAAGGTTGTCCTTGGAGTTTCTGAGTCTCAGAGGGGATCCAGAGAGCAAAATGGCTCTTTGTTTTAGGATACGATTTAGTTCAGACTATAGGCACTATTCTTTCTCCAGCTCCCACAAGAATTCTCTTTGAGGCTCAGGGTCTGAAAAAAACAGTTACTTGTCATTCTTCCTTTGTGGGGCAGAAGGGGCTGGCCTAGCTTGCTCCTGATGCAGTTTGAATGGGTGAGGAAGCCGTCTAACAGGTGTGTCATCTACAGCAGGCTTTTTCTACCTCTGGCACTCAGTTTCCCCATTGTTACATTATGAGATCCTTTTTTTGGGTAAGGGGTCAGATAATATTATTGGCTTATGGGTCATACATTTTCTGTTGTAACACTTCAACTCTTCTGTTACAGTATGAAAACAAGCATAGACCATATAAGTGAATGGGAGCTGCAGTCTTCCAGTAAAAGTGAATTTACGAAAACAGGCTGCAGGCCCGGTCTGGCCAGGGGCTATAGTTTGTGGACCTTTACTTCTAGAATATGTCACTGAAGTAGTTGTTTATCTTTTCTCTCCATCATACAAATACTGATAGTGTTTGGTTGCTGTCATAGGTGCCTATGTATATGACATATATATCATGTAAGTTGACCATCAGTGAAGGATTGAGGAAAAAAGTATATGAAGTGATACATTTATATCCCGTTTCTATTCCATAGAAACAGTTTGTAATATTCTGGTCACACCTTCCTGTTAAGTTTCATACCAGTTGCTCTGCCTTCCTTTTTTCCCAGACACATTGTATTATGATCTAGCCCTTGTTTGAAAGATTATGTTGCAGTAGGAAGCAGACACACACATGTTTTTGTTTGTTTTTTAATTTTGGCCTCTTTTATTGGTTTTTTATTTATTTATTTTCATCTGTCTTTATTCTTTGGCCTGTGTGGGCCTCCCTTCTCAGTGGCCTCTTCTGTTGCAGAGCACTGGCTCTGGGCACATGCACTCCAGAGCGCTGGCTCATAATTTGACACATCGGTCCAGCCGCTCTGTGGCACGTGGAATCTTCCTGGACCAGGGATCAAACCGGTGCCCCTTGCACTGCAGGACGGACTCTTTACCCCCTGGACCACCAGGGAAGCCCCATGTTTTTGTTCTTGAAGGAAGTGTCTCTGCTGCCAATTTGAAAATGTGTCTTGGTGAACAGATCTTTAGGAAGAGTAGTGTGCCACCAGTTCCAACCTATAGTCTTTTGGAAAGTACAGTTTCTTCTGTAGGCAGTTGGAAACTTTTTGGAACTCAGGACAGACACATCCTCCAACACCGAACTTGGCGTTGTTCAGCATTAGGGAAAGGGGTCTCCAGTCAGGCTACGTTATTCATTGTTGTAGTGGTGGGGTACTATGTAATAACCTGCCACTAAGTATGACCATCTGGTATCCAGGTATATTTAGAACTTAAGTAATAAGGTTTCTGGCACTAGGCTTAGTGCTTTTTTGCTTCAGTAGAAACCTTAGTTGAGCTTAAATCAAGACTGTTGAACACACTTTTCTCTCTAGTCACCCTGCCTTGTGTTCATTGACTCATTACATCCTCAAGCAGTGAAGTGTAGGCCTTGCTTACCAGACCGCCCCTTTGGCCTTTGATGTACGTGTTCAGTATACATTGCATCTGGAATGGCTTAGTGCAGTGACTGGCCCAAGGCCACCAGCTAGTGGGCAGCAGGCCAATTCGCAAACAGAGGTCTTTTTTATTTCCAGAACAGTGTTATTTTCTTCCTGAGATTGTCCATTTAAGATTGGTTTGATTGTAGAGAACATATACCTCTTTAAGGCTTGAAATCCTTTTTAGCCATTGTGATCGATAATGGTCCTTAGGTCCAGCTATATAAACATGAGAACCAACTTGATGTTGATGGAATTGTTTTGTTTCAGAAATTTCAATTCTCAATTTAGTTTTCACTTTTCTTTGTAGTTTGGAAGAATAATAAGCACAAGTTAACTTAAATCCTATCTCCTTTTACTCAATTCATACTAATATTCTTTATCTCATTATCTCTCATTTGCATTTGAAATATAATGTCCCAACAATTTTAGCCAGTTCAAATAAGGAAGCCTGGAGCTAGCTTCAATAAATACCTGAGCAGTACTGGAACATAAGATGCGTATGATAGTGCTACTAATTGGGCAAAATAAAAATCATGTCATCTAATGATAGGAAAACATGATCAAAATGCAAATCAGAAAAGGAAGTGAAGAAGTTAATTTGCTTTGAACCTAGGGAGATGCTTAATATACGTTAAGTTGCAGACACATAGGAACAGAAACGTTCTCAGCCTGAAATGCCTAAAGGCTGCAAGTGGAATGGTGGGGGGGCATTAAGGTGAAAACCAGTACCAGTGTTTAGATTGGTTCTTCAGTCATAACTGAACTAAGAGATACTTGCTTACATTTAACTATGAGAGCATTATTTTTAGGTAACATTTGACTGCCTGGGTTGGGGCCATTCTAGTGTTTTAATAGGAAGCAGCATTGATCAAGGATTGGTCTTCATTTTACGGGAGCTTTTTGCTTCAGTAGAAACCTTAGTTGAGCTTAAATCAAGACTGTTGAACACACTTTTCTCTCTAGTCACCCTGCCTTGTGTTCATTGACTCATTACATCCTCAAGCAGTGAAGTGTAGGCCTTGCTTACCAGACCGCCCCTTTGGCCTTTGATGTACGTGTTCAGTATACATTGCATCTGGAATGGCTTAGTGCAGTGACTGGCCCAAGGCCACCAGCTAGTGGGCAGCAGGCCAATTCGCAAACAGAGGTCTTTTTTATTTCCAGAACAGTGTTATTTTCTTCCTGAGATTGTCCATTTAAGATTGGTTTGATTGTAGAGAACATATACCTCTTTAAGGCTTGAAATCCTTTTTAGCCATTGTGATCGATAATGGTCCTTAGGTCCAGCTATATAAACATGAGAACCAACTTGATGTTGATGGAATTGTTTTGTTTCAGAAATTTCAATTCTCAATTTAGTTTTCACTTTTCTTTGTAGTTTGGAAGAATAATAAGCACAAGTTAACTTAAATCCTATCTCCTTTTACTCAATTCATACTAATATTCTTTATCTCATTATCTCTCATTTGCATTTGAAATATAATGTCCCAACAATTTTAGCCAGTTCAAATAAGGAAGCCTGGAGCTAGCTTCAATAAATACCTGAGCAGTACTGGAACATAAGATGCGTATGATAGTGCTACTAATTGGGCAAAATAAAAATCATGTCATCTAATGATAGGAAAACATGATCAAAATGCAAATCAGAAAAGGAAGTGAAGAAGTTAATTTGCTTTGAACCTAGGGAGATGCTTAATATACGTTAAGTTGCAGACACATAGGAACAGAAACGTTCTCAGCCTGAAATGCCTAAAGGCTGCAAGTGGAATGGTGGGGGGGCATTAAGGTGAAAACCAGTACCAGTGTTTAGATTGGTTCTTCAGTCATAACTGAACTAAGAGATACTTGCTTACATTTAACTATGAGAGCATTATTTTTAGGTAACATTTGACTGCCTGGGTTGGGGCCATTCTAGTGTTTTAATAGGAAGCAGCATTGATCAAGGATTGGTCTTCATTTTACGGGAGCTTTTTGTGGTCCTTTTTTCCTTGAACAGTTGTTGTAATGATAGGGATTTAGATGTTATCTCCCAACAACATCTGTTTGGTTTTCGTTACTTGGAGAGCTATATGTGGATTTAGACATAAAGAGTTTTTGTAGAGAGAGTGAGGTATATGTCAAGAAATAGAGAGCTAAAGCCTAAAGGTGCGGAGTTTTAGAAACTAGGGACTATTGTAGTAAAACCGTACTTTTTTCTTTTGTATTTTATGAGCTTGATCATTTTGATACATCCTGTTCCATATCCAGCATATCACTCAGGAAGGGTTTGGTATGAATGGTACCTGGTCAAAAGCAAGAACTTGGAAGACTTCCAAGAGAAACTCAAAGGAGGAGCACTCTGTTTCTGAGATGTTTTGAAAACTTAGGTCTCTTTCTTCAAGAATGACAGAGTAGCTGGACATTTGAATGACAGCCAGATTGTCTACCTTTGAATGATCTGATTGAATCATCTTGTTTCCTCCGTGATTTTCTCTTTACCGTCCTGGCAGTAGATGGCCAAACAGAGGTGTTCCTCATCCCCTTCTCCTTCTACTTACCTGTTGTCATTAATTTTTCAAACTTTGCTAAACTCTCCTGGTCACCTTTCTGAGAAGATTCTGACTTTCAAAAGTTTTATCTTCGGAATAGTATCTATTGATGTTCCCAGTCTTCTGGTCTGCCATGTAACTTCCAAGAGCTTCTTGAGTGTGTGTGTGTGTGTGTCCCCTTCCTGTCATGCCCTTTTTTTTTTTTTTTTTAAAGATTTATTTATTTATTTTGGGCGGGGGTCGGGTTGTGGAGGGAGGGGAGCGGGCGGGCCACTTCTATTGGTCTTTCATTTATCTGTTTTCATCCATCTTTGTTCTTTTGGCTCCTGTGGGCCTCCCATGGGGGTGGCGTCTGTCGTTGCAGAGCGCTGGCTCTGGGCGCATGCGCTCCAGAGCTCCGGCTCGGTGATTGGACACATCAGTCCAGCCGCTCCGCGGCACGTGGGATCTTCCCAGGCCAGGGATGGAACCGGCGCCCCTTGCACTGCAAGGCGGTGTCCTTACCCACTGGACCACCAGGGGAAGCCCCTGTCATGCCCTTTTATCTTAAAAAAGTTACATGAATTTCTGCTTGTAGTCGTAATTACACTTTAAAGGCACAGAGAGAGCCTTATTTCTTCTGAACTTCCTAAAATATTTTGCAGTCCATTAAGTCTTATTTCAGGGCCAGGCTTTCCAAGAAGCCCGTCTTTTTTCTCAGAAAGGATGCATGCAACAACTCTCTTGTTCTTTCATTCAGAAGTAATTGTTAATCAGACTGTGCTAGGTGTTGTGAGGGAATCCAGAGATGAATCATACTCAGGTCCTACCCACAAGGAACTTATAAACCAGAAGGGGAAATGTGGTAAGAAATACATAAATAAATACCACTTGGTGGGTTTGAGGAGCTGGGCAGAGGTTGAAGTAGAGCTGTAAGCATCTTTTAGAGGAGCTGGGCCTGGATGGTTCTTAAACATCCCCTCCCTTCCCCCAGTTTTAAACTTCTGTGAGGCAGTAAAGTGTAAAGGACATTATTAGTGATCTGATTGAATCATCTTGTTTCCTCCGTGATTTTCTCTTTACCGTCCTGGCAGTAGATGGCCAAACAGAGGTGTTCCTCATCCCCTTCTCCTTCTACTTACCTGTTGTCATTAATTTTTCAAACTTTGCTAAACTCTCCTGGTCACCTTTCTGAGAAGATTCTGACTTTCAAAAGTTTTATCTTCGAATAGTATCTATTGATGTTCCCAGTCTTCTGGTCTGCCATGTAACTTCCAAGAGCTTCTTGAGTGTGTGTGTGTGTGTGTCCCCTTCCTGTCATGCCCTTTTTTTTTTTTTTTTTAAAGATTTATTTATTTTTTTTGGGCGGGGGTCGGGTTGTGGAGGGAGGGGAGCGGGCGGGCCACTTCTATTGGTCTTTCATTTATCTGTTTTCATCCATCTTTGTTCTTTTGGCTCCTGTGGGCCTCCCATGGGGGTGGCGTCTGTCGTTGCAGAGCGCTGGCTCTGGGCGCATGCGCTCCAGAGCTCCGGCTCGGTGATTGGACACATCAGTCCAGCCGCTCCGCGGCACGTGGGATCTTCCCAGGCCAGGGATGGAACCGGCGCCCCTTGCACTGCAAGGCGGTGTCCTTACCCACTGGACCACCAGGGGAAGCCCCTGTCATGCCCTTTTATCTTAAAAAAGTTACATGAATTTCTGCTTGTAGTCGTAATTACACTTTAAAGGCACAGAGAGAGCCTTATTTCTTCTGAACTTCCTAAAATATTTTGCAGTCCATTAAGTCTTATTTCAGGGCCAGGCTTTCCAAGAAGCCCGTCTTTTTTCTCAGAAAGGATGCATGCAACAACTCTCTTGTTCTTTCATTCAGAAGTAATTGTTAATCAGACTGTGCTAGGTGTTGTGAGGGAATCCAGAGATGAATCATACTCAGGTCCTACCCACAAGGAACTTATAAACCAGAAGGGGAAATGTGGTAAGAAATACATAAATAAATACCACTTCGGGTGGGTTTGAGGGAGCTGGGCAGAGGTTGAAGTAGAGCTGTAAGCATCTTTTAGAGGAGCTGGGCCTGGATGGTTCTTAAACATCCCCTCCCTTCCCCCAGTTTTAAACTTCTGTGAGGCAGTAAAGTGTAAAGGACATTATTAGTGATTTGAATTTGTTTTGTGCGTGGCCCGCACTCCAACAGTGTGTTGCTCTGAGCCAGCCAGAGATTCATTCATAATCTGTTGACGGCACAGATGTTGGGGAACTGATTGCACCAGCACATCCTTAGTTGGGGCCATTCAAGATTTAAAAGCAGACTGTGCACAGATGGTTTTAAAAATGTTTCTTGAATTATGTACCTTGGTAACATTTGCGGGAAGAGATCAGAGGACAATCAAAACTGGTTACCAGCTTTCTAGATCTTACAGACCTTTGCATTCAGAACAAGAGCTGCTCGTCATTAGCAAGTTATACAGAATATCACACTGGCAGCTATGCCTTTTTGTCCTTTGATCATAGCCACTTACATGGCAGATCCTGTTAAGATCAGGCCTCTCCATGGGTCCGTACAGTAAAAGGTTAGATTCTTTTTAAAGTTTTTTGGTAATTATTTTCATTCTTGGAAAGATTTTATTTGCCAATTTAGAAAGGTTAGAACCTTGCTCTCATCATTGTCATGAGTACCTCATAACAATGTGTTAAAAAAATAAATAACTGAGCTTCCCTAGACTACCTTGACTTCTTTGTTCTCAGTACATCTAAGAGATAGTGTGGAGGTCACGTGCATATGGTGGTAAGTGAAAATGTCATGGGAGCTGAGTGGAGACTATCTGACTTGGTGTTTTTTTGGGACTCAAGATTTTAATCTAGTCATTTCCAACTGAGATTCAACACTCTTCACTTTAATTTCCTCTAGAAACTCCAAAGATCATATTGCTTCCTGGTACTTAGAGTTCCTGCTGATGTATATAGAGCTACTTGTGGGCCTCCAGCACCAGGAATTGGCTCCAAACCTTTTCCCATTACATCATCACTCACTAATGTCATTATACCAGAGTGAAGTCGGCTTTGAAGATTGTACTCTTGTATTCCTTCTGTTTCATTCCTCTCATCATTTCCTTTAGAAGAAAAAGGGGAAAAGAAAAAAGATCAGAGATCTCTAGAACAGTTCCAGGCGAACGTTTAAAAGTAAATCAGACATCCTCACATTGTAAACGCAGATTTATCAGCCTTCGTCCACTCTGCTGATAGACAGTGATCTGCCAGCATGCATCCACATGGAGCCTGGAAAGTAGCAGTTTGGTCATGTGACACCTGGCTTTGATGCTTTTCTTTCAGCCCTTCAGAATTCATTCTTAATGCCTTACGTAGCTCCCCGCCAGCATCCTGTCACTGGCATGTTAAACCTTTTCGCATAATTTCCCAGGACAGAAATTTCTTAGGATATCAGTAAGTGTCTCATTCTTTGTGTTTAATTAAACTGTTTCTTAGATTTTAGTATTTGGCAGATAAGCATTTAAGCCATCTGGAGTTTTTTACTTTTCCCCTGTAAATTTTTTCAGACATTACAGTAATTGTCTATATTTATAGCTGGTGTGGGGATCCTTATTCATCTTCCCTCCCTCATCACAAAGTAGTTGACCAAATGCAAGTTGTGACCCTCTTCTCTCCATCCTAAAATTTAAATCTCTACTGCTTTTCAGCCATCTTTAAAACTTCCAGTTGATGGCATGCTTTGGCTTTGTGTCTAAGAGCAAGGTTTAGGTAAGGAGAGAACTGGGAAGTGCTTTCAGAGACTTTGTGCCATCCACTCAATTACTGGCCGAGGCTTTAGAGCTTTTGTGTCCTTTGAGGCAGGTTAGTTTGAGGTCAGAAGAAATAATAATCATCAGTGTATGTATATATGTGTTAAGTCTCTTCATTTGTGTCTGACATTTTGTGACCCCATGGACCATAGCCTGCCAGGCTCCTCTGTCCATGGGATTCTAGTGGGTTGCTTAGCCCTCCTCCAGAGGATCTTCCCAACCCAGGGATGGAACCCGCATCTAGTATGTCTTCTTCATTGGCAGGCAGATTCTTTACCACTAGCGCCAGGGGTCACAGTGTCTAAAGCAAAAGAGTAAACTTGGCTCTTAGTTTTTAAGACTTTGGATTTATGTTTCTGTAAAGTATTATTCACTGGGGATCCTTGATATATATGTGCTGTAGTCTGTGGCATGGAGTATGAGAAGCCAAATAGAACTTGAAAAAATTGGAGAGGATGGGATTGAAAATTATGGACCAGACTAGGGCAACCAGGTGCCTTATTTTCCCCTTTCCAAGATAAGACATTTAGAGTCCTTGATTCACATTAGGACTTGAGTTTGAATTTCTAGCAGTTTTATTTATTTATTTTTTTCCTAGCAGTTTTAGATTTTCTAGTTGGAGCTCCTTGTTCGTGTCTGTGATATAAGCCGGATAGAAGGGAAAACTTTCCTCCTTATTTTTTGTCAAGACTTAAGTCAGAATGAAAAACCTCTTCAGCATAGTTGTGTACCATCTCAGACTGAGCAGTCGAATGCATTAGTGAAAACATCCACGAGGGAAGATATAAATAAGTTGGGCAGAAGGTCTGACTGTATTGTTTAGCGTGTCTCATGTGTGTGTGTGCTTGCAGCTGTCGGAATGTCCACAGAAGGAGGGTTTGGCGGTGCCAGCAGCAGTGATGCCCAGCAGAGCCTGCAGTCCTTCTGGCCCCGCGTCATGGAGGAGATCCGGAATTTAACAGTGGTAAGGAACAGCGAGAAATTAAAGAGTGTGAAGAGATGAATAGCCAAAACTTAGGCCAAAGCATTTTTAATTTCAAGCACATCTACAAAGGTACAGTTCATTTCTGACCTGTGGGTAGGAGAATGAAGATATACTTAACCTTAGATGAGGTAACTACAGGGACTATTTTATATCTTAGTGGCTTTCTTTAGGCCTGTGGATACTTTGACTTGAAGATGTTTTGTGTGAGGCAGATCTTTTAGAGAACACAGAAAAGCAGAGCTTCCTCTCCTCCCATAGCTGTAGTTCATTTCCATGGCCTGATTTAGTGGTCCTGCCAGATTTCTAGGACCTGGTGAAAACTGTTGGGCAGTTTATTCAACAGCAAATCTATTGTAAGCAGGCACTTTCTAGATGTTAGAAGATGACACTTAGATTGGGGTTTCTTTTTTTTTTTTTTTTTTAATTTTGGCCTCTTTTTATTGGTGTTTTGTTTATTTATTTTTCATCCATCTTTATTCTTCGGCCTGTGGGCCTCCCATTGCAGTGACCTCTCTTGTTGCAGAGCACCGGTTCTGGGTGCGTGTGCTCCAGAGTGCTGGGTCACCGGTCCAGCCGCTCCATGGCACCCTCCCCCACCAAGGGTCGAACTGGTGTCCCCTGCATTGCAAGGCAGACTCTTTACCCACTGGACCACCAGGGAAGCCCTCGATTGGGGTTTCTTAACAGCAGCATTATTGACATTTTGGCCCAGATAATTCTTTGTTGTGAGAGGCTCTTCTAGCTAGCAGCATTTCTGGCCTTTAATCACTAGATGCCAGTAGCACTCTACTTCCAGTTCTGACAATTAAAACTGTCACTCGACCCTGGCACATGTACCCTGGGGGCCAAAATCATCCCTGTTGGGAACCATTGATGGAAAGATCAAATAAAACCCTGGCTCTGAGAAACTTACCATGTAGTAATTACACTTTGGGTCATTTGTTCAGTAAGTATTTATTAAATAGTTACTGAGTCAGCCAAGTGATGAATCCGAAGCATTAAAAGTTAGAGTATGATGTTACAGCCATAATGAGGAATGTTCTGTTTGGTGTCATTTCAGCAAGCAGCTCTCTGTGTTAGATATGTCTTATCTGCCCTAAAGGCATTAGCATCCTGGCAGAGCAAATACTGGATGCCTTCCTGATGTAGAACTCATGTTACAGTTTTTAAGAGTTTCTGGTCCTTAACCTCTAGCATACATGGTCAGTTTTCATTTGCTCAACAAATACTTATATGCCTACTATGGCTAGGCTAGTTATTGTGAATCACACAGACAGAACACTCACACACTCACAGTACATGTATTCTTGTGAAAGAGTGAGACTATAACCAAATAATGAATGAATAAAATAAAAAGTAAAATAACTTCTCATTGTGATAAATGCCCACTGACTTCAGAGGTTTAAAACAGAACAAAAAAAAATGAACTATCTTCTGGATGTCCCTGTGGATCAGGTTTGTTTATATGGGAATTTTCAGCATTGACCTTGATTTGGGCTTTCCCAGTTTCTCAGAGTGGCCTGTGTTCACAGGTGCATTTCTACTGAAAAGTCATTCTTACTCTTCTGTGGTCTAAAGGTGGTAGTTAATACTATCTTAGATATAAAACAGAAGGGAGGGAGAAATGAAATTATAAAGCCAGAAGTAGGGTATTTTGTTCATGTTTTGAGGGGATAATTTCATACTGAAGCTTTCCAGGTTTCAGTGCTGGGGTCCGCCTGGTGTAGACCGGTGCCCTCCTGGAGTGAGGTGGGGCTAGGCCAGCGCAGCAGGTCTGTGCTCCAGCCTGAGCGCAGAAACACATCCAGGAGCAGGTGAGTGGGCGGGTGAACTCTAGACATTCAAGTTCAGCACCTAGCTTTTCTGTATTTAGTTGGACTTTGATTTTTTTTTTAACTGTGGTAAAACAACACAACAAAATTTACCATCTTAACCATTTTATAATGTACAGTTCAGTGCTGAATTCGCATTGTTGTGAAACAGGTCTCCAGGACGTTTTCATCTTGGTGGAACTGGAACTTTACACCCGTAAAACAAGAATTACCCACTTTCCCCACGCGCCAGTCCTTGGTGATCACCATTCTACTTTTTGTTTCTGTGAATTTGACCACTCTCGGTCCCTCCTATAAGTGGACTCATTCAGTATTTGTCATTTTGTGTGTGGCTTATTTTGCTCATTTCACTTACTTAGCATAATGGTTTCCAGGTTCATCCATGTTGTAGCATATGACAGGATTTCTTTCCTTGTTTAGGTTGAATAATATTTCCTTTATGTGTGTATATACCACATTTTATTTATCCATTCATCTGTGAGTGGACATTAAATGGGTTGCTTTTGTTTCTTGCCTGGAGTAAATAATGCTGCAGTGAATAGGAATGTGGGCTTTAGTGTTTATCTTGCTTGGTTTAATTTTCAAGTTTGATTGACATCAGAGCAGCTCCTGGTGTTGCCCCCCATTTTTTGTAGCCAGACAGCTAGTCCCTCAGAGGTTTAATAGTGGATTGCTTTGAGGGACTCACTTTTAGTTCAGGTTTTATGAGTAAGGAGAAAGAAGATCAAGGAGGAAAGTCATCTTTACTCATTCTCCTGTTGATGACTTAACTAAAAGTTTCCTCCCACATACCCTTGAGAAAAGAGTCCTAGACTGCTACCATAGTATCTCTTACATCAGATGCTTAGAATGATGTTTGGCATGTAATAGGTGCACAGTAAATGTTTAAATGAATCATTCTCCTCCACTTCAGATTTAGTGTGAAGCAGCATAGTGCCAAGTTTGAGTGAGAACGCAGTCCAGTAAAGTCCCTTTTGAAAACTTCTGTTTTCCCTCTGCCGATGGCACGTGAAGGCATCTGCCTGTCTGACTGAACTTCTGCCTGTGTAAGGTGGCTGATATTTTAGTGTTTAGATGTGCCTTTGCAGAGCTCAGCAGCACTTGACTCACTCAGATACAGGAGAGCGTCTTAAGCTGACATCTCAAAATGACTTACCAGATTTTTCTTTCTTAAATCCATATGTTCAAACTATCCAAACGTAAATAAACCTTATGACAATACTCATAAGGAGCTGTAGTCTCTCTAAGACTGGAACAGACATGTTCCAAAAACAAGTCATTCGTTGGCTAGATGGTATATTGGAGACACTGGTGACGTCGTCTTGGTCTCTGTTCTGCAGAAGTATTTTATCTTTCCTCTGAGCTTGGCCATCATGCTCTCCTCACTCTGTTTTTTAATGAAATTTTGGCCTCTTGTATTGGTTTTATTTATTTATTTTGATCCACTATTATTCTTTGGCCTGTGTGGGCCTCCCATTGTGGGACTTCACTCCCTAGAGTTCCTGATTCATTTGATCTGGGGTAGAGCCCAGACATCTTGTTGTTCAGAAGCTCCCCCAGATGATCCCCCAGGTGGCCTCTCTCATTGCAGAGCACTGACTCTGGGCACATGCGCTCCAGAGCAGTGGCTTGCAACTGGACAGACTGGTCCAGTCGCTCCGTGGCATGCGGAATCCTCCTGGGCCGGGGATCGAACCAGTGTCCCCTGCACTGCAAGGCAGACTCTCCACCCACTGGAACACCAGGGAAGCCCTTCTCACTCTTGGAAACTCTGCATTGTCCATAAACCCAGATGGTGTTCACCTGGAGCTGAAGTTGGTTAAAAATTACACCAAAATGACTATGCACTAGGATGATTGTGTAAAATACTGTATTCCTGCTTAGCAGAGCTCTGGGAACAATCATTAATAGACTTCTTGGCATTGAATTTTCCTCTTCTAGACCTCTTTGAAAGTGAGGAAGAAAGAGCTAACTTTTGTCTTTTGGGGGCCAGGTGGGGAGGCAGTAATGCTGAATCTTCAAGAAAAACCTAATCCTCCTTCAATCTCCTTCCCTTCATTCCATTTAGCCTTCAGTTAGCTGTAATTTAATGCTGAGGTCATTTTCTTTTAATTGCCGTTTTATTTTTATTCTTCAGTGTCTCCAGGTGCAAAGATGACATTTCCAACATTACAGTCAAACCAGATAACCATTTAAACAAGAACTTGGAGGTGAAGTTTGTTGGACTGCTAAACAATAGGTTCTGTGCTGTTTGAGCCTGCCTATAGAGCAGTGCTTTACAGACTTCATTGTCTCTGTGTGAACCATGTGAGGGCCGTGTTGAAATACAGATTTTGATTTGGTAGGCTTGGAGAGGAGCCTGAGATTCCGCTTTTCATTTGAGTTCCTAGATGATGCTGTTGCTGATCTGGGGACCTCCATTTGAGCAACAGGGCTTTAAAGCAGTGGTCCTTTACCCTTACTGTGGATTATAGTCACCAGGGTAGTTTTCAAAAAGTGTGATTTCAGGACTTCACTCCCTAGAGTTCCTGATTCATTTGATCTGGGGTAGAGCCCAGACATCTTGTTGTTCAGAAGCTCCCCCAGGTGATCCTAACATGCAGCCAAGGTTAAGAATCACTGCTTTTGACAGGATAGAATCTTGACTTTGCCAGAATGAGTGCCTGATGAGTGCAAAAGATTTCTCATCATTATTTGAAACTCTGGATATTCTTTTTTTTTTTTTAATTGTTTATTTATTTGGCTACTTCAGGCTCAGTAGTTGGCAGTGTGGGTTTAGTTTCTTTGAGGTACATGGGATCTTAGTTCCCCAACCAGGGATTGAACCTGCATCCTCCCCATTGCAAGGCAGATTCTTAACCATTGGACCACTAGGCAAGTCCTTCTTTTTTCTTTTTTTAGCCATTTCTGTTGGTCTTTCATTTATTTCCATCTTTGTTCTTTTGGCCTGTGTGGGCGTCCCATTGCAGTGGCCTCTCTCACTGCAGAGCACTGGTCCTGGGTACACGCGCTCCAGAGCGCTGGCTCAGTAGTCTGACATATTGGTCCAGCCGCTCTGCAGCACATGGGATCTTCCCAGGCCAGGGATCGAACTGGTGCCCCTTGCACTGCAAGGCAGTGTCCTTACCCACTGGACCACCAGAGAAGCCCCCCTCTTTTTAGTAACTATTTTTATTTCCCTTTTACAGAGTTTTGTTGTTTACAGATATGTATAATTTCAGATTAGTCATATGTATATCCCTGGCCCCCTCCATCCCAGTCCCCACCATCCCACCCCTTCAGGCTGTCGACAGCCCCTAAGGGATCCCTGTTCCCACAGTGCAATGACAATAGCTATCTTCTTTACATATGATAGTATAGGTGAAACTCCTTATATTCTTTAGTGGAACCTGAGACCTGTTGACTTTTCTTTAGCTCTGAACTCTTGTTGGGTGAATTCAGACTTCTTGAAGTTTAGCAGTTTCTGATGGCAGCATTTTTAAATGTGGTTCTTTGGCTGTGTTCAGCAGCACAGGATGTTAAAGGAGTGGTCCTTTACCCTTACTGTGGATTATAGTCACCAGGGTAGTTTTCAAAAAGTGTGATTTCAGGACTTCACTCCCTAGAGTTCCTGATTCATTTGATCTGGGGTAGAGCCCAGACATCTTGTTGTTCAGAAGCTCCCCCAGGTGATCCTAACATGCAGCCAAGGTTAAGAATCACTGCTTTTGACAGGATAGAATCTTGACTTTGCCAGAATGAGTGCCTGATGAGTGCAAAAGATTTCTCATCATTATTTGAAACTCTGGATATTCTTTTTTTTTTTTTAATTGTTTATTTATTTGGCTACTTCAGGCTCAGTAGTTGGCAGTGTGGGTTTAGTTTCTTTGAGGTACATGGGATCTTAGTTCCCCAACCAGGGATTGAACCTGCATCCTCCCCATTGCAAGGCAGATTCTTAACCATTGGACCACTAGGCAAGTCCTTCTTTTTTCTTTTTTTAGCCATTTCTGTTGGTCTTTCATTTATTTCCATCTTTGTTCTTTTGGCCTGTGTGGGCGTCCCATTGCAGTGGCCTCTCTCACTGCAGAGCACTGGTCCTGGGTACACGCGCTCCAGAGCGCTGGCTCAGTAGTCTGACATATTGGTCCAGCCGCTCTGCAGCACATGGGATCTTCCCAGGCCAGGGATCGAACTGGTGCCCCTTGCACTGCAAGGCAGTGTCCTTACCCACTGGACCACCAGAGAAGCCCCCCTCTTTTTAGTAACTATTTTTATTTCCCTTTTACAGAGTTTTGTTGTTTACAGATATGTATAATTTCAGATTAGTCATATGTATATCCCTGGCCCCCTCCATCCCAGTCCCCACCATCCCACCCCTTCAGGCTGTCGCACAGCGCCCCTAAGGGATCCCCTGTTCCCACAGTGCAATGACAATAGCTATCTTCTTTACATATGATAGTATAGGTGAAACTCCTTATATTCTTTAGTGGAACCTGAGACCTGTTGACTTTTCTTTAGCTCTGAACTCTTGTTGGGTGAATTCAGACTTCTTGAAGTTTAGCAGTTTCTGATGGCAGCATTTTTAAATGTGGTTCTTTGGCTGTGTTCAGCAGCACAGGATGTTCAAAGAGAGAATCTGCTCTCCCACCTTGCTGATGGCGCTCCTAAGAGTAAAATGTGTCAGTTGTTCTTCCACTTGGATTTGGCATCAGGATAAGAAGTTAAATGTTACTCATGTCAACTGCATGGTTCCCACTGACAAGGGAAGCATTGAATTGAAGGCTAGTTTTCTGATAGTGAAGGCACTCACCTTTCCAATAAGCTTGTTGTAAACCCTCACATGTGACTGGAAAGCTAGGCGAGATTAGAGAAAACTGGGCTATTGTCAGTGATAATGAGCCACATGCACATCTGAAGATCCTTTAAGATCTTACACGAGAAAGTTTCTCACAAAAGAAAAAATTTGGGGGGCTTAGAGGAAAGGGGTTTTTTTGGGTCAATTTTTGCCTCATTTTATGCCTCATCAAAGAAGGAGTATATTCTTGACTTATTCTTGTTTTTATTCTTTTAGGTTGGGGGAAGGAGGTCTTTTTATCAGCTCTGGGCTTAAGTCATCTTAGAACAGTCTTGTGGGAATTTTGTTAAAAGTACCAAGCTAAATGAGAGCACAGTTGCAAGAGACCTAAATCTTGTGGTCATAATCTTATGCCTTGTGCATCATCCTGGGAGGCCTTCCAAACGGACTACCGTCCCTAGTGTTCTCTTGGGCATTTCTGTTTAGCATCATCATTTTGTGTAATACACCACACAAGGAGGAAGACCCATGATTGATTTCTGTAGTTAAGTTTTTTGAAATTCCTTTAGGGTCTGGCCCCAATCCAGCCTTCCCTTTCCTGCTGCTCCCCTCTCTGCTAAGGGCATACATCTACAACTTACAGAGGTTGGAGTTTTTTGTCTCTGTGCTGCTGTGCCCGTTGTTGTCCTCTCTCCAAATAACATTGTCATACTTTTCAGCAGGCAGATTTGCAGGATCCCTAGACACGATTCAGATGTCACACCCTCTGTGGAGCATTTGCTAACTTCTGTTGCTCACCCCAGTGCCCCACGGCCAACTAGTCATTTCTTTCTCTTCCCTGTGGGATTTTACACCCCTATTCCAGAATAGGATAGGGGATTATAATATTTCTTATGTGATAGTCTCTAAACTATTCAGCTGTCCAAAGCTAAGAATATATGTGCAGTTTCCACTTAGTAGTAAGGATCATGCATTTGCAATTAATTGAGTTGCATAAAGGAATAGATGAAAAGGAGGAGAAAAAAATCAATGTGTCGTACTGCCTCCTTTTGGTGAAATTTTAACGAACTAGACTTTTTAAAAAATATATTTATTTATTTGGCTGTGCTGGGTCTTAGCTGTGGCATGTGGGATCTAGTTCTCTGACCAGGGATCGAACTCAGGCCCCCTGCTGCACTCGGAGCTCAGAGCCTTAGCCACTCTACCACCAGGGCAGTTGCATTAATAAAATGAACTGCCCCTTTACTCCAAGGTTCAATTTTTAGAAGCTTCGTGGAACATGCTGATTGATTAATTTGAAAAGCAAAAGATGAAAAATTGATGTTGGAATTTTATGGAGGTCAGTGGTAGCCAAGCCACTTGTTGGGTTTGGGTGAAGAAATTAGAGGTCTTGGGACTTTCCTGGTGGTCCAGTGGTTAGAACCCTGTGCTTCCACTGCAGTGGGTATGGATTCCTTTCCTGGTTGGGTAACTGAGATCCTGCATGCTGAGGTACGGCCAAAAATAAAGAACGTCTTGATGCTTCATCATTGGGAGGCCTTCAAACGGACTACCGTCCCTAGTGTTCTCTTGGGCATTTCTGTTTAGCATCATCATTTTGTGTAATACACCACAAGGAGGAAGACCCATGATTGATTTCTGTAGTTAAGTTTTTTGAAATTCCTTTAGGGTCTGGCCCCAATCCAGCCTTCCCTTTCCTGCTGCTCCCCTCTCTGCTAAGGGCATACATCTACAACTTACAGAGGTTGGAGTTTTTTGTCTCTGTGCTGCTGTGCCCGTTGTTGTCCTCTCTCCAAATAACATTGTCATACTTTTCAGCAGGCAGATTTGCAGGATCCCTAGACACGATTCAGATGTCACACCCTCTGTGGAGCATTTGCTAACTTCTGTTGCTCACCCCAGTGCCCCACGGCCAACTAGTCATTTCTTTCTCTTCCCTGTGGGATTTTACACCCCTATTCCAGAATAGGATAGGGGATTATAATATTTCTTATGTGATAGTCTCTAAACTATTCAGCTGTCCAAAGCTAAGAATATATGTGCAGTTTCCACTTAGTAGTAAGGATCATGCATTTGCAATTAATTGAGTTGCATAAAGGAATAGATGAAAAGGAGGAGAAAAAAATCAATGTGTCGTACTGCCTCCTTTTGGTGAAATTTTAACGAACTAGACTTTTTAAAAAATATATTTATTTATTTGGCTGTGCTGGGTCTTAGCTGTGGCATGTGGGATCTAGTTCTCTGACCAGGGATCGAACTCAGGCCCCCTGCTGCACTCGGAGCTCAGAGCCTTAGCCACTCTACCACCAGGGCAGTTGCATTAATAAAATGAACTGCCCCTTTACTCCAAGGTTCAATTTTTAGAAGCTTCGTGGAACATGCTGATTGATTAATTTGAAAAGCAAAAGATGAAAAATTGATGTTGGAATTTTATGGAGGTCAGTGGTAGCCAAGCCACTTGTTGGGTTTGGGTGAAGAAATTAGAGGTCTTGGGACTTTCCTGGTGGTCCAGTGGTTAGAACCCTGTGCTTCCACTGCAGTGGGTATGGATTCCTTTCCTGGTTGGGTAACTGAGATCCTGCATGCCATGAGGTACGGCCAAAAAATAAAGAACGTCTTGATGTACCTTTTATCTTAATAGTTGCTGCTGTTCTGTATTCATAAAATAGATTCTGGAAAGGCTGATGATGTTTTTCCAAAACACCCCATGGCCTTCTTTGACGTATAGTTGAGATTTTCTGTTGGTCTTGGAGAAGAAAGTTCACTAATGCATGTTAATTATACCAAATCTCAAATAAGAGCTGCTTCCTCCGTAATGTGATGATGTAAATTCCTAGGTGAGCATATTGGGTTTGATGAATCACGTTCCAGACCACTTATAGTATCAATCATTTGACACCTAGTGCCAGTAGGGATTTTGCTGATTTTAGCTAATCTCTGCCTTGCACTTTCTCTTCATTGCAGCTTTGAAACCCAAAATTGATTTTTATTTCTAGAATTGCATCCATCATTGGGTGTGTATTTAAATACCAGAAGTATCAAAATAAAATGAAAAGGCACTTAAATTGAAAGTAATTGAGAAGTGCTAATCGAAAATTCTTTTCCTAAATTGCCTCCACAGGAAAGTTAAATCATTTCTCCCCAACTGAGTCTAGTTTGTTAGGGAAAAATGGACAGATCTGTTTCTAAACAGAAGCTGATTAATTCACCCTCATCCTTTTTTCATACTCTTCTACTCCCACCCCAACCCCCAAGCAGATTTTGGAGACAATCTTTTGATGCTATGATGGGAAAGGAGTTTCTGATGTTGTGTTAGTGCAAAGGTCAGAAATTGCCAGTGTCCTGTGGGCCAAAGAGAGCGGTCACTGTGGTCAGGTCTTGGTGGTACTTGCCCATGTAGTCCTTGCTTAAAGAGAAGAACTGGCAACTTGGAGGAAGATCCCTAAGGCAGAAATTTCATTTTAATCTGCATATTGCAGACTGGTAAACTTTCTTAGAGGAGGAGGGTGGGGAGATGCTCATAATGCATCTCTATGTTGTTCTGGCAAAGAATCTGGTATTGTTTGCGGTTACTTTTCATGAGGGCACCATTAGAAGCCACTGTAAGTTTGTCCCAAAACCCTTTGTTTGAAGCTCTGCATTGGTTAAGAAGTATTTTGCTCTAGAGCTTGTGTTTTCTTAATTCATTTGTAACTCCTCTCCTACCATATTTTCTGAAAGGAAGGCCTAAACCAGCCAGACTGTTTGAAGCTGCCTGTCATGCCCTGTTGATTATTCCTACCATTTATGCACCTCTTGTTAACTCATTGCAGAAAGATTTCCGAGTACAGGAACTCCCACTGGCTCGTATTAAGAAGATTATGAAACTGGATGAAGATGTGAAGGTGAATTTACATTCATTTTTATTTATTCATATTGAATGTAAAAGGATGGGATGATTATTGCTCATTTCTCTAGAGCTCAAAATTTAATTAAAAATGAAAATATTGTCTGTTGGTTTTTTATTTGGTTACTCTCCAACATTATGAAGTGAGCTGAAATTGAACAATTTTAATTGATGTATGGTGCTTTTCTGAAAATCAGGGATATCCTGTTTCCCAGATATTGAAAAGATGCTGAGCATTTGCTTTTTGAATTGCCCAGTTCTTTCCGCTGTGTCATGCACACATGTATCATCACATCCACAGGACAGGGTCGTCCTTCTAGCATCTTATTGCCGTTGGTTGATCTGAACTCTAAGAAATGTTTGATTATGATATTGCACTTCTAACTTTTCAATCTGTGAGTTGTTTCACATGATTTGGTTTTGCTTGGGGGTGGTCATTTCTGTATTCCTGGGAGTTCACCCCCTGTTATAGTTCTCTCAGGAAAAGAGCAACTCTCTCTTTCCACTTCAAGTTCATAGTTTCTTGTCTTTGTATAGAAAGCTAACAGTGTACAGTAATTTTCCTTTTGTTCGCCTGTTTCCTCATAGTGACCTTGTGAGGTTTCACAGAATAAGGGTTATTAGTTTCAACACTGATGCAGAAATAGACACAGAGAGGTTAGACTCACGTAGAGTAGGAGGACCAAGATGCCGGTTCTCCCCTGCTGCTTCCTTAACTCGCCCTACACAGATCGCCTCCCCAAGGCTGCGCAGGGCCCCGAGCTGTGTTTGATGGAGAGTTTGAACTTTGAATTCAGACTCTGTCAAGGCAGCTTCCATTCCTTGAGCATTAATGTGTGCCAGGCCTTGTGCTGGGTGGCTTTACATCTATGATTCTCTCATTTGATCTCCATAGCAGCCCTGGAAGGCTGTTGCCTCTTTTCCACTGGGTAAAAGGTAAAGCCCAAAAGGATGAGAAGCTGAAGATGTTTCCTAAATCCATTGACGCTCATACTCATTATCTTTCCCCACATTTTCTCCCTGTGGATTAGAACCTAAATCCTACCACTCACTGGCTCTATGTCCATAGGCAAGTCACGTCACCTTTCCTAAACCCTGGCTTCTCTGAAAGGCTTTTGTGAGAGAAAGAAAATAACATGGACGGTGCTCGATACATATCCTTTCTCCTTCTTCCCTTCTGTGTGCTCCCTGCTTTGTCCCTGCTCATGGGTTTAATTGGCCTTGGAATCTCCTGAGGCCTTCACCTTCTTGTCCTCTAGGCCTTGCCCCATAGCCCTGAGGGAGGACACGAGGTAAGGGACAAACTGACTGGTTTGCATGACTTGCTGGTGATTGACAGGGAGGGCCTACGTCTATTGCAGATGATCAGTGCAGAAGCCCCTGTGTTGTTTGCCAAGGCAGCCCAGATTTTTATCACAGAGTTGACCCTCCGAGCCTGGATCCACACAGAGGATAACAAGCGCCGGACTCTTCAGGTAACATGGTTGAAAATCAGGCAAGCAGCTGCCTGTGCCTTCTTCTCCTGCATGGCTTTTGGCTAGAGATTGCTCTTCCTTAGATCTCTGTTGAGCTAATGTGTTTAATTGGCATCTTCCTCGATTGAGACAGGCAGACCTTATAGTCGAGATAGTATGCATTTTCCCACCAGGAATCTTAATTTCTAACTCTCCTGTCTTTCATAGCTCAGTGACTGAACTTTGAACTTGGTGAACTCTCACTCTAAACAGAGGCTAAAGTGATACTTACCTATTTCTAGATCTAAACAACTTCCACTTGGAAACCTTGAGAGACTCCAGAAAAGAACAGTCCCAGGAAGAACAGTCTCACTAATCTCTTTAAGCCTTTTTGTTCCTTCTCTGTTTTCCTGGGAATCCTTTCCTTCTTCCTTCCTTTTTTTATTTTAATCCAGCAAATCACATTCCTATGGTATGAAGACCCTTTGGCCACTAGCTGTAGAGAGCCTGCACTTAACACCCAGTTCCATTCTTAGAGGAAGGGTTTCCCAGACATAAGAGGAAGGGTATGGCAGATTAAGAGTGACAGTATTTTAACAGCAAAGCCAAGGAAGTACATTGTGCTTTCCTTGTTTCCCTATATCTCCAAAATTGAAAATGCATGCTTTTACACACTTTTTCTGCAGATAGTAAATGAATAGCCACAGTGTGCCAAGCAGTGTTCTAAGCCCTGGGGATTAATACACAAAACAAACAAAGATTCCTACCCTTAGGAAGTCTATAGTCTCGTGCAGCAAGACTTTGAAAACTTATTTTATGCTATCTTGGAGGAATTCTGTGGATCTAAAGAGATCTAATTAAAGCTACCTTCAAGATCAATTCAGATTAAAAAATAAAATGGGCAGAGCATTTAAACAGGTCCTTCAAAAAAGAAGACACCCAGATGACCAATAAACGTATGAAAAGGTATACAGCATCATTTGTCATTTGGGAAATACAAATTGAAGCTACGGTGAGATACTGGTTTGTACCTAGTAGAATGGCTAACGTAAAAAAAACTGACGATACCAGGGGTTTACACGAAAGTGAAGTGACTGAAACTCACCTATTGCTGGTTAGAATGTAAAGTGATGTGATCATCTTGGAAAACTTGAGCACTTTCTAATAAAGTTAAACATGTACCTTCATCTCAGACCCAGCCATTCCACTCCCACGTGTACACCCCAAAGTGTGGACAGTCTTGTAGAAGAATGTCCATAATAATGTTATTTATAAAGGCTCAAAACTGGAAATAACTCAGATACCCATCAAGATGTAAATATATTAACAAGTTGATATATTCATAAAATGAATGACTACTCAGCAATAGAAGAAGTAAACTATTAATACAACAATGTGGATAAGTCTCAATCATACTATATTACATAAAAGAAATCAGAGGAAGATGTTGCATGGCACATGATACCATACATTATCACAATCTATGGATAGAAATCAGTTGTGGTTGCCTCCGATTGGTAGGGGAAGGAAATTGACTGGAAAAGAACAGAAGGAAATTTTGTATGCTCTTATCTGGGTGATAGTTAGCTAGGTGCCTGTATTTATTCAGACTCGTCAAGCTGTGTACATAAGGTTTTTCTCTCTCTCACTTTTTTTTTTTACTAAATATCATAATGAATCAAATATTAGTATTAAAAAGGCAAAATAAAAATGTTTAAAAGACTCATTTAAGTATGTCTGTTTCCAAAATTCTATATAAGGCTTTAGTGTATGTTTCGAGGTGACCCCTTTTTTATTTTAGCAATGTCCCAAAGGGGCCAAGGTGTTCTAAGCCCTGGGGATTAATACACAAAACAAACAAAGATTCCTACCCTTAGGAAGTCTATAGTCTCGTGCAGCAAGACTTTGAAAACTTATTTTATGCTATCTTGGAGGAATTCTGTGGATCTAAAGAGATCTAATTAAAGCTACCTTCAAGATCAATTCAGATTAAAAAATAAAATGGGCAGAGCATTTAAACAGGTCCTTCAAAAAAGAAGACACCCAGATGACCAATAAACGTATGAAAAGGTATACAGCATCATTTGTCATTTGGGAAATACAAATTGAAGCTACGGTGAGATACTGGTTTGTACCTAGTAGAATGGCTAACGTAAAAAAAACTGACGATACCAGGGGTTTACACGAAAGTGAAGTGACTGAAACTCACCTATTGCTGGTTAGAATGTAAAGTGATGTGATCATCTTGGAAAACTTGAGCACTTTCTAATAAAGTTAAACATGTACCTTCATCTCAGACCCAGCCATTCCACTCCCACGTGTACACCCCAAAGTGTGGACAGTCTTGTAGAAGAATGTCCATAATAATGTTATTTATAAAGGCTCAAAACTGGAAATAACTCAGATACCCATCAAGATGTAAATATATTAACAAGTTGATATATTCATAAAATGAATGACTACTCAGCAATAGAAGAAGTAAACTATTAATACAACAATGTGGATAAGTCTCAATCATACTATATTACATAAAAGAAATCAGAGGAAGATGTTGCATGGCACATGATACCATACATTATCACAATCTATGGATAGAAATCAGTTGTGGTTGCCTCCGATTGGTAGGGGAAGGAAATTGACTGGAAAAGAACAGAAGGAAATTTTGTATGCTCTTATCTGGGTGATAGTTAGCTAGGTGCCTGTATTTATTCAGACTCGTCAAGCTGTGTACATAAGGTTTTTCTCTCTCTCACTTTTTTTTTTTTTTTTACTAAATATCATAATGAATCAAATATTAGTATTAAAAAGGCAAAATAAAAATGTTTAAAAGACTCATTTAAGTATGTCTGTTTCCAAAATTCTATATAAGGCTTTAGTGTATGTTTCGAGGTGATCATTTCTCTTTTTTTCCCCCTCATTTTATCCATAGATGAGCCATCTGGGTAGCTTGAGTAGGTGACATCATCAAGAATGTGATACTGTGTCGTCCTAATCTTAAATGAGACCTGGCAGCCTTAAGATGTGCCCTGCTTCTGTTGGGAGGGAGGGTATATTATCAGGCTGGTAGTTGGCAAGAAGGGTGGACTGAAGTTTTGCATTTCAGTGGCTTGGGGCCATCACAAAGACAAGGGAAGGAAAAAAAAAACAGAAAATTTCCATCCCCTCCCGTTTTGTCTGATGACTCACTTTTTAAGATGTGATATATAGAGCTTGCTAAGGATTTCTACTGGCTTGTCGACTTTTCCCTTCAAGGTTTCATTGTGTAAAAATTTAAACAAGCACAGTTTACAGTGAACATCTGTGTAACTCACTGCCTAGATCCTACATTTCACTAGTGCTAGTCCCATATTTGTCTTTCCCTCTGTCCACCAAGTTATCTGTTTTTAAATGCATTGAAAAGTTTACATCCCCTAGACACTTCAATATACATATCACTCATTAGTGTTCCCTATTTTTTTCTTTTTTGTTGTTGTTTTTGCTTTAAAATTGTCCTACCGTGAAGTACACAAACTCTAAGTATACCTAGTTTGTTGGTTCTTAATCTTAAAATCTTTTAATTTTATTATTTAAAAGAAATGGAATGTAACTTCTAGAAAGAACCTTGTTAGAGCAGGCCTTGGTTTCACTAGCATTAGCCAGCTGACGCATGTTCTCTTCCCCGCCTGCCTCTATCCTCAAATGGCTTCTGACTGCCAGTGTTCATATTATGTTAGACAGTAACTGAGAATTTGGCATTGTGATTTTGGATTTCAAAATAAAAATTATAGCCTTGTAGGAGCTAACATATAGATTCAGTGACTAGAAAAATATTGTAAAAAAGTTATTGAAATAGGATTTCAGCTATGAGATTCAAAATAGATTATAATTACCTGTGAACCAAGGAGCCACAATATTATTTAGGGACTTCAAAAGGTTTTAAGTTTGAGTGACAGCCTAACTTTACTAACCACAGAATGCATGACCAGACACCTGTCAGTTGAGACAGATTTGTACAAACGTATCTCGAGGATAATTTAACAGTTGTGGGGCAGACCTTGGGACAGGATCTAGCAGAGATGTAATAGTTGGAGGCTCAGATACCAGTTTGTAGGGCATGAGCTACATGTGTCTCTTTTTCATCAGTGTTTGTCCATCAGGTCTGATCATGTGAGGTTTGTAATGGTTTGTGCTTATTTTGGCTATCGACTCAGCCATGGGTATTTAGTTTGGTGAAGGAGTCAGCTTACTTGTCACTTGGAGAGTAGAAAACCAGGTGAACTCGTTTCTCCCCAGGTTAATTTTTCACCCTGCTTTTCTTTGTTACAGAGGAATGATATCGCCATGGCAATTACAAAATTTGATCAGTTTGACTTTCTCATCGATATTGTTCCAAGAGATGAGCTGAAACCACCAAAGCGTCAGGTGAGCTGGGCAGGCGGTGTTGACTAGAGGGTGTTGTGCATCCTGGTGTCAGATGTGCTCCCCTTCGTCTCTCAGCACGAGTCATTTGCTCCTCATTTGTATCACTTCCTCTAGATCAGATCCATCCTTAACATCTCCTTCTGTTACTCATTTAGGGATACTTTTAACTCAGTGCCTCTGAAGTGGTGTTTCAGTGAAAACAGACGAAATGAAAATGAAAGACCACAGTAAAGTGTAGCTCATTTTGAAGTATCCTAGGAAGTTTGTCAGAGCTCTTAATCTGGGATGGGAAAACAGGTTACAGATTTTAGACTTCCAGGAAGCAGTTTCTGTGTGTGCGTAGTTGTGTTTAGAGGGAGTAGACTTGGTTTTCTCTTACTCTGAATTGTGGTTCTGTACACAGCGCTCTGGCTACACATTAGAATCACCTGGTAAGAGTTTAAAAACATACCAGTGCCCAGGCTGTGCCCCACACCAGCTGAATCAGAATCTGAGAGGAGGCTCGGGCATTAGTACTTTTTAAAGCTCTCCAGATGCTTTTAATGTGCAACCAGATTTGAGAACCAGCACTTAAGCTTGTTTTCCTAAGCCGTGACGAGAAAGAATGTGTCTGCCTTTCCTGCTTTTCTGTCTGCTCCTCTCCAGAGTCACACCATTGTTTTTCAGCATTTTGGGTGCCTAAAGCTCTTAATTGCAGTTGTGATAGACCCCTCTGCTGTATAGCTCATCATTTTAGGTGTACAGACTGCATGACTCACTAGATGTCGTAGAGATACTTGAGGAGTGATGGCAGAGTCTAGCAGGAGCAAAGCTGAGCATTGACCTGCTTGCTTTGTTAATAAAACTTTTAACTATGTCGTGTCTGGTGAAGGGATTTTGGCTATCGATGCTGGTATTTAGTTTGGTGAAGGAGTCAGCTTACTTGTCACTTGGCGAGTAGAAAACCAGGTGAACTCGTTTCTCCCCAGGTTAATTTTTCACCCTGCTTTTCTTTGTTACAGAGGAATGATATCGCCATGGCAATTACAAAATTTGATCAGTTTGACTTTCTCATCGATATTGTTCCAAGAGATGAGCTGAAACCACCAAAGCGTCAGGTGAGCTGGGCAGGCGGTGTTGACTAGAGGGTGTTGTGCATCCTGGTGTCAGATGTGCTCCCCTTCGTCTCTCAGCACGAGTCATTTGCTCCTCATTTGTATCACTTCCTCTAGATCAGATCCATCCTTAACATCTCCTTCTGTTACTCATTTAGGGATACTTTTAACTCAGTGCCTCTGAAGTGGTGTTTCAGTGAAAACAGACGAAATGAAAATGAAAGACCACAGTAAAGTGTAGCTCATTTTGAAGTATCCTAGGAAGTTTGTCAGAGCTCTTAATCTGGGATGGGAAAACAGGTTACAGATTTTAGACTTCCAGGAAGCAGTTTCTGTGTGTGCGTAGTTGTGTTTAGAGGGAGTAGACTTGGTTTTCTCTTACTCTGAATTGTGGTTCTGTACACAGCGCTCTGGCTACACATTAGAATCACCTGGTAAGAGTTTAAAAACATACCAGTGCCCAGGCTGTGCCCCACACCAGCTGAATCAGAATCTGAGAGGAGGCTCGGGCATTAGTACTTTTTAAAGCTCTCCAGATGCTTTTAATGTGCAACCAGATTTGAGAACCAGCACTTAAGCTTGTTTTCCTAAGCCGTGACGAGAAAGAATGTGTCTGCCTTTCCTGCTTTTCTGTCTGCTCCTCTCCAGAGTCACACCATTGTTTTTCAGCATTTTGGGTGCCTAAAGCTCTTAATTGCAGTTGTGATAGACCCCTCTGCTGTATAGCTCATCATTTTAGGTGTACAGACTGCATGACTCACTAGATGTCGTAGAGATACTTGAGGAGTGATGGCAGAGTCTAGCAGGAGCAAAGCTGAGCATTGACCTGCTTGCTTTGTTAATAAAAATTTTAACTGTTTTTTATGAACTATGTCGTGGTATATTGTCCTTAGAAATAAGAGTCTTTCAGTGATGACCATTCTCCTGTGCTGTCTCGTGCTAATAACCAGTAAGAGAGTGGCGGAGAAGTGGGCCTCTTAACCGACCTTTGTAATCCCGACCCTGCCTGGGGAGCCTCTGGGTTAGCAAGCCCTCTGTACCTCCTTCCTAGCGCGGGGTGCCTCACTGCGTCTCCATTCTTCTGGGCAGTCTTTGCTACTGTAAACATCCTTGACTGGAAGCTGTAAGGCGTTGCAAGGAGCTTTCAGTCGGATGTTTACAGCGGCAGGCTGCCACGGTCATCCCGCTGCACGTCGGCTTTGAAACTTTGCAGGTTTGTGCCCACAGCTCTGTTCCTCCTCTTGGTGCTTCCCTCCTCTCTTGAGAAGTCACTACAAGAAGAACTCAGACTCCTCTTCCTTCAAAACAGTTGATACCACTCACCCACTCTTCTTGTTGGAATTCGTTTCAGAAGCCCCCTTTAGAAACAAGGTGGTGATCTCTGTGACAAGATCAGGCCTTGCTCAGGCTCCTTGCACCAACTCCTGCTTGTTCCCTGTGGGCTGCCTGCCGAGCCAACTGGCCAGAGAGAATGGTCGTGTCTCCCCCTGCTCCAGTATCCACAGCGCTTGACTCTCTTAGGGTATCAGAGAGTTCCTTGGTACATCCTAGCCTGACTCTGAATGCTATGATCCATCTCCTTTAGAGTGTATCTAGCTGAAACAGCTCCTTGCTGCCTGGGTTCAGTTCTTTGTGGGCGTTCAGGCCGTTGATTGCATCCTGTTTGGGACAGCTGCTGCCTGGCCTTTGAAAGGTTGAGATTGCTGAAAGCTGGCCTGAAATTCTAAGATAGCACTTTTAATCCTCTGTAGACATGAAAGTTTTCCCAAACTCCAAATTGGCTGGCACCTTCCTTAAATCCTTTAAAAGCGCCTACTCTCCAAAACTCACCCTTTCTGAAGGAGGCAGCAGTTCATTCTTGCTAGTGAAGCAAATGTGCTTTTTGGGGCTGGCTGCACAGTACTGTGGGGATGGCCCTGGGAGGCAGTGCTGCTCATTCTCTGGCATTGTTTGTCAGACTCCACTTCTGTAGAGATTCCAAGAGCAAGCACTCTGGTTGGAGAGAACACTGCTGAGCTGAGCAGGTGCCGCATTCTGGACTTACCCAGTCATTCAGAGATGGTTCTAGCATAGCAGGTGACTTCCCAATGCTGGGGAAAGAAACGAGCCAGAAATAGGCCCTTGACTTCTCAAGAGATGCTTGGAGATGTTTCTTGTTCTTTGGAGAAGCAAGTAAAGACTACTCAAGCAGGAGAGAGTTGAGGCCTGACTTCTACCCCGTAAAGCTATGAGTTGAAAGTTCCTGCTCATTGAAATGTCATTTCCTTTTCACCCATTTCTTTAAACCAAGCATAATCACTCCCTTGCTAGTTTGACCTCCATTGGCAGAATGAGTCTTTGTAATGCAGGAGCAACTTAGATATGCCTCCTTCCATTCCAGTGATTTGAGAACTGACATGCCTGTCCTTACATGCAAACCTTGGTGCCTCTATTTGATACTCAGAGAGTGTCCTGGACACTGCATGTTTCATAAACAGCTTAAGAGGGCAGCACGGGAGACGCTCCTTACATGTTTTCACAGCTTTTGGCAAAGGATATTTCAACTTTTGAAAATGGTACTTAAGGTGTTTGCTGTTTGGCAAAAAGACAATATTTGCTTACAGATTAGCTATAGTCAAGGATAACTGGAGACAAAGTAGTCACGGGCCAAGAACTGGTAAAGGCCAGGGGTTCCCTACTTCCCAAGACTTCCTACAAGTTAGTTCTGGGGATCTTAGTCATCTATATCCTCTCATCACCCGAGAGCTTTTTCAAGTTGAGTTTGGACTTTAGTGGTTAATGTTTTTGATAAAATGGAAAAGGAGTGGAAACTCAATTCATTGAACCTATTTCAGGAGCCTTGAAAAGAGTAGTTGGCCTCTGTTTCTTGGCTAGGGAGGGTGTCAGTATGACCCCTTATCATAGCCAAGATCTTGTTGACTGGCAGTCTTTTATTTATAATGAGGAGAAGTGGAAGTTGAAATGGAGGTGATGTTGTCACAATTAAGTTGTCCTAGAAACTGAGACCTAGATGGAAATAAAAGGGGACTAACTTTTTCTTCTGCCGTAGCATGATCATATACAGGGTTCAATTTGTTTGGGCTTGAAGCATAGAATATATTAGCTTAGAAAGTGGATTCCTGTTTAAGAACTAGCTTAGAAACCCAGAGTGTTAGAAGTGTCTGCCTAGACTGGGCGAATGGCCATCAGGGAACCGTGTCATGCAGAAATCCAGGTTCCTGAGGCTAGCTCTCAGCAGTCCTGGTTTTAGTATCCTGGGCTCCCAGTGATCAGGCAAGCAAAAGAGTACCCAGCCCCCTCCTACAGTGGAGAAGAGTGTGTCCCTGCACAGTGTCCAGAGAATCCTAGAGGGAGCAGGAGCTTAGGGGTTCTTCTCTATTGCTGACAGTCGTTGGCTTCAAGAGTACTTGTCATACTCCCAACTTGGATTAGGGCTTCCCTGGTGGCTCAGCCTGTAAAGAATCTACCTGCAAAGCAAGAGACCCAGGTTTGATCCCTCAGTTGGGATGATCCCATGGAGAAGAGAATGATAACCTGCTCCACTATTCTTGCCTGGAGAATTCCATGGGCAGAGGAACCTGGCAGGCTACAGAGCATGAGATTGCAAGGAGTCAGACACATTGAGCAGCTAAGCACACACACATGAAACTTGGGTTTTAAAAAAGTACTTTCCTTCCTTCATTTGTCTGCCTGGCTCTGTGAATCCATTTATTGTTGAATGCCTGCAAGGAGACTAATGGTAGGGAGAGCGGGGCAAGAGAGAGTGTGGATTTGCCTTCGCCTTCGTAGGGCTTTCATTCTAGCAGGGAAGAAAGTGAATTTGACTAGCGAGTACAAAGAGGTGTCCTGAGAAAAGGACTGTGGAAGCACAAATTGAGGATAGGCTCAATACCAACTTTGTATATGTCCCATCGGGGAGCTTTGAGGCAATCCACAGGGTCTCTTTGCCTTGAAGTGTCTTTTCTTTCCTTAAACCTGAACAACTTAGTCCAGATCACGAGTGAGTAAATTTAGCTGATATTTTTGCTCCCCGTTTTCATGAGGGAAGTCCTTGTTGACTGGCAGTCTTTATTTATAATGAGGAGAAGTGGAAGTTGAAATGGAGGTGATGTTGTCACAATTAAGTTGTCCTAGAAACTGAGACCTAGATGGAAATAAAAGGGGACTAACTTTTTCTTCTGCCGTAGCATGATCATATACAGGGTTCAATTTGTTTGGGCTTGAAGCATAGAATATATTAGCTTAGAAAGTGGATTCCTGTTTAAGAACTAGCTTAGAAACCCAGAGTGTTAGAAGTGTCTGCCTAGACTGGGCGAATGGCCATCAGGGAACCGTGTCATGCAGAAATCCAGGTTCCTGAGGCTAGCTCTCAGCAGTCCTGGTTTTAGTATCCTGGGCTCCCAGTGATCAGGCAAGCAAAAGAGTACCCAGCCCCCTCCTACAGTGGAGAAGAGTGTGTCCCTGCACAGTGTCCAGAGAATCCTAGAGGGAGCAGGAGCTTAGGGGTTCTTCTCTATTGCTGACAGTCGTTGGCTTCAAGAGTACTTGTCATACTCCCAACTTGGATTAGGGCTTCCCTGGTGGCTCAGCCTGTAAAGAATCTACCTGCAAAGCAAGAGACCCAGGTTTGATCCCTCAGTTGGGATGATCCCATGGAGAAGAGAATGATAACCTGCTCCACTATTCTTGCCTGGAGAATTCCATGGGCAGAGGAACCTGGCAGGCTACAGAGCATGAGATTGCAAGGAGTCAGACACATTGAGCAGCTAAGCACACACACATGAAACTTGGGTTTTAAAAAAGTACTTTCCTTCCTTCATTTGTCTGCCTGGCTCTGTGAATCCATTTATTGTTGAATGCCTGCAAGGAGACTAATGGTAGGGAGAGCGGGGCAAGAGAGAGTGTGGATTTGCCTTCGCCTTCGTAGGGCTTTCATTCTAGCAGGGAAGAAAGTGAATTTGACTAGCGAGTACAAAGAGGTGTCCTGAGAAAAGGACTGTGGAAGCACAAATTGAGGATAGGCTCAATACCAACTTTGTATATGTCCCATCGGGGAGCTTTGAGGCAATCCACAGGGTCTCTTTGCCTTGAAGTGTCTTTTTCTCTTTCCTTAAACCTGAACAACTTAGTCCAGATCACGGGAGTGAGTAAATTTAGCTGATATTTTTTGCTCAGCCAGCCAAGTAGTTGTATGTTTCTATTGTTTCTGTTGTCTCAGGCAGGGGCACTGTGTGTCTCAGGGCCCTCCGAAGCAGATGCCGATCTCTGTGTCAGTGGTCAGGGACCGACCAGCTCTGGACTCTCAGACTGTAACCATGCCGTAGTGTGTGTAAACATCCTACACTCTCAGCTGTGAGCTCGAGGTGGCTGGGAGAGGGTTGTTTACTCCTTCTGCCATGGAAAACGTCTGCTGAAGAAGGAACAGTCTCTTCATCCAGCAGGTCGGCCAGAGTGCGACCTCCCTAGTCAGCCGAGGCAGCACCCCAGTGGAGAGCTGTCCCTCTGGCCCCCTGGGTTGAGCTTCTGTGGCTGAGTACCACCGAACCAGATGTGATGCTGGATAGACATGGCCTCGTTGACCACAGAGCTCTTGACAGGCTGTGGAAAGCTGGGCTCTGGCCTACCAAGTGTGCTTGGTCCTGACATTTGATTCTGAAGTTTCAACCCAGAAAAAGCCCTGTGTCTCTTTCCTCTGCTCTTTCCTCCTGACATGGTGGGGAGATGAAGTAAGGAGAGTGCTGCCTGTTTGGGGAGATGGGGAGCCAGCCTGCGAGCACGGTGTTGGGTGCTTGCAGTTAGCACTGTTCTCAGTTCACAAGTCTTGACAGCATTTACTGACAAGCACTGCTAGTGCGTGGTTTTTAGTTACGGTTAATTATTTGCCCATTTGCAACTCATCACGCAATGGATGATTACGCTGTACTTCAGAAAATTGGCTGCATGTTTTGTGAAGCCTATGGAATCTGTTATTTTTAGTTCGATTTAGCACAACTGGTCTCTTCGAATTCCACCTTCCCTTGGCTTCAGATGTGGAGAACTCAGCATTCAGCGAGCGGCTGCACAGAGCCCGTTTGGGGGTAGAATGGAAATTCACTGCGGCGGCTGCTGAGTCGGTTCTTTTCCTCTTACCTGACTTTCCTTCTGCCCCACTTTGAGGCAATCCACAGGGTCTCTTTGCCTTGAAGTGTCTTTTTCTTTCCTTAAACCTGAACAACTTAGTCCAGATCACGGAGTGAGTAAATTTAGCTGATATTTTTGCTCAGCCAGCCAAGTAGTTGTATGTTTCTATTGTTTCTGTTGTCTCAGGCAGGGGCACTGTGTGTCTCAGGGCCCTCCGAAGCAGATGCCGATCTCTGTGTCAGTGGTCAGGGACCGACCAGCTCTGGACTCTCAGACTGTAACCATGCCGTAGTGTGTGTAAACATCCTACACTCTCAGCTGTGAGCTCGAGGTGGCTGGGAGAGGGTTGTTTACTCCTTCTGCCATGGAAAACGTCTGCTGAAGAAGGAACAGTCTCTTCATCCAGCAGGTCGGCCAGAGTGCGACCTCCCTAGTCAGCCGAGGCAGCACCCCAGTGGAGAGCTGTCCCTCTGGCCCCCTGGGTTGAGCTTCTGTGGCTGAGTACCACCGAACCAGATGTGATGCTGGATAGACATGGCCTCGTTGACCACAGAGCTCTTGACAGGCTGTGGAAAGCTGGGCTCTGGCCTACCAAGTGTGCTTGGTCCTGACATTTGATTCTGAAGTTTCAACCCAGAAAAAGCCCTGTGTCTCTTTCCTCTGCTCTTTCCTCCTGACATGGTGGGGAGATGAAGTAAGGAGAGTGCTGCCTGTTTGGGGAGATGGGGAGCCAGCCTGCGAGCACGGTGTTGGGTGCTTGCAGTTAGCACTGTTCTCAGTTCACAAGTCTTGACAGCATTTACTGACAAGCACTGCTAGTGCGTGGTTTTTAGTTACGGTTAATTATTTGCCCATTTGCAACTCATCACGCAATGGATGATTACGCTGTACTTCAGAAAATTGGCTGCATGTTTTGTGAAGCCTATGGAATCTGTTATTTTTAGTTCGATTTAGCACAACTGGTCTCTTCGAATTCCACCTTCCCTTGGCTTCAGATGTGGAGAACTCAGCATTCAGCGAGCGGCTGCACAGAGCCCGTTTGGGGGTAGAATGGAAATTCACTGCGGCGGCTGCTGAGTCGGTTCTTTTCCTCTTACCTGACTTTCCTTCTGCCCCACAGGAGGAGGTGCGCCAGTCTGTGACTCCTGCCGAGCCCGTCCAGTACTACTTCACGCTGGCTCAGCAGCCCACGGCTGTCCAGGTCCAGGGGCAGCAGCAGGGCCAGCAGACCTCCAGCTCCACAACCGCCCTCCAGCCCGGGCAGATCATCATTGCGCAGCCTCAGCAGGGCCAGGTCTGTGAGCGGCAGAGGGTGCTGGCACAGCACGACAGCGCCGTGCCCCCCGGGCTTGTGATGGGCCCAGGGTAGCTGGGGCAGAGGGGCCGTCAGCTCACTGCCGAGCACGGGCTTTGGATTCTGGAGATGTGAACTTTCCCCCAGATTTGGCCCCTGAGGTGATGTGTCACGTAGTCTCTCTGGACCCTGGCATCCTCATGGGTCAGATGAGAAAAGTGCAGTGAACAGGACATTCTCCTGGATTCCTAAAACATTTTTCTTTTTTTAAGGATTTATTTATTTATTTACTTTGGGCCGGGGTCGGGTTGGGGAGGGAGGGGAGTGGGCGGGCCACTTCTATTGGTCTTTCATTTCTCTATTTTCATTCGTCTTCCTTCTTTGGCTCCTGTGGGCCTCCCATCGCGGTGGCGTCTGTTGTCGCAGAGCACCGGCTCTGGGCGCATGCGCTCCAGAGCTCCGGCTCGGTGATTGGACACATCAGTCCAGCCGTTCTGCGGCACGTGGGATCTTCCCAGGGCTCGAACCGGCGCCCCTTGCACTGCAAGGCGGTGTCCTTACCCACTGAACCACCAGGGGAAGCCCCCGGGGAAGCCCCCTAAAACATTTTAGGAGGAAAAATGCCTCTATAATGTGCCCTTGACGAGTAGTGACATCTTCCTGGAAGGTCTGTTGAATGGACTCCATGCCTGCTATCTGCGCTCCCCACCAGAATCAGGATTTGTACCTTTAAGGGGGAGATCAGGCATCATTGCCAGCTGGCATACCTCTCCTGCTCTTTTCTCCATCATTTTTCTCCCACCAGGTTTGTGTCAGGTGACCTTCCCTTTTTATTATCGTGATCTGAAGATTCCTTCTCTCCCTGATAGTATTGTTGTGAAAGCAGGAACATCCACATTGTTGGGAATTATGAGAGGCTGAAGAGAGGACTGTTTTCTAAGCCCTGACTCCAAATTCCCTGTCAGTCATTAATTAATTTGTCTGCCCGTCCAGTACTACTTCACGCTGGCTCAGCAGCCCACGGCTGTCCAGGTCCAGGGAGCAGCGGGCCAGAACCTCCACCCAAACCGCCCTCCATCCCGGGCAGATCATCATTGCGCAGCCTCAGCAGGGCCAGGTCTGTGAGCGGCAGAGGGTGCTGGCACAGCACGACAGCGCCGTGCCCCCCGGGCTTGTGATGGGCCCAGGGTAGCTGGGGCAGAGGGGCCGTCAGCTCACTGCCGAGCACGGGCTTTGGATTCTGGAGATGTGAACTTTCCCCCAGATTTGGCCCCTGAGGTGATGTGTCACGTAGTCTCTCTGGACCCTGGCATCCTCATGGGTCAGATGAGAAAAGTGCAGTGAACAGGACATTCTCCTGGATTCCTAAAACATTTTTCTTTTTTTAAGGATTTATTTATTTATTTACTTTGGGCCGGGGTCGGGTTGGGGAGGGAGGGGAGTGGGCGGGCCACTTCTATTGGTCTTTCATTTCTCTATTTTCATTCGTCTTCCTTCTTTGGCTCCTGTGGGCCTCCCATCGCGGTGGCGTCTGTTGTCGCAGAGCACCGGCTCTGGGCGCATGCGCTCCAGAGCTCCGGCTCGGTGATTGGACACATCAGTCCAGCCGTTCTGCGGCACGTGGGATCTTCCCAGGGCTCGAACCGGCGCCCCTTGCACTGCAAGGCGGTGTCCTTACCCACTGAACCACCAGGGGAAGCCCCCGGGGAAGCCCCCTAAAACATTTTAGGAGGAAAAATGCCTCTATAATGTGCCCTTGACGAGTAGTGACATCTTCCTGGAAGGTCTGTTGAATGGACTCCATGCCTGCTATCTGCGTCTCCCCACCAGAATCAGGATTTGTACCTTTAAGGGGGAGATCAGGCATCATTGCCAGCTGGCATACCTCTCCTGCTCTTTTCTCCATCATTTTTCTCCCACCAGGTTTGTGTCAGGTGACCTTCCCTTTTTATTATCGTGATCTGAAGATTCCTTCTCTCCCTGATAGTATTGTTGTGAAAGCAGGAACATCCACATTGTTGGGAATTATGAGAGGCTGAAGAGAGGACTGTTTTCTAAGCCCTGACTCCAAATTCCCTGTCAGTCATTAATTAATTTGTCTATCAAGCATCGAGTGTCCTTTTAGATAAAGTCCGATACCATGTGTTGAGGATACAAGTAAAACAGCCCCTATTTTTAAGAATTTTAAGAATCGAGTTGAGGCTACAAATGCAGATCACACCACTTGCTTGCGGGAAGTGTCAGGTATTCTTAGGATTGTGTGGAAGGGGCTGTGGGAGCACTTCCAAAGGGGTGCCTGATGCAGATGTGAGGAAGTGGTGGGAGAGGATGTCTTCAGAGAAAGTTCCCTGAAAGGAGTAATAGGAGTCTTAGAGGGAATAATGGAAATGAATCAAGTAAAGAGGGAAGGAGAGCTTTCCCAGGAGAGGGCACAGCATGAGCCAAGGCCTGGAGGTGAGAAACGGCACCAGGAGTGGCGTGGGGAAGGTGGTCAGCACGGGAGCTTCTGGGCCAGTTGAAGGGTAGGCAGCAGGCACACCCTGAACAGCTGTGTATATTCCAGTAAGGAGCTGGGTCTGCCTGGGAAAGAGGTAGATTTAAATATTATGGTTTTGGAATTAATTTCCTCCTCACTTTTTTATCCATAATGGAAATTTGTGGTGTGCTTACTCTTTGCTAATAAGCAGGAGGGGTTTGAAGGTGACCACATCCCAGTCCCTACCTCAAGACATTCCCCGCAGCTCGAGGCCTTGGGGACCTTTTTGGCCCGGCTTTGCTCTGCAGTGGTGAGCACTTCACCTGCCTACGGCTTTATCCCTGTACAGGCACACTTCAAGGGAGTCTGCCAAGAGCTGGCTCTGGTTGGCTGATCACTCTGAGAAGCTTATGACTGTTGTGCCCTGACAGCAGGGCACGCCATACATGATTTGACATCTGCCATGCTAACACGAGCCCTCATTTTCCTGAAATGATTTAGAAATACCTTGGAAATCCTCTTGGGAAGATTGAGTTGGTAGTACAGTGATGAGTTGGCAGTATGCAGTTTTGTTGTTTTTTTTTTCGGTCAGTGAGAATTTCACCTACCTCTTCTCTGCCACCCTAGACTTGTTCAGCTTGGAGCTGTTAAGTGTTGTGAAGATGGTAGACTTGGTTCCTCCCAGCATCTCCCAGCTCATGTTTCCCTGTCGGGCAGCCTTGTGGTTGTGCTTTTGTCACTGGACCTGTAGGAGAGGCTATTTCAGGTTGAGTTCTGACACCTTTGTGAACTTTGTAGGGCTGATATATATTCAAGTTGGAGGGGAAAGTATGTTTTGATAAAGTGAATCCTTTCCTATCATGAAATTTTATGGAGATTTGGGAGCAGTCTCAGTTGGAAATCATGGGGTGAGAATGGGGGATGTTTCCTGCTGACCTGGCCCACTACATGCATTGCCCTCTGTCATCTTTCTTCCCTGCTCTCCTGCAGTTTGTGGTCATTTCTCCTTTACCTGGGAGTACCTTGAATCCCATCTACAGCTCCCAGAACGCACCCTCTTCCCATGTTGTGTTATTGCAGAGTAGACCTGCGCGGTCACCAAGTGAGAGCATCGGGGCGCAACATCAGCTGAAGACCAGGATTCGTTAGGACTCTCAGAGTCGTCTTAGGGGGTGATTCTTGATTCTGAATGTGGGGAATCATACCCAAAGCAGGGGGTTGGGGTGCAGGTGTAGTTAAAAGGCTCCACTTTTAAATATTATGGTTTTGGAATTAATTTCCTCCTCACTTTTTATCCATAATGGAAATTTGGGGTGCTTACTCTTTGCTAATAAGCAGGAGGGGTTTGAAGGTGACCACATCCCAGTCCCTACCTCAAGACATTCCCCGCAGCTCGAGGCCTTGGGGACCTTTTTGGCCCGGCTTTGCTCTGCAGTGGTGAGCACTTCACCTGCCTACGGCTTTATCCCTGTACAGGCACACTTCAAGGGAGTCTGCCAAGAGCTGGCTCTGGTTGGCTGATCACTCTGAGAAGCTTATGACTGTTGTGCCCTGACAGCAGGGCACGCCATACATGATTTGACATCTGCCATGCTAACACGAGCCCTCATTTTCCTGAAATGATTTAGAAATACCTTGGAAATCCTCTTGGGAAGATTGAGTTGGTAGTACAGTGATGAGTTGGCAGTATGCAGTTTTGTTGTTTTTTTTTTCGGTCAGTGAGAATTTCACCTACCTCTTCTCTGCCACCCTAGACTTGTTCAGCTTGGAGCTGTTAAGTGTTGTGAAGATGGTAGACTTGGTTCCTCCCAGCATCTCCCAGCTCATGTTTCCCTGTCGGGCAGCCTTGTGGTTGTGCTTTTGTCACTGGACCTGTAGGAGAGGCTATTTCAGGTTGAGTTCTGACACCTTTGTGAACTTTGTAGGGCTGATATATATTCAAGTTGGAGGGAAAGTATGTTTTGATAAAGTGAATCCTTTCCTATCATGAAATTTTATGGAGATTTGGGGAGCAGTCTCAGTTGGAAATCATGGGGTGAGAATGGGGGATGTTTCCTGCTGACCTGGCCCACTACATGCATTGCCCTCTGTCATCTTTCTTCCCTGCTCTCCTGCAGTTTGTGGTCATTTCTCCTTTACCTGGGAGTACCTTGAATCCCATCTACAGCTCCCAGAACGCACCCTCTTCCCATGTTGTGTTATTGCAGAGTAGACCTGCGCGGTCACCAAGTGAGAGCATCGGGGCGCAACATCAGCTGAAGACCAGGATTCGTTAGGACTCTCAGAGTCGTCTTAGGGGGTGATTCTTGATTCTGAATGTGGGGAATCATACCCAAAGCAGGGGGTTGGGGTGCAGGTGTAGTTAAAAGGCTCCACTACACTACTGCCAGACAGGCAGCATATGCTGGGATCTTTAGAGGTCACATCTAGGGCTAAAGGTTTGAGATTTAAAGAAGTGACTGACCCTTTTGACTGTTTGAATCCACTATCTCTCAAAGGAGCACGTTGTGTTGGATAGTCCTCTAAGTGTGTGAGACACAGGATATTCGTATACATTGCACAGAAATTCCTCAGATCTGAGATTCCTGTTTCTAGAAAGTTAAAATTCTTGCTGTATTAAATTCTGTTACTTATGGTAGCCTCAAGTAAGATCCCGGTCTTAAGAGTGTTTGCCTCTCTCGTGGGAGGCCGTGCTGTGATCTGGAGCAGCCAGCTGGCCAGTGTGGGCTGGGGTTGCTCTCTGCCTGAATGGGGGTGAAAGCTGGTGTGCCCTTTATGTTTCTTCCAGCATCTTACATACCTGGGAAGCATCCCCGTGTCCTGAACTGACCCCAGTTCCCATTTAGTTTACCCTCAAAACTCACCTGCTCCAGACTTGACTCCAGCCATGTTGCGGGCAAATTATCATAGTTATTGTTGATTCTTTTATACCCTATGTGCCTTTCTGTCACTGAAAAAGTTACAGAATTTGAAGCGTAGAGGTATCTGGACCTGAGACAAATACTTTACGCTCTGAGTGAGCCTAAAATCTTTTTGACTTTCCTGGCTTTTATTTTGGCGGGTGATGTTAGCAGTGCTGTAAGCCTAAAGGCCTCTGTTAAGTTTAGTATTGTTGGGGTTGAGGTGAGGTCAGCATTCAGGGGGGCTTTGCTGCTGGTTAACTGCTCAGCCTTAGCCCCTTGGTAGGCCTGATGGCTTTGGTCTGGAGCTCAGTCAGCTCTCTCTTGATTCTCTCTTCCAGACCACACCCGTGACCATGCAAGTTGGAGAAGGTCAGCAGGTGCAGATTGTCCAGGCCCAACCCCAAGGTCAAGCGCAGCAGGCCCAGAGTGGTACTGGCCAGACCATGCAGGTGATGCAGCAGATCATCACGAACACAGGAGAGATCCAGCAGATCCCGGTAAGCCTTCCCTGCCTTCAGGTCTGCGTGGCTCTGTGCTCCACAGTATGACGGGAAACAATTAAAGATTTTGCACACACACGCTTTTTGTTGGAAACCTATATTCTCATTACCCCAGACCACAACTGGCTTCACTGTCTACCCGCTGCTTTCCTTTAATCCAGATGCAGGCTTACTATGATGGGGCAGCTCCTCTAGAGTTCCCCTCTGCCCACACAGAGATCATTGTAACCACTATTCCATGCCAAGGCTCAAAGGCCCTGTGAGGCAACCCTGGTTTTGATTTGCAGAGAATAAGAGGGAGGTGTATAGAGAATGCCCGCTTTCTCCCCCAGGAAGTGTATTAAATTCTGTTACTTATGGTAGCCTCAAGTAAGATCCCGGTCTTAAGAGTGTTTGCCTCTCTCGTGGGAGGCCGTGCTGTGATCTGGAGCAGCCAGCTGGCCAGTGTGGGCTGGGGTTGCTCTCTGCCTGAATGGGGGTGAAAGCTGGTGTGCCCTTTATGTTTCTTCCAGCATCTTACATACCTGGGAAGCATCCCCGTGTCCTGAACTGACCCCAGTTCCCATTTAGTTTACCCTCAAAACTCACCTGCTCCAGACTTGACTCCAGCCATGTTGCGGGCAAATTATCATAGTTATTGTTGATTCTTTTATACCCTATGTGCCTTTCTGTCACTGAAAAAGTTACAGAATTTGAAGCGTAGAGGTATCTGGACCTGAGACAAATACTTTACGCTCTGAGTGAGCCTAAAAATCTTTTTGACTTTCCTGGCTTTTATTTTGGCGGGTGATGTTAGCAGTGCTGTAAGCCTAAAGGCCTCTGTTAAGTTTAGTATTGTTGGGGTTGAGGTGAGGTCAGCATTCAGGGGGGCTTTGCTGCTGGTTAACTGCTCAGCCTTAGCCCCTTGGTAGGCCTGATGGCTTTGGTCTGGAGCTCAGTCAGCTCTCTCTTGATTCTCTCTTCCAGACCACACCCGTGACCATGCAAGTTGGAGAAGGTCAGCAGGTGCAGATTGTCCAGGCCCAACCCCAAGGTCAAGCGCAGCAGGCCCAGAGTGGTACTGGCCAGACCATGCAGGTGATGCAGCAGATCATCACGAACACAGGAGAGATCCAGCAGATCCCGGTAAGCCTTCCCTGCCTTCAGGTCTGCGTGGCTCTGTGCTCCACAGTATGACGGGAAACAATTAAAGATTTTGCACACACACGTTTTTTGTTGGAAACCTATATTCTCATTACCCCAGACCACAACTGGCTTCACTGTCTACCCGCTGCTTTCCTTTAATCCAGATGCAGGCTTACTATGATGGGGCAGCTCCTCTAGAGTTCCCCTCTGCCCACACAGAGATCATTGTAACCACTATTCCATGCCAAGGCTCAAAGGCCCTGTGAGGCAACCCTGGTTTTTGATTTGCAGAGAATAAGAGGGAGGTGTATAGAGAATGCCATAAATACACTTGTTGCATATTCATGAGTCAGTTCCCAGGGGAGCCTGCAGGAAAGTGTATTTTTGGCTTTCGTTTAACTTAGCCATTGCTTCACTGTGGACTGCTACTTCCTGTGTGCCTTGTGGGATTTCATTTCTTATATTTGTTGGCTTTTTCACTTGTTCTTTTGTTTAAAAAAAAAAATCCATGAAGAAAGTCCTTGTCTTGGGGGCTTCCCTAGTGGTCCAGTGGGTAAGGACACTGCCTTGCAGTGCAAGGGGCACTGGTTTGATCCCTGGTCTGAGAAGATCCCATGTGCGCGGAGCGGCTGGACTGATGTGTCCAAATACTGAGCCGGAGTTCTGGAGTGCATGCGCACAGAGCTGGTGCTCTGTGAGGAGAGAGGTCACTGCGATGGGAGGCCCACACAGGCCAAAGAGCAAAGATAAATGAATGAAAGATCAACAGAAATGGCCCCCCTCAAAAAAAGTCCTGGTCTTAACACTTGCTGCCTATTCATTGGTCAATTTGCTGCGCCCCACCCCTACCCCCGCCCCCCCCCAAATATGGAAAATGAATGATATGAAGCAGGCCTGTTCCTGCCCCTCAGCTTTCCTATTATAAATGAAATGTGGGCAGATGCAGAAATTGACTTGAACTTGACTAACCACTGTTGCTTTGAAGAAAGCTTGAAAGGTATCCTCAGCTCCATTTAGGGGATTGCTCTTCTCAAGTTAACAGAGTAATAGGCCAAGAGAAAGCTGAGGAAAGGGGAGTATGTACGTCACTCTCTCACTCCCCTCTCTTTCTCTTTTCTCCCTGACCCCATTTGCTCCAGCTCCCTCCCAGACCCCTTCCTTCTTGCATGGGATGGGGATGAGGTTGGGGTGGGGTGGCAGCCACATACATAGCAAACAATATCCATCAATTCCAAATTCCTTACAGCCACCAATCCAGACTGCTCTCTTAAACGGTTCTCATTTTTGCATGTGAGGGCACCAAAATAAGTTCATCTAAGCCAGAGAAGAGTTCCCACTTCATAGTAACTTTAACTTGTGTGTTTTAAAGCCTCTGGGGCATGGAAGACTTGTTGGAGAATTCAGGACCTGATCTTCACTGTATATTTCTGCAGTTTCTAGATTCACCAGAGTGTGGGTGTTAGTGATAATCTTCAGGAAGGAAGCTTTGCTCCTCTTTTGAAAACCCAGGGGACTGGCTTCTTTGCTCATGTATTATTGCTCAGTTGTGTCTGACACTGCGACCTCATGAACTACAGGCTTCCCTGTACTTTACTGTCTCGGAGTTTGCTCAGACTTGTGTCCATTGAGTCAGTGATGCCATCCAACCATCTCATCCTCTGTCGCCCCCTTTTACTCCTACCCTCAATCTTTCCCAGTATCAGGGTCTTTTCCAGTGAGTCAGCTCTTCGCATCAGGTGGCCAGTGTATTAGAGCTTCAGCAACATTCCTTCCAGTGAATATTCAAGATTAATTTCTGTCGGAGGAGGGCTTCTTTGCTCTGTAGTTAATGATAAAGGTGTGAGGGTTCCCAGGCTTGTCCTTGTGGAAGAGGACTGAAGGACAGAGTTTGAAAAGTATCCTTAGCTCTGTTTTGTGGACTGCTCTTCCTAAGTTATCTGAACTGAAGCCTAAAAGAAGAGCTTGCTTCTAAGAACTGCTGGGAACTGTTTGACCCCCAGATTTTCAGTCACATTTGAGTTTCTGCGGAGTGCTTTTTCCAACTAGGAAATTTAAAATCCCTGTGGCCGGCAGTGCACTTTCCCCGACTTCTGGGACCAGGCTTCAGTCTTTCATCTCATGTCCTTGGCTGGAGTTGTGGAGACTTCTGGGACCAGCCGATTTCAGTCTTGGCAGACGGGGCTTCCCAAACCTCTGTGTAGCCGTCTTCCTCCCCATGAGCACCTTAACGTCACCAGGAAGCTGCGTTGAGGGTTGTGGTGAGGGGCTAGGCTTGGCATCCCACTTCCCAGCAGCTTCTTTTGGCCTGTTCTCGAAGAGAAATGACTGCAGGTCATTCAGAGGAGACTTCCCTGTCTCCTTTGAACCAGACTCATATTAACAGGTTTAGATTTTGTGTTCCTCCATCTTTTCTTAAGCAGACAATTCTAGATGTCCTACCAGGGACTTCAGTGTTAGTCTTCTTTTGATTCAAATCCTTTTTGAGGCTGAAGTTTTAGAAAAGCAGTTAATTTTAACACTGCATGCAGGAGCTTCCTCCTGTCAGCATCTTACTCATGGAAGTAAAAGCTCCTACAATAGAGTGAGCTCTTGAAGGCAAGGAAAACAGTTGCTCCAGGACAGAGGTACGACTTGCCAGTTACCCTTGAGAAGCTCACGCTTACCAAGAAAAGCAGGCCAGGCAGCCAGGGAGGGTGGTGTCAGGGAGCAAATTGGCTGGTCCCCCTAGAGTGTCTTCCATTCCCCACCCCGCCCGCCCCAGTCCTGGCGTGGACTGTCCATAGTCCTCTTTGGCTGACTCTCTTCTCTGCTGAGCCACAGCTCCTCTTGCATGGTAGCTGCCTTGGTTCTCCTTTTCCCCACTCTTGAAGCACTAATACTTTCATGGTATGCTAGAGCCTTAAGAGCCTGAGTTAAGGCTTTTAGCACGCAATTAAATGCAGCATGTGGTATTATTGTATTATCTGAGACTTAATCTTAAGCATAAGAGACTCTAAGGGCATTTTTTGTAGCTTTGGTTTCCCATGATGGGGTTTTCTGTGAAACGTTTATTGATTCAGCTTCCCCTTGGGAGGTGTCTGGCCAGAGGCTTTTGCTGAACACCAAGGATCCTAAAAGTCCCACAGACCCCTACTGGTCCTGAATCCTGGGGACAGAGATAGTAAAACGGGCCGGCTTTCTCTTCCAAGGTCTGCAGCATGGGGCTGGGCAATTCTAGGGCTGTGGTCCAGAGTGATGGCCATCTGCTCTGGGCTCTTGGCAGATGCCGGGGCTCTTCTCAATATTAGATCAACTATCCCGGGAACTGGCGTGGGGAAGTGGGGAGGTAGAGGAAGAAAGGCCCACACTTTTAAGGTACAAGCATTCCAATAATGTCAGACAGTCTGGCATAAAATCCTAGCATACAAGTGTAAGCAAACAGCTAAGAGCCAGTGAATATTGCGGGTCCAGCGATACTGTTCTCACATGTACGACAAAGTCCTCTGGGAGTTTTCCACCAAGTCTGTTCAAGGAGCATACTCTTGTGTTGTGCAACTTACAGGGTAGGGATGTTACAGTTTTGCTTGTTTTGATCTCTGTTAACAAGGAACTCTTCAGGGTTGGCTTCTTTGGAGGGGCGGGGGGTGGGGGTGGGCAGGGGACAGTCACCATTTCTTGTGATGGGAAGTTTGCCAGTTCGAGGTCGCATTCAGTCTCCTCTGCTTTGCTTGTCTCCGCCCTGCCATAGGTGCAGCTGAACACCGGCCAGCTACAGTACATTCGCTTAGCCCAGCCTGTATCAGGCACCCAGGTTGTGCAGGGACAGATCCAGACGCTTGCCACCAATGCTCAACAGGTATGTGTGCCCCAGAGAGGCAGGGCTTGAGCTGGGGACTGGCAGGAGCTGGCCTCTGAAGAAGAGCCTGGCTCACAACTCTCTCGCCACCTCCTTCTTCAGCAAGAGCCACCTCCACACCCTGCACACCTGTTCTGCATCCTAAGGGACAGATGCAGTTGATCGGAGGATTGGGTTCAAAGTGTGTCTCTTACTGTCCTGCTCTCGAGGGACAGGGCAACACGAGTCAGGGGAAGCCTCAGGGTACTTGAGGAGTGCCCAGCATGTGCACGCACAGGTCTGACTGGAGGATGCGTTTTGACAGGCTGCCTCATTGTCGGGCTGGGTTCCCATCTTTCAGCCTGAAGGGCTGTTGTGTCCTGGCACCTCCTGTGCCCTTTGAAGAGCTCCTTAGATTGTTACGCCCACCTTCTTATGCACCCCTACCCGGACATGCCCCCTCGTGTCCCCCCATGCCCTAAGAGATGGAAAGCTGTGAGACACAAGTGCTGAGGACGCCGCCTCCCTGGATGTGGGGTTTGGGGGTGTGGGGATTGAGGGCTGTGAGCATTATTTGCAGGGGACAAGGATGCTGGATCGGGGAGGCATTATTAATTGATTCTTTCACCTCTGACCCAAAAAAAGCAGCGATCATTTAAGAGCTGGGCTCGCCTGGCCCCGTTGCGTTTCTGGATGTATCTGTTGACAGTGGTGACAGAGCTAAGTTTGTAGAGTAGGTCTCCAAAGGTCTCACGTGGGAAAATACGAGGAATGTGCTGAAAGCAGGGCTTCTGAGTTCCTTGTGGTCTCTGGGATCACTCAGGGGCCCAGTTGAAACCCATGCCTTGGCTTGCTTGCTGACATGGGATCAGATCTCAAACTGGCCCCACCCTTTCGTGCACCCCCCACCACCCTTTTAAACTTGTAAGATTCTAACCTGGGATTCAGATACTTTCTATGGCACGGAGGGAAGAAATGAGAAAGAAGAGTTCTTGGTTCCCCAGAGGTCAGTTTTGGGAGCAGGAACTAAAACCAGAAAGTGGGGAGAGCTGGGTGCACAGGGAGGAGGAGAGAAGCAGAAGAGGCACCTGGGGACAGTCAGAGTCTTCTAGGAACAGACTGTGAGTGTAACAGCCTGGCACTTAGGTGCTCCGTCAGTGTTTGTTGAATGAATGTTAAATAATGTGTAAATGGAATTTAAAGGTAAATGAAACACTTCTCAACTGAAGTGAAGGACAGTTCTGCTAGCCACAGGACACAATGAAAACCTTCTCTCCATGAAAACAGTATTTTCCGTTTGTCTCAGGATCATTCATTTATTCCGAAGACACTGCTGTACTTCCTTTGCACTGGGAAATAGACACAACTTAGCTCCTGCACTCAGGCAGGTGGTAGGAGAAAGATCCAAATAGTAGTAAGAAACCCTTTCACGCCTGTACCTTGTTCTCACAGCCTCATGGGTAGGCCCGATAGGTGGTTTTTGGCCATTGTGAGGACACTTGAGAAGACAGCCCTTCCCTTGCAGGGTGGCTGTGATCATTCCAGGGGAAGGTACACAGAAAACATTAGTGAGTCAAATGTTCCATAGATAACGCATGTGCATACAAGCACGCTTCAGTCTTTTCTAGTCTCCCAAGCTGTCTCCAGCAGCCGCATTAGATGATGCAGTTCTCTGTGTCAGTAGATTTCTTTTAAAATGTGTTTAAAATGCCCCTACAAATAATCGGGAGGCATTATTAATTGATTCTTTCACCTCTGCCCAAAGGTTTGAGCTGGGCTCGCCTGGCCCCGTTGCGTTTCTGGATGTATCTGTTGACAGTGGTGACAGAGCTAAGTTTGTAGAGTAGGTCTCCAAAGGTCTCACGTGGGAAAATACGAGGAATGTGCTGAAAGCAGGGCTTCTGAGTTCCTTGTGGTCTCTGGGATCACTCAGGGGCCCAGTTGAAACCCATGCCTTGGCTTGCTTGCTGACATGGGATCAGATCTCAAACTGGCCCCACCCTTTCGTGCACCCCCCACCACCCTTTTAAACTTGTAAGATTCTAACCTGGGATTCAGATACTTTCTATGGCACGGAGTGGGAAGAAATGAGAAAGAAGAGTTCTTGGTTCCCCAGAGGTCAGTTTTGGGAGCAGGAACTAAAACCAGAAAGTGGGGAGAGCTGGGTGCACAGGGAGGAGGAGAGAAGCAGAAGAGGCACCTGGGGACAGTCAGAGTCTTCTAGGAACAGACTGTGAGTGTAACAGCCTGGCACTTAGGTGCTCCGTCAGTGTTTGTTGAATGAATGTTAAATAATGTGTAAATGGAATTTAAAGGTAAATGAAACACTTCTCAACTGAAGTGAAGGACAGTTCTGCTAGCCACAGGACACAATGAAAACCTTCTCTCCATGAAAACAGTATTTTCCGTTTGTCTCAGGATCATTCATTTATTCCGAAGACACTGCTGTACTTCCTTTGCACTGGGAAATAGACACAACTTAGCTCCTGCACTCAGGCAGGTGGTAGGAGAAAGATCCAAATAGTAGTAAGAAACCCTTTCACGCCTGTACCTTGTTCTCACAGCCTCATGGGTAGGCCCGATAGGTGGTTTTTGGCCATTGTGAGGACACTTGAGAAGACAGCCCTTCCCTTGCAGGGTGGCTGTGATCATTCCAGGGGAAGGTACACAGAAAACATTAGTGAGTCAAATGTTCCATAGATAACGCATGTGCATACAAGCACGCTTCAGTCTTTTCTAGTCTCCCAAGCTGTCTCCAGCAGCCGCATTAGATGATGCAGTTCTCTGTGTCAGTAGATTTCTTTTAAAATGTGTTTAAAATGCCCACATAAGATTTTAACTACATATGACAAATAGTTTACTTATGGCCCCTTCTCCCCCCACCCCCAAACCTTGGCCCAGAGGGTTGCACGTGTCCTCCCTCGGAAAAAGTGGTTTGCCACAAGGGCTTCCAGGGCCAAGGCCACCTGCTCGCCAGGGTGTTTCATATTCCAGTGAGATAATCTGGGTGATACGGGTTTGGTTGGGAGCCCACCGACCACTCACTGCTTTGCCCAGGGTTTCGCAAGCTGCCTTCCCTGGTTGAAAGACTCTTAGGGTTTCTGTCTAAACTGTAAATGTTGTGCCCTGTCCTGTCAGCACCTAGGAGCTAGGTGTTTTTGTTTGACCTGAGCCTCAAGCCTCACAAAGACCTACGGTGAGGGGACGGTTTCGGGTGGGGGTGGGGGTAGGTGGACGCGGTGAGAGACGGCTGCAGAGTTTGTATATTGCAGATCCAGGGTCCTCTCGGTGGTGCCAACTCTTGAGTAGCCGTCAGTGCCGTGGGGAGGGACCCTTGCTTTCCTGCTACTCATCAGGGCCCTGTGCTGTGCCAGGCCTCGTTCTGGGCACCTTGTATGTATTCTCTATTAGATCTTCACAGCCCTCTCCTGGCTGGTGGGCTGGTGGACTAGTGGACCAGAGCCTGCAGCTCATCTGCCTGCTTTGCCGTCTTGATTCCTACAGATCACACAAACAGAGGTCCAGCAAGGACAGCAGCAGTTCAGCCAGTTCACGGATGGACAGGTAGGACACCAGCCGAGGCAGCAGGCGCTGTCTGTGGGTTTGGATGGTTAGGGCAGCTGTCCCATCATCTGCGAACAGCAACTGGACAGAAATTGTTACAACCAGCCTTGCCTGTCCTCTAGGTTTATAGACTTGTGGGAGTTGAAAATAACCCTAGACTTTATATAGCTCCCGTCTCTGCTTTACAGAGGAGTAAACTGAGCCCTGGAGGTGGGAAGTGCCTTGTCTCTGCTTGCTTAACTGCTTACTGCAGAACCAGGACTAGCGTGCCGGTCTCCAGTTCCTGTTTTTAAGAACAGTTTTCTCTACAGTGTGCCCTTTTTAATCGTGTGGATTAGTTGAAATGCAGAGAATGCGTGAGCTCTCATCTCTCTCAGTGCCTGGAACTTAGTCATTCTAAACCCATATGAGGAAGGAGTCTCCCCTTTTCCCTCGCCTTTCCCTTTACACTCTAGTCCCAGAGACCCCTGAGCACATGATAGGATGACACGCCTACGCCTGTTTCCTCTGCTGCCCCGAAGGGGAGGAGCTGGCACCAGGACCCAGCTCTGGCTTCTGCCAGCACCAGATGCTGGTCTCACACGCCCGGGCTCCTGTGGCAGGGGGTCTTAGCTTTGGGGGTTGTGTGGAAACACCTGAGAAGTTGCGTCCAGTTGACCCTCGTGTTTGTTGGTGGTTCAGCCATGAGCAGCTTCTCCACCGCTGGTGGATCTTGAAGCGGTTGATCCTGGGTGACCTGCCTGGCCGTCAGGGCCCCTGCAGGAGAGGCAGAGTCCATGTAGCCTCAGCCGAGCCGGACAGTCTGAGGAAAAGAGAGGGAATATTCCCTACTGCCCCTGCCAGTGAGGATCACCAAGAGTTGGGAAAATGCTGACTTGTGGGCTGCTAGTACAGTGGCTTGAATTGCTCGTTTGTCACAGAGGAACAACGTGCAGCAAGTAGAGGCTCTGAGCTTACGAGAGAGGCAGAGCCAGAGAAGTGAAAGCCGCAGGAAATGGACCTCCCTGCACCCCCACCGCCCACCCCCCACACATATGTCCCTTCCCGCCGGGCTGGTGCCTCTTGTATCTGCTGCTCCCGGCCCCAGCAGACCTCCCGTTCCTCTCCTGCCTCTGATGCCTCACAGTGGGTGGTGGGTGAGGTATCAGGTCCCCAGCCAACTTGAGGCCCATAGGGCGCTGCATGTCCCTCTCCCTGGGGTGACCTCACTCTCCTCTTCACCCTCTGCAGCAGCTCTACCAGATCCAGCAAGTCACCATGCCTGCCGGCCAGGACCTCGCCCAGCCCATGTTCATCCAGTCCGCCAACCAGCCCTCCGACGGGCAGGCCCCCCAGGTGACCGGCGACTGAGAGCCTGAGCTGGCAAGGCCGGGGACATCCAACACAGTTTTTGCCATACAGCCTCAGGCGACGGGCCAGCCCCCCTCCCCAGAGGACCCTGCCGACCTCAGCGCCTCCCGCGGGCTAGGACACTGGTGCACTACGCCCCGTGCCTGGGGGCCGAGATTCTCCAACAGAAGGATGCAATATTTTTTATTTTCTTCTTTTTCTCCAAGGAATCAATATTTCAGAATGTTGAGCTGTGTGTCCAATGCAATGAAATGAAAATATTAAATAACATATTTATGGCATTTTCTCAGAGTGTGGTTAAAGAAATACCTCTTTTGCTTTTCATTTGTTTGGTTCTCACCGCCACTTCTTTCAGGAGCACGTCTCCTCTGAGGGTGGGGGGTGTACTCTCCTGATCCTTAGAACAGCTGCTGCCCCAGGATTCACCCCTTGTTCTGCCCTCAGGAGAAATTAGGTGACGTGCAGCGCTTCCTTTCCACTATTGCATCTCTCCCCAGGCCCCTGCTCCTACCCCAGAGCTCTGTGGAGTTGCCTCCAGAGGCCGAAGAGAACATTCCTTGCATGAAGAGACTTATTTGCCATGGAGAGTGGATGGTTTTCCCAAGTCCTCCTCTTCTAGGGACCCAAGGAGACTAGACCTTTGTGCATTTTCCCTTCCACCCCCTATTTTTCACTTTATTTTTAAATGCATTAAAAATTGTGCTAGTCTCCTTTGCTGCATGGACTTCAAACTGCATGAAATGCAATAAATCTCATTTTAGATGATTTGGAGTCTGGGTTCCTGTGTCTGGGGACATTCATGAGACAGGTTGGTTGGGGAAAGACTTGGGAAGGTCTGTTTGCCCTCGGGGTGGGTGCCCGTGAAGGAGGGGGACACCATTGTGAGGAGAGCGTGTCTAAAGCCCGAGGAACTTCAGCTGCGTATCTGGTTCAGATGGAGGTCTTCAGCTGATGTTAAAAACTGGACTCAGCAGAATCTGTTTGCTGCTCAGAGTCACCTGCCTCTCTGCCTTACTTCCTGGACTATATGTGACTCACCGGCCAGATTCAGCCTTTGTCCTCCTTGGCTGAGAGTCAAGAGGGCGTCGCTCCTGGAGGAAGCTCTGCATCCTTCAAGCAAAGCCTTGAGTAAGTCCCTCCACTCGGCTTTGGCACATGCTGGCACTCTGAGCTGCCTGCTGTGGCCAAGCCCATTGCCAGAGGCCTGGCATCTGCCATGGAAGTTCAGCCAGGGCTTGCTTCCTGTTAACTGAAACACAGAGCATAGCAAGAGCATTCTACTTCTTCACTGGCCGTAGACACCAGTGGGGAGCCATCTTCCTTATCTTCACCGTGCCATTTACAGCTAAAATGAGGCCTGGTGTCAGGGAAAGAGCAGAGAAAAGTACTCATGTCTTCTCAGAAGGTAATGTCGTAAAACCTTGGGCAATTTCTTGGGCCTCTCTTAAGGCATTAGGTGGGGCTAGGGAAGAGGCTTTAATATGAGGTTATTTCAAGTCTGACTGTGATCCCCACATAATTCCCCTCACCAAATATCCCCCACCAGCACCCATGGTGAGCGCTTGGACATCTATCTATGTCATCAATTTGATTTTCAGTTATTTACCTTATCTTACTCCATGAGAAAAGATGAGGTGTCTTACACTGAAAATATACACAGTGAGATCATGAAACATGATAGATGAGAATTATGAGGACTACAATTGAGTTGGAAATTAGAATCACTGAAAACAAATACTCTGGTCACAAAGACGTACAGAGTTCTTACAAATTAGGTTTTACATTTGCTCCTGAGCTTCCTGACCACCAAAACGAAAAGAGAGATGGGACCAGGTTAGAGATTCATGCTCTTCAAAAAAGAAAACTCAACGTTCTTCAGCAAAAGCCAATGTACCTCGCTGTGAGGTTTTGAATTCATGGTACCCTCAGTGCCATCAAGGCAGACAAAGCAGGTGATAACACCGTGAGTCAGCCCTGCCCACTTTGTTCCAGCTCTGGACATCTGAATCTGAAGGGGATCGTCTGGCGTTTGCCAAGATCCTGTACCCAAACACGACGCAGTGAGACATGCAGGTGATTCACGGGTAGCCTGTGCCCAGCCCCACGTGGAGAGGATGCAGGAGAAAGCACCTGAGACTAAGGAGCAGCCAGAAGGGATGCTGAGCTCATACGGAAAGGGCCGAGCTCGCCTCCTACTTCCTGGCTAACCCCTCATGTGGGGGCCACTGCACAGTCCCACCTGGCTGCTCTTCCACTCACTCCTGAAAACCCAAACATAACGGGGATCTCAGACAAGTCGGTGTGACCCCATTTTCCCACAGACTTCATTCTCATTTTGGAGATATTTTGAGCAGTTGCCTTACTGAGCATGTTCCCTTTAAATGTCCCCGCCAGCAGGGCCCATGCGGTGTAAACAAACACTTTGGTGCAGCCCAAGAGAGCCCCTATCTAATACCCAGCACGATCCCCTTACATCCGGAGCACTCTTAAACATTTTCCCTAGCACATGCAGCATCGTCCTCCCAGTGACCTTCACAGTGACCCTGCAGGGGAGGCAGGAAGAGGGATGGTGAGCCCTGTGTCACAGGTGAAGACATGGGAGGCCAGGTGAAGTGCAGTGACTCGTCCAAGGTCATTCCATGAAGAGGGTGGAGCTGAAACCAAAACCCCTGTGCGTACATGGTGGTTTTCTGGCCAAAGGTGGTGGTGGCAGGGGGTTGGGGGCAGGTGAGAAAGAATAAGGTTTAACTAAATATGAACTATCTCCTTTTGCTCTGCCTCCCCAAACCCAGTGGCCCAGCATTGCGTATATGTGGAGTAAACAGAACAATTAGATATGGTTTGTGGACAGCTGGTGGTTAGGATAACTTTCCCACAGTGTGATGCTGGAGACCAGAGGCCCCGGGATTATGAACAGACCACCTCCTTGCTGCTCAATTCTACTGCGGCCACAAGAGGGCAGCACATAGCACCCAAGTGTAGGAGGTCTCCTGTCCCACCCTTATCCCAACTTGAGACAACGCTCAGCACTATAGGGAATGACTGTCCCCTTTCTCAGGGAGCACTGGTTCCTTAGCCCCCTTCTGGACAAGACCCTTAACTTTGAAGGGAGGGACCTTCCTAGAGCAACAGTGAGGGCTGGAAACACTATCCTGTAAGAGTATTACATCCAGGCAAGTGGTAAGATTTTGTTGTTCAATTGATGAGTCGTGTCTGACTCTGTGCAACCCCTTTGAACTACAGGACGCCAGGCTTCCCTGTCCATCACCATCTCCCTTAGTTTGCTCAAACTCATGTCCTTTGAGTCAGTGATGCCATCCAGCCATCTCATCCTCCGTTACCCACTTCTCTCAGTCTTTCCCACAATCAGGGTCTTTTCTAATGAGTCAGCCCTTCGCATCATGTGCCCAAAGTATTGGAGCGTCAGCTCTAGGATCAGTCCTTCCAGTGCATATTTAGGGTTGATTTCCTTTAGGATTCACTGGTTTGATCTTCTGTCTAAGGGACCTTCAAGAGCACCACAATTCAAAAGCATCAACTCTTTGGTGCCCAGCCTTCTTTATGGTCAAGTTTTAATAATGACTTTCTTTTTCTTTTGGCTGGCTTCTTTTTTTTATTTGACTTTTTGCCTTTCCAGAGTTTTGCTGTTTACAGATATGTATAATCCCAGATTAGTCATATGTATATCCCTGACCCCTCCCTCCTCTGCCCTCCTCCATTCCCCCACCCCACCCCTCCGGGCCGTCGAATAATGACCTTTTGACAGCCCTTCCTTGTGTCTTCTCACTCTTTTCTCCCCTGCACCTACACTCCTGTCACACTCAAGTTACTCACTGGTCCTGGACTCACTTTCATGTTTTCAGAAGTACTGACCCCAATGCCTGGCTGCTCTTTTTTAAAAATAGGAAAAAAAAAAAAAGGTTATTTATTTATTGGCTGCATTGAGTCTTCATTGCTGTGCATGGGCTGTCTCTGGTTGCAGCAACGAAAGGCTACTTTCTAGTGGCTATGTGTGGGCATCTTTTTTTGGTGAGTTCTCTCGTTGCAGAGTGTGGGCTCCAGGGTGCGTGGGCTTAGTAGTTGTGGTGCACAGACTTAGTTGTTCCACAGCATGTGGGATCTTTACAGATTAGGGATCAAACCCGTGTCCCCAGCATTGGTAGGTGTACTCCTAACCGCTGGACTACCAGGGACGTCTGCTGGCTGTCCTTTTACTTCCTTTTCCACTTATTGAACTCCTATACATCCATCAAGGCCCACTTTAAATAGCTCTTGCTGAGAAACTTCTAACTCCTAGGGCAGAGTTAAGAAAGACCTCTCTGATGGTCTCATAGAACCTTTGTTATCAGTGCTCATACACACAGTTGTTCAACCAGTATTTCTTTGGCACTTACAGTATTTCAGACATATTTTGGACCTTGTGAAGAGAGCTGAAAACAAGCCAGATGAGCTTTGTGCTATCATGGAGCTTATATTGGGTTGGGGTGTGGGTGAGGAGGGAGTGGGGAGGAGACAAACATGCACAAGACTGGCTAAGTCTCTGAAGAGTCTGTTAGAACTTTCTGGGTTGGGCTGTCTTTCTCACTGATGGTCAGCCTCCAGTTCAGGGCAGTCTCTGGGCCGTCAGAGCCCAGCTCAGGGCCCAGCACCACGGGAAGGACAGTAACTGACGAGTGAGTGAATGAACACAAACCCTTCCCAGAAGATGGGGCTTCCACCATGGCGTACATTCCTCCCTCTGATCATTGGCTCTCATTCTCCCTTTTATCTTGGTAACAGATTTCTGCTGAGCACTGACGATGTGCGAGGCAAGGGTATTCAATGGAGAGTATTCTTTTTTTTTTTTTTGTAGATGATTCTTTTAAGAAACTTCTGGGACTTCCCTGTTGGTCCAGTGGTTAAGACTTCACCTCCAATGCAGGGGGTACAGATTTGATCCCTGGTCGGAGAGCTAAGATCTCACACGCATTTGGCATTTAAAAAGCTAAAACAAGGGACTGAAGCAATATTGTGACAAATTCGATAAAGACTTTTAAAATGGTCTACATCAAAAAAGAAAGCTTCTGTGTAGGAAAATACGGAAGGCTACTTTCTAGTGGCTATGTGTGGGCATCTTTTTGGTGAGTTCTCTCGTTGCAGAGTGTGGGCTCCAGGGTGCGTGGGCTTAGTAGTTGTGGTGCACAGACTTAGTTGTTCCACAGCATGTGGGATCTTTACAGATTAGGGATCAAACCCGTGTCCCCAGCATTGGTAGGTGTACTCCTAACCGCTGGACTACCAGGGACGTCTGCTGGCTGTCCTTTTACTTCCTTTTCCACTTATTGAACTCCTATACATCCATCAAGGCCCACTTTAAATAGCTCTTGCTGAGAAACTTCTAACTCCTAGGGCAGAGTTAAGAAAGACCTCTCTGATGGTCTCATAGAACCTTTGTTATCAGTGCTCATACACACAGTTGTTCAACCAGTATTTCTTTGGCACTTACAGTATTTCAGACATATTTTGGACCTTGTGAAGAGAGCTGAAAACAAGCCAGATGAGCTTTGTGCTATCATGGAGCTTATATTGGGTTGGGGTGTGGGTGAGGAGGGAGTGGGGAGGAGACAAACATGCACAAGACTGGCTAAGTCTCTGAAGAGTCTGTTAGAACTTTCTGGGTTGGGCTGTCTTTCTCACTGATGGTCAGCCTCCAGTTCAGGGCAGTCTCTGGGCCGTCAGAGCCCAGCTCAGGGCCCAGCACCACGGGAAGGACAGTAACTGACGAGTGAGTGAATGAACACAAACCCTTCCCAGAAGATGGGGCTTCCACCATGGCGTACATTCCTCCCTCTGATCATTGGCTCTCATTCTCCCTTTTATCTTGGTAACAGATTTCTGCTGAGCACTGACGATGTGCGAGGCAAGGGTATTCAATGGAGAGTATTCTTTTTTTTTTTTTTGTAGATGATTCTTTTAAGAAACTTCTGGGACTTCCCTGTTGGTCCAGTGGTTAAGACTTCACCTCCAATGCAGGGGGTACAGATTTGATCCCTGGTCGGAGAGCTAAGATCTCACACGCATTTGGCATTTAAAAAGCTAAAACAAGGGACTGAAGCAATATTGTGACAAATTCGATAAAGACTTTTAAAATGGTCTACATCAAAAAAGAAAGCTTCTGTGTAGGAAAATACATCTGAAGCTTGGTATCTAGGTGGACTTTCTCATTTCAATGTCACCTCCTCGTTAGGTAGGTATCTCCTCATTAGTGAGAAACTGAGGCTCAAAGAGGTTAAGAAGTTACCCAAGAGCACCAGCCAGTGGAGTGGAGTCAGGTGCTCCAAGAAGCCTCTCATCCTCGCAGGCTCAGCCCCACTTGGTGATTCTTTTCCTACAGAGAATGGAAGTCCCCATGGCCCATTCCTGCATAGGGACCTAGCTTTTGTCCCACTGCTCTAGGCGTGTCTAGGCCTCTGTGAGGTGGCACTGACCTAGGAGGAGAGGGCCCAGGCTGGAGGGCCAGCCAAGTGCCCAGTCCCATGAGCAACTTGGACCTGGTCTCCTCAAGGCCCTCAGAGCCAGACTGGCAGTGGTACCCTGCTTGGGTGCTGGGCCACTACCATGAGGGGATAAGACGACAGCAGGCTGGCATTCAGGAGGGGAGAACCTGAGCTGGGCTCCAACTGCGCCAGGCTGGGCCGAGCTCCTCGGGCTGGCTGATGCTGAGGAGAGGTCTGAAGTGGAGCCCAGACTCCTTCCGCAGCCTTAGCCCGGTCATCTCTGTAGCTTACAGGCCCTTCTCTTCCAGCTAAAGTTAGTGGGACAGAAGCTTTCTAAGATACTGAATGTGTCGAAATGTCTTTATTTTGCCCTCTTTAAATGACAGTTTGGCAGTGTGCAGGATTCTAGGTTCACAATTATTTGCCTGGAGCACTCTGAAGATACTATTTCATTGTCTTTTGGCATCTGTTGTTGCTGATGAGAGATGCTTATTGTCAATTCAGTTATTGAATCTTTGTAGACAACTTATTTTTTCTTTCTGGTGGCTTTTAGAATTTCCTTATTATTCTTGTTATTCTGCACTTTGGCTACAAGGTGTCTAGATATAGTTTGTTTTATTTTTAAAGATATCTTACTAGGCAGTCTATGGGCCTCTTAAATCTAGAAATTCACGTCTTATTTCTGGAAAGAGCTTAGTCACTCTTTCCAGTACCTTTTTCTGGAAGTCATAATATATATGCTTGAGTTTTCCATTCAGTTTTCTTTGTCTCATGTCCTTCGTATGTCTAATTGCTTTATTGCTCTGTGCTTCATTCTAGAGGATGTCCTCAGTTCTAGCTTCTAATTCACTTATTCTCTCTTCAGCTGTGTTTACTGTACTAACCCATCTATGCATGTCGATGAATTCAATTCATTTCTAGAATTTCTAGGTAAATGTTCATGTCTGCTACATGTTTCTCTTTGATATCTTCCCATTTCTTTTATGTTGTGAAGTTTATCCTTGAGATAGTTATTTTCAGCACATTTGCCTGCCTGGACCCTGGGATTTGGAGGCCACCTATGGGATGACTGCTCAGCTGTACCTTCCTAAGCCGTGACGAGGGCACTAGTCCCAAACTAGCTCTTATTATATGTTTTTGCGTGGCATGAATATCAGATTCTGAGTCCATATCCCATGTGGATGGGCTTAAGGTGTCCTAATCCTATGTGTACTTTTTCTGCCCCCAAACCAGGATCAGGTGACTAACAGGTAGAGACATTTTAGTCCAGGTTATAGTGGGCAGCCCTTTCCCAGGCCCAGCATTAAGTCGGGAGCCTAACATTGGTGGGGTCTGCAAGGGTAGGTCCCACCAATGGAAGGCTGGATCCCTTCTCGGAGGGGCAGCCTTAACTCCTGCATACCACTGGAATTTCTTCTCCTTTCTAGGCCCGAGAGAGTTCTCATTCTTGCCCTTTTTTTTATTTTTCAAAATTATTTTATTTTATTTATTTTCAGCCATCCTTATTCTTTGGCCTGTGTGGGCCTCCCATTGCAGTGGCCTCTTTTGTTGCAGAGCACCGGCTCTGGGCACACGCGCTCCAGAGCACTGGCTCGTAATTGGACACACTGGTCCAGCCACTCTGTGGCACGTGCGATCTTTCCGAGCCAGGGATCGAACCGGTGCCTCTTGAATTGCAAGGCGGACTCTTTACCCACTGGACCACCAAAGAAGCCCTCATTCTTGCTTTTGAACTTGGATATGTGATTTTGTTTTTAATTATTCAGCTTTTATCTTGTACATCTACTGTTTTAAGGGGGAGGAACTTTAATAGGTGTTTCTTCAAGTCTGACCAAGCACATTCTGCTCTCTGGGCCTCCCATCCCTGTCCCTGAGCCCCAAGCCTCCCTTCTGAGCCCCATTCTCTTCTCTGAGCCTCTGTGTCCCTTGCCAAATCTCGTCCCTTTTTGGAGCCCCCTTCCCTGATCCTGTCTGCCAGCCCTCCTACTCGTGCCCTCTCTCCCTGAATCCTCCTCCAAGTTTTCTGATCATGGGAGAAAGGAGAAGGGAAGCTTTTCCGCATTGCACTCTCAGCAACTCAGAAAAGATCTTTCTCCTCATTTTCCAACGCACTCCACCCTCCCAGTGGCTCTCACTAAGAACACAGAGCCTGCCCAGAGGGCTGCAGCAGGGTTGTCCTCTGCATGGTCTTCCAGGAGTTGAGGTCATGGAGGAAGAATCCTGAAAGCCCTAGAGAAGCTGTGCAAGAGGGGATGGCTTTGACCTTCATTTCCACACCCCCTTCTCCCTCTGTGTCTCTTCCTTGTGGGCCCCCCTCCAGCCCTGAGGATCAATGGGGGTTCACTTTCGCTGAGCTCAGCGGCACTGCTCCCTCCCCACTTTCTGTGGTTCTGAGCTGACTGGCCCAGAAGGCCAGCAAGGTCTGGGCTGGGCACAGCTCAGTGGCACACTCAGATCTGGGAGAGAAATCTCTCAAGCCCCTCAGAACCCCTACCTGCCAGGTGGCCTCAGTCTCTTGTCTTCTCTTGGAAAAGGAAGCAGGCCTGATCTTGTTCTCATACTTCCTCCTCCCGCTCTCAGTGGCGGTGGATCCCTGGAGGTAAATAGTGCACATGATGCCATCACCCCATGAGAAGCCACCATTCCAATCTCCTCTAACTAGGAAGACTTCCCACAAGAAGCTGGGACTAGGGAACTCTCACAGCATCTCCCAGGCCATCAGAACACACACCTGAAGAGTCGAAAGACCAGTGGTTCACATTTGTACAGCGTCCTGTATGGTTGTGAGTTTTTCACGCTTGTTGCATTTAGTCCTGATAGTGAGAGAAATTGGGGCAGAGGTAAAGTGACCAAAGTTACCAGCTAGTCCAAAGGTAGAGTCAGGAAGCCCAGACTTGACCTATTGCTCAGTGCTCTCTCTGCCCCGATCCCGGCTGACCTCCCTAGAGGTCCAACCCTGAGCTTTTAATTTTTTTTTTTCAGCTTTTATCTTGTACATCTACTGTTTTAAGGGGGAGGAACTTTAATAGGTGTTTCTTCAAGTCTGACCAAGCACATTCTGCTCTCTGGGCCTCCCATCCCTGTCCCTGAGCCCCAAGCCTCCCTTCTGAGCCCCATTCTCTTCTCTGAGCCTCTGTGTCCCTTGCCAAATCTCGTCCCTTTTTGGAGCCCCCTTCCCTGATCCTGTCTGCCAGCCCTCCTACTCGTGCCCTCTCTCCCTGAATCCTCCTCCAAGTTTTCTGATCATGGGAGAAAGGAGAAGGGAAGCTTTTCCGCATTGCACTCTCAGCAACTCAGAAAAGATCTTTCTCCTCATTTTCCAACGCACTCCACCCTCCCAGTGGCTCTCACTAAGAACACAGAGCCTGCCCAGAGGGCTGCAGCAGGGTTGTCCTCTGCATGGTCTTCCAGGAGTTGAGGTCATGGAGGAAGAATCCTGAAAGCCCTAGAGAAGCTGTGCAAGAGGGGATGGCTTTGACCTTCATTTCCACACCCCCTTCTCCCTCTGTGTCTCTTCCTTGTGGGCCCCCCTCCAGCCCTGAGGATCAATGGGGGTTCACTTTCGCTGAGCTCAGCGGCACTGCTCCCTCCCCACTTTCTGTGGTTCTGAGCTGACTGGCCCAGAAGGCCAGCAAGGTCTGGGCTGGGCACAGCTCAGTGGCACACTCAGATCTGGGAGAGAAATCTCTCAAGCCCCTCAGAACCCCTACCTGCCAGGTGGCCTCAGTCTCTTGTCTTCTCTTGGAAAAGGAAGCAGGCCTGATCTTGTTCTCATACTTCCTCCTCCCGCTCTCAGTGGCGGTGGATCCCTGGAGGTAAATAGTGCACATGATGCCATCACCCCATGAGAAGCCACCATTCCAATCTCCTCTAACTAGGAAGACTTCCCACAAGAAGCTGGGACTAGGGAACTCTCACAGCATCTCCCAGGCCATCAGAACACACACCTGAAGAGTCGAAAGACCAGTGGTTCACATTTGTACAGCGTCCTGTATGGTTGTGAGTTTTTCACGCTTGTTGCATTTAGTCCTGATAGTGAGAGAAATTGGGGCAGAGGTAAAGTGACCAAAGTTACCAGCTAGTCCAAAGGTAGAGTCAGGAAGCCCAGACTTGACCTATTGCTCAGTGCTCTCTCTGCCCCGATCCCCGCCGGCTGACCTCCCTCAGTACTGGCGCCTCCAACTCCCTCTGTCTTGAGCTCTCTCCTACAGACCCAAGCCAGGCTCCTTGTTTCCTATGGGGCCAAACTGGACCCTTCGGCATTGCATTCAAGGTTCCTTGTATCTCCCTTGTCAAGCTTGCCCTTCCTCCCCCATGTTCTATACATCCTCTTCTTCCCTACCCCTGGCTCTCTCTCTCTCTCTCTCACACACACTTACACTGCAGCACAGGGGTAAAGAGTTATACTAGGCAAGACTCCTCACTGAATCTCAGTCTTCTTGTCTGTAAAGTGGGGTGTGAATAGCATTACTTCAGAGGGCTGCTGGGATGCTGAAACAGACACACAGGTAAGGCAGCCTCCACAACGCTCCTTCATGCGAGCCACAGGCATTACTGGTTGCACTTCTCTGCACCTCTCGTGACCCCTGTCCGTCCCCAAGAAGGTTCTCTCTGTCACTGCCAATGGAGAGGTCCCCTCCTCTGACTTCTAGCAACACTTACATATGTAAGAAAACCCAAACAGTTTCTGGGGTATGGAGAGAAGAGGAGTTCTGGGGGTGGCACCTTGACCCCCCACCCCAGTTCAACCCGAACGCTTATGCTTGAATGCTCTACACGCTGGGGTGCTACCTTACGATTCTGTCTGTAAAAAGGATTCCATCGCTAATGAAGTTTGAAAACCACTGGCTTAAAGCCCCCTTTCCATGCCAGGAAAAGAATCTGCCCCCTTTGGTGGACCTGAAGTCACACTGGCAGGTTGTCAGTCAAGGACAGGCTTGAACCTGGCCCCAGAACCAAGGTCCCCACCACGTCTAGATCTCAACCCTTTCAGACGCAAAAGTCTCCACCCCTGGCAGAAGTAAAGCCCAGAGAACAAAGACAGGGGCACCTGTGGGTCCTCTTTGCACCGATCTCAGTACCCGGGCCCAGTGGGTCATGCCGGCCAGGCGAGAGGACATGTCGCAGCTCTGGATGCTGACTGTGTATCCTTAGGTGAGTCCCCGCACCTCTCTGAGCCTCCTCTTTCTCTCATGCAAAGGGCTGGTCTGGTCCCAGGAGAGGCAGGGCCTGGCACGCAGTTGGTGCTCAGCAAATGGGAACTTTCTCCTTTCCCACCCTTCCCCTCAGTCAATACCTGCTCCATTGATGGATGAAAGCGACAGTGATGAATTACTGAAGATCCTGGAACCCTGCCCCTTCTTGTGGACAGATGGGGAATCTGAAGCCCAGAGCCAGGAACAGACTTGCCCAGGTGGGACAGTGAGTGAGTCAGGGCAGAGCGGGATGTTTTTTGGCAGTGTTACTGGAAAGAGATGTGGGGGGCTGGGGGGTGAGTGGGAAGGAAGCCGCTGAGAGTGGGGTGAAGGGAACAGGTGGGAGGGAGGGCAGGAGGAGGGTGGGAAACCACAGCCCCACCCCGTCCAGCAGGGAGGCTGACTGAGGGCGCCTGAGACAGCTGTGTGCTCAGAAAAGTGTCTTAGTCACCAAAGGCGGCCGTGGGGAAGGGCCTTCCTCCCGGTCCTGCTCCTGTCCTGAGAATCCGGATGGGACAGGAAGGTCACCAGTGACCCTCAGAGTGGCCACCTGTCCTCTCTGAACTTTCTCCTCTGCCTCCTCTGCTGTCCCACGCATGGGCATGCACACACAATAAGCTTTGCTAACATCCCCCTAGCACTGTCGCCCCATCGCCCGACTCCTTAGGAAAAGTTCCCGACTCTCCACTTTATTGATTAATATTATTATTTGTCGTTGCCACACAGCTTGTGGGATCTCTGTTCCCCCAACAGGGACTGAACTGGCTCATGACAGTGAAAGTCCGAAGTCCTAACCATTAGGCCGCCAGGAAGCTCCCCTGTGACTCTCTACTTTAAAAAGCGGTTCGCCTGTCCCATTACATCTACACCTGCTGGAGAAATGGGCCTCTGGGCCCCAAGAAAGTCCCTCTGGGATCTAACTTTCATCCTTCCAGCTACAGCCACCGTCTCCTTCCTCTTGCTGCCTTTGAGGGGCTCCTGCAGAGCTGGAGTTGAGAAAGAGGATGAGAGACCCTCTCTCCGCAGGGAGGGCTGTTCACAAATCAGAAGAAAGGCGTGACATCCAGAGGTGATGCTGCATTTGATGATCAGCTTTCCCAGAACAGACCCAATTTCAGCTGTTCTGGGTGCTGATGAAGATGTGTTCAAGTACCATTTCTGCCACAGAAGAAAAGCCTCAAAAAGACCCCAGGAAACCCCCGAGATTCCTTACATCTGTTTTAGTCCCCAGACCTTAGTCTACCCCGCCCCCAAGAACCCCTGATTGAGGAAGCCCTGTCAGGCTGTCCCATAGTGTCTGTGAGGGCAGTGCCGCATATCTACGGTGTACTAGCTTCAGCTCATGGGGAGGGGATGGGTTAACCCAGCCAGGGCACTGCCTCCATAGCTGGGCCCTGGGGTCCAGTGAGGGCGAGGCATAACCTGCCCTGGGGTGCTAGGCTCTGGCCCTGGGCGCACCTGGAGCCAGGAGCAACCAGAGAGATTCAGGTCAGACCCCCAGGGCAGCCCCTACCGTGCCGAGGGAAAAGGGTCACTGCTGGGGTAGGGGTGTTAGCCGCTTGGCAAGCCCAGTCACTGACCCCCCAGGTCCCTGCCGCCCCCCTCCTGCCCGCCAGCAGCTCTGCCTCCCTCCCTTCTCCGCTGGCGCTCAGCAGATCAATGCTGCCTTTGCTGACAGCTGAGAATCGAGCTCTCCTTCCCGCCCCCTCCCCCGCCCCTCCCGCTCGGCTCCATCCCCCGAGATCCTCCCGGAGGAACCGGGAAGAGTTTGCTGCGGAAGCGCTTCACCCTGGGGCAGGGCCTGCGGAGGGAGCGGCTGGCGGGGCCGAAGCTCTCGCTGGGGGTAGAGGGCGGGAGGATCAGGGAAACGCAAACGACCCACCGCGTGCCGGGAGCAGTGGGGCCAAAGGGAACCAAGGGGCGACCCCCAAAGCTAGAGAGAGTAGATGAGGCACCAAGAACTTTCTAGCGTGGAAAAGTCTCGCCGCTTTGGGGTGGGATTCTGCGAGCCTAAGAGGAGGAGACCGTCTGGCCTCCGTGCCGGTCCAGAGCTCACCTCCCAGGCCCGGTGTGCCCTGAACCTTGCCCGGACCTGGAAGCGAAGCAGGGGAGCGCTTCTAGACATGTTGGCGCGGAGCAGGCGCCTCTGATCCGAGGAGGCTCTTCTGTGGTGCAGCGTGGCCTAAGTGGGGCTCTCCCCGCATCCTAAAGAAGGGAAGGGCGGAGGTGGGGTGGGCAGGAGGGAAAGCAGACACACCTGAGGCCCCCAGCGCCACACGCGCAGGCCGTTCAGGCGGGAGCGCACTCTGCCGCACAGCGCACCGGCACGCGTACGCGCCCTCCACCACGCGCACGGGGCGCGATCCACGGGACACACCTCGGCAACACCGCCGCCTGTAGCGGCTCGGACCCTGCACACCCGTCCACGCCGGGCCCCTGCCCCGCCCCTCCTGTCTATCCCACCCCCTCGCGGAGCCACAGCCCACCCACTCTGCACACACGCCGGTCACTTGTGCATCCACTCGCACCTAAACTCCGCGGGACGCGAGTCCCGTCCGCGACGGCGGCCACGACTCCTCGCTCTCACAACCACACCAGAGGTGTCCCGCCTGCCCCCAGCCCTGCCTTTCGAGTCCACGCAACCCCGCAAAGCCTGGCGCGAGGCTCGCACCCGCAGGCCGCCCGGCCCCGGCTCTGCCCTCGGGGGCCGTCGCCACGCGGTCCGGTCCCCGCCCCGACTCGGTGGCCCGCGCGGCGGGGACGCCCTCCCGCCGCCTCCCTGCGCGCCCCCGCCCTCCGCCCGGCCTCGCCGGCTCGCTCGCTCCCTCCCGATTTGGGAAGGCGGCCGCGGGGCGGGCGGGGGCGGCGGGGAGGGGAGGGGCGGGGCGGGGGAGGCTGACATGTGAGCGGCGCGCCGGCGGCAGGTGGAAAGGCGAGCGGCATGGAGCGCGTAATAAGAGAGTTGGAGTCGGAAAGAGCCGCCCCAGTCGCCGGGGAAGCGGGCGGTCAGCGCGGGCTCCGGCGGCCCCCCGGCTCCGAGCGCCCGCCCCCGGCGCCGGAGAGGTCCCGGCCCGACCCCTAACCGCCGCCGACCGCGCCCGCCCCGGGCCGCCCCGCCGGCCCTGGGTCCGAGCCATGCGCCGCTGAGCGCCCCCGCCCCGGATCGGACCCGGGCCTCGGCGCCCCCGCCCGGCGCCGCCCATGGCCGAGGCCCCCCCGCGCCGCCTCGGCCTGGCCCCCCCGCCCGGGGACGCCCCCCGCGCCGAGCTGGTGGCCCTCACGGCGGTGCAGAGCGAGCGGGGCGAGGCGGGCGGGGGCGGCTCCCCGCGTCGCCTGGGCCTCTTGGGCAGCCCCCTGCCGCCGGGCGCACCCCTCCCAGGGCCGGGCTCGGGCTCGGGCTCCGCCTGCGGCCAGCGCTCCTCGGCCGCGCACAAGCGCTACCGCCGCCTGCAGAACTGGGTCTACAACGTCCTGGAGCGACCCCGCGGTTGGGCCTTCGTCTACCACGTCTTCATGTGAGTGTGCGACCCTGAGCCCCCGGCCGCGCCCTCGCGCTGCTGTCCTGCGCGGTCCCTGCTGGAGCCTGGGCTCCTGGGGGACAGTCGCCCGGCCCTGGCTCCGCCTCCTGTCCCCCAGCTGCACGGTCGGCCGACCCTCGTCGCTCTGCCCCTAGACCTGAGCCCTATTTCAGATCCCCCTCAGCTTGACCCTAATACCGGATCCCCAAATCCTGACCTCAGTCTGACCTGGCTTTTGACCTCCCCCGCTTCAACTCCTTACTCCCATCCCCATCTCCAACCCCGCTTCTCTGTCCCAGGTACTCCCAGGTCCAGCTTCCTGTCCCCCATCTCTCTCCAATCTGGAGCCACTGAAGTGCGGCTCCCTTTTTCTCTTCCCCACTTCTGTCTCCCTGGGTCCCAGACACAGAAGATCCTTTGGCCCCCACACACTGTCACCCTCTCCTCAGCTCTGTAGCTGCAGTGGGTTCCCACCTAGAGTCCCCCTGGAAATGTTCCTCTCCAGGGATAATCTCCACCCTAGCTTAGGACTGGCCCCCAATTATAGGTGTTTGGAGGTCTGCTTGAGCCACCAGAGTTCTGACACTGGCATGTGCTGACTTCTTTGAGTCTTCACTCAGTCTTTGCCTCAACCTTCAACTTCCCAGCAGCAGCAGTGGGCCATGTTGCCTGCCCTGTGGGCTCAGCCAGGGATGGGGGGGACCCGGGCGCCGGAGAGGTCCCGGCCCGACCCCTAGCCGCCGCCGACCGCGCCCGCCCCGGGCCGCCCCGCCGGCCCTGGGTCCGAGCCATGCGCCGCTGAGCGCCCCCGCCCCGGATCGGACCCGGGCCTCGGCGCCCCCGCCCGGCGCCGCCCATGGCCGAGGCCCCGCGCCGCCTCGGCCTGGCCCCCCCGCCCGGGGACGCCCCCCGCGCCGAGCTGGTGGCCCTCACGGCGGTGCAGAGCGAGCGGGGCGAGGCGGGCGGGGGCGGCTCCCCGCGTCGCCTGGGCCTCTTGGGCAGCCCCCTGCCGCCGGGCGCACCCCTCCCAGGGCCGGGCTCGGGCTCGGGCTCCGCCTGCGGCCAGCGCTCCTCGGCCGCGCACAAGCGCTACCGCCGCCTGCAGAACTGGGTCTACAACGTCCTGGAGCGACCCCGCGGTTGGGCCTTCGTCTACCACGTCTTCATGTGAGTGTGCGACCCTGAGCCCCCGGCCGCGCCCTCGCGCTGCTGTCCTGCGCGGTCCCTGCTGGAGCCTGGGCTCCTGGGGGACAGTCGCCCGGCCCTGGCTCCGCCTCCTGTCCCCCAGCTGCACGGTCGGCCGACCCTCGTCGCTCTGCCCCTAGACCTGAGCCCTATTTCAGATCCCCCTCAGCTTGACCCTAATACCGGATCCCCAAATCCTGACCTCAGTCTGACCTGGCTTTTGACCTCCCCCGCTTCAACTCCTTACTCCCATCCCCATCTCCAACCCCGCTTCTCTGTCCCAGGTACTCCCAGGTCCAGCTTCCTGTCCCCCATCTCTCTCCAATCTGGAGCCACTGAAGTGCGGCTCCCTTTTTCTCTTCCCCACTTCTGTCTCCCTGGGTCCCAGACACAGAAGATCCTTTGGCCCCCACACACTGTCACCCTCTCCTCAGCTCTGTAGCTGCAGTGGGTTCCCACCTAGAGTCCCCCTGGAAATGTTCCTCTCCAGGGATAATCTCCACCCTAGCTTAGGACTGGCCCCCAATTATAGGTGTTTGGAGGTCTGCTTGAGCCACCAGAGTTCTGACACTGGCATGTGCTGACTTCTTTGAGTCTTCACTCAGTCTTTGCCTCAACCTTCAACTTCCCAGCAGCAGCAGTGGGCCATGTTGCCTGCCCTGTGGGCTCAGCCAGCTAGCCTGCCCAGCTCCTTGGCTGCTGCACCAGGCCTGGCCCCGAGCACCCCCAGGGGAAAAGTAAGAGGAGAGGAGTAGGTTTGGAAACACTCATTCTGCAGGCCCCCTCCTTCCCCTCTCCAGGCTCTTGCAACTTTGAAAAACACTGAGCCTTCTTGGATGTAAAGAGTGAATTTTGGCAGCTCAGAACTCTGTCTTGGGGGACGGCCTGGCCCAGCCAGGAACATGAGAGGCCTGACAGATATCAGTTGAAGGGCTGGGCCTGGCGCTCGGACGCTCGAAGGTGCCCGAGAGACAGACCTCTCGTCCCTGGAAAATGTGCCGATGTGAATCCTTTATCGCTGCCCCCAAAGAGGGCTTTCTGGTCATAGGTCTCCAGGGTGAACCCCTTGCCTGTCCGCTGGATTGTCCCACAGTCCTTCTGCCTGTCCTTCTGCCAGAGTGAGTTTCCGCCTGCGTGAGCGTTGTCCCGTCTCTCCGTCTCTCAGCCTAACTCTCCAAGAGTCCTTCTGCTGGAGCGTTTCCGCCCCTCTGTTGGTCTGTCCAGTTTGCTGTGTGCCTGTCTGTCCATCGGCCTATCCACCTGTCCACCTGACTCTTACTCTTCTACTTGTCTGTTCTACCTGTCTTTTGGTCTGACTTCCTGCCTGACCCTCTGCTGCCCGCTTGCCTGCCTCTGCTGAGTCCTAACTGGCCACAGAATGTCAGAGGGGAGGGGAGGAAGTGCTGGCCATGAGGCCCCCTGGCTACAGGTAGGGTGGGGGAAAGGCACTCTTTCAGCCTGTATGCTCCCAGTGGGTGGCGGCCACAGCTTACCGCAGAGATCTCGGGAGGGTCAGGTGCGGGGCATGGCAGAGAGTTGAGATCCCTCTAGACATGAGGTCAGACTTAGGGTCAGGGTCCATGATTAGGAGTAGTTCAACCCCCAGTGCACATTGGGAGGGCCTGGTGAATAGTGCCCACGGGGAGGGCCTGGTGAAGTGTGCTGTGCTGAGGTAAGAGGACAGCGGAGTTGGGCAGGAAGGGCAAGAGGCGGCTAATTAAGAGCCTCTGTGTGGAGGCACCCTTGCCCACCCTGCAGCCTGGGTGTTTGTGGAGCCTGAGACACTCTGCAGGGAGCAGCTGCTTCCTCTGCAGGATCCTCTTGGGAGATGACTTTTCTGGGCCTGGGGAAGCCATAGAGCTCTGAGGTGGGGTCCTTAGTCCCCAGGCCTGGCTTCTCATCCCCTATGAGGGTCGCTGTGGGTGAAGGACCCACGGCGTATCCTCTGACCAGCACTGTCTTCACCTTCTCCGGAGGGGCCGCTCCTTCCTCTCCAGGAGCTAAATCCGCTAAGACCTTTGCCCCACATCCTGGCCTTTCTGGATGCCAGGAATGCCCTGGCCAGGGCCACGCTGGTTCTGATCACTTGTCCCCAGGAGCCCAGGGCTGAGGCATCTCTGGGGAGCTCTGGGAGAAGAAACATGGCATGATAGTGTTCACACATTTGGGGATCTCAGGGAACTGGTCATGCATTTTAGAGGTCAGAGGGGACCTTAGGGGTCAGGAACACCACCTCCTGCGTGCTGTGCAATCTTGGGCTGATCACCACAGCTCTCTGAACTTTAGATCTCTAGGCCATCAAAATGGGGAGAAAGCCCAACCTTGTGGGCTCCCTCTTGGATCGGGTAATAGGTGGGAAAGAATTCGTTGAGCCACAGGGCCTATGGGAGCATGAGGGATGGATGAATTATTAGGCCAAGGGGAGAGAGGGGGCTGCACAGGAGGCCTCTTGTATTCTCGAGGGGCTCCAGATGCAGGGCTTCGCGGTCACTCCCTGCAGGTTCTTGGGTGAGCCTACTTCCTGCTGTTGGAAAGGCACTCTTTCAGCCTGTATGCTCCCAGTGGGTGGCGGCCACAGCTTACGCAGAGATCTCGGGAGGGTCAGGTGCGGGGCATGGCAGAGAGTTGAGATCCCTCTAGACATGAGGTCAGACTTAGGGTCAGGGTCCATGATTAGGAGTAGTTCAACCCCCAGTGCACATTGGGAGGGCCTGGTGAATAGTGCCCACGGGGAGGGCCTGGTGAAGTGTGCTGTGCTGAGGTAAGAGGACAGCGGAGTTGGGCAGGAAGGGCAAGAGGCGGCTAATTAAGAGCCTCTGTGTGGAGGCACCCTTGCCCACCCTGCAGCCTGGGTGTTTGTGGAGCCTGAGACACTCTGCAGGGAGCAGCTGCTTCCTCTGCAGGATCCTCTTGGGAGATGACTTTTCTGGGCCTGGGGAAGCCATAGAGCTCTGAGGTGGGGTCCTTAGTCCCCAGGCCTGGCTTCTCATCCCCTATGAGGGTCGCTGTGGGTGAAGGACCCACGGCGTATCCTCTGACCAGCACTGTCTTCACCTTCTCCGGAGGGCCGCTCCCTCCTCTCCAGGAGCTAAATCCGCTAAGACCTTTGCCCCACATCCTGGCCTTTCTGGATGCCAGGAATGCCCTGGCCAGGGCCACGCTGGTTCTGATCACTTGTCCCCAGGAGCCCAGGGCTGAGGCATCTCTGGGGAGCTCTGGGAGAAGAAACATGGCATGATAGTGTTCACACATTTGGGGATCTCAGGGAACTGGTCATGCATTTTAGAGGTCAGAGGGGACCTTAGGGGTCAGGAACACCACCTCCTGCGTGCTGTGCAATCTTGGGCTGATCACCACAGCTCTCTGAACTTTAGATCTCTAGGCCATCAAAATGGGGAGAAAGCCCAACCTTGTGGGCTCCCTCTTGGATCGGGTAATAGGTGGGAAAGAATTCGTTGAGCCACAGGGCCTATGGGAGCATGAGGGATGGATGAATTATTAGGCCAAGGGGAGAGAGGGGGCTGCACAGGAGGCCTCTTGTATTCTCGAGGGGCTCCAGATGCAGGGCTTCGCGGTCACTCCCTGCAGGTTCTTGGGTGAGCCAGGAAGTACTTCCTGCTGTTGGACTTGGAGCCTGATCAGTCCACTTTGGGTCAAAATCCTTTCTCTGTCCTCAGTGACCCTCACAGGCAGTCCACATGAGGGGAGTCTAATGTACACAGGTAGCTAGGACCCCCTTCCTGGAGACCCAGGCCCTGGTGGGAGGGGCCCCAGCAGAGGTGCCTTCAGAAGAAGGACTCAGGGAGGAGGGAATGGAGGTGAGGCGATCTGTTCACTCCAGGGCACACCTTCCTCACATCTGTCAGCCAGGTCCCTCTGGGCCCCACCCAGAACTCACACCTTCTCTGGCCCGACGTATGGGTGACTGATGGCCCAGAGGACCAGCCCCAGTTCCGCCTCTCCTGCCAGTGGCTGCAGTCGCTGGAAGTGGAACCACTGACTCCTGTCTTCTCACTGAGATCCAGGAGGCATTGCTGGCGTTCTGCGAGCTCTCCCTCCTTGCTCTCGGCCCTTGATCCTGTCACCAAGCCCCCAGTCCTTGATTTCGGCCCTCAACCCTTCGCAGGCCCCACTCTCTGAATTTTGGGAAACACATCACCATGCATCCTGCTTCGGAGCCTTTGGGAGGGATGTTCGCTCCTTGCTGTACCCTGCCAAGGGCCATGCCGGCCTCCCTTTTGAAGTCAGAGGCTAGAGGGGGCGGTCCAGCAAAGCACCATCTCCCCGCATCTCTTTCACGCTGTTGCTGGTGCTGCTGTGAGACTCCTGTAGCTCCCAGCCCCCAGCTGCCCCACGAACTTTCCCTAAGTGAAGGTTTACGCTCTGTAAACATCCTCCAGCAGCCTGTCCCTGGGGTCAGAAGCTGTGGGAATGGGGAGGGAAGGAGGCAGCCGCGGCTCCCGAAGCCCTCAGCCTCCCAACCTTCTCGCCTCCGCAGCTCCTGCCCTGACCGGCTGAGAAAGAACATTGCAGCTTGTGGGCTCCCTCTTGGATCGGGTAATAGGTGGGAAAGAATTCGTTGAGCCACAGGGCCTATGGGAGCATGAGGGATGGATGAATTATTAGGCCAAGGGAGAGGGCTGCACAGGAGGCCTCTTGTATTCTCGAGGGCTCCAGATGCAGGGTTTGGTCACTCCCTGCAGGTTCTTGGGTGAGCCAGGAAGTACTTCCTGCTGTTGGACTTGGAGCCTGATCAGTCCACTTTGGGTCAAAATCCTTTCTCTGTCCTCAGTGACCCTCACAGGCAGTCCACATGAGGGGAGTCTAATGTACACAGGTAGCTAGGACCCCCTTCCTGGAGACCCAGGCCCTGGTGGGAGGGGCCCCAGCAGAGGCGCCTTCAGAAGAAGGACTCAGGGAGGAGGGAATGGAGGTGAGGCGATCTGTTCACTCCAGGGCACACCTTCCTCACATCTGTCAGCCAGGTCCCTCTGGGCCCCACCCAGAACTCACACCTTCTCTGGCCCGACGTATGGGTGACTGATGGCCCAGAGGACCAGCCCCAGTTCCGCCTCTCCTGCCAGTGGCTGCAGTCGCTGGAAGTGGAACCACTGACTCCTGTCTTCTCACTGAGATCCAGGAGGCATTGCTGGCGTTCTGCGAGCTCTCCCTCCTTGCTCTCGGCCCTTGATCCTGTCACCAAGCCCCCAGTCCTTGATTTCGGCCCTCAACCCTTCGCAGGCCCCACTCTCTGAATTTTGGGAAACACATCACCATGCATCCTGCTTCGGAGCCTTTGGGAGGGATGTTCGCTCCTTGCTGTACCCTGCCAAGGGCCATGCCGGCCTCCCTTTTGAAGTCAGAGGCTAGAGGGGGCGGTCCAGCAAAGCACCATCTCCCCGCATCTCTTTCACGCTGTTGCTGGTGCTGCTGTGAGACTCCTGTAGCTCCCAGCCCCCAGCTGCCCCACGAACTTTCCCTAAGTGAAGGTTTACGCTCTGTAAACATCCTCCAGCAGCCTGTCCCTGGGGTCAGAAGCTGTGGGAATGGGGAGGGAAGGAGGCAGCCGCGGCTCCCGAAGCCCTCAGCCTCCCAACCTTCTCGCCTCCGCAGCTCCTGCCCTGACCGGCTGAGAAAGAACATCGCCAGCAAAGGGTGCCCAAAGCCCCCAGGCCTCCCTGCTCAGTGGGGCACACATTTTGACAGTTCCATTTTGTTGATGAGAAAATGGAGGCCCTGGAGCCCCATCCTACGGCAATCAATGGCAGGTGCAAGGCCTGGAGCCAACGACACCTGACTCCCGCTCAGGGTCTCCCTGCTGTGCCCCAAGGCTGCCTGGGCTGGCTCTTGAAGGTTAAGCTGAAAGTGCTGATCACCTGGGTGTCATCAGCTGTGTGCCAGGCATTGTGCTAAGCACCTTCTCTAAGCCACTGTCTCTGTGTCCTCAGCAGCCCGGCAAGGTGAGAGCTGGGGTTGTCCTCCGTGTGGCGGGGAGGAAACTGAGGCGTAGGAGAGGTCGCCCTAGGCAGCATGGAGGAGCTCAGCCTGGAGCTGGGGCTACCTGCATTGTCTTCCTCCCGCACCTCAGCTCCAGCCTACACCCCAACCCTGGGCTCCTCAGGGGCTGCACCCCGTGTCATTGTCCCTCTGTCACATGGGCAGTGGGGGTGGGGGCATGGGCAGTGGCAGGATTTTGTGAAATTGGGTGGCAACTGCCCAGCCACACACATGCAGTCTCACACTTTTTGTGCAAGACTTTGCACACACGTATCCCCACTACATGCCCTTCAGTCCGTCTCCTGCATGCCCTCTTGGCAATGTGGACACACCTGCCCGTGGTTGTCACAGGAGCACACACAGCATGCATCCAACACAAAGAAATCCAATGCACAACTGCTTCCACCTTTTCTCTGCCTTCACTGAGGCGCACTTGGGCCTGGGCCCCAGCCTAGAGCTCTAGGACGGAGCAGAGTAGGTCCCATTGCTTGACTTTTCTGCCCCTACCTGTCCACAGCTGTAGGGGGCCCCTTATGGGTCTCTGTTTGCTTGTGTATCCACCTTGGGCAGCTCCAGACCCATGTGGGAGTGGGTAACTGGCTTCCCAGGACTTTGCTGGCCTTTGCCTCTCCTGTAGGGCCCTGCAGTCCACTGCTGGGTTCACGAAGGCGCAGAAAGGGGCAGGCACTTGTTCAAGGTCACATCTGATGCCTCTCGGATCAGGATTTTACTATTCCTGTTTATTTGACTGTACCGCACACAGGATCTTCATTGCAGAATGCGGAATCTTTAGTTTAATTGCAGCATGTGGGATCTAGTTCCCTGTCAAAGGACTGAACCCAGATCCTTCTGCGTTGGGAGCACAGAGTCTTAGCCACTGAACCACAAGGGAAGTCCCAGATCAAGACTTTAGATACTATTTTTCATCACCCAGCAGATCAGGACAATTGCTCCAAGAACTAGCCTTGCATTGGAGGAAGTGTTGGGGCGTGACCCCAATTATTTGTACTGCTATTTTTCGTACTGCTATTTTTCAGTCCCAGTCCTTCTGTTTGGTCTGTAAGATGTGGAGGGGCCATCCTGCTGGCCTTCTAGCCCTTCTTCTTTCTCTCTCCCTGCCCCTTCCACCCCGTGCTCCCTCCTTTCCACATTCTCCTTGGAGGTCACTGGCGCAGGTTGGACCTCTTATTATCTGCTACCCTCAGCCCAGCTCCACGGTCCATTCATTCCTTCCATTGAGGAAGCCCTGCTAGGTGCCTAACTTCAATCCCTGTTGCTGCAGAAGCCTGTATTCTCAGAATGTTGGAGCCAGGAGAGTTTCAAGAGGCGATTATTCTTGGGCTGATGGCAGCACTTTGAGTGGGTGATTAATTTAAGGTTCTCAGAGCCAGTCAAGGGAGCTGAAAGGACCTGGGGAACAGGGAGGGAGGCAGGCTCTGCAGACCAGGCCAAGGCCCTGCCTCCAGAGGAGGCTGTGCCCGGGGGATCTGCCCCGGACTTGAAGAAGCCAGTTGGAGATTTTCTCAGCACCCAGCCTCCCCTGACATGCACCCATGTGTGTCTTTGGCCAGGGCTGACCCTCTTTGGGGCTAGGGGGCCTGGCTGGGAAATCTGAGTGTCTGACCTATGGGGAACCCGCATATTAATGACCCCTGTGTGGGAGTTGTAGGACTGATGTAGAGGCATTGGGGGGACGTTTCATTTCTCCAGAGGTGGCCCCGCAGCAGGTTAAGAGCATGGGACCTGACCGATTCGGGTTCGTTTCTGGCTTTACCCCTAGCAGTGATGTGTCCTTGGGCAAGTTTCTTAACCTCTCTGAGCTTATGTTTTCTCATCTGAGAAACAGGACTAATAATACCTGCCTCTAGAATTGTCAGGGCCAAGTGAGCGAAAGCACCTGCATGTCACCGTGATTATTATATTGTTGTTATCGTCATCGTGCTCCTCCCAGGGGAGCGTTTGATGGATGTCCCTGTCAGCGCTGAGAGTGTGTCTGGGTGTGCCTGGGACAGAGCAGGAGCTGCGTTCCGTTCCCCTGGGTCGCGGGGTGAGGGGTCTGGCCTGGGGAGCCTGAGGACGCGTCTCTGTGGGCATCAGAGGAGCAGCTAGCGTGCACCGCACGCTGGCTCTCCCGGCCCCCTCTCTGAACCCCTGCGGCCACTGCATCAGGCGGGTGCGACCTCATATTCACGCTCGAGGAAAGTGGGGCTGGTAAAGGGACATCGCACACCTGCCCGAGGTCAGGCATCGAGTGGGAGGGTGGCTCCAGGATCCCCGCCTGGGTGACTAGCATCTCATGGACGGTTCCTTCTTTCACTTGACAAATCGAGTTAAAGAGTGTCAACTCTGTACCAGGTCTGGGGAGGCAGAAGGAGGCAGAGCATGTCAGTGCCCTGGCTGGGGAGTGGGGTGCCCAGTGGAGAGGCTCTGGAGTCTGCCCGGACCACTGAGCTCTCCTGCCTCCTCTCCCAGGGGCTCCTAGAGAGGGTGGGGGTATGCACGTGTCTGTGTGTGGACAGGGAGGAGGGCGTATGTGAGGGTGTCGCTGGATGGCTGCGATGTGGGCCGCTTGGTCAAACTTTGCAGCTAGCCTGGCCCCAGGCAGCTGAAAGTGGAGCTGTGGTACCCAGGGTGTACCCCCACTCTCTCCTGAGCGTATTGTTCTGCGGAATAGGCACACAGCGGCCTAAAGGAGACTGAGAGGTCTCGGTGCCAGCACTTGCTGGGAAGGTGCCTGGCCCCAATCCGCCCCGGCCCCGAGCCTCGCTATCCCTCTCTGTGAAATGGGACTTAACAGGAAAGTGGGCTGTCAAGGGCTGCTTGGCACAGAGGGACGCTGGATGAGCGGAAGCCACTATCTCAGACCTTGAGTCTTGTTGGGTGTGGGTGGGGTGCGGGGTGGTAGGAGTCCTTCTCCAGCACCTTCTCCCTGAGCCCCCAGAGGACTGGGAAGCACTTAGAAAGGCACCCAGAAGGCTGCCTGCCCCTAGGGAGCCCTCTAGGGGGCTGGGGAGAGGGTGGTGGTCAGACTTCTGGGGCCCCCATAAAGCCCTCCCTGAAGGACTCCAGGCTTTCTGGGCAACTTGTCCCTCAGGCAGGATCTGAGTGCCCTGGGGGTTGGCACCTGGAGGGGTGGTGAGAATGGGGGTGGGTAGCCCCAGGCAGCAGACTAATTGGGCTGGGAATCCGTGGGCAGTGCCTGAGGGAGGGGCAGAGGAGCAGCTAGCGTGCACCGCACGCTGGCTCTCCCGGCCCCCTCTCTGAACCCCTGCGGCCACTGCATCAGGCGGGTGCGACCTCATATTCACGCTCGAGGAAAGTGGGGCTGGTAAAGGGACATCGCACACCTGCCCGAGGTCAGGCATCGAGTGGGAGGGTGGCTCCAGGATCCCCGCCTGGGTGACTAGCATCTCATGGACGGTTCCTTCTTTCACTTGACAAATCGAGTTAAAGAGTGTCAACTCTGTACCAGGTCTGGGGAGGCAGAAGGAGGCAGAGCATGTCAGTGCCCTGGCTGGGGAGTGGGGTGCCCAGTGGAGAGGCTCTGGAGTCTGCCCGGACCACTGAGCTCTCCTGCCTCCTCTCCCAGGGGCTCCTAGAGAGGGTGGGGGTATGCACGTGTCTGTGTGTGGACAGGGAGGAGGGCGTATGTGAGGGTGTCGCTGGATGGCTGCGATGGGGGCCCGCTTGGTCAAACTTTGCAGCTAGCCTGGCCCCAGGCAGCTGAAAGTGGAGCTGTGGTACCCAGGGTGTACCCCACCTCTCCTGAGCGTATTGTTCTGCGGAATAGGCACACAGCGGCCTAAAGGAGACTGAGAGGTCTCGGTGCCAGCACTTGCTGGGAAGGTGCCTGGCCCCAATCCGCCCCGGCCCCGAGCCTCGCTATCCCTCTCTGTGAAATGGGACTTAACAGGAAAGTGGGCTGTCAAGGGCTGCTTGGCACAGAGGGACGCTGGATGAGCGGAAGCCACTATCTCAGACCTTGAGTCTTGTTGGGTGTGGGTGGGGTGCGGGGTGGTAGGAGTCCTTCTCCAGCACCTTCTCCCTGAGCCCCCAGAGGACTGGGAAGCACTTAGAAAGGCACCCAGAAGGCTGCCTGCCCCTAGGGAGCCCTCTAGGGGGCTGGGGAGAGGGTGGTGGTCAGACTTCTGGGGCCCCCATAAAGCCCTCCCTGAAGGACTCCAGGCTTTCTGGGCAACTTGTCCCTCAGGCAGGATCTGAGTGCCCTGGGGGTTGGCACCTGGAGGGGTGGTGAGAATGGGGGTGGGTAGCCCCAGGCAGCAGACTAATTGGGCTGGGAATCCGTGGGCAGTGCCTGAGGGAGGGAGGCGAGGGAGCAGGGACTCAGCGATTCCTTCCTATCTGAGATTTGAGGAGCAGTGGGTGGAGCGGGGTCTCCAGCCCAGGGGCCCTCCGCAGTCCCTGCAGGGAAATCTGGGGAATGCTTTCTGTTGAGACTCCTCAGACATCTAGGCCAGGCAGCTGGGGCACGGGGAGGACTGGAGAGCAACAGACCCACGGGAGCAGGTGAGACGCAGATCGGACAGCAGGCAGGACTGACTGCCCCAAACCAGGTGGTGGAGTGAGATTCCCTGGAGTACCCTCCCACACTAGGAAACCCATGTCTAGCTAGGCTGGACCAGATTTCTCTGCTCATTGTCCCTATGCAAGTGGTACTGCCCCTTGCAGTGACGGGAAAGTGGATGGAGCTGCTTCCTTTGAGCCCTTCTGTTGATGGGGGCCGGGGGGACGTGGTAAGGGAGGAACAGATCAGGCACCCTTGAGCTTCTGGGGAGAGTGACCACAGGCTACCTTGCCTCCATCCTTGCTTCCCTGCCATTCCTCCCGGAGAGCCTCAGGCCCATCCAGGTCACTTCTTTGGGTTTATTTTTTGCTGGGCTCGGCTGTCCCCTGGAAGGGGAGGGGTAGGGAGAGAAGGAGGAGAGAAGGAACAGCTCTGTCAGCACAATCCTGGCGCCTCTGCTCCTGGTCTTCTTGGCCCGGCTGCCACCCTCTTCCAGAGGGACCGGGCCCTGGGGACACAGGGGACCCCGACCCCTGTGGGATCAGCTCCCGTGGGGTAGGACCGGCAGGAACAGGCCTTTGTCCCCTCACCCTTCCTCCATTCGTCTTGCCGCAGAGCGTCAGAAGCAGAGGGGCCCGGAGCTCAGGCAGATCAGGGCTTCACTTCACAGATGGGGAAACTGAGGCCAGGAGGAAGACTGCAGCACACCTGGGGCCTTCTCCACCTCGCTCCGCAGGAGAGGAGAGTCATGCTGGGGTTGGCACCTGGAGGGGTGGTGAGAATGGGGGTGGGTAGCCCCAGGCAGCAGACTAATTGGGCTGGGAATCCGTGGGCAGTGCCTGAGGGAGGGAGGCGAGGGAGCAGGGACTCAGCGATTCCTTCCTATCTGAGATTTGAGGAGCAGTGGGTGGAGCGGGGTCTCCAGCCCAGGGGCCCTCCGCAGTCCCTGCAGGGAAATCTGGGGAATGCTTTCTGTTGAGACTCCTCAGACATCTAGGCCAGGCAGCTGGGGCACGGGGAGGACTGGAGAGCAACAGACCCACGGGAGCAGGTGAGACGCAGATCGGACAGCAGGCAGGACTGACTGCCCCAAACCAGGTGGTGGAGTGAGATTCCCTGGAGTACCCTCCCACACTAGGAAACCCATGTCTAGCTAGGCTGGACCAGATTTCTCTGCTCATTGTCCCTATGCAAGTGGTACTGCCCCTTGCAGTGACGGGAAAGTGGATGGAGCTGCTTCCTTTGAGCCCTTCTGTTGATGGGGGCCGGGGGGACGTGGTAAGGGAGGAACAGATCAGGCACCCTTGAGCTTCTGGGGAGAGTGACCACAGGCTACCTTGCCTCCATCCTTGCTTCCCTGCCATTCCTCCCGGAGAGCCTCAGGCCCATCCAGGTCACTTCTTTGGGTTTATTTTTTGCTGGGCTCGGCTGTCCCCTGGAAGGGGAGGGGTAGGGAGAGAAGGAGGAGAGAAGGAACAGCTCTGTCAGCACAATCCTGGCGCCTCTGCTCCTGGTCTTCTTGGCCCGGCTGCCACCCTCTTCCAGAGGGACCGGGCCCTGGGGACACAGGGGACCCCGACCCCTGTGGGATCAGCTCCCGTGGGGTAGGACCGGCAGGAACAGGCCTTTGTCCCCTCACCCTTCCTCCATTCGTCTTGCCGCAGAGCGTCAGAAGCAGAGGGGCCCGGAGCTCAGGCAGATCAGGGCTTCACTTCACAGATGGGGAAACTGAGGCCAGGAGGAAGACTGCAGCACACCTGGGGCCTTCTCCACCTCCCTCCGCAAGAGATGAGAGTCATGCTGGGGTCACGGAGAACTGAAGAAAGCTGCCTGCCCATTCTGCCCTGTACTCTGAGAGAGCGGGCCAGCCCTTGATTTCATTTATTCATGTAAGCTTCTGGCCTCTGGGGACTGCTGGTCATCTGGTGGGAGAGACACGGGACGAGGAAGGAGCATGTGATCCATGCAACCCCCATCCTTCCCTTCATCTTCCTTTTTGTTGAAAAATAAATTGGCCCCATTTTACAGATAGGGAAAGTAAGGCCCAAGGTCACCAGAGCTAATATGTGGTAGAGACAGGACTTGAACCCGGGAGGTGGCTCCTGGGATGCTGCCCTGCTGCCCTGTTGCCACACAGGCCCTTCCCTTGACTCGCCTCTGGCTCTTCCCTGGGTTCTGCCAGCAGCCTCCTCCTCCTGCTCCTTGAAGGTTGGGGCTCCTGGGGGCTCTGTCCTGGGTCCTCTTCTCCATGTACAATTTCCATAGTGTGTGGGGGGGCGAGCCTCACATACTCCTGTGACTTGAGGGGTGGGGTCGCCTCTGAGAGGACAGCCTCCGGCTCTGCAGCTTCATCCCTCCTGTGGACACTTTGCCTCCTCACCCCCGGGCACCTCAAGCTGGGCATCTGTCTCCAGATCTACCCTTCTCCCCTAACACTGACTTTTCCACCCCCAGTGCCCAGGTCAGGAACCCCTTTCTCAAGCATCCTTGGCTCCTCGCCTAAGAAACAACTTGGAGTGCGCCCAGGTGCTCTCTTAATGCTCCAGATGCTTTGCCTTCTGCCTCAGACTCCCTCCCGCTCCCGTCCACCCCATCATCTGGCGAACTCCTATCTACCCTTCAGTCCCCGTCTGAGCACCAGCTCTTAGTGGAATCACTCACTGTACATCCCACCCTAGGCTTCCCTGGGGGGCCCTTCAGTGCTCCCCGAGCTCTAGTCACCCACCCTTGTGTGTTCTGGGCTTCTCTGGGTTGAGCACAGTGCTTGATTGGTAACTTGTACATGTGTGCAGAGCCAGGGAGTGACGGGGACATTGAGGCGGGTCATAGGGAGGGGAAGGGTTTTGCTCATTAGAGGGGACCCCTAGGTCCTCTGGGTGCAGGCAGTGGGCTGGAAGCGCTTGTGGGTTTTGTCCTGAATGTGCTCCCGATGGAGGCAACAGCTAGAACAAAGGTTTTGAGGAAGAACTCTGTTCCTATACCCTCCTGTCCCCAGGATCTGCTGAGTCTGGTGTGACCAGGGCCTTGAGGGTTAGGCTATGAAGGCGGGCTTTACCCTGTGGGTGACGGGGAGCCATAGGCAGTGGCAGGTCAGTGAGGCACCATTGGCTGGGAACCCAGGCTGGAATGACCCCTTCTCAGAACTCATGTCCTGCACACCCTGAACCACCCAGCTCCCCAGGTATTCCTACCGGCAGCACTATTCACATTCTCTGAGCAGACAGGAAACTGAGGCTCAGAAAGGGGAAGTCATGTGCACCAAGTGGCACAGCTTGTCCATGGCGGAGTCAGGATTCAAACCCATTATCTGTGTGACTCCCAAGCCCAGGATCCAAAGGGTTCTCACATGCGTCAGCAGACCCGGGGTTTTTTCAGTGGCCTGAGGCAAAACAGAGAAATAAGGACAACGTGGTGACTTTTTCATGAAGCTAAATTTATTCCATTTAAAGGACTGTCTTTTAGTCTGAGATTATGTCCTTTCTTTTATGAAATGATGGGCCCAAGAATTTTTAAAAAATGTCCTTACTTGGCAAAATAAAAAAGTTGACAACCTCATGCAGTCCCTAAATTGTTTTTGAAAATTTTACCGGTGCGTGAAATCCCCAAGTCTGGGCGCCATCCCGTCTCCTCCCTCCCGAGCTCTGGGGCCAGAAATGGGAGGAGTCAGGGCAGGGCGGGGGATGGGGGAGTGGTGGAAGGATCCGAGGGCTGGGGGAGCTGTCTTTCTCCTATTTCTCCTGGATCTCTGGGCCTGCTTGCCCTGGAGTCCCGTGAGGACCAGCCCAGGGCTCTTGCCAAGATTAATCTGCAGAGAGGGGAGGCAGGTCACCTAGGATCAGGGCTTACCCCTCAGTTAAAGGAACACTGAACCCGGAGTCAGCAGGCGGGGGGCGGCACCCCCCTCTGCTTCTTAAAGGCTGTGTAACCTCAGGCAGGTGACTCAACCTTGCTGAGACTCCCGCTTCTCATCCATGTATGTGTGCTTACTTGCTCAGTTGTGTTCAACTCTTTGCGACCCAATGGACTGCAGCCTTGGGCTCCTCTGTCCGTGGGGTTTCTCCAGGCAAGAATACGGGGCTGGGTTGCTGTGCTCTCCTCCAGGGGATCTTTCCTACCCAGCGATCGAACCCACGTCTCTTGCATTGCAGGTGAATTCTTTACCGTCTGAGTCACCAGGGAATGGGGAATGGCAGATGTCCTCTCTGCCTGCCCACCTCGTAGGGCTGCCACCTGCATCAGGTGCGTCCCGAGCGACCAAGTGCTGTGCAAACAGAGGGCCCTCAGCCCTCTGCTCTCCCTGCTCACCAGCACATGCTCCCTCGTCTCTTGGTCCTGGGCCCCTCGTCTCACCCTGGCCTGCACTGGTTTGGCCCTGAGGAAGGGGCATGGTTGGGGAGAGGTTCTAGAAGAGCATATATGCCGCACTGGCAACCGGTTTCCTCAGGAGGCCCTGCACAGGAGCTGGAGGCCGGCGGGGCTCTGGGACAACCCTCCTGGGGCCAGGCTGAGAGGTTTGGGTTCTGACGGCTTTCATACACTAATGAGTCTCCTAGTCTAACCTGTATGGGGTACAGTGCTGGCTACGGGGTATTTTCCACATGCTGTTGTACTTCATTAAATCCTTCTCAGTACCCTAGGAGGTAGGCACGGTCATGACCCCATTTTGTAGAAGAGGATACTGAAGCTTAACTGGGCAGCATGTGCCTGTCCCACAGCCACTGAGTGGTGAGTGTCCAGGAGGACTGAATTGAAACCTGAGTGTCCAGGGCCTCCCCGGTGTGAGAAGGTGGGAGCAGGTTCGCTGGGCCCCAGTGGGCAAGCTGGGGTCGGGGGGACTTGTCGAGTACGTGGGGGGTGCGGTTTGGGCTGGGAAAGCAAGAGACACCTTCTTGGCTGGGTGGCTCCAGGCAGTTACCTCTCTCTCTGAGGCTCAGGCTGCCCTGCTGCAGGGGCTCTCAATAATAAGAAAGATATAACAGCTGATGCTTATGAAATGCCTGCTGTGTGCAGACACTGCTCTGAGGACTTGCCATTCTTTCCTCAGTTTTTCCTCTCAGTGACCAGATTAGGTAGGTGCTATGGTTGTGCCCATTTTTCAGATGAGGAGGCTGAGGCACAGAGAGGCTAAGTAACTTGCCTGGGTGTAGGCTGTAGGGCCATGTGTCAAACCCCAGAGTCTAGCTCTGGAAGGCATCATCTTTCCCACCAGACTGTGCCTAACTGAGGGCCTCCCTGGTGCCTCAGGCAACCGACTCCAGTATTCTTGCCTGGAGAATCCCATGGACAAAGGAGCCTGGTGGGCTGCGGTCCTTGGGGTTGCAGAGATTCGGCCATGACTGAGCGACTGAGCACACACATACCTAACTGGCCCTGATGGGCCTCCCTGCTGGGAGACTGCTGGGAGGACCAGTTGAGCCTTAAAGTTCAGGTTCTGTCTCCATCCGTGTTCCACCCTGGGGACTCATTCCTTCTTCCTTGCTCTCTCATTTGGGAAGCCTTGCCTGGCAGGTCCTAGAGGGCCAGGCCCTATCCCACGAGCTGGGGACAGAGCAATGAATCCGACCCTCCCCTGCTCCCTGGCGGGAGATGTGCCAGGCGGCTGGCAGCTGCCTGGGTGGAGTCCTGTGGGGGCCCAGCACAGAGGGGCTGAGCCTGGCCCCAAATTGGCAGTGGCTGGGAAGGCTTCCCAGAGGAAGAGGCTTCAGCAGAGACCTGAAACGTGAGGAGGAGTCGGAGTCAACAAGGCAAAGACGAGGAGGGACCGACATGCCAGGCAGAGGCGCTAGCATGGGCAAAGCCACGAGCTAGGGCCGAACGTGACGTCTGCCAAGGACTGAGAGAGGGCAGGACAGTGGGAGCCTGGATGGGGCGGGAGGAGCGCAGAGGCTGGAGTGTGAGCGAGGCCAGGCTGAGCACTCCAGGCGGAGCAGCGGAGACTTGCTGGAGGAGGCTGAGCTCAGAAAGGAACTGAGGACGGGAGTGCCATGGGCGGACTGGTGTTTGAGAAACGCCTCTCTGGATCTGGCACGGAGGGTTGCTGGGGGGAAGACCCCTGCAGGGAGCCCTGGGTATGCCACCGGCTCGGCCTCTCCTTCCCTCTGCCTTCCTCTCGGGGCTCAGCCGTCTGAACTGGTTCTCTGGAGCTGCCCACTAATCCTGCCAGGGCCCGGCTGGACCTGGCCTGAAGCCCTAGGGTTTTGCCTGTATGGAAAGTTCAGCTGCTTATGCAAAGCCTGGCCTGGGGGAAGGTGTGTGTGAATGAGCTGAGGGAGGCCTTGGAAGCAGAGTGGGTAGGTGCGGGCCCTGAAGCTGCCTGCAAAGGCGGTCTGGGGTCTGTGAGGATCTCCAGACAATGATCTTAGAACAGACTCAGGAGAGCACCAGGGTTAGGCCCAGCTGATGGTGGGGTGTTCTGAGGAAAGAGGCAGAGCCCACTGGTGGGCTGCGGTCCTTGGGGTTGCAGAGATTCGGCCATGACTGAGCGACTGAGCACACACATACCTAACTGGCCCTGATGGGCCTCCCTGCTGGGAGACTGCTGGGAGGACCAGTTGAGCCTTAAAGTTCAGGTTCTGTCTCCATCCGTGTTCCACCCTGGGGACTCATTCCTTCTTCCTTGCTCTCTCATTTGGGAAGCCTTGCCTGGCAGGTCCTAGAGGGCCAGGCCCTATCCCCTGAGCTGGGGACAGAGCAATGAATCCGACCCTCCCCTGCTCCCTGGCGGGAGATGTGCCAGGCGGCTGGCAGCTGCCTGGGTGGAGTCCTGTGGGGGCCCAGCACAGAGGGGCTGAGCCTGGCCCCAAATTGGCAGTGGCTGGGAAGGCTTCCCAGAGGAAGAGGCTTCAGCAGAGACCTGAAACGTGAGGAGGAGTCGGAGTCAACAAGGCAAAGACGAGGAGGGACCGACATGCCAGGCAGAGGCGCTAGCATGGGCAAAGCCACGAGCTAGGGCCGAACGTGACGTCTGCCAAGGACTGAGAGAGGGCAGGACAGTGGGAGCCTGGATGGGGCGGGAGGAGCGCAGAGGCTGGAGTGTGAGCGAGGCCAGGCTGAGCACTCCAGGCGGAGCAGCGGAGACTTGCTGGAGGAGGCTGAGCTCAGAAAGGAACTGAGGACGGGAGTGCCATGGGCGGACTGGTGTTTGAGAAACGCCTCTCTGGATCTGGCACGGAGGGTTGCTGGGGGGAAGACCCCTGCAGGGAGCCCTGGGTATGCCACCGGCTCGGCCTCTCCTTCCCTCTGCCTTCCTCTCGGGGCTCAGCCGTCTGAACTGGTTCTCTGGAGCTGCCCACTAATCCTGCCAGGGCCCGGCTGGACCTGGCCTGAAGCCCTAGGGTTTTGCCTGTATGGAAAGTTCAGCTGCTTATGCAAAGCCTGGCCTGGGGGAAGGTGTGTGTGAATGAGCTGAGGGAGGCCTTGGAAGCAGAGTGGGTAGGTGCGGGCCCTGAAGCTGCCTGCAAAGGCGGTCTGGGGTCTGTGAGGATCTCCAGACAATGATCTTAGAACAGACTCAGGAGAGCACCAGGGTTAGGCCCAGCTGATGGTGGGGTGTTCTGAGGAAAGAGGCAGAGCCCACAGGGGCTAGCCTGCTGAGCTCCTTGCTCTTTCCAGTCTGCCAGCTAAGGTGTGGAGATCACTGAGCCCACCCAGCCCCCTCAGTCTACAGATGGGAAAACTGAGGCCCAGAATAGGGCATGGAACACACCTGGGCTAGTGGCAGAGCCCAGGCTCGGCCCCAGAGGCTTGACTGTCCGCGACAAAAGTAAAGAACTGTAGAAACCTCTCCGCGGTGCTGGCCTGGGCTCAGGACCCCTCTGGGTAGTACCGGGCAGGTCTCTTTGTATCTCTGAGCCTCGACCTTGGGGTCCAAAATGCCACCTCGTGTGGGGAAGAACATCACCTCTTCCATTTGAGACTTTAAGGCATGCCTGACCCATCGTGGGCCTTAATTAATGATTACTCAGTGAATCCCACTGAATCCGCACAGCCCCGAAGGAAGATACTTTTTACGGTATTTTATACTGAAGGAGAAATGACTTGCCCAGGGGCATTTAACTGAGCAGTGGCTGATTTGGGGCTGGAGCCCAGGTGTCTGGGCACCTGTCTATGCCCCCTGATGGACACAGCTCCTATTTTGAGCTCTCAGTGAAAAGCAGCTGGTGTCCCAAGCGAGCTCCATCCGATGGTTGGGCAGCGCGCGCGCGCGTGTATGTGTGTGTGTGTGCGCGCGCGCGCGTGTGTTAGGCTAGGCTGGCCAACAGGCTGGAACTCAGCTCACATCAACCCTTGTGCGTCCATGCTTGGGCCTGGCTGCAGCTCCTGCCCCATGGGGAAGGGACCTTCCCACTTGCCCTCCTGCACTGAGGTTTTTCTCTTGGCCTAGCTGGCTGGAGAGGAGCTGGTCATGGCATGACCTGAACAGGGCACCTGCCAGCCCCTCCCACGTTGGAGTCTGGCCATCTAATGCCTTTCACATGACAGTCATGAGGTGGGCACCGGGTAGGGAGAGGGATTTGCACTTTCCTAATCCAGGGGCTGCAGGCCTCCTCTGTCTTGACCAGGGCCGTGGGAGAGGTTTGTCCCTGGCCAGCCACCCTTTCTGTGCCCAGCGGCCCCAACTCAAATCCTTGGCCCTCACCCAGCTCCTCTGCTTGGAGCCTTCCCTTCTCCTGCTCATGCTCCCCCCACCCTTTGCACTGGTTTAGGCTGAGTTGGGGCTCCTAGGGGCAGATGCTGGGGCGTCTGTGGCCGGTGGAGATGTGGTGCCATGTAGCGTTGGGGGCTGAAGGATGGGGGCAATCCCAGGGAGGTTTAGCGCCCACGCTGGGGCAGAGTTAGGGGAAAGGACCTGATAGGGGTGCAGAGCTGGAGTGTTTGGGGCTAATGCTGGGCCACCCCTTCCTGGAGAAATTTGGCTACAAGTCAGGGAGGCAAATGTGTGGGCCCTGCCCCCCCTTGCTGGGCAGTAAACACAGCCGTCGCCCAAGAGACGGGCCCAAACATCTCAGCCACCTCGTGTGGGAAGAACATCACCTCTTCCATTTGAGACTTTAAGGCATGCCTGACCCATCGTGGGCCTTAATTAATGATTACTCAGTGAATCCCACTGAATCCGCACAGCCCCGAAGGAAGATACTTTTTACGGTATTTTATACTGAAGGAGAAATGACTTGCCCAGGGGCATTTAACTGAGCAGTGGCTGATTTGGGGCTGGAGCCCAGGTGTCTGGGCACCTGTCTATGCCCCCTGATGGACACAGCTCCTATTTTGAGCTCTCAGTGAAAAGCAGCTGGTGTCCCAAGCGAGCTCCATCCGATGGTTGGGCAGCGCGCGCGCGCGTGTATGTGTGTGTGTGTGCGCGCGCGCGCGTGTGTTAGGCTAGGCTGGCCAACAGGCTGGAACTCAGCTCACATCAACCCTTGTGCGTCCATGCTTGGGCCTGGCTGCAGCTCCTGCCCCATGGGGAAGGGACCTTCCCACTTGCCCTCCTGCACTGAGGTTTTTCTCTTGGCCTAGCTGGCTGGAGAGGAGCTGGTCATGGCATGACCTGAACAGGGCACCTGCCAGCCCCTCCCACGTTGGAGTCTGGCCATCTAATGCCTTTCACATGACAGTCATGAGGTGGGCACCGGGTAGGGAGAGGGATTTGCACTTTCCTAATCCAGGGGCTGCAGGCCTCCTCTGTCTTGACCAGGGCCGTGGGAGAGGTTTGTCCCTGGCCAGCCACCCTTTCTGTGCCCAGCGGCCCCAACTCAAATCCTTGGCCCTCACCCAGCTCCTCTGCTTGGAGCCTTCCCTTCTCCTGCTCATGCTCCCCCCACCCTTTGCACTGGTTTAGGCTGAGTTGGGGCTCCTAGGGGCAGATGCTGGGGCGTCTGTGGCCGGTGGAGATGTGGTGCCATGTAGCGTTGGGGGCTGAAGGATGGGGGCAATCCCAGGGAGGTTTAGCGCCCACGCTGGGGCAGAGTTAGGGGAAAGGACCTGATAGGGGTGCAGAGCTGGAGTGTTTGGGGCTAATGCTGGGCCACCCCTTCCTGGAGAAATTTGGCTACAAGTCAGGGAGGCAAATGTGTGGGCCCTGCCCCCCCTTGCTGGGCAGTAAACACAGCCGTCGCCCAAGAGACGGGCCCAAACATCTCAGCCCCCCACAGTTATTTATACCAGGACTCCCTCTCCTTCTCAGGCCTGGTCTGGCCTCTCAGTCCACTCCTGAGCTGAGCGTCCAGAGTGGTCCAGCCTCTGCCAAGGCAGGAGGCCCCAGCAGCAGGCCTGCTTAAACCCCACTAGGGACTGGGTGCTGACCACCTCCCGGTGGCATGTTCACTAGAGGCACTGAGTCTTGCTGATCAGAACTGTGCTCATGGAGGCCAAGACCTGGGCAGCAGCCCTGGGACGGAGCCCTGGCTTTGCTCTAAACTGCTGCATGACTGCGGTCCCTATAGCCTCAGGTTCCCCGCTGTTCAATAGGAGACAAGAGTCCCGATTGGTGCAAACTTTTAAGCAGTACATCCGGTTCTGTAAATGACATGTGATACAGGAGTGCAATATATAAAATACATTAATGCAGGGCTGCTCTGGGTGGAATCAAGGGTGGGGGCCCAGACTTCAGTCCAATCAGCCTTTAGGACCCTGCATACCACCAACCTGGAGCCTGTGCGTGAACCTCCTTATTCTAGAACACATTCCAGGAGACCCTGGAGTTCCAGGACTGGCACAGGCCTCTTCGCTGGCTCATCAGCCCAAGGGCCACTGTCGTGTGAGTGTTCCTAGGCCCAAGGGTCAATGTATGCAGTCAGTGTAGATGAGAGCAGGCTAGGGCAGCCACAAGAATGTACCCAAGGGCCTTCCAGTGAGGAGAGAGCCCAGAGTGGGAGGAGAACGGGGCACACCAGGAACCGGGGATTGGAGAGTGGTAGGAGCTGGCTGTCCCCTCCTGCCAGATTCCAGCATAGGACACCCAGATTTTAAATGCAAGCCTAGCCCTCCAGATCATTATGAAGGTAAAATATGTCAGGAAGAATAAAACATATTTTATGTAACAGTTTGTTGGCTTATAGTTTGGGGGTTCTCCATTTGTACTCTTTCTCTGCCCCACCAGAGTTCAACGTAGACTTGCATTGGCCTTCCCTCCATCCACTCAGCACTCAAGGTGTCCTTACCCAGAAATCCCAAGCCACAAAGGACAGCGGGAAATTCTTGAATCACTGATGCTCAAGGCCCTGGGGACCTGGATTTTCTTGTTTCCTCCCAGATACTGTCTGAGCATCTATGGGGCCAGCCTAGGTGGTGTGGAGAACAGACGTTACTCTTTTTTTTTTTTTTTTTTTAAAGATTTATTTATTTATTTATTTATTTTTGGTGGGGGGGGGGTGGGGGGGGAGGGAAGCAGGCGGGCCACTTCTATTGGTCTTTCATTTGTCCATTTTCATCCATCTTTGTTCTTTGGCCCGTGTGGGCCTCCCATCGCGGTGGCCTCTGTTGTCGCAGAGCGCCGGCTCTGGGCGCATGCGCTCCGGAGCTCCGGCTTGGTAATTATACACATCGGTCCAGCCGCTCCGCGGCACGTGGGATCTTCCCAGGCCAGGGATCAAACCGGCGCCCCTTGCACTGCAAGGCGGTGTTCTTACCCACTGGACCACCAGGGAAGCCCCAGACGTTACTCTTGACAGACAGATCCTAATGAGCTGATAGGGGTGGGGTGGGGGTGGACAGAAGTAGAAACTGTTCAGCACAAAGGGGTCCTGGGGTGCCCAGGGAGGGGCAGGAATCCCAACCAGGGGCAGGGATAGTACTCCTCAAAGCAGATCAGGGATTCTTAGGGAAGAAGGGGGAACATTCCAAGAAGAGAGAGCACAAAAGTCACCAAGGTGGAAATGGACAGGGTATGGAAGGGCGGAGTGTGGCCAGTGCCTAGTGTGTATGCAGCCTCAAGCCCTGGGCTGAGGACCTCGGGTTGATAACCATGAGGAGCCGTGGTAGAGGGGTGTAAATGGGCGAGGGGTGCTCAACCTGCAAGGTAAGTGGACTGCGGGCTGAGGATGGTGATGAGGTGGAGTCCTGGTGGTCAGTGAAGAGGGCCGGAGGGAGGAGGGTTGCGGTGAGTGCTTGGCATGCTGGGAAGAAAGGGCTGATCTCAGCTTTGCCTTTTGGAGCTTCGATCTCCTCCTTCGCTCTGTCTTGGTTCCTGCCTCTTTCTCCCACCATCCACTCAGCACTCAAGGTGTCCTTACCCAGAAATCCCAAGCCACAAAGGACAGCGGGAAATTCTTGAATCACTGATGCTCAAGGCCCTGGGGACCTGGATTTTCTTGTTTCCTCCCAGATACTGTCTGAGCATCTATGGGGCCAGCCTAGGTGGTGTGGAGAACAGACGTTACTCTTTTTTTTTTTTTTTTTTTAAAGATTTATTTATTTATTTATTTATTTTTGGTGGGGGTGGGGTGGGGAGGGAGGGAAGCAGGCGGGCCACTTCTATTGGTCTTTCATTTGTCCATTTTCATCCATCTTTGTTCTTTGGCCCGTGTGGGCCTCCCATCGCGGTGGCCTCTGTTGTCGCAGAGCGCCGGCTCTGGGCGCATGCGCTCCGGAGCTCCGGCTTGGTAATTATACACATCGGTCCAGCCGCTCCGCGGCACGTGGGATCTTCCCAGGCCAGGGATCAAACCGGCGCCCCTTGCACTGCAAGGCGGTGTTCTTACCCACTGGACCACCAGGGAAGCCCCAGACGTTACTCTTGACAGACAGATCCTAATGAGCTGATAGGGGTGGGGTGGGGGTGGACAGAAGTAGAAACTGTTCAGCACAAAGGGGTCCTGGGGTGCCCAGGGAGGGGCAGGAATCCCAACCAGGGGCAGGGATAGTACTCCTCAAAGCAGATCAGGGATTCTTAGGGAAGAAGGGGGAACATTCCAAGAAGAGAGAGCACAAAAGTCACCAAGGTGGAAATGGACAGGGTATGGAAGGGCGGAGTGTGGCCAGTGCCTAGTGTGTATGCAGCCTCAAGCCCTGGGCTGAGGACCTCGGGTTGATAACCATGAGGAGCCGTGGTAGAGGGGTGTAAATGGGCGAGGGGTGCTCAACCTGCAAGGTAAGTGGACTGCGGGCTGAGGATGGTGATGAGGTGGAGTCCTGGTGGTCAGTGAAGAGGGCCGGAGGGAGGAGGGTTGCGGTGAGTGCTTGGCATGCTGGGAAGAAAGGGCTGATCTCAGCTTTGCCTTTTGGAGCTTCGATCTCCTCCTTCGCTCTGTCTTGGTTCCTGCCTCTTTCTCCCACCATTCTGCTGCTCTGGGTCTCCATGGTGGGAAGAAGCATGCATGGGAGCCCACAGCTGTGTAAGAGGGGACCTGGTCATGCATTCATTCACTCAACAAATATTTATTGATCACCAGCTCTTGCACCAAGCCCTGTCTGAGCTGTGTGTGAGAAAGTGGTGAACAAGACAGAGAAGCTGCTTCATGAGGGGCTGGGGCCTAGAAACTGTCTTTCCTGGGTGCCCGTCCTCTGGCTCTTCGGCCCATGCCCTTGGATGCCCCGGAGCAGGGCCTCTCTCCATTGCCCACTCATGCGTTCCAGTTGCCTGGCATTAGCGCCTATCTTCAGAACATTGAGGAGGGGGGTTCAATACCCAGGGTCCCAACCCCAGGGACCACCCATCTCCTTAAGATGAACCTGAGACCTGAGGGCAGGACCTGGGCTCAGGCCCTAGTTCTTTTCACTAACCTGTGACTTTGACCCCTTAAAAGAACCTTCCTGGCCTCCGTTCTTTATCAAGTAGGGTGTTGGGTCGGAACCAAGAAGCGAGGGGAGGGAAAGAGCTGTCTTCCCCATTGGGGACAGCTCCTCCGGCTGGAGGAGGAGGGGGAGGAGTGCCAGGGGCTCAATATCATTATCATTATCAACCAAGATGATAATAGCTGCTATCCATTGTGTTCTATGTGGCCAGCCTCAGAGAGCCTCTCATTGAATTTATTCCTCACCACCAGCTCTGTGGGGTCCGTGTATCCTCCTTCCCCATTTGCCAGATGAGGAAACTGAGTCTCAGTAAGATTCAATGCCTTATTTGATCAGTTCACCCGCGAACCTACCTGACTCTGGGAGCCCTTAAGGACGGCGCGATGAAGGTGCTGCCTGGCACCCGCCCCTCCTGGGCACTCAGCCTCAAGGGTAGTAACTCGGCCCTAGTGCCTCCCCCCAACCCCCTAGGGGGCTGGCACCATCCTGAGTCTGGGCATTGGGTCCTACGACACCGGCCAGGGCAGTACCAGGGGCCCGATCAGACCAGGACCCAATTTAGAGGCCTTGGCACCTCTGAGTCCCCGGGGCCTCAGTACCCAGCAAGTGGCGTTGGTGGGTGGGCGAGCCGCAGGCAGTCAGGGTGTCGCGCCCCCCTCTCCGTCCTCGTCCTCGGGGACGCGGCGGCACCTTCACACTTTCCGCTTGGCCCGCTGCTCGCCTTTCAGGCCGCCGCGTTTTCAATTGTTAATTTGGAAACGGAAAAAGAAGCCGGCGGGGCGGGGGAGGCCTCGGGGAGGTAACCTGAGCCTCAGCGCCGCCCGCGCCCCTCCCGCGTGCGGTGCCTGGTGTCGGCGACGCACCGCCCCTCCCAGGGACCTCCCGGAGTCCCGCCCACCACTGCGTCCCTCCCTTTTCAGCAGCTCCTCCCGGCACCGACTGGGCCGGGTCAGCCACGCGGACCCCGGAGCTGAAAGGGGCCCCAGGGGTGGACAAGGACGGATCCCGTGCGGAGGGAGGAGTCCCTCCAGAGCCTCCTTGCCAGGAATCCCTCCCTCTCCCGAGGAGCTCCGCCTGCTGTCAGCCTCCTCCGCGTCCCGGAGTGAACCCAAGGCTTTCTGCAACCCCTCAGCGCGGGGTTCAACCGGCCTGACCCCTGCCTCCAGGCTGGTGTACCAGCGATCATTGGCCCCATTAGACAGACGGCGAAACTGAGTCCCAGAGAGAGCCAGTTCACTTGCTCAAGGTCGTGCAGTCAAGGCTGAGTTCTTGAGCCTGGCAGGGGTCTCTATCAGAGCTGAATTCAAGCCCTGTTTGTTTTGGCTCTCAAATGTGCAGAGTTCTGTCTTACTCAGTAGAGGAGGGAATCAGGACCAGAGGTGCAAACTGTCCCCTTCCCCTCACCTCCAGCACTCTTTCTGTGGTTAATGAGCTTGTGGAAGTCCCGGTTTGGCTTACTCCGCTCGCTATCATTATTCAGTTATAGGGGAGTTTTGGAGGTTGAGGGGCTTCCCTGGTTGCTCAGATGGTAAAGCCTCTGTAATATGGGAGACCCAGATTAGAGCCCTGGGTCTGGAAGATTCCTGGAGAAGGGAACAGTTAACCGCTCCAGTATTTTTTACCTGGAGAATTCCACAGACAGAGAAACCTAGTGGGCTACAGTCCATGGGGTCCCTGAGTCCGACGCAACAGAGAGACTAACACACTTCGGAAGCTGATGGAGGTCTCTCTAGACTTCCTGCTCACAGGAGCGCCATGCAAATGAAATGTAAAAGACCCTCCACTTCCAGAGACTCTAGAAGTCCTCCAGGACCAGGCAGCTTCAGGAGATGGCTCATCCATTTTCCACTGGGAAGCCAAGATCACCAGATGGGTCAGCAAAAAGTGGGGCTCTTGGAGACCTTCCTCAACCCCTTCCTCTCCACGAGGAATATACTGAAACTCAGACACAGCTTTCCCACCCCCTCAGCCGAGTGGCACAGAACCAGAAGAGAGAGCCTGTTGGTCTGGGCTTCTCCTCTGCCCTCACCCTGTGCCTCCCCTTCTGCTGCCCTCAACCCTGACACCTTTCTCGGAGCCACCTTGCAGGCCTTTGCATTTAGAGGACTCTGAATCAGTCAGACTCCCTCTCCATAAAAGCTGAGGAACCTGGGGGGATGTCTGCAGATGTGCTTTCAGCCTAAGACCCTCCTCCCCACCTCTCCACCATGGCCAAGGTCCCTCAGCAAGTCAGTCCCAGCTGTCCAGGCCCACTGGAGCCAGTCTTGCTGGATTCAGTCTGGCTGGTCCTGGATTTGGGTTCCCACAGTGAGCACAGCTCTTGGGGCAGCTGTAACCACTCACCCCAGGTGTGGCCTGCGAGTTTGCATGCTGCTTTGCTTGTTAGCAGCAAAGGTCTGGCTCTCAAATGTGCAGAGTTCTGTCTTACTCAGTAGAGGAGGGAATCAGGACCAGAGGTGCAAACTGTCCCCTTCCCCTCACCTCCAGCACTCTTTCTGTGGTTAATGAGCTTGTGGAAGTCCCGGTTTGGCTTACTCCGCTCGCTATCATTATTCAGTTATAGGGGAGTTTTGGAGGTTGAGGGGCTTCCCTGGTTGCTCAGATGGTAAAGCCTCTGTAATATGGGAGACCCAGATTAGAGCCCTGGGTCTGGAAGATTCCTGGAGAAGGGAACAGTTAACCGCTCCAGTATTTTTTACCTGGAGAATTCCACAGACAGAGAAACCTAGTGGGCTACAGTCCATGGGGTCCCTGAGTCCGACGCAACAGAGAGACTAACACACTTCGGAAGCTGATGGAGGTCTCTCTAGACTTCCTGCTCACAGGAGCGCCATGCAAATGAAATGTAAAAGACCCTCCACTTCCAGAGACTCTAGAAGTCCTCCAGGACCAGGCAGCTTCAGGAGATGGCTCATCCATTTTCCACTGGGAAGCCAAGATCACCAGATGGGTCAGCAAAAAGTGGGGCTCTTGGAGACCTTCCTCAACCCCTTCCTCTCCACGAGGAATATACTGAAACTCAGACACAGCTTTCCCACCCCCTCAGCCGAGTGGCACAGAACCAGAAGAGAGAGCCTGTTGGTCTGGGCTTCTCCTCTGCCCTCACCCTGTGCCTCCCCTTCTGCTGCCCTCAACCCTGACACCTTTCTCGGAGCCACCTTGCAGGCCTTTGCATTTAGAGGACTCTGAATCAGTCAGACTCCCTCTCCATAAAAGCTGAGGAACCTGGGGGGATGTCTGCAGATGTGCTTTCAGCCTAAGACCCTCCTCCCCACCTCTCCACCATGGCCAAGGTCCCTCAGCAAGTCAGTCCCAGCTGTCCAGGCCCACTGGAGCCAGTCTTGCTGGATTCAGTCTGGCTGGTCCTGGATTTGGGTTCCCACAGTGAGCACAGCTCTTGGGGCAGCTGTAACCACTCACCCCAGGTGTGGCCTGCGAGTTTGCATGCTGCTTTGCTTGTTAGCAGCAAAGGCATCCGAATGCTCCTCTCCCAGCGTTCAGCCTCAGTCTCCCACTGGGTGAGAGCCTCAGTGGCTGAGTCTGCAGGACTCTGGGTTGTCTTCTCAGGGGGCCGGGCTCCTGTTCCACCCTGTCAGCTCCTGGTGCTCTCGACTCCAGGAGTGCTGAGAACCTAGTCCCGGGGACTCAGCTCTCTCCCCTCTTGGGCTCTTCCCTCCCTCCCTGCTCCCCCCTTTGTACAAGTTCTGCTGATTCAGAGAACAGAAGTCTTCTTAGAGGTGACCCTGACCCCTACCGAGCTCAAGCAGCTGGAGGCCTGTGTAATCCTTGAGTCCAGTGCCACCCTGACTCCACAGCGGGAAGGGCAGGGGCAGGCCCCAGCCTGCTGTGGGGAGGTAGGAATTTTTAAGGTGGGGATGAGAGGCGGGTGCCTGGGGTTGTTCTACGGAAAGGGGAGAAATCAAAAACATTCCCTTAGGAACAGACAGATACGGGTGGCAGACCCAGGTCTACCAGTAACCTCCCACATCATGACAGGTAGGTCATGCCCTTCTCTGCAAGTCAGTTTCCCATCTATAAAGAGAGAGGTGATCGACCCAAGGGATCTTTTGGTGACAAAATAGAGTCAGTATCCGCTTGCCTCTTGCCACCTCTACTTGCTCTTGTACAAGGCACCATCATCTCTTGCTTGGATTTTACCATTAGCATCTCAGCATGAGGCAGGGGCAAACGCCAGTGTGCACTCCCCCGTCCCCTACTCGACAGCCCATGTGATCTTTTGCAAACGGTAAGTCAGGTTATATTATTTTCTGCTCAGAATCCCCCATCTCACTTAGACTAAAAGCCCAAACCTCATGATAGCCAGCGGATAATCTGCTTCCCACCTCCTCCACTGCCTACCACGTCTTGCTTCCTTACTGTGCTCTGGGAGCACCCCTTCTTGATGGTTCTGGAACATATCAGGCACCCTCTGGGCAGGTCCTCTGCCCTTACCTTTCCTTCTGCTCAGAACCTTCTTCTCTTGGCACCTGCATGGCTCATTGCCCCGTTTCCTCAAATATCACCTTTTCAATGCTGCCCTCCCTGACCACCCTACGGTAGAACAGCTCCCGACTCCCATATGAATGTTCTTGGTCGCCCTTTCCTGCTTCATTTTTCTCCAGCGTCATCTGACATGTTGAACATTGTCTTGTTTATTTATGATCCATTTTTCTCCCATGACTGGGAAGAAGGAAATGGTAACCCCCACCAGTATTCCTGCCTGGAGAATCTCATGGACAGAGAAGCCTGGTGGGCTAGAGTCCAGGGGGTTGCAAAGACGCGGACACGACTGAAGTGACTTAGCACACAGCACACCCTCCCATGAGAATGTAAGCCGCATGAAAGCAAAGACGTTGGTGATCTTTGTGCCTGGCATATGCTGAGCACTCAGTACATTCTCAATGAAAGAGTGAGTGAATGAGGGTGTGACTGCTCTGTGGCTCTGGACTTCGTGGTTCCTGGGCGTTGCTGCCTGCCCAGGCTCCCTCTTCATCCCGTCTTCTGCAGGGAGGGTTGAGGTGTGAGCTCGAAGCAGCCAGCACACAGGGGAGGTGCGTGGTACTAGGCAGGGGTCCCCTCTTTCAGGGGGACAGAGAATTCAAGGTGAAAAGGACGCTATTTCTATCAGCTCTTGGTCTGTGGGAGGAGCCAGAGACTCCGAGAGTGCTTTTCACGTGTTGAGGCAAATGCTGTCATGGAGCTGAGTGTAGAGGTGGGAATGGGGGATGAAGGGAGCATGGGATGGGGCTTCCACTAACCCAGCCAGGTGGGAGGAGGGGCAGTTACAGCAGGAGCAAAGGCGAGGAAGGGGGCTCTGTTTGCTGATCTGGGGAACAGAGCTGCATCAGTGTAGTATCTTGTGCCAGGTGGGCACTGAGTGGTGGAGAGTCCGGTGGGCGAGGGCCTGCCTTGCAGCTACGCTAAGGCCTGAACCTGCAAGCTGATGGATTTCACACTTAAAGAAAAAACCCCAGCAAAGCTCTTTGTTCAAATGAAATCTTATGCCAAGCTCAGCATGTAAAACGGAGTCACCCAAATCCACATGAGCAGCTCAGGTGGAGCCAGGGGAAAGTTTCCATTGGCCATCTTGTTTAAGTTTCCAAAATTCGGGCTGCCTGTATTCCACCCCTTCGTTTGCTTTCACGTCACTGGCCTCCTGCTTGGAAGCCCCCTGTTTATTTGAGGAGTCAGCGCTGCTTGGCCAGCCCTAAACAGATGGATGACCCCTCTTCCCTCCTTGTTCCTACTCTGGGTGTGTTGCTCAGTGCACTCACCTGGCACACTGGGTAAGTCTGGCTGGCATGGCAGAGGGAGGCAATGAGAACGAGTAGGAGATTCCTAGATGGAGCAGTGGTAACAAATCAGCCCGCCAATGCAGGAGGCACAAGAGACGCGGGTTTGATCCCTGCCTCCGGAAGATCCCCTGGAGCAGGAAATGGCAACCCCACCTCCAGGAATCTTGCTTAGAAGATTCCATGGACAGAGGAACCTGACAGCCTACAGTCCACGGGGTCGCAAAGAGTCAGACATGGCTGAGCACATACACACACAGGAGGGTTGGAGCTGGTCCAGGAGGGAGAGGATGAAGCTCATTAAACACCTTGTCCGGAAGACACTGCCTTCCATACAATTGTGGGACCAAGACCATTCACATTGGCTCAAGAAAAAATGGCATGTGGAGGTGGAGAACACTTACCGGAAGGAGAGGAAAGAATTTGTAGAGGCTTCATGGCAGGAAGCACATCTGGTTTAGGGGGTCAAGAGGGGGAGATAGCCATCTCACCTCTACTTCTCTCTGCACCTCTGCCAATGTGCTTCAATAGTTCCTAATTCCATTCCTGAGAGAAACAATCTGATTGGCTCAGCCCAACCTGGCTGTGGGGTCTTTGGCTTTCTTGGACCAGTGTCCATCTCCTGGTGACCAGGAGAGGGGCACGGAGCCACGCGCTACCACATGGGGCTGGTCCTTCCAGAGCTGTCAGGGCCGTCTCCAGGGCTGTCCCGTGTTCTGTGTGTCCTGTATGAGGCCAAGGGTCGGGCTGGCAGGTAGAGTGGCGCCGAGGCCAGCCTGTGCTTGAGGGTGGATCATCCCAGACCAAGGGATGCCTGCTTCTAATGAGATCACTTGGAAGGGTCAGCTTGTCCTCGTTTTTGAGACTAAAGGGAATGCCTCTTCTAATTGGCCCTCCAAGAGGGTGCATGCTTTTCATAGTCTGTGCTATGTACGGACGGCTGCTGTTCCTCCAGGGACCTCCTCAGAGAATCTGAGACTGAGCTGAAAGCCAGTCCTTTCCATTCTGTCCACGGCGGGAGAGTTATGAGGCTGAAGGAACTTTAGTGGTCACTGAGTTGTCCCCACCTTCGTGTTGCAGGCAGGGAAACTGAGGCTCCATGGAGACCTCACCCCAGCCCTGAGCCCCAGCTCAGGCCTCTGGCCCAGAGAAGCGGCGGCTGCAGCGGCAGCACTGGTGTGGGGCCCTGGGTCACGTGCTTTTGCTCCCTTTGCCATATTTAGAATCGCTGGATCGGAGGAAACTTCTCGTCCCAGCCCCTGAGGATTCTTGGAAAGAGCCTCGCTCTGAGGCCTGGCTGACAGCCCCTCCCCTCTATCCCCCTGCAAGAGAAACAGCCAGCCTGTTCTCCCCAGAGGAGCACCCCCCGTCAGGAAGTGCCTTTCTAGTGTCTAGCAGAAGTTCCTTCTTCAGTTTCTGCTCTGGTTTGGGGTTTAAGAAGCCCTTTTCTCCTGGAAGGTGGTAGGGGACATGGCCTCTGCCCTCCAGGAACCTAGGATACACGGGGACAGACTGGCCCTGGTATCCGCCCAGCCCAGGGAAGACAGAAGCTTGCCTCTGGGGTCCAGGTCTGGTGGGCAAGGAAAGAGGGACGCACGCCTCAGGCCAGATGCAGAACTGAGAGAGGCAGCTGGTGGCCGGGCAGGCGGCAGGTCCTGGCAGCGCTCAGTCTGGGAGGAGGGACACTGGAGAGGGAAGGAAGGAAGGAGGCCCTGGGGGAAGGGAGGGGCGCTGGAACTGCATTTACGTTGGCCTGGTGGGGAGGCCGGTGGAGAGTCCCTCATCCCACACAGGCTCCTCTCTCCTTTACAGTCCTTAACCCCTAAAACCCAATAAAAGCCAAACCAAGCCAAAAATGCATGTGTGGAGCACCAGCGATGTTCTGGGTTTTTTTCTCCCTTTATGGTGGTCCTGTGCTTCCACTGGACCCCTCTCTGGGGCCTGGAGGGTCAGCTTGTCCTCGTTTTTGAGACTAAAGGGAATGCCTCTTCTAATTGGCCCTCCAAGAGGGTGCATGCTTTTCATAGTCTGTGCTATGTACGGACGGCTGCTGTTCCTCCAGGGACCTCCTCAGAGAATCTGAGACTGAGCTGAAAGCCAGTCCTTTCTATTCTGTCCACGGCGGGAGAGTTATGAGGCTGAAGGAACTTTAGTGGTCACTGAGTTGTCCCCACCTTCGTGTTGCAGGCAGGGAAACTGAGGCTCCATGGAGACCTCACCCCAGCCCTGAGCCCCAGCTCAGGCCTCTGGCCCAGAGAAGCGGCGGCTGCAGCGGCAGCACTGGTGTGGGGCCCTGGGTCACGTGCTTTTGCTCCCTTTGCCATATTTAGAATCGCTGGATCGGAGGAAACTTCTCGTCCCAGCCCCTGAGGATTCTTGGAAAGAGCCTCGCTCTGAGGCCTGGCTGACAGCCCCTCCCCTCTATCCCCCTGCAAGAGAAACAGCCAGCCTGTTCTCCCCAGAGGAGCACCCCCCGTCAGGAAGTGCCTTTCTAGTGTCTAGCAGAAGTTCCTTCTTCAGTTTCTGCTCTGGTTTGGGGTTTAAGAAGCCCTTTTCTCCTGGAAGGTGGTAGGGGACATGGCCTCTGCCCTCCAGGAACCTAGGATACACGGGGACAGACTGGCCCTGGTATCCGCCCAGCCCAGGGAAGACAGAAGCTTGCCTCTGGGGTCCAGGTCTGGTGGGCAAGGAAAGAGGGACGCACGCCTCAGGCCAGATGCAGAACTGAGAGAGGCAGCTGGTGGCCGGGCAGGCGGCAGGTCCTGGCAGCGCTCAGTCTGGGAGGAGGGACACTGGAGAGGGAAGGAAGGAAGGAGGCCCTGGGGGAAGGGAGGGGCGCTGGAACTGCATTTACGTTGGCCTGGTGGGGAGGCCGGTGGAGAGTCCCCTCATCCCACACAGGCTCCTCTCTCCTTTACAGTCCTTAACCCCTAAAACCCAATAAAAGCCAAACCAAGCCAAAAATGCATGTGTGGAGCACCAGCGATGTTCTGGGTCTTTTCTCCCATCCTCACCTTTGGGAATGGTGGTCCTGTGCTTCCACTGGACCCCTCTCTGGGGCCTGGTCAGCTCCCTTTCCCGTCCTCCACCCCTGTGGTCTCAAGCCTCTTTCACCTCTTCAGACCCCCACCCGCCCTGCTCCCTACTGAGAAGTAGATCTGGCCTCTTCTTCCCAGAGAACGTCGAATCCCCTGATGGGGGCCTCTGGGCTTTGCTCGTCTGACCCCAGTCTCCTCTCCCACCTCGTCTCTCCCACTTCTAGCCTGTCACTATGGAAACTGGTGGGGTCCTTCCTGCTCAGCACCCGCACTTCCCCTGCTTGGAGACTTCACTGCACTGATCACTCCGTCTCTCTTACATCTTGAACTGCTCTCTCTCTCCTGGCTCCTTCCACTCTGGCTCTCTCGTCTTAAAACAACATAAAGAGCACTGGATGATTATTCCCTGTGCTCTGTACCTCTCTCCAGCTCTCCGATCTCGGCTTCTACACTTTGCAGTTAAACATCTATAAGTAGTTAAACTTCCACTCCCGGTCTCTGCTGTCGCTGCTCGCCTCCCTTTCTCATCCCGTCTAGACCTGCTCTGGTCCTCCCTCCCTCGGTGACTGCCCTTGCCAAGGTACCCAGTGACCAGCTTGTCACCAAATCCAGTGGACATTTTTCAGATCTTGTCTCGCTTGACCTCTTGGCAGCGTTTGACACTACTGTCACTCCCTCCTTCTAGAAACCCTCTCTTCTCTTGGCCGCACACCTCTCTTCTGGTTTCCCTCCCATCTCACTGGCTGCTCCTCTGGTGGAGGGGCTCTCCACCCTCTGTGCTACTGGGGACCCCCTGGGTCCTCCTCTGCATTCGCCACATGCTCTCTGGACTGTCTCAGCCTTGCCCATGCCACCGCCTCTACCTTGATGTATCCCAAGTGCACATTTCCGGCTTGGGTCTGTCTCCATATCCAGTGTGTTTACCCAGCCTTCCCCATCTCAACATGTCCAAAATGGAACTTCTCAGCCCCATATCTGCTCTTTCATGAGGCTCTCCCATATCAGTTCAGTCAGGCCACCTTCATCCATCTAGTCTCCAAACCAGAAATATGAGTCATTCTCTGAAATTGTCCACATTTCCAAGTCTTAGTTCCTAACACTTTTTCCAGTCCATCCACTTTTGGGCATCTCTTATCTGAACGACTGTGGAGCTCTCCCTACTTGCTTTTCCTGGTTGGTCTCACTTCCGCTAATCGATGCCCCCCACTGTCCCTGAGCGGTGGTCCTGAGACACAAATCAGACCATGTCATTTCCTCTCTTAAAATTCTTCAAGGATTTCCCTGGTGGTCCAGTGGCTAAGACTGTGCACTCCCAATTCAGGGGGCCCAGGTTCAGTTCCTGGTCAGGGAATTAGATCCCACATGCCCAACTAAAGATCCTGCATGCCACAACTAAGACCTGGCCTAGCTAAACAAATAAATCTTTTTTAAAAAAACATTGTTTCAGGCTTCCCTGGTGGTCCATTGGGTAGAGAATCCACCTTGCAGTGCAAGGGGCACCAGTTCAATCCCTGGTCTGGGAAGATCCCATGTGCCAAGGAACGACTGGGCTGATGTGTCCAATTACGAGCCAGCACTCTGGAGCGCTTGCGCCCAGAGCTGGTGCTCCACAGTGAGAGAGGCCACTGCGATGGGAGGCCCACACAGGCCAAAAGAAGATGGATGAAAAATAAACAATGACTTAGAGGCAAAAACAAAAAAAATTGTTTCAAAAAGCCTCTTCAGGCGCTGCCATTGCCTTCAGGTAACGTCCACAGTGCCGGAGGGTGCCGGGATCTGGTCCTCTTTGGTTTCTCCTCTGCCCTTCCCCACCTGCCAGAACTCCTGGGCACCCTGGGCGGCCTACAGGCTCCCACGTTTCTGTCGCTTACACACACATCCGGCTTTCTCTGCTTGGTGCACCCCACCCCTAGCCTTATCTCCTCCTCCAAGTCTTCACTGATCCCTCCACTCTGGCTCTGCTAAAACCATCTTGAGTTTCCCCCACCTCCTGGGCACCCCTCAGCCATCACGTCCCCCCTATGTTTTTTTTTTTAAAGATTTATTTATTTATTTATTTTGGGCAGGGTTGGGGAGGGAGGGGAGCGGGCGGGCCACTTCTATTGGTCCTTCATTTCTCTATTTTCATCCGTCTTTGTTCTCTGGCTCCTGTGGGCCTCCCACCGGCCTCAAATGCATGTGGCTCAGAGAGGTTAGGTGGTAATCACTTTTATGCTGTATGACCTCCCTCCCCCTGCTCCCACCTTCCATATTCCTGTCTCTCTAGCCTCCGAGCATCTGCCTCTCCAGGGACAACCCCAGAGAGTCTGGAACTGAGTTCATGGCTGACCAGAGTCACAAGACTGACGCTCCTCACCTCAGGATCCAGACAGGGAGACTGAGGTCCAGAGAGGTGCTATGGTGTGGTGGTCCAGATGAACTTGGGTTCAGGTCCTGGTCTAATGGCTTTGAACAATCTTGTATACCTTTGTTTCTATCGTTTTTTCCTTTTATTTTTTATTAAAATCTTTATTGAATTTGTTTGTACTGCTTCTGTTTTCTTTTAAGTTTGCATTTTTTGGCTGTGGGATCTTAGCTCCCTGACTAGGGATTAAACCCACACCCTGTGCATTGGAAGGCAAAGTCTAAGCCACTGGGCCACCAGGGAAGTCCCTTTTTCCCTTTAAAAAACAGCTTTATTGAGGCTAATTCACATACCATAACCAGCTGCCCCGCTTTTTTTTTTTTTTCCCCGCTTTTAAAGCATATAATTCAGTGGGTTTTAGTGTATTCACAGAGTTTAATGTATTCACATAGTTGTACTCTGACACTGTTTCCTCTTCACTGATGAGCCCTGATGACTGTGGGCTAGGAGAAGGGGTTAGGAATATGCACATGGAGGGCTCTGCCAGGTCTGGCCAATAGGAAGCCTTGGCCAGCAGAAGCAGTTCTGGGGTCCTAGCAAATTGGGATGAAGCTGAGGTTGGGCATGAGACCTACCTCTCTAGCAGGCTTTTCCTCCTCCTGCTTGCCCTGTGGCTGTTTCCTAGCAGTACTTTGAGGAAGGCTATGGGGATGGGTGTTGGGGTGAGGGAAAAGGGCAATGATTACAGTTGCTTAAAAAAGCCTTGGGACTTTCCTGATGGTTGAGTGGTTAAGACTATGTGCTCCCAATGCAGGGGGCCCAGGTTCCGTCCCTGGTCAGGGAACTAGCTCCTTCATGCTACAACTAATGACTCCACATGCTGGAATGAAGATTGAAGATCCCAAGTGACGCAACTAAGACCCAGTGCCACCAAATAAATAAATACTAAAGATAATCATAAAATAAAAAGCCTTGAGTTGGCTAATAATTGAGTCAGCCATGACCATTCCCATTCACTAACCTGCTGTGCTACGTCGCTTCAGTCGTGTCTGACCCTTTGGGACCCGATGGACTCGAGCCCACCAGGCTTCTCTGTCCCTGGGATTCTCCAGGCAGGAATACTGGAGTGGGTTGCCATTTCCTTCACGGAGGATCTTCCCAACCCAGGGATCAAACCCATGTCTCTTATGTCTCCTGCACTCTTGGGTAAGGTACCGGTGTTGTGTGGTCTACTGGGTTCAGGTCTTTAATGGCTTTGAACAATCTTGTATACCTTTGTTTCTATCGTTTTTTCCTTTTATTTTTTATTAAAATCTTTATTGAATTTGTTTGTACTGCTTCTGTTTTCTTTTAAGTTTGCATTTTTTGGCTGTGGGATCTTAGCTCCCTGACTAGGGATTAAACCCACACCCTGTGCATTGGAAGGCAAAGTCTAAGCCACTGGGCCACCAGGGAAGTCCCTTTTTCCCTTTAAAAAACAGCTTTATTGAGGCTAATTCACATACCATAACCAGCTGCCCCGCTTTTTTTTTTTTTGCCCCGCTTTTAAAGCATATAATTCAGTGGGTTTTAGTGTATTCACAGAGTTTAATGTATTCACATAGTTGTACTCTGACACTGTTTCCTCTTCACTGATGAGCCCTGATGACTGTGGGCTAGGAGAAGGGGTTAGGAATATGCACATGGAGGGCTCTGCCAGGTCTGGCCAATAGGAAGCCTTGGCCAGCAGAAGCAGTTCTGGGGTCCTAGCAAATTGGGATGAAGCTGAGGTTGGGCATGAGACCTACCTCTCTAGCAGGATTTTCCTCCCCTCCTGCTTGCCCTGTGGCTGTTTCCCTAGCAGTACTTTGAGGAAGGCTATGGGGATGGGTGTTGGGGTGAGGGAAAAGGGCAATGATTACAGTTGCTTAAAAAAGCCTTGGGACTTTCCTGATGGTTGAGTGGTTAAGACTATGTGCTCCCAATGCAGGGGGCCCAGGTTCCGTCCCTGGTCAGGGAACTAGCTCCTTCATGCTACAACTAATGACTCCACATGCTGGAATGAAGATTGAAGATCCCAAGTGCCGCAACTAAGACCCAGTGCCACCAAATAAATAAATACTAAAGATAATCATAAAATAAAAAGCCTTGAGTTGGCTAATAATTGAGTCAGCCATGACCATTCCCATTCACTAACCTGCTGTGCTACGTCGCTTCAGTCGTGTCTGACCCTTTGGGACCCGATGGACTCGAGCCCACCAGGCTTCTCTGTCCCTGGGATTCTCCAGGCAGGAATACTGGAGTGGGTTGCCATTTCCTTCACGGAGGATCTTCCCAACCCAGGGATCAAACCCATGTCTCTTATGTCTCCTGCACTGGCAGGCAGGTTCTTTACCACCAGCGCCACCTGGGAAGCCCTTCCCTAGCCTAGTGATTCTCCAAAGTGTGGTCTCCGAGGGAGCAGCATTAGAGCACCCAAGCATTTTGTAGAAGTGCATACTCTCAGGCCCACTTCATACTTACTGAATCAGATGTTCTAAGAGTGGGGCCCAGAAATCTGCATTTGAATAGCCTGCCAGGTGACTCTGCTGTCTGCTATACTTTGAAAGCCATATATCCAAGCAAACCATTTACTTACCCACCCTAATCTCCTCACTGCCCTCCTGAACGAATGGGATAGTCACAGAATGGGTGGACGGGGGAAGAAGGCTTTTGGTCAGTCTCACAATAAGCCCCAGCCAGGGAGAGCCAATCAGGCATCTCCCACCTGTCCCAGTTCAGCCTGCTGGACTGGGCTGGGAGAAAGAGAGCAGGGGGCCGGAGCTGTAGCCAGACATGCTGGGCAAAGATGCTCCAGTAAGTTGCTGCCTGTCTGGCCTCTCTGTGGGGAGATTGTAGAGGGTCCGAGCAGCCAGCTCCTGTGTACCCTCTATACACTGTAGATGGGAAAACTGAAGCCCCAGACGGGACCAGAGACAATCCTTGGACAGGCCTTTTTTGTTGTGTGAATGAAGTCACAGGCAGGTTCTGGCAAATACAAGCAGACTTCAGCTCAGGGTGCCTTCTCTCTGTCTTCTCCGTCCCTAGGCTCCAGACGTGATCCCCCTCTGTTGTCCCAAGAGTGAGCGTCTATGTCAGGACCCTTCAGATTACTAGACTCCGCTGGAATGAAGATTGAAGATCCCAAGTGCAACTAAGACCCAGTGCCACCAAATAAATAAATACTAAAGATAATCATAAAATAAAAAGCCTTGAGTTGGCTAATAATTGAGTCAGCCATGACCATTCCCATTCACTAACCTGCTGTGCTACGTCGCTTCAGTCGTGTCTGACCCTTTGGGACCCGATGGACTCGAGCCCACCAGGCTTCTCTGTCCCTGGGATTCTCCAGGCAGGAATACTGGAGTGGGTTGCCATTTCCTTCACGGAGGATCTTCCCAACCCAGGGATCAAACCCATGTCTCTTATGTCTCCTGCACTGGCAGGCAGGTTCTTTACCACCAGCGCCACCTGGGAAGCCCTTCCCTAGCCTAGTGATTCTCCAAAGTGTGGTCTCCGAGGGAGCAGCATTAGAGCACCCAAGCATTTTGTAGAAGTGCATACTCTCAGGCCCACTTCATACTTACTGAATCAGATGTTCTAAGAGTGGGGCCCAGAAATCTGCATTTGAATAGCCTGCCAGGTGACTCTGCTGTCTGCTATACTTTGAAAGCCATATATCCAAGCAAACCATTTACTTACCCACCCTAATCTCCTCACTGCCCTCCTGAACGAATGGGATAGTCACAGAATGGGTGGACGGGGGAAGAAGGCTTTTGGTCAGTCTCACAATAAGCCCCAGCCAGGGAGAGCCAATCAGGCATCTCCCACCTGTCCCAGTTCAGCCTGCTGGACTGGGCTGGGAGAAAGAGAGCAGGGGGCCGGAGCTGTAGCCAGACATGCTGGGCAAAGATGCTCCAGTAAGTTGCTGCCTGTCTGGCCTCTCTGTGGGGAGATTGTAGAGGGTCCGAGCAGCCAGCTCCTGTGTACCCTCTATACACTGTAGATGGGAAAACTGAAGCCCCAGACGGGACCAGAGACAATCCTTGGACAGGCCTTTTTTGTTGTGTGAATGAAGTCACAGGCAGGTTCTGGCAAATACAAGCAGACTTCAGCTCAGGGTGCCTTCTCTCTGTCTTCTCCGTCCCTAGGCTCCAGACGTGATCCCCCTCTGTTGTCCCAAGAGTGAGTGTCTATGTGAGGACCCTTCAGGAAGGCCCAAGGCAGCTTGGGCCCTAGCTCTGCTATGAATTCACTGAGTAAGCTTGAGCAAGTCTGTCCTTCCATGGGCCCCATTTCCTCATCTGGAACATGGTAATAATTATTCAGCTGCCTGGGACACAAGATGTTCTCCATCAGACTAAGTATATCTGTTCAATTGCATTGAGCATCTAACCCCCTGTCAGTATATAAAGGCTGGGGAGGTGAAGTTCGGGTTTTTTTTAAACAGTGTCTACTAAGTGGAGCTGGTCAAGATTGGAGACTTGGATTCTCTTCCCCTTTCAGGAAGGCTGCTGGGGAACCCACTGATTTGGGGATGGATGTGTAGAGCTTTGGGAGCCTCTTCAGTGGGTACAAACTGGGGGCTTTGGTGACATGATGTTTTGATGTTTGCTTACGTTGAATTTCTGCTGTTCCTCTATTCAGCCTATGAAACAAAAAATAAAGCAGAGTCAGGGGAGAGAGAGTGGAGATGGGGCTGTTACTCTGGGGAGCAGGTGGTTGAAGAAGACCTCTCCAAGGAGGAGATGTTTGAGTGGAGATCTGGATGAGAACAGGAGCAATACACAGAGGAAACAGCAAAGCAAGGGCAGAGCCTAGAGGTGGAACAGCTTTTGATGTGTTCCAGGAATGGCAAGGATGTAGAAAGGCTGAGAATAGTGATGGAGCAGCTAGAGAGGCACATCAGGGTCAAGGGCCAGGTGGCGCCAGATTTCTTGCAGGGCCCTGCTGGGCACGCTGAGGAGTTGGACTCTCTACGGGCCACGAGAAGTCAGGGGAGAGCTCTGAAGAGAGTCCTGGTTTCCGGCTTTGCTCTGTAGGAACATCACATGGATTGCTGCGGTTCCAGCTGGGCGGGTGTGGAGGCGGGCAGACCTGTAGGGGGTGAGATGCTGGGGGTTCACCTGTCCAGGGCTACACTCTGTGGTTGGAGCCAACAGAAATTGCTAAAGGATAGCGTGTGGAGGGCAAGGGGAAGGAGGAGTTAAAGGTTGCTCTTAGATCCTTGGCCTGAGCCCCTGGGTGGGAGGTGGTGCCATTCCTGAGACAGGGAGATTTTAGAGCAAATTGAGAGTTTGTTTTTGGACACAGTGGGTTTGAGAGGCCCTTAGACATCCGAGAAGAGGTGCTCTGCAGGCTGTTGACAAGCGAGCTCGACTAGGGTGAGAGGCTGCCACACCCTCACAAATGCTAAGTGACCATGGCTGTCATATGTAAAGGGGTGGGGACAGCAGTTAAAGGGTCCCACCCCCATTTGTATTTTTAAGGAAATGCATCAAAATTTTTAAATATTTATTTTATTTTTTTATTTATTTGTCTGAGTCAGGTCTTAGTTGTGGCATGTGAAAATTATAGCCGGTAGGATCTAGTTCCCTGACCAAGGATTGAACCCAGGCCCCCTGCCTTGGGAGCATGGAGTCTTAGCCCCTGGATCACTAGAAGAAGTCTCTGCATTTTAAAACTGATATTAGTTTGTTACCTGAGCAGTCATGTTTATTCTTTGAAAATATTAGGAAATGAAGATAAGTAGAAAGCAAAACAAAAGCTAAATCACTCTTAATTTTGCCATCCGGAGACCAACGGGAGACTCTTGGTGGTAGTAATATATTTTAAAAAATCTATATTTAAGGGCTTCCCTAGTGGTCCAGTGAGTAAGGATACCGCTTTGCAGTGCAAGGGGTGCCGGTTTGATCCATGGCTTGGGGAGATTCCACATGCCGTGGAGCGGCTGGACCGATGCATCCAACTACTGAGTCGGAGCTCTGGAGCACATGCGCCCAAAGCCGGTGCTCTGTGACAAGAGAGACCACTGCGATGTAAGGCCCAAACAGGCCAAAGAACAAAGATGGGTGAAAACAGATAAATGAAAGACCAGTAGAAGTGGCCCCATGCAAAACAAAACAAAAAAAAATTTTTTTTTAAATCTATATTTAAAAGGTTGGCATCACATTGCTTTAAGGTTACCTACTTTGTTTTTTTCGCTTAACCTATTGTGAATTGGATGTTTTAGAGATGTGTAACTATCAACATGGGAAGAATAATGTTGAGGAAAAAAAAAAAAAACTAAAACATTCAGCAAGAACCCCAAACATGACCCATTTATTACCTGAGGTTCTGTGGTCAGCTGAGCGATGGGACCCAAGCTGTCTGCCCAGGGCTGGGGTGAAGGCCCATCACAATTTGGCTGTATGCCTTCCCAGAGGAGAGGACAGGATAGGATGAACTCAGGAGGACCCTTCCGCCCCAGGCCCATTCCTGGTGGATGTGGCGCTGAGCTCTCTGCGTTTTCTGTGGTTAATTATTGAACACGAGGAGCTGGTGTGCTGTCCCACCTCTCCCTGTCCTTACCTCTTTGCTGACTCAGCTCCTGTGTGGAGCTGGCCAAGGAGGCCTCCTCCTCACTCATTCATCCAAAACCCTTTACTGACATCTGCCACCGACCTCCTCCCCCTGGGCATGTGCCGGACTGAGGCTGTATCCCTGCCCTCCGAGCAGGCTGGGAGCCCCTTCCAGGAAGTATAAGTGGGCTGGGGGGGAGCTGCGCTGTTCCTGTGTCTCCACACTCCACCCCGTCTGCCCCCACTTCACTACTGACGAGACTAGCTCAGAGAAGGATCACACACACAGTGGGACTGGCATCTGACGCTGAGTCTCTCTTACTCCTGCTGTGATGAAACAGGAACTCAGAGTGCTCTAGACAGCGACCTGGGGCTCCCCCGCTGCCAACGCAGGAGCCATAAGGGATGTTATATAGGTCCCTGGGTCCGGAAGATCCCCTGCAGGAGGGCATGACAACCCACTCCAGTATTCTTGCCTGGAGAAGTCCGTGGACAGAGGAGCCTGGCGGGCTATGGTCCCTGGGGTCACTAAGAGTCAGATACAACTGAAGTGACTTAGCACACACACATGCAGACAGTGACTTGAGAGGCAAGCATCTGGAGGGGATGCCCTGAGAGGACCGTGGGGTGGGGCGCCCTGGCAGGGGTGTGGGGTGAGGGAGCTTGAGCAGCGTCTCCTCTTCTCTGACGGTGAGGCGTTTCAGGCAGAGTGCATCGTCAGCAGTCCCAGGAGGGGACACTCCGGGAACATTCAGGGGAGGCTGTGGGTCTGTGCGTTTCCAGAGAAGTCCATTCCCTCGGGAGTCTCTTTCAAGTGTGACATCCCCATCAAAAGGAGGAGTGCTTCTGGGACACGAGCCTCATTCCCTCCGGCTGCGTCCGCAGCCCGTGCCCCACACCCTCACGTGCTCCCATTCTCCCCAAGGCCGACAGCTTCTCCCTTCGTGTCCTTTCCCCTCTTCCCATCCGCTGGGAAGTTAGGTGCCCTGGCTGGAATCTCACCTCTGTCTTGGACATCCTGGTGACCTTGGGTGACCCCCTTTGCTGCTGTGAGCCTTAGTTTCCTCATGCGTGCAATTAAGGTGGAGGGACGTAACAGATGTGTTGGATTCTGAAGTCTAATGATTCTCATGTCTGAATGTCTGGTTCTGGGCCACGCGATAGCTTCCCACTGCCCTGTGGAGAGTTTCAGGCCTGACGGCGTGGCTCTCCACTGCCTGTGGCCCTCCCCACACTCTCCCCACTCTGCATCCTTCCCTCCCTGCCTTCCCTGATGTGCTTTCCTTCCCTAACCATCTCTGTATGGAATTCCATGAGAACCCCTGCAGGCAGAGGCAGCTGTCCTCGTTCTGCAGAGGAAGTCATGCTTCTGCCACCCTGGAGCTCACAGGGAAGGGGGGTTCCTGGGTTCCACCCTCGAGCAGCCCCGACAGACCTGTCCCCAGCTCAGAGACACCTCTAGGGGCCACAGGTGCATCAAGGGCAATTGAGAGGATTGTAAAGGGTCTGGGAGCTCGGCCACCTGGAGCTCGGGAGCTTCTCCCTTAGAGCACCAGCACAGAGCTACAACTCCAGGGAACTCTGATTCTTAGGCCGCTTTCCAGAGTATTTCCCAATAATTCTTCCCTTCTCTCCTGCTCTCCACCCCATCCTCTTCCTTCTTCCCTACCTCCTCCTCCTTCGCTGCAGCCCCCTGCCAGTGGCTCCTCGGCGGCCCGGGCCTCCAGCGTCTAACCCTCTCCTTCACACTGCACTTGTAGATTTTTGCTGGTCTTCAGCTGCCTGGTGCTGTCCGTGCTGTCCACGATCCAGGAGCACCAGGAATTTGCCAACGAGTGTCTCCTCATCTTGGTAAGTGCTGGAGCCTGGGTCTGAGGGAGGCTGTCTATGGGCAGCACCTCTGGACTGAGGGTGAAGATCAAGTGAGGCTTCACAAAGCATGGCTCAGAGAGTGGCTGGCCGGGCTGTGTTCCCTGACATGGTGGCTGCACCTCTCCGAGCTTCATCCCCTGCTTTATAGCAGGTGTGAGGAGAGCTCCTGCCTCTATACCAGGACTTATGAAGGGTCTGGAGGAGAGGAGGCCCACTCCTCCTCAGGACCAAAGCTGCTAAGGTCACCCCTGGTTGTGGTGTTTCCCCCTAGACAGAAGCACTTGAGAGGGCCAGCAGCCACCCACCCCTTGTGCCTCCTGGTCAGAGTTACAGAGGCTGAGATGGCTGGGAAGGGGTGGGTAGGAGGAGGAGCAGAAAAACTCAGCACCTGGGGACAGCAATGGGGCACAGACGAGCCTTCAGTCTCTCTGGAAGACATGGAAGAAGCCACTTGCCTTCTGGAATCCTCCCCAGGTGCACCCAGGTGTGAAACCCTCCAGGAGAGGCAGCCTGAGGAAATCCTAGTAACCCAGAGCCTGGGGCTGGGTGGGTGCTGTGGGCCAGGGCCTGAAGAGTGGGTACATGAACTCAGGCCCTTGGTCCCACAGGAATTCGTGATGATCGTGGTGTTCGGTCTGGAGTACATCATCCGCGTCTGGTCTGCTGGATGCTGCTGTCGCTACCGAGGATGGCAGGGTCGCTTCCGCTTTGCCAGAAAACCCTTCTGTGTCATTGGTAATGGGCCTACCCCGCCCACGCCTGGCCGTTGACCCTAAACCCCAGGGTTGACACCCTGACCCCAGGACCCTGGCTGCCGACACAGACTCACCGCACCTTCTCGGTCGCCCCCTCGGGCCCCAGGAACCCCCAACCACGGGTCCAGGCATGGGGAAGGCTGGCTCTCCAGCGCTGGCCCGTGACTTGGCCTCGCCCCCGCCCCTGCAGACTTCATCGTGTTCATAGCCTCGGTGGCCGTCATCGCCGCGGGCACGCAGGGCAACATCTTTGCCACGTCTGCGCTGCGCAGCATGCGCTTCCTGCAGATCCTGCGCATGGTGCGCATGGACCGCCGCGGCGGCACCTGGAAGCTGTTGGGCTCGGTGGTCTACGCGCACAGCAAGGTGAGGCTGGGAGAGGGGCGTGTCTGGGGAGGAGCTGGAGCCGCAGGGGGCGGGGCCGAATGGAGCCGGGGGCGGGGGATTTAGGGTGACTAGGGACTCAGCGCCGGCGAGGCCGCCGGTGCTGAGAGGGGCGGAGTCTGTTCAGGACCAGGCCAGGAGGGTGGAGCCTGAGGGGCAGGTCACTGAGAAGGTTTGGGGTTTACGGATCTATGCTTACAGTGAAGTGTGAGCTGGAGCAGGGTCTGAGGGTGGGATTGGGATGGGACAGGGTGTGGGGTCAGCTGGACGCCTGAAAGAGGGGATTGGGAGGCGGCGCAGTGTTGGCTTGTGGTCAGAGAGACGAGCGTGGAACCTAGAGGATCAAGGGCAGGGCTGGGGCGTGCTCTGAGATTCTCTGAGGACCTGGCTGTGCCGGGAAGGCGGGGCAGGGTCTCCAGGAAGGGAGTTGCTGAGAAAGAAAGGCCGGCAGAGCTGCCCCCAGGGACTCCCGATAGGTGGGTACTCTTAACCCGTTTGTAACCTCCCTAGACCATTCAGGGAGCCGTCCACCACCCCACCTGTGCCGGGTGGGTGGTCTCATCCCTTGCTATCCCCACAGGAGCTGATCACCGCCTGGTACATCGGGTTCCTGGTGCTCATCTTCGCCTCCTTCCTGGTCTATCTGGCCGAGAAGGACGCCAACTCCGACTTCTCCTCCTACGCCGACTCGCTCTGGTGGGGGACGGTGCGTGAGGGTCTGTGCAGGCCGCCCTTCTCCCTGGGACCCTCCCCAGCCTGATCATTGTGACCCCGACTGTGGGGCCTATCCCTGTCCTTTCTTCTGGGGCAGGGGCCCCTCTGTATTCGTCCCCCAACTTACCCCAGAAGACCAGCTTGTGCCCCCGTCTAGTTCCCTACATCAAGCCCTTGTGACCCCATCAGCAAGAGGGAGGGGAGAATCCATTGATTAGGAACCAGCCCCTGTGACAAGTCCTTATGACCAGTCCCTGTGGGTCACCCTGGAGGCCCCCCTCCTGACCAGGCTCCCACCTACCTGTGCCCCAACAAGCTCCTGGAGTGGAGCCCATGGCCAACCCTGCGGGAAACTTGTTTGTGTCCCCAGATTACACTGACAACCATCGGCTATGGTGACAAGACGCCACACACGTGGCTGGGCAGGGTCCTGGCTGCTGGCTTCGCCTTACTGGGCATCTCCTTCTTTGCCTTGCCCGCTGTGAGTCCCCCTTCACTTACTATGGCCCAACCTGGGGGGCAGGGGTCCTGGGGACAAAGCCTACGGAGCCTCTATCCAGCATTTGCTTGGGTCGGGGCAGGACCTCAGATGGGCAGCAGTAGGGGTACTTTTGATGCCTTTGGTTGCCCCTCCCTCAACCATGCTTGTCGTCCTAGGGCATCCTGGGCTCCGGCTTTGCCCTGAAGGTGCAGGAGCAGCACCGGCAGAAGCACTTTGAGAAGCGGAGGATGCCAGCAGCCAACCTCATCCAGGTACAGGACCCCAGGAAGCCTCTGGACTGAACTGGTGCATCAGCTCTGTATACCGACTCTTGTGTCCCAGCTTCGCAGCTAGGACTCCACTCAGAGAGATGTGAGTCTCCTGGGGTCACATGCCCAGTTAGGGACAGAGCTATGATGTTGGCTAAGATAGTCAGAAACGTCTCCCTCTACCATATGCTCAATTCAGGGCTGGCCAGAGCTGTCCCCTTGCCCAGCTGCAGCCCAGCGCTGCACGGCCTGGAGTAGAGACTGGACGAGAGATCTCGGGCCCTGACAGACCCAGTCCTGCCATCCATCAGCATGTAGTCATCACTAAGCCTGCTCTACTGCCAGCACCTGAATTCGTCCCACAGGCATTCCCACAAATGAGCGTTGTAACTGCAACAGAGAAAAACACCTCGAAAGAAAGAGATGGTTCTCTGAAGAGCGTTTAACTGGGAACTTGGCCTGATCTGACCTTGAAGGAAAATTCTAGGATGACTACCCTAGGAAACTGACACTTGAGCAGAGGGCAGGAGGATGGGTTGTTAACTAGGTGAAGAGGTGAAGGAGGCAGCCTTCGAGGTATGGGAACAGCGTGTGCCAAGGTCCTGTGGTGAAAGGCAGCAGGGTGTGTTTGATGAACGGGAAAGCATCTAGCGAGGCTGGAACAGAAAGCTCAGATAGGAGCGTGCAGTGGAGGAGCTGGGCTCAGTGAGTGAGGATCAGAGAGAGGAATTCACCATTTTCCTAAGAACAGTGAAGATCCGGTGACAGGTCCGAAGCAGGAGGAAGGGGTGATAATGACCAAATCTGTGTTTTGAAAAGTGGTGAGTGGACTGGTGGGTGAGCTGGGTGTTTAAAATGGTGAGACCAGATAAGAGGCTCTGGCAATGGTCTGGGTGAGACGGGGTGACGGGTAAAGTAGACTAGGGTGGCAACAGAGGAGATGGAACGAAATGGGTAGATTCTGCATATTTAGGAGGCGAAATTAGTGGCGTCAGGAGTGAGGGAGAGGCCGATGTTGGGGTGACTTCTTTCTAGGTTTCTGGCTTGCTCAACTGGAGGGTTGATGACCCTCCTCCCTGGAGGGAGGCCTGACTCAGGGCATGAAGGGTGTGAGTTTGGCTGGAGTGCGCAGAGTCTGAGGGGCCTCTGAGCCCCTGAGCGGGGTGTGGAGGAGGCAGCTGACTTCCTGGTATGCAGCTGCAGTGAGTAATGTGCTGGGCCTTGTGTGCAGACGGTGACGAAGCCCTGGGCATGGAGGTGCTTGCCCAACGGGGAGAGGAAAGGAGAGAAGATAGCTTGGAGCTGGGCTTTAAGGAACCTGAGCACTTAGTGGCTGGACGGGCATAGCTGAGCCAACCAAGGAGGCAGAGAAGGGATATCCAGAGCGGAGTGTACGGGTTCAGGTCCCCACACTGTCTGAGGCATTCCCGCGGGGCATGGGCTGAGGCAAGTGCTCTGAATTTTGGGGACTCTGTAACAGCCTTGTGTAAGAGAAACCCCTGCGAGAACTATTGGGTTGGCCGAAAAGCTCCTTTGAGTTTTTCCAGAAGATGGTTTAGAAACATGTGAGCGGACGTTTTGGTCAACCAGCAGTTCTGGGAACATTGGCACAGCCCGCCTTTCCTGCTCCCCAGAAGGCCACCCTCTGACATCCCCCAGCCCAGGTCTGACTGAACTCCCCTTATCTCTCCTCCCCAGGGTGGCACCCCCTCCCATCTCTGCTATCTTCAGTCACCAGCCCAACCTTGCCTTCTCAGCATCCCTTGAGGCACAATGGCTGCTGTCCCCTGGGAACTGGCCTTCTGTGGGGCATTGTAGGGGTAGGCAGCTGGCACTGGCCATGCTGAGAGACAGCTGGTATTGTGGTGCCCATAATTAATGAGACAGCACTGGCAGCTGCTTCCCAGACCAAGCCAAGGGACTAGGCAAGCAGGAAGTAAAAATATTCCTGATCTGGGAGGGTGCCTGGCCAGTGAGGTCGGCAGGGGGCTGGCCCTTAAGGACAAGAGGCACCTGAAGAAGGAACCAGTTCTGCTTCCTTCCTCCCAGCACCTGCTCTTGCTGATCACCTCACTCCCTCCAAGTTGCTACTTGGCTCTTCTCTTTACCTGTGGGAAGAGAGACAGTTCTTCTTCTTGTCTGACCCTCATCCCTCCTGCTGCAGAGGAAACTCTGCAACTTCATGGATGCTAAGGGGTTGATAGTTGATGCTCTTCTCTTCCCCTCCTCAATCCCATGGGCAGTGGAAGGCAGCTGGGAAGGATAGGGTAGGGTTATTTTTAGTAATAATAATTCTTTCAGTTAGTATTGAATTATTGAATTATTGCAGAGCACCTACCGTATGCCAGAGGATACAGTGCTGACCAAGGCAGTCAGCTTACAGTCTAAGGAGAGAGAGACATTAATCAAGTATGCAATGAATAGCTATATATCAGCTGTGGGAACCAGACCTAACAGGAGCATTTAATAGGGTACTTGGTAGCAAGTGCCGACTATGTGCCACGCACTGTGCTTGGCATTTAATAAACGTTCGCCCGTTTAGTCCTCACAGCCCTGTTGCATGTGTATTAAGTTGCTTCAGCTGTGTCCAACTCTTTGTGACCCCGTGGACTGTAGCCCATCAGGCTTCTCTGTCCATGGGATTCTCCAGGCAAGAATATTGGAGCAGGTAGCCATGCCCTTCTCCAGGGAATCTTCCTGACACAGGGATCAAACCCACGTCTCTTATGTCTCCTGCATTGGCAGGCAGGTTCTTTACCACTAGTGCCACCTGGGAAGCCCCACCACCCTGCTAGGTAAGTAGTACTACGTCCGTTTCACAGATGAGGAATTCAAGGCCCTGCAGCTTTATTTAATTTGTCCACACAAGTAGGTGGCAAAGCTGGGACTGGAAATCCACTTCTACCTGGTGACAGAGCCCTGGCTCTCCACTCCCACGCGCCAAGGCCTCGGCCTCTGATGCTGACTGCCACCCTGGGGACTCTTCTCTCTCCAGGCCTCCTTCTGGCCCCGCTGGTGGTTATAGGGGCTGGATCTGGCCTCTGGTTCTGTGTACCCTTCAACTGACCTGAGGATTGGGTTCTTTGGGGGTAGGGGGCTGGTGGGAGGCTGAGAGGCCCCCCACCACCGCCTTCCCCTTCCACCCACACCACCAGGCTGCCTGGCGCTTGTACTCCACCGACACGAGCCGGGCCTACCTGACGGCCACCTGGTACTACTACGACAGCATCCTCCCATCCTTCAGGTAGGCCCTCCTGTGGGGGACTGGGAAGTGGGTGGCGGGCAATAATGTCCCTTGAGGACAGATGGCTGTGACACAGCCTTCAGGGGCGAGAAGTGAGTGATGGCCCCCACGGGAACCTCTGGGACTGGCTTTGTAAGAGCCTGTGTAACCCAAAGCCTAGAGGGGCCTCGCTTCCACTCTGTTCTGCCAGAGAAGGTGGGGACACTGGGCACAGGGTGGAGTCCTGGTCCTCGTGTGCTGGCAGGCCATGTGCTCACCCAGAGTGGGTGCCCTCAGGGGCAGAGCCCAGCCAGCTCACTCCCCTCATTCTGCGTTGGGGTCAGCATTAGCCCTTGCAGTGGACAGAGACAGCATGGTGTGGGCGAGAACATGTGTGCCAGAGTTAGGTACGAGTCCCCACCCCAGCACCTCCCCTACACACCTGCTTTCACTGGGCCAGGCAGCCGCTTTAGGGCCCAGAAGTGGGTTTGCCCCACATTGGGGGTGGCTCCACTCAGGGGTCACTAATGGCATCACCAAGGTTCACGTGTCCAGGGGTCTTGGCCACACCCTGGGGCAGGAGTGAAAACCTTGGAGAGAGGCTTAGCCCCAAGGCGGCAAGGGAGGCAGGCTGCCCTGGTCCTGCTGGTGCCATTTTCGCCTCATTAGTTCTCCGAAGAGCAGCTGTTGTGTGATCCCCACTCACCCCTACACCTGACGGCCCTCTCTCTGTTCCCCCAGCCTCGGGGGCTTCCCAGGGAAGGAGCAGGAGAGGAGGGGCTGGGAAAGGGAGTCTCCTAGAATCACACTGGCTCCCCCTGTCTCTTCACCTGGCAGAGGCAAGCGCCCACCCCAAAGACAGGGGTGGTGGTTAGATCATTAGCAGATCTTTTTTAGAAGCAGTCCTCAGGACTCAAGGCCCTGGGGAGTGGGGCAGGGGCTAGTTTGTTAGAAATATGATGTGTGTGATGCGAAGGGATGATTTGGGGAGATGACCTTGGGTCCTCTGGGAGAAGGGTCAGAAATATTTGGAAATTCCAGATCCACTGATCCTTCTGCTCCCTGGACCTTAGTTTCCTCATCTGTGCAATGGGAAGGCAAAAAGGGGAAAGATCTCCTCCTTGGGTTGTAGAAACAGATGAAATGGCATGGAGAGTTAAAAAGAAGCCAGACCCTCAGTCTAGTCTCTGAGAACCCAGCATGGAGGCTGCAGGGGAAGGAAGTGGGCCAGTCTCCTTCCTCAGCATCTGTTTCCCCTAAAATCCAGTCGGATCTGGAGGGCAGGATTCCCGGGCTGCTGCGGGCCTTGGGGCGGGCAGAGCTCCACCTGCAGGCGCTCAGGTTGCTGAGCAGAGTGAGGAGGATTTGAGGTCCCGCCTGCCCCCTTGGGAGGGTGCCCCTTAGTGGTGTCCGTCCAGCACAATCATACCTGGCGTCTTGGCGGGTTCCCGGGAGCTGGGGCGGAGGAAGGNACGAGTCCCCACCCCAGCACCTCCCCTACACACCTGCTTTCACTGGGCCAGGCAGCCGCTTTAGGGCCCAGAAGTGGGTTTGCCCCACATTGGGGGTGGCTCCACTCAGGGGTCACTAATGGCATCACCAAGGTTCACGTGTCCAGGGGTCTTGGCCACACCCTGGGGCAGGAGTGAAAACCTTGGAGAGAGGCTTAGCCCCAAGGCGGCAAGGGAGGCAGGCTGCCCTGGTCCTGCTGGTGCCATTTTCGCCTCATTAGTTCTCCGAAGAGCAGCTGTTGTGTGATCCCCACTCACCCCTACACCTGACGGCCCTCTTTTGTTCCCCAGCCTCGGGGGCTTCCCAGGGAAGGAGCAGGAGAGGAGGGGCTGGGAAAGGGAGTCTCCTAGAATCACACTGGCTCCCCCTGTCTCTTCACCTGGCAGAGGCAAGCGCCCACCCCAAAGACAGGGGTGGTGGTTAGATCATTAGCAGATCTTTTTTAGAAGCAGTCCTCAGGACTCAAGGCCCTGGGGAGTGGGGCAGGGGCTAGTTTGTTAGAAATATGATGTGTGTGATGCGAAGGGATGATTTGGGGAGATGACCTTGGGTCCTCTGGGAGAAGGGTCAGAAATATTTGGAAATTCCAGATCCACTGATCCTTCTGCTCCCTGGACCTTAGTTTCCTCATCTGTGCAATGGGAAGGCAAAAAGGGGAAAGATCTCCTCCTTGGGTTGTAGAAACAGATGAAATGGCATGGAGAGTTAAAAAGAAGCCAGACCCTCAGTCTAGTCTCTGAGAACCCAGCATGGAGGCTGCAGGGGAAGGAAGTGGGCCAGTCTCCTTCCTCAGCATCTGTTTCCCCTAAAATCCAGTCGGATCTGGAGGGCAGGATTCCCGGGCTGCTGCGGGCCTTGGGGCGGGCAGAGCTCCACCTGCAGGCGCTCAGGTTGCTGAGCAGAGTGAGGAGGATTTGAGGTCCCGCCTGCCCCCTTGGGAGGGTGCCCCTTAGTGGTGTCCGTCCAGCACAATCATACCTGGCGTCTTGGCGGGTTCCCCGGGAGCTGGGGGCGGGAGGAAGGTTCATCTTCCACTCCAGCCCTCTCCCCTGCAGACCTGGGGTGTTCGCTGAGCACCTCCAGAGAGGCAGAGCCCCGGGGAACGAGAGGAGCTCAGTGTCCTCAGGTGGGGGGCGGTGCCAGGGCCCTGCCGGCTGCTGATGGCGCTCTCTCCTGCAGAGAGCTGGCCCTCTTGTTTGAGCACGTGCAGCGGGCCCGCAACGGGGGCCTACGGCCCCTGGAGTTGCGGCGGGCGCCAGTACCCGACGGAGCGCCCTCCCGTTACCCGCCCGTTGCCACCTGCCACCGGCCAGGCAGCACCTCCTTCTGCCCTGGGGAAAGGTAGGGGCCCCCCGGGGCTGCCACCTCCTCTTGCTTCTCCTCCTCTTCCATTCTCTGTCTCATCCTCTCTCAGACCTGCCTCCAGCCACTGTGTGGGTGTCTGGGCCTGTGCTGGGGGCTCCCAGGCCTTGTCAGGAGGCCTGGGCAATTGTCGTCGGATGGCCTGACAGGTACAGACGGACGGTCTCTCTGCAGAGGCCAGAGTGGACTCACCGTTGTGTCACCTGGGGCTCCAGGGGCCTGAGTGGGGGAGATGTCCACACCATCCTTTCCCATCACCTCCTCCATTCATTCCATTGTCCTTTCTTTCTGTTTCCACGTCCCCCTCACTCTTCCGTCCCTGCACCCCCATCCCTCCCGGGAAGCTGGAGAGAGGAGGAGGTCGCTGGCCACAGGTGCTTACGGCTCAGGTAATCGTGGGCACCATACTGGGGTGTGAGGGCCGAGCTACCTCCCGAGGGAACGGGCTTGTCACTGCACTTGCCTCTTCATGGAGAGTAGGGCCCTCAGTCTAGTCTCTGAGAACCCAGCATGGAGGCTGCAGGGGAAGGAAGTGGGCCAGTCTCCTTCCTCAGCATCTGTTTCCCCTAAAATCCAGTCGGATCTGGAGGGCAGGATTCCCGGGCTGCTGCGGGCCTTGGGGCGGGCAGAGCTCCACCTGCAGGCGCTCAGGTTGCTGAGCAGAGTGAGGAGGATTTGAGGTCCCGCCTGCCCCCTTGGGAGGGTGCCCCTTAGTGGTGTCCGTCCAGCACAATCATACCTGGCGTCTTGGCGGGTTCCCCGGGAGCTGGGGGCGGGAGGAAGGTTCATCTTCCACTCCAGCCCTCTCCCCTGCAGACCTGGGGTGTTCGCTGAGCACCTCCAGAGAGGCAGAGCCCCGGGGAACGAGAGGAGCTCAGTGTCCTCAGGTGGGGGGCGGTGCCAGGGCCCTGCCGGCTGCTGATGGCGCTCTCTCCTGCAGAGAGCTGGCCCTCTTGTTTGAGCACGTGCAGCGGGCCCGCAACGGGGGCCTACGGCCCCTGGAGTTGCGGCGGGCGCCAGTACCCGACGGAGCGCCCTCCCGTTACCCGCCCGTTGCCACCTGCCACCGGCCAGGCAGCACCTCCTTCTGCCCTGGGGAAAGGTAGGGGCCCCCCGGGGCTGCCACCTCCTCTTGCTTCTCCTCCTCTTCCATTCTCTGTCTCATCCTCTCTCAGACCTGCCTCCAGCCACTGTGTGGGTGTCTGGGCCTGTGCTGGGGGCTCCCAGGCCTTGTCAGGAGGCCTGGGCAATTGTCGTCGGATGGCCTGACAGGTACAGACGGACGGTCTCTCTGCAGAGGCCAGAGTGGACTCACCGTTGTGTCACCTGGGGCTCCAGGGGCCTGAGTGGGGGAGATGTCCACACCATCCTTTCCCATCACCTCCTCCATTCATTCCATTGTCCTTTCTTTCTGTTTCCACGTCCCCCTCACTCTTCCGTCCCTGCACCCCCATCCCTCCCGGGAAGCTGGAGAGAGGAGGAGGTCGCTGGCCACAGGTGCTTACGGCTCAGGTAATCGTGGGCACCATACTGGGGTGTGAGGGCCGGGACGCTACCTCCCCCAGCATGTTCCTCTGGAACGGGCTTGTCACTGCACTTGCCTCTTGGGAACAAGATGCCAGCTGGAAAGAGAGCTCTGTGACTAAGAACTGCTGAAGGGCCTCTGTTAACTCAACCAGGGACTAATGCTTTTGTTTTGTGCTAGCCTTGTCCACAGCTTTGCTAATCCCAGAGGCTCTTCCTGGGATTCTCCCACAATGCCTTTCTTCCTTATGGAGGGATGTTTTGCTGTCCCGACAGACTCTCTCCCCTTGACCTGCCTCTCCTGGAGCTTTTGCATCTTGAAAGAAGAACAAAGAAAGAACAATGCTTACTCCCACAGACATGTTCATAGATAGTGGAATTTCAGGCATACTTGGATAAGGGAAATGAACTAACTCACTGTATGGGAGAGTAACTGTTCCTCCAGAGGTGTAGCTTGGAGGTCAAGGGTTCAATCCCCACCCACCTATCATCCCTTGTCCTCTGCTCATCTCTTTGGTTTCTGTCATCTTTGCATATCAGCCCTGAATCAGTCAGGTGGACATCTGGGCCATGGGCCTTGGGTGTGATTCGAAGCTCCAGGCCCAGAACAAGGGAGGGGAAAAGAGGTGAGCCATGCGAGGGTCAGAGGGAAGAGAGGCAGTGAAAGCCCCTGCTACCTGGTGCCGCGAGTCCTTGAGAAAGCCATCAAGCCACTCTGAGCCTCTGGCTTCTGGCAGAAAGTCAGCATCCACACCGCTCAGGGGCTGCTCGGGGGCTGATCTGGGTTTCTGGGCTGCAGAGGCCCAGGGAACAGGGAAGAGGGGGTTCTGGTGCAGAAGATGCAGGGAGCAGAATTCCTCTTCTGGTCTCAGTGCGAACACATCTGGCCCAGGGCTGAACAGGAAGTGGGTGGAGAGGCAGAACCCCTCCAGGCCTCTGGGAGAAGGGGACGCATGATTGGCCAGTCCAGGCTGAAAGGTCCCTGGAAGAGGGTCCACAGTGCAGCTCACTTGTATTCTCTGTCACTATCTGAATGTTCCCCAGTGTTCCCCTTACCCCGACCCAACCGCAGCTGACAGGCAGGAACTCAGAAGCTTTGGCAGTTGAGCAACCCTGCTCACAGTCTGAGCCAGGGCGCTTTGCAGCTTTAGTTCACTCTGTACTAGCAATGGAGACTATCCTGGACCCCAGTGTCTGTACCATCTCCCACAGCTACTCTGGGTCTCTGAGCCCCGCCAAGGCCTAGGAACAGATGACTGCTGAGGGCTCGGGCATCACTCACTCCCAGCCGGTGTGTGTTTGCCCTGCAGTGTCTGTGTGTCTGGGGCTCACGGTGGTGGTGGTGGTGGAGTGTTCCTTCTTCCCCAGACCCCAGGGGACTGAGCTGTGACTTCTAGGAGATCAACGTGTGTGTGCTAAGTCACTTCAGTCGTGTTTAACTCTTTGTGACCCCATGGACTGTAGCCCACCAGGTTCCTCTGTCCATAAGATTCTCCAGCCAGGCATACTGGAGTGGGTTGCCATGCCCTCCTGCAGGGATCTTCCGCACTTAGGGACCGAACCCGCATCTCTTACGTCTCCTGTATTGGCAGGCAGGTTCTTTACCACTAGCGCCACCTGGGATGCCCCTAGGAAATCAGATACACACACACACACACACACACACAGACACCCAGACACACACACACACACACACACACACACACACACACACACACCCCTGGTTGGCCACACCCTCAGTGGTGAGCACCTAGGCACACCAGGCTGAGCACGTTCTCAGGACAGCCAGGAGCAGGGCTTTCTGAGGGGCGGCTGTGCCAGGGCCAGCACCCTTCTTGGTGTGTTCTGCCATGAGGTGGTAAGACAGTGATTCTCAAAGCATGGTCCACTGGCTTCCTGTGTCAGCATCCCATGGGACATTTGTTCATCATGCAGAGATCCCTGGACTTCTCCCCAGGGCCATGGAGTGGGCATCTATGAAGAAGAGATACAGGACTCTGCATATTAAACATGCTCCCCATGAGATCCTTATGCAAAGCTGGAGAATCTCTGCCTTCGGATGACTTGAGGGGGAGGGGGCTTCTCTCCCACCAGCCACAGGAGGCCAGCCCCGTCCTGGCAGCTCCCCATGCGCTGACCACCTGCCTCCTTCCCACTAACCTCTGTTGTGTTCCCCTTACCCCGACCCAACCGCAGCTGACAGGCAGGAACTCAGAAGCTTTGGCAGTTGAGCAACCCTGCTCACAGTCTGAGCCAGGGCGCTTTGCAGCTTTAGTTCACTCTGTACTAGCAATGGAGACTATCCTGGACCCCAGTGTCTGTACCATCTCCCACAGCTACTCTGGGTCTCTGAGCCCCGCCAAGGCCTAGGAACAGATGACTGCTGAGGGCTCGGGCATCACTCACTCCCAGCCGGTGTGTGTTTGCCCTGCAGTGTCTGTGTGTCTGGGGCTCACGGTGGTGGTGGTGGTGGAGTGTTCCTTCTTCCCCAGACCCCAGGGGACTGAGCTGTGACTTCTAGGAGATCAACGTGTGTGTGCTAAGTCACTTCAGTCGTGTTTAACTCTTTGTGACCCCATGGACTGTAGCCCACCAGGTTCCTCTGTCCATAAGATTCTCCAGCCAGGCATACTGGAGTGGGTTGCCATGCCCTCCTGCAGGGATCTTCCGCACTTAGGGACCGAACCCGCATCTCTTACGTCTCCTGTATTGGCAGGCAGGTTCTTTACCACTAGCGCCACCTGGGATGCCCCTAGGAAATCAGATACACACACACACACACACACACACAGACACCCAGACACACACACACACACACACACACACACACACACACACCCCTGGTTGGCCACACCCTCAGTGGTGAGCACCTAGGCACACCAGGCTGAGCACGTTCTCAGGACAGCCAGGAGCAGGGCTTTCTGAGGGGCGGCTGTGCCAGGGCCAGCACCCTTCTTGGTGTGTTCTGCCATGAGGTGGTAAGACAGTGATTCTCAAAGCATGGTCCACTGGCTTCCTGTGTCAGCATCCCATGGGACATTTGTTCATCATGCAGAGATCCCTGGACTTCTCCCCAGGGCCATGGAGTGGGCATCTATGAAGAAGAGATACAGGACTCTGCATATTAAACATGCTCCCCATGAGATCCTTATGCAAAGCTGGAGAATCTCTGCCTTCGGATGACTTGAGGGGGAGGGGGCTTCTCTCCCACCAGCCACAGGAGGCCAGCCCCGTCCTGGCAGCTCCCCATGCGCTGACCACCTGCCTCCTTCCCACTAACCTCTGTTGTGTCTTGTTCTCAACTTTCCAGCCAGATGTTTAGTAATAAACGGAGTTTCTTTCGGATCCACGCCAGCTGGAGACCGAGGTATCCCCTCGCCTGCTCTTCCTGTCCCCGCTCCTCGGCCCCACCCAGTTCTGGGGCCTGAGAGGGAGACAGGATGGGCCAAGGACAAGGTGCATGTGCCTGCCGCCTGCCGTCTGCCCTGGGGCCCTGAGGAGCCCCTTGCCTTTCTGGGGAAGCCTCTGCCAGGTCTGGGGACCTGGGCCTGGTGCCCCAGTCTGCTAGGAGGGACACCTACAGGAGCCTTGGAATGAGTTCTGGCTCTGCCGCTGACCCTCCCCGGCATGATCTTGGCCAAATTGCTTTCCTTCTCTGGACCTCAGTTTCGCATCAGTGGAATGGGCAGATTGAACGAGCGGCTCTCTGAGAAGCCTTCCCACTCTGACTTAGGTGGGGCCTCCAGCTTCCTGACTCTGTATACTGCCCATCAAGGTCCTAGCAGACGCTCGGAGGGGCTGGGGTTGGTGCCTCTTCACCAACTCCAGAGTCCAGTCTTTTAGCTGCCTCACCACTTTGTTCCTTGGTACCTGCCCCGTGCCAGGCCCTGCACTAGGAACACAGTGATGAGTAAAACACGGTGCCTAGACCGTTGCAAGGAGGAGCTGCTACATGGTGTGATGAGCACAGCTCAAGGAGGGAGCAGGGGGTGGTGCCCACCAAGAGGAGGGGGTGAGCGAGCATGGCTGTTGCCGAGATTAGACAGCCCAAAAGCCCCATCAGAGCTTCACCCTGTTGGCACTGCCTGGAAGCTGGGGCTTAAGAGTCCTGAGTGTCCCAAAGTGCCTTGCGGATCGGGGGGCCCATGAGGAGGAGATGGGCACCAGAGGTCCTGGCTGCTTGACCCAAGAGCAGAGGTTCTTAGACATGTGGCTCTGGATCTGAGCCTGCCTGGGCCTTGGGAGGCCCCCTTCCTCAAAAGGTTAGTACAAACTGTGCCTGGCTCCGAGGAAGTGATCTGAGGAGGCCCCACCAGCCACAGGAGGCCAGCCCCGTCCTGGCAGCTCCCCATGCGCTGACCACCTGCCTCCTTCCCACTAACCTCTGTTGTGTCTTGTTCTCAACTTTCCAGCCAGATGTTTAGTAATAAACGGAGTTTCTTTCGGATCCACGCCAGCTGGAGACCGAGGTATCCCCTCGCCTGCTCTTCCTGTCCCCGCTCCTCGGCCCCACCCAGTTCTGGGGCCTGAGAGGGAGACAGGATGGGCCAAGGACAAGGTGCATGTGCCTGCCGCCTGCCGTCTGCCCTGGGGCCCTGAGGAGCCCCTTGCCTTTCTGGGGAAGCCTCTGCCAGGTCTGGGGACCTGGGCCTGGTGCCCCAGTCTGCTAGGAGGGACACCTACAGGAGCCTTGGAATGAGTTCTGGCTCTGCCGCTGACCCTCCCCGGCATGATCTTGGCCAAATTGCTTTCCTTCTCTGGACCTCAGTTTCGCATCAGTGGAATGGGCAGATTGAACGAGCGGCTCTCTGAGAAGCCTTCCCACTCTGACTTAGGTGGGGCCTCCAGCTTCCTGACTCTGTATACTGCCCATCAAGGTCCTAGCAGACGCTCGGAGGGGCTGGGGTTGGTGCCTCTTCACCAACTCCAGAGTCCAGTCTTTTAGCTGCCTCACCACTTTGTTCCTTGGTACCTGCCCCGTGCCAGGCCCTGCACTAGGAACACAGTGATGAGTAAAACACGGTGCCTAGACCGTTGCAAGGAGGAGCTGCTACATGGTGTGATGAGCACAGCTCAAGGAGGGAGCAGGGGGTGGTGCCCACCAAGAGGAGGGGGTGAGCGAGCATGGCTGTTGCCGAGATTAGACAGCCCAAAAGCCCCATCAGAGCTTCACCCTGTTGGCACTGCCTGGAAGCTGGGGCTTAAGAGTCCTGAGTGTCCCAAAGTGCCTTGCGGATCGGGGGGCCCATGAGGAGGAGATGGGCACCAGAGGTCCTGGCTGCTTGACCCAAGAGCAGAGGTTCTTAGACATGTGGCTCTGGATCTGAGCCTGCCTGGGCCTTGGGCGCAAGCCTTCTGTGCCTCCGTTTCCTCAGAGTAAAATGAAGGTGATACTAGCATCTGTGTCCACTCAAACTGTGCCTGGCTCCGAGGAAGTGCTAGATAAGTGTTGGCCTCACGCTATATTATGGTATGCGCTTGGAAACCATGGCTGCAGGGAACATGCTCGAGGGTCAAGCCGAGCAGACTCTGGGTCAGCTGTGCCCCTCTGCAAGATTCCTTTGGCTGCGTGGGCATGGTGGGCAGGAAGGGGCAAGGCCAGGGTCATTTCCACAGCCCCAAGGAGAGGGGCTGTAGGCAGCATCAGAGGGGGTAGGCTGCCTTTGACCCTCTGCAAGCTTGGGATTTGGGGGGCAGACGGAATGCTTAAAGAAATTCCTGTGAAAGACAGTGTATGGGGTTGGGTCCAGCCAAGCCGTCACAGGGCAGCCTGTGCCCCGAGCTTGTCCTCTCTTACAGAGACGCCCCCGTCAAGCTGACATGCCTGTCCCTGAGGCACCATGATGCTGAGACCAGTTTCTCACTGGCACCCCTGACATTTTGGGACAGAAAATTCCTTATTGTTGGAGGCTGGTCCATGCACTGTTCAGCATGTTTACCTACATCTCTGGCCTCTACCTAGACGCTAGGAGCACCCCCCTCCCTGACCCAGTGACACGATCAAAAATGTCTCCAGCCAAATATCCCCCAGTGAGCAAAATAGCTCCTAGCTGAGAGTCTATCCTCTTGGTTTGTCCCAGAGAAACAACACAACCTCTGAAATTAGAGAAAACTGGGTCCCAAAAGAGCTCTGTGACCTTGGAAGCTAAGGCACCCCTTCCATATCTGTAAAATAGGGGTGGCGACTACAGAACTCGCCACCCAACATGGCTGAGAGCCAAAAAGGCTCAGCCAGCCAGCCAGGACCTTGTGTGCTCTTTCGTTGTCCACTGTGTGCCAGGTTTCTTTCCATTTTCTTTGAGTTTTTAGACTCCAGAGAGGCTGACGTGAGCCATTTTCTGGGCCCTGCCCGAGGAGCTGGAATCCGGGGCCACCCCTGAAAAAATAGGGCCTTTTTACATCAAAGAGGAGCCCAGAGTCTCTGGCTTGCTGGAAAGTTGCAGCACCCCTACAAACCAGGCTCGAAGCTCCTCCAGCTATCACAGAATCAGAACTGGAGAGGGACCTTCCAAGACCTCTCGGGCAAGCCCCCACACCCCTGCCTTCATGAGTGCTGCTGAGTACAAGACTCAGTATGATTCGCATACTTCCTGTGGCAGGGAGGTCATCCCCCTTCCCCCAGAACAGCACTGGAGCGGTGTGCCGGGCACAGAGATCCAGAGTTCCGGGCCCTTGGCTGAGTGTCAGGGCCTTCTCTGCTGCTCTGTCTTCCTCTGCCCCTTGAAGGACTGGAGGACACAAGTGGGGGCGGGGCGGCGGTTGCACGGATTGGGTGGGGTGGTGGGTGCTTGCCAGCATGAGGAGAGCCTGAAGGAACAGCTCGGCGGAGGAAAGTTTGGGAGAGCCAACCTCAAACTTTGGTTAGAATCTTCGGGATGTGCTGAGGGAATCCTGGGCCAACAAATGGCATGCTGAATTGAGGGGGCCACCCTCTCCTTTCCTTCTGATATCCCCAGGGACTCCATCCTTGACCTATAACCTCTCCTGTCTGGGCAGAGGTCCCTACCCCTAAGGATGGCCCTACATCCCATCTGCCTTCCAGAAGGCACCTTCCAATGGTGCCCCTGGTTTCAGGGTCTCCCTCACCTCAGCATCTTGCTCTGTACTCCATCCCCTGTACCTGGGCATGGAGGACCCTAGCCCCCACTCAGCCCTGAAACCAGAACCTGTCTCCTGCTCATCCCTTGATCTGAAAATCTCCGAGACCTGGTGATACAGGATCTTCCCCTACCCCCTCCCCCACCCCCCCAGACTTCCTCCAAGACTGACTGATGCTCTCCTGAGCCAAGACATCTGAGGTGCAAGGGCCCCAAACCTATACGAAGGGGGTCCTTTAAATGGCAAACACAGCAGGGAGCGGCGGTGACACCACTGGCCACGGAAGGGGATGTTCGCATAGGTCTCACTGAAACAGCAATAGTGTGGCCCTTGAAAGTCTTGGACTCAGAGTAGCTCTGCCAGACACTGGGTTGCTGGAAAGTTGCAGCACCCCTACAAACCAGGCTCGAAGCTCCTCCAGCTATCACAGAATCAGAACTGGAGAGGGACCTTCCAAGACCTCTCGGGCAAGCCCCCACACCCCTGCCTTCATGAGTGCTGCTGAGTACAAGACTCAGTATGATTCGCATACTTCCTGTGGCAGGGAGGTCATCCCCCTTCCCCCAGAACAGCACTGGAGCGGTGTGCCGGGCACAGAGATCCAGAGTTCCGGGCCCTTGGCTGAGTGTCAGGGCCTTCTCTGCTGCTCTGTCTTCCTCTGCCCCTTGAAGGACTGGAGGACACAAGTGGGGGCGGGGCGGCGGTTGCACGGATTGGGTGGGGTGGTGGGTGCTTGCCAGCATGAGGAGAGCCTGAAGGAACAGCTCGGCGGAGGAAAGTTTGGGAGAGCCAACCTCAAACTTTGGTTAGAATCTTCGGGATGTGCTGAGGGAATCCTGGGCCAACAAATGGCATGCTGAATTGAGGGGGCCACCCTCTCCTTTCCTTCTGATATCCCCAGGGACTCCATCCTTGACCTATAACCTCTCCTGTCTGGGCAGAGGTCCCTACCCCTAAGGATGGCCCTACATCCCATCTGCCTTCCAGAAGGCACCTTCCAATGGTGCCCCTGGTTTCAGGGTCTCCCTCACCTCAGCATCTTGCTCTGTACTCCATCCCCTGTACCTGGGCATGGAGGACCCTAGCCCCCACTCAGCCCTGAAACCAGAACCTGTCTCCTGCTCATCCCTTGATCTGAAAATCTCCGAGACCTGGTGATACAGGATCTTCCCCTGCCCCCTGCCCCACCCCCTCAGAATTCCTCCAAGACTGACTGATGCTCTCCTGAGCCAAGACATCTGAGGTGCAAGGGCCCCAAACCTATACGAAGGGGGTCCTTTAAATGGCAAACACAGCAGGGAGCGGCGGTGACACCACTGGCCACGGAAGGGGATGTTCGCATAGGTCTCACTGAAACAGCAATAGTGTGGCCCTTGAAAGTCTTGGACTCAGAGTAGCTCTGCCAGACACTGGGTAAGCAGGGCCTGTCCTGGGGAACCCGAGGCCTCCCCTCCCCTGTCCTCCTCCAAGACTTGGAGGCTGGGTGAGGAGTTTGGGTGTGAGAAGGGAAGTCGGAGTGTGCACACACAGACACACACATGTCTTCATGTGTACACAGACATGTAGGTGCTATTGAACTGCAGACTCAGGAGGTCGTGGGAGGTCATGTGGGCAGGATGTCAAGTCTGGGTGGACAGAGCTCCGGCGGGGAAACCACAGAAAAACAGGTTACAGACCTGAAATGGGGGGGGTGGGTACGGGGCCCCCAGGTATGGCCTGGGCACGCGTGCAGGCCCAGCAGCTAGACCCACAGGGCCAAGATCCCAAGCAGGCCATACACGGCACTCCTCCAGGGGTGCTGTTCCCATGTAGGTCTGAGTGGTGGAGACGTTTGGAATTTCGCAGTGCACTGCCCGTACAACTGACCAGGTCCTGAAGCCCTGACCTGACCAGGTAGGGTCAGATAGCTCCAGCGGTGGGCAAAGGAGGAAAATATAAACAGATGCCCACACTGGCACCTGTGTGCATGCGAGCACACACACTGCACACAGACACACACATACCCCCCACTCCGCACAGCCTGCCCCCGCGTGCAGGGAGGAGCTGGGGGCCTACCTCAGTGTGCATGGCCAGGTGAGCTTCTCCATCCCTCAGCAGCCTGTCTGTCCCCAGAGGGGTCTCTGCCTCCACCCAGTCACCCGCCTGGGCCAGGCCCAGCTCCCCCGTCCTCTGTCTGTCTCTATGACTCCCTTCTTGGGTTTCTGTCACTCTTTCCACTCTGACATCTGTCTCCTGTGCACCCTTATCTGTCTGGGCAATGAGGGGCAGGAGGTGGGGGAGGGGAGGGGAGTGGTTCAGACTGATCCTGGATCAGCTTCTCATGGGAGTCAGGGCCCCCTTCCCACACCTGTGTCCCTTCCAGGGCGTCTCCCCTTGGTGGAGAATCAGCCCCAGTAGCCGCCCCCAAGCCCCAAGTCAGCTGTGCTCCCACCTGTACCTGCCCCCAGCTGTGGCTAACTTGGCTCTCTCCCCTCTTGGACCTGTCCTGCCAGCAGCCGGATGGGCATCAAAGACCGCATCCGCATGGGCAGCTCCCAGCGGCGGACGGGCCCCTCCAAGCAGCACCTGGCACCCCCGCCAACGCCCACTTCCCCGAGCAGTGAGCAGGTGGGTGAGGCCAGCAGCCCCACCAAGGTGCAGAAGAGCTGGAGCTTCAATGACCGCACCCGCTTCCGGGCCTCCTTGAGACTCAAACCCCGTACCTCTGCTGAGGGTAAGCCCCTGTGGGCCTCTAGGCCAGGACCCACTGAGGATGGAAGGGCGGGCATGAAATCGGCGCTGGGGGTGAAAGCATGTGACTCTGTTCCCAGCTTTGCAGCAGATTGACCATCCTTGGGCATCAGTCTTCTGGTCTGTAAAATGGGTATCACAATACTTGCTATGCTGGACTCCGGGCTGTTTGAGAGTCAGAGGAGAATGTAGTGATGGCATTTGGTAGTGGTAAAGGGCACAGGCTTTGCTGGATAGAAGAGGAGTTCGGCGGAAAATGGATACATGTGTGTGTACGTCTGAGTCGCACTGCTGTCCACCTGAAACTATCACAGCATTGTTAACTGGCTGTGCTAAGTCGCTTCAGTTGTGTCTGACTCTTTGCGACCCTATGGACTGTAGCTCGCCAGTCTCCTCCATCCACGGGATTCTCTAGGTAAGAATCCTGAATGGGTTGCCATGCCCTCCTGCCAGGGGTCTTCCTGACCCAGGGATCGAACCAGAATCTCTTACATCTCCTGCGTTGGCAGGCAGTTCTTTACCACTAGTGCCATCTGGGAAAACTCCAATATTTAAAAGAAAAGGAATAAAGAGCATAGGCTTTGGAGCCAGGCTACCTGGGTTTGAATCCTGGCTCTGTCATTTATCTTGGGTAGGGAACTTAACCTCCCTGGGTTTCATTTCCCACATCTATAAAATGGGGATAGTAATCATGTCCACTTCATAGGATTGTTGTGAGGATGAAATGAGATTATCCAAAGTAGGTGAACAAACGAGTTCTGGAATATAGTTAAGTGTTCATTAAAAGCAAGCAGTCTTACAAACATGCTCTGGAAGGAGCAGGAGGCCATCTTTGCTGAATAGAGCCCTGACTCTGGACCTGTCCGAGCAGGGGAAACCCCCATCCGCATGGGCAGCTCCCAGCGGACGGGCTCAAGCAGCACCTGGCACCCCCGCCAACGCCCACTACCCCGAGCAGGGGGCAGGTGGGTGAGGCCAGCAGCCCCACCAAGGTGCAGAAGAGCTGGAGCTTCAATGACCGCACCCGCTTCCGGGCCTCCTTGAGACTCAAACCCCGTACCTCTGCTGAGGGTAAGCCCCTGTGGGCCTCTAGGCCAGGACCCACTGAGGATGGAAGGGCGGGCATGAAATCGGCGCTGGGGGTGAAAGCATGTGACTCTGTTCCCAGCTTTGCAGCAGATTGACCATCCTTGGGCATCAGTCTTCTGGTCTGTAAAATGGGTATCACAATACTTGCTATGCTGGACTCCGGGCTGTTTGAGAGTCAGAGGAGAATGTAGTGATGGCATTTGGTAGTGGTAAAGGGCACAGGCTTTGCTGGATAGAAGAGGAGTTCGGCGGAAAATGGATACATGTGTGTGTACGTCTGAGTCGCACTGCTGTCCACCTGAAACTATCACAGCATTGTTAACTGGCTGTGCTAAGTCGCTTCAGTTGTGTCTGACTCTTTGCGACCCTATGGACTGTAGCTCGCCAGTCTCCTCCATCCACGGGATTCTCTAGGTAAGAATCCTGAATGGGTTGCCATGCCCTCCTGCCAGGGGTCTTCCTGACCCAGGGATCGAACCAGAATCTCTTACATCTCCTGCGTTGGCAGGCAGTTCTTTACCACTAGTGCCATCTGGGAAAACTCCAATATTTAAAAGAAAAGGAATAAAGAGCATAGGCTTTGGAGCCAGGCTACCTGGGTTTGAATCCTGGCTCTGTCATTTATCTTGGGTAGGGAACTTAACCTCCCTGGGTTTCATTTCCCACATCTATAAAATGGGGATAGTAATCATGTCCACTTCATAGGATTGTTGTGAGGATGAAATGAGATTATCCAAAGTAGGTGAACAAACGAGTTCTGGAATATAGTTAAGTGTTCATTAAAAGCAAGCAGTCTTACAAACATGCTCTGGAAGGAGCAGGAGGCCATCTTTGCTGAATAGAGCCCTGACTCTGGATTATCCGTGTGCACAGTCCCATTCTGGATTATCTCATCTACTTCTGTCAACAACAGTAGGGTCATCTCTGTCCCCATTTTATGGATGTGGAGACTGAGTTCTCTCAGGGACTAAGTGGAAGAGCTGGTATCCTCAGCCAGGTCTGTCCAACTCCATAGCCCATGCTCCCCACCCTCCACTGTTCACTGGCCCAGCCCGTGGATATGAGGCTGGGGACCTGGCGGGGGTTGCTTTTAGAGAGGTCACTTTTTCGAGTTCCAGCTCTGCTCCTGATTTGCACCATGACCTAGGTAAGCTACTGCCCCCTTTCTGTGCCTCGATGTCCTCTTCTGAAAACAAGAAGGTTGGTCAAAGTTCCCTGGAAGACTTCTCCCAGCTTTGATGTGCTTCAGGCTCTGGGGGTGGGAGGGGGACAGGAGTGGGCATGGTGGGCAAGGATGGAGGTTAGGGACAGGGACTTTGAAAGGAGGAGAGCCAGCCACTTTGCCTCTGTCTGTGTTGTATTAATCCCCAGCATGCTGCTGGCTGACCACTCAGCCCTTTCTTGGAAAGTTACAGAGACTCACAAGCCAGTCTTTGGGAGGTGCTGGGAGCCTGGGCATGGTGGGTGCCCCTCCTCCTCCCTGCCAAGAAGCTGCCTGGCCTCCTGACCCTCTTGCCTCGGTGGGGCCAAGATAGCACGCTCTGTTTGTGCAGTGCCAGGCACCAGCCTTGGAGAAGCCATTCTTCTCATCCAGGGAGGAGAACAACTGGCGTTAGGGGCTTCCTCAGTAGCAGGGCTGGAGGTGGGAGCCCAGCCCTTCATGCCCTCTTGCCCAAGGATAAGGCTGGGTGAGACTATGTGCAGAAGCCTCAAGCCGTTTATTACTGTCTTGTGTGGTGGGACTTCCTCCAGCACTATGTGTGGTTTGTCTAGGGCCAGACCAGATGTGCCCTCAAGCAGCTCCCACTCACTGGGCACCAGGCAGATGTGTACACAGCGGAGACGAGCATGCAGCATACTGAGGTGTTCCCCTGGGCAGGGCAGCCCGGGGCAAGAACCTGGCTTGCCAAGTTTTCAAGTCTGGAATATAGTTAAGTGTTCATTAAAAGCAAGCAGTCTTACAAACATGCTCTGGAAGGAGCAGGAGGCCATCTTTGCTGAATAGAGCCCTGACTCTGGATTATCCGTGTGCACAGTCCCATTCTGGATTATCTCATCTACTTCTGTCAACAACAGTAGGGTCATCTCTGTCCCCATTTTATGGATGTGGAGACTGAGTTCTCTCAGGGACTAAGTGGAAGAGCTGGTATCCTCAGCCAGGTCTGTCCAACTCCATAGCCCATGCTCCCCACCCTCCACTGTTCACTGGCCCAGCCCGTGGATATGAGGCTGGGGACCTGGCGGGGGTTGCTTTTAGAGAGGTCACTTTTTCGAGTTCCAGCTCTGCTCCTGATTTGCACCATGACCTAGGTAAGCTACTGCCCCCTTTCTGTGCCTCGATGTCCTCTTCTGAAAACAAGAAGGTTGGTCAAAGTTCCCTGGAAGACTTCTCCCAGCTTTGATGTGCTTCAGGCTCTGGGGGTGGGAGGGGGACAGGAGTGGGCATGGTGGGCAAGGATGGAGGTTAGGGACAGGGACTTTGAAAGGAGGAGAGCCAGCCACTTTGCCTCTGTCTGTGTTGTATTAATCCCCAGCATGCTGCTGGCTGACCACTCAGCCCTTTCTTGGAAAGTTACAGAGACTCACAAGCCAGTCTTTGGGAGGTGCTGGGAGCCTGGGCATGGTGGGTGCCCCTCCTCCTCCCTGCCAAGAAGCTGCCTGGCCTCCTGACCCTCTTGCCTCGGTGGGGCCAAGATAGCACGCTCTGTTTGTGCAGTGCCAGGCACCAGCCTTGGAGAAGCCATTCTTCTCATCCAGGGAGGAGAACAACTGGCGTTAGGGGCTTCCTCAGTAGCAGGGCTGGAGGTGGGAGCCCAGCCCTTCATGCCCTCTTGCCCAAGGATAAGGCTGGGTGAGACTATGTGCAGAAGCCTCAAGCCGTTTATTACTGTCTTGTGTGGTGGGACTTCCTCCAGCACTATGTGTGGTTTGTCTAGGGCCAGACCAGATGTGCCCTCAAGCAGCTCCCACTCACTGGGCACCAGGCAGATGTGTACACAGCGGAGACGAGCATGCAGCATACTGAGGTGTTCCCCTGGGCAGGGCAGCCAGGGGCAAGAACCTGGCTTGCCTGTGCCCCCAGGAAGGCTCTGTCTCCCACTCTGTGCCTCTCGGGGTGGTGGTAGGGGTTGCAAGGGCTTCCTTCTGCCACCACCACCTGGATCCCCCGCCCCTCACTTTTCAGAGGGCCCCTCGGAGGAAGCCGCCGAGGAGAAGAGCTACCAGTGTGAACTCACAGTGGACGACGTCATGCCCGCAGTGAAGACGGTCATCCGCTCCGTCAGGTGAGACTGAAGCGGGCGGTGGGCCACCCACTGGGCTCCCCATCTGGGGTCTGCCCCTGTGGCCAGGCCTGGCCTAGCTCCTGGCATACCAGCTACTGCTGCCTGGCACCCTTGACAACGCTGGCTGGCGGGGGCCCCTGGAGAAGGGGTAGGGTGGGGAGGCGGCATATGGCTCCCGGCTGGGTTGGCGCAGAGTCATCATGTCTTGAGGGCTGGCCAGGTGGGCGGGGGGCGTGGCTGCCCACCTCGGTCCCTCTGCTCACACCGCAGTCTCTCCCTACCTCTCCCTGTACACCAGGCTCTCTTCTCTTTGCCTTTCCCTAGCTATGTGGCAGCGTCTGCCTGGCTCTCCCAGGGTCTCTGTCTTACCCATGGTTTCTCTCCATCTCTGTGTCTAAAGCTCATCCTCCCCTTGCTTCCATGACTTAAACTTTCTGTCTCTCCTCCGGAGTCTCAACCTCAGCCTGTCTGTTTCCTTCAGGACTCCCTCTAGAGCAATACTGTTCAAACCACAAATCACAACAGTTTGAAATCAACTTAGTGAAATCAATTTAGTGGCCCCTGGTCAGCATTAAACAAAGGAAAAAGAAACAAAAGTATCAGAGTGCATCCCTCAGAGTAAGAATAAATGCTTATGAAACTTCTATTTCAGTTATGGGTATGTATACTAGTTTCTGTAAGCTATTTCCTAAGCTGGGTCTTGGTCCAAAAGTTTGAAGGTCCCTGTCCTACCGGCTTTTCTGTCTTCCTCAACCATTTAGCAGGGACGAGTCACCTGCGCCCTTTAGCTATGCAGCCATGGATCTGTCTCCCAGGCTCCTTGGAATTGAGTTCCAGCTGAATCTCTGCCTGCACCCTGCAGCTCCAGCTTCACCCCTAGGCCTCCCAGACTCACCCCCTCTCTTCCCGCCTGATTTGCCTGCCCCCAAGCCTTCCCGATGTGTTCCTTCTGAGTCAGAGTCATCTGGGCACCGCCGCTCCCCGAGAGTTTGAGCTCTCCCCAACCCCCATTTTACACATCCTGACCCTTCCCTCCAAGTGACCGGCCCTGGAACAGCGCCTGAGCTGCCCCCTGACCAGGTCAGCTCTCCCTGGCCCCTCACAGCAAGCATGCCCCGGTCCTGCTCCTCCTCCCATGACTGCATGTCCAGCAGTGGAGCCATCGTCCACCCTGTGCGCCAAGCCACGGGAGTCATCCTGGGCTCAGAAACCTCTAGGCCCCTCTCCAGCACTGCTCACAGCTGTTCCGCCTCTCCACCCCACTGCCCCTCCCGGCTCAGGCTCATCCCCTGGAGTGGCTCTTCCTGCCCGGGTCTCTGCCCCTCCAGGGCGTCCTCCCCAGAGGTGGGCAGCGGATGGTTCTGCTGAAGCAGAGTAAACCCCGCGGCCCCTTTCTCACCACCCCAGCTTCCCACTGTCCAATCTCTGCCCGGGGTTCAGGGCTCTTCAGAGTACCCCCTCACCCCGCCTCTCGTGGACTAGCCCCTTTCCTTCACTCCTGTTCTGCCTACCTTGGACGGACTCACTGACACACGCCACGCCTGTCTGTGTCCACAATGCCTCCCTTCACGCCCCTCCTCTTGCCCTGGGACCGGAAAGTGTCACTCTCAAGATGACCTCTGACCTTCCCAGCCAAGCTCTTCCTTCTCATAGTCTCTGATCCTCTTTTTCCGTTTGACATGGCCCTTGTCACCCCAAATGGTCTGTGTCCTCTTTGTCTCCTACCCCAGACTACTGCTCCTGAGGCCAGGGATTGGATCTGATGCCCTTTGGGGTGTCCAGCAGAGGAGTGCTACCAGGCAAAAACGTCTTCACCTAAGACTCCGCATGCATGCTCACACGCACGCACAAGCTGTCCCCGGCAGCAGTGTTCAGTGTCTCCTTTGTGCCCCACCCATCCGAGAGAAACCCAGGCCCAGGCCCGGCCCTCCCAGTGACTACTGATACAAGCACAGTCAAGAAGCCCAAACAAACTCAGGAGGCTAGGGCAGAAGCGTGGGGGAGGGAGGCCCAAGACCCAGCTGTGGCCCAGGCAGGAGGTGCCCTCGTGCTGAACCAGCTAGCCAAGGGAGGAGAGGGGGCTGGAAAAGAATGCCTGTCCTCTAAGACCGCCTCCCCCTGCAGGATCCTGAAGTTCCTGGTAGCCAAAAGGAAATTCAAGGAGACGCTGCGACCATATGATGTGAAGGACGTCATTGAGCAGTACTCGGCGGGGCACCTGGACATGCTGGGCCGGATCAAGAGTCTACAGGCTCGGTGGGTGCGCCCGCCCCAGAAAAGGGGATGGAGGCAGGGGGGACGGGGTGCTGTACCCAGCCCTGAGCGGCTCCTAGGGGCTGCGGTTGGAACTGGAGTCTCTGGCTTGCAACGCACGGCTGCCAGAGCCAGCTAATGAACCTGAAGCGAATCCTATTGACCTGCTCGCTTCAAGGACGTCTTTAGATGACTGCTTTCTTGTCCTAAAACAATAGGCTTAAAATAATCAGTGATCTCCCATCTCCTAAGGGAAGAGGCAAACTGTCCTCAGTGCTGCTCACCTCTTGCCTCTGGAATCCTCCAGCACTTTCTCTCCACCAAGAGTATACAAAGATTCTCCCGCCACGACCCTGATCGCCTACCCCTCACGCTTTTCCTCTTGTGGTCTGCATTTTCACTCCCCATTCATTGGTGCTCTCAAGAAATAGTCACTGGGCATTTATTGGTTACTTGCCAGTCAGTGGGGATGTGGTGGAAAGCAAATGGCCCCTGCCCACATGGAGCTCCCCTTCCAGGGGGAGGAGAACAGATGACAGGAGGTAAAACTAGAGTATGTCAGATGATGAGGAAGGCCAAGGAGAAAAATAAGGGTTAGGGTATTCAGCTTTGTGGTTTTTAAATGGACAAGGTGACATTTGAGGGAAGAAATTTGAAGGTGAGCAAACAATCCCATGGTTGTTGTTTAAATATTTTCCAGAGGGAACAGTAAGTGAAAAGGCTTTGAGATGAGCGGGTGTCTGTGGGTGGTGTTTTAGGAACAGCAAGCAGCCCAGTGTGCCTCTCCTGGCATGAGGGAGGCAGATGAGGTTAGAAGGCCAACAGTACTCAGACGATATAAAGCCCTGGGGGCTACTGCCAAGATGCTGGAATTCATCCAGAGTAAGAAGCGAGCATTGGAGGGGTTTGAGCAAAGGACCAGAGATCTGAGATATAGTTTAAAAGGATCACCCTAGGTGCTGTGTTGAGAATGGCCTATAAGAGGCTAGGATAGAAACAGGGAGACCAGTAAAGGGACTAATTCAGACATCCAGGCAAAAGACGACGGGGACATGGACCAGGTGAGAGCAGGTAAGGTGAGGAGAAATGTTCAGATTGTAGATATATTCTGAAAGCAGAGCTGAAAGCATTTTTGGATAGGGTATAAGAGGAAAGAGAGTGAGAGAGAATCAAGGATAAAGCCAAAGTTTTTGGCTAGAGCAAGAGGAAAGGTTGCTATTTATTGACATGGGGGAAGTCAATGAGTGGAGCAAGTTTCGATCGGGAAAGCTGGGACGTGTGATGCCCAGCAGACGTCTAAAGGGAGTGCTGATCTGGCAGAGGAGCACGGAGTTTGGAGCAGAGGTACGAGCCGGAGATACAGATTTGGTGTCAAGCCTCTGGAATCCTCCAGCACTTTCTCTCCACCAAGAGTATACAAAGATTCTCCCGCCACGACCCTGATCGCCTACCCCTCACGCTTTTCCTCTTGTGGTCTGCATTTTCACTCCCCATTCATTGGTGCTCTCAAGAAATAGTCACTGGGCATTTATTGGTTACTTGCCAGTCAGTGGGGATGTGGTGGAAAGCAAATGGCCCCTGCCACATGGAGCTCCCCTTCCAGGGGGAGGAGAACAGATGACAGGAGGTAAAACTAGAGTATGTCAGATGATGAGGAAGGCCAAGGAGAAAAATAAGGGTTAGGGTATTCAGCTTTGTGGTTTTTAAATGGACAAGGTGACATTTGAGGGAAGAAATTTGAAGGTGAGCAAACAATCCCATGGTTGTTGTTTAAATATTTTCCAGAGGGAACAGTAAGTGAAAAGGCTTTGAGATGAGCGGGTGTCTGTGGGTGGTGTTTTAGGAACAGCAAGCAGCCCAGTGTGCCTCTCCTGGCATGAGGGAGGCAGATGAGGTTAGAAGGCCAACAGTACTCAGACGATATAAAGCCCTGGGGGCTACTGCCAAGATGCTGGAATTCATCCAGAGTAAGAAGCGAGCATTGGAGGGGTTTGAGCAAAGGACCAGAGATCTGAGATATAGTTTAAAAGGATCACCCTAGGTGCTGTGTTGAGAATGGCCTATAAGAGGCTAGGATAGAAACAGGGAGACCAGTAAAGGGACTAATTCAGACATCCAGGCAAAAGACGACGGGGACATGGACCAGGTGAGAGCAGGTAAGGTGAGGAGAAATGTTCAGATTGTAGATATATTCTGAAAGCAGAGCTGAAAGCATTTTTGGATAGGGTATAAGAGGAAAGAGAGTGAGAGAGAATCAAGGATAAAGCCAAAGTTTTTGGCTAGAGCAAGAGGAAAGGTTGCTATTTATTGACATGGGGGAAGTCAATGAGTGGAGCAAGTTTCGATCGGGAAAGCTGGGACGTGTGATGCCCAGCAGACGTCTAAAGGGAGTGCTGATCTGGCAGAGGAGCACGGAGTTTGGAGCAGAGGTACGAGCCGGAGATACAGATTTGGTGTCAACCGTGTGTAGACGAATGGAAAATCTGGAACTGAAGACGTCACTTAGTGAGTGGGAGTAAATAGAACAACAACAACAAAAGACCCAGGAGTGAGCCCTGGGTCCTGCAATGTTTAGGGGCTATGGAGATAAAGGAGAAACCAGCAAAGGAGACTGAGGAGAGGTGAGGCAGGAGAATTGGGTGAGAGTGATGTTTGGGGATTGAAATGAAGAACCTGCAGAAAGAAGGGGTGATCAGATGTGCCAGGCACTGCTAAAAGGTCAAGTGTAATGAGGGCTGAGAATCGAATTTAGCAACCTGGAGGTCTTTGGGGGTCTTGACCACAGTAGTTTTGGTGAAATCGTGGGAATGAAAGGCTGATTGGAGAGGTTTTAGAGAGCCAGGAAAGAGAGACGTTGACGACAGAAGGCAGGGATAAGACTTTCAGGCATGTTGTGAATAGGAGCAGAAGAATAAGGTGGGTCAGTTCCAACCTTGTCCCCCTTACATCTCATACTCCCGCTCGCGTCCCTCCCTCTTCCCAGTCCACGCTTTCCTAGCCGTGCTCCCATCAGGCAGCTGTCTGACTGGTCATGATTGTGGACGGTGCCTCTGCTCCCCTGGCCAAACAGCGGCCACACACCTCTTTTAAAACTCCGTCTCCATTGGGCAGAATGTCTACCCTTTGAGCAGAAAAACTGGAATTCTTGTAGGAGAGGAGTGGCCAGAGTCTGGGTTCTCTGATAGTTCCCTTTCCCCTCAGGGTGGACCAGATTGTCGGCCGGGGCCCCGGAGACCGGAAGGCGCGGGAGAAGGTCGACAAAGGGCCCTCCGACACGGAGACGGTGGATGAAATCAGTATGATGGGACGTGTGGTCAAGGTGGAGAAGCAGGTGAGTGTGGGAGGGAGTTTCGCTGGTGTGGGGGAGCTAGCTGTCGGCCGAGAAGCTCTGGAAGGCCCTCGGGTTAAAGCCTAAGAGGAGGGTTTGCTTCTCTAAGTGTTAGCCCAGAGCACCTGCGTTCGTAGCCTGGCTGACCCCGTCCCACAGATAAGCCCCGCCTCCCAGGAAGCCCACCCAATCCCGATAAACGATCCCGACCGCGCTAGGTTGCGAGCATCTACGATAAGCCCGTGTACGTCCCACCTACTTCATTTAACCCTGCTCACTCGTCTCTCACGATCCCTCGGACTATCCCAAGCGGTGACAACTAAACTCATTGGGAGTGTGACTGGGAATAAGCCACAGGTTCCCAGCTCCGTTCCGACCTCCGGCCAGGCTCCTTCCTTCCGGTCGCACCTCCTCTGGGAGGAGCCTCCTGATTCGACCCTCCCTGGGCTAGACCCGCCCCCAAGTCCCGCCTCCAGCCCCGCCCAGACCCCCGCCTGCAGCCGCGCCCTCCCCACCCGCCCCAACAGGTGCAGTCCATCGAGCACAAGCTGGACCTGCTGCTGGGCTTCTATTCGCGCTGCCTGCGCTCTGGCACCTCGGCCAGCCTGGGCACCGTGCAAGTGCCGCTCTTCGACCCCGACATCACTTCCGACTACCACAGTCCTGTGGACCACGAGGACATCTCCGTCTCCGCACAGACGCTCAGCATCTCTCGCTCGGTCAGCACCAACATGGACTGAGAGGCTTTTCAGGGGCGGGGCAGCACACGGCCAGCCCTTCGGCCTGGCGCTCGGGCCTGCCCTCTGAGGCCTCCGGACTCCTCTTACTTGAACTCACTCCCTCGTGGGGAGAGAGGCCACATGCAGTATTGAGCTGCCCGGGTGGGCGCGATCCCCTATGCGGGTGCCAGCGACCCGCCCCACCTCAGGAGCGTGAGATGCCAGGCCGCACGGAGGGCAGCATCGGCGGCTGCCCGGCGGCCTCTGGGCCCCTCAGTGCCCTGCCCATTCCATCGAGGCCCAGTAGAGCCCGCCTGGCAGGGGCACTGCCCCAGGAGTGGGAGAGCGGGGCAATGCGGCCCTGGGCCCTGACCCAGCTTCCAGCTATGCAAGGTGAGGTCTTTGGCTCACCCTTTGGACAGAGCAGGGGAAACCTTCCCGCCAAGTCCCGCCCCACATGGGGGTGGGCTCATGGTGCCCACACAGGTACCCACAAGCACAGGAGTCTGCTGCAAGGCAGGTGGGCACCATATATGCAAACTATGTTAAATATGCAACTTTGGGGACCCCTATGGGGTTCCTCTGCCCCTCCCCCACTGGGAGATGGGCCCCCAGCAATAGCTGGTCTCAGGCTGCTTAGCTATGACCCCATCCCTGGTCTTTGGCTTATCAACCCCTCCTCTCCCTTCCCAGCATGGGGCCTGTTTCTCCATTCCGACCTCCGGCCAGGCTCCTTCCTTCCGGTCGCACCTCCTCTGGGAGGAGCCTCCTGATTCGACCCTCCTGGGCTAGACCCGCCCCAAGTCCCGCCTCCAGCCCCGCCCAGACCCCCGCCTGCAGCCGCGCCCTCCCCACCCGCCCCAACAGGTGCAGTCCATCGAGCACAAGCTGGACCTGCTGCTGGGCTTCTATTCGCGCTGCCTGCGCTCTGGCACCTCGGCCAGCCTGGGCACCGTGCAAGTGCCGCTCTTCGACCCCGACATCACTTCCGACTACCACAGTCCTGTGGACCACGAGGACATCTCCGTCTCCGCACAGACGCTCAGCATCTCTCGCTCGGTCAGCACCAACATGGACTGAGAGGCTTTTCAGGGGCGGGGCAGCACACGGCCAGCCCTTCGGCCTGGCGCTCGGGCCTGCCCTCTGAGGCCTCCGGACTCCTCTTACTTGAACTCACTCCCTCGTGGGGAGAGAGGCCACATGCAGTATTGAGCTGCCCGGGTGGGCGCGATCCCCTATGCGGGTGCCAGCGACCCGCCCCACCTCAGGAGCGTGAGATGCCAGGCCGCACGGAGGGCAGCATCGGCGGCTGCCCGGCGGCCTCTGGGCCCCTCAGTGCCCTGCCCATTCCATCGAGGCCCAGTAGAGCCCGCCTGGCAGGGGCACTGCCCCAGGAGTGGGAGAGCGGGGCAATGCGGCCCTGGGCCCTGACCCAGCTTCCAGCTATGCAAGGTGAGGTCTTTGGCTCACCCTTTGGACAGAGCAGGGAAGCCTTCCCGCCAAGTCCCCGCCCCACATGGGGGTGGGCTCATGGTGCCCACACAGGTACCCACAAGCACAGGAGTCTGCTGCAAGGCAGGTGGGCACCATATATGCAAACTATGTTAAATATGCAACTTTGGGGACCCCTATGGGGTTCCTCTGCCCCTCCCCCACTGGGAGATGGGCCCCCAGCAATAGCTGGTCTCAGGCTGCTTAGCTATGACCCCATCCCTGGTCTTTGGCTTATCAACCCCTCCTCTCCCTTCCCAGCATGGGGCCTGTTTCTCCATTGCCTCCCCAAGAGCTGTGCCTGGGCTGTTCTTTGCATTTGCAGGTGATCACTCCCAGGGGATCCCTCTTTCTGCCAGTGTTCACTCTCTTCTGGCCCTGGACACCTTTGAGAGCGTAACTTTCTGTGTTCTGCCCGTAAATCTCTCAGACAGTGCTCCCATGGTCACACAAACATGTCCCTACAGTTTCTCCAGACATGCGGGAAACCTCTCACACTCACGCTGACAAACATAATCACCTACATTTGGAGACGAGCAACAGACCCATTTAGCCTGCCCTGGGTTGCTGCAGCTGAGGCCAGTGGCCTGATCTTGCAAGGGGATGTCCATTCCTACCAACTCCATCCAGGTAGGAGAGGGAGCTCTCACGTGACCCGGGTCTCTCCAGGCCCCAGCCCAGAGCTTTTTACCAGCTCCCCTTTCTCAAGATCTCCTCCTCATAGGTCCAGGAGCCCTAGCCGCTGCCTCTGCCTACCTCCAAGGGCCCGCAGCACAACTCAGGCCTAGGCCTCTTGAGCCTCGACAGCCCTGGAAAGCCCCCAGGCTCTTCCCCAGGATGGTTGTCAGGCCTGCTTCTACGTAGGCTCTTCCTGCTCCTAGTCACTCTAATTCCAAGAGAGCATAATAACGCATCTAGCAAGTACCATTTGTCAGGCACCAACTGCGCTTATGGCGCTCACACGCACAGTTTCCCCTCCTCCCATACCCAACTCTTCCCTTCAGTTGGCAGCCCCATACTGCGTAAGCTCCTATATACTCCAGCACTTCCTTGATATCCCTACTGCTTTGTCCCTCTTCTGCGAAGCCAATGCAGGTGGCAGGAGGGTGATGGGTAGTGGACCAATGATAACCCTCTGTGGGGCACCAGGGAATAAGGGGCTCAGGCCCAGCTATCTGCATCTCATGACTGGGGACCTGCAAGCACCAGCGCCAGGGCTGGAGTTGGATCTTGCTCAGCCCCATGGTGCCCTGCCTCGGCCCCCACGTGCCCTCTGCATGTGACCATCATGCCCTGGATGGAGTCTGCCCTGGCTCACCTCACCCACGCTGCACTGTCCCCAGAGAGCCACACCTCCGCCCCCTGAGAAACAGAGCAGTGGAGAGGGGCAGGAGGCTGGGATTGCCCCATGACCAAAGGAGACTTGGGAAGAAACCCTCCCTCCTTCCATGATCGAGGTTCCCCACCAACCCAGTTCTTGGATATGCAAGTACCTCACTTTGTTAACTTATTAACTTATTGATTTCATTAAAGTTTTCAGTAGGAGGTGGTTGGTCTTAGCTGTGGAGTGTCTGTGGCGTGGGGCACCTGGTCTGGGGATGGGGATGAGGAGATCTGGATTGGTCAGGACTCTTGGTTGTAAACAACAGAAATGTAGCCTGACATGCCTTACGTTGGGCTTCCCTAGTGGCTCAGATGATAAAGAATCTGCCTGCAATGCCAGAGACCTGTGTTTGATCCTTGGGTTGGAAAGATTCCCTGGAGAAGGGAAAGACTACCCACTCTAATATTCCTACTTGGAGGATCCCATGGACAGAGGAGCCTGGCAGGCTACAGTCCGTGGAGTTGAAAAGAGTCGGACATGACTGAGCAACTTTCACATGTCTTAAGGGAAAAAAGAAAGAAAGTGTATTGGCCCAGATAACTGAAGTGTCCAGGAAATAGATTTTGTTTTATGCGTAGCTAGATCTAGGTGCTTAAATGTGTCAGGGATCTGTCTTTTGTCTCAGCCCTTTTCTCAGGCAGGCTGCCCTCTGGAGATGACCCCTGGTACTTCCAAATTTACTTTTTTTTGGTTTAGTGCCCCAGTGAAAAGTGAGTACCACGTTCCTAATAGTTCATATCAGTCAGAGTCCAGTCAGGAAAACAGAAATTACACTTGGTTTTTCAACACAGGGAATTTACTATAGGGATGGGTTACACTGATGTAGGTGGACGGAAAGAACAAACCACACTGGGAGAAAGCTGGTGAAAACCACTCACAGGAAGCAGATCCCACTCCTGAGGCTGCAGGAGTGCAGGAAAGAGGTTGGGGCTAGCAGAACCTGTGGACTTGAGTGGGGAGCCCTAAGAAGACTACGGCTCAGAGATCTGGAGAGCAGGTGGTGTCTGGCTGGTGCTATGACCTCCTAGGAAGCACTGAAGCTTGTCTGGGAGAGCAGAAAAGTAGCTGAGGGCTGGGAGCAGCTGTGGCTACCAGGCTGTTGCAAATAAGATTAGTAAGCAAAGGAAGAAGGAAAATCTCCACTCCCACCTTCCAGTGTTTCCCCTGTGTCCCTAGTTGTCAAAGCTAGCTGACAAAGCTGATGTGGTTTGCAGAGTTCCAGCTGCAAGTTGCACAGAGCAGAGTACAGAAGGCTGCATCTGGAATGAAAAAAAAAAAAAAGGTTCAAACCCGGCACCGCCCACCCCTTTGGACACTCAGTATCATCCATTCACACGCGTCTGAACCTCCATCTAGCGACAGCAGCTTCCACTTCATAAGGTGAGACTGTTCTGCATACAAATGAAGATCCCAACTCACTGGGAATGATAAACACAAGAAATTCCACCCTCTAATAGATGTATCCAACTCCAGGAGTTAGTCATTGAATCCATATTTGGGTGATGTTAATTACTCTCAGTCACAATCATACCTGCAACTAAAGAGTAAACTGTGAAGTTAGCAATTGGTTACAATCTTGAAATAAAATAGAGACAAGGAGAAGGGAAGGGAGAAAACCACTTAATATCACACACACACATGCACATATACATGTATACACATACAGTACCTACTTCAATAGACCCCCTTCTGGTAACTGGTGCCATAGCTGATGCATAGATAGATACATAGATAACCATCAACTGAGTAAATGTTTCTCTTTACCTATTACATGTATTTCACTGATTAGTAACCATGTTCTTTCTTCTACTGTCCTTCTATGTTTCCTTTGTCCTCGGCCAGGACCTCAGTCAGCTGGAATTTGTTACATGGTGGAGTGATCCCAAAGAATCATTCCTAAAGGGCTTGAAGCTTCAGAGGTCCTGTGCTGTTTTGGATGCCAAAGCTTTTTGTTAACTTTTGTGTATGGAAATACTAAGGGGACCCCTGAGAACTCCATGGGTCCAGGCTGCAGGAGTGCAGGAAAGAGGTGGCTAGGGGGAATGGTGGAGCCCTAAGAAGACTACGGCTCAGAGATCTGGAGAGCAGGTGGTGTCTGGCTGGTGCTATGACCTCCTAGGAAGCACTGAAGCTTGTCTGGGAGAGCAGAAAAGTAGCTGAGGGCTGGGAGCAGCTGTGGCTACCAGGCTGTTGCAAATAAGATTAGTAAGCAAAGGAAGAAGGAAAATCTCCACTCCCACCTTCCAGTGTTTCCCCTGTGTCCCTAGTTGTCAAAGCTAGCTGACAAAGCTGATGTGGTTTGCAGAGTTCCAGCTGCAAGTTGCACAGAGCAGAGTACAGAAGGCTGCATCTGGAATGAAAAAAAAAAAAAAGGTTCAAACCCGGCACCGCCCACCCCTTTGGACACTCAGTATCATCCATTCACACGCGTCTGAACCTCCATCTAGCGACAGCAGCTTCCACTTCATAAGGTGAGACTGTTCTGCATACAAATGAAGATCCCAACTCACTGGGAATGATAAACACAAGAAATTCCACCCTCTAATAGATGTATCCAACTCCAGGAGTTAGTCATTGAATCCATATTTGGGTGATGTTAATTACTCTCAGTCACAATCATACCTGCAACTAAAGAGTAAACTGTGAAGTTAGCAATTGGTTACAATCTTGAAATAAAATAGAGACAAGGAGAAGGGAAGGGAGAAAACCACTTAATATCACACACACACATGCACATATACATGTATACACATACAGTACCTACTTCAATAGACCCCCTTCTGGTAACTGGTGCCATAGCTGATGCATAGATAGATACATAGATAACCATCAACTGAGTAAATGTTTCTCTTTACCTATTACATGTATTTCACTGATTAGTAACCATGTTCTTTCTTCTACTGTCCTTCTATGTTTCCTTTGTCCTCGGCCAGGACCTCAGTCAGCTGGAATTTGTTACATGGTGGAGTGATCCCAAAGAATCATTCCTAAAGGGCTTGAAGCTTCAGAGGTCCTGTGCTGTTTTGGATGCCAAAGCTTTTTGTTAACTTTTGTGTATGGAAATACTAAGGGGACCCCTGAGAACTCCATGGGTCCCAGACATAGTTTTCCTTGTCTTTGCTATTAGTGACACCCCAATTTCCCCTCGTGAATGAGGACCAGTCAGGCAGCCAGCATGTTGCCTCATTCTTTGTCTGTTATTTGAGTGGCATGAGAAACCCAATATGGTCAGTTAGAAGTTTCAACTTCCAATTCATTGAAAACTATGTTGCTTCCCTTTCCCTGAAAAATGAGACCTCCACAAAAGCAGAGGCCAATGTCAGGGAACCGGGAAGCAAAAGTTGCCTGAGTGGGTGTAGTGGCCTGAATTATGCCCACCCAAAGATATCAGGTTCTAATCTCTGGAATGTGTAACATGTTACCTTATAAGGGAAAAAGGATTTTTGCAGATGTGATTAAGTTAATGATCTTGACATGGGGGAGATTATCCTGGATTATCCAAGGACTGTGAATCCAAGTACCAGTGTCCTTAAGAAAGATCTGCCAGAGGGAGATCTCACACACATAGGAGACAGAAGCAGAAATTGGAGTAATGTGGCCTCAGCAAAGGAATGCCAGAGGCCACCAAAGCTGAGTCAAGGAACGGATTCTTCCCCAGCGTCTTGGAGGAGTACAGCCCTGCTTACATTTTGATTTAGGTTCGGTGAGGCTGATGTTAAACTTCTGGGCTTCAGAACTGTGAGAGAGTAAGTTCTCTTACTTCTCAACAAGTCCTGTTATTTGAAGGCACCAAGTTTGTAGCAATTTTTATGGTAACTACAGGGCTTCCCTGATGGCTCCAATGGTAAAGAATCTGCCTGAAATGCAGAAGACATGGGTTCAATCCCTGGGTCAGGAAGATCCCCTGGAGAAGGGAATGGCAACCGTCTCCAGTATTCTTGCCTGGAGAGTTCCAGGGACAGATTTTTCTTTCCAGAATGGATGATGGATTTGAGGGAGCAAGCCTGGCTGCAGGGAGATGTGTTAGGAGATTGCTGCAGTGATCTGAGCAGGAGATGTTCACAACCTGGACAAGTCCCATGGCATTTCACTAATTGAATAAATGTGTCTGAAACACCTGCTGAATGCCAGACCCTGGCTCAGCACAATGCACAGGAAGATCAGATGCAGAAGACCCAGTTATGGTCCTGAGGTCATCCAGCCTCTGGAGGAAACAGATGTACAAATGCCCAATGTACACACCACTCTTCTAAGTTTGTCTGGCTCAGCAAGGAGGGCTTGCAGGTGGCTTTGGGAGTCCCCAAACTGTCATCCAATAGAGGCTTGAGAACAGATGATTTTAGCTTTGTGTGTCACATATCTATTGCTAGGTAACAACTCACCTTACACCTCAAGGGCTCAAAACAGCAGTTTGACTTTGTCTTGATTCTGTGGGTCAGCAATTTGAACTGGTTTCCAATTCTGAGAAGTTCTGCACATCTCACCTGAGATCATTTCTGTGGTTGCAATCATCTGGCCTCTTGATGGGGACTGGTTATTCTAAGATGACCTCATCTGTGGGTCTGGGGTTCTCTGCTGGCTGGCTGTGCCCAGACTGGTCCACAGGCAGGATGGCTTGGCTCTGCTCCATGGGGCTTCCCATCCTCTAGTAGGTTAACCTGGGCTTCTTCACATAACAAGAGGACAAAGGCAGAAGTTATAGTCTCTGGAGGCTCTGGCTCAGAAATTGTACCAAGCAGCCTGGGACTGCCATGCTGCAAGGGCTCAGCTCACTGGGACCCTGGGGTACTCTGCATCGGTTATAATTTTCTTTTAAATTAATTAATTTATTTTTGGCTGTGCTGGGTCTTCATTGCTGCACATGGACTTTCTCTGGTTGGGGTGAGCAGGGGCTACTGTCTAGTTGTGAGCTTCTCATTGGAATGACTTCTGCTGCTGTGGAGCATGGGCTGTAGAGCATGGGCTCAGTAGTTGTGATGCATGGGCTTAGTTGCTTGGTGGCATGTAGGATCTTCCCTGGCCAGGGATTGAACCTGTGTCTCCTGCACTAGCAGATGGATTCTTAACCACTGGACCATCAGCTCATTGGAAAAGACCCTGATGTTGGGAAAGATGGGGGGAAGGAGGAGAAGGGGGCGACAGAGGGTGAGATGGTTGGATGGCATCATGGACTCAGTGGACATGAGTTTGAGCAAATTGTGGGAGATAGTGAAGGAGAGGGAAACCTGGCGTGCTGCAGTCCGTGGGGTTGCAAAGAGTCAGACAGGACTAAGTGACTGAACAACAACAACTGTGTAGAAGTTAAATAAGCAGGGTGACAATATACAGCCTTGACACGCTCCTTTCCCAATTTGGAACCAGTCCATTGTTTCATGTCTGATTCTAACTGTTCCTTCTTGGCCTGCATATAGGTTTATCAGGAGACAGGTAAGGTGGTCTAGTATTCTCATCTCTTTAAGAGTTTTCCAGTTTATTGTGAGCCACACAGTCAAAGCCTTTAGCATAGTCAATTAAACAGAAGTAGATGTAGTAGATGTAGTGTTTTTTTGTTTTTGGAATTCCCTTGCTTTTTCTATAATTCAACAGATTTTGGTAATTTGATCTCTAGTTCTTATGCCTTTTCTAAGTCCAGCTTGTACGTCTGGAAGCTCTTGGTTCATGTACTGAAGAAGCCTAGCTTGGAGAATTTTGAGCATTTCCTTGCTAGCATGTGAAATTAGCACAATTGTGTGGTATTTGAGCATTCTTTAGCATAACCTTTGTTTGAGATTGGAATGAAAATTAACCTTTTCCAGTTGTGTGGGCTCTGGCTCAGAAATTGTACCAAGCAGCCTGGGACTGCCATGCTGCAAGGGCTCAGCTCACTGGGACCCTGGGGTACTCTGCATCGGTTATAATTTTCTTTTAAATTAATTAATTTATTTTTGGCTGTGCTGGGTCTTCATTGCTGCACATGGACTTTCTCTGGTTGGGGTGAGCAGGGCTACTGTGTAGTTGTGAGCTTCTCATTGGAATGACTTCTGCTGCTGTGGAGCATGGGCTGTAGAGCATGGGCTCAGTAGTTGTGATGCATGGGCTTAGTTGCTTGGTGGCATGTAGGATATTCCCTGGCCAGGGATTGAACCTGTGTCTCCTGCACTAGCAGATGGATTCTTAACCACTGGACCATCAGCTCATTGGAAAAGACCCTGATGTTGGGAAAGATGGGGGGAAGGAGGAGAAGGGGGCGACAGAGGGTGAGATGGTTGGATGGCATCATGGACTCAGTGGACATGAGTTTGAGCAAATTGTGGGAGATAGTGAAGGAGAGGGAAACCTGGCGTGCTGCAGTCCGTGGGGTTGCAAAGAGTCAGACAGGACTAAGTGACTGAACAACAACAACTGTGTAGAAGTTAAATAAGCAGGGTGACAATATACAGCCTTGACACGCTCCTTTCCCAATTTGGAACCAGTCCATTGTTTCATGTCTGATTCTAACTGTTCCTTCTTGGCCTGCATATAGGTTTATCAGGAGACAGGTAAGGTGGTCTAGTATTCTCATCTCTTTAAGAGTTTTCCAGTTTATTGTGAGCCACACAGTCAAAGCCTTTAGCATAGTCAATTAAACAGAAGTAGATGTAGTAGATGTAGTGTTTTTTTGTTTTTGGAATTCCCTTGCTTTTTCTATAATTCAACAGATTTTGGTAATTTGATCTCTAGTTCTTATGCCTTTTCTAAGTCCAGCTTGTACGTCTGGAAGCTCTTGGTTCATGTACTGAAGAAGCCTAGCTTGGAGAATTTTGAGCATTTCCTTGCTAGCATGTGAAATTAGCACAATTGTGTGGTATTTGAGCATTCTTTAGCATAACCTTTGTTTGAGATTGGAATGAAAATTAACCTTTTCCAGTTGTGTGGGCGTTGAATTTTCCAAATTTGCTGACATATTGAGTGTAGCATTTTAACAGCATCATCTGTTAGGATGTGATATAGCTCAGCTGCAATTCCATCACCTTCACTAACTTTCTTCATAGAAAGTTAGAAACTTTGCTTCCTAAAGCTCACTTGACTTCACACTCCAGGATGTCTGGCTCTAAGCGAGTGACCACACCATCATGGTTATCCAGGTCATTAAGACCTTTTTTATTTGTATAGTTCCTCTGTGTATTCTTGCCATGTCTTATTAAACTCTTCTGCTCTGTTAGGCTCTTGCTGTTTCTGTCCTTTATTGTGCCCATCTTTGTATGAAATGTTCTCTTGGTATCTCTGATTTTCTTGAAGAGATCTCTAGTCTTTCCTATTCTATTGTTTTCCTCATTTCTTTGCATTGTTCAGTTAAGAAGGCTATTTATCTGTCCTTGCTATTCTCTGGAACTCTGCACTCAGTTGGGCATATCTTTACCTTCCTCCTTTGCCTTTCACTTCTTTTCTTTTCTCAGTTATTTATAAGGCCTCCTCAGACAACCACCTTGCTTTCTTGCATTTCTTTTTCTTTGGAGTAGTTTTGGTCACTGCCTCCTGTACAGTGTTATGAACTTCTGTCCATGTTCTTCAGGCACTCTGTCTATCAGATCTAATCCCTTGAATCTATTCATTACCTCCTATGTATAATCATAAAGGATTTGATTTAGGTCATACCTGAATGGCCTAGTGATTTTCTCTGCTTTCTTCAATTAAGGCCTGAATTTTGCAGCAAGGAACTCGTGATCTGAGGCACAGTCAGCTCCAGGTCTTGTTTTTGCTGAGTGTATAGAGCTTCTCCATCTTTGGTTGCAAAGGATATAATCAATCTGATTTTAATATATGCTATCTGGTGAAGTCCATGTGAAGAGTTGTCTCTTGTGTTATTGGAAGAGGATGTTTGCTATGGCCAGTGTGTTCTTTTGGCAAAACTCTGTTAGCCTTTGCCCTGCTTCACGTTGTACTCCAAGGTGAATCTTGCCTGTTACTTCAGGTATCTCTGATTTCCTACTTTAGCATTCCAGTCCCCTATGATGAAAAGGACATACATTTCGGTATTAATTCTAGAAGGTCTTGTAGGTCTTTATAGAACTGTTCAACTTCAGCTTCTTTGGCATTGGTGGTTGGGGCATAGACTTGGATTGCTGTGATATTGAATGGTTTGCCTTGGAAATGAACTGAGATCATTCTGTTTTTGAGATTGCACCCAAATACTGCATTTTGGTTTCTTTTGTTAACTATGAGGGCTACTCCATCTCTTCTAAGGGATTCTTGTCTGTAGTAGTAGATATAATGGTCATCTGAATTAAATTTGCCCATTCCCGTCCATTTTAGTTCACTGATTCCTAAAATGTCGATGCCCACTCTTGCCATCTCTTGCTTGACCATGACCAATTCACCTTGATTCATGGACCTAACATTCCAGTTTCCTGTGCAACATTGTTCTTTATAGCATTGGACTTTCACCCTCAGACACATCCACAGCTGAGTGCTGTTTCCCCTTGGGCCCAGCCTCTTCATTCTTTCTGGAGCTATTTCTCTGCTCTTCCCTAGCAACTTATTGGTCATCTACCAACCTGGGGGAGCTTGTCTTTAGTGTTATATCTTTTTGCTTTTTCATACTATTCATGAGACTGATGTGCAGAAGGTTTATCAGGGAGTGTAAACCTTAGGAGAGTTATCTGAAGGGAGTCAGGAAGGCAGAGGTGGGGGAGAAGCTGATGTGCAATGTCATCTCCACTGAGGCATCTGAAGATCTTCAGGAGCTCCAGAGCTCAGACAGCCCTTCAGAGTTGTGCCGAATCCAGGGAAGGAGGCAGGTTTTTGGTTCTATGCATCAGCCGGTCACTGGTCAGGAGCCCCGGGGATGTGCGTGGCTTTAGATGAGGCTGTTCCCAGTTATTGACCATAGTAAGCCAGCAGTGGAGACGCTTAACAGCTAGAGAATGAGTGTAGAGGCCTTAAAGGGGGATCTGAGCAGCACAGCTTCCACCTACCACCCCCACTGACCTTGGGTGTGGCCATGAGATTAACTCTGGCCAGTGGAATGGTAGGTGAAAAGACAGTTCCAAGGTTAAGCCCAAAGAGGTATGGCATGTTTGCCAGCCATCCTGGTGCATCCTTCCTCCTGCAGGGGAAGGTTCAGATAGCTCTTGTTCCTTCATTCTGGGTCCAGGATGCAGTCCTGTGGAGCAGACCTTAGTCAGATTCAAAGCTGAGGGTCCAGCCTGGCCCAACTATCAGCTGAACTGAAGTTGATCTAAAACCCAGGAGTGGGTTTCCCTGGTGGTCCAGTGGGTAAGGACACCGCCTTGCAGTGCAAGGGGCGCCGGTTCGAGCCCTGGCCTGGGAAGATCCCACGTGCTGCGGAGCGCTAGCTGGACCAATGTGTCCAATTACCGAGCCGGGGCTCTGGAGTGCATGTGCCCAGAGCCGGTGCTCTGTGACAACAGAAGCCACTGCGATGGGAGGCCCACACGGGCCAAAGAACAAAGTTGGATGAAAAATAGATAAATGAAAGACCAATAGAAGTGGCCTGCCCGCCCCCTCCCCAACCCGCCCCCTCCAAAAAAAAAAAAAAAAATCAGTAGTATGAAGTAATCTGTGATTTTTGTAAGCCTCTGAGTATTGGGGTTTGCTTGTTTCACAGCATTATCACAGCAAGACCTGACTAATATAGCTAGTGGAAAGTTTACATTGTCCATCACAAAACAGAATGTTCTTTACACTCCCCTCTAATATCTTTGGGCATCCCTTGGTGGCTCAGATGGTAAAGAATCTGCCTGCAATGCAGGAGACATGGGTTCGATCCCTGGGTCAAGAAGATCCCCTGGAGAAGGTGATGGCAACCCACTGCAGTATTCCTGCCTGGAGAATTCCATGGACAGAGGAATGTAGCTCCTGGCGGACTACAGTTCATAGGATTGCAGAGAGTCACACACACACACACACGCATCTTTGTTTCTGTTCCAGATGGCTTTTCTGGGTGCCAAGCACCTCCTGTTTTTATCTTTTTGGTAGACAGTCTGTAAAGTAGATGGCAAACATGGAGAATTTCCTGGAAGAAAGAGGGAAGATTGCTGGAGAACAGGTACCCTGAGAGGAGGATCCTGAGGCCCCAGATGCAGGCTGCCCTACCTGCTCAGATCAGGAGTGGAGTCTGCCCTCACTCCCACTAGACTTCCCTCAGCTCTTCTCCTGGACCCCAGGACCCCTTCCATGCCTCCTCTTCTCCAGGTGTTATTTCATTTCCTAGAGGACAAAGAGATGCTTCTCCTCTGTGGTCATCACCATCCCTGAGCACAAATGGGCACAAGGTGCTTAAGAAATATTGGTTGGTAGGACAGGAGGGAAGCAGGTCAACTGGGATTGATCATCTTCCCTTGTGGGAATCCTTCTAGCCCCTGTTATGTGCCCCCATGGCCATGCAAAGTCAGTTTACCAAGACCTTGACTTGGCATTGCAGTATCAGCCTGGAGCCAGGAGGGAGGCTGGACTTTGGGGACCAGGACGCCCCACTGTAACGTCCAATTGTTAGAGCCAGCATGTCTGGGGGAGAGAGAAAGAAAGAGAGACAGTAAGATGGCAGAGTTGAACAAGAATGCCAGGACTCACCTTAGAGAGTGAGGGGCTGCATTCTCTGCCCTGCACTCATTTATCCTACAACTGTTGATCTCGAGTATGTGTCAAACACTGAGGTGCCAAGGTCAAAGAGACTCTCCCAAACTCACAAAGCCCCTGCCCACATGGGGTAGACAGTAGATTACTGTCTAGACAGAAAATAAACAACAAAAAAAGAATTTCAGACTGATAAGAGCTATGAAGAAAATTAAAAGGAAATAGGATAGTGACAATATTGAGGGGGAGCAATTTTTCAGGGGGCAGGCAGGTAAGTTCAAGGGGGAAACAAGAAGCTTCAGAAAATGGAGATGCCAAGGCTCCCAGTGGCTAGGCTGGCCCAACAGATACATTTTGGAGATGGGAAACTGAAGCTCAGTAAGTCATGGCAGAACCCAAATCTCTTGACCTCCAGGCTTGTCCTTGGGTGGTCTTCCTCCTCTCAGGTCCTTAACCTGCTCACATCTCATCTCTGGGAGGAAGGAACAGATGTGGGGTGCGCTCAAAAGGTGAGGACCAAACAAGAACCAGAGAAGAGACACTATCAAAAGTGCCACTTGGAAACACAGAACCACATTATCGTGGTTAAAAAAAAAAAGTCCCAGAGTTCTGATTCCTCCCATAATACAACTGCAATGCTTAAATATGTATATTAACCATCAAATTCTTTCCAAAATTTTGGTTTCAGTGCCTCTGCTTTGCCTGTTTGAGGGACGTGACTATGGGAAAGTCACTTCCCCTATCTATGAGCCTCAGTTCCCTCAACTTCAAAATATGAACCCAGCTTTCCTGACTCCAAGGCCACAGTCCTTGTAGGACCATACGCACCTCTGCCTGCCCTCCTTACACCTGGGCTCATCTAGTCTGGATTCCCCACTGCCCACCCCTGCCCTGAATCTGCTCACAAGACCCTCAGACACAATAATACTCCTTTAGACACTCCAAGTGACCCAAGAGGTATGTTCAAGCTAATCATCGTCCCTAGCTTGCCAACCAGGAAGCAGGACTTGCTCAGGGTCACATAGTAACCTTGAGCCAAGATGTGAACCCAAAGTTCCATTCAGTTTCCTCTGCTCAAGGCCCTCATCCAAAATGTCAACCTGCCCCTCTCACCACCAACTCTCACCAAAGCTTCGGTGTTGAGGGAACCAAGTTTTATTTCCCTGAAAATATTTTGATATTTATGTGCCCTGTGTTGTTCAGGTGGTGTCACTTGGTGTGGTGCTGCCACCTTCTGGGCACAGGGCGCACTGCAACCCATCTCCAGTAGGGACCTTCTGGACCGAACCCAGACAGACATGGGTCTCTTGATCCTCGAAAACACTGAGGTTGGAGAGATGACTTAAACAAGCCTTGCGCCTTGCTGTCACCTCTTCCTCTTTCCCACCTCCTGCTGACCTCCTGCAGCCTGACTGGCTACTCTGCTCCCCTGAGGCTGCTCAGGCAAAGTTGGTTTTCACTTCCTGGTTGATAAATTTAGCAGCTTCTTTTCAGCCTCCATTTCACCTGACTTAACAGCCTTAGACACTGTCAACCACACCTGTTTCAGGTGGCATACATCATCCTCGGCCTTCAGGGCATCTCTGCTGGTTCTCCTAGCTCCCTGGCTGTTCCTTTTGATTCCATCCCTCCCTTCTCTTAAAGGTCTGTGCTCTGTCCTTGGCTATCATCCTCCCTATGGCAACCACAGACATGCTAATAACTCAAAAGTGCTTGTTCTCAGTCCAGACCTCCCAGCGGAGGGCTTGACCCATTTACCTGGGCCTCCTCTACCTGGACCTCAAGCCAGGATAGCCCCGTATGTCCATCCTGATCTTATCCCACGCTCCCCAATCTGGTCTTCCTCCTGGAATCCCCTTGGGGAAGATCCACTCTGTCCCCCACCCACACTCTTGGGAATGGTTTCTGGCTCTTCTCTTTCCTGTAGCTTCCACTTCAATAGGCCATTATTAGGAAAGCAAGTTGTCCCCGACATCCATCCTCCCCTTCTTCCTTAGTGGGAGAACCTCCAAATTCTGTTTAGACACAGGGGTCATCCAAAATGAAGATCACATTTCACATTGTAATGTGATTATATTATAATCAATGAAGAATTGTTTTTTAAGACCACATTTCTGATGCTCTCTTGAGGTTGGGTGTGAGCAACTTCAAGAGTGTGCCCTTTATCCTCTCTTTTCTCCTCCTTTCTGACTGGAATGTGAATTACCCAGGAAGCCCATTGCCAGGGATGACAGAGCTGATAACAACTCAGTTCTCTTTATATAGAGCTCAGGCTTCCGACATCTTCCCCTTCCCCACCAGGTGCCCTGGGGCAGAGGAGACTTGAGTTCTAATCTCAGCTGATCCACTGGTCATTATAGAGACTGTTGGTGCCCACCAAAATCCATCCTTCTCATCTGAGCTGTTGGTGAACACATATTTGCCAGTTAGAAGTCATATTTCCCAGCCTCCCTTGCAGCCTAGTGTCATGTGAATAAATCCTTCTCAAGAGAATCCGAGGGGAAGTAACATGTGTATCCAGGTCTTCAAATATTTGCTGTGTCTTCCTCCTGAGAGCTGGCCATGATCCAGCTTCTACTTCACAGACAAAGACCAAAAACAACAGCAACAAAAAACAGAAAGCAAACTTGGATTTTGAGCTGCCATCTTGCTTCTTGAGGTTGGGGTCATGTATGGCAGAGACACATGAAGGAAGCAATCTGGGTCTAAATGACTGGGCAGCATTAGGAGGAAACATTTTCAGCTTTTTAAGCCACATAAAAAATCCCCCCTTTGTAAAAGAAGCTGAACTAACACTTAAATATCTCTTACTATGTGTACTATCCTAAGTACATTAAATACTTTAACTCAACAAATGATTAACTGTGAGAGAGTAGGCAAGTCATTTCACTCCTATGAGCCTTGGCTTCCTCCCCTGTACGTGACCTGGAATCATAGATGAAGTCAGACCACCGTGAGAGGTAGGTGAGCTGTTACACGTCAGTACTGGACGACCTAACAAGCAGACAGCTCGTGCGGTTAGGGAACTAGCTGTAAATTTGAATGATTTTGACTCGAAGAAGAAAAGGAAGAGGTGAAGATAAAGCATTGCTGTTTCAAAAGAGTGGTGGAAGACAGAAGAATTTGGGGGGATTCCTTATACTAATTTTGGGATTCTCTCGTAGCTCAGCTGGTAAAAATCCACCTATGATGCAGAAGACCCCAGTTCAATTCCTGGGTTTGGAAGATCCCCTGGAGAAGCCACTCCACTATTCTGGGCTTCCCTTTGTGGCTCAGGTGGTAAAGTATCCTCTTACAATGCAAGAGATCTGAGTTCGATCCCTGGGTTGGGAAGATCTTCTAGAGAAAAGTAAGGTACCCTCTCCAGTATTTTTGCCTAGAGAATTCCATGGCTCATCCATGGGTCGCAAAGAGTTGGATACGACTGGGTGACTTCACTTTACAGAAAAGCTTGCCCAAAGATAATCAAGGAAATACAAATAAAATACTTGGGTTTTTATTTATTTATTTATTTTGAACGGTAAAATCTAAGACATTGCTCATATCCAGTGTGTTGAGGGTATGAGCCAGTGGGCATGCTCTCGAGCAGGCAGGAAGATGAACGGGATCAGTAACCTAGGGGAACTATTTGGCAGCGGCTGTCGCAATTTTATTTGCTCATCTCTTCTGATCCAGTCATTCCCCTTTGAGGAAGCCACTCTCCAGGGATGCTCCCATAGTGTTCCAGGGTAAATGTACAAGGATGCTCCTTGTAGCATTATCTCTAACAGTGAAAAGTTGGAAACAAGCTAAGTTTCCATCAACTGAGGTCTGGGTTAATAGATTATGCAAAGTACAGTCATTAAAAAGAATGAGTCATTAAAAAAAATTCACTGACATGGAAGATTTCCAAAATATGTTAAGTGAAAAACAATTCAATGATAGAAAATGTTATAATTCCATTTATGTAATATTTTATATGTATATTTTGTATGTAACATGTAACACAAGGTACACATTATATGTGTATGGTGCGGGAAGTTGGGGGAAATCTTTGACTTTTCACTTTGCATTTTCTAAATTGTTTTTAAAGTATTTTGCCTCCAGCACACCTTATTTTTGACTAAAGACAATGTGTTTGTTTTAAAAACAAACAAACATTGGTTGGGTCAGGTTCTCAGACTCCCCAGCCAGCATAGGCTGGGGTTTACCCAGGGGGAATCTGGATGTGCCAATTTTATAGCAGAATCCTCAGCCAGAGCTGCTCACCAGGCAGAGGTGAAGGAGCGAGACCCTCTGGAGATCGCTCTTTAAGCAACTCTGTAGGACTCCTTGCCCCCTCATTCACGCTCTCTGCGGACAACCTGAACTGCACACTTATTCATGCCCAACCCCCTTCCACTCTACAAAAAAGAAGCTCTTTCCAAGAGCCCTGTCTGCTTTACCATGTGTCTGTCCACACATTGTGTTGGCTGTGTGTTATTAAGTAAGTGGCTTAACCTCGCTGAACCTCGGCTGCCTCAAATGAAACCGGCAGAATAAAATGAAGCCAGTAATGACATCCACCTTCCAGAGTCCTGAGGACTGAAGATGAGAATGCACACAGAGCTATCTGCTTGACCATGAGGCTAGGCAAACATCCTACTTCCTTGCCTTCCTCTCCCAGGCCAGCCTCACTGTCTTCCAGCACCTGCAAGGTAAGAGGGACAAGGGGTGTAATCCTCATCATTACAGAGCTTGGAGAGCTCGCCACATGCCTAGGGTCACAAGTTCATGGCTGAGTTGGGTCTAGAGCTCCGAGATCCCAACACTAACTCGGACATCAGACAGGGGTCATCCTTCAGCCTCAGCTCCCAGCTCAGGGCTTCACTCCAGCACTTCCTAATATTAATAGCCACTTCGAGCCACACATGGCGTGGAGGAGGGAACGATGTGCAATCAGATTCTGGTTCCTGAGAACCTTCCAGTCTAGGATAAGGACTCCCTGCCAATCCTGCTCTGTGATGAAATAGGTCTTTCACCAGTGGCTCAGCCCCTGGTGAGGGCACTTCAGGCTGAGCATAGGCTGAGGTATGAGGCATAAGGTGCATCGTGCTTCTGGAGCCTGGGTGGCTGGAGTGGAGGGTGCAGCGGTAGCTGGAAGTTGGAAATTTTGACTGTCATTTGGATTTTAACTTTTCACTTTGATTCAATGTTTTTAGTATTTTGCCTCCAGCACACCTTATTTTTGACTAAAGACAATGTGTTTGTTTTAAAAACAAACAAACATTGGTTGGGTCAGGTTCTCAGACTCCCCAGCCAGCATAGGCTGGGGTTTACCCAGGGGGAATCTGGATGTGCCAATTTTATAGCAGAATCCTCAGCCAGAGCTGCTCACCAGGCAGAGGTGAAGGAGCGAGACCCTCTGGAGATCGCTCTTTAAGCAACTCTGTAGGACTCCTTGCCCCCTCATTCACGCTCTCTGCGGACAACCTGAACTGCACACTTATTCATGCCCAACCCCCTTCCACTCTACAAAAAAGAAGCTCTTTCCAAGAGCCCTGTCTGCTTTACCATGTGTCTGTCCACACATTGTGTTGGCTGTGTGTTATTAAGTAAGTGGCTTAACCTCGCTGAACCTCGGCTGCCTCAAATGAAACCGGCAGAATAAAATGAAGCCAGTAATGACATCCACCTTCCAGAGTCCTGAGGACTGAAGATGAGAATGCACACAGAGCTATCTGCTTGACCATGAGGCTAGGCAAACATCCTACTTCCTTGCCTTCCTCTCCCAGGCCAGCCTCACTGTCTTCCAGCACCTGCAAGGTAAGAGGGACAAGGGGTGTAATCCTCATCATTACAGAGCTTGGAGAGCTCGCCACATGCCTAGGGTCACAAGTTCATGGCTGAGTTGGGTCTAGAGCTCCGAGATCCCAACACTAACTCGGACATCAGACAGGGGTCATCCTTCAGCCTCAGCTCCCAGCTCAGGGCTTCACTCCAGCACTTCCTAATATTAATAGCCACTTCGAGCCACACATGGCGTGGAGGAGGGAACGATGTGCAATCAGATTCTGGTTCCTGAGAACCTTCCAGTCTAGGATAAGGACTCCCTGCCAATCCTGCTCTGTGATGAAATAGGTCTTTCACCAGTGGCTCAGCCCCTGGTGAGGGCACTTCAGGCTGAGCATAGGCTGAGGTATGAGGCATAAGGTGCATCGTGCTTCTGGAGCCTGGGTGGCTGGAGTGGAGGGTGCAGCGGTAGCTGGAGGCTGGCTGGGACAAACTCGCTGGTCCTTGTCCCTGTGGTCATGTTTCCCAGCAAGAGCTCCCACCTGAGCCTCTCATGGGGCCAGGCCCTTCACTTGACCTTGGTTCTTTCATACCGGAAACCAGTGGTGTCCCTAGTGGGTATATGAGATAGAGCTGAGAGCAGCTTCCTTTACTTTCTCCATCTGCCAGTGGGGCCTTGGGTCTTTACCTGGAAGACCCCTCTGCCCCACATTGCTGCACCCCTTACCCTTTCATCACCACCAGCTCTCAGGTTTGCCCAGACCCCAAGCTGCTCCATAGCACCTGCCCAGAAGGCCTGTGTGTGTGTGTGTGTGTCTGCTTTGCACATTCCAAGCTGGCCCAGATCTTCAGTCCCTTAAGTGTGTGCAGTCTCCTCTCTCCTCTCTCTAGACCACCTGCAGGGTAGAGCTCATAGCTATTTATCCCCAGCTCAACCCAACTAATTAGCCTTACACGGTTTATAATGTGTTCACAGAAACTCAGCTTCATTTGAATTCTTGGACGCATACCTCTGAGGGTGGGATTAGTCTCCGCATTGAACCGAAGAGGAAACTGAAGCTGAGACAGGCTCAGTGTGACTTCTGCATCGTAGAGACACAAAGTAGCAACATCAGGTCTCTGACGCTGCTCTTCTTTCATTCAAGCTCAGATGGTTGGTTCCCTCCCAGCTAGGGAGAGAGAGGGCCCTGGATAGAAAGACATGCTCCCCCCATCACTGACTGGGGTACGACTTAGAGGGGTAATTCACTGTCTGAGCCCATTTTCTGATCTCTGAAATGGGAATAAAACACCTAGTGGTGCTATTCAGAGCTTCCCAGCTGACCCTAGTGGTAAAGAACCTGCCTGCTGAGGCATGAGACAGAAGAGGTGCAGGTTGGGAAGATCCCCTGGAGGAGGGCTCAGCAACCCATTCGAGTATTCTAGCTTGGAGAATCCCATGGAGAGAGGAGCCTGGCAGGCTAGAGTCCATAAGGCCTCAAAGAGTTGGACATGACTGAAGTGACTTAGCACACACGCAAGAGTGGCACTATCAACAGGCTTTGCTGCTGTTGTTTACTCGCTAAGTCATGTCTGACTCTTTGCAGCTGCATGGACTGTAGCCCACCAGGCTCCTCTGACCATGGGTTTGGGTGATAGTTAAAAGAGGGGCTGGAAGAGAAAGAGCATCTACTGGGTGAGCATCTACTGAGGTCCTGTCCTGCCTGCTCTCAGTAGGGACTCAGTAAGTCTGACAGTCCCACAGTCTGCAGTAATCCTGACCCAGCACTTCTAACAGCGGGGCAGCGTAAAGAGTCAGGCAAGAATGGATTAAGGCATTCAAGAGGATTACATAGTAATCAGCTAAACAACCTAAGCTCCCTGGGAAAAGACCAGACTCAGACTGTTCATTTAATTTACTCACTAAATGTCGGTTGAACAATTTGCTGAGCTGGAATGATGGCTGTGATGATGATGATGATGATGATGATGATGATGGCGGTGGTTCTCAATCAAGCATCTCCCATATTCCAGGGAATTTATGTAGAGTCTCATCACATCAAGCCTATAAGGTCGATGGTCCTTAAAAGGAATTTCTTTCCCCTTCTCACAGGGAAGGTGCGAGTCAGGTCTGGGAATAGGCAGAGGCAAACGAGGCCTTCAGAGACTCATTTAAGAAGACAGTCTTATGACACTTGTCTCACCCCCGTTCCGACGCCAGTGCTAGTGAGCACTGTGACGGGTTGCCCAGTCCCCACTTTCATCAGAGTGTTCCCTGGGCCCCTGGGAGTCCTTCCCCAACAGCTCCCCCAGGGATGGTTCAGCTCGGGAGAGCTGCCCCACCCACAGTCATGCCACTTCCCTGGGCAGCCACATCCCATGACGGATGAAGGCAGGAGTAAGGAGGAGTTGAATGGGTGGGAGGACTTGGCAGGGCCTTTCCAGCACCGGAACTCCCTTTGGGTTTGGCCCTTGTTGGGTCTGTCATGTAGCTTCCTCTGCTTGCTTCTGCTCTGAACCCTTCTTTCCTTAATAAAATTCTTACACTCTAAACACCATCTGAGGGACTTCCCTGACAGTTAAGACTTCACCTTCAAATTCAAGAGGTGTGGGTCCAATTCCTGGTCATGGGGCTAAGATTTCCGTACGCCTCCTAACCAAACCACTACTACCACAACAAATACAGAAGCAGTATTGTAAAAAATTCAATAAAGACTTTTTAAAAAACTAAAGTAAATGAACAGACACCATTGTTTATTGGCATTTGTCTACCATGGACTCCAACTAGCAGCAGTGTTACAGTACCCCTGCTTCCTAGCTGGTTAGCACACAGCCTTTCTAAAGACTCTAATAAAAAAGTATCCCCAGAAAGCCAGGGCTCAGGGATGACAAACTACAGGCTACACTGTTCTAAACCCCTTACGGGAATTAGCTCATTTAATCTCTGCTGCAGCTCTATGAGAGAGGTACTATTGGCATCTCCATTTTATAGATGAGTTTGAGAGAAATCATACTTGGAAAAAAAAAAAAGTACTTGCTAATGAAATCTGGGCAACCAAAAGATGATTCAGAATAACAAATTTCAGCCTGAAGAAACTTTCATATGACAAAGAGAAAAAAAAAAAAAAAGATGAACTAATGTCTTGCCAATGCCATGACTCAGTTCCGAGGGAGCCTGACTCCCAACCCCAAAGAGCCAGCCCAGGTAAACTGAAATCCACAGGGTGGGGTGGGAGGGGCCATGGGCTGTGTTAGGAGGTAGCCCCAGGAAGAGGTGGCAAATATCTGCTGGAACCACAGGAAGCTGGTTGGATTACCACAGGAGAGTCAAGACTCAGAAGGTAAGTCAGGCAGCTAAGAGGAGCCGCTTCTGGAAATGGACCCCAAGGCTATCAGATTACTAGCCTCCTGGCAGGAAGGACACTCCGTCTTCCACTCCAGCTGGAAGAGTCAGAATCCTGCAAAGTATCAGGGATTTGGGGATACAGGTGATAGGCTGCCCTAGATTTACTATCTCCTCTGTCCATCTGTCTGCTGTCCAACTGGTCAGCAGTCGCTCTGGGAGGGATGGCAGGTGGGAAATTATTCAGGAGCTGGACTCCCTCTTCCAGCCTTTCTTAACTCTAGGAAAAAGTGGGTGTTGGGTTTTCTTTCTTTTTTTTTTTTTTTAAAGATTTATTTATTTATTTATTTTGGGCGGGGGTCAGGTTGGGGAGGGAAGGGAGCAGACGGGCCACTTCTATTGGTCTTTCATTTCTCAATTTTCATCTGTCTTTGTTCTTTGGCTCCTGTGGGCCTCCCATCACGGTGGCGTCTATCGTTGCAGAGCGTTGGCTCTGGGTGCATGCGCTCCAGAGCTCCGGCTCGGTGATTGGACACATTGGTCCAGCCGCTCCGCGGCACGTGAGATCTTCCCAGGCCAGGGATCGAACCAGTGCCCCTTGCACTGCAAGGTGGTGTCCTTACCCACTGGACCACCGGGGAAGCTCCGTGTTGGGTTTTCAATGTAATCCTTCCATAGGGCGAGCACTTCAGAGCTGACCTACTGCTTACCATCCCATCCCTGAATCTGCTTCTCACCAACCATCAGGTTTATTGCCTTGGAAACAGTAGGGCAGGGTTATTAGCCCTATTTTATTGGTCGATAAACTGAGGCTAGACCAGGCCAAGACCCTCTCATCCCAATCCAGATCTTTGGTTTTTTTTTTTTTTTTAACTTTGGCCTTTTATTGGTTTTTTATTAATTTTCATCCATCTTTATTCTTTGGCCTGTGTGGGCCTCCATTGCAGTGGCCTCTCTTGTTGCAGAGCACCGGCTCTGGGTGCATGCTCTCCAGAGTGCTGCTTTAGTAATTGGACACACTGGTCCAGCTGCTCCGCGGCACATGGGATCCTCCTGGGCCAGGGATCGAACCAGTGCCCCGCACACTGCAAGGCGGACTCTTTACCCACTGGACCACCAGGGAAGCCTCAGACCTTTGGTTTTATCTCTAGCCTGAGATCTTGTGCAAAGTAAACATTGGCCATTCCGAGTCCAGAGCTCAGGGCAGTCCCTGCCTAGAAGCCTGTTTGCCCTCCTCCTATCTTGTCCCAGCATACCCCCGGTTTCTTAGGGAGCCTAACCTTCATTCTTCTGCCAAACACCTTTGTTGCCCACTCCCTGCTGACACTGTGAGATGCATGAGTTCCAAGCTGGGGTGAAATTCATGTCAACAGGCTTTGCATGAAGTTGAGGTCAACCATGTGGCACAGGTCACAGCTCCATGTTCTTCCCAGAGTCTCTGGAATTCATTCTCTCCTCTCCAGAGCCACTGCCTTGGTCATTAGCCTCTCCTCTCTGCTTTCCACTCCTCTCTTCCTGCCTTTCTCCTACACCCTTGAAGTACCTACAGATCTTTCCAGAAAGAGATGGCCCAGCGTCTATGCTGGTGGTCAGGACTGAGGACAAATCTGCCAGGTCTGGGCTAGCCCCACATCCCTATCTATAGAACAGGGGCTGTGCCTACTTCCCCAAGTCAACAGATATTTCTAGAGACCCTGTGCCTTTCAGAATATGTCCTGTACCTGTATGCCTCCCTGCCTCTGAATGGGCTCTCCATTGCCTGCCAGCTTCTCCAAGTCCTAAAGATGTACTCATCTCACCATGTCAAATATCACTGCCTTCCTGAAGCCTGAATTTCAGCTGCCTGTCACCAGCTGAAACCACTTCCTCCTCTGGCTTAAATGAGGTGATGTGTGCTCACTGGGTTTGCTCACTGGGCAATCCTATCTAATCCCTGGCCTCATCCCACTCTTCCTTGTACCAAGATGAGTTGCTTTCCAGACCAGTCACCCCTACTCCTCCCACCTGGCGCAGGATTACTGATGTGGCAGAATCATCATTATTGTTTACTAAGCTCTGCCTAGGTGTCTGACCCTGTGCTAAAGGCTTCACATTGCATGTGAGCCTCATAACCACCTAAGATGGGGACCATCTGTATCTGAGGAAATGGCTTCAGAAATCTGAATGCATGCTGTCATGAACAAGGGAGACAGCCAAAGTTCAAAGCCGAGGTGAACCCTCAGGTACACCCAGTTCCTCTCTAGCCTCTATGCTGAGTAAACAGTGAGGCCAGCATTCCTAAGCTCCCCACAACTCCCCAAAGCAGGGAGTCCATCTTTGGTGCCCTTGAGTTACCTTGCCACCTGGTCCCCCATTTCCCATGTTTGGGACATTTTTGTTGAGAGGGGCATGAGTTCCAAGCTGGGGTGAAATTCATGTCAACAGGCTTTGCATGAAGTTGAGGTCAACCATGTGGCACAGGTCACAGCTCCATGTTCTTCCCAGAGTCTCTGGAATTCATTCTCTCCTCTCCAGAGCCACTGCCTTGGTCATTAGCCTCTCCTCTCTGCTTTCCACTCCTCTCTTCCTGCCTTTCTCCTACACCCTTGAAGTACCTACAGATCTTTCCAGAAAGAGATGGCCCAGCGTCTATGCTGGTGGTCAGGACTGAGGACAAATCTGCCAGGTCTGGGCTAGCCCCACATCCCTATCTATAGAACAGGGGCTGTGCCTACTTCCCCAAGTCAACAGATATTTCTAGAGACCCTGTGCCTTTCAGAATATGTCCTGTACCTGTATGCCTCCCTGCCTCTGAATGGGCTCTCCATTGCCTGCCAGCTTCTCCAAGTCCTAAAGATGTACTCATCTCACCATGTCAAATATCACTGCCTTCCTGAAGCCTGAATTTCAGCTGCCTGTCACCAGCTGAAACCACTTCCTCCTCTGGCTTAAATGAGGTGATGTGTGCTCACTGGGTTTGCTCACTGGGCAATCCTATCTAATCCCTGGCCTCATCCCACTCTTCCTTGTACCAAGATGAGTTGCTTTCCAGACCAGTCACCCCTACTCCTCCCACCTGGCGCAGGATTACTGATGTGGCAGAATCATCATTATTGTTTACTAAGCTCTGCCTAGGTGTCTGACCCTGTGCTAAAGGCTTCACATTGCATGTGAGCCTCATAACCACCTAAGATGGGGACCATCTGTATCTGAGGAAATGGCTTCAGAAATCTGAATGCATGCTGTCATGAACAAGGGAGACAGCCAAAGTTCAAAGCCCGAGGTGAACCCTCAGGTACACCCAGTTCCTCTCTAGCCTCTATGCTGAGTAAACAGTGAGGCCAGCATTCCTAAGCTCCCCCCACAACTCCCCAAAGCAGGGAGTCCATCTTTGGTGCCCTTGAGTTACCTTGCCACCTGGTGGCGGCAGCCTCTGCCTTCCTGATTATGACATAACAATTGCACAACTCACAGATGTTTTCGAAAGAAACTGTCAGTTTCCTCTCCTGGCCACTGCCAGGGGCTGCGGCCTCCGTCTAACCCAGGGCCCCTGACAGCCTCAGGACTCTAGAAGCCAAATGTAGTCGGAGTGATAAGGAAATGAAAACGCCAGACTGGAAAGTGACCCAGTTTTATTTTGGTGTTGGAGGCCAGATGGGGCATTGCTCCACTCCACAGGGGTGAGGGCTGTACCATCTGCCCCTCCCCAGGGCGGAAGGCCCAGGGACCTCAAGGCCCAGGCAGCGGGGGCGGCGGCCCCGGGGAAGGGGGGCCCCAGGGACCTAGTGACCACAGTGGGTTGCACAAGGAGAGGGGAGAGCAGGCCGAGGCCTGGGATGGCTCAGATTGGGGGTTGGGCTGGGCAGAGTCCGAGAGGGGAGGCTATAGAATCTAAGAAGTGGGAGTCCGAAAGGGGGTCCATTCCCCTTGACTTTACCGCTGAGGTTCCGGGTCAGAGAGATGAACTCAAACTGTCATCCCGCAGGAGGCAGGGCCTGGAGCAAGGCCAGGCGTCCCAGTCCGGCGTCGGCTCGGTGCACTAACCGCTGCCTCCACCCTCACGGAGGGTGCGTGCGGGGCCCAGACGCTGGGTGCGGAGTCCGGAGTACAGTCTGGGCGCTTTCTCTCGGGCACGCCGGGCAGGCGCCCGACCTCGCTCAGCAGCTCACCGAGCCGGCGGGCGGCGCCGACCCCAAGTCCGAGAAGCAGTCGAACTCGCTCTGGCCCAGGAAGAGCTCGGGCAGATCGCGCACGCGGTGCAGTCCAAGCTCGAGCTCCAGCGAGGTCAGCGCCTCCTCGTCGATGAGTTCGGCGTCCATGCTGCCCAGGGCGTGCGCGGGCGGCGGCAGTGGCGGGGCCGGGGCGCCGGGTGCGTGCTGCGGGCCTGAGGGGCCTCCCGGGGCGCCGGGGGGCATGGTCGTGCGTCCTGGGTACAGCGTCGCCACCGGCTGCAGGTGCGCGCTTCCAGCGGCCGGCGGTGGCACAGCCGGAAACGGCTGGAAGGCGGGCGGCGGCCCGAAGGCCCCGTACCCCAGGGTCCCCTGCGGAGGCGGCGGCGGGCCCAGAGGAGCCCCTCGCGGCCGCAACCCACTGTCCAGGCCCGGGCTCGAGTATGGCTGCAGCGTCCGGAGAGCGTGAGGGCCGTGGGCAGGAGCGGCTGGCGGCGGCCTCGGCACCAGGCTGTAGCCCTCGGCGAGCATCAGGTGGTCAGCCATGACGGTGATTCCGGCTGCTGGCGGCGGACCGATGGTCAGCGCGGGGGTCCCCGGGTCCCTCCAGCTGCTATTCCTCTGCGGCGAGGGATCCGAGCCTCGTGCCCTCTCCGCACCCCAGCAGGCCAAGGGAAAACCGAGTCTGGTCCGTGTCCCTGCGTAGCCCAGTATGCAGAGATCTGAGCGCTTGTCCACCCCAGCTCGGGGCAACAATGACCCTGGAACACGTACACAGTCTGGCTGCTAGACCTCTGCGCGGCGAGCCGCGAGTCTGCCCACTTCTTATACCTGGAGGCGGGGCTTCTTCCCCCCCAGGTGCTCATTGGCTGGACGAGCCGCTGCTGGGAGGCCCTCGCCGAGCCTCCAGGAGGTCTCAGCCCCGCCCCTGTCTGAGCTCCGCCCCTGGGCCTCAGGCCCCGCCTCCGGTTTTGAGTTCTGTCTGGGAGCGGGGCGTTTGGTTCTTTTCAAATGGTCTTGGGTCTGGCTTCAAGCTTGAATGGACTAGAAAAAGTGGGGTGGAAGGACCAGAGGTTTAGGCCCTCCAGACTGCAAGCCCAATCTCTTAACTTCTTAATTTTCCAGATTAAGAAAACTGGCAAGGCTCAGTGCCAGGAGGCGTTTCCTAGGAATATACAGCAAAGCCTTGACAGAAACGAGCCTCGAACCCAGGCCTTTTGATTGCCACCTCTACACATGGCATGGCACACTAGTGGTGCGGAGTCCCACGGAATATTAGCTGCTCATCCCACAATCTCAGGAGAGCCAGTTGCTCCTCCCCTGGCTCCCACTCAGTTGTCTGTGGAAGCATGCACTGAGTTGTTATTAAAGTAATTTATAGGCATGTCTTCTAAAGGGCTTGTTCAGCTTCATGTCCTCAGCACTTGGCCCAGAGCCTAGCCCAGAGCAGGTTTTCAGTACGAGTTGGGTGAATACGAGTAGATGATCAAATGAATTGCAAAGTGCCTGGGGTGCACCTCACATATATGAATGGCTGGATTTAGCTCTGCTCCTAGAGATCTTCTGGTGTGGGATGTTGTACCTTCCCTTGATAACAATATTTATAACTTGGGTGTTTAGAGTGCTGTATATTATACAAATATATTACTGCCCCCTCCCTGGGCAGGGCATGAGTTGATGGGTTGTTCTTCATTATTATTTTTTTTTTTTTTGGCCACTTTTTATCGGTTTTTCCTTTATTTATTTTCAACCATCTTTGTTGTTTGGCCTGTGTGGGCCTCCCATTGCAGTGGCCTTCCTCACTGCAGAGCACTGGCTCTGGGCGCATGCTCATGCTCTGGCGCACTGGCTCATAATTGGACATATAAGTCCTGCTGCTCCATGGCATGTGGAATCTTTCCAGGCCAGGGATCAAACTGGTGCCTTGCACTGCAAGGTGTACTCTTTACCATGGAGGCGGGGCTTCTTCCCCCCCAGGTGCTCATTGGCTGGACGAGCCGCTGCTGGGAGGCCCTCGCCGAGCCTCCAGGAGGTCTCAGCCCCGCCCCTGTCTGAGCTCCGCCCCTGGGCCTCAGGCCCCGCCTCCGGTTTTGAGTTCTGTCTGGGAGCGGGGCGTTTGGTTCTTTTCAAATGGTCTTGGGTCTGGCTTCAAGCTTGAATGGACTAGAAAAAGTGGGGTGGAAGGACCAGAGGTTTAGGCCCTCCAGACTGCAAGCCCAATCTCTTAACTTCTTAATTTTCCAGATTAAGAAAACTGGCAAGGCTCAGTGCCAGGAGGCGTTTCCTAGGAATATACAGCAAAGCCTTGACAGAAACGAGCCTCGAACCCAGGCCTTTTGATTGCCACCTCTACACATGGCATGGCACACTAGTGGTGCGGAGTCCCACGGAATATTAGCTGCTCATCCCACAATCTCAGGAGAGCCAGTTGCTCCTCCCCTGGCTCCCACTCAGTTGTCTGTGGAAGCATGCACTGAGTTGTTATTAAAGTAATTTATAGGCATGTCTTCTAAAGGGCTTGTTCAGCTTCATGTCCTCAGCACTTGGCCCAGAGCCTAGCCCAGAGCAGGTTTTCAGTACGAGTTGGGTGAATACGAGTAGATGATCAAATGAATTGCAAAGTGCCTGGGGTGCACCTCACATATATGAATGGCTGGATTTAGCTCTGCTCCTAGAGATCTTCTGGTGTGGGATGTTGTACCTTCCCTTGATAACAATATTTATAACTTGGGTGTTTAGAGTGCTGTATATTATACAAATATATTACTGCCCCCTCCCTGGGCAGGGCATGAGTTGATGGGTTGTTCTTCATTATTATTTTTTTTTTTTTTGGCCACTTTTTATCGGTTTTTCCTTTATTTATTTTCAACCATCTTTGTTGTTTGGCCTGTGTGGGCCTCCCATTGCAGTGGCCTTCCTCACTGCAGAGCACTGGCTCTGGGCGCATGCTCATGCTCTGGCGCACTGGCTCATAATTGGACATATAAGTCCTGCTGCTCCATGGCATGTGGAATCTTTCCAGGCCAGGGATCAAACTGGTGCCCCTTGCACTGCAAGGTGTACTCTTTACCCATTGGACCACCAGGGAAGCCCTGTTCTTCCTTGTTGTTCAGTCACTAAGCCATATCTCACTCTGAAAACCCATGGATTGCAGCACACCAGGCCTCCCTGTCCCCACCGTCTCCTAGTGCCCTTCCAACCACCTCATCCTCTGTTGCCCTCTTCTCTTGCTGTCGTTAGTCTTTCCTAGCATCAGGGTCTTTTCCAATTAGTTGGCTCTTCACATCAGGTGGCCAAAGTATTGCAGCTTCAGCATCAGTCCTTCCAATGAATATTCAAGGTTGATTTCCTTAAGGATTGATTGGTTTGATCTCCTTGCTGTTCAAGGGACTCTCAAGAGTCCTCTCCAGCACCATAATTCAAAAGCATCAATTTTTTCAGCGCTCAACCTTCATTACGGTCCAACTCTCACATCCTTTCATAACTGCTGGGAAAATCATAGCTTTGACTATAGAGACCTTTGTTGGAAAAGTGATGTCTTTGCTTTTTAATATACTGAATACATTTGTCATAGCTTTTTTTCTAAGGAGTAAATATCTTTTAATTTCATGGACACAGTCACTATTCACAGTGAAATCTGTCATTGCTTCTGCTTTTTTCCCATCTATTTGCCGTGAATGATGGGACTGGATGGCATAGTTTTAGTTTTTTGAATGCTGAGTTTTAAGCCAGGTTTTTCGCTCTCCTCGTTCACCTTCATCAAGAGATTCTTGAGTTCTTCTTTGCTTTCTGTCATAAGGGTTGTGTCATCTGCATATCTGAGGTTGTTGATATTTCTCCTAGCAACCTTGGTTCCAGCTTGTGCTTCATCCAGCCAGGCATTTCACATGGTATACTCTGCATATACATAAAATAAGCAGGGTGACAATATACAGAGTTCATGCACTCCTTTCCCAATTTGAAACCAGTCTGTTGTTCCATATCTGGTTCTAACTGTTGCTTATTGTTTCTTTTTTTTTTTTTTTTTAAAGATTTATTTATTTATTTATTTTGGGCAGGGGTTGGGTTGGGGAGGGAGGGGAGCAGGCGGGCCACTTCTATTGGTCTTTCGCTTCTCTATGTTCATCCGTCTTTGTTCCTTGGCTCCTGTTGGACTCCCATCGCGGTGGCGTCTGTCGTTGTTGTAGAGCAACGGCTCTGGGCGCATGCGCTCCAGAGCTCCGGCTCGGTGATTGGACACATCAGTCCAGCCGCTCCGCGGCACTTGGGATCTTCCCAGGCCAGGGCTCGAACCGGCGCCCCTTGCACTGCAAGGCGGTGTCCTTACCCACTGGACCACCAGGGGAAGCCCGCTTATTGTTTCTGTCACTTCATACAGGTTTCTCTGGAGGAAGGTAAGGTGGAATGGTATTCCCATCTCTTTAAGAATTTTCTAGTTTGTTGTGATCTACATGCGCGAATGCCTGTGTCCTTAGAGCAGCTGGAGTGTCTACTGGTAGCCAGGAGACAACTTCTTGAACCTTGCCCTCCATGTGTTTCTCACTCTGCCCCTCCCTTCTCTGGTTCCCCTTCCCTGGTAGTGCTCTTAGGATTTCCTATAACTTGGGTTTATCCAGTTGCCTAGAGGGGAGAACCCTAGAATGAGAGGCCAGGAGCCCAAGTTCTAACCATATCTCTACCACTCGCGGGCAGTATGACTATTGGGTGTTGGGGGGGCTGTCACTTAGTTCCTCAGGGTCTCAGCTTTCTGCTTAGTGAAAGGGAAATTGTAGTCCCTGCCTGGTCACCTGAGAGCTTGTGAGATGGTCACAAGTGACTATGGGTGTGATCACATTCTTTGTAAAATGTAAAAGTTGTACATGGGAACTGAGTCTCCTGAGTCTGTCTCCAGTAAAGATTACACACAGAAATGCCCAAACCTGGCTATAGCTCAGACTCATCTGGAGGGGTGGGGGGAGTGGGAGTTATGGGGAGGGTGGAATGAGAAGCTCTGAAAAATACAAAATTTCTGGCCCTACTCAAACCCTTGACTCAGACTCTCTGAGGGTATTTTGAATCATAAATTTATATTTAAAAATAGCAACCCTGTCGTTTTGACTTAGTTGTATAAGGACACCAACATTTGGGAGCCAATGTGTCACCGGTTTTCCTATTTTAAAAACAGTGTGCGTGGAGTCGGGGGACTTCCCTGGCAGTCCAGTGGTTGAGAATCTGCCTTCCAGTGCAGGGGGTATGCATTTGATCCCTGGTTGGGGAACTAGAATCCTGTGTGCCAAGGAGCAATTAAGCCCATGAGCTGCAGCTCCTGAGCCTGTGTGCCACAACTACAGAGTTCATCCGCCATTTCAAAAAAAAAAGTCCCACATGATGCAATGAAGATCCCACATACTACAACTAGGACCTGATGCAATCAAATAAATTCATTAATTTAAAAAAAACATGTGTGTAAATATTAAAAGGTCTTTAATTTAGACAACAAATATTTATTGACCACTTTTCTGTCCCAAATTGTTGTTCAGTCTCCAAGTAATGCCCAACTCTTCTCAGCCTCATGGACCGCAGCACACCAGTCTTCCCTGACCCCGACCATCTTCCACAGTTTGCCCAAGTTCATGTCCATTGCATTGTGGATGCCATCTAATGACCTCATCTTCTGTCACCCTTTTCTCCTTCTGCCAGATACTCATCTGCAAACGGTTTTTTTTTTTTGGCCACTTCTATTGGTCTTTCATTTCCATCTTCGTTCTTTGACTTGTGTGGACCTCCCATCGCAATGAACTCTGTCACTGCAGAGCACCGACTCTGGGCACATGCGCTCCAGAGCACTGGCTCGGTAGTTGGACACATCGGTCCAGCTGCTCCACGGCACACGGGATCTTCCCAGGCCATGGATCGAACTGGCACCCCTTGCACTGCAAGGCAGTGTCCTTACCCACTGGACTACCAGGGAAGCCCCTGCAAACGACTTTTAAGCTTTGGGGACCAAGTAAGTCTTTGATAGTCTAATGAAAGTTACTGACTTCATTTAATAAAGGGAAATCTCATTAAAATGGGGTTGGGAACTGAGAAAGGGGAGCACTCACAAAGGTACCACTGGGGGCATCAATACAGATTCCAACAGGAAGAGACATACCTTGCATCTCTAACAGGAAGTGACGCTAGTTTCCAGTAAAGGAAGAAAGATTTTTTCTCCCCTTGCCTAATAACAGTTCAGCCAATGAGAGACTATCACAAGTCAACCAATGAAAAGTCACTATGCTTTAAACTCCTAGTTTCTTCCAATGGATTTTTTGTTTATTACAGCCTCTCCAATTTCTTCTCTATAAAAGAGTTTCTTATCCTTTGCATTACCTGAACTTGCAGGTGGTTCACCATGGTTGTATGTCACAAGTTGCAATTCTTTGCTACTCCTGAATAAACCTGTTTTGCTGGTAAAATGACTGGAGTTAACAGATCTTCAGAGGATTTTGGGGTCCTCAGGGCTCCATAGGAGCTGGGTTAAAATCACTCTTAGGGGGCTTCCCTGGTGGTCCAGTGGGTAAAGAGTCCGCCTTGCACTGTAAGGGGCGCCGATTTGATCCCTGGCACGGGAAGATCCCACCTGCCACAGAGGGGCTGGACTGGTGTGTCCAATTGGGAGCCAGGGCTCTGGAGCGCATGCGTCCGGAGCCGGTGCCCTGGTACAGGAGAGGCCACTGCAATGAGAGGCCCACACAGGCCAAAGAACAGAGATGGATGAAAATAAATAAATGAAAGACCAATAAAAGTGGCCAAACAAAATTTTTTTTAAAAAATCACTCTTAGGTACATGGGGACATAAACTTAACAACAAACTAAGTAACATAATTATCCACATGTTAGAAAGTGGTTAGTACTATAGAAGAAAAGGGAAAACAGAGCAGAGAGGAGATGGGAGTACAAGCGGTCGTGTGCAGCAGTGCACAGAACAGTCAAGATGTGCCTCCCTGAGACCCGAAGTTTTGAGCGAAGACTTAAAGGGGGAGGGGTCAATAACCACGTGGTGTCTGGGGCAAACCGGTGCCAGCAGAGGGGACAGCAAGAGTGTCCTGCTACAGCTGTAGTTCCAGGGACTGAGCTTTTAGCATCACCATCACCAGGCACCTTGTTAGCAATGCACTTCTGGGGCTCTAACCCAGACCTGCCCAGTTGTCTGCGTTTTAATCCGTCTTGCAGGTAACTCTGAGAACCTGAGTAGGGGGAAAGCCTGGAGGCAGGTGTGAGTCACAGCCTGGAGGGAAGGTGGCTGGAGCTGAGGGAGCTTGGGGTGGGGGGAGGTCAGAGAGGGCAAAGGTAAGAAGATTCTGTGGGGCCTTGAAAGGGGCTTGTTAGGCCCTTTGGGCTTTTCCAGTGGCTTAGCAGTGAAGAATCCTGCAATGCAAAGAAGTCTGCATAGCAGGAGTTGGCAAGGGATGGGGGGATTGGAGGGGAACAGGTCAGAAAGATCCCCTGGAGGAGAAAATGGCAACTCATTCCAGTATTCTTGCCTGGAGAATCCCATGGACAGAGAAGCCTGGTTGGCTACAGTCCATAGGGTCACAAAGAGTCAGACATGACTGAGCACAGCACACAGGCTTTTTGAGATCTTTGGCAGAAGACCGTAACGAAGACCTTAAAGAAGTGACATGATCTCATTTATGCTGTGAAAGCACTGCTCTGGTTAAACCTTGTTTGTTCCCAGCATTTCCACCAGTCACTTCCTTGCTCTGCCTTGGACCACCCGGGCACATTCATTTCTCAGGACTTCTGCTTCCTCTGCCTGGGCTGCTCTTCCCTCAGGCATCACCATGATTCACTCCTTCCCCTGGTTCTGATCTTCTAAAAGTGCTCCCTTCAGAGAGACCTTCCCTAATCACCTCTATGCCTCTCTATTTCCTCATACGGTTCCGTTTTGCTTCTCAGCACCTACCACTTCTCAGCACTGTTTCAAAGAACATCTTCCCGTCAGCAGGTCAGCTGCCTGAGAGCAGGGGTCTTGCCTGTCTTATTCTACCCAGTATTTCTGAGGCATTAGAATGGTGCTTGGCACATAGGAGGGACTTAAGTATTCGTTGAATAAATAAATTAGGCAGAGCAGAAGTTATTACCCTTTTAAAGAAAGAAGGAAGCGGAAGCCCAGAAAATATTTAGGAAGTTGGCTGAGGTCACAAGCGGTCTGTGGTGGATCCAGGTCTGGAAGGGACTTTTGTAGTTCTAGACAAGAGCCATCCCCACTGATCCAAGCTGCTTTCACCCCAAGCCACATGTTCACGAGCCCGTGGTGGGGAGCAGGTGGCAAAGCCTTTGAGCCTACCTGGCATGAGTTGGTAGGGTCACAGTAATACTTGACTGGTGGGCACTGGTTGGTGGTCACCAGTGGAAGGAATGGTTCCTAGTGACCATCTTGTATCCTCAAGTGAAGATGCCATTCTTGCTGCTCCTTTCCTTGTGTTCAGTCCCTCTTCTTAAGGATTTAAAGAAAGATCCACCCCAAGTGGCTTCCACCTTCTGGTTGGCAAGACCTTTTGGATTTTGCTCTTGTTGACAGTTCCATTTCTAGCACCCAAGGCAAAGACTGCCTGAGACTGGAGGGCTCAGGAGTGGTGCCTAGGGAAGACCTCATTCTAGAACCAGTGAGTGACTCGCAGTCCCTGGCTGAGTGACCAGCCTTGCCCAGCAGCTTGGAAGACTTGACACTCAACCCTGGAGGCTGTGCTGAGATCTGAGTTCCAGACTCTGACCAGCAGGCAAAGTTCATCTCTCCTGCAGCTTTTCCATCTGAGTTCCACCAGTCACTTCCTTGCTCTGCCTTGGACCACCCGGGCACATTCATTTCTCAGGACTTCTGCTTCCTCTGCCTGGGCTGCTCTTCCCTCAGGCATCACCATGATTCACTCCTTCCCCTGGTTCTGATCTTCTAAAAGTGCTCCCTTCAGAGAGACCTTCCCTAATCACCTCTATGCCTCTCTATTTCCTCATACGGTTCCGTTTTGCTTCTCAGCACCTACCACTTCTCAGCACTGTTTCAAAGAACATCTTCCCGTCAGCAGGTCAGCTGCCTGAGAGCAGGGGTCTTGCCTGTCTTATTCTACCCAGTATTTCTGAGGCATTAGAATGGTGCTTGGCACATAGGAGGGACTTAAGTATTCGTTGAATAAATAAATTAGGCAGAGCAGAAGTTATTACCCTTTTAAAGAAAGAAGGAAGCGGAAGCCCAGAAAATATTTAGGAAGTTGGCTGAGGTCACAAGCGGTCTGTGGTGGATCCAGGTCTGGAAGGGACTTTTGTAGTTCTAGACAAGAGCCATCCCCACTGATCCAAGCTGCTTTCACCCCAAGCCACATGTTCACGAGCCCGTGGTGGGGAGCAGGTGGCAAAGCCTTTGAGCCTACCTGGCATGAGTTGGTAGGGTCACAGTAATACTTGACTGGTGGGCACTGGTTGGTGGTCACCAGTGGAAGGAATGGTTCCTAGTGACCATCTTGTATCCTCAAGTGAAGATGCCATTCTTGCTGCTCCTTTCCTTGTGTTCAGTCCCTCTTCTTAAGGATTTAAAGAAAGATCCACCCCAAGTGGCTTCCACCTTCTGGTTGGCAAGACCTTTTGGATTTTGCTCTTGTTGACAGTTCCATTTCTAGCACCCAAGGCAAAGACTGCCTGAGACTGGAGGGCTCAGGAGTGGTGCCTAGGGAAGACCTCATTCTAGAACCAGTGAGTGACTCGCAGTCCCTGGCTGAGTGACCAGCCTTGCCCAGCAGCTTGGAAGACTTGACACTCAACCCTGGAGGCTGTGCTGAGATCTGAGTTCCAGACTCTGACCAGCAGGCAAAGTTCATCTCTCCTGCAGCTTTTCCTCAAGGCTGTGGAGCAGGGGAGACATTTGTACAGATCCTCTAAGGACCATGTCTCCCACAGTCCTCAAGAGGATGACTTGCCCCACCGTACCTGATGCTCAGATCTGACTACTGTGCCACCTCATAACGAGAATTGTACTAACATCTATTGAGAATTTACTATGTACAGACTTGGGATGGATCCTTTGTGTGTGTTATGTGTGTGTTACACTCTCAGTCATGTCCAGCTGTTTGGGACCCCATGACCTGTAGCCCACCAGGCTCCTCTGTCCATGGGATTATCCAGGTAAGAGCACTGGAGTATAGTTGCTTTACAACGCTGTGTTAGTTTCTAGTGTACAGCGAAGTGAATCAGCTATATTTATACATTTGATTTACCCCCACACCTTTCGGATTTGCTTTCCATTTAGGTCACCACAGAGCACTGAGTAGAGTTCCCTGTGCTACACAGCAAAGTTCTCATTAGTTATTTATATTATATACAGTATCGTTAAGGTACATATGTCAATACCAATCTTCTAGTTCACCCCATCCATGACCCATCCTTTCTCCCTTGCTATGCACCTGTTTATTCTCTAGGTCTATGTCTCTATTCTTGGTTTTTAAATAAGATCATCTTTGCCAGTTTTTCAGATTCCACATATATGTCTCAATATCTAATATTTATTTTTTCTCCTTCTGACTTAGTTCACTCTGTATGACAGTCTCGAGGTCCATCCATGTCTCTACAATTGACCCAGTTTCATTCGTTTTATGACTGAGTAATATTCCATTGATACTTGTACCACATCTTCTTTATTCCTTCCTCTGCTGAGGAGGAACAGCATCTCCTATCTTTTGTAGATAGTGCCGCAATGAACACCGGGGAGCATGTATCTTTCTGAATTATGATTTTTTCTGAGTATATGCTCAGTAGTGGAATTGTTGGGTCACGTGGTAGTTTTATTTGTAGTTTTTAAAGGAACTTTCATACTGTTCTGCATAGTGGCTGTATCAGTGTACATTCCACCAACAATGTAAAAGGTTTCCTTTTCTCCACAAAACCCATCTACCAGCAGATCTGCCCAAATACTCTCCTGCAGCTTTTCCTCAAGGCTGTGGAGCAGGGGAGACATTTGTACAGATCCTCTAAGGACCATGTCTCCCACAGTCCTCAAGAGGATGACTTGCCCCACCGTACCTGATGCTCAGATCTTACTACTGTGCCACCTCATAGAATTGTACTAACATCTATTGAGAATTTACTATGTACAGACTTGGGATGGATCCTTTGTGTGTGTTATGTGTGTGTTACACTCTCAGTCATGTCCAGCTGTTTGGGACCCCATGACCTGTAGCCCACCAGGCTCCTCTGTCCATGGGATTATCCAGGTAAGAGCACTGGAGTATAGTTGCTTTACAACGCTGTGTTAGTTTCTAGTGTACAGCGAAGTGAATCAGCTATATTTATACATTTGATTTACCCCCACACCTTTCGGATTTGCTTTCCATTTAGGTCACCACAGAGCACTGAGTAGAGTTCCCTGTGCTACACAGCAAAGTTCTCATTAGTTATTTATATTATATACAGTATCGTTAAGGTACATATGTCAATACCAATCTTCTAGTTCACCCCATCCATGACCCATCCTTTCTCCCTTGCTATGCACCTGTTTATTCTCTAGGTCTATGTCTCTATTCTTGGTTTTTAAATAAGATCATCTTTGCCAGTTTTCAGATTCCACATATATGTCTCAATATCTAATATTTATTTTTTCTCCTTCTGACTTAGTTCACTCTGTATGACAGTCTCGAGGTCCATCCATGTCTCTACAATTGACCCAGTTTCATTCGTTTTATGACTGAGTAATATTCCATTGATACTTGTACCACATCTTCTTTATTCCTTCCTCTGCTGAGGAGGAACAGCATCTCCTATCTTTTGTAGATAGTGCCGCAATGAACACCGGGGAGCATGTATCTTTCTGAATTATGATTTTTTCTGAGTATATGCTCAGTAGTGGAATTGTTGGGTCACGTGGTAGTTTTATTTGTAGTTTTTAAAGGAACTTTCATACTGTTCTGCATAGTGGCTGTATCAGTGTACATTCCCACCAACAATGTAAAAGGTTTCCCTTTTCTCCACACCCTCTCCAGCATTTATTATATGTAGATTTTGTCATGATGGCCATTCTGACCGGTGGGAAGTGGTATTTCACTGCAGTTTTGACTTGCATTTCTCTAATAATTAGTGATATTGAGCATCTTTTCATGTGTTGGTTGGTCATCTGTATATCTTCTTTAGAGAAATGCCTATTTATGTCTTCTGCCCATTTTTTCATTGGATTTGGTTTGTTGATATTACTCCTTGCTCTCATTCTTGAATCACTTGTTCTGGGGAAGTTAGTGGACAAGCCATGAAGACATTCAAGCCGCCCTAGTGAAGAGACCCACACAGCAAGGAGCCAAGGTTTCCTGCCAACAGCCAGCAAAGAACTGAGGCCATTTGCCAACAGCCATATGTGTGAGCTATCTCCACATACAGATCCCCGAGCCTCGTCAGGTTGTGGATGTTCACAGTCCCAGGTGACATTTTGTTTGCAACCTCAATAAGCTAATCATGGATTCCTGACTCACAGAAACTGAGATGATATATGTTTGTGGTTTTAGGCTGCTGAATTCTGGGGTCATTTGTTACATGGCAACAGATAACAAGTGATCCCAGAATTCATTATACATTAATACAGTAATTAATATAATAATATGTTAAGACAGCAACCAGTTCCTTGTCCATCTTCCAAATGGCCCTGATTGTGCTCTACTTTCAATTTTTTTCTGAGCAGTTATCATCTTCTAACACATTAAATAATACTCTATTTACTACATTTAATTCTTTATCTCCTCACCATTAGAATGTCAGCTCCACACAGACAGGTATTTTGTCTGTGTCATTTATTCCCAGCACCTAGAACAGCACCTGACACTGTATTTCATTAAAAATATGATACAGTCATCCCTTCACTTCCATATGGTGACTGATTTCAGGAGCCCCATGAATACCCAGATTGGGAGATGCTGAAGATCCTTAGACAAAATGGTTTACTATTCGTGTATAAGTTACACATATCTTCCTGTATACTTTAAATCATCATAGGTTACTTACAGTACCCAATACAATGTAAGTCATTTTAAATATGATGCAAATAATTTACCAGAATGGGGCAAATTCTAACCTCATGGGACAAGTTCAAGTTTTGCTTTTTGGATCTTTCTGGAATTTTCTAAAAATATATTTTCGGTCTTCAGTTGGTGAAATCTGAGGATGCAGAACCTGCAGACGTGGAACTAGTGGATATTGAAGGCCAGCTGTGATATCAATGTAAGCTGATTCTCATTTTGGAAAAAGTAAGTGTAAAAAGAACTCATGGGCCAGAGGATCAAGAAAATATGATTATAGTTGTCTAGTAAGTATTAGAATATAAAATTCAAAAGCATAGTATTGACTGTGTTGAGAGCAGCAATGTGCCAAGTCAGAAGTCGGACACATTCCTGGCTAATGAGATAGAAGCAGAAGAGGCCGGCGGGGCTTCCTGGAAAGCTCTTTAGAAATAGATGGAATTATGCAGAAGGAGTAAATCCACAGAGACAAAAATGAAGATTGGTGGTTGTCAGAGGCTGGGAGGAGACAGAAATGGGGAGATACCTGCCTAGTAGGTGTAAATGTTCTTCTTGGAACTAGATTGTTACTGCCTGCACAACATAGTGTGTGTATTAAGTGCCACCAGGTTGCTTGCTTCTTTTCTTCTTTTTTTTTTGAGAGAGAGAAGAAAGTGAGGTTTATTACAATTGGGGAAGGGAGAGTTGCTGTCAGAATAGTGGGCCAGCTCAAGGGAGAGCAGACCTTGCTCACTTTTAAGTGGTTAAGTTTATGTGATATGAATTTCACCTCTATTGGAAAAGAAAAAAAAAGATGGATTCAGCCAGCACTCACTTTTAAAAATTTATTTATTTATTTATGGCAGCACTGGGTCTTCATTGCTGCACAGACTTTTGCTAGTTGTGGTGCGTGGGGGCCACTCTCTAGTTGTGGTGCACGGGCTTCTCATAACGGTGGCTTCTCATTGCAGAGCACAGGCTCTGGGGCATTTAGGCCTCAGTAGCTGTGGCTCCTGGGCTTCGCTGCCCCACGGCATATGGGATCTTCCCAGGCCAGGGATTGAACCCATGTCTCCTGCATTGGAAGGCGGATTCTTTATCATTGAAGCCACCAGGAAAGCCCCAGCACTCACTTTTTGCGCTTTGCCTTTTCTCCTTTTCTGCCAAGGATGAAGATCTGATGCCTAGATGGGCAGCAGCTGTGTTTTCATCATGAAGATATAGCAATAACAGTGAACATGTAAAGAACACTTAACATGTACTAGATTCTGTTCTCAGCTCTTGACATGTACGAACCTACTTAATTTTCACAAGACCACTTTATAGAAGGTAGTTATTCCCATCTTATAGATGAGAAAACTGGTATAAAGAAGAAAAATGATGGCATATGCTAAGAATGGCAGAGAGTCTAGAAGGAACGTGGGCCTTCAAGGTACCATGGAGCCTCTGTAGCAGTCCTGAAAGCCTTACTTTGATCTTACTATTTGCAAAGAAAATGTGCTATTTAGTTATTTTCTTTGGCAGGAGACAGAATAACCTGCCTTTGGAAAGCTCTTTAGAAATAGATGGAATTATGCAGAAGGAGTAAATCCACAGAGACAGAATGAAGATTGGTGGTTGTCAGAGGCTGGGAGGAGACAGAAATGGGGAGATACCTGCCTAGTAGGTGTAAATGTTCTTCTTGGAACTAGATTGTTACTGCCTGCACAACATAGTGTGTGTATTAAGTGCCACCAGGTTGCTTGCTTCTTTTCTTCTTTTTTTTTTGAGAGAGAGAAGAAAGTGAGGTTTATTACAATTGGGGAAGGGAGAGTTGCTGTCAGAATAGTGGGCCAGCTCAAGGGAGAGCAGACCTTGCTCACTTTTAAGTGGTTAAGTTTATGTGATATGAATTTCACCTCTATTGGAAAAGAAAAAAAAAGATGGATTCAGCCAGCACTCACTTTTAAAAATTTATTTATTTATTTATGGCAGCACTGGGTCTTCATTGCTGCACAGATTTTTGCTAGTTGTGGTGCGTGGGGGCCACTCTCTAGTTGTGGTGCACGGGCTTCTCATAACGGTGGCTTCTCATTGCAGAGCACAGGCTCTGGGGCATTTAGGCCTCAGTAGCTGTGGCTCCTGGGCTTCGCTGCCCCACGGCATATGGGATCTTCCCAGGCCAGGGATTGAACCCATGTCTCCTGCATTGGAAGGCGGATTCTTTATCATTGAAGCCACCAGGAAAGCCCCAGCACTCACTTTTTGCGCTTTGCCTTTTCTCCTTTTCTGCCAAGGATGAAGATCTGATGCCTAGATGGGCAGCAGCTGTGTTTTCATCATGAAGATATAGCAATAACAGTGAACATGTAAAGAACACTTAACATGTACTAGATTCTGTTCTCAGCTCTTGACATGTACGAACCTACTTAATTTTCACAAGACCACTTTATAGAAGGTAGTTATTCCCATCTTATAGATGAGAAAACTGGTATAAAGAAGAAAAATGATGGCATATGCTAAGAATGGCAGAGAGTCTAGAAGGAACGTGGGCCTTCAAGGTACCATGGAGCCTCTGTAGCAGTCCTGAAAGCCTTACTTTGATCTTACTATTTGCAAAGAAAATGTGCTATTTAGTTAGGTCACTGTTTCTTCTCCAGGCATCCTGGAATTCAGTCAAGTATACACCTAATGGCTGACTTTAGTGCAAATCTACCTAACCTCAAAAAAGATCCTGATGTTGGGAAAAATAGAAGGCAAAAGGAAAAGGGGATGACAGAAGACGAGATGGCTGGATGGCATCACTGAGTCAACGGACATGAGTTTGAGCAAGCTCCAGGAGATGGTGAAGGACAGGGAAGCCTGGTGTGCTGCCGTCCATGGAGCTGCCAAGAGTCAGACATGACTGAGCAGCTGAACTGAACTGAACCTAAACTTTATGCACTCTTAGTCTGCAAAACAGTCCTCTGATCTCACTTGGTGGTCTTCCTCTATGGTGGTGGGGTCTCCCTCCACTTTAAAGCCCCATTGCCCAGTACATGGCCTGGTCTGTACGGAGCAGTGCTGTGTGATGTAAAGATTAACCTTTTAACCAGGGAGAGGAACTTGGGAGCAGAAGGGAGACAGTCCCAGGTGCAAAGCACGCACCAAAGATGCCGCGAGCTGCGAGGTAGGGGAAGATGTGGAGGAGGGGGCCTAATCAAATGGGCTGGATATGGATAGATAGAGAGGGCAGGGAAACAGACTTTCTTGACAAAGACCACAGGTTTTGAGTGAAAGCACAAAAGTCTGAAGGTGCTCAGTGAAGTTCACAAAGTACCAGGGGGCTGAGATGGGCCAGAATGTCTGGAGAGGGAGAGATCAGACCTGAATGATGAAAGCCCTTGAAAATCAGCACTCGAAATACTGAATGTCATCTATGCAGAGATTTCCACATCTCACAACAACTTATGAAGGACAAAAGGCAGGAAGTGTTTCACAGAGAAAGGAGTTGAGACAGAGAGGGAAACCGATTTAGCTACTGTTACACACTAGCAAGTGGCAAGGGTGAGCCTTGACCCTGGCTCACATCTCATGCTTGCCTGCTCAAGCAGCAATTGTCACCAATGCTGTGCCTAGGGAAGGGCCATGGAGGAGCTCTAAGCAGAGGTGTGAGGATCCTACCTTGGCATTTTCTCTCATACCAGTTGGAATGGACAGAATGGATTTGAGATAAAATGCTAGGCCACAGCAATACACTCATTCGTTCATTCTTTGATTCAGTCAACAAACACTGAGCTCCTACGGTGTGTCAGGTACTTTCTGGCCTCATAGAGCTTATGATTTAGTGATAGGAGAGACAAGAACAAAGTTATAAAACAGTAACAAACTGTCAAGGGCTAGGAGGGAAACAATCAAGGTGATTTGAACTTAAAAATATTTATTTGCATAGTGCAATGGCCTGGAGGGGTGGGATGGGGGGAACTGGGAGGGGGGTGGAGGAGGGAGGGGACCAGGGATATACATGTGACTAATCTGGAATTATACATATCTGTAAACAACAAAAACTCTGTAAAAATAAAAAGTAAAATTAAAAAAAATTATTTGGTTACATCGGATCTTAGTCGTGGCAGGGGGAGTCTTTTGTTGCAGTACATAGGCTCAGTTGTTGCAGTGAGCAGTCTTTGTCGTCCCACAGCCTGTGGAATCTTAGTCCCCAGCCAGGGATCCAACCTGAGTGTCCTGCATTGCAAATGCTGATTCTTAACCACTGGACTACCAGGGATGTCCCTGAATTTACTTAAAAAAAAAATGGGTCAGGCCCTGCCTGCTGGAGAACATTAGGTTGAACCTTATAAAGAGGAAGAACAAACTCTGCAATGAACAGAGGGAAGATATTTGGGGCCAAAAAGCACCATGTAGAAAGGCTCAGGTGGGAAAGAGCTGGTGCGTTTGAGGAACTGAATGAATGCCCTGAGGCTGGAGATCAACCATCTGGAAGGCAGGCAAGGATCGGGTCAGCTGAGGAGCCAAGTCATGGGCTTGGATGTGTTTCAAGTGGGATGGGAAGCCACTGGAGACACGAGGTCTCCCTTGGTGCCCCATCAGGACCAGAGTCCCGTGACCCTGTGGAGGAGGCAGGCAAAGCTTAACCACTAAGGTGGAGTCATATGTAATAGGGGCGGGGCATTAAATCCCAAAATCAGCATATAAAGCAAAAATCACATGCAGTCCTTCACTTATTACGTGTACAATTTTGCGTGTTCAATCTTTATAGTGATAGGTATATTTGTATGGACTATGTGTAGGAATATACAGTATGTGAAAAATCATACCTTCTAGAAAATACACATATTCAAAATTTAATTTAAAGACTTCCCTAGTTGTACATTGGTTAGGAATCCACCTGCCAGTGCAAGGGACCCAGGTTCAATCCCTCATCTAGGAAGATCCCACACGTCTCGGGCAGCTAAAGCCCATGTGCCGCAGCTACGGAGCCCGCATGCCTAGAACCCATGCTCTGCAACAACAGAAGCCACCACAATGAGAAGCCTGAGCGCTGTAACGAAGAGTAGCCCTCACTTGCAACAGCTGGAGAAAGCTGTGCATAGCAATAAAGACCCAGCACAGCCAAAAATAAATAAATATCATTACAAAGATATATATATATAATTTAATATTACTCTTACACACACCAAGGGAGAAGTGAAGGCAAGCATCAGCTAGTGCCCATGTATGTCTGCATGAATCTCCCTCTAACAGATGTTACTGGTGCCTGGCTCAGAACCCCTTGCCTGGCTGGAGCACTTGCCTCCCAGCTGCTGAGATGTTGGCTGCTCACAGTCACAGCTGCCCACTTCTCTTGAGAAGTGCCCTTGGCCAAGTGGAAGCCTCCACCTCCCTCTCCCCAGCCCTTGCTGGTCCTGGGATCTGACCAATGAGGGTCCAATAGACGTGTCTCCTCACATCAGAGTAATACTGATTCTGTGGGGGGACTGCCTGAGTGCTCCCTGTGGGACTGGGACTCCATCCTTCTGTGTCCCCCCCTTTCTTTTCCTCACTCTGCTGAGAGCTCAGCTTCTAGGGGATCTGATCTAAGACCTTCCCTTGAAGCACATGCTTATTAGGTGCCAGGGGGCTGAGATCCCTTGTCCTATATAATCCTCAAAGTTGCTCTTGTGGAAGGGAGAATCTGCCTCATTCACGGCAACATTTTAATTTCTTCCTCTAAAGGGGCCTTGCTATATGACAATTTTGTGCTTCCCAAAAATCCACTAAGGTGGAGTCATATGTAATAGGGGCGGGGCATTAAATCCCAAAATCAGCATATAAAGCAAAAATCACATGCAGTCCTTCACTTATTACGTGTACAATTTTGCGTGTTCAATCTTTATAGTGATAGGTATATTTGTATGGACTATGTGTAGGAATATACAGTATGTGAAAAATCATACCTTCTAGAAAATACACATATTCAAAATTTAATTTAAAGACTTCCCTAGTTGTACATTGTTTAGGAATCCACCTGCCAGTGCAAGGGACCCAGGTTCAATCCCTCATCTAGGAAGATCCCACACGTCTCGGGCAGCTAAAGCCCATGTGCGCAGCTACGGAGCCCGCATGCCTAGAACCCATGCTCTGCAACAACAGAAGCCACCACAATGAGAAGCCTGAGCGCTGTAACTAAGAGTAGCCCTCACTTGCAACAGCTGGAGAAAGCTGTGCATAGCAATAAAGACCCAGCACAGCCAAAAATAAATAAATATCATTACAAAGATATATATATATAATTTAATATTACTCTTACACACACCAAGGGAGAAGTGAAGGCAAGCATCAGCTAGTGCCCATGTATGTCTGCATGAATCTCCCTCTAACAGATGTTACTGGTGCCTGGCTCAGAACCCCTTGCCTGGCTGGAGCACTTGCCTCCCAGCTGCTGAGATGTTGGCTGCTCACAGTCACAGCTGCCCACTTCTCTTGAGAAGTGCCCTTGGCCAAGTGGAAGCCTCCACCTCCCTCTCCCCAGCCCTTGCTGGTCCTGGGATCTGACCAATGAGGGTCCAATAGACGTGTCTCCTCACATCAGAGTAATACTGATTCTGTGGGGGGACTGCCTGAGTGCTCCCTGTGGGACTGGGACTCCATCCTTCTGTGTCCCCCCCTTTCTTTTCCTCACTCTGCTGAGAGCTCAGCTTCTAGGGGATCTGATCTAAGACCTTCCCTTGAAGCACATGCTTATTAGGTGCCAGGGGGCTGAGATCCCTTGTCCTATATAATCCTCAAAGTTGCTCTTGTGGAAGGGAGAATCTGCCTCATTCACGGCAACATTCCTTCTCTGAGAAGGGTTTCCTTCCTCATATTACCCATGGGGGTTCCCATTGTGCTATATGACCCCTCTTTACTGGACAAATCTCCCTGCGCCACAGACGAGAAGGGTAGAGCTTATGCCTAGCTGGACCAGATTCCTTCTCCCAGGAGTCTGCAGTTGGGACTGAAAGACAGTAGCCAGACTGAATGAGGTTGGAACTGGCACACATAAACCCACGAGTGAGCTGTGGAGGCAGCCAGGTTTTGCCACAGGCACCAGATGAGTGGGGGGAAATGTCTTCAGAGGGAGAAAAATGAAGCAAAACCTGGAGAGAAGAGAAATGAGGGGAGAGGTGGGGAGGGAATCTTGCCTGAATTTCTGGGGGCTTTGCAGGGGGAACGCCAGGCTCAGGGGCCTCTCTGCCTTCAGGTTTCAGGAGGTGCCCCCGTCTCCTGAGACAGTCCTGATTTGACTTAAGCTAGCTCAAGAAACATAAAAGGTGTTGGGTCAGATGGGGATTTTGTCCCCATTTCTCAGACAGTGAGACTACGCAGGAAGGGTTATCGACAGCTTATGAGAACACAGCCAGCAACTGGTGCAGCCAGAAATCACCGTGGGGTCTGGCTCAATTCACTGCTCATGCCTGCCTGCTGGGGACAGGGCTCTGGGCACGTGAATGAAATGACTTCCTTGGTCTTAGAAGTCCCTGAGTCGCCTTTGGAAGGGTGGCAAGGCTGTCCCCTCACCCTGGAAGGGGCTACTTCTCTGACCTGACATGCGCAGATACCCTGTGAACACACGGCTGGTACCAAGCTTTGAGTCAGGCTCAAAGGATGGGCGCAGAGCCCTGGAACTCTCTTCCTGAGGATGACCTTGACCTCTGATTGCTGTGTAAGTGGGGCCCTGAGACCTTGCACATTTGTGGGAAGGGGAGTTTGACCTGGGCTGTGCCCACCCCTTAAGAATCGGGCTGATAAAGAGTCAAGGCTGAGCCCAAAGCAGGCATGATTAATCACTTCCTCCTCCAGGCTGCTGCCGCTGCATCCTGTGTCTGAGTCATTTCCGTGTCTCTGTCCCTGACACGGTCTCTAGCAGAAAAGAGGTAGGGGGGTGCTTTTACCGAATAAATGGTATTGAGTCTTACACTGTCGGACGTTGTGTCCAATCGACCCCCTTGCCAAAACTTAAAGCAGCATGAAGTTAGGGCCCAGTCTTGCTCTGTGATGGGGCAGTGCCGAGCGTGGGCTCTGCAGAGACAGGAGTCTTGAGCTGGAATTCCAGCTCTGGCCCTCTGAGTCTTGAAATCTTAGGCAAGTTATTCCTCCTCTCAGAGCCTCAGTTTCCTCACCTGTAAAATGGAGGTGGTCATAATAGCAGCTACCTGACCATGTAGTCAGGAGAATTAAGTAAGATAATACACCTAAAATTCTATCACTGGCCTCACCTTCAGTGAGTGTGGGAACTCAGTGAATATTAATTTTCTCCACTCTGGTATTTCTCACAGTGCTTGGGATATGGCAGAGATCCAGTCGATGCCAGGTCACCTTCAGGCCATCCTGGACCAAGCAGCCCTGATCAAGCGACCAGCTGACAGCAACGGTATATATAGGCTCAGCCTAACATACAGAATCAGGAAATAATGAGTGATTGCTGTTTTAAGCTCTAAGGTTTTTTATTATTATTATTAATTTATTTATTTATTCAACTGTGTTGGGTCTTAGTTGTGTCATGCGGGATCTTTCATTGCAGCATAGACTCTCTAGCTGTGGTGCGTGGACTCAGTAGTTGCTGCTCATGGGGCTTAGTTGCTCTGTAGCCTGTCTTTGTTCCCTGATCAGGGAGCTAACCCACATTCCCTGCATTGCAAGGTAGAGTCTTAACCACTGGACCACCAGGGAAGTCCTAAGCCCTAAGTTTTGAGGTAGTTGCTAAATTACTCGGTAAGGTACTAAGTTACTAAGACAAACAGTGAAGTTCTAGGAAGGGCTAGCCGGAACCAGCGTTTTCTCTCTGTCTCCTGTCTTTGTTTTTTTCTGAACATAACCTTTTCTCTTTCACAGCACACTGACTTATTCTATGATGTAGAAAATATGGTTGGGTTTCATACCTTGAGCCTTTAGCATCCTGTGTCTGAGTCATTTCCGTGTCTCTGTCCCTGACACGGTCTCTAGCAGAAAAGAGGTAGGGGGGTGCTTTTACCGAATAAATGGTATTGAGTCTTACACTGTCGGACGTTGTGTCCAATCGACCCCCTTGCCAAAACTTAAAGCAGCATGAAGTTAGGGCCCAGTCTTGCTCTGTGATGGGGCAGTGCCGAGCGTGGGCTCTGCAGAGACAGGAGTCTTGAGCTGGAATTCCAGCTCTGGCCCTCTGAGTCTTGAAATCTTAGGCAAGTTATTCCTCCTCTCAGAGCCTCAGTTTCCTCACCTGTAAAATGGAGGTGGTCATAATAGCAGCTACCTGACCATGTAGTCAGGAGAATTAAGTAAGATAATACACCTAAAATTCTATCACTGGCCTCACCTTCAGTGAGTGTGGGAACTCAGTGAATATTAATTTTCTCCACTCTGGTATTTCTCACAGTGCTTGGGATATGGCAGAGATCCAGTCGATGCCAGGTCACCTTCAGGCCATCCTGGACCAAGCAGCCCTGATCAAGCGACCAGCTGACAGCAACGGTATATATAGGCTCAGCCTAACATACAGAATCAGGAAATAATGAGTGATTGCTGTTTTAAGCTCTAAGGTTTTTTATTATTATTATTAATTTATTTATTTATTCAACTGTGTTGGGTCTTAGTTGTGTCATGCGGGATCTTTCATTGCAGCATAGACTCTCTAGCTGTGGTGCGTGGACTCAGTAGTTGCTGCTCATGGGGCTTAGTTGCTCTGTAGCCTGTCTTTGTTCCCTGATCAGGGAGCTAACCCACATTCCCTGCATTGCAAGGTAGAGTCTTAACCACTGGACCACCAGGGAAGTCCTAAGCCCTAAGTTTTGAGGTAGTTGCTAAATTACTCGGTAAGGTACTAAGTTACTAAGACAAACAGTGAAGTTCTAGGAAGGGCTAGCCGGAACCAGCGTTTTCTCTCTGTCTCCTGTCTTTGTTTTTTTCTGAACATAACCTTTTCTCTTTCACAGCACACTGACTTATTCTATGATGTAGAAAATATGGTTGGGTTTCATACCTTGAGCCTTTAGCTTTATGGAGCAAAACTGGCTCCTTTGCCTGAGTCTGCAAGTCCCTGGAAAAAGATCTGTTGGCCCAGCTTGGGTCAGGCCCCTGCCCCTGGTGATGGGGTGGGGAGGGCGGGGACCACAAAGCACACCCTACAGGACCCACGCTGAGCACGGCACGGTGCCAAGCACAATGCTGCAGTGGGAGTAAGGCAGACTGACTTCATCCTCACAGCGTGATAGTCCTACCGGAACTATTATTATCTGTGAGGTGAGGGAGCTGAAAACCGAGCCCCAGAGAGCTGGAGTAACTTGTTCAAGGTCACACAGCAAGAAAAAGGTGTAGCCAGGATTCATACCAAGACTGTCTGACTCCAGAGCCCACCCCCTTGTCAACCGCACCACTCACCTTTCAGATGGAGCTTCTGGAAGGAGATCCAAAGGACTGAGGGATAGGCAAGGTGGAGGCCCTCCAAGGAAGGAACTAGAAGGCTTTACCCAGAGAAGGGAAGCCTCCAGGAGGCTTTACTCACACTGCCTTCAGGTCTCTAAAGGGCTGTTTCTAGGTAGCAAGAGTGATATCTACAGATGAACCTAGACCACTGGGAAGTTCAGCAGAAGGAGCTTTTGAGTCAGAGGTGTTTGAGGATAACATGGTAGCTTCTGGAAATGTGAATGCTTCCTTGCCAGGAGCTGTCTATCACCAGGGGAATGGTTTTGAGGATTCCAGGTAGGGGCTCCCTGTCTCTGAGGGTACAGCCTGGGTAGGACAAGAGGAAGGCCCTTAGTGAGTGGGAGGTTGGACTGGTTTAGCGGTTCCCAGACCATTGGATCAGTAGACCAGCCCCTTCAAACTATAGAACTGATGTAAGGTGACTAATTTTTTATTTTGCCAAGCCAGGACACAGAAAACAGACCAACCAGCCAGACAAACAAACTTAAAGCAATTCCCAGTCACTTCACTATTGTCATTAAGAGAGAAGACATTTCAACACTAAAAATCTGAGTAAGAAAATATTGGTTTTGGGTTTCAATACCTTTCTCTTTCACAGCACACTGACTTATTCTATGATGTAGAAAATATGGTTGGGTTTCATACCTTGAGCCTTTAGCTTTATGGAGCAAAACTGGCTCCTTTGCCTGAGTCTGCAAGTCCCTGGAAAAAGATCTGTTGGCCCAGCTTGGGTCAGGCCCCTGCCCCTGGTGATGGGGTGGGGAGGGCGGGAACCACAAAGCACACCCTACAGGACCCACGCTGAGCACGGCACGGTGCCAAGCACAATGCTGCAGTGGGAGTAAGGCAGACTGACTTCATCCTCACAGCGTGATAGTCCTACCGGAACTATTATTATCTGTGAGGTGAGGAGCTGAAAACCGAGCCCCAGAGAGCTGGAGTAACTTGTTCAAGGTCACACAGCAAGAAAAAGGTGTAGCCAGGATTCATACCAAGACTGTCTGACTCCAGAGCCCACCCCCTTGTCAACCGCACCACTCACCTTTCAGATGGAGCTTCTGGAAGGAGATCCAAAGGACTGAGGGATAGGCAAGGTGGAGGCCCTCCAAGGAAGGAACTAGAAGGCTTTACCCAGAGAAGGGAAGCCTCCAGGAGGCTTTACTCACACTGCCTTCAGGTCTCTAAAGGGCTGTTTCTAGGTAGCAAGAGTGATATCTACAGATGAACCTAGACCACTGGGAAGTTCAGCAGAAGGAGCTTTTGAGTCAGAGGTGTTTGAGGATAACATGGTAGCTTCTGGAAATGTGAATGCTTCCTTGCCAGGAGCTGTCTATCACCAGGGGAATGGTTTTGAGGATTCCAGGTAGGGGCTCCCTGTCTCTGAGGGTACAGCCTGGGTAGGACAAGAGGAAGGCCCTTAGTGAGTGGGAGGTTGGACTGGTTTAGCGGTTCCCAGACCATTGGATCAGTAGACCAGCCCCTTCAAACTATAGAACTGATGTAAGGTGACTAATTTTTTATTTTGCCAAGCCAGGACACAGAAAACAGACCAACCAGCCAGACAAACAAACTTAAAGCAATTCCCAGTCACTTCACTATTGTCATTAAGAGAGAAGACATTTCAACACTAAAAATCCAAATGGACATTATCTCAGAATAGGCTATGTTTTTTTTTCTCTCAAGGACAAACAGTTGACAAAATTGCATAAGTATAACCCAAAAAAGGTATATTAAAAGCCAATTTGAGGGCTTCCCCTAGTGGTCCAGTGAGTAAGGACACCGCCTTGCAGTGCAAGGGGCACCAGTTCGATCCCTGGCCTGGGAAGATCCCACGTGCCGCGGAGCGGCTGGACCTATGTGTCCAATTACCGAGCCGGAGCTCTGGAGCGCATGCACCCAGAGCCGGTGCTCTGCGACAACAGATGCCACCGCGATGGGAGGCCCACAGGAGCCAAAGAACAAAGATGGATGAAACTAGACAAATGAAAGACCAGTGGAAGTGGCCCGCCCACCCCCTCCCTCCCCACCACTCATCAAAATAAATAAATAAATGTTTAAAAAAAAAACCAATTTGAAGGCAGACACATTAGGGCCTAATCCTTTGTCTGACATGATTGTACACTAATATGACTGTTTTCTTTTCTTTTTAAATTTTATGTGGTTTTTTTGGTTTTCACTACTGCCACAGGTTCTTCTCTAGTTGTAGGGGTTGAGGGCTACTCTTTAGTTGAGGTGAGCAGGCCTCTTGTTGCAGTGACTTCTCTTGTTGTGGAACCCGGGATCTAGGGCTCACGGGCTTCAGCAGTTGCAGCTCAGGGTCTCAATAGTTGAGGCTCCGAGGCTCTGGAGCACAGGCTTCATAGTTGTAGCTCACGGGCTTAGTTGCTCCACAGCCTGTGGGATCTTCCTGGGTCAGGGATCAAACTCGTGTCTCCTGGTGTTTCCTACCCATGGCAAGTGCTGAGCTGGGCCAGTAGTAGGTTAAAGTCATCTTGATGAGCAATCCAGTTATCTTCATTATTGATCATAGCTCCTAGTCCCAGGCGGTTATTTTTAACTTGAACTTTAATACGTTCTGTGGCTCCTTGCTCCTGAGTCCCTAAACCCTTTCCTTTAGACCGCCCCATCTTCTCCAGCATCTTCTGGCCAAACTTGGAATCATCATTACTCCACGCTGTGTTTCTCGGATCCACAGTCCACTTTTGCTTCCGCTGATGCTCAGCCAGCATCGACATGTTGCCCAGCGGGGCTGACTCTAAAAGTTAGAACTACCCTACGCGCACGATGGGCGAATTGCAGGGGCCTACAACTGTTTTCTTGATATGACTTTGTCTCTTTGAGGATCTGGAGTGGCTAGGACAATACGGGACTTAAAAAAAAATTCCACTTATTGTTGAAAATCCCATTTTAAGTGGAAAATGGATAATGAGGGAAATGGATGCAGCACCCTCCCAGCAATTTCTTTTGGCAAGGGAACTGAGGGGGAATTAAGGAAAAAAATAGCTCCTGAGATTCTCCAGTCCCTTTTTCCTTCAGCTTTACCCCACCCCTCCAGACCCTGCTGCCTGGGGGCTCTGGGAGGAGGCACAGGACCTTCCTTGCCCTACTGCCCCCTACCCCACATCTGTGCTGCTGGAGGACCTGAGCTGCCAACACTCAGCAGAGGGGACATTTGAGCTGTCACTTCTTTAAGAAGCACTAGACCAGACACGCTGCAAGAACCCTTTCCAGTCAATGCTCCAATGACTGGTTCTTCGAGTCCCTTAGAAGCCCTGAAGGTAGCTTTGGTTTGGCTGATTTTATGAAAAGAAGTCCATAAATGAGGATGGATTCTGTTTTTATTAATAATAGTAACAATAGCTGAGCCCTTTACCTGTCATGTGTGCCTTATTCCACTGGATTCTTACAACAACCCTGCAAGGTACCTAACTAGGATTGTTCCCATTTCACAGATGAGGAGACTGAGACCCAGGGAGGTTGCAAATACACACAACAAGTACCTGGCCAAATTGGGCTTTAAACTTATGCCTGAAGGAGTGTTGGTGTTTCACTCTTAACCACTGTGTCCTGGTCTTTGTTTCCTTCTCAAAATGTGGAGCAGAATATTGGTTGGGGTAGGGCATGGAGAAACAAGGCCTGTATCCGTCTGTATCTTGGTCAAGATCTGCTATTTCCGAGCAGATGAAGGCTCCTGTTACCCTGTGGGTGTGACTTGCCTCCTTGGCTGGTGTGTAAATTCCTTTGGCAAGGGGTCAGGTGTTCCCTTGAATGCCCAGCCTGGCACCACCCTGGCTCAGACTGAGGGGACACAGTTGGGCCAGGCAGGAAGGGGCAGCAGGGAGTTCCCTCAGGGCGGGTCGGCCTGGCTCTTGGTGGGCTGAAAACCAGCCTGAAAAGGAATTTCCCAGTCATGTCTTAATTCTGTCTTCCTTGAAGAGTGAGCACAGCATTGGAGGACGAGTTGAGCTCTTCACTTCCCCAGAAAACAGATGTTCAAGGGAGGAGACCTAGGGTTCCTTCCTTTGGGGGAGGAAACAGCACTGTCTCATAAGGCATCAGGGTCTGATCCTTCCCTCCTGAGGAGAATACATACCTCAACAACTCCAGAGACGACTGGTACCCAGGGAGGAAATCTTGGCTTCACTGGGTGACCACCAGCTGTTTATCCAAAGTTGTGTAACAGAGATACAATGTAAGTCACATATGAAATTATAAATGTGTGGTCAACGCTTGCTGTATTGGAGGGAGCAGGTTTACACCATGGATTCTGGCTGCAAAGACTTAACCGGAAGTCTCGGAATTTCTGTATCTTAAGATTGTGTTTGGAAGGACTCCAAGTCATCTGAAGGTCAAACCACTCACACATAAGGAAGTGACTTTCCTCAAGGTGACCCACTGCTCCTAGCAAACCTGAAATCTTCCCCCAGGTGTCTTTGTCCCACGGCCAGGTAATGCCCCTACCCCAGCAGCCCCCTGCCCATGGAGACAGTGTGTCGACGAGCCCCATTAAGACGTAAAATAGGGGCAAGAGGTGAGGGCGGAAGATCCTGAAAGGGGACAGACACCCTCTCCTCTGACACCTTCTCCGTTCTGGAGGGAACGTCGGGGCACAGAGTGGGCAGGAATTCCTTTGCTGATCCCTCAACCTGAACATGGACCCAGGCTTACACCCTCCCTTCTGATTTTTCTCTTTTCATGTCTATCGCTGCCTACAGTGAGTTCGACCCACTGCGTGGTTGCAGATAAAAGACAGGGCATGGGGACATAAATTGGTACAGCCACTATGGAAAACAGTATTGAGCTCCTTCAAAAATAAAAATAAAGGACTTCCCTGGTGGTCCAGTAGGCAAGGACACCGCCTTGCAGTGCAGGGGGTGCCAGTTCAATCCCTGGCCTGGAAGGATCCCACGTGCCGCGGAGCGGCTGGACCGATGTGTCCAACTACCGAGCCAGCACTCTGGAGCGCATGTGCCCAGAGCCGGTGCTCTGCAGCGAGAGAGGCCACTGTGATGGGATACCCGCACAGGTCAAGAAACAAAGATAAATGAAATGAATGGTTGATAGAAGTGACCAAAAAAGTCAAATAAAATAAAATTAGAGTTGCTATATGATCCAGGAATCCCAATCCTGGGCATACACCTGGACAAACTATAATTCAAAAAGATACATGTATCCCTATGTTCATAGCAGCACTATTCACGATAGTCAAGACATGGAGAATACTTAAATGTTCATTGACAGATGAATGGATAAAGAAGATAGTGTAATATCATGGATACACCTAAAGAGTATCATATGAAGTGAAGTAGGTCATAAGGAAGAAAGACAGACACCATGTGTTATCACTTGTATGTGAAATCAAAGATACGACACAGACTCACAGGCATAAAAAACAAACTTGTGGTTGCCCAGGATGAAAAAGGGTTTATCTTAAGATTGTGTTTGGAAGGACTCCAAGTCATCTGAAGGTCAAACCACTCACACATAAGGAAGTGACTTTCCTCAAGGTGACCCACTGCTCCTAGCAAACCTGAAATCTTCCCCCAGGTGTCTTTGTCCCACGGCCAGGTAATGCCCCTACCCCAGCAGCCCCCTGCCCATGGAGACAGTGTGTCGACGAGCCCCATTAAGACGTAAAATAGGGGCAAGAGGTGAGGGCGGAAGATCCTGAAAGGGGACAGACACCCTCTCCTCTGACACCTTCTCCGTTCTGGAGGGAACGTCGGGGCACAGAGTGGGCAGGAATTCCTTTGCTGATCCCTCAACCTGAACATGGACCCAGGCTTACACCCTCCCTTCTGATTTTTCTCTTTTCATGTCTATCGCTGCCTACAGTGAGTTCGACCCACTGCGTGGTTGCAGATAAAAGACAGGGCATGGGGACATAAATTGGTACAGCCACTATGGAAAACAGTATTGAGCTCCTTCAAAAATAAAAATAAAGGACTTCCCTGGTGGTCCAGTAGGCAAGGACACCGCCTTGCAGTGCAGGGGGTGCCAGTTCAATCCCTGGCCTGGAGGGATCCCACGTGCGCGGAGCGGCTGGACCGATGTGTCCAACTACCGAGCCAGCACTCTGGGCGCATGTGCCCAGAGCCGGTGCTCTGCAACAACAGAGGCCACTGTGATGGGATACCCGCACAGGTCAAGAAACAAAGATAAATGAAATGAATGGTTGATAGAAGTGACCAAAAAAGTCAAATAAAATAAAAATAGAGTTGCTATATGATCCAGGAATCCCAATCCTGGGCATACACCTGGACAAACTATAATTCAAAAAGATACATGTATCCCTATGTTCATAGCAGCACTATTCACGATAGTCAAGACATGGAGAATACTTAAATGTTCATTGACAGATGAATGGATAAAGAAGATAGTGTAATATCATGGATACACCTAAAGAGTATCATATGAAGTGAAGTAGGTCATAAGGAAGAAAGACAGACACCATGTGTTATCACTTGTATGTGAAATCAAAGATACGACACAGACTCACAGGCATAAAAAACAAACTTGTGGTTGCCCAGGGGAGTGGGGTGGGGAGACATGGATTCGGAGTTTGGGATTAGCAGATGCAGATTATTATATAGAGAAAGGATAAATAACAAGGTCCTTACTGTATAACACAGGGAACTGGATTCAGTATCCTGTACTAAACCATAATGGAAAAGAATATGAAAAAGAATATATATATATATATACGTATGTCATTTTGCTGTATAGCAAAAAAAATCAACACAATATTGTAAATCAACTATACTTCAACAACATAAATTAAACAAAGACGAATCAGACTTCCTCAGGGAAAGGGCAGTGAATTCTACCTGGGGCAACCCGGGCAGGCTTCCTGCCGGACAGAGACGGAGGAGCAGAGGAACTCAGTGGAGGGTGGGAATGGTAGGGGGCAGAGGGTGAAGGGAAAGGGCTTCCAGGCAGAGGGTGACAGTCGGAGCTGCGGAAGGTGTCCTGTTTTCCCAGGGGCGATGGCTGCTGCTATTGTTTCTCATCCCCCCAACCAGGGTCCTAGGCGATGCCATGGCTTTCCAAGAAAGAAGAAAGACTCCGTGTTTTATATGTTGGCCACACCCGAGTTCTAAGAAGATTCGCACATGGTGGGGGCTCAGTAGATGAAGGCAAAAGAGGGAAGCAGATGAAGAGGACATTAGGTTCAGTCCAGAGCAGCTGAGCCACGAGAACAGGGACCTGGGAAGGGGACAAGGAGGGAAACTGATGTTTCCTGAGCCCCTAATCACCAGAATCTCATTCACAACACCCGTGGCAAAAGGCAAGCAATATCCTCCTGCTTCAAGGTAAGGAAAATGAGGCTATCCCCCAACTTCAAGGTAAGGAAAGTGAGGCTCGGAGACGCTCACTGAGCTGCTGGTGTTAAGGCCTATTCTGTCTATGTAAGGCCCATTCAGGGCCAATCTTTCTAGGCTCTTTCTGGCACATCCTCATCTGGCTACTGCCAAGAACCCAGCAGTGACCAAGGTCTTGGCAAGCACCCCGGCCTTTGGGGAGGCCAGCTTCACTGGGAGTTCCTGGTAGCTTGCGTAGAGGGTTCCTAGAAAAGCCTCCAGTAAAAGTCAGCACCCACACTGAGCGTGGAGATACCCCATCACTCCCATCCCCCGCCCCCAGGGGAGGAGGGGAAACAGCTTGGAGAGGTAGAGTGGCTTATTCGAGGTCATACAGTGGGGGGGGGTGGGCAGAGAGAGAGGTAGGATTGACCACCAGTGCCCCTGGGCACTGACTCATAGCAGCTGCTGTGGGAAAGCCACGACCAGTCTCTCAGCCTTGGTTTTCCCACCCAGGCAATGGGCAGGAATGCTTTGGCATATCTGCCTGGGCCTGGAGCCAGGGGACTGGGAAAAAGCTGAGCACAGCGCATCAGCAGGGCGCCTCGCCCTTGCCCTGTTCCAGTGCCAGTGGTTCCCATGGGACACCCCTCCCAGGGCAGGAGCCTTTCCAGCTCTCCGAGGAGCTAGGCCAGGCTGTGATGTGGCTCAGATCCTCAGCACCCAGAACAGGCAGGAGACCCACCCTCCGGGTCTTCCAGGCAGAGGGTGACAGTCGGAGCTGCGGAAGGTGTCCTGTTTTCCCAGGGGCGATGGCTGCTGCTATTGTTTCTCATCCCCCCAACCAGGGTCCTAGGCGATGCCATGGCTTTCCAAGAAAGAAGAAAGACTCCGTGTTTTATATGTTGGCCACACCCGAGTTCTAAGAAGATTCGCACATGGTGGGGGCTCAGTAGATGAAGGCAAAAGAGGGAAGCAGATGAAGAGGACATTAGGTTCAGTCCAGAGCAGCTGAGCCACGAGAACAGGGACCTGGGAAGGGGACAAGGAGGGAAACTGATGTTTCCTGAGCCCCTAATCACCAGAATCTCATTCACAACACCCGTGGCAAAAGGCAAGCAATATCCTCCTGCTTCAAGGTAAGGAAAATGAGGCTATCCCCCAACTTCAAGGTAAGGAAAGTGAGGCTCGGAGACGCTCACTGAGCTGCTGGTGTTAAGGCCTATTCTGTCTATGTAAGGCCCATTCAAGGCCAATCTTTCTAGGCTCTTTCTGGCACATCCTCATCTGGCTACTGCCAAGAACCCAGCAGTGACCAAGGTCTTGGCAAGCACCCCGGCCTTTGGGGAGGCCAGCTTCACTGGGAGTTCCTGGTAGCTTGCGTAGAGGGTTCCTAGAAAAGCCTCCAGTAAAAGTCAGCACCCACACTGAGCGTGGAGATACCCCATCACTCCCATCCCCCGCCCCCAGGGGAGGAGGGGAAACAGCTTGGAGAGGTAGAGTGGCTTATTCGAGGTCATACAGTGGGGGGGGGTGGGCAGAGAGAGAGGTAGGATTGACCACCAGTGCCCCTGGGCACTGACTCATAGCAGCTGCTGTGGGAAAGCCACGACCAGTCTCTCAGCCTTGGTTTTCCCACCCAGGCAATGGGCAGGAATGCTTTGGCATATCTGCCTGGGCCTGGAGCCAGGGGACTGGGAAAAAGCTGAGCACAGCGCATCAGCAGGGCGCCTCGCCCTTGCCCTGTTCCAGTGCCAGTGGTTCCCATGGGACACCCCTCCCCAGGGCAGGAGCCTTTCCAGCTCTCCGAGGAGCTAGGCCAGGCTGTGATGTGGCTCAGATCCTCAGCACCCAGAACAGGCAGGGAGACCCACCCTCCTGGTTTGCCCAGGACTATCCCCGTTTAGCACTCTCTGGTCTGCAGCCCGGGCACCCCTCAGTCCTGGGCAAGCCCGGGCACCCCTCAGTCCTGGGCAAGCAGCACAGTTGATCATCTAGCTGTGGTACCAAGTTGGCAGTTGGTGCTCAAGAAATCTTCTAAGCAAATGAACACAGTCGATGGACTCAAGAACAAGACATAAGTAGCAGGGCTGGGAGGGAGGCAGAATGGGACCTGTTGTGCCCATTTTATGGGAGGAGAAACTGAGGCCCAGAGAGTTTAAGTGTTCAGGTTGCTTGTATCTATTTCCTGCCCTTTCCTCAGCATCAAGTCTCCGCTAAACCGTCCCCTGAGTATTTTGCACTGGTCCCTGGGGCAGGAGGCGGCTGTGCACAAAGATTTCCCCATCCTACTCTTGAGTCTGAAAGGGACCGAAGAGAAGAAGGGCTGCTCTATTTCAGTTCCACAGTGGAGAGCTTTGGCGTCCTTGATGGGTTTGGTGGGTTCATATCTCCCTCCAGCCACTTGATCACTGTGACCTTGAGCAAGTCACTAACACTCTCAGCTTCAGTTTTCTCATCTGTAACATGGGAATGAAGTATGAACGCTTGTGAGACTCCACACTATCAATGAAGGGGGCCCGGGGTTGACCCCTGGTCAGGGAAGTAAGATCCCACATGCCACAACTAAGCGTTTGCATGATGCAACTAATATTTAAAAAAAAAAAAAAGGAAATATGATTGCTCAATGTCTGAGGCTGTTGTAAGGATTAAATGAAATAATGCAGAGAAAGCACTTAGCACAGGGTCTGGCACAGAAGCGTCCCAGAAGCGTCAGCTGCTGTCACTGCTTGGGGCCCCGGGCAGTGGCTGTGTACCAGTCACTGTTGGGGGGACCCTAGGAAATGCCTTGAAGGACCAAGTCTGACACTCCTGTTACCGCGTGACCTCTGCCCATCTCACCACCTCTGTGCCTCCGTCCGTGTGTCTGTAAAACCGAGCTTCACCCCATTCTGGGTGTCGGTGAGGATTCAGTGAGCTGATGTGGACTTGCGATGGTGAAGCTCAGAATGAAATCTTAATATACACAAATCGTCTCTTTCCCCTTCCCATGCGCACCCTGGCCCTTAGACCCACATCCTGTGAGACACACTACAGCCAAAGAAGCCGCGAACGCCTGTTGAGTGAGCAAGTGGATGAATGAGTGGGGAGGGAGTGGCTGCGTGAATGAATGAACGGGAAATGGCGCGTGGGAACCCGCCCGAGAGCTTGGGCCCTCGACTTTCCCAGCCAATCCGGGCCCCGGGTCCCGCCGCTCCCGCCCCGGCGTGGGGATGCGGCTCGCTGGGCGCTTGGAGCGCGCACTTGAAAGGAGCCGCGAGCGCGCCCAGCGCCCAGTAATTAGCGGCGGGAGAGTGGCGGGCGGGCTTATCTAAGGGCATCGCGGGCCTCGCAGGCGGGCTCCCCACGCCGCCGCCGCCGCCTCGGGCGGAGGGCACGGCGGTTCCCACGCTCGGTCCCGGCCGGGGGCGTTCTCGGGACGGCGTGGCCGCACTCGCCACCGCCGCGGAGGCCAGGCTGTAATTAGGGTAATTGCGCGGCTCCGCGCCCGCGGCTGTTCAGGACCCCAGGCCTGGGTCGGGGATGGGTAGGGGCCGCGGGCGCCCCAGCCCCTGGCACGGCTCGTTCCTCCAGACGAGTGACTCAGCCCTCCTGGACTGCCCGGTCGGAGAAGGGGCTCCTGGAGTCGGCTTTGCGGGGAAAGGCAGGAAGGGACTAGCCCAAAAGAGCACGTACTGGATGCCAGAGGTTGGCTAGGCGGTTGCCTAGCGGTTGGCTAGGTTGGCTGTCGGGAGCAGGTGAGAACACCTGGACGGCCGGTGGTACTGGGCCCAGAGAAGATGCTCGGACACAGCGTTAGAGTCCTAATCTGCTCAGCAGTTTAATAGGTGGGCACTCGGAGACTCAGAGGGGCTAATGGACTGTGCCCAGTTACACAGCCAGTGTATCCATGCTTCAGGCAGCAGGAAAGTGAAGACACCATGCCCAGCAAATGCTGGTTTTGCTTCCTCCAGTTCTTTGATTTTTATTACACTATGAGTCTGGATCCTAAAATCATCCTTGAATTTTAGGTTCTTGGCAGGCCTGATCATAACCAGTTCCTTGCCACTGATACAAATCACAGGGAACCCTTCTGGAAAGACAGTTAAAAAGAAATAATCTGACTTCAAGCTCACTCTGTAATCCTAAACCCAACCCAAATTTAGCCCTCCTCTACCCAGAACTCCCAGATTAACCTTGACCTTGGCCCTTACTCATGCCTTCAACCTTCTCTCCCAATTAGCCCCCATCAACTCTCTAATCCTCTTCCCCAGGTACCCTACATCTGGAAGATCTGCTGAAGGTCTCCAGCAAGTATTTCAAGACTCTGGACCTTTGCACAGGCTGCAGCATCAGGACGGGATGTCCCTTTCCCAGGGCCACATGGTCAACTTTTAAGGCTCACGGTAAGTACTTTGAGTGTCATATGGTCCCCTGACCAAGTTCTTCATGGACTCTGAGCTCTTAGAGAGTAGGATTGGAGTGTTCCAGGAGTAGAAATTGAACGTTTTTGTTGCGTTACAGTCACTAAGTCATGTCCAATTCATTACGACCCCCATGGACTGTAGCATGCCCGGCGTTCCTGTTCTTCACTATCTCCGGGAGTTTAATGTATGCCCATTGTGTTGGTGATGCCATCCAACCATCTCATCCTCTGCCACCCTCTTCACCTTTTTCCTTCACTCTCTCCCAGCTTTTCCAGTGAGTCAGATCTTTGACTCAAGGGTCTTTTCCAACGAGTCAGCTCTTTGCATCAAGTGGCTGAAGTACTGGAGCAGGGAATGGCAAACCACTGCAGTATGCTTGCTGAGAGAATCCCATCCACGGTATGGTAAGAAATTGAAAGTAGAACCAATTAATTGCTTATGAATGAGTGAGTGAATGAATGAGTGAGAAAATGAGGGAGTAAATGAGTGAGAGAATGAATGAGTGGCTGAATTGTTGAATAAACAAGGGAAGCTTGTTTCTGGGCTTAAGTCCTCAACCTTCTCCCTAGCTCTGGATCCCTCCCCAAGTGGGAACGATTGAGAGACTAAAGGACCCTGCAATCGCCAACTCCCTGAGATGCTGTGAGATTGTTAATTCTATGTATCTGTGACATGTGTGTATGCATTTGACTCTAGGACTTTGAGAAGAGGCCTTTACTGGCCACAGTGTTTTCCAGCTGAGTGACCTGCTCAAGTAACTTCATTCCTCTAGGCCTCTGTTTGCTGATCTAAAACATAGAGGCAATAATAAAACCCATTATGGAAAATTGTCTTCCTTCAAGTGCCTTGCCTGTAGCTCATACCTGTAGTTCACTGTTGCAGGAATGGGGATGGAAGAAACAGGGCAGGGGTGTGTGTGTGTATGTGTGTGTGTGTGTGTGTGTGTGTGTGTGTGTGTGTGTGTGCATGTGGCAAGAACACAGTCTTTCTTAAGAGCAAGAAACACCAGTGAGGGCAGGGAGCAGGGCCGCAAGGAAGGGAGGCAGCCCCCTGGGTGGAGAGCGAGGTTTTGTAGAGGATGTGAAAACTGGTCAGCGGAGGCTGCTGCTGAGCAAGTCAGGTCAGAGGCAGCTGCATGTTCAAAGGCACCACGCTGTGAACAAAGGGCTGCCTATGATTGCTGGAAGACAAGGTGGGAGGTAGGGGTGGTGGCAGAAATTGGGGCTGGTGAGGGTGGCACTACCTGAGTAAGGAAAGGCCTTGGGGGCCTGTGGCTGTTGCACTTTTTCTTGTAGGCAATAGGGAATCATGGCAGGTTTGGGGAAGGAGGGATGATCAGACTCAGGCTTTAGAAAGTTTGCTCCGACCAGCAGTGTGGAGGAGGGCACGGAGGTAGCCCCGGTGCAAAGCAGGGAGACCAGCTGGGAAGCTAGTGAGGAAGTATAGGTGACATCGAGTGATGTCTGTGATTAGCCAGCCCTTCTTTGTTCCTGCTGCACGCCAGGTGCTGCTCTCCATGCGTGCCTGTTCCAGCTCGTATTGTCCCCACAGCACCCACGCAAAGCAGGTGCTCTCATGACCTTCTAGAAATACCACCTAGATGTGGAGGTCGCCCTCATGTCTATCTCTGGCCTGCACCTCTCCTCTGTTGGATCTATATGTCCAACAGTCTGTTAGCTTCTCTCTAGATGTCTAGTAGGAATCTTAACCTCCACGAGTCAAAAAAAGAATCTCCCCAAATCCATTCCTCTCTCTGTCCTCCCCATCTTGGGTGTGTGCTAAGCTGCAAATCATGTCCGACTCTTCGTGACCCCCTGGACTGCGGCCTGCCAGGCTCCTCTGTCCATGACATGCTCCGAGCAAGAATACTGGAGTGGGTTGCCATGCCCTCCTTCAGGGGATCTTCCTGACTCAGGAATTGAACCCACGTCTGGGGTCTTTACCACTAGCACCACCTGGAAAGCCCTTGTCTATCTTAATAAATGATAATCTCAGCCTTTCAATTGCTCAGGCAAAAATGTTGGAGTCTACCTGTCTATCCGTGCCCTTGACCCCCACCCTGGCACTTTTCTCTCCTCCTCACATCCCATCCAGTGACTCGTCTTGTTGATTCTGACTCAGTCTGACTGCTTCTCACCTCCCTTCTGCTGCCTGCTGGGTTGGGCTCAGTCTTCTGCTGGACTAATGGGCACTCATCTTCAAAGGCACCACGCTGTGAACAAAGGGCTGCCTATGATTGCTGGAAGACAAGGTGGGAGGTAGGGGTGGTGGCAGAAATTGGGGCTGGTGAGGGTGGCACTACCTGAGTAAGGAAAGGCCTTGGGGGCCTGTGGCTGTTGCACTTTTTCTTGTAGGCAATAGGGAATCATGGCAGGTTTGGGGAAGGAGGGATGATCAGACTCAGGCTTTAGAAAGTTTGCTCCGACCAGCAGTGTGGAGGAGGGCACGGAGGTAGCCCCGGTGCAAAGCAGGGAGACCAGCTGGGAAGCTAGTGAGGAAGTATAGGTGACATCGAGTGATGTCTGTGATTAGCCAGCCCTTCTTTGTTCCTGCTGCACGCCAGGTGCTGCTCTCCATGCGTGCCTGTTCCAGCTCGATTGTCCCCACAGCACCCACGCAAAGCAGGTGCTCTCATGACCTTCTAGAAATACCACCTAGATGTGGAGGTCGCCCTCATGTCTATCTCTGGCCTGCACCTCTCCTCTGTTGGATCTATATGTCCAACAGTCTGTTAGCTTCTCTCTAGATGTCTAGTAGGAATCTTAACCTCCACGAGTCAAAAAAAGAATCTCCCCAAATCCATTCCTCTCTCTGTCCTCCCCATCTTGGGTGTGTGCTAAGCTGCAAATCATGTCCGACTCTTCGTGACCCCCTGGACTGCGGCCTGCCAGGCTCCTCTGTCCATGACATGCTCCGAGCAAGAATACTGGAGTGGGTTGCCATGCCCTCCTTCAGGGGATCTTCCTGACTCAGGAATTGAACCCACGTCTGGGGTCTTTACCACTAGCACCACCTGGAAAGCCCCTTGTCTATCTTAATAAATGATAATCTCAGCCTTTCAATTGCTCAGGCAAAAAATGTTGGAGTCTACCTGTCTATCCGTGCCCTTGACCCCCACCCCTGGCACTTTTTCTCTCACTCCTCACATCCCATCCAGTGACTCGTCTTGTTGATTCTGACTCAGTCTGACTGCTTCTCACCTCCCTTCTGCTGCCTGCTGGGTTGGGCTCAGTTCTTTCTTGCCTGGGTTACTGTAATGGCGCCATTTCTCTATTTCTTTTTTACTTTTAGTAATGTGTTTTAGGGGGTTTATTTGTTGTTTTGGCCACGAAACAAGTGAGATCTTAATTCCCTGACCAGGAATCAAACCCACGCCCCCTGCAGTAGAAGCATGGAATCTTAACTACCAGGGCAGTTCAGTGGTCCCAGTACCTTGCCTCTGGGTTTGCTTCAGCCCCTGCCCACAGCAGCCAGTGTGACCTTAAAATACAATGTCACATCAGGTCCCTCTTCTGCTCAAATCTGCCCCACGTCTCCTCAGCATTGAAGTCAAGGTCCTGACTTCAATGACAAGAGCATCTAGATCCCTGACAGGAGCACCTAGATCCCTCCGTGACCTCATTGCGCTCTCCTAGCTCCTTATCTTCTTTTCACTCTAGTCTGGCCACACTGACATCTTTCCCAACTCTCCAAACCCCCATGTGCCTCAGCATTCTGGTACTTGCCCTTCCTTCAACCAGAATGCCATCTCCCCAGTTATTCAGGTATTTGTGCCCTCACATTTCAGCTCAAATGTCACCTTGTAAGTGGGACCTTCATTGGGTACCCTATCGAAACTAACACTCCTCCTTCCTCCCCAGCCCAGGCTCTGTTGTCCCCACCATCATAAAATTCCATGAGGACACAGATTTTTGTTTGCTTAACTGTCATGTCTCCAGTCCCAGAATATTGTAAGTGCTCAATAAATTGTTTTTGGAATTGAATGTGGAATCCTCATTTTGTAGATGAGTAAAATGAATCCTCATTTTACAAAAAGATTAAGTGACTAAGTGGTTTGGCTGGACTGAGAGACCAGAATATGGGCAGGGCCCACAGTGAGGATGGGGGAGGAGGACGTGAGTGACCCCACGTGGGCCCCTTTTCTATCTTAATAAATGATAGTCTCAGCCTTTCAATTGCTCAGGCAAAAAATGTTGGAGTCTACCTGTCTATCCGTGCCCTTGACCCCCACCCCTGGCACTTTTCTCTCCTCCTCCCATCCCGTGCCTCGTCTTGTTGATTCTGACTCAGTCTGACTGCTTCTCACCTCCCTTCTGCTGCCTGCTGGGTTGGGCTCAGTTCTTTCTTGCCTGGGTTACTGTAATGGCGCCATTTCTCTATTTCTTTTTTACTTTTAGTAATGTGTTTTAGGGGGTTTATTTGTTGTTTTGGCCACGAAACAAGTGAGATCTTAATTCCCTGACCAGGAATCAAACCCACGCCCCCTGCAGTAGAAGCATGGAATCTTAACTACCAGGGCAGTTCAGTGGTCCCAGTACCTTGCCTCTGGGTTTGCTTCAGCCCCTGCCCACAGCAGCCAGTGTGACCTTAAAATACAATGTCACATCAGGTCCCTCTTCTGCTCAAATCTGCCCCACGTCTCCTCAGCATTGAAGTCAAGGTCCTGACTTCAATGACAAGAGCATCTAGATCCCTGACAGGAGCACCTAGATCCCTCCGTGACCTCATTGCGCTCTCCTAGCTCCTTATCTTCTTTTCACTCTAGTCTGGCCACACTGACATCTTTCCCAACTCTCCAAACCCCCATGTGCCTCAGCATTCTGGTACTTGCCCTTCCTTCAACCAGAATGCCATCTCCCCAGTTATTCAGGTATTTGTGCCCTCACATTTCAGCTCAAATGTCACCTTGTAAGTGGGACCTTCATTGGGTACCCTATCGAAACTAACACTCCTCCTTCCTCCCCAGCCCAGGCTCTGTTGTCCCCACCATCATAAAATTCCATGAGGACACAGATTTTTGTTTGCTTAACTGTCATGTCTCCAGTCCCAGAATATTGTAAGTGCTCAATAAATTGTTTTTGGAATTGAATGTGGAATCCTCATTTTGTAGATGAGTAAAATGAATCCTCATTTTACAAAAAGATTAAGTGACTAAGTGGTTTGGCTGGACTGACGAGACCAGAATATGGGCAGGGCCCACAGTGAGGATGGAGAGGAGACGTGAGTGAAAACGAGGACCCTCCTGATGGACCCGGGTGACAGTCCAGGGACCGTGAGCTGACTGCTGCACCAGGGGGTGAACTCGATGTTGTGGATCTCTTGGGGTTAATATGAAGGTTAAATCAGTCTAGAATTGAAAACACATTGTATATGCAGTCAAAGAAAGATTTTTGAAAAGCTACCCCATGAATTTTTAATTCCCAGTAGTTTTCCTGTCCTTCCTCACCCCTGACACCGAAGCACCTATTGCTTCTAGGGGAGGGAGATTCAGCAGCCGACGCTCTTCAGCGTTCACTTTCTAAACGGATATTTTGAAAGAGTAACACAAGCATAACAGTTTCAGAATCCACAATTTCAATATAAAGACCCACACCCTTGGGAGGGATAAAGAGTTCTTTTGAACCACCCCCTCAACCCCAACTTCCTTTTTACATGTGGAGACCTGGAACCTGGCCAACTTAGAGTGTGGACTTCTCACTATGAGCTCTGGAGGGAGGGAAGGTATGAGGTAGGGCAGTGACTCCTGATTTTTGACTGTGCATCAGAACCCCCTGGAGGGCTTGTTCCAACCGAGATAGACCCACGCTGTGTGGGCTCCCATCCCAAAGTGTGTGAGTCAGTCACTCCTGGGTGGAGCCTGAGGTTTTGCACACCTAACAAGTTCCCAGGTGATGTGGACCACACTTTGGGGAGCTCTGATGTAGAGGTTGACTCTCTAGTTCACAGGGCAGGCCTAGACCCCACCCTCTCCAGGATGGAAGTATGGAGAGGCAGCGCAGGGATTCTGGGACTCCAGGAGATGGGGATATAGAAATGCCCAGGAAGACAATGAACTAGAGAGAGCTGAGGTCGAGAAAGAAGGTATGGGAACCATGGCCAGGAGTGGTCGTGGGCAGCAGATGCCAGGGGACCAGCCCAGAGGCCAGGTGAAGCCAGAGAGGCTGGAGGTGGCCCTGGAACCACCCTGAGGCTGTCCAAGCCCTCCCCCACCCTCCCTTCCTAGAGAAGGGAAGGAGGAGAATGAAAAACCCAGGAAGAGTGAGCATTTTACCCCAAAGAAGCCAAGTGGACCTGAGCAGCACCATCTAGAATTTCTTACCAAACGTTACTGATTAATTCTTCTGCTCCTGTGAGAGCACAGGGAAGTGGCCCTATGGCTGCAGAGTAGTGGTAAGAACTCAGACATGGAGTCGTTTACTTGCTTTGCAATTCCTGGCAGGAGACACCCTCTCCAAACCTCGTTCTCATCTAATGCAAATTGAAGGTGAAGCTCAGAGACCTGAGAGCTTTAGGGAGATCATGACTGTGTTAGAACACCAAGCCAGGGTCTGACACACAGTACACATTCAATAAATGGTATTTATTGTTATTATGGTTTTTAAAAAATTCTTCCCCTCAGAATTTTCCCTCTCCCTTCCTCCTTTCTCAAATTATTACTGGCACCTACTATGCCTCTGACATAGATTTTGTCCTACAACAGAGAGAAGATGGGTCAACCAGCGATTACAGACTGTGGGTGCTGTGTTGGGTGAGCCCAGGGCAGTCAGAGGTAGCTTCCTAGCAGACAGGAGAAGCTGTTAATTTATCTGATTTTGTAAAAAGTTGATAACAAATCCAAAGGTCTTTAGAGAATAATGACATTTGGGAAGGAAAGAGTAAAAATCAGAGAATTTTCCCTTACTCGAGGTTCAAAATTGTACTGAGTGCCCCTTGTTCCAACCGAGATAGACCCACGCTGTGTGGGCTCCCATCCCAAAGTGTGTGAGTCAGTCACTCCTGGGTGGAGCCTGAGGTTTTGCACACCTAACAAGTTCCCAGGTGATGTGGACCACACTTTGGGGAGCTCTGATGTAGAGGTTGACTCTCTAGTTCACAGGGCAGGCCTAGACCCCACCCTCTCCAGGATGGAAGTATGGAGAGGCAGCGCAGGGATTCTGGGACTCCAGGAGATGGGGATATAGAAATGCCCAGGAAGACAATGAACTAGAGAGAGCTGAGGTCGAGAAAGAAGGTATGGGAACCATGGCCAGGAGTGGTCGTGGGCAGCAGATGCCAGGGGACCAGCCCAGAGGCCAGGTGAAGCCAGAGAGGCTGGAGGTGGCCCTGGAACCACCCTGAGGCTGTCCAAGCCCTCCCCCACCCTCCCTTCCTAGAGAAGGGAAGGAGGAGAATGAAAAACCCAGGAAGAGTGAGCATTTTACCCCAAAGAAGCCAAGTGGACCTGAGCAGCACCATCTAGAATTTCTTACCAAACGTTACTGATTAATTCTTCTGCTCCTGTGAGAGCACAGGGAAGTGGCCCTATGGCTGCAGAGTAGTGGTAAGAACTCAGACATGGAGTCGTTTACTTGCTTTGCAATTCCTGGCAGGAGACACCCTCTCCAAACCTCGTTCTCATCTAATGCAAATTGAAGGTGAAGCTCAGAGACCTGAGAGCTTTAGGGAGATCATGACTGTGTTAGAACACCAAGCCAGGGTCTGACACACAGTACACATTCAATAAATGGTATTTATTGTTATTATGGTTTTTAAAAAATTCTTCCCCTCAGAATTTTCCCTCTCCCTTCCTCCTTTCTCAAATTATTACTGGCACCTACTATGCCTCTGACATAGATTTTGTCCTACAACAGAGAGAAGATGGGTCAACCAGCGATTACAGACTGTGGGTGCTGTGTTGGGTGAGCCCAGGGCAGTCAGAGGTAGCTTCCTAGCAGACAGGAGAAGCTGTTAATTTATCTGATTTTGTAAAAAGTTGATAACAAATCCAAAGGTCTTTAGAGAATAATGACATTTGGGAAGGAAAGAGTAAAAAAATCAGAGAATTTTCCCCTTACTCGAGGTTCAAAATTGTACTGAGTACCAGTTTATGATGGGAAGCAGGAGAGCATGATGGACTTTGCAATCAGACTAAGTTGGAATCCAGATTCTATGAAGTGTAACAAGCTATGTGTCTTTGGGGTAGTTACTTAACCTTTCTGGGCCTCAGATTTTCCTTATCTGTATAATGTGACCATAGTGATCTACTTGATATATAGGTTATCAAAAGAGAGGAGGAAGGAGGGGGAACATTCCTCTGAAGGTGATCCTTCCCTTGCTGTAATTCCATCACTCATTATCATCAAGAAACCCTCAGATTTCCCTTCCCAGATTCCTGGATTCAGAAAAGGAAGGGTCCCAGGTTAGGGAGAGAAAGAAGGGGAGTTTCACCCTGATGGAGTGACTTCTGAGTTTCACATCACGGTTCTGTGAATTTTACTGCTTTCTGGGCATCAAGGACCATTTGGAAGAGTTGATGAGAGAAGGCCCAGAGGGCCCAGGAAGAGGGCCTGGTGCTTAGTTAGTACTTGAAAATGTCAGTTCATTAAAAGGAAACATGCCTTAGTGAGATGCCCTGTTGCCAGAGCAGTGGAAGTGATGCGGTGTGACCTCTGAGGCAAGGTCAGGAGGAACCTTGCAGCTTCTCTTGGTGTCCTAGATCTCTGGCTCCTGCTGGACATGGAACCCAAGTCCAATTCACCAGATTTAATTTGCAAAAGCTTTTCAGGGCTCAGTAATTTGGTGGACCTCAGAGAGGGAGCATATGCTGTGAGGACATTCCTCTGATGAATGGGAGCTTCCTGGTGGAAGGCTTCCAGTGGTCCCAGCCCTGGCGCCTAGGGACGGTCACCCACTATGCCTCTGACATAGATTTTGTCCTACAACAGAGAGAAGATGGGTCAACCAGCGATTACAGACTGTGGGTGCTGTGTTGGGTGAGCCCAGGGCAGTCAGAGGTAGCTTCCTAGCAGACAGGAGAAGCTGTTAATTTATCTGATTTTGTAAAAAGTTGATAACAAATCCAAAGGTCTTTAGAGAATAATGACATTTGGGAAGGAAAGAGTAAAAATCAGAGAATTTTCCCCTTACTCGAGGTTCAAAATTGTACTGAGTACCAGTTTATGATGGGAAGCAGGAGAGCATGATGGACTTTGCAATCAGACTAAGTTGGAATCCAGATTCTATGAAGTGTAACAAGCTATGTGTCTTTGGGGTAGTTACTTAACCTTTCTGGGCCTCAGATTTTCCTTATCTGTATAATGTGACCATAGTGATCTACTTGATATATAGGTTATCAAAAGAGAGGAGGAAGGAGGGGGAACATTCCTCTGAAGGTGATCCTTCCCTTGCTGTAATTCCATCACTCATTATCATCAAGAAACCCTCAGATTTCCCTTCCCAGATTCCTGGATTCAGAAAAGGAAGGGTCCCAGGTTAGGGAGAGAAAGAAGGGGAGTTTCACCCTGATGGAGTGACTTCTGAGTTTCACATCACGGTTCTGTGAATTTTACTGCTTTCTGGGCATCAAGGACCATTTGGAAGAGTTGATGAGAGAAGGCCCAGAGGGCCCAGGAAGAGGGCCTGGTGCTTAGTTAGTACTTGAAAATGTCAGTTCATTAAAAGGAAACATGCCTTAGTGAGATGCCCTGTTGCCAGAGCAGTGGAAGTGATGCGGTGTGACCTCTGAGGCAAGGTCAGGAGGAACCTTGCAGCTTCTCTTGGTGTCCTAGATCTCTGGCTCCTGCTGGACATGGAACCCAAGTCCAATTCACCAGATTTAATTTACAAAAGCTTTTCAGGGCTCAGTAATTTGGTGGACCTCAGAGAGGGAGCATATGCTGTGAGGACATTCCTCTGATGAATGGGAGCTTCCCTGGTGGAAGGCTTCCAGTGGTCCCAGCCCTGGCGCTCTAGGGACGGTCACCCACTATAGCTCACCCCTGAGAACTGCAGGCTTTCTGAAGCCTGGATCCCAGATTCCAAATTCTGGAGGGATTCTTGGGGCTTTAATTTATGAAACCTTGATTCTCCCGGGTTGTGGTGCACAGGCAGGTCTCAGGTCATCCCCAACCCTCAGATCCCTCAGTGGGTAAAATGTGGGAAGCAATCCTTGCCTTCTTTCTCCCACCACTACCTTGGCTCCTCTCTCTCCTTCCTCGTCGTACTCTCTTGCTCCCTCCTTTCATCTTCTCCAGTTTGGTAGATGGTGGCCTCTGCCAGTGGGAGATGGGTGGGGGTTTGCTAAGCGTTTCCAGGGCTGTGTGCAACTGATGATCTTCTCTACCACTGACTTGATGCCTGTATCCTGCCCACGTCACACCTGGTCAGAGTCACCCTCACCATCAGCAACCTGGCCAGGCCTGTACCCGGGCTGACTTTGAAGCACCTTGACTTGTGCTATGAATTTAAGCCACTTCTCTACTAATTCCTTCTGCTCTGGTCCATCCCGTGCCTCTGTCCTAGCTGATTCAGTTTCTTCATGTGTAGGATAACTTAAGGATTATAAGTGTATAACATGGAGGTATGGTGGTTGAGTCGCTAAATTGTATTCGACTCCTTTGCAACCACATGGACTGTAGCCCACCAGGCTTCTCTGTCCATGGGATTTTCCAGGCAAGAATACTTGAGTGGGTTGTCATTTCCTTCTCCAGGGATCTTCCCAGAAGAGGGGGCCCCCTGGTGCTTAGTTAGTACTTGAAAATGTCAGTTCATTAAAAGGAAACATGCCTTAGTGAGATGCCCTGTTGCCAGAGCAGTGGAAGTGATGCGGTGTGACCTCTGAGGCAAGGTCAGGAGGAACCTTGCAGCTTCTCTTGGTGTCCTAGATCTCTGGCTCCTGCTGGACATGGAACCCAAGTCCAATTCACCAGATTTAATTTGCAAAAGCTTTTCAGGGCTCAGTAATTTGGTGGACCTCAGAGAGGGAGCATATGCTGTGAGGACATTCCTCTGATGAATGGGAGCTTCCCTGGTGGAAGGCTTCCAGTGGTCCCAGCCCTGGCGCTCTAGGGACGGTCACCCACTATAGCTCACCCCTGAGAACTGCAGGCTTTCTGAAGCCTGGATCCCAGATTCCAAATTCTGGAGGGATTCTTGGGGCTTTAATTTATGAAACCTTGATTCTCCCGGGTTGTGGTGCACAGGCAGGTCTCAGGTCATCCCCAACCCTCAGATCCCTCAGTGGGTAAAATGTGGGAAGCAATCCTTGCCTTCTTTCTCCCACCACTACCTTGGCTCCTCTCTCTCCTTCCTCGTCGTACTCTCTTGCTCCCTCCTTTCATCTTCTCCAGTTTGGTAGATGGTGGCCTCTGCCAGTGGGAGATGGGTGGGGGTTTGCTAAGCGTTTCCAGGGCTGTGTGCAACTGATGATCTTCTCTACCACTGACTTGATGCCTGTATCCTGCCCACGTCACACCTGGTCAGAGTCACCCTCACCATCAGCAACCTGGCCAGGCCTGTACCCGGGCTGACTTTGAAGCACCTTGACTTGTGCTATGAATTTAAGCCACTTCTCTACTAATTCCTTCTGCTCTGGTCCATCCCGTGCCTCTGTCCTAGCTGATTCAGTTTCTTCATGTGTAGGATAACTTAAGGATTATAAGTGTATAACATGGAGGTATGGTGGTTGAGTCGCTAAATTGTATTCGACTCCTTTGCAACCACATGGACTGTAGCCCACCAGGCTTCTCTGTCCATGGGATTTTCCAGGCAAGAATACTTGAGTGGGTTGTCATTTCCTTCTCCAGGGGATCTTCCCAACCCAGGGATCAAACCCAGGTTTCTTGCACTGCAGGTGGATTTTTTACTGACTGAACCAGCAGGGAAGCTCACATAGAGGTGTATGAGGCCCAAATGAGCTGTAATGGGTGGAAAGGGTTTAGAACATGGTGCATGCCATACATGTAATGGTGGTTAAGCAGATTCTGGGCTACTCTGTTTATTAAGCTCTGTGTAATTCTTAGTTGCTTTGATAAGAATCAAAGTCCCATTCTCAATTTCTAGATTAGATCAATCACAGCCTGAAAGCTCCTTGAATTCAAGGGAGGCCTCGTGCCCTTGAGCTAGGACCTTGCAGTAACATCTCAAGTATCTGCTCTGTTTTCTTTCTAGTCGTTCCAGAGGGAACTGGGACAATTAGCCTGGATGAATATGCTAGAGGGAAAGGGGAAAATTCTTACCTTTGGGATAGCTTAGCCCTGAGGTTAGCCCACTGATCCCTGGAGGCTCAGTGCCACTTTGGTGAGTGAGCCTGATGCCATCACTGGTAGCCATTCTTTTTGAACTGCTGAACAGAATCCTTTGTGTGACTATATTGCAGTTTACCCACTCCTCTGCTGATGGAAAGTTGGGAATTTGGTTCCCAGCTTTTGTTTCCATTACAAACAAAGCTTCCATGAATATTCATGTACAAGTCATTCGATGGACATATACTTTCTTTCCTCTTCGTGTATTCTTAGAATCGGAATGATCATGTCATATGTAGGTGCATATTTAAGTCTTTAAGAAACTACCAAACTGTTTTCCAAGGGAGTTGTACCGTTTTACACTTCCACCAGCACCACCTGCGAATTGCCTTTCCTTTACATCCTCACCAACACTTGGTATGCTGAGTCTTTTTAACTTTAACCGCTATAATAAATGTGTAGTAAGGTCTCATTGTGACTGTAATTTATGCCCTCTCTACTAATTCCTTCTGCTCTGGTCCAGTCCGCTAATTTTTTGTATTTTTCGAATTTTTTTTCCTTTGCAACCACGTGGACTGTAGCCCACCAGGCTTCTCTGTCCATGGGATTTTCCAGGCAAGAATACTTGAGTGGGTTGTCATTTCCTTCTCCAGGGGATCTTCCCAACCCAGGGATCAAACCCAGGTTTCTTGCACTGCAGGTGGATTTTTTACTGACTGAACCAGCAGGGAAGCTAACATAGAGGTGTATGAGGCCCAAATGAGCTGTAATGGGTGGAAAGGGTTTAGAACATGGTGCATGCCATACATGTAATGGTGGTTAAGCAGATTCTGGGCTACTCTGTTTATTAAGCTCTGTGTAATTCTGAGTTGCTTTGATAAGAATCAAAGTCCCATTCTCAATTTCTAGATTAGATCAATCACAGCCTGAAAGCTCCTTGAATTCAAGGGAGGCCTCGTGCCCTTGAGCTAGGACCTTGCAGTAACATCTCAAGTATCTGCTCTGTTTTCTTTCTAGTCGTTCCAGAGGGAACTGGGACAATTAGCCTGGATGAATATGCTAGAGGGAAAGGGGAAAATTCTTACCTTTGGGATAGCTTAGCTCTGAGGTTAGCCCACTGATCCCTGGAGGCTCAGTGCCACTTTGGTGAGTGAGCCTGATGCCATCACTGGTAGCCATTCTTTTTGAACTGCTGAACAGAATCCTTTGTGTGACTATATTGCAGTTTACCCACTCCTCTGCTGATGGAAAGTTGGGAATTTGGTTCCCAGCTTTTGTTTCCATTACAAACAAAGCTTCCATGAATATTCATGTACAAGTCATTCGATGGACATATACTTTCTTTCCTCTTCGTGTATTCTTAGAATCGGAATGATCATGTCATATGTAGGTGCATATTTAAGTCTTTAAGAAACTACCAAACTGTTTTCCAAGGGAGTTGTACCGTTTTACACTTCCACCAGCACCACCTGCGAATTGCCTTTCCTTTACATCCTCACCAACACTTGGTATGCTGAGTCTTTTTAACTTTAACCGCTATAATAAATGTGTAGTAAGGTCTCATTGTGACTGTAATTTACATTTCCCTAGTGATGGATGTAGAGCTTCTTTTAATGTGCTTATGGGCCATCCATTTATCTTCTTTAGTGAAGTGTCTGTCCAAATATTTTGCCCAGTTTTTTAGTTACTCATTTCTGTATTTCTTTTTTGGCTGTGTTTTATGGCTTGAATGATCTTAGTTCTTCAACCAGGGATTGAACAGTGGAAGTATCAAATCCTAATCACTGAACCACTAGGGAACTCTCAGAGTTACTTGTTTTCTAATTATTGAGTTCTAAGAGTTCTTTACGTATTCTGAATGCAAGTCCTTTATCGGATACATCATTTACAAATATCTTCTCCTAGTCTGTAAAACGTCTTTTTATTCTCTCTCTCTCTTTTTTTTTTTTTGAAAACAATGCCTTTTTGACCTCTTCTACAAAACCACATACTGCAACTTCTGTTTCATCATATTCATTAGAAGAGAGCCACTAAATCCATACCATATTCAGGGAGCAGGAAATTAAGCATCACTTCTTAAAGGGAAGAGTAGTTAAGACTTTGAATGCACATATTTAAAAACCACCACAGAAGACCTTCTAACATATTATACGTTCTTCTACATATAACATACACTTACTCTTTCCCAAGGCTTCTAGAAGTCTCATTCCATTGCAGCATCAGCTCAAAATCCAGGATCTTGTCATTTGAATCAGGTCGAGGTACAGAAGAGGCACTTCAGTTTTCATACCTTAAGTACAGCTCCCGGGGTCCAGCTTTGTCCATGCAAAGGTCTGCGCCGTTTTGAACAAGAATCCTTTGTGTGACTATATTGCAGTTTACCCACTCCTCTGCTGATGGACAGTTGGGAATTTGGTTCCCAGCTTTTGTTTGTTTCCATTACAAACAAAGCTTCCATGAATATTCATGTACAATTCATTCGATGGGCATATACTTTCTTTCCTTTTCGTGTATTCTTAGAATCGGAATGATCATGTCATATGTAGGTGCATATTTAAGTCTTTAAGAAACTACCAAACTGTTTTCCAAGGGAGTTGTACCGTTTTACACTTCCACCAGCACCACCTGCGAATTGCCTTTCCTTTACATCCTCACCAACACTTGGTATGCTGAGTCTTTTTAACTTTAACTGCTATAATAAATGTGTAGTAAGGTCTCATTGTGACTGTAATTTACATTTCCCTAGTGATGGATGTAGAACTTCTTTTAATGTGCTTATGGGCCATCCATTTATCTTCTTTAGTGAAGTGTCTGTCCAAATATTTTGCCCAGTTTTTTAGTTACTCATTTCTGTATTTCTTTTTTGGCTGTGTTTTATGGCTTGAATGATCTTAGTTCTTCAACCAGGGATTGAACAGTGGAAGTATCAAATCCTAATCACTGAACCACTAGGGAACTCTCAGAGTTACTTGTTTTCTAATTATTGAGTTCTAAGAGTTCTTTACGTATTCTGAATGCAAGTCCTTTATCGGATACATCATTTACAAATATCTTCTCCTAGTCTGTAAAACGTCTTTTTATTCTCTCTCTCTCTCTTTTTTTTTTTTTTGAAAACAATGCCTTTTTGACCTCTTCTACAAAACCACATACTGCAACTTCTGTTTCATCATATTCATTAGAAGAGAGCCACTAAATCCATACCATATTCAGGGAGCAGGAAATTAAGCATCACTTCTTAAAGGGAAGAGTAGTTAAGACTTTGAATGCACATATTTAAAAACCACCACAGAAGACCTTCTAACATATTATACGTTCTTCTACATATAACATACACTTACTCTTTCCCAAGGCTTCTAGAAGTCTCATTCCATTGCAGCATCAGCTCAAAATCCAGGATCTTGTCATTTGAATCAGGTCGAGGTACAGAAGAGGCACTTCAGTTTTCATACCTTAAGTACAGCTCCCGGGGTCCAGCTTTGTCCATGCAAAGGTCTGCGCCGTAAAGGGGCCAGTTATCTTCCTCCACCATCACACCCAACTTAGGGTGTTGGCACTTGTTCTTGCTTCTGCAAATGTTAGCTGACTCTTTGTTACTGTGGTTTCAACTACTGACCTCCCATTTTAAAGTAAGTTTTCTTCAGATACTTGAGTCGAAGCAAGAGCTCCGAGGTGAGTGACTTGGACTGTGCAGCACGGGCTAGAAGGTAGAAAATACATTTGTTTCATGTGGAATTTCAGCACAAATTTGCCTAGAGTTCTTGGCAAGGAAGCTAGCATATTTTATTATTTATTTAAGCTCGCCTTGGAGCTGCACTTGGTACTCAGAAACTTCATTCAAAGACTTGGCTAGGCGGCCCATGAGGTTGGACTTGGGGATTGTAGATGACTTCAAGGCCATCCTTTTTATTCTCTTAACAATGTCTTTACAAGATCTTTTTATTTATTTATTTATTTTTAAAAATTTATTTATATTTATTTGGCTGCATTGGGTCTCAGTTGTAGCATGTGGGCTCTAGTTCCCTGACCAGGGATCGAACCCGGGCCCCCTGCATTGGGAGCACAGAGTCTTTGCCGCTGGACCACCAGGGAGTTCCCTACAAGATCTTTTTAAATTTTTATGAAGTCCAATCTATCGATTTTTTGCTTTTATGGATCATGGTTTTCATGGCTGTTGTTCAGTCGCTGTTGTGTCCAACTCTTTGTGACTTCACGGAATGAAGCACACCAGGCTCCCCTGTTCTTGGCTATGTCTTAGAGTTTGCTCAGATCCATGTCCACTGAGTCAATGATGCTATCTAACCACCTCACCCTCTGCAGCCCCCTTCTCCTTTTGCATTCACACTTTCCCAGCATCAGGTGGTCAAAGTACTGGAGCTTCAGCAACAGTTTTTCCAATGAGTATTCAGGGTTGACTTCCTTTAGGATTGGCTGCTTTGATCTCCTTACAGTCTAAGGGAGTCTCAAGAGTCTTCTCCAGCACCAAAGTTTGAAAAACATAAATTCTTAGGCACTCAGCCTTCTTTATGGTCCAACTCTCACATCCATACGTGACTACTGGAAAAATCATAGCTTTGACTATATGGACCTTTATCAGCAAAGTGAAGTCTCTGCTTTTTAATACACTGTCTATGTTTGTCATAGGTTTCCTTCCAAGAAATAAGCATCTTTTAATTTCACGGCTGCCATCACCATCCACAGTGATCTTTATCTAACCCAGGACCACAGAATTTTTCTATTTCTTCTATAAGTTTTATAGGTTTAGGTTTTACAGTTAAGTCTGTGAATCTGTTCTGGGCTACTTTTTATATATGACATAAGTAGATTGAAGGTTGTGTGTGTATGTTTTAACATATAGATGAACAATTGTTCCAGCATCATTTGCTGAAAAGACTTCTTTCTCTATGGATGTGCCTTTGCACCTTTGTATAAATCAGTTGTATGTATATGTGTATTTCTGGAGTCCCAATTCTGTTCTATTGATGCATTTTTCTGTCTTTATGACAATATCACTGCCTTGATTATTATAACTTATTGTAACTACTCCAAGACAAAGGTATAACTTGACTGTTAAGGGAGAGAGAGAGAGCAAGAGAGAGTTTTTAAATAAGCACACTTGCCAAGAAAGAACTTTTATTACCCTTGGAAAGTGAGAGGTTACATGCTTCCTTCCCATGTTGCACCCCCTTCCCATTTCTAGATGCTGTCTGGTGAAGGCTGAGGGAGATAAGACTACCTCCCATTTTCTAGAGAGAATACTTTTCTTAATATGGCCCAAGATCACATTAGCTTTGTGGTAATTACTGTTGACTCACATAAAGCTTGGCTTCACAAGTGGCTCAGTGGTAAAGAATCTGCCTGCCAAGCAGGAGGCAGGAGTTCGTTCTTTGGGCTGGGAAGATTCCCTGGGGAAGGAAATAGCCACCTATTCCAGTATTCTTGCCTGGGAAATCCCATGGACAGAGGAGCCAGATGGGCTACAGTCCATGGTGTTGCAGAGTCAGACAGGACTTAGCGACTAAACAACGACACATAAAAACTTGCCAACAATTGAAACTCCTTTGTTTTACAAGTGATCCTGCTAAACCAGGTCCAGTCAGACCCTCAGTGCTGACCACTGTGCACTTTATAGTACACAATTTCTGATTAATGATTGTGGATCAAGCCTCATGTTTAGGCACTTTTCATACTAAGTTACTGTTCTGGCCTCCATACACTGAACACTGTTACTGAGTATCAGACATTGTGATACACTTTTTTTTTTTTAATGCAACGGGAGTTTATTGGTTTATATAACTCAAATGTCTGGGGGTTGAAAGATTTCAGGCACAATTTGATCCGGTCTCATGAACTAAATATTAGGCATGTTTCATTCAAGTTTTACAGCAACCACTTAAAGCAAGCTTTATTAGTCCTACTTTATTGTTGAAGATCTTAAAGCTTTTAGAAGTGACATCACTTTCCCAAGGTCATCAGCCAGTAAGTGGCAAAACCAGGAGGAGCTGATTCCAGCGTTCACACCTTCTGGCTTTCCAGTTTGTAAAAATTAAGAAGCAAGACTTAAAGAGATTAAATAACTTGCCCAAGGTCATACAGGTTGCAGGTGATGGGTAAGTAGGGATGAGGACCCAGGTCTGCCTGGCTCCAAAGCTGGGCTATTCCCCATATAGTTGTCTTCTTCTTCTTCTTTTATTTTTTTTTTTAAAGATTTATTTGTTTATTTTGGGCGGGGGTCAGGTTGGGGAAGGGAGGGAAGGGAGCGGGCAGGCCACTTCTATTGGTCTTTCATTTCTCTATTTTCATCCGTCTTTGTTCTTTGGCTCCTGTGGGCCTCCCATCATGGTGGCGTCTGTCGTCGCAGAGCGCCGACTCTGGGTGCATGGGCTCCAGAGCTCCGGCTTGGTCATTGGACACATCTGTCCAGCCTCTCCGCAGCACGTGAGATCTTCCCAGGCCAGGGATCGAACCGGCGCTCCTTGCACTGCAAGGCGGTGTCCTTACCCACTGGACCACCAGGGGAAGCCCCGTCTTCTTCTTTTTAATTGCAGTTTTTTTAAAAAAAAACCTTGCTGACTCTTTGCTGTTGCTCAAGGGTTTTCTCTAGTTGTGGCGAATGGGGGCTACTGTTGATTACAGTGCTTCTCTTTGCAACGGCTTCTCTGGTTGTAGAACAGGGACTTTAGAGTGTGCAGGCTTCAGTAGTTGTGACTCCAGGCTTAGTTGCTCCACGACATGTCCAAGTTCAGACCCTCAGTGCTGACCACTGTGCACTTTATAGTACACAATTTCTGATTAATGATTGTGGATCAAGCCTCATGTTTAGGCACTTTTCATACTAAGTTACTGTTCTGGCCTCCATACACTGAACACTGTTACTGAGTATCAGACATTGTGATACACTTTTTTTTAATGCAACGGGAGTTTATTGGTTTATATAACTCAAATGTCTGGGGGTTGAAAGATTTCAGGCACAATTTGATCCGGTCTCATGAACTAAATATTAGGCATGTTTCATTCAAGTTTTACAGCAACCACTTAAAGCAAGCTTTATTAGTCCTACTTTATTGTTGAAGATCTTAAAGCTTTTAGAAGTGACATCACTTTCCCAAGGTCATCAGCCAGTAAGTGGCAAAACCAGGAGGAGCTGATTCCAGCGTTCACACCTTCTGGCTTTCCAGTTTGTAAAAATTAAGAAGCAAGACTTAAAGAGATTAAATAACTTGCCCAAGGTCATACAGGTTGCAGGTGATGGGTAAGTAGGGATGAGGACCCAGGTCTGCCTGGCTCCAAAGCTGGGCTATTCCCCATATAGTTGTCTTCTTCTTCTTTTTTTTTTTTTTTTAAAGATTTATTTGTTTATTTTGGGCGGGGGTCAGGTTGGGGAAGGGAGGGAAGGGAGCGGGCAGGCCACTTCTATTGGTCTTTCATTTCTCTATTTTCATCCGTCTTTGTTCTTTGGCTCCTGTGGGCCTCCCATCATGGTGGCGTCTGTCGCTGCAGAGCTCCGACTCTGGGTGCATGGGCTCCAGAGCTCCGGCTTGGTCATTGGACACATCTGTCCAGCCTCTCCGCAGCACGTGAGATCTTCCCAGGCCAGGGATCGAACCGGCGCTCCTTGCACTGCAAGGCGGTGTCCTTACCCACTGGACCACCAGGGGAAGCCCCGTCTTCTTCTTTTTAATTGCAGTTTTTTTAAAAAAAAACCTTGCTGACTCTTTGCTGTTGCTCAAGGGTTTTCTCTAGTTGTGGCGAATGGGGGCTACTGTTGATTACAGTGCTTCTCTTTGCAACGGCTTCTCTGGTTGTAGAACAGGGACTTTAGAGTGTGCAGGCTTCAGTAGTTGTGACTCCAGGCTTAGTTGCTCCACGACATGTGGCATCTTCCTGGACCAGGAATCAAACCTCTGCCAAGACGTGTTGGCAAGCACATTCTTAACCACTGGACCACCAGGAACGTCCCCCAGGCCCCTTATGTTCTTGAGGGAGGAGTCTTGGGCACAAGTAAGTCTGGGGCAAGTCCCTTCAGGCTGTAAGTGATGACCCACAAGTAAGGGGCTTTTAAAGTCACAGAGCACCGATTCAATGCACATGGGATCATTCCAATCATTGTTGTTGCCCCAGCTTGCCAAGTCTAATTCAGGAGACTGAAAGACCGGCTTCACCATATCACTGATTGATCTGGGTACATGAAACAAAAGCCCATTTCAGCTAGTTCAAGCAGAAAGTGTAATTCAATATAAGGAGTCAGGGCTGTCTCCAGATCTCAAGGACAGGCCAGCGACCCAAGGACGTCACTCTGGGGACTGGCAAGGCATCAGGACAGGAGGCACTCTGGGAGTTCCCAGCTTCCTCCATCTCACCTCTGTGCTTCTCTCAGAACCCTGGCTACCTTCCTTTCTCAGACCTGCATCCCAAGCAGGTCTGCTCAGCAAGTCTGTTGCCTTACATGACCTGTGCTTAACCAACCAGGCTCTCCGGGTCCTAACTCCAAAGTTCAGGAATCTGACTGGTCTCCAGGCTGGTATCTGAGGCGTGTGCCTACCTCTGGCCAATCAGCTGGTCTCGTAGAGGCTGAGCTGCAGAGAACAGAGAGGGGCCCAGGACACTCCTGGGTCAGGGTCACATGGGGGCGTGTAGGCTGAGCAGTTCCCTCCAAAGGAACCTACTTTCCTCTTGCCCAACTCAGAGGAGGCCAATTGGGTTATTTTTCTGCCTGTCATTTCTCAGGGTCAAACTTCTTCAAGAGTAGGGACTTCCTTGGTGCTCCAGTGGCTAAGACTCTGAACTCCCAATGCAGGGGGCCTGGGTTCGATCCCTGGTCAGGGAACTAGATCCCCCCTGCTGCAATTAAACCCAGCACAGCCAAATAAATAAATATTAAAAACAAAAATTTTACAAGGGTAAATTTCCTCTATCTGGGATCCCAGAGCCTCTGGAAAGTCTAGTGAAGAGTGTGTAACTCATGCTCTGGGGGCTGATGAAGCCTCCTGGGAACTTGCCTACTTGTTTCTCTTAGTCCCTGAAGAGTATTTTACAAACCAGTCCCAAAGTATTTCCTATTTTGCCTCCTGAATCACTGCTCGACCTTGGAAACTTGACAGATAAAAATGTTGCTTTTGACCAGTTCCCTCTCCCTCGATTCCATCTGGTTTTCCTTCCCTGGGTGTGACGCTCTGCATCATAGACATTAGAATGTCAGGACTGGACGGTCATCACATTCCAAACTCCTCTACCTCTCAGATGCCAAAACTGAGATGCAGAGAGGAGAGACACCTGAGGGTGCATAGGAGAGGATCCTAGGTCATGAGGTCAACCATGTGGTCATTGTAGCTGTATTTAAATGAACTATACTATTGCTTAGGCTGAGGCTAAACCTACTTCAGTAATATAGTCGAGTATAGGAAAACATGGAGTAAACAGGCTTATGGGTTATAATGGAAGAGGCCAAGTGATTACAAGTCTGGGAATGAGTGAAGTTTAGCAAATGCAACATTAATGGATGAGTGAACAGACAAATGAATACATTAAGAGATAATGGCAAAGCGGGATTTTTGCATTTCATTACCTTATAGACTCTGAATTACTTCCTGTTGTTGTTTCAGTTGCTAAGTCTTGTTCAACTCCTTGTGACCCCATGAGCTGCAGCACGCCAGGCTTCCCTGTCCTTCAGTATCTCCTGGAGTTTGCTCAAACTCATGTCCATTGAGCCAGTGATGCCATCCAACCATCTCATTCCCTGTCGCCCTCACTCCCTTCTTGCCCTCAATCGTTCCCAGCATCAGGGTCCTTTCCAGTGAGTTGGCTTTCCACATTATAGACTCAGAATTACTTTCGAGACTTGCATTTCAAGTCAGAGAATCATGCGATGCCCAGCCTCTGTTGACACTGTGCCTGTCAGCAGGTGGAACAGAAACTTGACCATGCTATTCCCATTTTCCAGGTCAGAAAATTCTAGCCTCGGGCAGCCGAGTCTATTTTTCTTTGCTGCATGTGAGATTTTAGTTCCCTGACCAGGGACTGAACCTGCCCCTCCTGCAATGTAAGCAACATCTTAACCACTGGACTGCCAGGAAGTCCCAACTGAGTCTATATTTTAAGGTGAGGGTTTTGGGGTCTGGTTGTCCAGATTTCTTTGGGATCTTGTCCTTGATTTTGAAGAGAGGAGAATCTTGAGAGACCAGATAGCCTCCTGGATCACTGCTCGACCTTGGAAACTTGACAGATAAAAATGTTGCTTTTGACCAGTTCCCTCTCCCTCGATTCCATCTGGTTTTCCTTCCCTGGGTGTGACGCTCTGCATCATAGACATTAGAATGTCAGGACTGGACGGTCATCACATTCCAAACTCCTCTACCTCTCAGATGCCAAAACTGAGATGCAGAGAGGAGAGACACTTGAGGGTGCATAGGAGAGGATCCTAGGTCATGAGGTCAACCATGTGGTCATTGTAGCTGTATTTAAATGAACTATACTATTGCTTAGGCTGAGGCTAAACCTACTTCAGTAATATAGTCGAGTATAGGAAAACATGGAGTAAACAGGCTTATGGGTTATAATGGAAGAGGCCAAGTGATTACAAGTCTGGGAATGAGTGAAGTTTAGCAAATGCAACATTAATGGATGAGTGAACAGACAAATGAATACATTAAGAGATAATGGCAAAGCGGGATTTTTGCATTTCATTACCTTATAGACTCTGAATTACTTCCTGTTGTTGTTTCAGTTGCTAAGTCTTGTTCAACTCCTTGTGACCCCATGAGCTGCAGCACGCCAGGCTTCCCTGTCCTTCAGTATCTCCTGGAGTTTGCTCAAACTCATGTCCATTGAGCCAGTGATGCCATCCAACCATCTCATTCCCTGTCGCCCTCACTCCCTTCTTGCCCTCAATCGTTCCCAGCATCAGGGTCCTTTCCAGTGAGTTGGCTTTCCACATTATAGACTCAGAATTACTTTCGAGACTTGCATTTCAAGTCAGAGAATCATGCGATGCCCAGCCTCTGTTGACACTGTGCCTGTCAGCAGGTGGAACAGAAACTTGACCATGCTATTCCCATTTTCCAGGTCAGAAAATTCTAGCCTCGGGCAGCCGAGTCTATTTTTCTTTGCTGCATGTGAGATTTTAGTTCCCTGACCAGGGACTGAACCTGCCCCTCCTGCAATGGAAGCAACATCTTAACCACTGGACTGCCAGGGAAGTCCCAACTGAGTCTATATTTTAAGGTGAGGGTTTTGGGGTCTGGTTGTCCAGATTTCTTTGGGATCTTGTCCTTGATTTTGAAGAGAGGAGAATCTTGAGAGACCAGATGGGGTCTTGGTTTCCCATGGGGATCCTCAAATGCAGTCCTTCTTGGCGAAACCGTGGGCCTACGCCAAGACTGAGTAATGAGAGGACTCCACCCTGGGTGGAAACTGAACAGGCCTAAGTGACCTTGGATGAGTCCCTTCACTTCTGCGCAGAATCTCAGATGCTTCCTCTGATAACTGAGGGGATTTCATTAGTGCCATTTCATTAGCAGGTTCATCCAGTAAACACAGTCTCAACCCCTATCACCTTCCTGGCATTTGCTTTGCATGTGGGAATTGAACAGATTGCCAGGAACGACCTACATTCAGTGGGATGGGGAAGAATGCACCTGTAATATGTGATTTCATCCATGTTTGCTCATGCTGCTGAGTGATGGGGACAGCTCCTACCAGATCTGGGATCCCCAGACTGTGTCAGTCCAGGGAAGGGAATGCAAGAATGACTTGCTGAGCTCACAGGGATGCCCCTGGAGAGGTGTTGGCTAGCCCTGAGCCTGGCTCTGGATCCTTCCTCTCTCCCACGGCGATCACAATGAACACGGGCTTTGAAATCAAGCACATCCATTGGCTCCCTGAGCAACTAGAACAGTGGCTTCACTTTCTGGTCCTCTGGTTTTCTTTATCAAAAATAAAGGATGGTGGCCCTGAGCCCTTCAGCGTTTATGTGGGTTCCATAAGATAACATAGTATCAAGAGACTGGCACCAGACTTGGTGCATGGTGTGGTCCCACCATCCAGGCAGGAAGTGGAATAGCAGGATGTCCCCCTCACCCCTGACCACACCCACTCACCCCTCTGTCTCTTTCCTCCCCCAGCTGGTGTGAGGTAGGATCCTTGCCCCAGCCCTTTCGTGTTCCTACAAAGGCTATGGTGGGCGAGAATCCCTCCTTCCAGGCCAGAGGGCTTTCTACCATGCCTGTCTGCTCTCTTGATCTGACCTTGAACTTGGTATTTGCAGGGAAGAGACTGGCAGGGCTGGAGCCAGTGAGACTCCTCTGGGAAAAGCCTGCCAGGGCTGCAGGTTCCTTCCTCTCTTCCCGGCAGTGGGTCAGTGCTTGAACTGCCCTCTCTTGCCCACAATTGCCCAGGACAAGCTGACATTCTTCTCTCCTTCTTAGAGGCAGGACTGACTGGCTTCCTTGAAGAAGGCAGGGAGAACAAGTCTGCGTCAGAGGCATGCAGGGGTGGGGGAGGGGACCTGACTGGAGTGAGAGGATGGGAAGGTCTGGAGCCCCAGGGTGGCAGTAGGAGAGCAGGTTTGCCTGCATTCTTGGCAGGGCCCAGGATTCCAAAGCCCTTGCTGTTTTTGTCACTGTGAGCAAGGCTAGTTGCTTGCTCTTCCAAGGCCACAGGGCACCCAGCTTTCCAGAGCCTAAGCCCTTCCACCTGCAATTCTCATTCTTCATGAGTAAGAGATGGTACCCTCTGCTGTTTTACAGATGGAGAAATTGAGGCCCTGAGAGGAAGAATCACACACCCAAACTGAGAAGGGTTGATAGAAAGGAACTGAGCTTTCATTGAGAACTTGCTATGAGCCAGCCCCATGTTGTACAAGAATTATTCGCCCTTTTGGGCTTCCCTGGTGGTCCAGTGGGTAAGGACAGTGCCTTGCAGTGCAAGGGGCGCTGTTTCGATCCTTGGCCTGGGAAGATCCTACGTGCCGCGGAGCGGCTGGACCGATGTGTCCAATTACCGAGCCGGAGCTCTGGAGCGCATGCGCCCAGAGCCGGCGCTCTGCGACAACGGAGGCCACCACGATGGGAGGCCCACACGGGCCAAAGAACAAAGATTGATGAAAATAGGTAAATGAAAGACCAAGAGAAGTGGCCTGCCCGCCCCCTCCCTCCCCACTTCACCCCCCCCAAATAAATAAATAAATAAATCTTTAAAAAAAAAAGAATTATTCGCCTTTTAATAGCCCAGCCACATGCAAATGAGCAGACAAAATCCACACTGATGAAGGCCCTTGGCTGGCCACCCACATCTAGTAGCCCTGAGCTGAGATGTGAGCCTAGATCTGTCTGGCTCTAGGTCCCACTCTGCTGACCACCCCTCCATGATAAAAGTAAGGAAGCTGAGACTCAGAAATGTTCAAGCTGGGCCCAAGGTCATATCACCAGCAAGTGGCAAAGTTAGTTTTTAACTCAGGTCTGTGTTGCTCTGGAACTCCTACATTGCCTTGAGGAAAACGTTCATGGAGCAACTGGCTGAAACCAAGTGACTACAAATGTGTCTCAAAGACCCAAAGGGCCATGAACTCTATTACTCAATACAATTAATACTATTACTAATTGTTAATATAACAGGTTTAGTATTTATACTGTACGGCTCAGACATGCAGAAATAAAACTTTATTTCTCCTGCAACTGAACCCAACTGGATCACAGCACTCTTCTCCACCCCTTCATTTTATTTCTGGGTCAAAATTTATTCTTGTCACAACTGAATGCAATGGCTGATCTTGCATTTTCTTTTGTTATAAAGGATATTTGGGGACAATTGGTAAAACCTGAAGTAAATCTGTTGCTTAGATAATAGGACCATATGATGTTAATTTCCCAATTTTAATAATTTTACTCTGGTTGAATAGAAGAATGTCCTTGTTTTTAGAAAATACATGTCGAGGTATTTAGGAGTTAAGAGGCATCGGGTCTGCACTTTTTAAAAATTTCATGTATTTATTTTTTTTGGCTATTCTGGGTTTTCACTGCTGCCACAGGCTCTTCTCTAGTTGCAGGGAGTGGGGGCTACTCTCTAGTTGAGGCTTCTTGTTACAGTGACTTCTCTTGTTGTGGAACTCAGGCTCTAGGGCACATGGACTTCAGTAGTTGCAGCACATGAGCTCAATAGTTGTGGCTCATGGGCTTGGTTGTTCCACAGCATATGGGATCTTCCCAGGTCAGGGACCAAACGCATGTCTCCTGCATTGGCAGGTGAGCTCCTTACCACTGAACTACCAGGGAAGCCCCAGGTCTGCAATATATATCTTTAATTAATGTATTTTTTGCTGTGCCCAAGGGCCTGTGGATCTTAGTTCCCTGACCAGGAATTGAACTCAAGTCCTCTGCATTGGAAGCTCAGAATATTAACCACTGGATGGACAGGGAAAACCCTGCATTTTTTTTTTTGGCCACATTGGGTCTGTTTTGCTGCACTCAGGCTTTTTGTAGTTACGGTGAGCAGGGCTATTCTTTGCTGCAGAGCATGGGCTCTAGGCACGAAGGCTCAGTAGATGTGGCTCACAGGGTTAGCTGCCCCTCAGCTTGTGGAATCTTCTCCAGCTACGGATTGAACCAATTTCTGCTGCATTGGCAATTGAATTCTTAACACCTTGACTACCAGGGAAATTCTCCCTGCAACTTCTTAATATTTATTTAGGAGAAAATATTAGAAAAAAATATACATGCATTTCAGAGAACAAAACAAAAACAACAATCACACAGAAAAATAAATCAAGCATGGTAAAAGGCTCACATTTGGAAAATCTGGATGAAGGATTCTTTGCACTATTCTTGTATCTTTTCTGTAAATCTGAAATGATGCTTTCATTGCCAAGGACCTGAGTTCAGTCTCAAGTCAGAGAATTAAGATCCCTTAAGTTGGGTGGCGTAGAAAAACAATTATTTTTTAAGTAGGAAGTTTACTCTCATTTGGAAAAATCATCAAATCAGTATCCGAGCTCTCTGTTAGGATTGCTCCATCCCGTCTCTGGGTGGTGCCTCCTCCCACCCCTCAGGATGCCGTGTAGTGGCAGAGGAGCCTTTGATGGCATCCATCACCCAGGGCCTTGGCTTCTAGGCTTGAAGCTTCTGCTGGTTACCTCGCCTTCTTGGGTCTCTGGCATCAGCCTCTCTTCCTATCACGTCTTAGCGTTGAGTAATTGGGTTAGCCTGGCTCTGGGCCCGAGTGTGACTCTGGAGTCATGACAGCCTCTGCTGAAGGTTATGCCCTCCAGTTCCCCTCATCCTCATCCTAAGCCTCTTGCAATCAAGCCTTATCAGTGCTTGGGTATACCCCTACTGGAAGCTTCTGATGCTTACCATGACCCACAAAGGCCTTGGGGAAGTCGAGTCCTTGAATGAGTCAGTCCTATCAAGAAGACAGAAATCACACTGGTTATTGTTATTGCTGTTGTTAGATACTTTTTTAAAAATGTAGATTATTTTTAAAATTTTTATTCAATTGCTACAGTATTGCTTCTGTTTTGTGTTTTGGTTTCTTGGTCACGAGGTATGTGAGATCTTAGCTGCCCCATCCCCCCCTGCATTGGAAGGCAAAGTCTCCACCAAGAAAGTTCCCACTCTGGTTGTTTTAAAAGAGAAAATGTAATATAAGGAATTGGCCAGATCATATTTGACAAGTAGAAAAGCAAACAGTGAGATATTAGAGGTAGTGACCCCAGGAAACAGGCGTCACCTCAAGGAATGGGAAGACAAGGAAACAAGAAAAGGTTATTAGAATGGAGAAATGGGACCCAGACCCCCGAGGAGGGCATGCCTGCAGTTGGTGCTGACATACTTGAGGGGCTGTGATGAGACTGGTTCTGAGAATGTGGGGAAAACTTAGAAATTGGAGCCAGTTGCTACAGGGATCAATAACTTCTGCCAGAGCAAAGGGCTCTTAGGAGGTGGTGCTGGCAGAAAGGAACAGCAAGCAGAAGTCAGGAGGTCCTTGCTTCCTGATCCAGTCTTGCGCTGTCTTGGTGCCCCTGTGGACAGAGCCATGGAAGTAGCCGGCACAGTGCCCGCCTCAGCATCCCAAGATGGAATATAGAAGGGTGGGTTTGGAACTGAGAGTCGATAGCTTGGTGACTGGCAGTGAAAGAGGGGTGGAGGGAAGGTGGAGCTGAGCAGTGTGAATGTGGGGTTCTCTGTCCCTAAATAAGCCCCAAAGCCACTGCATCAGGGCCCTCTGTGAGGAGGGGTCCTCTTTAGCACCAGGGAAGTGAGGCACAGCCCTTTTGCTTGGGGATCTTCTGTTTCTGCCAAACATGCAACCTGGACAGAAGGTTTTGGGAGTCAGGCCCCAGACTTGAATCCCATGTTCTTGTCCTCTTTTTCTCTTGTTTCTCCACCCCACCAGGGAGTGTCCCTCTTTTGATACAAGAAACTGCCTGCTCTATGACTCAATAAAACTTGTATTCTCTGGGTTGCCCAAGCTTTATTTAAAATCTTACATTTAAAGTTTATTTAAAGAGAAGATTGAAGTATTCTGTCAAAATTTTTCTCTCCTATGTATATTGACTCTTGCAACTGAATGCCTGGCCCTTCAAAATGATTTTGCTTTGGACTCTTTTTTTTTAAAAAAAAAGAGTCAAGTTTGACATTCAGTGCTGAACAATGACTTCTTTCTCTGAGGCTGTTCTCCATCGCCCCCTCAACCATGGGTGAAGGACTATTAAGCTGCAAGAAACGTTTCTCAATTTAGAAGCTCCGCATATTATCCTATTCCAATAACATGCTTGGAGAAGGAAATGGCAGCCCGCTCCAGTATTCTTGCCTGACGAATCCCATGGACAGAGAAGCCTGTTGAGCTACAGCCCGTGGGGTCGCAAGAGTCGGACATGACTCAGTGACTACACCATCACAGTAAGGTGAACTGAGAATTAGCTATGTACTTGGTGCCGTGCCACGTTCAGTGGTCGTCACCATATTTGGCCTCTCAACAGCCCTGTAAGGAAAGTGCAAGGTCTCTGTGACCTCAAAGCCTCACTCTTCCCTACTGTGCCACATTGCTTTCTGGGGTCAGCTCCATTCTTTCACCTTTTGGAAAACTGAGGCCTAAATGGCCAAGTAAACCAGTAATGAATACAAATTCTGGAAGAGTCTAGCAAGTCACTGAGCTTACTTTGGATAACGCAGGGATGTTGTAAGGATTTGAGATAAGGGATGGCAAGTTTCTGGTGCAGGGCCTGGACCATAATAGGTATTTGATAAATGGTAATGCTATTAATAATAACAAATGGGCATTGACCAGTTACCAGGACAAGCAAAGGGTAAGCATTTTATATGTGTTCATTGTTTCTAAAAATTTTGTATTAATTTATTTGGCAGTGCTGGGTTGCAGCATGGGGGAGCTCTTAGCAGTGGCATTTGGGATCTAGTTCCCTGCCTAAGGATTGAACCTGGGCTACCTGCATTGGAAGATCAGAGTTTTAACTGTTGGACTACCAGGGGAGTCCCTACAGGTGTTCGTTATTTTAATTTGCCACAACTCCCTCCCATCCAGCCCCAGGAGGAAACCTCAGAGTTTCCATCTTGTGCATGCTGGACCCCACCCCGAGGTCACAACCAGGTCACAGTGTGGATAGCCTCGACCCCCAAGAGGACCCCCATTGTACTCAGTGTGCATCCTTTGGGATGGTTGACCCATCTACACAGTCTGTAACTTTTAGTCAGTATTAGCGTTTTCTTTCCTTCAGTTTTTTGAGGGTTGTATAAATTGCAGTTCTCAACCTTTGTAGGAACACTTTGAGAAATTTGAAAGGCTTTGTGGTTTTATTCTTCTCCTTGTTATTTTTATACTATTATTTTAGATTTACAGAGGAATGGTAAAAACGGTACAGAGTGTTCACCCACTTCCCTTATTGTTACATAAAGTTTCATAACCAGGGCATATTCATCAAAACTAAGAAGTTGACACTGGCACAACACAATTAACTACTGGCTTTATTTGGATTTCACCAGTTTTTCCACTGAAGTCCTTCTTCCGTTCCAGGACCCTGAGATCCTGGATTGTGTGCAGTTACCATGTTTCTTTAGTCTCTGGTGCTGTGTTTCTCCGTCTTTCTTTGTTTTTTCTTGACCTTGACTTTTGAAAAGCACTTGCCAAGCATTCTGTAGAATGTCCAACAGGCTTTGTCAGATGTTTCTGAAGATTAGATTGGGATGAAGGATTTGGGGGAAGAATACCCTAGAGGTGAGATAGCCTTTTCCTCACACTGTATCTCGGGGGATGTGATATCAACATGCCTTCCTTGTTGTGAATCACCTGGTTTAAGGGGACATTCACCAGTTTCCTCCACTGTAAAGTTACTATTTCTCCACTTTCTATCCTTTAGAAGCAAGTCATAAATCCAGTTTGAGGGGAAAAGAATTAAGCTCCACTTCCCAGAAGGAGGAGTATCAAAGAATTTGTGGACATCTATTAAAACCACTATGGTAATTAGTGTTTTGAAGAAGATCCTTTGAGGCTAGGGAAATATTCTATTTCTCCTTAAAATTTTACCCACTCTTTTATCATTCATCAGTGACTCTGGCCTGTAGCAATCATTAATGGGCTATAGAAAAATACTTCTTAACTGAAAAATTCTGCCATGTAGCAATTTTCCTAGGAGGAAACCTCAGAGTTTCCATCTTGTGCATGCTGGACCCCACCCCGAGGTCACAACCAGGTCACAGTGTGGATAGCCTCGACCCCCAAGAGGACCCCCATTGTACTCAGTGTGCATCCTTTGGGATGGTTGACCCATCTACACAGTCTGTAACTTTTAGTCAGTATTAGCGTTTTCTTTCCTTCAGTTTTTTGAGGGTTGTATAAATTGCAGTTCTCAACCTTTGTAGGAACACTTTGAGAAATTTGAAAGGCTTTGTGGTTTTATTCTTCTCCTTGTTATTTTTATACTATTATTTTAGATTTACAGAGGAATGGTAAAAACGGTACAGAGTGTTCACCCACTTCCCTTATTGTTACATAAAGTTTCATAACCAGGGCATATTCATCAAAACTAAGAAGTTGACACTGGCACAACACAATTAACTACTGGCTTTATTTGGATTTCACCAGTTTTTCCACTGAAGTCCTTCTTCCGTTCCAGGACCCTGAGATCCTGGATTGTGTGCAGTTACCATGTTTCTTTAGTCTCTGGTGCTGTGTTTCTCCGTCTTTCTTTGTTTTTTCTTGACCTTGACTTTTGAAAAGCACTTGCCAAGCATTCTGTAGAATGTCCAACAGGCTTTGTCAGATGTTTCTGAAGATTAGATTGGGATGAAGGATTTGGGGGAAGAATACCCTAGAGGTGAGATAGCCTTTTCCTCACACTGTATCTCGGGGCATGTGATATCAACATGCCTTCCTTGTTGTGAATCACCTGGTTTAAGGGGACATTCACCAGTTTCCTCCACTGTAAAGTTACTATTTCTCCACTTTCTATCCTTTAGAAGCAAGTCATAAATCCAGTTTGAGGGGAAAAGAATTAAGCTCCACTTCCCAGAAGGAGGAGTATCAAAGAATTTGTGGACATCTATTAAAACCACTATGGTAATTAGTGTTTTGAAGAAGATCCTTTGAGGCTAGGGAAATATTCTATTTCTCCTTAAAATTTTACCCACTCTTTTATCATTCATCAGTGACTCTGGCCTGTAGCAATCATTAATGGGCTATAGAAAAATACTTCTTAACATAAGAAAAAATACCATGGTATCCACTGTTTCAGAAAATCCATATTGTCAATAAGCTATTGCAAAATCAGCTTTTGTATTGTATAAACCATAATAGTGTAGATGGATTTAAACCTTATTGCATTCAGAGTTGATTCAGAGCTGGGACCCACCACGGCAGCCACCTTGGCTCTAAATTTTTGAAATCCTTCTGCCCTCATTGGTTAATGGCTCCAAGTCCTATCCCTCCCCATGTCTTTTGAAATCTCTCTTCATATCTCCATGATTAAGAAGAAAGAACAAAAAAGCTAAAGGCTCCAGACATTTTGGTTATGAGCACATTTGAAATTTAGTTATAATCTTGCTACAAAGTCTCTAGCAGGCCAATTCAAAGATTTGCTTCTGGAAGAGACATTCTATGGGAAAAGAAAACAACAGAAGTAATTATTGTTAGACTGGCAATAAAAAGAGGGTATTGTCTAGTTGTGGAGTATGGGCTGTGCAAATGGGTTTGGGGACAGTTTTGCTTATTTGACACTAACTAGCAACTAAAGTGTTAGTATCTGGCATATGACTGGAGCCCTCCTTCCCTTTCTCCCCCTCAGTTTGGGCTTAGACAGCTTCCATTCTGAAGGCCAGCCCTGGCCTGAGCTGGTTGTTAAGTACTTTGACTACCACCCAAGTTTTGCATGTAAAGACAGGACATAGTAAATAATCAGTCTACAGTTTGGTTCAGGTAGAGTTAATTCAGTTCAGAGAAAGCAGGTTTTAGAGCTTTCAACTCCGCCCCACCTTCAAAAAAAGAGCTGGTTTTAAAAACCAATGTTGAATACAAATTCTTGTACAGTCTAGCTTTAGGCAAGTCATTGAACCTCACTTTATGTAAAGTAGGGATGTTGTAAGGATTTGAGATAATAGAAGGAAAGTTTTTAGTCTCTGGAATATAACAGGTATTAGACAAATGTAACACTATTAATAATAACAATAAATATTTATTGACAAGTTACTATGTCAGGCACAGAACTCAACACTTTACATAAATTATTTTAATCCCTACAATAACTGTGAATTAGGTGCCTTGAGTGTCACCTCCACTTTATAGATGATGGAATTAAACTCAGAGAATTCGAGTAACATATTTTAAGCTCATGCAGGATAAAATGTTGGTGGAGTTGAGATTCAAACACAGGCAGTCGGCCCTCAACACCTGTGTGATACACATGTGGGACACAGGGTGCCACAAGGCAGTAATTCTGAAGGCTTCCAGAACTGGAGTTCTAGCCATAGACCTGATGAAGACCTCTGGCTTTTTATAAAACACGGCTTACATCAGCAGGGTTTGGTACTTATTTTTATAACTTTATAGCAAGAGGAAGACAGATACAAAGATAGAGCAGAAACAAAACAAAAGATACAGAGATTCAGGCAGTTAACCAGAAACAAACACTGAATGTCTTATGATACTTGGCACGCAGAGTAAAACAGTTCAGTCGTGGACAATGCTTCTTCCTAAAATACCATCTCAGGGGATCCCCTCGAGACTTACTGCCCAGTTATCCCCTTTCTCAGATGTCACAGAACTTTGTAAAAACCTGAAGTTAGCAAATCCTGGGCAGCAAGAAAAAACAGGGCTTCTTTTTGAATAAACAGTAAAAATAGGAGTAACCTATTGAAAACATGTTTTTTCTGCTTTAGCATAAAAGGTGCCCCAAATTGCCTCTTGTCTCTCCTCCAAAGGGTGAGGTGGGGTTTGAGGTATTTCCTCCCTCACCACCCCCTGTTCGACTCCCACAGGTGAACTGTTTTGAATTTCTAAGTTCTGACTCCATTTCAGAGTAATTCGAGATCTATTGTTCAAAAAGAGTTGCCTGAATCTTTAGGGTCCTGGGTTGAGAAGGAAAAGTGGTTGTTTCAGACAGTGGACGACCAGGGACTGAAGAGCATAATACGAGAGGTGGCAGGGCTGGCATGGTGTGTGGTGTGTGTGGAGTGATGCCCACAGGCTCTCAGGGCTTGGAGCAAGGGCTGAGACCCACCAGAGGAGGAGTGGAGCGTGAACACCCAATTCCAGAGCAGTGCTGCCTGGCAGGGATGCTGGTATCACAGGACTGCCTCTGGACTTTAAGACTCTGTCCCCATCTTAGGAGTGAAACCAAGTCTACATGTTTTGGGTGTTAGATATCCTGGCTGTTCTTGAATGATCCAAAGAGGTCACAGTGGTTGGGGAGGGAGGCACTGTCCACAAAGGATGATTTTTTTTTTTTACAGTTTGGCCTGTTTTATCGGTTATTTTTATTTATTTATTTTCATCCATCTCCACTCCTTGGCCTTTGTGGGCCTCCCGCTGCAGCTGCCCCTCTCGCTGCAGAGCACCAGCTCTGGGCACACCCAGAGTGCTGGCTCATAACTAGACACACTGGTCTAGCCACTCCACGGCATGTGGGATCTTCCCGGGCCAGGGATCAAATCGGCATCTCTTACGCTGCAAGGCAGATTCTTTACCCATTGGACCACCAGGGAAGCCCAAAGGATGATCTTGAAATCTGCTGATCTTAGCCAGGGGATGCTCAAGATGATGTAAATTCTATTTTTTTTTTTTTTTAAAGTCTAAACACCTCACAAGTTCTCAGTTACAGAAGGGTAACAGTGACCTCCTGCCACATCTCCTTCCAGTCACTGTAAGAATCGGGACTTGGCAAGACTCAGCACTCCTGGTCACCAAGTTTTTCTCGACTCCGTCACCCATTGTACGTAATTCAAAGGGATCCCACAAAGCCCCTTTGTGTGTAGTGAGCTGGATCCAGGGCAGTTGGAAGGGTCCAGGCTGGCGCTGTCCTTGAAATTAGCAGAGAGGTACCTCTACTGAGGAGCCTGGAGCCAGGAAGAATAGAAGATCTAGGAGGAAAAATAACCTGCCGCCAAAATGCTCCAGTCTAGTGGAAGAGCAGTATCAGGTTGGACGATCACTCCAGGGATACAATGGGACTTTCATTATTCATTGTGCTTCAAGACAAAAGATCTTTCTTTTCAACTTAAGACTGAGCCTTTTTAACATTACCTGGAGATGGAAACCTGTTTTGAGAGAACAGCCTCTATTGGCAACCTGCACCCATTTTTAGGGAGAGCCTAGCAGTTTAGCCAAGACCCCCAAAGCTGATCCAAGTACATCATAAAGTCTTAGCTAAGAAATCTAAGAAGATTTCATCAAAGATGGAAGACAAGGTTGCACCGACACCGTAGAGCAAAGCTCAATAAAAATGCTGAGTAGTTGCCTCTGTTCTTTCCTCCAGCCCCAGGATTTCCTTCTTGACTGCGGGCCCTATCTCCTCTTGCCCCCTGCCCTGCCTGCGCTCAACACCCTGGTCCAGGAATTCCCTGGCGGTCCAATGGTTAGGACTCTGTGCTTTCACTGCTGAGGGTGTGGGTTCAATCCCTGACCAGGGATCTAAGATCCAACAAGCCTTATGGTGTGGCCAAAAATTAATTCACTGATTGATTGATTGATTGATTAAAAAGGAACTTCTCTATTGGTCCGGTGACTGAGACTCCTTACTTCCACAGCACAGGGTTCAGGTTCAATCCCTAGGAACTGTGACCCCAAATGCCGCGTGGTGCAGCCAATAAAACATTAAAAAGAAACAACAACAACAGAATACCCTTGTCCGTGTATTTGCAGAGCAATGCAGACCACTTGGTTTGTCCACTTTGCAAGCATCACCCCTCCTTCCAAGCAGAAGACCCTCTTTAGGAGCCTTGGCATCTAGTCTCCTTGGTTTGGGCTGTGGCAGATGCAAAGAAATAGTTTTTCCCTCTCATAGAGATTTTTTCCTATTCCTTTCTTTTTGCATTATAAACACAAATGTCACTCAACACTCCCCATCCTCCTACCCGCAGCCCCCATAAGTCATTAAGCTTGAACTCAGAGTCTAGAATTTGAGGGCAGAAGAAAATAGCGAAAGGAGCAAGGCTGGAGGATTAACTGGGACCTGGCATGGATGGACTACCACCCTCTGAGTCCCCCACCCCAGTCAGTATGCAGCAGGATTCATGCATGGGTCAGGCTTCTGCCTTTGGTCTAGTGTCCTACGTTCAGTTTCACTCAGCTGTGTCCCAGGACAGATCAACATTTTTTATTATTATTCATTCATTTTGTTTGGCTGCACTGGGTCTTAGGTGTTACATGCAGGATCTTCGTTGTATCATGTGGGATCTTCCGTTGCAGTGTGCAAACTCTCTAGTTGCGGGGTGGTGCATAGGACTAGTTGCTCTGCGGCATGTGGGAATCCTAATTCCCAGACCAGGAATCGAACTCTCATCCCCTGTCTTGCAAGGAGAATTCCTAACCACTGGACCACCAGTTCTGTAAACAAATGTTTGAAGGGTGAATCAAATGCTCTTGGGCACATCACCTTGCTTCTCTGCCTATTTCCTCACTTGTAAGAGGGGGCTAGTTGTCTTTTCCCTGTCTACTTCTCAAGGGTCAGATGAGTTAATGGATATAAAATCACCAAGAAGTGTAAAAACAAAATCACATATTTACCTGAGTTCTTAATATCCCTTAGCCTTGGCAAAAATAGCATCCCCTCCTCCCTTTACTGAGCCATTTTCCTTTATCTTGCTCAGATTTGCCTCCTTTACATCTGCTCTTCTCCTCCACTGCCCTGCCGCCCCCCCCCCCCACCACCACCTGCCCCTCAAGTTCCTATTTGGGTTCAGATTAGAGGTCAGCATTTACACCTGAATGGGCTGTGGGCTTTAACCCTGGTCTCTGAGTACCATATACAAGGCTTTGTGGCAGTCGGTCCCCATGCTCCTGTAGGCACCAGATGGCAGCTTCCTGGACCAAGACCTGTGATTTTGGTTCTGCAGATCTGGGTCAAGGCCTAGAAATCTGCCTTTCATATGAACATTCCAGGCGATTCTGATTCAGGCGCTGTGCTCACGGAACATAGGCGAACAATGTTTTCTAGAGTTAGTGTTGAAGAAGAGGTTGAGAGTCAGAACGGGCAGGGGATCCCACTGAACTCCTGCCAGGGCAGAGTCCCCAGTATTCCCCTGCCAAGTGTCCTGTGGTCATCAGAGAAGACCATCACTGTGTCAAGAATAACGATTGCTGCTGTGGTTAGAAGCCTTTCTATCCCAGCCATCCCTCCTTAAAACCTGAGAGGGTGGGTGACACAGTGCCTTGTTCTGGGGAACAACTGTGGACTTCGTGCCCTGAGAGTGAAAGGGGCTGCCTTGGGAGGCAGCCCCTCCCCTCTCTCTGAAGTTGACAACTCGAGCGGGTGAGAGGGGAGGGGCAGATTTTGGAATGGGGAGGAGCTGCATTAGCTGGCCTTGGAGTCTGAAGGTGTGTATTTCCTTCCAGGCTCAGACATTTCCCAGCTGGACATCAGTCAAGTCCCTTCACGACTCGGAACCTCAGTTTCCTCATCTGTAAGACAGGGGCAGTGCCTGAACTCAGTGCACCTGCTGCTTCAGGGATTGGGTGAGGTCACGCTCCCCATGTGCTTGGCACGGCACACTCTCACTGCCACGGCTGTTTTTTTCCAACCCTATGAAATTTCAGTCTGAAATAGACAGCCAGTGTTGTAAGAAGGAATGTTGATCAGAGATGGGGTGTTCACTGGTGGAACAAGAAGACGGGGCTAGAGAGGCGGGCCGTCTGCTTGCTGCCTGTCCCCGGAGCAGTGGGCTGTCTGGGTGGGGCAGGTCTGTGTGAGAGGCAAGGTCTCTCTGCAGAGTTCTCCAGGGGCCATCAACCTACAGCCTCCTACCCTGTGCAGTCTCTTGGTTTCCAGAGCACTTCTGCACACACCGTGTCCTTGGATTCACCCAACCATTCCTTCCTGTGCTGGAGGTATGATGGGCCCATCTTTCAGATAAAGAAAGCAAGGCTGGGAGGATCGCAGAGCCGACACTTAGCTCAGGTCTTATGCTGCTGATCCAGTCCATGTGCTTCCTGAAGCCAAGATGCTACTGCGGCTGCTGCTGCTGCTCTGGATAAATCAGGCCTATTCACTGAGTGACCATGGACGAGTGATGCTCTCTGAGCCCCACCTGCAGGTGAAGATGGGCCTGGACGTTCCCTGGAGCACTCCTCCCCCAACCTGCTATTTTTCTAAGATGCTGGGTGTGCCCCGGCCCCTCCCCTCCCCGGGGCCAGAACAATGCTCCAGGCCCAGCTCACGACTCCGTGTTCCCACCCCACTGCCCAGGTCCCCTCGTGTGCATGCCTGGCTGCTCCCCAGAGAGCAGCCAAACAAGCCTCTATTGATTCTGGGTCATGGCTAGAAGAATGTCCCTTTGTTGGGAGCATCGCCCCCTCCTCTCTGTGTCCTTGCCCACAGGAGAGGCATTCAGGTAGGAAGCAGCCTGGCCACAGCTCCTTCCCCAGAAAAGCCAGGGACAGAATCCCACCCCAGGCCCGGGGGAGAGCTCCATGGCCCGCGCTCTCTCGGTCACTTCCCAAGCTCTTTGCACGCTCTCCCATCCCCCTGGTCACCCTGCCCTTCCCCGCGGTGGGCCCTGTCCCAGATCTCTCTGTGTTAAAATCCTCTGCACCTGCATCAGCAAGAGGATTCTTTACCACTGTGTTAAATAGACAGTAACAAAAACCAAAGGACTAAATAATGTCGAGTCAAAGAGTGTGAGAAGTGTTCTGAAGAAAATCATGCACGGGGACGTGTGTGTAAGAGGGAGGTGGTCACTGAGGTGAAGTGGGGGTCACGTTTGGATTTCAGGACCAACTGCCATTTTTGCCATTTTTCTGGAACCTTCCTTGTGTCCTCCAGACTGCAATCATCTCTTTCAATTTTGTAAAAAATGTATATTTATTTGTTTGGCTGCATTTGGTCTTAGTTGTGACACGCGGGATCTTCGTTGATTGTCTAGACTCTCCAAGTTCAGATTCTCCAACAGTTACTCAGCACTGGCTCCGAGCTGGTGCTGCACACGGGTGACTCATCCAACCCTCAGCAATTCTCCACGAGGTTCATATTGCAAACCCATTTTACTGCTAGTAAATGGAGCCTCAAAGAGGTTTAGCCACTTACCTGTGGCCTGACTTTGAAGGAGAGGTGGGGGCAGGGTTTGAATGGATAGAGTCCTAGCTCCATTCTTATTGGCCCACAGTCCGCACAGCTCTTTCTTTTCCTGTGATGGCTTCTTGTCAGGAGAGGCAGGCAAAGACCCTGCTCTAACCAACACTCTTACCAGGATGACTCAGTCATACACACTCAGCAGAACCAGGGCCCAGAGCTTTGGAAAAGTTGCCATATCCTAGGTTTGGATTATCATAAATTCAGCTATCCAGAAGCAGCCAAACCCACCTCGTGTGCATGCCTGGCTGCTCCCCAGAGAGCAGCCAAACAAGCCTCTATTGATTCTGGGTCATGGCTAGAAGAATGTCCCTTTGTTGGGAGCATCGCCCCCTCCTCTCTGTGTCCTTGCCCACAGGAGAGGCATTCAGGTAGGAAGCAGCCTGGCCACAGCTCCTTCCCCAGAAAAGCCAGGGACAGAATCCCACCCCAGGCCCGGGGGAGAGCTCCATGGCCCGCGCTCTCTCGGTCACTTCCCAAGCTCTTGCACGCCTCCCATCCCCTGGTCACCCTGCCCTTCCCCGCGGTGGGCCCTGTCCCAGATCTCTCTGTGTTAAAATCCTCTGCACCTGCATCAGCAAGAGGATTCTTTACCACTGTGTTAAATAGACAGTAACAAAAACCAAAGGACTAAATAATGTCGAGTCAAAGAGTGTGAGAAGTGTTCTGAAGAAAATCATGCACGGGGACGTGTGTGTAAGAGGGAGGTGGTCACTGAGGTGAAGTGGGGGTCACGTTTGGATTTCAGGACCAACTGCCATTTTTGCCATTTTTCTGGAACCTTCCTTGTGTCCTCCAGACTGCAATCATCTCTTTCAATTTTGTAAAAAATGTATATTTATTTGTTTGGCTGCATTTGGTCTTAGTTGTGACACGCGGGATCTTCGTTGATTGTCTAGACTCTCCAAGTTCAGATTCTCCAACAGTTACTCAGCACTGGCTCCGAGCTGGTGCTGCACACGGGTGACTCATCCAACCCTCAGCAATTCTCCACGAGGTTCATATTGCAAACCCATTTTACTGCTAGTAAATGGAGCCTCAAAGAGGTTTAGCCACTTACCTGTGGCCTGACTTTGAAGGAGAGGTGGGGGCAGGGTTTGAATGGATAGAGTCCTAGCTCCATTCTTATTGGCCCACAGTCCGCACAGCTCTTTCTTTTCCTGTGATGGCTTCTTGTCAGGAGAGGCAGGCAAAGACCCTGCTCTAACCAACACTCTTACCAGGATGACTCAGTCATACACACTCAGCAGAACCAGGGCCCAGAGCTTTGGAAAAGTTGCCATATCCTAGGTTTGGATTATCATAAATTCAGCTATATTCCCCAGGCATGTGGTTTAATGGTGTGGGAAAAACCATAAAGGCCTTTGCTGCAATAACTCTTCATTGGCATTGACCAGGCTTAAGCTTTTTCTTTTTGTTTAAATTTGGGATGTTAGTGATAATAATCAACAACAAGAGTGGCTGCTTTAACAAGGATGTGCAAAGTGAGAGGAATCTGCTGGGCGTTTTGTGTGCACTCTCACCCATTCCTTGTAACAACCCCCGTAAGCAGGTGTGATTATTGTTCCCAGTTTACAGACTCAGAAACTGAGTCTCTGACATGTGAAGAAGCTCGGCTGAGGTCATGGAACTGACACATGCTGCCATTCAAACCCCAGTCTCAACCCTGGTCTGATGGATCTCAAAGTGCTTGATATCAACCTCTGCAACCCAATTCTGCCTCCAGCTGTGTGGGAGACCTGTCCCAGGCAGTGGACAGAAGAGAAAGGCATAGTTCCTAGGGTTCCTAGGAAGAAGCACTGCAGCCAGGGTGTGCTGCGGGGATACTGGTCTTGGTGTCAGGCAGCTCTGGACTCTACCCTCTCCCACCTGTGTTTCCTTGCTCACTTTGCTTATCCTCTCTGTGCCTTCATTTCCTTAGCTGTGAAATGGGATGATAATAACTCCTCCCTTGCCTACTGTGAGAAGGAAGTGTGATGTTTGCAAACATGTGTTGAGGCCATGGAGCACCACATTCAGAGTATAATGACCCACTCCCCTGCCCTCTAGGATGAGTGGACAGTGGAGAATAAGGAGCAGCATGAGGAGAAGGGAGAGAGGATCTAGCTTTCTCTGGGTAGAGAGAAGCGGAGGAATGTCTTGCTCAGCCAGCCTCACATGATGAGAGGAACCTGTTAACTAGGTCACCTTGCAGTGGGAAAGAACTATTCTGGGATCCGCTGCCACCACTCAGGGCAGGAGCTGGGGAGTCAGGCTATGTCAGGGGTGGTGCAGAAAGCTTATCCAACAGTTCGATCTTGGCTCCCGGCCCTGCCTTTGTACCTTGAGCCAGCTCTGATGGACCTAGTGCTGGCACCCTCTGGGACAATACAACACCACCCCCTGCCATTTCAGCAAGGAATGCAGGTGAGGACGGCAAGATACTAGGGCTGTCTTTGCCAATCCCACTGTGACTCTCAGCTCTTGAGTCCAATAACCCCAGAATCCTGGGCAAATCATGTTACCATTCTGAGCCTGGGTTTCCCACCTGTAACATAGGGGTAACATACTTCTCTTCTAGGAGTGTTTTGAGGAGTAAACGAGTTAATGACATAAAGCACCAAGCACCGAATGTGTATACACACACACACACACACACATAACTATACATATGTGTGTGTGTGTGTGTGTGTGTGTGTGCCTTCCCAAGTGATGCTAGTGGTGAACAACCCACCTTCCAGTGCAGGAGACATAAGAGACACGGGTTCAATCCCTAGGGTGGGGAGGTCCCCCGGCGGAAAGCGTGGCAACCCACTCCAGTATTCTTACCTGGAGAATCCCATGGACAGAAGAGAATGGCAATCTATAGAGTCACACAGAGTTGGACACAACTAAAGTGACTTGGCATGCACACACACATTGATACATACAGACATATATACATGCAGTAGAATATTACTCAGCCATTAAAAAGAATAAATGGCTTGCCACATTCGTGGCAAGGTGGAGGGACCAAGAGATACCATACTAAGCAAGATAAGTCAGAAAGAGAAAACAAGTTCTTACAGGTGACATCCAAAATATGACGTGAATTAATGTATCCATGAAACAAACTCCTCCCTTGCCTACTGTGAGAAGGAAGTGTGATGTTTGCAAACATGTGTTGAGGCCATGGAGCACCACATTCAGAGTATAATGACCCCTGACCTCTAGGATGAGTGGACAGTGGAGAATAAGGAGCAGCATGAGGAGAAGGGAGAGAGGATCTAGCTTTCTCTGGGTAGAGAGAAGCGGAGGAATGTCTTGCTCAGCCAGCCTCACATGATGAGAGGAACCTGTTAACTAGGTCACCTTGCAGTGGGAAAGAACTATTCTGGGATCCGCTGCCACCACTCAGGGCAGGAGCTGGGGAGTCAGGCTATGTCAGGGGTGGTGCAGAAAGCTTATCCAACAGTTCGATCTTGGCTCCCGGCCCTGCCTTTGTACCTTGAGCCAGCTCTGATGGACCTAGTGCTGGCACCCTCTGGGACAATACAACACCACCCCCTGCCATTTCAGCAAGGAATGCAGGTGAGGACGGCAAGATACTAGGGCTGTCTTTGCCAATCCCACTGTGACTCTCAGCTCTTGAGTCCAATAACCCCAGAATCCTGGGCAAATCATGTTACCATTCTGAGCCTGGGTTTCCCACCTGTAACATAGGGGTAACATACTTCTCTTCTAGGAGTGTTTTGAGGAGTAAACGAGTTAATGACATAAAGCACCAAGCACCGAATGTGTATACACACACACACACACACATAACTATACATATGTGTGTGTGTGTGTGTGTGTGTGTGTGCCTTCCCAAGTGATGCTAGTGGTGAACAACCCACCTTCCAGTGCAGGAGACATAAGAGACACGGGTTCAATCCCTAGGTTGGGAAGGTCCCCTGGAGGAAAGCGTGGCAACCCACTCCAGTATTCTTACCTGGAGAATCCCATGGACAGAAGAGAATGGCAATCTATAGAGTCACACAGAGTTGGACACAACTAAAGTGACTTGGCATGCACACACACATTGATACATACAGACATATATACATGCAGTAGAATATTACTCAGCCATTAAAAAGAATAAATGGCTTGCCACATTCGTGGCAAGGTGGAGGGACCAAGAGATACCATACTAAGCAAGATAAGTCAGAAAGAGAAAACAAGTTCTTACAGGTGACATCCAAAATATGACGTGAATTAATGTATCCATGAAACAAATCAGACTCACAATTATAGAGAACAGACTTGTGATTGTCAAGGGGGCAGAGGGATAGGGAAAAGAAGGATTAGGAGTTCTGGATGAGCAGATGCAAACTACTACCCGTAGAATAGATAAACAGCAGTGTTCTACTGTAGAGCACAAGGACCTATAGTCAATATACTGTGATAAACCAGAATGGACTAGAATATGAGAAAGAACACATATTTATAGGGGACATGACTTGGCAGCTGAACAATAACTGAGTCATTTTCTGTACAGCAGAGACTAACAATACGTCAATAAAAATGTTTTAAAAAGAAGAATCTTTTCAGAAGGAACTTAAGCTTTGAGGTCAGTGACTAACTTGTATGAGACTCACCCTATTCTGTGTGGTGGGTCTGTGCTCTGAGCTTCAGGTGCCTCTTCTACAAAACAGGGCTGAAAGCACTCTGTCCTGGGCTCTGGTGCAGCATGCACGAGGTCACTAATGCAAAACTTTTAGCACAGTCCTTGGCTCCTGACAAGCTCCCAAGGGATGCCAGCTGCTGCTGTTATCTCATTTTGATTCTCGCAGCAACCTCACAGGAAGGTTTATTCTCCGTGTTTTATAGATGAGGAAATGGAGGCACGGAGCGGTGAAGTAACTGACCCAAGATCTCACAGTGAAGAAGCAGTCTTGCTGAGACTTGAATCCAATCTGACTCTAGGAATTTCATTGTTCACCACCATCCCCCTTCCCTGGCATGTACCAAGCACTCGATCAAGTGCGTATAAGTGTGTGTGCTCAGTTGCTCAGTTGTGTCTGACTCTTTGCAACCCCATAGACTGGGGCCCACCAGGCTGTTTTGTCCATGGGATTTTTCAGGCAAGAATGCTAGAGTGGGTTTTCATTCCTTCCTCTAGGGGATTTTCCTGACCCAGGGATATAACTCACATATTCTGAGTTTCCTACATTGCAGACAGATTCTTCACCCACTGAGCCACTGGGGAAGCCCATAGAGATGTGCACATGCCTACTTATACTTATGGCAAGTGCCCGTCATGGCATAGCGATGGAGTCTGCACTCTGAAATGGACACTTGTTGCTATTGTGATTATTATTCGCATCGTGATTGTTCAAGATGGAAATTACAAAGCCTGAGGGTGACTTGTGAAGGTAGAGGCTATTCAGAGATATTAGACAGGGCTTCCCTTGTGACTCAGTGGATAAGAACCTGTCTGCCAATTCAGGAGACATGGATTCGATCCCTGATCCGGGAAGATCCCACATACCGCAGAGCAGCTAAACCCACACATCAACAAAGACCCAGCACAGCCAAAAATAAATAAATAAAAGTTAAAAAAAAAAGATATTAGACAAGGCAACAACTTCATTCTCAAGGAAACTCAAAATGAAGGGGCAAAAACTAGAGTCGTAAGCAACTTCCTTGCAACATTCTCTGTAATTACAAAAAAAATGCAAAAAAAAAGGTATACATCACACAGTAAGGGAGTGGTTAAGTAAATTATGGCTGATCTTTGGTAGAAAATTATACACTCGTTTAAAATGATGATGATATGACTTAACATGGAAAATGATTTCAAAACAGGGCTGAAAGCACTCTGTCCTGGGCTCTGGTGCAGCATGCACGAGGTCACTAATGCAAAACTTTTAGCACAGTCCTTGGCTCCTGTCAAGCTCCCAAGGGATGCCAGCTGCTGCTGTTATCTCATTTTGATTCTCGCAACCTCACAGGAAGGGTTATTGTCCGTGTTTTATAGATGAGGAAATGGAGGCACGGAGCGGTGAAGTAACTGACCCAAGATCTCACAGTGAAGAAGCAGTCTTGCTGAGACTTGAATCCAATCTGACTCTAGGAATTTCATTGTTCACCACCATCCCCCTTCCCTGGCATGTACCAAGCACTCGATCAAGTGCGTATAAGTGTGTGTGCTCAGTTGCTCAGTTGTGTCTGACTCTTTGCAACCCCGTAGACTGGGGCCCACCAGGCTGTTTTGTCCATGGGATTTTTCAGGCAAGAATGCTAGAGTGGGTTTTCATTCCTTCCTCTAGGGGATTTTCTTGACCCAGGATATAACTCACATATTCTGAGTTTCCTACATTGCAGACAGATTCTTCACCCACTGAGCCACTGGGGAAGCCCATAGAGATGTGCACATGCCTACTTATACTTATGGCAAGTGCCCGTCATGGCATAGCGATGGAGTCTGCACTCTGAAATGGACACTTGTTGCTATTGTGATTATTATTCGCATCGTGATTGTTCAAGATGGAAATTACAAAGCCTGAGGGTGACTTGTGAAGGTAGAGGCTATTCAGAGATATTAGACAGGGCTTCCCTTGTGACTCAGTGGATAAGAACCTGTCTGCCAATTCAGGAGACATGGATTCGATCCCTGATCCGGGAAGATCCCACATACCGCAGAGCAGCTAAACCCACACATCAACAAAGACCCAGCACAGCCAAAAATAAATAAATAAAAGTTAAAAAAAAAAGATATTAGACAAGGCAACAACTTCATTCTCAAGGAAACTCAAAATGAAGGGGCAAAAACTAGAGTCGTAAGCAACTTCCTTGCAACATTCTCTGTAATTACAAAAAAAATGCAAAAAAAAAGGTATACATCACACAGTAAGGGAGTGGTTAAGTAAATTATGGCTGATCTTTGGTAGAAAATTATACACTCGTTTAAAATGATGATGATATGACTTAACATGGAAAATGTTTAGTATGCAATTACTATTAAAGGGAAAGGCTGGATATAAAATTCTACTTCTGCTCTAATTACACCTCTATTAAAAATATCAACTGCATGTAAAGAAGAGTGCAGAGGGAATATGCAAACAGTCAATGTGTTAAATGCTGGAACTGAGAGTTTCTCTTTGGCAAATGCATTAATAATTCAACCATAATTTATTGAACACTTATTAAGTATCAGTCACCATGTTAAGTATGGTTATTAGTGTGGGTTATATTTGGCTGCAGGAAGATTTAAAGGGAAAAGAGATTTTATAGCCTCTTGAAATATTCTGAAGGTAAGCAGTTCAAGGGCTTCGCCAGTGGCTCAGTGATAAAGAACTCACCTGCAATCCAGGAGACAGGGGAGACGAGGACTCAATGGATGCCTGGGTTGGGAAGAGTCCTCAGAGATGCGAATGGCAACCCACTCTAGTATTCTTGCCTGGGGAAGCTCATGGACAAAAGAACCTGGCGGGCTATGGTCCCTAAGGTCACAAAGAGTCAGACAGGACTGAAGCCACTGAGCAAGCAGTTCAAAGCAGTTCAAAGCTGACGTGGCAGTTTCGGAGCGTCAGGAGCCCCAGACCTCTCTATCTAGTGACTTTGCTGTTCCAAGGAAGTTACTCATTTCTACATGGTTCAGTAGAAATGAGTTCTACTCATCTGCTCATTTCATGGTTCTACATGGACACACCACTGTGTCCAGTCAACAGGACCAGAACGGGGAGGGCAGGCATGCTTTTCCCAGGAAAGATGGGCCTGGAAGTTCAGACCCCTTTCAGCATTGGTTAGACCTTGTCACCCAAGTAACATCAACAAAGACCCAACACAGCCATAAATAAATAAAAGTTAAAAAAAAAAGATATTAGACAAGGCAACAACTTCATTCTCAAGGAAACTCAAAATGAAGGGGCAAAAACTAGAGTCGTAAGCAACTTCCTTGCAACATTCTCTGTAATTACAAAAAAAATGCAAAAAAAAAGGTATACATCACACAGTAAGGGAGTGGTTAAGTAAATTATGGCTGATCTTTGGTAGAAAATTATACACTCGTTTAAAATGATGATGATATGACTTAACATGGAAAATGTTTAGTATGCAATTACTATTAAAGGGAAAGGCTGGATATAAAATTCTACTTCTGCTCTAATTACACCTCTATTAAAAATATCAACTGCATGTAAAGAAGAGTGCAGAGGGAATATGCAAACAGTCAATGTGTTAAATGCTGGAACTGAGAGTTTCTCTTTGGCAAATGCATTAATAATTCAACCATAATTTATTGAACACTTATTAAGTATCAGTCACCATGTTAAGTATGGTTATTAGTGTGGGTTATATTTGGCTGCAGGAAGATTTAAAGGGAAAAGAGATTTTATAGCCTCTTGAAATATTCTGAAGGTAAGCAGTTCAAGGGCTTCGCCAGTGGCTCAGTGATAAAGAACTCACCTGCAATCCAGGAGACAGGGGAGACGAGGACTCAATGGATGCCTGGGTTGGGAAGAGTCCTCAGAGATGCGAATGGCAACCCACTCTAGTATTCTTGCCTGGGGAAGCTCATGGACAAAAGAACCTGGCGGGCTATGGTCCCTAAGGTCACAAAGAGTCAGACAGGACTGAAGCCACTGAGCAAGCAGTTCAAAGCAGTTCAAAGCTGACGTGGCAGTTTCGGAGCGTCAGGAGCCCCAGACCTCTCTATCTAGTGACTTTGCTGTTCCAAGGAAGTTACTCATTTCTACATGGTTCAGTAGAAATGAGTTCTACTCATCTGCTCATTTCATGGTTCTACATGGACACACCACTGTGTCCAGTCAACAGGACCAGAACGGGGAGGGCAGGCATGCTTTTCCCAGGAAAGATGGGCCTGGAAGTTGAGCAGACCACCCCATTCTCATGCATTGGTTAGAACCTTGTCACTAAGTCACCCCTAGCTGCCTGGTAGATGGAACACGCCATTACTTTGGGCAGCCATGAGGCTAGCTAGGGCTTCCGTTGTAGCTCAGTCAATAAAAGAATCTGCCTGCAATGCATCAAACCTAGGTACGATACCTGGATCAGGAAGGTCTCCTGGAGAAAGAAGTGGCAACCCACTCCAGTATTCTTGCCTAGAGAATCCCACCGACAGAGGGGCCTGGCGGGCTACAGTCCATGAGGCTGAAAAAGTTGGACACGACCTAGTGACAAAACCACCTCGAGGCTAGCTAAAAATTCTAGCTAATGTAAAAAAGGGAGCTGGGGAACGGCCACTGGGGGACCTCTGCTCTGGGAGGCCAAGCTAAGTCAAGGCCATGGTTGAATAGAGATCAGGAAGAGCTCGCTATTTGGGAAAGAGAAATGCTCATCAAGAAATGATGACCAGGGCTTCCTTGGTGGTCCAGTGGGTGAGGACACTGCCTTGCAGTGCAAGAGGCTCCGGTTTGATCTCTGGCCTGGGAAGATCCCACGTGCCGCGGAGCGGCTGGACTGATGTGTCCAATTACCAAGCCGGAGCTCTGGAGCATGTGAACCCAGAGCCGGTGCTCTGCCACTAGAGAGGCCGCTATGTTGGGAGTCCCACACGCACCAAAGAACAAAGATGGATGAAAATGAATAAATGAAAGACCAATAGAAGTGTCCAAGAAAAAAAAAAATTAGAAAAGAAATAATGGCCAGAGAGGCTGAGCAGCACTGTGATGAGTAACGGGATTACTGAGGACAAGGTCGCCAACACCAAGTGGCAGGATGTTAGCAGCTCCATCTCCCGTGAGAATTTCCCCCTGTTTGTTTCACGAAGCATGGTGTTCCACTTGTGCTAAGATCTGACTGATCTGAGCTGGGACAAGCAGCACACCTGACTCAAGCCAGGAGCTCTCAGTGCCGTCTGGGAGTGTGAATGGAGTGGAGAGGCAAGGGAATCTGGCTTCCCTGTCGCCTGAAGGCAGCAGCTTCCTCTGCATCCTGGACCCTGCCTTCCTATTGATTGTTTATTCAACTCCTGGTTCTTTCCATCTGTGAGGGACCTTGTAGCCTCCCAAGAAAGCCATCAAACTGCCCTCCATCTCTCTTATTTTTTTGGCTTAAAGTACTTGAGACCAAAATAAGCTGAATTGATTCAAGGTCAGAATGGGTACTGTTGAGATTCAATTGCAGACGGACTTTTCCCCTAGGTGCTATAAGAAGCCAGGGGGATTTTAGGGAAGATAAAGGGGGATGGTTTTCCAGGCAGGGAATCAACCGTACGTAAACCTGGAAGCCTTTTGCATGTCTTAGTGGTTTATTGATTATGCAACAAAACGACCACCGAGCAGAAAAAATACTTCAAATTCACTAGGGGGCGAGGAGCTAGCAGCTGATGATAGAGCCCGGGATGTAAAGGCTGGAGGTCTGCCATCCAAGGCAGATCTGGTTTCTACTTTGCTGTGTGATCATAGGCATATAAGAAATCTCTCTGAACCAGTTTCTTTGATCCTAAGAGATCAAGAGGATGCAACTAATTTTATAAGCTACAGCCATGTCTGTGAAAACTCTATACTGCTACGACCCAGTTTAACCATTGTGGGCTTCATCCCCAGTCTCTTTTCTGCACTGTCTCTTCCCTCTGCAGTCAGTCTATTTGAAGCTCCCAAGTGTCCGTCCACATAGGCATTCCAGTCTGCACACTTCTGCACACCAGGTTGACTACCCACTTGTCTGAGTCCCCTTTTCCTGCCTGACAAATGAAAGACCAATAGAAGTGTCCAAGAAAAAAAATTAGAAAAGAAATAATGGCCAGAGAGGCTGAGCAGCACTGTGATGAGTAACGGGATTACTGAGGACAAGGTCGCCAACACCAAGTGGCAGGATGTTAGCAGCTCCATCTCCCGTGAGAATTTCCCCCTGTTTGTTTCACGAAGCATGGTGTTCCACTTGTGCTAAGATCTGACTGATCTGAGCTGGGACAAGCAGCACACCTGACTCAAGCCAGGAGCTCTCAGTGCCGTCTGGGAGTGTGAATGGAGTGGAGAGGCAAGGGAATCTGGCTTCCCTGTCGCCTGAAGGCAGCAGCTTCCTCTGCATCCTGGACCCTGCCTTCCTATTGATTGTTTATTCAACTCCTGGTTCTTTCCATCTGTGAGGGACCTTGTAGCCTCCCAAGAAAGCCATCAAACTGCCCTCCATCTCTCTTATTTTTTTGGCTTAAAGTACTTGAGACCAAAATAAGCTGAATTGATTCAAGGTCAGAATGGGTACTGTTGAGATTCAATTGCAGACGGACTTTTCCCCTAGGTGCTATAAGAAGCCAGGGGGATTTTAGGGAAGATAAAGGGGGATGGTTTTCCAGGCAGGGAATCAACCGTACGTAAACCTGGAAGCCTTTTGCATGTCTTAGTGGTTTATTGATTATGCAACAAAACGACCACCGAGCAGAAAAAATACTTCAAATTCACTAGGGGGCGAGGAGCTAGCAGCTGATGATAGAGCCCGGGATGTAAAGGCTGGAGGTCTGCCATCCAAGGCAGATCTGGTTTCTACTTTGCTGTGTGATCATAGGCATATAAGAAATCTCTCTGAACCAGTTTCTTTGATCCTAAGAGATCAAGAGGATGCAACTAATTTTATAAGCTACAGCCATGTCTGTGAAAACTCTATACTGCTACGACCCAGTTTAACCATTGTGGGCTTCATCCCCAGTCTCTTTTCTGCACTGTCTCTTCCCTCTGCAGTCAGTCTATTTGAAGCTCCCAAGTGTCCGTCCACATAGGCATTCCAGTCTGCACACTTCTGCACACCAGGTTGACTACCCACTTGTCTGAGCTCCCGGGCCCCCCTGTTTTGCCTCCTGGTTGACTTACCTGTTGTTATTTTTGTCCCCTATCAATTTGTTCCCTGCAAACCAGTCAGCCTGATCTTTCTTCTTAAATAAGAAGAAAATCAGATCAAGTGAAAGAAACCAGTCTGAAAATGCTACATATTGTATGATTTCAACTACATGACATTCTGAGGAAGGCAAAACTCAGTAAAAAGATCAGTGGTTGCTGGGGTTTTGCTGGAGAGGAGAGATGAATAGGCAAGAGCACAGGGGACTTTCTGGGCTGTGCAATGACTCTGTGTGAGAACTGTAATGGTGAGCATATGTCATCCATTATATATTTGTTAAAACCCACGTGCAGTGCAAAGAGTGAACCTGAATGTAAAGATGGGCTTCAGTTAAAAATCATGTATCGACATTGGCTCATTAATTAACAATAAGGGCAAGTGTGTATGTGAACAGGAGGTGATTTAGTTATGGAGTGAAAAGATACATGAGAATTCTCTGTACTTTCCACTCAATTTTTCTGTAAACCTGAAACTACTCTTAAAAAAAAAACCCATTAATGAAAAAAAAAAAAAAAAAACAACAGATCATGTCATTTCCTTGTTTAAAACCATCCAACTGGGCTTCCCTGGTGGCCCCGTGGGTAAAGAGTCTGCCTTGCAGTGCAAGGGGCACTGGTTTTATTCCTGGCTCGGGAAGATCCCACATGCCATGGAGCAGCTGGACCAGTGTGTCCAATTATGAGCCAGTGCTCTGGAGCACATGTGCCCAGAGCCGGTGCTCTGCAACGAGAGAGGCCACTGCGATGGGAGGCCCACACAGGTCAAAGAACAAAGATGGATGAAAATAAATAAATGAGAGACCAATAAAAGAGGCCAAAATTTAACAAAAAAAAGCAAACAAACAAAACCCACACCCTCCAACTGCTTCTGTTACACCTTGGGAAAAAAAGAGTAAATGATAAAATAATAATAATAAAATTCTTCCCTCTGCCTCATAAAACTTTCAGGACGTGGCCTCTGTGTCACCGTTCCGCTTCACTGACTTGGCTTGGCTTCTCTCTATTCCTCAAACATACTCAAGAACAGTTTCTTCCTGTCTCAAGGCCTTTGCACTTGCTATTCCCTCAGTCTGCATGCTTTCCCCCTTGGTTTTCAGATGATTCGTCTCCTCTTATCATTCAGGTCTTCGCTAAAAGGTCACCCCCTTAGAGAATCTTTATCTGACCACTGAGAGCAACTATACAGTTACATGGCCACCATTTGCCATATAATCCTATATTAACTCTCTGCACGAATCACTGGCTGGTATTTTTCTCGCTTGTGCATTTGCTTTCCTAATTGGCACCTGAATTCCCATTAGACCATCGTTGTCATGGGAATAGAGGTCTCCTCTGCTCTCTTCATTGCTCTATCCCCAGATCCTAGAACAGCACCTGACATATCACAGGTGCTCAGTAGATAATGAATGAATCAGTGAATGAATGGGTGGGACCATTGTAACTCACACAGGGCTAGGCCCAAGCTGGCTCCTGGACCTTGCAGACAAATGATTTATGAGACATGATTCAAGAAATGGTTCATGACCCCTGGGATCTTACCGTCTAATACACAGTTGTTTATATTAATACTAAGCCTCCCAAAAGAAATAGTGGTGGGGTAACAGCATGGGCCATGGAACCTTTGTTCAAATCCTAACTGGTTCATAACAGCTGTGATCTGTAAAACACTCAGAAAAGTTCCTAGAGTCTATTATATGCTCAGTAAATGCTAGGCTTTATAATTATTGTGCAGGTCGTGTAAAGACACACAAAACAGCACACCTCTGACATCCATGTGTGTTCTGTAACTCAGTCATGTCCAACTCTTTGTGACTCCATGCACTGTAGTCCATCATGCTCCTCTGTGCATGGGATTTTCAAGGCAAGACTACTGGAGTGGGTTGGAATGCCCTCCTCAAGGGGATCTTTCCAACCCAGAGATTGAACCTGCATCTCCTGAGTTTCCTGTATTGCACATGAATTCTTTATCACTGAACCACACCTCTGACACCAGAGTTCAAAGAATGTAGGCAATCATTTATTTATTCGTGTGTTTGGTCATCATTCATTGCAGGCCTTTGGAAGTGGGCATGAGAAGGGGCAGGGTGTTTGGGGGAACCTTCATCCTCCCAACAACTCTGGGATAAGTGCAATGGCTAACTTATAGATGAGATAACTGAGACTCAGGGTGGCACACTCATTTGCACTGTGTAACACCGCTAGTTGGTGTCAGGACCAAGAACCACACGCAGGTTGGATGAGTCATTAGTACCTCTCACCATCCCTGCTCTGGAAGTGTGGGTCCCTGCCCTGAGCTGTGGGCTTCCATGGGAGGCAGCAAAACAGCCTGAGCAGGAGATGGGCTGTTGGTGTGAATGGGTCTGGTTCAAACCTCAATCAGGGCAAGACCAGGAGCAAAGCTCCATATTGAAACAATGGGGACAACCATTTCTGCCTCACAGACCATAATGGCAGCTCTCAGGGCAGTCAATACTCAACGATTATGGAGTTGTTGTGAGGGCTGAGAGGTGAGGCTGGTCTTTCAGGTATGTGATAATTCCTCAGGTTCCATGATGAAGATCAGATCAGGGATTCTACTCTGCAGGGCTGTGTCGATAGGAGTTCTGAGGAGGGTAGCAGAGCTGGGAGAAGCAGGAGCATTCGTCCTGTGGACACACCTGGCCCACTCGCCCAGCAGGTTGGGGGCAGACAGCTGCAGGGTCTTGGTGCTGGGAGAGGACCATGCTGCTCAGAAGGTCTCAGCGTGTGTGCCCACCACATCCTGCCCCGGCTTGGGTCCACCTCTTTGCTTCCTGACTGAGCTGGATTCAAGCACTGCTCTCCCCTCACTAGGGGTGGGCTGCTGGTTCAATCACCTCTCTGAGCCTCAGTTTTCTCAATGCCAAAATAGAGAAAATAGCTTGGAAATTCGCAGAGTTGTAAAGATTGAATACACATCTGGGACTTTCCTGGTAGTCTAGTGGTTAAGACTCCACCTGCCAGTGCAGGCGACATAGGTTCGTTCCATCCCTGGTCTAGAAAGATTCCACATGCTGTGGAGTAACTAAGCCTGTGCACCCCAACTACGGAGCCAGTGCTCCAGAGCCCGTGTCCCACGATAAGAGAGTAGCTCCCACCTGCTGCAGTGAGAGAAAGTCCATGTGCAACGATGAAGACCCAGTGCGACCAAAAATAAATTAATTGATTAATTAAAATAAAAAAATACACATGTGTGTCAGCTGCCAGCACAGTTGCTAGAGTGTGGCAAGTGGACAATAAATGTTAGTTTCCCATTCTCCTCACTTCCATTCCCTACACTAGCATCCGAGGCAGCCTCCTAACCCCCATTCCACTTAAAACTCATTTACACTTCCAATGGCCTCAGAGACAAGGACAAAATTCCTCAGCCTGGCATCCGGGACACTGTGCTATTTCACCTGTTTTTCTGCCACTTCTTTATAAGTAATGTATTGTCGAGTTAATAGATGGTCTACAACCGTTTCCTGACATGTTCCACATAATATCCCCATCTTGCCGACTCAGTGCACTTTAACCTATTCAGAGTTCTGAGAAAACCTGCAGGAAAGATTTCTATTTAACCTTGTTCAAACCAGAATTTTCCAAATGAGTTTGACAGTGGAATCTATAAATATCCCACAGAGCATGCTTTTGTTTCCTGCACACGCTTTGTGTGTTTCCTGCCTGTAAGCTCTGCATAGGTTGGTTTGGCTTCCCACAAAGCCCTTCCTCCCAGCACGTGTTCATTCATCTCTGGGGTCCCGATCGGAGACCTCCCCCCACTCCGGTCATATGAGCCTATCCTCTGAGCTCTCTCAGCTCTGTGTATCGTCCCTAGGCTCACTCTTTCTCCCAGGCCCCTGAGCACCCCTGCAGGCTGCCAGCCCTCACCCCCACCTCCTCATCCTCCTTCTCCTTGCTGTGCTGCCCACAAACTAGCATAACTTCTATCTGCTCTCTGTTCATCCAAAAGCACCTGCTCTGAGAAAGTTCTGTATAGGCCCCCATCAGGAAAAAGTCTCTTTTCCTCAGGCTTTTAGAGTAAAGATTGAATACACATCTGGGACTTTCCTGGTAGTCTAGTGGTTAAGACTCCACCTGCCAGTGCAGGCGACATAGGTTCGTTCCATCCCTGGTCTAGAAAGATTCCACATGCTGTGGAGTAACTAAGCCTGTGCACCCCAACTACGGAGCCAGTGCTCCAGAGCCCGTGTCCCACGATAAGAGAGTAGCTCCCACCTGCTGCAGTGAGAGAAAGTCCATGTGCAACGATGAAGACCCAGTGCGACCAAAAATAAATTAATTGATTAATTAAAATAAAAAAATACACATGTGTGTCAGCTGCCAGCACAGTTGCTAGAGTGTGGCAAGTGGACAATAAATGTTAGTTTCCCATTCTCCTCACTTCCATTCCCTACACTAGCATCCGAGGCAGCCTCCTAACCCTCATTCCACTTAAAACTCATTTACACTTCCAATGGCCTCAGAGACAAGGACAAAATTCCTCAGCCTGGCATCCGGGACACTGTGCTATTTCACCTGTTTTTCTGCCACTTCTTTATAAGTAATGTATTGTCGAGTTAATAGATGGTCTACAACCGTTTCCTGACATGTTCCACATAATATCCCCATCTTGCCGACTCAGTGCACTTTAACCTATTCAGAGTTCTGAGAAAACCTGCAGGAAAGATTTCTATTTAACCTTGTTCAAACCAGAATTTTCCAAATGAGTTTGACAGTGGAATCTATAAATATCCCACAGAGCATGCTTTTGTTTCCTGCACACGCTTTGTGTGTTTCCTGCCTGTAAGCTCTGCATAGGTTGGTTTGGCTTCCCACAAAGCCCTTCCTCCCAGCACGTGTTCATTCATCTCTGGGGTCCCGATCGGAGACCTCCCCCCACTCCGGTCATATGAGCCTATCCTCTGAGCTCTCTCAGCTCTGTGTATCGTCCCTAGGCTCACTCTTTCTCCCAGGCCCCTGAGCACCCCTGCAGGCTGCCAGCCCTCACCCCCACCTCCTCATCCTCCTTCTCCTTGCTGTGCTGCCCACAAACTAGCATAACTTCTATCTGCTCTCTGTTCATCCAAAAGCACCTGCTCTGAGAAAGTTCTGTATAGGCCCCCATCAGGAAAAAGTCTCTTTTCCTCAGGCTTTTAGAGTATTTGACATCTATGCAGAGTACTTGCATGCTAAATTGCTTTTGTCGTGTCTGACTCTTTGAAACCCCATAGAATGTAGCCCATCAGCTTTATCTGTCCATGGGATTCTCCAGGCAAAATACTGGAGTCCATTGCCATGGCTTCCTCCACTTTGCAAAATGTTGGGCTGGATGAATCACAAGCAGAATCAAGATTGCTGGGAGAAATATCAATAATCTCAGATATGCAGATGACAGAAAGTGGCAGAAAGTGAAGAGGAACTGAAGAGCCTCTTGATGAGGGTGAAACAGGAATTAAAACTCAACATTCAAAAAACTAAGATCATGGCATCCAGTCCCATCATTTCATAGCAGATAGAAAGGGGAAAAGTAGAAGCAGTGACAAATTTTCTTTTCTTGGGCTCCAAAATTACTGTGGATGGTGACTGCAGTTGTGAAATTAAGACACTTGCTCCTTGGAAGGAAAGGCATGACAAATATAGACAGTGTGTTAAAAGCAGAACCATCACTTTGCTGACAAAGGTCCGTATAGTCAAAGCTATTATTTTTCCAGTAGTCGTGTGCAGATGTGAGAGTGGGACCATAAAGAAAACTGGGCACTGAGGAATTGATACTTTCAAGTTGTGGTGCTAGAGAAGACTTTCGAGAGTCCCTTGAAATGCAAAGAGATCAAACCAGTCAATCCTAAGAGATCAACCCTGAATATTAATTGGAAGGGAACTGATGCTGAAGCGGAAGCTCCAATACTTTGGCCACTTGATGCAAAAAGCTGATTCATTGGAAAAGACCTTGATGCTAGGAAAGACTGAGGGCAGGAGGAGAAGCGGGTGATAGAGGATGAGGTTGACTGACTCAATGGCCATGAATTTGAGTAAGCTCTGGGAGATAGTGGAGGACAGTGTGCTACAGTCCATGGGATTACCAAGAGTTGAACATCACTTAGTGACTGAATAACAACAAAATCTTCATGAAGGTAGAATCCATACAATTAAAAATTTTTCTCCAGTGTTTCACACTTAGTACAGATACTCAGTGAATGCATGTCTATTCATAATCCAACCATCATTTATGGAAAATCTGTTACGTGTTCTGTGCTGAGTTCTGGGAATATGACGGGAAACAAGGCAGGCGTGGAAGGCAGGAAGGGAAGTGGGAAAAGCAAGAACTCTAGAATAGTCAGCTCAGCTTAGGTTCAAACCCTGGTTCCACTATTTACTAACTGCATCTCTGGACAACTTACTTGACCTCTCTGTGTCTCAACTGCCTCATTCCCAAGACAGGGAAAGTTATAACTCAGACAGATGACAGAAAGTGGCAGAAAGTGAAGAGGAACTGAAGAGCCTCTTGATGAGGGTGAAACAGGAATTAAAACTCAACATTCAAAAAACTAAGATCATGGCATCCAGTCCCATCATTTCATAGCAGATAGAAAGGGGAAAAGTAGAAGCAGTGACAAATTTTCTTTTCTTGGGCTCCAAAATTACTGTGGATGGTGACTGCAGTTGTGAAATTAAGACACTTGCTCCTTGGAAGGAAAGGCATGACAAATATAGACAGTGTGTTAAAAGCAGAACCATCACTTTGCTGACAAAGGTCCGTATAGTCAAAGCTATTATTTTTCCAGTAGTCGTGTGCAGATGTGAGAGTGGGACCATAAAGAAAACTGGGCACTGAGGAATTGATACTTTCAAGTTGTGGTGCTAGAGAAGACTTTCGAGAGTCCCTTGAAATGCAAAGAGATCAAACCAGTCAATCCTAAGAGATCAACCCTGAATATTAATTGGAAGGGAACTGATGCTGAAGCGGAAGCTCCAATACTTTGGCCACTTGATGCAAAAAGCTGATTCATTGGAAAAGACCTTGATGCTAGGAAAGACTGAGGGCAGGAGGAGAAGCGGGTGATAGAGGATGAGGTTGACTGACTCAATGGCCATGAATTTGAGTAAGCTCTGGGAGATAGTGGAGGACAGTGTGCTACAGTCCATGGGATTACCAAGAGTTGAACATCACTTAGTGACTGAATAACAACAAAATCTTCATGAAGGTAGAATCCATACAATTAAAAATTTTTCTCCAGTGTTTCACACTTAGTACAGATACTCAGTGAATGCATGTCTATTCATAATCCAACCATCATTTATGGAAAATCTGTTACGTGTTCTGTGCTGAGTTCTGGGAATATGACGGGAAACAAGGCAGGCGTGGAAGGCAGGAAGGGAAGTGGGAAAAAGCAAGAACTCTAGAATAGTCAGCTCAGCTTAGGTTCAAACCCTGGTTCCACTATTTACTAACTGCATCTCTGGACAACTTACTTGACCTCTCTGTGTCTCAACTGCCTCATTCCTAAGACAGGGAAAGTTATAATGTCTACCTTAGTACTATGTGGACTAAATGAGATGGTAGATGTAAAGTGTTTAGAACAGTATGCAGTACATAGGAAGGGTTGCATATATGTTAGCTATTATTATTAGAATAAATGGTTTTCTGCTTTGTAGAGCTAGATGTTTAATAGGGAAGACAGACATTGAGCAACTAATTATACAGAAGACTACTTAATGATTTTAGAAGTGTCAAGAAAGAAAAGAACCGTGCACCATGGGAGCATAAAATGAATGGCATGAGCTAGTCCCAAGGGTTAAGGAAGCCTTCTCAGAGGCAGCGACATTTAAGCTCAGACTGAGGATGACTGGAGTTACCAGGCCAAGTGGGAGTTGACGGACATTCCTTGCTGAGGGAATAGTATGTGAAGAGACATGGACTCAAGGAGGAGGTGGTGTTTTGGAGGCGTGCAGAGAAGACCAGAGGGACAGAAGCACAGAGAACAGGGCACAGCGATAGAAAGTGAGTGCATAGAGAGGTAGAGCACTGACCACGTAGAGCATTGGGGTGTCATCTCAGGAGCTTGAGGAGCCGTCAGAGGTCTAGATCAGGGCAGTGATCATACACAAGTGTTAACAGACCATTGCAGAGACTGGCAGAGGACCCAGGAAATTGGTCAAGGTGAGAGAAGTTGGTGCTTAGCATGGGGGTGCTGGCTATGGGGAAGGAGAGAGACGCATGCGTTAGAGAGCAGTGAGCAGGTGGAAGAAACGACAGGAGGTGACGTAAGGAAAGAGGTGGCCAGGATGCTGCTGGAGTCATGGTCCGAGCAGCTGAGAAACTGCAGACAAACCTGTTACAGAGCAGGGAAGAGGTGAGTTCCGTTTGAGCACATTGAGTCTGAGACTGCACTGGGGTTAGCGGTTTAAGGGGTGAAAATAACACCTTAAGCCAAATCGTACTATATTAAGAATATAAAAGTAGGCAATGTAATTACAGGCTGAACAGAGTCTTTGGGTTGAGAGAGAGAGAGAGAACATGTGCATTTTATCAAAAAAGAGTGAGACTGTTCCCCTTTCTATGGAAAAGAGTTTACAATGGAACCGGTATTAATAGAGAAGAGATGTGGGTGGAGAGCTATGGTGGGGTTTCGGCCACAGCAGACCTGTAGCAGACCCTGGCTTTCACAGCCCTGCAAGTGGGCAGATTGGGCAGAGCAGCCTGACCAGAATCATAGCACAGACTCACTCTGGTGCCAATTAGGAGACTCACTCAGTCACACAATAAACATTTATTTATCTATCTTCTTATTTGTCTATCATCTATCTATCTATCAGTGCTCTAGGGCCTGGAGATACAACTGATCTAAACATTCCTTTAGTTTCCCCCGGAAGAGACATACGACAACCATGGCAGTATTAATTTAACATCAGATCAATTGGTATTAGGTTGGAGCAAAAGTAATTGCAGTTTTGCATTGTTGGAATTTGTCATTTGATACTCGAATACATTCTTAAATAAATGTGGTTATGTTGTACATCATTTTAATATGCATTTCTCAGTGTATGTGGGGTTTTTTTGCTAATGATTTATTACTTGCAGTTTATTTGTGAGTGCATAGAGAGGTAGAGCACTGACCACGTAGAGCATTGGGGTGTCATCTCAGGAGCTTGAGGAGCGTCAGAGGTCTAGATCAGGGCAGTGATCATACACAAGTGTTAACAGACCATTGCAGAGACTGGCAGAGGACCCAGGAAATTGGTCAAGGTGAGAGAAGTTGGTGCTTAGCATGGGGGTGCTGGCTATGGGGAAGGAGAGAGCATGCGTTAGAGAGCAGTGAGCAGGTGGAAGAAACGACAGGAGGTGACGTAAGGAAAGAGGTGGCCAGGATGCTGCTGGAGTCATGGTCCGAGCAGCTGAGAAACTGCAGACAAACCTGTTACAGAGCAGGGAAGAGGTGAGTTCCGTTTGAGCACATTGAGTCTGAGACTGCACTGGGGTTAGCGGTTTAAGGGGTGAAAATAACACCTTAAGCCAAATCGTACTATATTAAGAATATAAAAGTAGGCAATGTAATTACAGGCTGAACAGAGTCTTTGGGTTGAGAGAGAGAGAGAGAACATGTGCATTTTATCAAAAAAGAGTGAGACTGTTCCCCTTTCTATGGAAAAGAGTTTACAATGGAACCGGTATTAATAGAGAAGAGATGTGGGTGGAGAGCTATGGTGGGGTTTCGGCCACAGCAGACCTGTAGCAGACCCTGGCTTTCACAGCCCTGCAAGTGGGCAGATTGGGCAGAGCAGCCTGACCAGAATCATAGCACAGACTCACTCTGGTGCCAATTAGGAGACTCACTCAGTCACACAATAAACATTTATTTATCTATCTTCTTATTTGTCTATCATCTATCTATCTATCAGTGCTCTAGGGCCTGGAGATACAACTGATCTAAACATTCCTTTAGTTTCCCCTGGAAGAGACATACGACAACCATGGCAGTATTAATTTAACATCAGATCAATTGGTATTAGGTTGGAGCAAAAGTAATTGCAGTTTTGCATTGTTGGAATTTGTCATTTGATACTCGAATACATTCTTAAATAAATGTGGTTATGTTGTACATCATTTTAATATGCATTTCTCAGTGTATGTGGGGTTTTTTTGCTAATGATTTATTACTTGCAGTTTATTTTATATTTATTTTAGCCTACGGAAATGATTTTAGACAGAAAGCAAATTCAAGCAGTTTTCGTATTCGAGTTCAAAATGGTCATAAAGCAGAGGAGACAACTTGCAACATCCACAACACATTTAATCCAGGAACTGCTAACAAACGTACAGGGCAGTGGTGATTCAAGAAGTTTTTCAAAGAGGAGGAGACTCTTGAAGATGAGAGGTGTAGTGGCCAGTCATTGGGAGCTGAAAAGGATCAACTAAGATCATTGAAGCTGATCTTCTTACAACTATACGAGAAGCTGCCGAAGAACTCAGTGTCAACCGTTCTATGGTAGTTTGGTATTTGAAGCGAATTGGAAAGGTGAAAGAGCTCTGTAAGTAGGTGCCTCATGAGCTGACCAAAAATCAGAAAAATCCTTATTGTGAAGTGTCACCTCTTATTCTCTGAAACAACAAACCATTTCTTGATTGGATTGTGACTTGCGACAAAAAGTGGATTTTATACAGCAACAAGTGATGACCAGTTCAGTTGCTGGCCTGAGAAGAAGCTTCAAAGCACTTCCCAAAGCCAAATTTGTGCCCCCAAAAAGGTCATCGTCACTGGTGGTCTGCTGCCAGTTTGATTCACTACAGCTTTCTGAACCCAGCGAAACCATGACACCTAAGAAGTGTGCTCAGCAGATCCGAGAGATGTGCTGAAAACTGCAGCACCTGAAGCCAGCACTGGTCCACAGAAAGGGCCCAATTCTTCTCCATGGCAGCACCTCCTGGAAGAGAAGGTTGTTAGTATTGCTGTTCTCAACATTTTCCTTCTAGTCTATCCCCTATCAGTGCTCTAGGGCCTGGAGATACAACTGATCTAAACATTCCTTTAGTTTCCTGGAAGAGACATACGACAACCATGGCAGTATTAATTTAACATCAGATCAATTGGTATTAGGTTGGAGCAAAAGTAATTGCAGTTTTGCATTGTTGGAATTTGTCATTTGATACTCGAATACATTCTTAAATAAATGTGGTTATGTTGTACATCATTTTAATATGCATTTCTCAGTGTATGTGGGGTTTTTTTGCTAATGATTTATTACTTGCAGTTTATTTTATATTTATTTTAGCCTACGGAAATGATTTTAGACAGAAAGCAAATTCAAGCAGTTTTCGTATTCGAGTTCAAAATGGTCATAAAGCAGAGGAGACAACTTGCAACATCCACAACACATTTAATCCAGGAACTGCTAACAAACGTACAGGGCAGTGGTGATTCAAGAAGTTTTTCAAAGAGGAGGAGACTCTTGAAGATGAGAGGTGTAGTGGCCAGTCATTGGGAGCTGAAAAGGATCAACTAAGATCATTGAAGCTGATCTTCTTACAACTATACGAGAAGCTGCCGAAGAACTCAGTGTCAACCGTTCTATGGTAGTTTGGTATTTGAAGCGAATTGGAAAGGTGAAAGAGCTCTGTAAGTAGGTGCCTCATGAGCTGACCAAAAAAATCAGAAAAATCCTTATTGTGAAGTGTCACCTCTTATTCTCTGAAACAACAAACCATTTCTTGATTGGATTGTGACTTGCGACAAAAAGTGGATTTTATACAGCAACAAGTGATGACCAGTTCAGTTGCTGGCCTGAGAAGAAGCTTCAAAGCACTTCCCAAAGCCAAATTTGTGCCCCCAAAAAGGTCATCGTCACTGGTGGTCTGCTGCCAGTTTGATTCACTACAGCTTTCTGAACCCAGCGAAACCATGACACCTAAGAAGTGTGCTCAGCAGATCCGAGAGATGTGCTGAAAACTGCAGCACCTGAAGCCAGCACTGGTCCACAGAAAGGGCCCAATTCTTCTCCATGGCAGCACCTCCTGGAAGAGAAGGTTGTTAGTATTGCTGTTGGACTGAGGCATGCTTTAGCTGCCACAGGTGATCATCTGTCTTTTCTTTTTTAATGTTTTTATTTTCTTAATGGGCATGTAATAAAGAAGCATGGAGCTTTGGAAGACATAAACTTTAAGTAGTAATGCAGAGTTTCCTGCTGTCCTGCAGTCTGATTAAAAGGAGGGGATGTAAGGCAAAAGTCATGTGGGGAAAATCTTCAGCAGGTAAGGAAGAAGGGGATGCAGTGGTCGACCTTTACACTGTGTTCTAGGCATGGTGCTGGGTTCTCTCAGTGTCATTCTTTGTTGTTTAGTCACTAAGTCACGTCTGACTTTTTTGTGACCCCGTGAACTGTAACCCACAGGCTCCTCTGTCCATGGGATTTTCCAGGCCAGAATACCAGACTGGGTTGCTATTTCCTTCTCCAGGGACCATCTGTACATTGAAGCATGGATTTTTACGCTACAGGAATAAACATTTCTTATTGGCAAAAATGTTTTGATTGTAATGGTTTTTATTTTGATTAATAAAGATGTGTTTGAGTCTAGCTATAATGACTTAAAATTCATGGTCTGAAACCTCAATTATGTTTGCACCAACCTAGTAGCATGAGAAAGAAGGAAGACAGAGGATTAAAAAGAGATGGGAAAGTCCTATGAGTCAGTGGTCAAGGCATCTCTGAAGGAGAGACATTTGAGGGTCCATAAAACAGTCGTGAAATTATAGATTTCTGATTTGAAAATATAGATAAGGGTACGTTCAAGTGTTGTCATCTTTAAATGTATATTATTAAATAACTGGCATAACTATTGAAAACTTAATAGAGTTTGAAATAAAAGCCATAAAACTGAACAATGAAACCAATAGAAAATCAATGTTAGAAAGCTGTAACAACAACAAAAAGATTAGGTCATTCCAAAAGCAGTAACCCATTAAGAGGAAGAAGTAAATTTGAAAAGCAAGTATGAAAAGGCTCTTGGAATCTTTGATAATTCTTTGATAGGATTGGATCACATGGACACACTGGGGAAAAAAAATTACTTTTTTGTCCACTGGACTCGTCAGTGAACTAAGAGAACAGAAAATGCATTATGAGCCACTACAAACTGACATTGACAGGAAACTGGATGATGAGTTCCGTCAATTAAGAGAGGGTATACAATTAGGATTAGTCATTCCACAAGAAAACCTAAAATGTCCTGAAAGAAACTTTCCAGGGATTTTCCAAAGTTCAATAATAATCCTAAAAATTTATACAGCATGAACAATAGCAAGTGGCAAACCTGGAAGGAAGTTTTCTAAATGATCAATAAAACTTTGCTTTCCTCCTCCAGGGGATTTTCCCCACCCATTGATAGAATCCACGTCTCATGTCTCCTGAATTGGCAGGCAGGTTCTTTACCACTAGTGCTGCCTGGGAAGCCCTAAAACTGTGCTAAAAGAAAGGCTTAATCATCTCTCTGTCTACAGAAACACAAACTTACAAAATTATGGTCATGCAAGAAGAGGCAAACAAAAGAAATGTAGCCCCCAAATGCCGTAATTTATAAAGGTATGTCAGACAGACAATTCATAAAAATGTTATGTATTTTTCAAGATTTTGTGACTTCTGTGCTATTTGTCAGTGGTTAAAATTTAAGAATCTGTTTGCAATTGTTTCTCTTATTAAGAACAAACCTTCCCTTTTTTTTTTTTAAATCATTATGAAGGGCTCCTCTTTATTTCCAGTGTCATTTTTTTTTAAATTTGACTTTTTACTTTTACAGAGTTCTGCTGTTTACAGATACGTATGATACCAGATTAGTCATACATATATCCCACCCCTCCAGGCCATCGCACAGCACCCCTGCAGGATCCCCTTTTCTCACAGCGCAATGACAATAGCTGTTTTTTTCACATATATATACCTGTGTGCTTTAGCTATTTCTACAATACAGCTGTGTAACATCTCAGTCCAAAATTCAGTGACTTACAACCACCATTTTTTCTGTCTTTTGTGGCATACAGGATCTTTATCTGTGGCCTGCAAACTCTTAGTTGTGGCATGTGGTTCCCCAAGTGGAGACTGAGCTGGGCTCCCTGCACTGGGAATGTGGAGTCTTAGCCACAGGACCACCAGGGACGTCCGGGACCACCATTCTTTGTCTGCTCACATGCAAGTCAGTTGGGGCCCTGCAGCTGGGTGTCAGGTGCTCTAGGCTCGGCTCAGGGAGTTGACGCTGCTCCTTGGTTCACCTACTACTCCTGGGACTCAGCTGTTAACCAGAGAACGTCCTTCCGGTGGTGACAGGAAGGTGTAAAGGGGCAAGTTCCAGCTTCAGGAATGGCACACTGTCACGGCCACCCCATTCCACTGGTCAGGCAAGTTATGTGGCCAGAGAGTCGAGAACCCTGAAGTATCAATTCAGTGGCTCAGACGTGTCTGAGTCTTTGCGACCCTATGAACTGCAGCACGCTAGGCTTCTCTGTCCTTCACCATCTTCCAGAGCTTGCTCAAACTCAACAACTCTCCCTTGGGACTTCCCTGGTAGTTCAGTGGTTAAGACTACAAAGCCCTAGGCTCCTAGTGCCTTCAAGTGCCCTGCATTTTTAAAAACAACTTACAAAATTATGTCATGCAAGAAGAGGCAAACAAAAGAAATGTAGCCCAAATGCCGTAATTTATAAAGGTATGTCAGACAGACAATTCATAAAAATGTTATGTATTTTTCAAGATTTTGTGACTTCTGTGCTATTTGTCAGTGGTTAAAATTTAAGAATCTGTTTGCAATTGTTTCTCTTATTAAGAACAAACCTTCCCTTTTTTTTTTAAATCATTATGAAGGGCTCCTCTTTATTTCCAGTGTCATTCTTTAAAATTTGACTTTTTACTTTTACAGAGTTCTGCTGTTTACAGATACGTATGATACCAGATTAGTCATACATATATCCCACCCCTCCAGGCCATCGCACAGCACCCCTGCAGGATCCCCTTTTCTCACAGCGCAATGACAATAGCTGTTTTTTTCACATATATATACCTGTGTGCTTTAGCTATTTCTACAATACAGCTGTGTAACATCTCAGTCCAAAATTCAGTGACTTACAACCACCATTTTTTCTGTCTTTTGTGGCATACAGGATCTTTATCTGTGGCCTGCAAACTCTTAGTTGTGGCATGTGGTTCCCCAAGTGGAGACTGAGCTGGGCTCCCTGCACTGGGAATGTGGAGTCTTAGCCACAGGACCACCAGGGACGTCCGGGACCACCATTCTTTGTCTGCTCACATGCAAGTCAGTTGGGGCCCTGCAGCTGGGTGTCAGGTGCTCTAGGCTCGGCTCAGGGAGTTGACGCTGCTCCTTGGTTCACCTACTACTCCTGGGACTCAGCTGTTAACCAGAGAACGTCCTTCCGGTGGTGACAGGAAGGTGTAAAGGGGCAAGTTCCAGCTTCAGGAATGGCACACTGTCACGGCCACCCCATTCCACTGGTCAGGCAAGTTATGTGGCCAGAGAGTCGAGAACCCTGAAGTATCAATTCAGTGGCTCAGACGTGTCTGAGTCTTTGCGACCCTATGAACTGCAGCACGCTAGGCTTCTCTGTCCTTCACCATCTTCCAGAGCTTGCTCAAACTCAACAACTCTCCCTTGGGACTTCCCTGGTAGTTCAGTGGTTAAGACTACAAAGTCTCCCAATGCAGGGGGCCCAGGTTCAATCCCTGGTCAAGGACCTAGATGCTACATGTCACAACTAAGAGTTTGGATGCTGCAACTAAAGACCCTGCATGCTACAGTGAAGGTGGAGGATCCCATGTGCTGCAACTAAGACCCTAGCACAGTCAAATACATAAATAAATTAAAATATTAAAAAAAAACACCTTCCATCTTTAGGAGTCAGCACTGCAAAGTCATCTGGCAAAGAGATAGACACAGGAAGGATAAAAAAATGAGCCCCAAATTCAATCTTCTGTCAGACCTACTTATACGCTTGTAATTTTGTCATCTTTTTCTTAAAGAGCTCCTCATGGGTAAACTGTATAAACCTCAGGCTTCCACAGAACCAAGGTCAGTCCCTGGAAGTTGAGTTCTTTTGGCGCTGCCTCGGGTAGCTGCAGGCTGGTTGCTCTCATAATAAACATTCTACAAATAAAAACTTCGTTAGTCCTTTGAAATAACCCAGGAACGTTCAAAATCCTCTAATACCCTTTCAAGCACTTTCTTTTTTTTTTTTTTCTAAATATTTATTTATTTATTTATTTTGGTGGGGGTGGGGTGGGGAGAGAAGGGAGCAGGCAGGCCACTTCTATTGGTCTTTCATTTGTCCATTTTCTTCCATCTTTGTTCCCTGGCCCTTGTGGGCCTCCCATCGCGGTGGCCTCTGTTGTTGCAGAGCGCCGGCTCTGGGCGCATGCGCCCCAGAGCTCCGGCTCAATAGTTGGACACATCGGTCCAGCCTCTCCGCAGCACGTGGGATCTTCCCAGGCCAGGGATCGAACCGGCGCCCCTTGCACTGCAAGGCGGTGTCCTTACTGGACCACCAGGGAAGCCCCAAGCACTTTCTTTATTAATGACAGAAAAGGAAGTGCTGTTAGGTTCTTTAGATAAAGTTTTGATTATTATGAGTGCAAAAATGGTTGTGAAAAAGTGATGAAGGCCATTTGTAGAGATAATTATTTAAAAATTTGGGTCAGGAATTATGTGTGAGACATAAACTCTTATCTAAAAAAATTTATGTTCCTAGAATTCAGCTCAAATCTCTCAATAAAAAATTTGAAAACATTTTATGTAGACGTATTTATCAATTCAGTATTTACTGTCCTTGCTAGTCTTTTTTTTTTTTTTTTTAAAGAGGATCCCAGGTGCATATTTTATAGTGAGTTCTGATTTCTAGTGGGCAAGTTCCTCCTCCCTGCCCCTCTCAGAAGTGCCCAGCAGCACAACAGGGCACCCTGACCTGGGGCCGAAGGAGAGTTGGGCAATCTCTTTCATAAAAATGAGGCATCTGTGGTAAAGTAGAAAGGATGAGGGAGTCAAAATCAAATTCAGATTGAGTCCTAGCTCTGCTTTTTCTAAACAAGCCACTTCAGCCACGTACTTTCCTTTTGCATCTTGGGGGTTGGTGTTTTAACCTGGGGTGATGACCATGAAGGTGCCCTGAGGATCAGATAAAGCCTTGTAAGAAGAGATCTGGGCACAGCACCTGTCTGCTGATCCTGAGTGTGAGACCGAGCCCAGAGAAGTTAAATGGCACACTCAAGGTCATAGGACTAGATGGACCCTGTGCAGTCTTTTCCACTGCCAGAATTCAAAGATCATTTCTAGATAAGCTCGTCTTCTCAGTTTCTTTCTCCTGTTTTCTTCCTCTCCCTTAAAAAAAAAAAAAATTCTGAAAGCTCACAGTACACCATAGTTCCCTATGACCCTGTCTGCTTTGACTTTTTCTTATCTGATGGGAACAGAGTGAACTGAATAAGGGTCTTTGTTAACAATGGTGGAGAGGAAGCCAGGTTTATTTAAAATCAACCTTTTTTTGGCCCTGTTTCCATTGGCCTTGGCTAAGCTATGGCTTGGGGCATCTGAAAGCAACCAGGTCTGGATGTGGCTTTCAGGAAAGTTGCTGGGCTGATAGGAAAGAGCCTCTGGAACTTGAGAATTGTGGAAAGGCAGTGGCCTGGATGTTTAATTCCTAAAACCAGCGCTGAAACTGAGCCATGTGTATTAGTCCCTCTGTCACTCCGAAACCCATGACAGCCCTTGGTGTGGAGCAAATGCTGACAAGTATTTGTGGCAGGAACGCAGTCAGAGAGATGCAGAGTCACCTTGAGGAGAAAATTTGACCACACTAACGCAGCCAGAGGGAAGGTGGACAGCTCAGCCATAGATCTGGCTGTGTTACAGAGCGAAAGGTGAGGAAAAGCGAAAAGGAAATTTGGTATGTAGTAAGGGGGACATTTTGCCTATGTGAAAGAATACATGTCAGGACAACTCATGGGCCATCTGGGGAAAAACCTAGCTGTGTTTCTAACTCGTTGCATTCACCAAAATAAACTTCCCATGGATTAACTATAGGTAACAAAATCATCAAAATTCTAGAAGAGGGCTTCCCTGTTGGTTCAGTGGGTAAGGACACCGCCTTGCAGTACAAGGGGTGCCGGTTCGATCCCCGGCCTGGAAAGATCCCATGTGCCGCGGAGTGGCTGGACCGATGTGTCCAACTACCCAGCCAGAGCTCTGGAGCACATGCACCCGGAGCCAGTGCTCTGCAGCGAGAGAGGCCAATGCGATGGGAGGCCCACACAGGCCGAAGAACGGGGATGGATGAAAATAGATAAATGAAAGACCAGCAGAAGTGGCCAAAAAAAAAAAAAAATTCTAGAAGAAAATATTAAAGAATATTTATTTTCCTAATCACAGAGTAGGAAAAAAAACATCTATCTAAAACATGACACAAATCCCAGAAATTATCAAGGAAAAAAATGGATAGATCTGACTACATAAATATTTTAAAATTTCTATAGGGAAAAAAATACACAAAGCAAATGACAAACACTACACTGAAGAAAATATTAATTTCTTTTCCTTATGACAGATGAAGGCTAGGAATCTGATATGCAAAGATCTCTGACAAATCAACTTTTTAAAAAGAGTATAAAGAAAGAAAATTAAAAAGATGAGTAAGAAAAATAAGGGAATAACATGGGAAAATGCATTTTACAAAAGATGACATTCAAATGGCTAATGAACACAGAAAGAGATGCTTGACTTCACAGAAAAACTGATCTAAATGAAAATGTGCTAGTATTTTTTATGTATCAGACTGACGAAAATTTAAAGGAAGCCAATGGTGGAGTGGAGTCTCCTCAGGCCCTTGCTCACTGCTGGGCAGATACAAATTTGGCCCATGAGTTGTGGAGAAGAATTCATCAATTCCCATCAGGACTTTATGTTTATGTGTTCTTTGATCCAGTCAATTCCGCTTTTAAGAGTTTATTTCATAGAAATGCTGGCAAGATTGAGCAAAGATAAACATACAGGAAGTTCTCTGAAGCATTGTTTGTAATAACAAAAGACTAGAAATACAGGGCGGGCATCAGTAGAGGACCGAAGAATTTATGGTATGTCCATATTACACAGCTGATAAAGAATGAGAGATCTATCTATGTAAGGCAATGTGGGAAGATGTCCAAAACCTAGCTTCTGTTTTGGAAAAAAAAACCAAAAAAACAGAGCAAGTTGAATAGAACGTATGTTATCTATCTACAATACTATTATACAGACAACTTACATATATTTAAATATGTCATTATGTTTCACATTTTTTTAAAAACTTTTATTTTACTTTTAACTTTTACAGAGTTTTGTTGTTTACAGATATGTATGTTTCACATTTTTTAAAAAGATCTTTCTTTCACTCTCTCTGTATATATTTGTATGTAAACACAGTTGTGTATAGACGTGATTAGATGTGCTTAGATGTATCTGGAAATTTATATACCAAAGGCAAAGGTTGAAATTCGTATGTATTTCTCCATCACTTAACAGCTTTTCACTGTGCACATGCTAATACTGTAGCAATGTTAATTTTTCTTTTATTAAAAGGATTTGAACTGACCATGTGGTTCACATACCAGTGTTTGTGAGTTGGTTACTAAAAGTCTGTCTCTGAGGACAGACTTCCAGTCGACCAACAAACAGGGTTTTTTGCTGGATCTCGTTTCCCTCCCCTGAGTATTAGGAGACTTCTCCCAAAGGATCTTGGCTTCCTTTGGCAGGGTGTGCAAGGACTGCCCTCTTTCCTGAGAAAGTCAGAGAAGCCACTTGTGCTTGCCTAGTAGCAAAAAAATGCTTGACTTCACAGAAAAACTGATCTAAATGAAAATGTGCTAGTATTTTTTATGTATCAGACTGACGAAAATTTAAAGGAAGCCAATGGTGGAGTGGAGTCTCCTCAGGCCCTTGCTCACTGCTGGGCAGATACAAATTTGGCCCATGAGTTGTGGAGAAGAATTCATCAATTCCCATCAGGACTTTATGTTTATGTGTTCTTTGATCCAGTCAATTCCGCTTTTAAGAGTTTATTTCATAGAAATGCTGGCAAGATTGAGCAAAGATAAACATACAGGAAGTTCTCTGAAGCATTGTTTGTAATAACAAAAGACTAGAAATACAGGGCGGGCATCAGTAGAGGACCGAAGAATTTATGGTATGTCCATATTACACAGCTGATAAAGAATGAGAGATCTATCTATGTAAGGCAATGTGGGAAGATGTCCAAAACCTAGCTTCTGTTTTGGAAAAAAAAACCAAAAAAACAGAGCAAGTTGAATAGAACGTATGTTATCTATCTACAATACTATTATACAGACAACTTACATATATTTAAATATGTCATTATGTTTCACATTTTTTTAAAAACTTTTATTTTACTTTTAACTTTTACAGAGTTTTGTTGTTTACAGATATGTATGTTTCACATTTTTAAAATGATCTTTCTTTCACTCTCTCTGTATATATTTGTATGTAAACACAGTTGTGTATAGACGTGATTAGATGTGCTTAGATGTATCTGGAAATTTATATACCAAAGGCAAAGGTTGAAATTCGTATGTATTTCTCCATCACTTAACAGCTTTTCACTGTGCACATGCTAATACTGTAGCAATGTTAATTTTTCTTTTATTAAAAGGATTTGAACTGACCATGTGGTTCACATACCAGTGTTTGTGAGTTGGTTACTAAAAGTCTGTCTCTGAGGACAGACTTCCAGTCGACCAACAAACAGGGTTTTTTGCTGGATCTCGTTTCCCTCCCCTGAGTATTAGGAGACTTCTCCCAAAGGATCTTGGCTTCCTTTGGCAGGGAGTGTGTGCAAGGACTGCCCTCTTTCCTGAGAAAGTCAGAGAAGCCACTTGTGCTTGCCTAGTACTTGCTGGGGTGTAGCAAATACACCACAAGGGCAGTCCCGGCGAGCCCTTAACAGTTAAGCTCTCTTGTTCGGCTGCTCTTTCACAAAATGGTCATGGCAGCTTTCCCTTCCTGATCCAGACTGTGAGCTCCCCCAGGGTAGACACCGAGTCCAGCTCCTGTCTGTGTTCCTAGGAGCCAGCCAGGTCAATGTTACTTGATCTAATTTATGAATACAAATACAGACCAAGAGAACTCATCCACCAAGCAGATGGTGAAGCCTGGCTATAAAACTGACCTAAGGGAAGGAGAAAAAGGATGAGAAATGATCCATCTATGGCAGGAGCGCAGGAGGGAGAAAGGGCTGACACTTAGAGTCAGTTTACCAAACAGTCTGTTTCCAGAAAGGCAGGAGGCAGCACCTGCAGTACACCTCAGGGGCCTGCAACTTGCTCATCTCAGGAACACAAGGGGGAGTGGTTGCAGGGATGGAGTGAGAGGTGGGAGAGACTGTACTCAATTCTTCTTTTTTTTTGCAATATTTATTTGTTATTTATTTATTTGGCTGCATCAGGTCTTGGTTGTGGTTCACAGGATCTTTCATTGCAGTGCATAGACTCTGGAAGCTTAGATGCTCCACTGCATGTGCAATCTTAGTTTCCCTACCAGGGGTTGAACCCATGTCCCCTGTATTGCAACAAAGATTCTTAAGCACTGGAGCACCAGGGAAGCCCCGGGCTATACTATATTCAGTCCTGGAGAGCCAGAGGGTGAGGATAGAGTTGGTGTTGGTGCTGATGACAACCGCAAGACTGCCTTTGTGATGGTGCAGCTGTAAAGCAGGTAGCAGCCGTGTACACAATTGAAAGGCTGCACAAAATTGAAAGGCTGACTTGGAGGACTTATTTGTCTTTGTATCTCTGGTGCCCAGAACTGTGACTCAGAAGATGCTTGAGAAGGAAGCAAGGAAAGAAGGGCAGCAGACAGAGGGCAGGGGAGCGGAGGGGGAGAGATGATAATCCAAGGACCCGCGAACTCTGTTTTAATTTCAGGATATCAGAGAATACTTTGAGGGGGTCCTAGAAAGCTGCCTCCACTTCACTGTCCCTCCTTGGACTTTCATATTCTTTTTATTTGTATTGCTTTCATTGGAGTTTAGTTGCTTTACAATATTGTGTGTGTTTCTGCTATACAGTAAAGTGATTATATTTTTGTCTACGTAGCTGGGTGTTAGGAGAGAGAGAATGCTGGATTAGTTCAGTGGTTCTGGAGTCCCAGAACCCTAGGGAACTCTCAAGATAGAAAAGGAATGGGTACCAGGAGCTATTTTAGTACTTCTGAATGCATAGCAGGAATTGTACATTTGCTTGGAGTAAGGCTATATGTGCTGACAGGTATCTTTCTTTGGGGCTGGAGCTCCATCACTCCCAAGAAACAGGTAAGCATCTGATAGAGCCCACTCTGCAGGAGGGCTGATTCAGGTAGATTATACGCAGCCGGGCCTTTGGCCAAGTGACCAGTCTCTCTTGTGCTAGTTTCTCTTCCTCTTTGGTGAAAACAGTACCCCATTCAGAGAGGCATAAGGAAGTTAAATGAGCTAGCACACACAAAGTACTTGCCAGCCCTTGGCAATGGTTGTTGCTGTCATTATCAATTCAGGGCAGTGAATATGAACATCTCATGTTCATCAGACACTCTGACTAGAGCTAGAAATCAGTTCAGTTCAGTTGCTCAGTCGTGTCTGACTCTTTGCAACCCCATGGACTGCAGCATGCCAAGCTTCCCTATCCTTCACCATCTCCCAGAGCTTGCTCAAACTCATGTCCATTGACTTAGAGATCCATCCAACCATCTTGTCCTCTGTCATCCCATTCTCCTTTCACCTTCGATTTTTCCCAACGTCAGGGTGTTTTCTTTTTTTAAAAAAAAGAGCCCAGTGGGGGGACAGTTGGGGAGGGAGAGGGTGAGCGGGCCACCTCTATTGGTCTTTCATTTATTCATTTTCATCCATCTTTGTTCTTTGGTGTGTGTGGGCCTCCCATCGCAGTGGCCTCTGTTGTCACAGAGCACTGGCTATGCGCGCATGCACTCCAGAGCTCCGGCTTGGTAATTGGACATATTGGTCCAGCCGCTCTGCGGCATGTGGGATCTTCCCAGGCCAGGGATCAAACTGGTGCCCCTTGCACTGCAAGGCGGTGTCCCTACCCACTGGATCACCAGGGAAGCCCCATCAGGGTCTTTTCCAGTGAGTCGTCTCTTTGCATCAAATGGCCAAAGTATTGGAGCTTCAGTTTCATCATTCAGCATCCTTCTGATGAATATTCAGGGATGATTTCCTTTAGGATTGACTGATTTGATTTCCTCACAGACCAAGGGCCGTTCAAGAGCCCTCTCCATCACCACAGTTTGAAAGCATCAATTCTTCAGCGCTCAGCCTTCTTTATGGTCCAGCTCTCACATGCATACAAGACTACTGGGAAAACCATCGCTTTGACTACGTGGAATATAGGTGTTGATTAATGAATAGTAGGAAGTGAATGAACTATAAATTATTTGGATACAACACCTTTCAAAGCATGAGACCCCTTGAAAAGAAGTCAGGAGGGCCCATGTCAGGGACAAAGACTGAGTCCCTCTGTGAAATTAAGTCCCCTTCCAGCTGGGGTCTACTAAGAGACTAAACTCTCTCTCCTATGGGCCGTAGTACAATTGTTCTGTTTGGAATGACTTTCCCTTCCCCTGCCTGGCTACCAGCTTCTGTGACACCTCCTCTAGGAAGCCTACCATGGTCTTTGCTCATCTGAGTTGGGGCTCTTTGGCATCCCACTGGACTGACTCCTTCCACCCGCTCTACGTTGTACAATGCTGTATTAGACCAGTGAGTCTCAGCTTTGACTATGCATCAGAATCAAACTAAGGACTCATGAAAACAGAGATTGCTGGACCAGAGTGTCAGATCCAGTAAGTGTGGAGGGGCCCTGAGAATCTGCATTTCTCACATGTTCACAGTAGTTGCTGATGGCCCCAGGGATCCCACTTGGTATTCCTCTGGTTTAGAGAGCCCACTCTAAGATATGAAGTTTATTCCTCATTATCACTTCCAGCAGCACCTCGGTCTCAGTCTCTTTCTATTATCACATAGAAAGAGAAATCAAATAGCAAGATGCAATACAGAAGATTTCCCAAGGCATTGTGTGCTGAGAGCCAGGCAGTGATGGTGACCCAGCTGGAGGTGTGGCTGGTCTGAGGAGTAGAGACGCAGTGCCCACGGAGGTGGCAGGGAAGGCTTCCACGGTAGCTCAGTGGTAAGGAGCTTGCCTGCCAGTGCAGAAGACACAGGTTCAATCCCTGAGCTGAGAAGATCCCACATGCTGCAGAGCAACCAAGCCCGGCAGCCACAACTATTGCGCCCATGTGCCACAACTACTGAAGCCCGTGTGCCCTAGAGCCGGAGTTCTGTAACAAGAGAAGTCACCGCAACAAGAAGCCTGCTCACCTCAACTAGAGAGTAGCCCCCACTCCCTGCAACTAGAGAAGAGCCTTCAGCAGCAGTGAAGACCCAAAATAGCCATAAATAAATAAATAAATTAATTAATTTTTTTTTTTTAAAGATGAAAAAGTAGATGTCATTTAAAAAAAAAAGGGTGGCGGGGAAGACTGGAGACTCGTGTCCTAGGCCTTAGCGCCCTCTGGTGCCAACAGCTCAGCTCTGCACCTGGAGCTGTGAGTGGACGCGTGACAGAAGGGGCTGGTTTCCCCTGGGGACCTCTTTGGGGTCACCACTAGAGGAAATGTGCTAAAACCCAGCTCTGACCCTCCCCCGAGTTAAACACTCAAGGCCAATCCCTCCTCACCCACTCCCTTGTCTTCCCCAGTAAAGTGCCCCTCTCCAGGAGCTGTCTGTCTTACCCACAAACAGGCCATGATTTTATGCCTTCCCACAGGCTATTTATTCCTCCCAATAGGGCTGTGCACTACAGTCTCTCTGTGAGAAACATACTCTTCTTTAATATCCAATATGACCTCCTCCATGAAGCCTCCCTGGACCCTCCTAGGCAGAAGTGATTGCCTGTATCACCCAGTGCACAGACCACTAGCAACCTCACGGTGCATGGAAGTACAAGTTCGTGGGCGCTGGATCCTCCTTGAGACTGTGAGCAATTTTGGGGCCGACTCAGCCTTGGTATTGATGCAGAAAACTTGGCCTCTGTGCACCTGTGTCAAATTGAATCTGAGTCTCTTTCTATTATCACATAGAAAGAGAAATCAAATAGCAAGATGCAATACAGAAGATTTCCCAAGGCATTGTGTGCTGAGAGCCAGGCAGTGATGGTGACCCAGCTGGAGGTGTGGCTGGTCTGAGGAGTAGAGACGCAGTGCCCACGGAGGTGGCAGGGAAGGCTTCCACGGTAGCTCAGTGGTAAGGAGCTTGCCTGCCAGTGCAGAAGACACAGGTTCAATCCCTGAGCTGAGAAGATCCCACATGCTGCAGAGCAACCAAGCCCGGCAGCCACAACTATTGCGCCCATGTGCCACAACTACTGAAGCCCGTGTGCCCTAGAGCCGGAGTTCTGTAACAAGAGAAGTCACCGCAACAAGAAGCCTGCTCACCTCAACTAGAGAGTAGCCCCCACTCCCTGCAACTAGAGAAGAGCCTTCAGCAGCAGTGAAGACCCAAAATAGCCATAAATAAATAAATAAATTAATTAATTTTTTTTTTTTAAAGATGAAAAAGTAGATGTCATTTAAAAAAAAAAGGGTGGCGGGGAAGACTGGAGACTCGTGTCCTAGGCCTTAGCGCCCTCTGGTGCCAACAGCTCAGCTCTGCACCTGGAGCTGTGAGTGGACGCGTGACAGAAGGGGCTGGTTTCCCCTGGGGACCTCTTTGGGGTCACCACTAGAGGAAATGTGCTAAAACCCAGCTCTGACCCTCCCCCGAGTTAAACACTCAAGGCCAATCCCTCCTCACCCACTCCCTTGTCTTCCCCAGTAAAGTGCCCCTCTCCAGGGAGCTGTCTGTCTTACCCACAAACAGGCCATGATTTTATGCCTTCCCACAGGCTATTTATTCCTCCCAATAGGGCTGTGCACTACAGTCTCTCTGTGAGAAACATACTCTTCTTTAATATCCAATATGACCTCCTCCATGAAGCCTCCCTGGACCCTCCTAGGCAGAAGTGATTGCCTGTATCACCCAGTGCACAGACCACTAGCAACCTCACGGTGCATGGAAGTACAAGTTCGTGGGCGCTGGATCCTCCTTGAGACTGTGAGCAATTTTGGGGGCTCCTGACTCAGCCTTGGTATTGATGCAGAAAACTTGGCCTCTGTGCACCTGTGTCAAATTGAATCTGAGAGACAGATTTTTCTGGTCAAGTAGAAAAGATGTCTTTACTGTTTTGCCAGGCAAAGGGAGACATGGCAGGTTTCAGTTCAGCTCAGTTCAGTTCAGTTACTCAGTCATGTTTGACTCTTTGCCACATGGCAGGCCTGAGCCCTGAAAAACTGTGTGTCCCAACGTGGGACAATTTTGGTGAGGATTTTATAACAATGTTGTTCAAGGGCAGAGTTGTGATAAGGATCAGGGTGTGTGCAGGGCCTGGGCTCCTTTTTTTTTTTTGGTGGGGGCAGGGGTGGGTGGCCAGGCCACTTCTATTGGTCTTTCATTTGTCTATTTTTATCCGTCTTTGTTCTTTGGCTCCTGCGGGCCTCCCATCACGGTGGCCTCTATTGTCGCAGAGCACTGGCTCTGGGCAGGCCGCGCTCCAGAGCTCCGGCTCGGCAATTGGACACATCAGTCCAGCCGCTCCGGGGCATGTGGGATCTTCCCAGGCCAGGAATCAAACCGGCGCCCCTTGCACTGCAAGGCAGTGTCCTTACCCACTGGACCACCAGGGAAGCCCGGGCCTGGGCTCCTTTAATCTGGCCTCAAGTGGTCTCCTGATGACCTTCTCAAGGTTATTCAACTATGATTTTTCTCTGGAATGAAGAATGTGAACATGTTCCATTCCTTGAGGTTTTTGTTCTTTGAAAGATACTGCGATATGTATCCCTTAAGGGAGAACCAGGACCTGCTTCAAAACTGCACTACTGTTTATTGACTGCTCCTCCCTTGTCTCTGCATCCCCTCCCTTCCCCGATTAGCAGCTGTTTGAAAAGGCTTCCATGCCCAGGAGCCCCACAGGGTCCTGCTCAGTTTCAGTGTTGCATTAAATGCTAATGCAATCTAAAGAGTTATCCTCCTACTTCAAAAATAAAACATATCCTTTTAAAGCAATGATAAATGAAAATTAAGCAAGGACAGAAATTAATGGGGGAGGTCTATTTTAGGCAGTGTGGTTAGGGAAATTCTCACTGATGAGATAGTACTTGACCAAAGACCTGAGCAAAGTGAAGCTCAGGACTGTAAGGGTTAGAGGAAGGAGCAGGGCACAAGTTTTGAAAGAATGACGTAGCCCAAAGATATAGCATAAACCCATTGGAGGTCAAATGCGTCCAAGATGCTAGACCAGACCTTGATCCTCAGACAGTAAACTAAATGACACATCCAGAGGCGCCATGACAGTTTCACCCCTCCCTAAAAGAGCTGGAATAATCCTCCTGCTCATTAGCATATGGAATTACCCAGCCCATAAAAGCTAAGAACGCCATGTTTTCGGGGCCGCTGGATTTGTTCTGCGATGGCCCACGCTCTGTCTGTGGAGTGTGCTTTTCTCTGAATATGAATAAATCCATTTCTATTCTATCACTTTGTCTCTCACTGAATTCTCTGCAAAGAGACATGAGGAACCCGAGCTCTGTTAGGTCCTAAAACCAGGTATAGTGGGTTTTGGCTGGGTTTGAGTCCCAGCTATGTGGGTTCAAGTCCCAAACAGGGTTTTGGCTGGGTTCAAGCTCCAGCCACGTGGGTTCGAGTCCCAAACTGGGTTTTGGGTTTAAATCCCAATCCAAGGTAGAACACTTTTAGGACTATGCATGTATCTCAGCGATAAATGTTTTCCTGGTAGGAGCAGGCTTAGCACATTCCAGGAACAATGAGAAGCCCAGTGTCTTGTAAAGGAATCCAGAAGCAGATGCTAGGATGAGAATTTGAGTGCAAGTGATTTGTTAAGTGCTCCCTTAAGGATAGCAATGGGAAGTAACCAGTGCGGGGGAAGCAGAACAGGGAAGAGGAGGCCAAGCAAAGATTGACTTGAGGCCAGATCTTCCATAGAGTGGGCTCAGGCTGATCCCACAGGGAGCTCTGGCACATGACTTACGTCTTAGAGTTTGTCTCAAGAGAAGGCAACTGAGACTGTACAATTCCCATGAATTCCTGGGTTAAGGTCATCCCAAGGAGATGTAAATGCTCAGACACTATACATGGGATTCAGCAGCTTAAAGGCTGCCCCACCACCTGAGAGAGCCATGGGCACTGGGTGTTGGAAGCAGAAGCATATCACAGCTGGGGGCACACACAGTGGGCTCTGAAGGGCTCTTGGTGGATTGATAGCAGGTCCTTATAATCAGTGAGGCTGAAGGGCAGAAGTCAAGGGTAAGAATTATGAGATAAACTCTGAGAGTCAGTTGAGGCCAGATTAGAGAAACCAATATCTGATTTTTGACCAAGGAGGCAATGTACTAAGCTAAAAAAAACCCTGCATTTCCATCCTTCTTTGCATCTGGGATGGCCAGTTCTAGACACAGAGGTAAGTAGCAGGCAGACATGTGCTGAGGGCTTCAGAGAAAGCGTTGGTCTCCTGACCGAGGCACCACCTCCTCCTTGCTGCACCTTCTTGCCTGGAATGTGAACCCGAGGCTGGAGCTAATGCAATCATGATGACACAAAGAGGCAAATGCAAGAATAAAAGCTTCATGCTAAGGATGGTAGAGCAGAAAGACGTCACCTCTGTCTACACCTAACTGCAAACTGCAGGAAAAACTTGATTTTTTGGGAAATATCTGTCATTGCAAAGCAAAAAACAAAGTGCTTTTATAAGCTCTGTTACAACACATTCAGGCAGAACACAAGAAACAGGTTGCAAGTTCATAACCTGTACTAACTAGCCCCATATCCGACCCATCTGCAGAACCGCTGGATTTACCAGCCTACACAAACATTGGCAGCACTAAGCTTGGGACTGAAGAAGTAAACAGAGAAGCTGCTGCTTCCAAACCATCTTATGAATGCATTGAAAACATCTTAGATGATGTCAAGCCAAAGCTAATCTAGAAGCTCCAAAACCTTTGCATTGCAGAGTGACAAGTCATTGTAGTGTGAAGGATCTACAGACCTCAGGAACCGTAGTCAGTTAGGAGCAGCAACAGCCTCCTCAGAGCCCGTGAGGAGGAAGCAGGCAGAGGTACGTGAGCGCCGTGACTTGACACGACCGGGAGTGCGTGGTCTCCTGGGGACACTGCGACGGAACAGTGTCCAGTGCACGTTGCCACGTCCTGAGAGAGCCATGGGCACTGGGTGTTGGAAGCAGAAGCATATCACAGCTGGGGGCACACACAGTGGGCTCTGAAGGGCTCTTGGTGGATTGATAGCAGGTCCTTATAATCAGTGAGGCTGAAGGGCAGAAGTCAAGGGTAAGAATTATGAGATAAACTCTGAGAGTCAGTTGAGGCCAGATTAGAGAAACCAATATCTGATTTTTGACCAAGGAGGCAATGTACTAAGCTAAAAAAAACCCTGCATTTCCATCCTTCTTTGCATCTGGGATGGCCAGTTCTAGACACAGAGGTAAGTAGCAGGCAGACATGTGCTGAGGGCTTCAGAGAAAGCGTTGGTCTCCTGACCGAGGCACCACCTCCTCCTTGCTGCACCTTCTTGCCTGGAATGTGAACCCGAGGCTGGAGCTAATGCAATCATGATGACACAAAGAGGCAAATGCAAGAATAAAAGCTTCATGCTAAGGATGGTAGAGCAGAAAGACGTCACCTCTGTCTACACCTAACTGCAAACTGCAGGAAAAAACTTGATTTTTGGTAAATATCTGTCATTGCAAAGCAAAAAACAAAGTGCTTTTATAAGCTCTGTTACAACACATTCAGGCAGAACACAAGAAACAGGTTGCAAGTTCATAACCTGTACTAACTAGCCCCATATCCGACCCATCTGCAGAACCGCTGGATTTACCAGCCTACACAAACATTGGCAGCACTAAGCTTGGGACTGAAGAAGTAAACAGAGAAGCTGCTGCTTCCAAACCATCTTATGAATGCATTGAAAACATCTTAGATGATGTCAAGCCAAAGCTAATCTAGAAGCTCCAAAACCTTTGCATTGCAGAGTGACAAGTCATTGTAGTGTGAAGGATCTACAGACCTCAGGAACCGTAGTCAGTTAGGAGCAGCAACAGCCTCCTCAGAGCCCGTGAGGAGGAAGCAGGCAGAGGTACGTGAGCGCCGTGACTTGACACGACCGGGGGAGTGCGTGGTCTCCTGGGGACACTGCGACGGAACAGTGTCCAGGCTTCACGTCACAGTTTCAGTCTCCACGTCCTGAGATTTCAGGAGCACATTCTTTCACTCGTAGAAAGTTATTGCTTGTAAAGATTTCCTTGAAGACCCTAATTCTACGAGCATGGTGCAATAAAACCCAAGACTCTCAGGCCTGTGTATTTTCAGCCTTATGAAAAGAAACAGGACCAAAAAAACCCCCCTCTTGTTTGCTGTTTCATACAGAAATGGATTGACTCTCCAAAGAAAGTTTTGCCAGGAGTTTATGAGCTTAAAAAATAATAAAAATGAAATATACAAATTGAGAACCAGTCTCGTGTTGCAATTTTTTGTTTTGAAGGATCATACTAATAATTGGCTTCAAAGCCTGACCTCCTTAATTGACTTTTTTGAGTCTCTGAATGAGTTTGATCAAAAATTACAAAAATTACAGGGAAGAATATTTGGGCATGAGTTGACATAGCAGGCCTGGCTGGCCCAAACTTGCACACTGCAAAGGTCTTTGGGACTAGCCCTTGACCAGCTCCTGGAAGACATATCTGAGGCTGGAGAATGTCCTGCCGGATCCACCAGATGAGTGTGTTTTTATAAGCCTGAAGCTTTGGACCTTGCTGCATCCGTTTGACCTCAGGGGGCCAAGATGGAACAGCTGAGGTCAGTTGAGGAGGTGCTGCCTTTTAAAGTACCTGACCCCTAAATCAAAAGCCCGGATGCCAAGTCTGTGTGAGCCTCCCTGAGTGTCCACACTCTGTCTCTGCTTTCACACCTCATTCCTGGGAGAATTAGGTGCTCTCCATGTGACATCACAGAAAGAGGACCATTGGAAGCTTGTGCCTAGTTTCTCCTGGACTTTTTCACCCAAGCATCTTTTCCCTGAACTGATTTCTGTGTCCGATCACTACCATAAACTATAACCACAAATACATCAGCTTTTCTAAGTTCTGTGAGTCCTTCTAACAAATCATTGAACCTGAGGGTGGTCTTGGGATCTTTCCACACAATAGTAACTTGTACTAACAGCATTTATGGGTTTAAAGGAAAAATTTACCTGTGGAGAAGTGAAATGACCATGGAAGCAAGCTAGAGTTATTGCTTGAATCCAAAAGAAAAATAATTCAGACTAATTGAGCATTGTCTGTGTACCCAGGAAATTTTCATCATAATTTTAAAGTACTTAACTTGAACAAAGTATTATTGTATTCTAAAGACCTTTATACTACTGTGAGAAATTTCAGCATTCCATTTGTCAGTGGGGGAAAAAAAAAGACTAAACCAATAGATTTGGAGAACAATTGCATCATTAAAGTAAAATTCAAAGGATCTTAATTCTATTAAGAACAAGAAAGGGGTTTCTGACAAGTGGGAGGGAAAGGATAGATCTCGCTGCCATTCACAGCATGTTTTCGTGAATGTTTCTTGTCAGTGGTGATGATCATGAACTTGAAGGGACCATAATTTGAAGAACATAATTAGGAACTTGTGGTCATTTCAAGTAGAGACTCTGTGGTAAAATGTTCATGGTAGCGAGCGCATTTCTTGTCATAAATTTGAAAAGATGTTTTTGGAAGTTTTATCCTAATTCAATAAGTAACTAGTTTCCTCAATATCTTGTATTTTATTTCTTTTCATAATTATGTACTACCCTGAAAATGTAATTAGTATTTTTCACTCAGTGCTATATAGACATTCCCAAAGCATGAGTACATCCTGATGTGTCACATGAATACTGCGGTTTTCTACATGTCCCATGATGTGAAAAGCATGGGGAAGCACTGAGTTAAAACAGTTGCTGTATTTCCCCCAGGTAACAGTCAACATGTAAGCCATTTTTGGCCCTTCACACCTCATTCCTGGGAGAATTAGGTGCTCTCCATGTGACATCACAGAAAGAGGACCATTGGAAGCTTGTGCCTAGTTTCTCCTGGACTTTTTCACCCAAGCATCTTTTCCCTGAACTGATTTCTGTGTCCGATCACTACCATAAACTATAACCACAAATACATCAGCTTTTCTAAGTTCTGTGAGTCCTTCTAACAAATCATTGAACCTGAGGGTGGTCTTGGGATCTTTCCACACAATAGTAACTTGTACTAACAGCATTTATGGGTTTAAAGGAAAAATTTACCTGTGGAGAAGTGAAATGACCATGGAAGCAAGCTAGAGTTATTGCTTGAATCCAAAAGAAAAATAATTCAGACTAATTGAGCATTGTCTGTGTACCCAGGAAATTTTCATCATAATTTTAAAGTACTTAACTTGAACAAAGTATTATTGTATTCTAAAGACCTTTATACTACTGTGAGAAATTTCAGCATTCCATTTGTCAGTGGGGGAAAAAAAAAGACTAAACCAATAGATTTGGAGAACAATTGCATCATTAAAGTAAAATTCAAAGGATCTTAATTCTATTAAGAACAAGAAAGGGGTTTCTGACAAGTGGGAGGGAAAGGATAGATCTCGCTGCCATTCACAGCATGTTTTCGTGAATGTTTCTTGTCAGTGGTGATGATCATGAACTTGAAGGGACCATAATTTGAAGAACATAATTAGGAACTTGTGGTCATTTCAAGTAGAGACTCTGTGGTAAAATGTTCATGGTAGCGAGCGCATTTCTTGTCATAAATTTGAAAAGATGTTTTTGGAAGTTTTATCCTAATTCAATAAGTAACTAGTTTCCTCAATATCTTGTATTTTATTTCTTTTCATAATTATGTACTACCCTGAAAATGTAATTAGTATTTTTCACTCAGTGCTATATAGACATTCCCAAAGCATGAGTACATCCTGATGTGTCACATGAATACTGCGGTTTTCTACATGTCCCATGATGTGAAAAGCATGGGGAAGCACTGAGTTAAAACAGTTGCTGTATTTCCCCCAGGTAACAGTCAACATGTAAGCCATGGTGGGGATGGTGTGGTGGCTCCTTAACTCTTCATCCAAATACACTGTCTCCAGCAAGAAGGCGAAAGAAACTATCCTCTGTCTAGTTTCATGTGTTTCTTTGTTGGGCTCAACATAGATTGTCAGTTATTCCCTTCCATTTTCTGTTTTAGTACCAGGGAGCCTCTCTCATTAGATGCAGTCTTGGAGTCAAACACCTCTGCTGGAACTTTCTGGCGGTCCCAGGTTTGATCCCTGGTCAGGGAAATAGATCCTACATGCCTCAACTAAGACCTGGAACAGTCAAATAATAAATAAATAAATATTTTTTAAAAATAGCTACTGATTACAAGTTGGGAATTTGGACAGGTGTTTATGGTCACTAAGCCTGAGTTTTCTCATCTGTAAAATGGAGCGAAGAACAGCACCATGAGAACTAAACTAGGGATGCAGCTGAAGCAGTTAAGACTACATCTGGGATCTAGCGTGTGCTCATGGAGCTCAGCGCTTCTCTGCATCCCTGGTGTCCAGCATAGAGCCTGCAACAGATAGGCCTGTGTCAACATTGGTTGAGGTGAACTGAACTGAACTGGGCTCAGGGGAAGGATGTTAATTCTCGAGCACTTCAGGCCTGCCTTGTGGGTGTGGCTGGCTCTGGCAGTCAGAGAAAGTCCTAGGGGAAGATTTTCAAAAAAAAACAGTTGGAAGCCAGGGTAATGTGCCCTGGAGGGCTAAGGACAGGTGCCGTGTGATAACTGCACCTGCTAGACTGGATAATGCCATTTTTACATTCTTTAAGAAAATTTAGGTCTGAGTAGACTGAAAATTTTGTCTGGGATGGAGAAGGGGAAGGCATGTTACCAGAAGTGGGCAGTGACAAGCAGAAGAGAATGCTTATTCTCTGGATCTTAAGTGGCAGCCAGGCTGTGCTGGACTCCTGCTGCTGTTTACTCGCTCAGTTGTGTCTGACTCTGTGACCCCATGGACTGTAGCCTGCCAGGCTCCTCTGTCTATGGAATTCTCCAGGCAAGAATACTGGAGTGGATTGCCATTTCTTTCTCCAGTGGATCTTCCCAACCCAGGGATCCAACCTGAGTTCCTTGTGTATGTAATATGTCCTGACCTCCCCTATGGTCTTCTGACTCAGTTCTGATGCAGAGGATGGGACAGAAAAGTGTGGACAACTTCTACACTGTTTGCTTTAAAGGAATCATTTTCCCTTCACTTCCTTTCTTTCCCGGCTCCTGTGGAGTTGTGAATAGAGACACAGCAGGATCCCAGCCTTGACCCTGCGGATAAGGACGGACACCCTGTGGGAAGGCTGAGTAACAAGATGGGGGGCCGTGAATCCCTGGATGGCCAGCCTGTCAACCAGGACCGCTCACCATAAGACAGTGAGAGATACACATTTGTCTTAGTTAAGCCACTACATTTCAGGGTCCTTGTCATGGAGGCTTAGCTTCCTGTTGGCGAGAGGGCAAGGTGGCCTTTGATAAAGACAAGAGAGTACAGCCTGGACCTGTCCAAGCAGAGTGAGCCTTCAAGACCCTTCACCTACTGGCTGTGGAGGAGGCTGCTAAAGACACAGAGGTCCACACTGGTGAAGTGACTTGTGCCCTCAGGGAGGGAGACTGCGGGGCCAAGAGCAGACCTGAGCTCAGCACTTTCTGGAGAAGGCAAGAAAGAAGGGTAGAAGAGACAGGACCCCCACAGGTGACAGCAGAGCTTCTCTACCGCCTGGGAGAAGGCCGGGGTGGGCTGGGGGCAGGATTTACTGCAGCCCCCACAGTGAGCCACTGACAAGGCTTAGCTTGGACACTGAGTGGCCGTGGCTGTGAGAGCTGCCAACCGGAATGGGAAGCTCAGGGTCTGGCAGAAAATGAAAGGCAAAGATCGGAGCCATGAGTTCGATGGATTTGAAATTGCGAGTGGCAATTCCAAGTGGCAAAGTAGAGGGGGGTTAGTTGGGATCTGCCTTCAGAAGGAAGAGCCCCAGAGCTATGGGAGCGTCAACACAGATGGGGTTTCTTCCTCATCCTGCGCTCCAGGCGTGAGCAATCGCATCTGTGGTGCTCCTCAGCCAGCGTCCGGCCTCCTCATTTTCCCGGCTAGGCGTGAAGAATACTGGAGTGATTGCCTTCTTCTCCAGTGGATCTTCCCAACCCAAGGGATCCAACCTGAGTTCCTTGTGTATGTAATATGTCCTGACCTCCCCTATGGTCTTCTGACTCAGTTCTGATGCAGAGGATGGGACAGAAAAGTGTGGACAACTTCTACACTGTTTGCTTTAAAGGAATCATTTTCCCTTCACTTCCTTTCTTTCCCGGCTCCTGTGGAGTTGTGAATAGAGACACAGCAGGATCCCAGCCTTGACCCTGCGGATAAGGACGGACACCCTGTGGGAAGGCTGAGTAACAAGATGGGGGGCCGTGAATCCCTGGATGGCCAGCCTGTCAACCAGGACCGCTCACCATAAGACAGTGAGAGATACACATTTGTCTTAGTTAAGCCACTACATTTCAGGGTCCTTGTCATGGAGGCTTAGCTTCCTGTTGGCGAGAGGGCAAGGTGGCCTTTGATAAAGACAAGAGAGTACAGCCTGGACCTGTCCAAGCAGAGTGAGCCTTCAAGACCCTTCACCTACTGGCTGTGGAGGAGGCTGCTAAAGACACAGAGGTCCACACTGGTGAAGTGACTTGTGCCCTCAGGGAGGGAGACTGCGGGGCCAAGAGCAGACCTGAGCTCAGCACTTTCTGGAGAAGGCAAGAAAGAAGGGTAGAAGAGACAGGACCCCCACAGGTGACAGCAGAGCTTCTCTACCGCCTGGGAGAAGGCCGGGGTGGGCTGGGGGCAGGATTTACTGCAGCCCCCACAGTGAGCCACTGACAAGGCTTAGCTTGGACACTGAGTGGCCGTGGCTGTGAGAGCTGCCAACCGGAATGGGAAGCTCAGGGTCTGGCAGAAAATGAAAGGCAAAGATCGGAGCCATGAGTTCGATGGATTTGAAATTGCGAGTGGCAATTCCAAGTGGCAAAGTAGAGGGGGGTTAGTTGGGATCTGCCTTCAGAAGGAAGAGCCCCAGAGCTATGGGAGCGTCAACACAGATGGGGTTTCTTCCTCTCATCCTGCGCTCCAGGCGTGAGCAATCCGCGGCATCTGTGGTGCTCCTCAGCCAGCGTCCGGCCTCCTTCTGAGCTGTTGTCCCTGCATCCGAGGTGCTCCAAGTGTTGCTCTCAATGTGGTTAAACTGGAACCACGTTTCCTGGAGCCCCTTTCCCTAGAGAGTTCTATGTGAGAGAGGGGCCCACAGAGGACCTGGCGCGAGGCTTGGGAGATGGAAGTCAAGTGGCGCCATTACTGTCTGAAGAGGGATGTGGTAACAGATGGAGAATTGCTTGGCGGGGTTCAACTTGCTCTCTGTGCCACACTCGGCTCCTCTTCCCAAAAGAGCACAGCGGCCCTGGGCCCACCGCCTGAGGCCCAGGCCCACTGACAGGTAGCTACCCGAGGCTGCAGTCCCCGACCCCTCAACCTCTGCACAAGCTCCCCCTTCCCAGTGGCCTGACTTGCCCAACTTCTGTTTCCCCAACAAGTTCCGTATGGTCGACCACTGATCACTTTTCAGGAGGATTTGTTACCAGCTCCTCTGATCCCCCTTCTCCCAACCCTGGACCTTCATCCCTCAGCAACTCCTACAGTTGTGCAAGGTCTCATTTCAGTATTAATCCCTCCTTCCCTCAGTATAGAGAAGGAAATGGCAACCCATTCCAGCATTTCTGCCTGGAAAATTCCACGAACAGAAGAGCCAGGCGAGTTACAGTCCATAGGGTCTCAAATATATATATATTGATATATATATTTGATTTATATATTCTCATTTGATTTATATATTCTCAAATATATATATATATATATATGCATGTATAAAAGGCTTCCCTGATGGCTCAGTGGTGAGGAATCTGCCTGCAATGCAGGAGACCCAGGTTCCATCCTGGGGTGGGAAGATCCCCATGGAGGAGGGCATGGCAACCCACTCCAGTATTCGGGCCTGGAGAATCCCATGGACAGAGGAGCCTGGCAGCCTGCAGTCCAAGGGTCACACAGAGTCAGACATCACTGAGCAGCTACTCAGCAGCCCCAGTGTAAGCGAACTCAGTTCTCAGTTCCCCACTGCTGGCGGGGGTTGCGTCTTGACTAAGTTTGCTCAGTTTTTACTCACTCATCTAACTTCTTGCTTCCAAAATATTGACTCCTGTCGTCTCTCCTGTTCTCCATGCCTTTATGTAGATTTATGGTTTGTTTTGTTTTAATTTCTTTATTGTAGTCTTAATGAGGTTGCCATGGGTAGGGAAAGTTGGGTGTTTGTTCAAGCTACCATTTTAACACAGAGGTCGTCTCACCACTGTGGTCTTCCTTCACACAGAATACACTGTGGTTTCCTACATGAGTTCCTCCTGCCTCTGTGACTCAGTCTGTGACCCGCCCTCCCTCCATTCCCCCTCCCACCTCCCTCCCTGCTGCCTCTACCCCTACCCCATCCTCCAGCCTGGCTTCCTGTCCCCCTGTGTTGGCACCTGCCCATCCTTAGAGATTTCTGTGGGAAGCTTTTTATGGCCACTTGGCTGAATTAGGTATCCCTCTGGGGGTTCCAAGGCGCCCCACCACTTCCCCCAATTCTATATTGACCTCGGTATTATAATTGTCTTTGTAACCCTGGGCCTGGGGCATATGGAAGACGCCAATAAATGCTCTGTAAATAAATGAATGAAGTAGATGCCCGTTTTGCCAATTCTTTTGCTTTGCATAAGCAGAATCTGAGGAAGATGATTTGTTTACCTAAACAGAAAGAGGATTTGGCACAGGGGAGGTAAAGAGGAGGCAGGTAAGTTTAAAGGAGCCAAATAAAATGTTGTGAATCTTAAGATTCTTGGGAAAAGAGAAGAGCTTTAATAGACCGTGTTATCCCAGTTTAGCTTTAAAGAGAGCCCTGAGAAAGCTAATGTAGGGTGTTAGAAGTCAGGATGGTTGTTTATGCTGAGGACGTGGAGGCTGGAGGGGCACACGGGGGCCTCTGGAATGCTGGTAACATCCTGTCTTTTGGTCTGGGCACTAGTTACATGGGTGTAGTCAAGTATGTAAACATGGATCAAGTTGTACTTATATGATTTTTACACCTTTTAAAAGTATGTCAAAAAACGTTTACAAAATAGAAGTGCATTTTTAAAAACAAACGCAACACAGCCCTGCACTTCTTTCTCCAAAATACCATCATGCTCTACCACATCATCCTCAAGAGTCTTTCCAGTGGGTATGCGCTGAACTAAGTTGCTTTTTTTTTGCTTCCAAAATATTGACTCCTGTCGTCTCTCCTGTTCTCCATGCCTTTATGTAGATTTATGGTTTGTTTTGTTTTAATTTCTTTATTGTAGTCTTAATGAGGTTGCCATGGGTAGGGAAAGTTGGGTGTTTGTTCAAGCTACCATTTTAACACAGAGGTCGTCTCACCACTGTGGTCTTCCTTCACACAGAATACACTGTGGTTTCCTACATGAGTTCCTCCTGCCTCTGTGACTCAGTCTGTGACCCGCCCTCCCTCCATTCCCCCTCCCACCCTCCCCTCCCCTGCTGCCTCTACCCCTACCCCATCCTCCAGCCTGGCTTCCTGTCCCCCTGTGTTGGCACCTGCCCATCCTTAGAGATTTCTGTGGGAAGCTTTTTATGGCCACTTGGCTGAATTAGGTATCCCTCTGGGGGTTCCAAGGCGCCCCACCACTTCCCCCAATTCTATATTGACCTCGGTATTATAATTGTCTTTGTAACCCTGGGCCTGGGGCATATGGAAGACGCCAATAAATGCTCTGTAAATAAATGAATGAAGTAGATGCCCGTTTTGCCAATTCTTTTGCTTTGCATAAGCAGAATCTGAGGAAGATGATTTGTTTACCTAAACAGAAAGAGGATTTGGCACAGGGGAGGTAAAGAGGAGGCAGGTAAGTTTAAAGGAGCCAAATAAAATGTTGTGAATCTTAAGATTCTTGGGAAAAGAGAAGAGCTTTAATAGACCGTGTTATCCCAGTTTAGCTTTAAAGAGAGCCCTGAGAAAGCTAATGTAGGGTGTTAGAAGTCAGGATGGTTGTTTATGCTGAGGACGTGGAGGCTGGAGGGGCACACGGGGGCCTCTGGAATGCTGGTAACATCCTGTCTTTTGGTCTGGGCACTAGTTACATGGGTGTAGTCAAGTATGTAAACATGGATCAAGTTGTACTTATATGATTTTTACACCTTTTAAAAGTATGTCAAAAAACGTTTACAAAATAGAAGTGCATTTTTAAAAACAAACGCAACACAGCCCTGCACTTCTTTCTCCAAAATACCATCATGCTCTACCACATCATCCTCAAGAGTCTTTCCAGTTACTTAAACCCACAAACCGATGAACGTCTTTCCCACATGCCCTTGAGCTTAGAGTAGTTAAATATATGCTGAATGCAAGTATTTGTAAAGGTTAAATCATTTAAGATATGATCCTCATTGTTGTACACAGGAATTGAAGTGCTAATTATGTGGGCCTGGATGTTGACTATCCCATATGAGTAGTGCCTATTTTCCCCCAGATTTAAAAGGTGCCTTTCCAGTGATGGTAGCCCTAATGGCAGGAATGTGAGTTGTCCTGGAGATAGAAATAGATCTCTTAGAGCAATCTGAGATGAAGATGTCTGGAGCCTGGCCCCAGAATTAGAAATGATAACTATTGAGTTCTACACACATATTAGGGCCCCACGGAGTGCTTCCTGGATGTAAATCTCTCAATGTCCTGACATCCTTCAGGTCACCGAACTCTGTGGCAGCTGGGAGAATGCTAGATGTCCACTGGAGAATACTGGCATCCTGATTCCTTAGTGATCTTCTGTCCCTAAACCATCCCAGGGGAAACATCGCCTGGAAACATTCAAGATCCTTGGATTATTGTGCTGGACTGCTTTCATGGTGTCCTCTCATCCACTGAAATACAATCGGTTTTCTTGCAGGAACACTCATTTGTCTTGGTGGGAAAAAGCCAGACGATGAGGAAGTTAAAAGTCACATGGGAATTCCCTGGTGGTCCAGTGGTTCGGGCTTGGTGCTTTCAGCACTCGGGTCCAGATTTGATCCCTGGTGGGAGATCTAAGATAAGGCAGTTTACCATAACTGAGGGAAGCTCAGTCAAAAATAGTAAAAAGACAAAAAATTAACGAGATCATTTCGTAGTCTTAATTCATCCAATATTTACGGACAGCTCGCTGTGTGCACGTATGCCAGGTGCTGTGGATGGAATCTTCTGTGTCTAGACTTTGGTTACTGGAAGTGTGTGGGGACCGCACTTTGGTTGGCAGCAAGTGGGAGCTTGTCTTGAAGCTCTGTGTAATGAGCACACAGTTTGTAGGTGGATTATATGGTTTATGGAAGTTTGAGGGAGGCTTTGCCATCCATTCTTGCAGTTACTAGAGCTAAAAAGAGGCAGTTTTTTCTGTCTAGAAAGAAGCCAATCCAGATAATTTCAATACAATGTGGTATATGCTGGGAAAGAGGCATGCAGTGAAGGCTCTGTGGATCACGGAGTGGTACTCAAGTAGCATGAGAGTCTGGGATGGGTTCTCACAGGTGGACACCCTGGAAACGAGCCTTCTTTGCCTTGTTTTCTGAACCCCAAAGCTAAAACAAATGATCTGAAAAGTATTCATTTTCTCATCTGCTCATTTATTTGCATCAAAATCTTTAGGGGGACTCCCTTGGTCCAGCAGTAAATAATCTGTCTCTAAATGCAGGGGACATGGGTTCAATCTCTGATTGGGGAATTAAGATCACACATGCCACGGAGTAACTAAACTTGAGCACCGCAACAAAAAGATCTCGCATGTCCCAACTAAGACCAGATGCAGACAAAAAAAAAAAAAAAACCTCTAGGGATTTGAAAACAAAATGACATTTAGTTCTACACATAGCACATAATTTTTTCTTTTTTTTTCTTAACATTCTTTTAATTGAAAATAATAAAATTCCAATAAATTAGAACTGTCCCCTCATCTGGGATATATGGGATTGCTAGCTATGTTATATTTGTCAACTAAGAATTCATGATGATGCAAACTTGCATAGTAATATGTTTTGAAAAAGTAGTTTTTCTTCATTCTCTCTCTTTTATTTATTTATTTTTTTTTTGCTGAATTTTCCCCCAAGGGTGTTAATGAGGGACAAGTGTATGATTACACCAAATGGTCATATAGTAGTAACATATATTATAATACAGCCTACATAAGACAAGATGTCTGCAGCAGATCATTCTGACATTCCACCATGATCTCTGTGAAGGACATCATTAATTCTGAGGTGAATATGAATTTTACCCTCGGGCTTAACTGATGTTGAAAGCCTGTGAAGCCACTGTCCCTCAAAGTCTACCCAGACCTCCAGTTAGAGAACAATTTGCAGAGTGGAAAGCCAGAAGATGCTGTGTGGTTTTTTCTTAAATAAGCCCAGGCCTTCAGATGCCTTCAGCTTGACCCTGCATACTGCCAGTAGCCTTCTGGCTTTCTGCTGACTCATTTTTCCTGACCTGTACTTGATGGCCCTGCCAGCAGCCTTTATGGAGGCTCATTATAAGGAACAGCCCTGTGACTGTGGCCTGAATGTTTACTGTGTGGACGCTACTGAGACCATTCTTTCTTACATTATGTGCTCTGCATCCTCTCCATGATGACTCACAGGAGAAGCTGATTGCTAGTCTCAGTAGCAGGAATAATGGTCCTTTTTCTCCATTCAGTCCGCATTTACTGAGGGACTTCCTTAAGGGTCCAGTGTCGAAGACTCCGTGCTCCTAATGCAGGGGATCCTGGTCAGGGTTTAGATCCCACATGCCTCTGTGAAAGATCCTGCATGCCGCAACGAAGATTGAAGAGCCCGTGTACCGCAACTAAGACCAGGTACAGCCAAATAAACAAATAAATAAAATTCCTTAAAGCAAAACCAAAAACATTTACTGAGCACCTCCTACAGGCAGGCAACGTCAGATATGCAGGGGATAGGCTCATAAGTGAAGTTCAGTCTGGAAAGCAGACATCCCTTAACCAATGACCCCATCAATTGTTACAGGTGGCAGCAAAGCTATGACAAACCTAGACAGTGTGTTGAAACAGTGTGTGCAGAGACATTACTCTGCCAACAAAGGTCTGTGTACTCACAGCTATGGTCTTCTCAGTGGTCACATAGGGTTGTGAGAGCTGAACCGTAAAGAAGTCAGAACGCCAAAGGATTGGTGCCTTTGAACTGTGGTGCTGGAGAAGACTCCTGAAAGTCCCTTGGACAGCAAGGAGATCAAACCAGTCAATCTTAAGGGAAATCAACCCTAAATATTCATTGGAAGGACTGCTGCTGCAGCTGACACTCCAGTATTTTGGTCATCTGATGCAAACAGATGATTCATTGGAAAAGTCCCTGGTGCTGGGAAAGATTGAGGGCAGAAGGAGAAGAGGGCATCAGAGGATGAGATGGCTGATGGCATCACCAATGCAATAGACATGAACTTGGGCAAATTCTGGGAGTTGGTGAAGGATAGGGAGGCCTGGCGGACTGCAGTCCATGGGTTTTCAAAGAGTTGGACACAAGTGGGCAACTGAACAACGACAAGAAGAACAGCGAAGGGGCAGTGCCATTTAGGGTCATAGGGGACATAGGGTATCAATGATGAGGTATTTGAGGAAGTGATAGTCCTCTAATTTAATTTCTGGATTTCATTTATTTGTGGAACCAAGTGCCTACTCTATGCTGGAATCATGCTGAGCTGTCAACATAGGTCCCAGACCTCACGGAGCTTGGAGACAAATAGAAGATTTGGAAAAGGAATCAGTTCAGTCGCTCAGCCATATCTGACTCTTTGTGATGCCATGGACTGCAGCACACCAGGCTTCCCTCTCCTTCGCCATCTTCTGGAGCTTGCTCAAACTCATGTCCATTGACTCAGTGATGCCATCCAACTGTCTCATCATCTGTCATCCCCTTGTCCTTCTGCTTTCTATTTTTCCAGTCGGGGTCTTTTCCAATGAGTCAGTTCTTCATATCAGATGGCCAAAGTATTGGAGCTTCAGCTTCAGCCTCAGTCTTTTCAATGAACATTCAGGGTTGATTTCCTTTAGGACTAACTGGTTTTTTTCTCCTTGCAGTTCAAGGGATAGAATTGCTAAAACACAATCTATAGGTTCTGTGCTTGGGGAAATCCAGGCAGCAGTAGAAGCATGCGGAGTGGGGAACAAACCCCAACTTGAGGGAAGGAGACTGTTCAGATGAGTTACTATGGGGAAGTGAAGGCCAGGTTGAAATGTGACTTTAGTAAGACAAGGGGGATATTTCAGAAGTCGTCTATCTGACGATCCAGGTGTGAGAAAGAGAGCAAATGGTGTGTTCAGAGTACTGGAGGAGTCCAGGGTGGCTAGAGACTGGTGTGAGTCATGTGGCTAGAAGGGTAAACTGAGGCCAGCTTGTGCACAGTCTGCATCTGATGCAAACAGATGATTCATTGGAAAAGTCCCGGGGGAAATGGGCAGAAGGAGAAGAGGGCATCAGAGGATGAGATGGCTGATGGCATCACCAATGCAATAGACATGAACTTGGGCAAATTCTGGGAGTTGGTGAAGGATAGGGAGGCCTGGCGGACTGCAGTCCATGGGTTTTCAAAGAGTTGGACACAAGTGGGCAACTGAACAACGACAAGAAGAACAGCGAAGGGGCAGTGCCATTTAGGGTCATAGGGGACATAGGGTATCAATGATGAGGTATTTGAGGAAGTGATAGTCCTCTAATTTAATTTCTGGATTTCATTTATTTGTGGAACCAAGTGCCTACTCTATGCTGGAATCATGCTGAGCTGTCAACATAGGTCCCAGACCTCACGGAGCTTGGAGACAAATAGAAGATTTGGAAAAGGAATCAGTTCAGTCGCTCAGCCATATCTGACTCTTTGTGATGCCATGGACTGCAGCACACCAGGCTTCCCTCTCCTTCGCCATCTTCTGGAGCTTGCTCAAACTCATGTCCATTGACTCAGTGATGCCATCCAACTGTCTCATCATCTGTCATCCCCTTGTCCTTCTGCTTTCTATTTTTCCAGTCGGGGTCTTTTCCAATGAGTCAGTTCTTCATATCAGATGGCCAAAGTATTGGAGCTTCAGCTTCAGCCTCAGTCTTTTCAATGAACATTCAGGGTTGATTTCCTTTAGGACTAACTGGTTTTTTTCTCCTTGCAGTTCAAGGGATAGAATTGCTAAAACACAATCTATAGGTTCTGTGCTTGGGGAAATCCAGGCAGCAGTAGAAGCATGCGGAGTGGGGAACAAACCCCAACTTGAGGGAAGGAGACTGTTCAGATGAGTTACTATGGGGAAGTGAAGGCCAGGTTGAAATGTGACTTTAGTAAGACAAGGGGGATATTTCAGAAGTCGTCTATCTGACGATCCAGGTGTGAGAAAGAGAGCAAATGGTGTGTTCAGAGTACTGGAGGAGTCCAGGGTGGCTAGAGACTGGTGTGAGTCATGTGGCTAGAAGGGTAAACTGAGGCCAGCTTGTGCACAGTCTCATACATCAAAGTGTGGTTTCTACTTTATCCTGAGAGCAATGGACTATCAGTGAAGAGAAAAAGTTCTTACCCTTATTTCCCCTTTCATATTTCATATTTCTCTCTCATATTTTATATACACACACACATGCACACACACACAAATGGCCTTAAATCCTTACATGAATAAAGTGAGGGTATAACCAACTAATTTGCCAAATAACATCACAGAGGGAAGCTAGTTCAAGGGAGGAAAATCCAACATAACACATTTATACTAAAATAATTTATAGCCATAGGATACAGACATATGTACAGAGTGTCTCTTGAAAGATAAACAAGAAACCAGGAGGGGTTGCCCTGAGGAGGAAAACTAGGTGGCTGGGCACAGGTATTGGGGGGAAGGCTTTTACTGTATATTCCTTTTTATTTATTTTAATTTCTTGACTGTGTTGGGTCTTCACTGTGGTGCACGGGCTTAACTGTCCTGTGGCATGAGGGATCTTAGTTCCCCAACCAGGGATCGAACCTTCATCCCCTGAACTGGAAGGCAGATTCTTACAGAGTTTTGTTGTTTACAGATATGCATGTTCCCAGATTAGTCATATGTATATCCTCCCCCTTCCCACCGCTCCCAGCCATCACACAGCACCCCTGAAGGATCCCCTTTTCTCACAGAGCAATGACTACAGCTATTTTCTTCACTTATGATAGTACAGGCCTTCATGCTACTTCCTTTACGCCTCCCACCCTCTGTTCCTTCCCCACAATGTCCATATGTCCACTGTCCATGTCTGTCTTTCCGTCACTTCACTGCGTGTGCCATCATCACCATCCTACTAGATTCCATATATATGTGTTAATACACTGTATTTGTCTGGAAGGCAGATTCTTAACCATTGGACCACCAGGCAAGTCCCTATGTATTCCTTTTTATGCTTTGAATATTGTGCCATTTACATAGTTATTAAAAACTAAGTAAAATTAAATTTTAGAACAGACAGCCATAATCTGGTTAAAAAAAACACACACACACAAATTTAAGTCAATAACTGTAGGCTCTCTCCTGCCCCGCTGCTCCCCCAGATAATGTCAGAATGCCAGGCTAGGATGACAGCATACTGGTGTGAGAGTGGAAAAATTCATTCAAGGAGCCTTGAAAAGATTAGAAAAGAATTAGTAAGACTCAGTGACGGGTAGAATGAGGGAGGCAAAATGGAAAGAGGATCTGAAGTGAACCTTTACACGCACAGCACCTATAGACTGTGTTTTAACAGTTTGTTTCCTTGCCCAAACCTCCCACTTATCTCAATGTGCTCTTGGGAGGGCGTTTATGCCACTCAGGCATGGCTTCATCATATGCACTATAACTATAATGGTGGCATTTACATTACAGGGCAGCACTGGGAATTATGCTGCACCCTGGTTATTAAAAGATGAACAAGACTGTAGCCCATATGGAAACAGAAACAGAAAGGTCAGGCGATCTCAGAGAGATTACAAACTGGATTGGAGGAGACAGACAAGTAGGTAGTAGGCAGTGTGAGCCCCTGTGAGGAGTGTCTCATGGGGAGCGAATGCAGCACTGGAGGAGCCGCAGGAGGCACGCTGCCCTAGGCTGGCTCCCTAGGATCAAAGCTCGAGATGGGGCTCCTACGTCACGGAATACAGTAAGTCCCTTACACATGATGAATTCCATCCCATAAGTCCAGTTATACACGCGTGCATGTGTGCTAAGTTGCTTCAGTCATGTCCAACTCTCTGTGACCCCACGGACTGCAGCCTGCCAGCCTCCTCTGTCCACAAGGTTCTCCAGGCAAGAATACTGGAGCGGGTTTATTTCCTTCTCCACATCCGGTTTGTTATAAGTCCAACAAAGTTAGCCTAGGTCCTCAACTAACACAATCAGCTATATAGTACTGTACTATAACAGGTTTATAAAACTTTTCACACAAATAAAACATTAAAAACAAAGAAAATATTTTAAATCCTACAGTCCAGTACCATGAGAAGTGCAGTAGTACAGTACAGCAGCTGGCATGGAGTGAAAACGCAAGACAAGTTACTGACTGAAGGAGGGAGAGGAGGGGGCAGATGGCAGAGCTGAAGGATCATGAGCAGTAGGAGATGGAGGGCAAACTGCAGTTTTACTCACGCCTGATGCTAAAAGCATGGATCCTGGTTCCTTGCTAGAACCAGATGCACGTTTGTGTCTTCAAGTTGCAACTTGAAGGTTTGCATGTAGGGGACCTGCTGTAATTGAGGAATACTTTCAAGTACAGCCTGTAGGGAATGAGGGAGGCAGGATAGGGCTGGAAGAAACTGGACAAGAGGTATGTTCAGGGGTTGGCAAAATGGACTTCTGATCAAATCTGTATTTCTAGAATTAAAGATATGTACTGGAATACAGTCACACTTACTCTATTTACATATCATTTATGGTCACTTTTGGGCTATGAAGACAGAGTTGAAGAGTTGTGACTGAGACCATATGGCCCATGAAACCTAAAAGGTTGACTATCTGGCCCTTCCTTTACTCAAAGGCTGGGTCCCTAGTTGAGCTGAGTCTAGCCTCAGTCTGATCCCAGGGGGAGCTCTGGAGCACAAACAGCCTTGAAGCCTTGTTCCACCTGAGGCCAGGGTGTCTGGCCTTTTGTACCTTTGCCCAGGGCACACTTTGGGACCTCATGCTTAGAAGGGCCTCATAATCAGAGATAAGGAGCCACATCCACGCTGGAAATACGACTTTGAGAGTTGTCAGAACATAGATGGTATTTAAAGTCTGGCAGTTGAAGTCTGAATGAGATTATCCAGAGAATGATTATAGGTGGTAAAGGGATCTTCTGAGCCTTGAGGCGTTCCGATATTTACAGGCCAGGAAGACGAAAGGATCCAGGAAAGCAGACGTGGAAGGAGATGCCTATCAAACAGGAGAAAAACTGAGAAAGCAGTTTCCTAGAAACCAAGTAAAGAACAGATTTTGAGGAAGGAGTGGCTCGCTGTGACAAATACTGTTAGGGAAGCAGTAAGTTTAGGGACAGGATCCAGGGGCAGTATGGTTGCCCTCAGAAGTTCACAGGGAGTCTGTGACCTCAAGCTGGGTGAGAGGAGCAGCCCAAACATGCAAACGCACACACATACACTCACTTTATACACATGCAGCCACCCTGTGCTTTTATCTGGGACTTGTGAGTCTAGGCTTGTACGTAGAAAAGAGATCTGGGAAGGTACAAGCTAATTTTTTGTTTAGAAGTTAATTTTTCTTTTTTTGTGTGATTGCGCTGGGTTTTGTTGTTGTACACGGGCTTTCTCTAGTTATGGCGGGCAGGGGCTACTAGTTGTGGTGTGTAGGCTCCTCATTGTGGTAGCTTCTCTAGAGCATGGGCTTGAAGGCACGGCCTTCAGCAGTTGAGGTGCACCAGCGTAGTTGTCCCACACCAGGGATTGAACCGGTGTCCCCAGCATTGCAAGGTGGATTCTGAACCACTGGACCACCAGGGAAGTCCTAGAAGTTAATTTTTGACAAGAGCAGTGGCCCTGTGTACAGAGCTAGTGGAGGTGATGGAAGTCCAGTGGAGCTATTTCAAATTCTAAAAGATGAAGTTATTAAAATGATACATTCAATAGACCAGCAAATTTGGAAAACTCAGCAGTGGCCACAGGATTGGAAAGGTCAGTTTTTATTCCAATCCCAAAGAAGGGCAATGCCAAAGCAAGTTCAGACTATCATATCACTACACTCATTTCACATGCTAGCAAGATAATGCTCAAAATCCTTCAAGTCAGGCTTCAACAGTGAGTGAACTGAGAACTTCCAGATGTACAAGCTGGATTTAGAAAAGGTAGAGGAACCAAAGATCAAATTGCCAACATCCATTGTTTCACAGAAAGAGCAAGAGAATTCCAGAAAAACATATCTACTCCTGCTTCATGTACTACAGTAAGGCCTTTGACTGTATGGATCACTACAAACTGGATAATTCTGAAAGAGATGGGAATACCAAACTACCTTACTTGCCTCCTGTATAAAAGTAAAGAAGCAACAGTCAGAACTTGACATGGAACAGCAAACTGGTTCAAAACTGAGAAAGGAGTACGTCAAGGTTGTATATTGTCACCCTGCTTAATTAACTTCAATGCAGAGTACATCATGCGAAATGCTGATCTGGATGAAGCACAAGCTGGGGGGATTGGCAGGAGAAATATCAATAACCTTAGGTATGCAGATGACAAGACCCTTATGGCAGAAAGCAAAGAGGAACTAAAGAGCCTCTTGATGAAGGTGAAAGAGGAGAGTGAAAAAGCTGGCCTATATAACTCAACACTCAAAAAACTAAGAGCATGGCATCGGGTCTTACCACGTCATGGCAAATAGATGGGCAAACAATGGAAACAGTGACAGACTTTAATTTTCTTGGACTCCAAAATCACTGTAGATGGTGACTGCAGCCAGGAAATTAAAAGACACTTATTCCTGGGAAGAGAAGCTATAAGAAACCTAGACAGTGTATTAAAAAGCAGAGACATCACTTTGTCAACAAAGGTCCATTTAGTCAAAGCTATGGTTTGTCCAGGAGTCATGTACAGATGTGAGAGTTGGACCAAGAAGGTTGAGTGCCAAAGAACTGGACTTCTGAGAGTCCCTTGGATAGCAAGGAAATCTAACCAGTCAATCCAAAGAAATAAACTCTGGATATTCACTGGCAGGTCTGATGCTGAAGCTTCAATACTTTGGCCACCTGATGTGAAGATCTAACTCACTTGGAAAGACCCTGATGCTAGGAAAGATGGAGAGCAGGAGAAGGGGGCGACAGAGGATGAGATAGTTGGATGGCATCATTGACTTAATGGATATGAGTTTGAGCAAACTCTAGAAGACAGTGATGGACAGGAAAGCCTGGCATGCTTCATTCCATGGGGTCACAAAGAGTTGGGCATGACTGAGCAACTGAACAACAACAACAAAGCCTGACAGAATGAGTTCAAGAGAGTTAGAAGAAATTGGAGAAAACAGTTACAAATAACACTTCCCAGGAGGTATATTGCAAAGAGGCACAGAAAAATGGAGGGGTAGCCAGAAAAGCATGTGGAGTCAAGGGAGGGGCTTTAAGATGGGAGAGATCGCATCATGCTAATGAAAATCATCCAGGGGGAGGGAGAAATCAAGATGCAGGCGGGGAGAACTGCTAGAGAGCTTCTTAAGCTGATGAGAGGACACAGCACTGGCAGCCACAAGGAGAGGCTGATGCACAGCTGATTCACATTACAGGAGAGGAGACAGCTTGTGTGAGCAGATGAAAGCAGGTTGATGCACAAGGTGGTGGGCACTCAAGGGGGTTCTCTTGATGGCTTGTATTTTCTTAGTGAGACAGGAAGCAAGACATCAGTAGAGAGAGGAGAGGTCTGCAGAAGGAGAGGAAAGGGTAAAGAGGTGCCCCAGTAGAGGCGCTGAGTGAGTGACTCCTATCTTCTACAGCACCTTCCCTACTTTGGCAGGTGTGTTCTCAGTGTCTATCGTATCCCAGGCATTTTGTTAAACGCCAAATACCTCTTGAAAGAAGTCTGGCTATAAAACATCCCAAGCATGTTTGAGGTTTGGAGTGGACCGCAGCTTGGTAGAGCTGAAGCCTTGGTAATTCAGATTTGGAAGAAGACAGAAGCCTCCTAACTGGTTTCTTGGAATCCAATCCATTTGGTTGAATCATTGCCCTGAAATACAAGTCTGATCACATCGCACCTTCTCTTTACGTCCTTCAGTGAACGTACACAGGAAAGTGCAACAAACTGCTTCTAGGGAAGAAAACAGAACCCTGGGACACAGAGATTTACTTTTTAGGTATACACTTATATGGTGTTTGGAGAAAAAAAAAGCAACAACATGTGCACGTATTCAGTATTCAAAAACAAAACAAACAAACCCAAACTCTTTCCTTAAAAAAAATTTCTATGGCTTTTCACTGCCCTCGGGGGAAAGAAAATCCTTGGCTGCTAATGCGCTGTGTGGTGTGGTCGTATTGATTGCTCTTCCCTTAGCTTTCTCCAACGCAGCGACACTAGCCTCCAATTCAACTGGGCGAGGCTCTTCTGGGCTTCAGTGCCTTCATACCGGCTTTTCTTTCTGCCTCATGCATTCTTACTTCCAAAACGAGGAAGGAGCCAGCACCTAGCCTCCCTCTTGGCCTTCCCGGTACTAGAGATGGAGGTGCCACTGCCGGCATCTCTGGCTTTAAAGGGCGCCGAGGAGAGATGCGTTGGGGTCGCACCATCTTGCCCACAAGTCTGACGGTTCAGGGACACGGTGCCATGTATCTGGCCTCCTTTAGAAGGCTGCTGAGGAGCTGGGCTGGAGTCAGGCGATGGATTTGCCAAATGTGAGTCAAAACAGGGTCTCCTCCCCGTCCAGAGAGGAAGCCTGCACTACTGGTTGTGCAAAGCAGAAACGCCACGACCTGCCCGGTCTCGAACCGCTCGAGTCTACCAGGCGACAGCCTCGCTCGGAGAAGGATCCGCTGGTGCAGCCGCACTAATGGAAAAGCTTGCCGTTTTCGGGCCTGCGCACTCGGGTCCGCGAGCCCCGCGCATCCAGGTCCCGCCCAGGGGAGGGCCCGCACCACCGCCCCGCCCCCCGCCTCTGCGTGCGCACGCCTAGAGCCCGCCTCCGTGAAAGACTGCCCGGCGCATGCGGCCGAGCTGGTGCACTGGCTTCCGCGGGCTCCGTGTGAGCGTCGCTCTTTTAGCTCCTTAGCCGACGGCAGGATTTAAGGCCGGCCTCAGGTAGGCTGATTCTGGGGATCCCGCGGGAGCTGTTCTCTCGTGCAGGAATCGGCGGCGGGAGCCGAGCCCGGTGCGGGACAGCCCCACCACCGGTGACAGACACCGTTCCCACCAATCAGGGGTGAGGTGGCCCGCCGGCCTGCCCAATGGGCTGCATGCCTAACGGGAGTAGGGCGGGCTGCCCGGCCGGAGAGGAGCCGGCTCCCGCGCGCCGGGCCGCGTGGCCGGGCGCAGCCGGGAAGAGCCGCTGCAGTGGGCGTGGGGCGGCGGGAAAGGCCGCGCGACCCGGGCTGTGGGACCCTGCAGCGCCCTTATCCGTGCGGCCTGGCTCTCTAGGGTGCCGGGGTGGCTTCCGGGGCGGAGAGGGCCGTAAAGGTGCGGGAGCCCCCTCAGCCCAGCCCGCCCCGAGCAACCCTCGGCCCTCCGGCTTCTAGGCACGGCCTTAGCCTCGCTGGAGCGGATCAAGGTCCCAGACAGACCCACCGCGGTGGGGGATGGGCTTGGCGGCCTGGCTGCGCCCCCCTCGGGCGCCCCGACTCCGGCGGGCGGAAGGGGCCTCGGAGCTCGCCGAGCGAAAGGGCCTCCCGTGCTGGGAAAGCTTCGCCCTCACAGCTGGCCTCGTTACTTCCCGGCCGCCTAGAATGAAGGCTCTGCATTTTAAACAAGTTCACTACGTGTGCGTGGCGCACTTACGTCCACACTTATTATAATTTTGAATCCTGTCAGAGGAAAAGGCCTGAAAACTACTGGTTGTGCAAAGCAGAAACGCCACGACCTGCCCGGTCTCGAACCGCTCGAGTCTACCAGGCGACAGCCTCGCTCGGAGAAGGATCCGCTGGTGCAGCCGCACTAATGGAAAAGCTTGCCGTTTTCGGGCCTGCGCACTCGGGTCCGCGAGCCCCGCGCATCCAGGTCCCGCCCAGGGGAGGGCCCGCACCACCGCCCCGCCCCCCGCCTCTGCGTGCGCACGCCTAGAGCCCGCCTCCGTGAAAGACTGCCCGGCGCATGCGGCCGAGCTGGTGCACTGGCTTCCGCGGGCTCCGTGTGAGCGTCGCTCTTTTAGCTCCTTAGCCGACGGCAGGATTTAAGGCCGGCCTCAGGTAGGCTGATTCTGGGGATCCCGCGGGAGCTGTTCTCTCGTGCAGGAATCGGCGGCGGGAGCCGAGCCCGGTGCGGGACAGCCCCACCACCGGTGACAGACACCGTTCCCACCAATCAGGGGTGAGGTGGCCCGCCGGCCTGCCCAATGGGCTGCATGCCTAACGGGAGTAGGGCGGGCTGCCCGGCCGGAGAGGAGCCGGCTCCCGCGCGCCGGGCCGCGTGGCCGGGCGCAGCCGGGAAGAGCCGCTGCAGTGGGCGTGGGGCGGCGGGAAAGGCCGCGCGACCCGGGCTGTGGGACCCTGCAGCGCCCTTATCCGTGCGGCCTGGCTCTCTAGGGTGCCGGGGTGGCTTCCGGGGCGGAGAGGGCCGTAAAGGTGCGGGAGCCCCCTCAGCCCAGCCCGCCCCGAGCAACCCTCGGCCCTCCGGCTTCTAGGCACGGCCTTAGCCTCGCTGGAGCGGATCAAGGTCCCAGACAGACCCACCGCGGTGGGGGATGGGCTTGGCGGCCTGGCTGCGCCCCCCTCGGGCGCCCCGACTCCGGCGGGCGGAAGGGGCCTCGGAGCTCGCCGAGCGAAAGGGCCTCCCGTGCTGGGAAAGCTTCGCCCTCACAGCTGGCCTCGTTACTTCCCGGCCGCCTAGAATGAAGGCTCTGCATTTTAAACAAGTTCACTACGTGTGCGTGGCGCACTTACGTCCACACTTATTATAATTTTGAATCCTCGGCAGTCTCAGCAATGCAGAGATTCGCAACCCCGTTTAGCAGATGTAAGGAATCGGCTTCAGGCGGCTTCCGCGACGTGACAGGCCCCAGTATATAAGCGGTGGAGCTGGAGCTGGATCTCAGCGTTTAACAGCAACATCTTTGTTGCTGTTTCATCTTTGTGAGAAGGGAATGGCAACCCACTCCAGTGTTCAGAGAATTCCATGGACAGAGGAGCCTGACCACAGTCCATGGGCTTGAGAGCAAAACCACTCTTTGCACTTCCCAGGCGACTCAGATGGTAAAGAATCCGTCTGCAGTGCAGGACACTCAGGTTCGATCTCAGGATCAGGAAGCTCCCCTGGAGAAGGCAGTGGCAACCCACTCCAGTATTCTTGCCTGGAGAATCTCATGGACAGAGGAGCCTGGTGAACTACATACAGCCCATGGAGTCGCCAAGAGTCGGACACGACTGAGCGACTAAGCACACGTGTCTTTGTCGAATTCCTCTGATGCATCTTGATTTATGTTACTTTTGTGCTTGAAAACCTTCCCATGCCTCTCATTACCTTCCAGACTGAAGTTTGGACTGCGCATTCCAGTTGCCACATGATTTGGGCCCTTGCCTAAATTTCCAATTTATTTCCCACCATCTCCCCAGACACCCCTCACTCTCAGTTGTCTTTTCTTAGCCTTGTGTCTGTGTTCTGTAGATAGCGGTCACCTTCCCGTCCACTCTTTTCTCTTTAAGGCCATTGCAAGTCCGGGTCCATCCAGCAGGATGTCTGGATCCGCTGTTTTTTCTGAGACCCGAACGGCCCTCCGGCTTCTAGGCACGGCCTTAGCCTCGCTGGAGCGGATCAAGGTCCCAGACAGACCCACCGCGGTGGGGGATGGGCTTGGCGGCCTGGCTGCGCCCCCCTCGGGCGCCCCGACTCCGGCGGGCGGAAGGGGCCTCGGAGCTCGCCGAGCGAAAGGGCCTCCCGTGCTGGGAAAGCTTCGCCCTCACAGCTGGCCTCGTTACTTCCCGGCCGCCTAGAATGAAGGCTCTGCATTTTAAACAAGTTCACTACGTGTGCGTGGCGCACTTACGTCCACACTTATTATAATTTTGAATCCTCGGCAGTCTCAGCAATGCAGAGATTCGCAACCCCGTTTAGCAGATGTAAGGAATCGGCTTCAGGCGGCTTCCGCGACGTGACAGGCCCCAGTATATAAGCGGTGGAGCTGGAGCTGGATCTCAGCGTTTAACAGCAACATCTTTGTTGCTGTTTCATCTTTGTGAGAAGGGAATGGCAACCCACTCCAGTGTTCAGAGAATTCCATGGACAGAGGAGCCTGACCACAGTCCATGGGCTTGAGAGCAAAACCACTCTTTGCACTTCCCAGGCGACTCAGATGGTAAAGAATCCGTCTGCAGTGCAGGACACTCAGGTTCGATCTCAGGATCAGGAAGCTCCCCTGGAGAAGGCAGTGGCAACCCACTCCAGTATTCTTGCCTGGAGAATCTCATGGACAGAGGAGCCTGGTGAACTACATACAGCCCATGGAGTCGCCAAGAGTCGGACACGACTGAGCGACTAAGCACACGTGTCTTTGTCGAATTCCTCTGATGCATCTTGATTTATGTTACTTTTGTGCTTGAAAACCTTCCCATGCCTCTCATTACCTTCCAGACTGAAGTTTGGACTGCGCATTCCAGTTGCCACATGATTTGGGCCCTTGCCTAAATTTCCAATTTATTTCCCACCATCTCCCCAGACACCCCTCACTCTCAGTTGTCTTTTCTTAGCCTTGTGTCTGTGTTCTGTAGATAGCGGTCACCTTCCCGTCCACTCTTTTCTCTTTAAGGCCATTGCAAGTCCCGGGTCCATCCAGCAGGAGCTGTCTGGATCCGCTTTTCCTTTCTGTTCTCTCACCTTTTTCTGATGGCCCTGGTGGTTACCTTGGCCTCGCCACTGAAAGCTTTCTGTTCTGTCTGGCCCCCATTTATACCTGTCACGTATCCTCCCTCTGCTTCCTGCCGTCACTGGATTACTCATTTGTGAGTGTTCTGTCTCTCAAATTGGACTGCGACTTGAGCTATGGGCCCAAATCTGAGTAATTTTTGTGGTCCCTAGAGTGTCTAACACAGCAGCACTTACCTACCTAAGTCATCCATCCGTGGGGGTGACTGGGCCCCATCAGTATCTCCTGCCTGGTCCCCAGTAGCATTGGAATCTTTACTGCCAGGCTCTGTAGGGGACTGCAGGAGTCTCCCCTAAAGAGAGATGTTATCCTTTTAGAGTAAAATCAGCACCAATCAAATACAAATGGGTGAGATGCGCCTTCTATAGAGGTAATCCATTCTGTACCCACTGAGGATGCCTGAGGAATTGCATCCAAAATTGAGTCAGTGAGACTAGGCTATAATCTCAGGGATTTGCCTAGCTCGAACATCTTTAAGAGGTAACCAGGTCTGATACTCACATGTCGGTAAGGCGCTGTTCAGGTGTGAAGTGAGAGTAGGGTTTCTCCCGAATATTAGGGACTTGGCTTAATCAAGTTTAGGGGAATGGCAGATTGTATATCCCTTTGGGAGATCACAATGCAGAGTAACTTATTAAAGGCTCCAAAGGGTCTTGCGTGAAGTAGACCAGTTGACTGCATGGCCAGCACTTCTCTGATTTATCTGTCCATAAAGCCCTTTTTGGGAATTCCGTGTGCATTTTGATAAAACCGAGGAGCATGCTTTTGGGAGTGTTGCAATAGAATAGAAAGAGCGGGACGTGGTTGGGTGTCTTTCTTGTTGTCCAAGTGGAGAGGACATTCTGAGCATTCTCATCTCTGCAAAGTATGTTCATGCCTACTCTGGGGAGGAGTGCAGCGCGGCAGGGGAATGCTTCAATCAGAACTCCCCAGTTTCCTTGTTCCTTTCTTAGCTTATTTTTATTATGGTTTGGCTTCACATGGAAGCATTCCCGGAGGAGGAAAATGGCCTGGACCATGCCAAAACAATCATTCTTTTCTACTTGTGATTGTGTTTCTCACTTTGATTACATTTGGATTTATTTGACAATGATATTTCTGAGCCTCTGAAGCTGGGGCCAGTGGTAAAGTCTCGCTGGTGAGCCTGTTGCTGTTTGTGTGCTCACCTCTCACCCTGGTGTTCTTGCATCCATCCACCCTTTTTCCCTCACTAGGTCTGATTCTTTTGTTCCTTGCCACACTGGCCCTGCTCTTAGGATTTAGTCTCACCTCCCCTCTCTTGAGTCTTCTGCCCAGTATGTGCTTCAGACTGGTTTATTAGCTGATGTCGTTTTCCTCTAGTATGTACAGTCTCTCTTTATGGCATATCTGGAAGAGACTGCTGGCAAGGAACAAGTTGTTAAATTTCAGAAGAGAGCCACCTTTACTGAAAAGACCTTTAGTTTTAACTGCAACTCCTTTCAAATGTTGAAGTTCTTTTATTCTGTCTTCTATAACCCAGATGAGTTGTGTTTTCTTGGCAATACATTATAGTTTAGCCAAAGACAATACCTCTTTCATGGGGAATCCAAGAGCTCATCCAAGATTGAAGTTTTTTCCCCATGTAGGGAAAATAATGAAGCACCTGCCTGGTGCACCTGCCTGAAGCACATCCCAGTGTCTGGTGGCAATGGCAGCCAATGCTAGGAGCATAGTGTTCTGTCAACAGAGCTGGGGGGCTTTTTGTTTGTTTTTTTGTTGTTTAATAGGCTGTCAAGGTTGCTGGTGGCTTAGTGGTAAAGAATCTGCCTGCCAATGCAGGATATATGGGTTTGATCCCTGGGTCAGGAAGATCCCCTGGAAAAGGAAATGACAACCCACTCCAGTATCCTTGTCTGGGAAATCTCATGGACAGAGGAGCCTGGCGGGCTACAGTCCATGGGGTTGCAAAGAGTCAGACATGACTTAGGGACTGGACAACAAGGGCGTTAGCTGTCAAAGCTTTAACGAAAGGGTGCATTATTTAAGTAACAATTGTTGTATTTAACTAAAGTCATCCAGTGGTCCAGGAAACACTTGTTAAGATCTCACTTAAAAGGAAGTAGCATGAAAACCTGTACTATCATATGTGAAAAAAATAGCTATTGTCATTGCACAGTGGGAAAAGGGGATCCTGCAGGGGTGCTGTGAGATGGCCTGGAGGGGTGGGATGGAGGGGATATACATATGACTAATCTGGGATCATACATATCTGTAAACAACAAAGCTCTGTAAAAGTAAAAAGTAAAATAAAAAAAAAAGATCTCACATAAGTGTTAGTTGCTCAGCCGTGTCCAACTCTTTGCAACCCCATGGACTGTAGCCCACCAGGCTCCTCCGTCCATGGGAATTCTCCAGCAAGAATACTGGAGTGGATAGCCGTTCCCTTCTCCAGGAGGATCTCACATAACAACATTCAAGAGTCACACGACTGGGCTTCCCTGGTGGTCCAGTGGGTAGAGAGTCTGCCTTGCAGTGCAAGGGGCACCGGTTCGATCCCTGGCCCTGGAGGATCCCACGTGCTGCGGAGCGGCTGGACCAGTGTGTCCAGTTACGAGCCAGCGCTCTGGAGCGCATGCGCCCAGAGCCCATACTCTTCTATGAGGGAGGCCGCTGCAAGGGAGGCCCACACAGGCCAAAAGAATAAGGATGGGTCAAAATAAATAAATAAAAACCAATAAAAGAGGCCAAAAAATTATTTAAAAAGCGAGTCACATGACTGATAGGAAACAAAGGCTCCTAGAGACTTCTTAGCTAGTAAGTGGCAAAGCTGGCATTTCAACCCAGATCTGTTTGATTTGTTGAGGTATGTTTTTTCCTTCTCCCAGGTCAGCAGTAAAATGAAGTACATTCTAGTTACTGGTGGTGTCATATCAGGAATTGGAAAAGGAATCATCGCCAGCAGCGTGGGCACGATCCTCAAGTCATGTGGTTTACACGTGACCTCGATTAAAATTGACCCGTATATTAACATTGATGCAGGCACATTCTCTCCTTATGAGCATGGTAAGCAAACTGCATTTCTTTTTTTAAAAATTATTAATACATGAAAGAAAATGTTGGCTCTTGGAAATTGTGTGTGTTTTGCATCACATGACCTCCATTTCCTGCCTTCTGAGAAGAGTCCTTGGCATAGCAGAGTGATGCTTTTCTCACTCTGACAGAGGAAGCAAAAATCTTAAGAAGCAATGGAGTTACTAGAGTTTAGTGGTTTCTGTAATAGAAATGATATTTTAGGCAGCCGAATGAAAGTTTGTCTTTTCTCTTGGAAAAGACATCTGGTGACGTGGTAACTTTCTTTAGGTACTTAAGAAGAGAGATCATGTTAATGCTTTGTGGCTGTAATCTTTAGGAGTTGAATGGCTAGAGAGAAGGTGTAAGAACATAGCTTGTGGCCCAGTGTAAGATTGTTATAATAGCAAATGCTTTCCGATAGGGGGCGGCGGACAACTTCAGGAATTTGTGTGTTCGGTTTGGGGATTGAGGTGTTCAGATAGAGGCTAAGGGACCACTTTGTAGGAATTCAAGCCACAAGTAGATGTTAAATTTGGATGATCTGTGTGCTTGAGGTTCTGCTTTGCTTACAGAGTTTGGATAATAAAAACAAGCGTCTTTTGAAGTGAGTGAAAAGTTGAAACCATTAAGGTAGGGTAGGGATAAGCACTTTACTTCTTTGCTATTGCTGATTACCTGCCAACTTGTGATAACTAAATTATGTAATTATACTTAAAATTGGGGGTAGATGTACTATTAAGGCATGTTTAAAAAAACTTCGTAAATTTTAAAATTGTCTCTGTACTCTTAGTTTCTAATGAGAGGTAAAAATCTACGCATGTCATCAGAGAAAAAAATCTTTATGTGTCAGGAAAAGAGGAAAAATTGGAGCCATATTTCAGAATTCTTGAGACCTGAGGATGAGGGGAAAGCAAGGCCAATTTTTACTCTGCTATTTTGGAGCTTGTCTACTGTTGTGATGGTAGGAAGACCCCATTTGGGGCAAAAATTGTAAGGGCATTCCAAGGCATGAATGTTAAACAGAGGAATAAGAAGAAACTTTTACACTTTTGTTTTGAACTAAAGTTTGGCCCAGAAGCCAATTTTTATAATCAACATGACTATAATTTATGTATGTATGTATGTATCTATCTGTTGTTTAACTTTTTGGATCAAATCACATTTAAACCTTCTCTGCTCAGGTACGAGACTTTTCCAAAAGTTCTTTTTCTCTGGGCGGCGGATGCCAAACCATGGAAAGTCTGCTGTGTCTTGCATGGCTGTAGTTTCCATTTGTTCTGTGCTGTTTCACAGCAGACTTTCCTGATTCAGACTGAGTTTGGTGGTAGACTAGAAGTAGGGAGTTGCTAACCTTTTGCAGAATGATGAGTGATTTTTCTTTAATGTCGTATTTATTTTTCTAAAATAAATTTCTCTGCTTGCTGTCAAGTTAATGAAAACTTTGTTCTGTTCAGGTGTTTATATTTGGTGACTCAGGTCATGCCATGGTATATGTATCTTTTACTCATCCTAAACGTTTTCACTGTTCTCTGCAGGTGAGGTTTTTGTGCTGGATGATGGTGGGGAGGTAGACCTTGACCTGGGGAACTACGAACGTTTCCTCGACATCCGCCTCACCAAGGACAATAATCTGACCACTGGGAAGATCTATCAGTATGTCATTAACAAGGAACGCAAAGGAGATTACTTGGGGAAAACTGTCCAAGGTAATACTGAAATTGCTTTCAATATTTCATAATCTTAGCCAGTTTAATTTCTTTTATGTATAAAAACATACCTTTTATGCAATTTCAGTGCACCAGCGTCAAAGTATTGTTATTGATATATGTCTTCAGTTGAAAATTCAGGTTATGTTTTGTGGGCTCCCGCCCAGTGGGCTCCCGCCTCCCTGTGAATGGCACTGAAGCCGGCAGTCCAGCTGTGGGATTGAGAGAGCGAGCTGTGGTTTTTGCACAGTGATAAGTGTGAAGTGGTGAAGGCAGCGAGGTGAGGGCAGGGAGTCAGACCACGTGTTGGGCATCTGTAATGTTTGGTGTGTAGACAGCGAGATGGAGAAGAACTCCCGTGGGGACTGCTGGTCTTTGGGCCGGTCGTGGACTGAGAGTGAGTCTGAGAAGCGGGTACCTGGGTCCTTCTGAGCTTTCACCAGCACAGCATCCCTTGTGTCTCTTTGTGGGGCTTTTGCGATCATTTGAGCTGTGTGCTGCTTTTTAAAAGGTAGGTTTGGACCACCACTGGTCTGCTTTAATGGCACAGATCCATGTTTGGAGGTTTGTTGAAGAGTGACTCATCTGAGCTGTGAGAGTGAATCTACTTTTGACTTTGAACTTTACTGGATTGAAAGCAGAGGGTCACGCTGACAGCTGGCTCTGCCCTGGGGGCCCCCTGGCTGGATTCTGGACTCGAGGGTCATGGATGGATCTTAGCTCTGTCACTTAGCTTTGTGAGCACTGGCAGAGGACTTCCCCTCTTGGAGATCTCACTTGTTTTTCTGTGAAATGGGGATAATAACTGGGCCTGTCTATCTGGGTTGTTGGCAGAATTAAAGGAGCTGAGTCAGTGTAGTATTCCTCTGAGTTCCCAACACACAGGACAGGATCGGTTAGGAGCTGCAGAAATCTTAACCATCGGTTTGTTGTTCTAGGCCTCTGGTGTATTTATTCATTCATTCACTGACCAGCGATTTCTTGAGTGCTCATTGTGGTCAGTGCCTCGCTGATGCAGGCAGTAAACAATGAACTAGACCGGTGAGGCCATTGTCCTCATTGAGGTTACATGGGGTTCTATGGGAGAGGAAAGAACAAAACAGATGAAGCGAGAGGTCTGGTAGGAACTTAGGGGGAACTACATAGAGTGAGGAAAGAGAGTTGTGGAGAAGGGGATCTGGACAGGTGGTCAGGGAGAGCCTCCAAGGAGAGGGCGAGTGATCTGAGAAGTCAGTCCTGGGAAGGAACGAAGCGGGCTCAGCGTGGACAGAGGCCCCTGCAACAACAGGCCTGGTCATGGACCAGGAGGGAGACCAAGGGGCAAGGGAGAGGTCAGCTGCAGCCAGGTTCCACGGGGCCTCTCAAAGGGCCATGGCATGGATGTTTCCCTTTACTCGGAGTCTGGGAGGCCGTTCAAGAGTTTAAACGTGGGAGAGGTGAACTCTTATTTTAAAAGATCACTTTGGCCGCTGTATGTGGACTATGTCATATCCTGTGCTGGAGGCACTGCGGTTTATATACATAACAGGTTAAACAGTGATCTCTGCCCGGTAGGAACTGGCCTTCTGAGCCCCATGACTGCGATTTCAAGCGCGCCGAGCTGTGGCTGGGGTGGATGAGCTCTCTCCGCGAGGGCTCTGCGTAGCAGCTCCCCAGTGCACTCTCATGACATTTCAGCAACTTTAGGAAGCACAAACTCTGATAGGGAGATCGGACTTAGGAATAGGTAGGTAATATGCCCGAAGATCCATACCTGTTGAGTGGACCTGAGATTTGAATCCAGACATTCTGGGCACCGATGCTGTGTCCCAGCCACCCTGCTGCTCTTCCCTGTCTCTGCAATGGGTTGTCTACCCTTTGGTAAACTGGAAACAAAATAGAACAGGGTCCTGGCTTCTCTTGTCCTTGGAAAAGGGTGTGACTTGCCCCCCTCCCCAGGGGTGGCCGCCCAGGTTGATGTGGGTTTGTACAGCCAGGGTGGATCCGACCCTGGGGCCACTGCTCTGGTGGCTCAGGTCGCCCCTCGAGGCCCTCCTCTCCTGCAGGGCTTCCAGTCACAACTGGGAAATCTGGAAGGGAAGCCGGGGGAGTGTGGTTTATTGAAAGCATTTAAGAGGGGTCTCAATAGTGTTATGTCCCCTTGCTGCTCTGCAGTTTGTTGTCACAGAGTGTGTTTGCCTCAGTTAAGGCCGACGGGACGTTCACGTCTGCCCTTTCTCTCCCTCAGTGGTCCCACACATCACAGACGCAATCCAGGAGTGGGTCATGAGACAAGCGTTGATACCTGTGGACGAAGATGGGCTGGAACCTCAAGTGTGTGTTATCGAGGTTTGTTGAGTTTCTGTGAAGCTCCGTGGTGCCCCATGCGTGTGACCAGGTGTACATTTTCTCCTCTGTCTTCAGCCACTAGCAGCTGCAAAGCCAGTCGCCAGGGAAGCCCTTGGCCCTCCTGAGGGCAGCTCGGCCGGTGAGGCATGGTCCCTGTCGTGGAGTGGCCGCACCATGGAAAGCAGCACTTGGTCCATGCCTTCTCCTTTTTCAGAATGTATACACTTGACTTCGTATGGATTGTAGCAGTAAGAGTGGCGTGACATGTTTTCCTAGGTCTCTCGAGGGAGTCAGGTGACTGGACCTTCAGCTTCTCTGGCAGGAATGTTCATCACTGAGCCTCCTTTGGTTTCAGTTTCTGTGCTCTTCCTACTTTGCTTATCTGACTGTTGGATCTCAGTGCTCCTGTGAAAACAGGAGTCTCCAGCAGTTTGTTTATAACTGGTTTTTATTATAATTCAGACATTATTTATGGCTAAGTAGATAAGATCTCAGTTTCTTTGCTTTGTGACTCTTCATACAAATAAAATTCCTAGGGCATCTTTCACCCGACCTTCTTGAAATGATGGGGAAAGATCCACGATAGCCTTAGACAATGGTGAGCCTATTATGGAAAGGAATCTTCTTAGCACAAAGAAGCGTCTTAATTCCTGGTAACTGATGTTTTTTAGACCTAGGGCGTCTGCATTACATTGTTACTGATACTGAGATGACACAGTACAGTTGTTGGGGAACTGAGCCACATGGGGAAGGTTTGGTGCTTAACCTCTCAACTAATTTTGTTATTCTAGCTTGGTGGGACGGTAGGAGATATAGAAAGTATGCCCTTTATTGAGGCCTTCCGTCAATTCCAGTTCAAGGTCAAAAGAGAGAACTTCTGTAACATTCACGTCAGCCTCGTTCCTCAGGTAAGGCATTCAGAGCCTCACTTTGGAGAACAGAGAAGTGGGAGAAAAGGATGGCTTTCATTCCTTGTCTGTTTTAAATATCTTGGGATGTGAATCAAGCGACTCCTGACCTTTCTCTCCCTCAGTGGTCCCACACATCACAGACGCAATCCAGGAGTGGGTCATGAGACAAGCGTTGATACCTGTGGACGAAGATGGGCTGGAACCTCAAGTGTGTGTTATCGAGGTTTGTTGAGTTTCTGTGAAGCTCCGTGGTGCCCCATGCGTGTGACCAGGTGTACATTTTCTCCTCTGTCTTCAGCCACTAGCAGCTGCAAAGCCAGTCGCCAGGGAAGCCCTTGGCCCTCCTGAGGGCAGCTCGGCCGGTGAGGCATGGTCCCTGTCGTGGAGTGGCCGCACCATGGAAAGCAGCACTTGGTCCATGCCTTCTCCTTTTTCAGAATGTATACACTTGACTTCGTATGGATTGTAGCAGTAAGAGTGGCGTGACATGTTTTCCTAGGTCTCTCGAGGGAGTCAGGTGACTGGACCTTCAGCTTCTCTGGCAGGAATGTTCATCACTGAGCCTCCTTTGGTTTCAGTTTCTGTGCTCTTCCTACTTTGCTTATCTGACTGTTGGATCTCAGTGCTCCTGTGAAAACAGGAGTCTCCAGCAGTTTGTTTATAACTGGTTTTTATTATAATTCAGACATTATTTATGGCTAAGTAGATAAGATCTCAGTTTCTTTGCTTTGTGACTCTTCATACAAATAAAATTCCTAGGGCATCTTTCACCCGACCTTCTTGAAATGATGGGGAAAGATCCACGATAGCCTTAGACAATGGTGAGCCTATTATGGAAAGGAATCTTCTTAGCACAAAGAAGCGTCTTAATTCCTGGTAACTGATGTTTTTTAGACCTAGGGCGTCTGCATTACATTGTTACTGATACTGAGATGACACAGTACAGTTGTTGGGGAACTGAGCCACATGGGGAAGGTTTGGTGCTTAACCTCTCAACTAATTTTGTTATTCTAGCTTGGTGGGACGGTAGGAGATATAGAAAGTATGCCCTTTATTGAGGCCTTCCGTCAATTCCAGTTCAAGGTCAAAAGAGAGAACTTCTGTAACATTCACGTCAGCCTCGTTCCTCAGGTAAGGCATTCAGAGCCTCACTTTGGAGAACAGAGAAGTGGGAGAAAAGGATGGCTTTCATTCCTTGTCTGTTTTAAATATCTGAGGTGTAGGAAGCAGGGAATAAACGCTTCTTTGTGAACTTTAAGTTATTATAATCATACTTTTTGCAAAGATCAAATGGAAATTATTTGGAAAATAAGTCAGGGAAGTTGCAGTTGAAGACAGTGGGTGACACATGTCCATTTGTCTTTACTACGTTGTGAAACTCAGCTGGAGTAAAGAGGGTTTCTTTTTTAAGACAAACATTCAGAAAGATAAATCCTCTGAGTGGAGCCAGTAGTAACAAAAATTAGGAAAACAGAAAGCAGATGGCCTCGTGGAAACGAGCCGGGCAGAGCTGGGAGAGCTGGGGCCTGAGCTGATGAGGGAAAAGCAGAGAAGCGAGCCAGAGGGCCCCTCAGAACCCTGGTGACTCAGGGATGAGCTGCGCGGGGCACCTCAGAGTGAGGTTATAACTGCTATTTCAGAAGCACTGAGACCCTGGCCTCCACTACCCTGATGCACCCAGTTGGGCATCAGCCCTCCTCTCACCTTGGCAGAGGACTCTAGGCTTTTTTTGGATGAGCAGACGCTAGGGACAGTATGATTTTATGTGCTGGAGACACTCTGCCTTCTGTTACTGGATCTGCAAAATCATCATTGCCAGGCAGGGACTGTCTACAGAGAAGATTGTAAGATTCTTGAAGTATGTGACTAACCCAGGAGGAAACACATCACCTCCAGAAGCGCCCCAGTGAAGCGCCCCAGATTCCTGCAGCAAGGACCCGGGGACAAGCCCACCCACTCCCAGAACGTCCAGTTGGCTTTTAGAGTGAACTGGCAGCCAGAGGTCATCAGTCATTTGGAGAAAGCATCTGGCATGCAAGAGATCAAAACAACAGAAAAAAATTAACTTAGAGGAAATTGAGGCTCTGCAGAGGTAGGAAAAGGAAACTTAAAAGAAAACAAAGCAACATCATTAAAATCCTCCAAAGGCATGTCTTAAACAGAGCTGGATACCTTAAGGAGAAAACAAGAGAGAACTTCTGTAACATTCACGTCAGCCTCGTTCCTCAGGTAAGGCATTCAGAGCCTCACTTTGGAGAACAGAGAAGTGGGAGAAAAGGATGGCTTTCATTCCTTGTCTGTTTTAAATATCTGAGGTGTAGGAAGCAGGGAATAAACGCTTCTTTGTGAACTTTAAGTTATTATAATCATACTTTTTGCAAAGATCAAATGGAAATTATTTGGAAAATAAGTCAGGGAAGTTGCAGTTGAAGACAGTGGGTGACACATGTCCATTTGTCTTTACTACGTTGTGAAACTCAGCTGGAGTAAAGAGGGTTTCTTTTTTAAGACAAACATTCAGAAAGATAAATCCTCTGAGTGGAGCCAGTAGTAACAAAAATTAGGAAAACAGAAAGCAGATGGCCTCGTGGAAACGAGCCGGGCAGAGCTGGGAGAGCTGGGGCCTGAGCTGATGAGGGAAAAGCAGAGAAGCGAGCCAGAGGGCCCCTCAGAACCCTGGTGACTCAGGGATGAGCTGCGCGGGGCACCTCAGAGTGAGGTTATAACTGCTATTTCAGAAGCACTGAGACCCTGGCCTCCACTACCCTGATGCACCCAGTTGGGCATCAGCCCTCCTCTCACCTTGGCAGAGGACTCTAGGCTTTTTCTGGATGAGCAGACGCTAGGGACAGTATGATTTTATGTGCTGGAGACACTCTGCCTTCTGTTACTGGATCTGCAAAATCATCATTGCCAGGCAGGGACTGTCTACAGAGAAGATTGTAAGATTCTTGAAGTATGTGACTAACCCAGGAGGAAACACATCACCTCCAGAAGCGCCCCAGTGAAGCGCCCCAGATTCCTGCAGCAAGGACCCGGGGGGACAAGCCCACCCACTCCCAGAACGTCCAGTTGGCTTTTAGAGTGAACTGGCAGCCAGAGGTCATCAGTCATTTGGAGAAAGCATCTGGCATGCAAGAGATCAAAACAACAGAAAAAAATTAACTTAGAGGAAATTGAGGCTCTGCAGAGGTAGGAAAAGGAAACTTAAAAGAAAACAAAGCAACATCATTAAAATCCTCCAGGATTAAGAGGAGATAAATTACATGTCTTAAACAGAGCTGGATACCTTAAGGAGAAAACATTCAGAGAACAGAAAAGAATTCTTGAAACTTAGAAATTGGATAGCAGGAATGAAAAATTTAGGAGAGGGAAGGTTAAGGAAATACTTTATGAAGTAGTGCAGAAACATCAGGAGAGAAGAGGCAAGGGAATTAGAGGCTGGTCTAGTACTTCTCATCCAAATAATGGGATTTTTTTCAAAACAGAAGAAATGGAGATGCCTATGTAATGTGAACCAGGGGTCAACAGACAGGCCAGATCAAGCCACCTTCTGTTTCTGAAAATAAAACATCCATGCCCATTTGTGTTAAAACACCAGAGTTGAGTAGTTGTGACAGAGACTGTGGGGCCTATAAAAACTTCAAATATTTATTGTCTGGCTAGCTCCTGATCTAAGGAATTCAAGGAAATTTCCAGATAGGAGTTTCTAGATTGAAAGGGCCCAATGAATGCCAAGCCTATTACATGAAAAATGACCTCCCCACTAAGACACATTGCTGTGAAGCTTCAGAATAATGGGGCAGAAATTCTAAAAAACTCTAAAAAGGAAAAATCAAGAATCACTATAGCATTAGAGTTCTCAACAGCAATCCTAAAAGATAGTGAAGGTATTTTCTTAAAAATTCTCAGGTAAAATGACTTCTAACGTAGAATTCTATACCCAACAAATGTATCTGTTGCATATTAGAGGAGAATAAAGATAACTTAGTACATAGAAAACTCAGCATAGCCACAAAACAAAACCAACCAAGGAAACCAAGTCACTGGACCAGAAAGGGAAAGTCGTGGCATGTGGTTTAGTGTGCACATTGTCTAAATAGCCAGTATATGAAGGACCTACGTTATAATAAGCTTTTTTTCCCCCCTCTCTCTTTAAAATAGCCAAGTTCAACAGGGGAACAGAAGACTAAGCCCACCCAGAACAGTGTTCGGGAACTCAGAGGACTTGGACTTTCCCCAGATCTGGTAAGATTACTCCTGGTTACCTGGCTTCAGCATGCTCTTGACTGTCTTAATTAAGATCTAGCCAGCCTCCATGGCAAGCCAAAACCTTTGTTTTCTCGGCCTGCGTGTGGTTAAGCCAGTGGTGGAGAAATAGAGTTAGTGCCTTGGACTGGGATGTAGGTTGCAAAGATTTCGTTATACCTGGCATGTATGAGCAGAAATGAATTCTTGAAACTTAGAAATTGGATAGCAGGAATGAAAAATTTAGGAGAGGGAAGGTTAAGGAAATACTTTATGAAGTAGTGCAGAAACATCAGGAGAGAAGAGGCAAGGGAATTAGAGGCTGGTCTAGTACTTCTCATCCAAATAATGGGATTTTTTTCAAAACAGAAGAAATGGAGATGCCTATGTAATGTGAACCAGGGGTCAACAGACAGGCCAGATCAAGCCACCTTCTGTTTCTGAAAATAAAACATCCATGCCCATTTGTGTTAAAACACCAGAGTTGAGTAGTTGTGACAGAGACTGTGGGGCCTATAAAAACTTCAAATATTTATTGTCTGGCTAGCTCCTGATCTAAGGAATTCAAGGAAATTTCCAGATAGGAGTTTCTAGATTGAAAGGGCCCAATGAATGCCAAGCCTATTACATGAAAAATGACCTCCCCACTAAGACACATTGCTGTGAAGCTTCAGAATAATGGGGCAGAAATTCTAAAAAACTCTAAAAAGGAAAAATCAAGAATCACTATAGCATTAGAGTTCTCAACAGCAATCCTAAAAGATAGTGAAGGTATTTTCTTAAAAATTCTCAGGTAAAATGACTTCTAACGTAGAATTCTATACCCAACAAATGTATCTGTTGCATATTAGAGGAGAATAAAGATAACTTAGTACATAGAAAACTCAGCATAGCCACAAAACAAAACCAACCAAGGAAACCAAGTCACTGGACCAGAAAGGGAAAGTCGTGGCATGTGGTTTAGTGTGCACATTGTCTAAATAGCCAGTATATGAAGGACCTACGTTATAATAAGCTTTTTTTCCCCCCTCTCTCTTTAAAATAGCCAAGTTCAACAGGGGAACAGAAGACTAAGCCCACCCAGAACAGTGTTCGGGAACTCAGAGGACTTGGACTTTCCCCAGATCTGGTAAGATTACTCCTGGTTACCTGGCTTCAGCATGCTCTTGACTGTCTTAATTAAGATCTAGCCAGCCTCCATGGCAAGCCAAAACCTTTGTTTTCTCGGCCTGCGTGTGGTTAAGCCAGTGGTGGAGAAATAGAGTTAGTGCCTTGGACTGGGATGTAGGTTGCAAAGATTTCGTTATACCTGGCATGTATGAGGTTGCATCTTCTCCTCCCAGCCAGTCATTCATTCTCCTGGAAAGCCCCAATTGGCTCATTAATCTGTGTGCTCATTTGTCCTGCCACTCTGTCGCATTCCTCCAACGTGGGATTTAGGAGTTTCAGTTTTTTGTTTTTTTTTTTTTTAAAGATTTATTTATTTATTTATTTTGGTGGGGCAGGTGGGATAGGGAGGGAGGGAGGGGAGCAGGTGGGCCACTTCTATTGGTCTTTCATTTGTCCATTTTCATCCATCTTTGTTCTTTGGCCCGTGTGGGCCTCCCATCGCGGTAGCCTCTGTTGTCACAAAGCACCGGCCCTGGGCGCATGCGCTCCAGAGCTCCGGCTCGGTAATTGGACACATCGGTCCAGCCGCTCCGCGGCACGTGGGATCTTCCCAGGCCAGGGATCAAACCGGCGCCCCTTGCACTGCAAGGCAGTGTCCTTACCCACTGGACCACCAGGGAAGCCCCAGGAGTTTCAGTTTTAAAAACTGGTTAACATTTTTCTAGTTGGTGTGCATTGTGCTAGGAGTTGACATTTCCATCCAGCTGAACTATGTGAGGTCTAATTTAAATCAGAAGAACCCCACTTTGTGACCCCTCTGTCCATCTGTCCATCCAAACGTCTAGGTTGTGTGCAGGTGCTCCAACCCTCTGGACACATCCGTGAAAGAGAAAATATCGATGTTCTGCCACGTGGAACCTGAACAAGTACGTCAAAATTCCATCATCATTCACATGAATCTTTTTATTTTTTTATTTTTTAAATTTTTTTGGGGGGCGGGGGTCGAGTTGGGGAGGGAGGGGAGCGGGCGGGCCACTTCTGTTGGTCTTTCATTTCTCTATTTTCATTCGTCTTTGTTCTTTGGCTCCTGCGGGCCTCCCATCGCGGTGGCGTCTGTTGCAGAGCGCCAGCTCTGGGCGCATGCGCTCCAGAGCTCCTGCTCGGTGATTGGACACATCGGTCCAGCCGCTCCGCGGCACGTGGGATCTTCCCAGGCCAGGGATTGAACCGGCGCCCCTTGCACTGCAAGGCGGTGTCCTTATCCACTGGACCACTAGGGGAAGCCCCATCATTTTTTTTTGCTTCTAATTATCCCCGTCTTTTAACCAGTTTCATTACATTTTTTCATACTTTGAGATAGACTGTTGCCTAGAAGAACTGATTCCTATTCTGTGATTCTCCATCACCTTATCCCTGTAGTTCTCCAGACATCCTTTACCTGTCCTGTTGGGCCCGATTGCTCATACTGTTTGCTGCAGCCATGCCCAGTGGGTGTCTGTTCTTGTCGCCTGAAATAGGCCTGGCAGTCTCCTATTCTTACTCTTCAGAGCCCATCTAAGACGCAGTATTGTCTGAGAGGCTTTACCTTCCAGACCTAACGACGACAGGGTTAATCCTTCTCTAGGTGACCTGTGTCTGTGGGTCCTGATGGCGAGCCTGTCATCACTGCGCCTGTGTGTGTGTGTCTGTCTGTGTTTATCTCCCCTTATAGACTGAACTTCTTGAGGACAAGGATTACTTTATTCAACCTGCTAAGGAATATAAGGTGTTGTAGGTTCTAGACACATCTCAGTTGTTTTTGTTGTTTTGCTCATGGAGGTTTCCTGTGGTATAGGAAATTCAACATTCTGGAAGCTGTGATGTATCTTAGGTGTGGCACATGGTATGGAAATTCCTGGAGTGGTAAGTTGGGATTTTAGGTCTGGTCAGTTTTGGCTGAAGGAAAGTAGAAGGGAAGTTGAGGTCAAGGAACTTATGGTTGGGTTATGGATGGTTTGTTCTGTTACTAGGTTGTTTGAGAACCAGGAGACTAAGCTGGGGAGCCCATGGCTTGCCTGTGAATGAAGCGAATGAAGCAGCAGAGTTAAGTAAGAGAAATCCATTCACAAGACTTCTAGGAGTATGGAAAGGGAATATGAAAAATGAAAGTTACCACCCTGGCCTTAGAGCAAATAGAGCAGGAGGAAAGCCTTAGAGCTTTGGAAGCCGCTGTCCTCGCCAGCTCCGTGACAGCTTGTGCTTCAGGGCTCCTGGGTGGACACCCAGGCCTGGCGCTTCAGCCGGGGGCTTCTGTTCCATACTAAGTGCATGGAACGTCAGAATGCTTTCCTTGTTATAAATGGCCTTTTTTCATGCACTTCAGTTATTTTTGATATTTCCGTCTCAGCAAGTGAAGGTTATTCAATTCTTAGAATAGGTTATCATTAAAATTAGTCACTATTAAAAATGTGATGGTGTTTCTCTGTTTAAATTAGAACTTCATATCTTTTTGCCTATTTTTTAATTAGGTTGCTTATCTTACTGACTTATAGGAGTTCTTTGAGATAGACTGTTGCCTAGAAGAACTGATTCCTATTCTGTGATTCTCCATCACCTTATCCCTGTAGTTCTCCAGACATCCTTTACCTGTCCTGTTGGGCCCGATTGCTCATACTGTTTGCTGCAGCCATGCCCAGTGGGTGTCTGTTCTTGTCGCCTGAAATAGGCCTGGCAGTCTCCTATTCTTACTCTTCAGAGCCCATCTAAGACGCAGTATTGTCTGAGAGGCTTTACCTTCCAGACCTAACGACGACAGGGTTAATCCTTCTCTAGGTGACCTGTGTCTGTGGGTCCTGATGGCGAGCCTGTCATCACTGCGCCTGTGTGTGTGTGTCTGTCTGTGTTTATCTCCCCTTATAGACTGAACTTCTTGAGGACAAGGATTACTTTATTCAACCTGCTAAGGAATATAAGGTGTTGTAGGTTCTAGACACATCTCAGTTGTTTTTGTTGTTTTTGCTCATGGAGGTTTCCTGTGGTATAGGAAATTCAACATTCTGGAAGCTGTGATGTATCTTAGGTGTGGCACATGGTATGGAAATTCCTGGAGTGGTAAGTTGGGATTTTAGGTCTGGTCAGTTTTGGCTGAAGGAAAGTAGAAGGGAAGTTGAGGTCAAGGAACTTATGGTTGGGTTATGGATGGTTTGTTCTGTTACTAGGTTGTTTGAGAACCAGGAGACTAAGCTGGGGAGCCCATGGCTTGCCTGTGAATGAAGCGAATGAAGCAGCAGAGTTAAGTAAGAGAAATCCATTCACAAGACTTCTAGGAGTATGGAAAGGGAATATGAAAAATGAAAGTTACCACCCTGGCCTTAGAGCAAATAGAGCAGGAGGAAAGCCTTAGAGCTTTGGAAGCCGCTGTCCTCGCCAGCTCCGTGACAGCTTGTGCTTCAGGGCTCCTGGGTGGACACCCAGGCCTGGCGCTTCAGCCGGGGGCTTCTGTTCCATACTAAGTGCATGGAACGTCAGAATGCTTTCCTTGTTATAAATGGCCTTTTTTCATGCACTTCAGTTATTTTTGATATTTCCGTCTCAGCAAGTGAAGGTTATTCAATTCTTAGAATAGGTTATCATTAAAATTAGTCACTATTAAAAATGTGATGGTGTTTCTCTGTTTAAATTAGAACTTCATATCTTTTTGCCTATTTTTTAATTAGGTTGCTTATCTTACTGACTTATAGGAGTTCTTTATATGATTTTAGTGCAGGTCTTTTATCAGATATATAATGTGCATATTTTCTTTGTTCCAGCTGGTGGTTTGTCTTTTCATTTTGTTTTTCTTTTTTTAAGTTGAAGTGTAATTGATTTAGAGTGTCATGTTAGTTTCAGGTATATGTCTTTTCATTTTCTTAATAGTGTCTTTGGGAGCATGAAAGCTTTTGCATTTTGATGAGCTCCCAATTTATCATTTTTTTTCTTTATGGATGTGCCTATGGTGCCATATCTAGGAACTCTACTTAACCAAGGTCATGAAGATTTTCTTCTGTGTATTTTCTAAAAGTTGTGTACTTTTAGGTCTTAGCGTGTATGTATGTAGGTCTAGGATTCATTTTAAGTTAATTTTTGTGTATGTGTGTTTTCTGTTTTCCACAATCACAAGTCTTTTCATTTTGCTTTTTTGATTTTACAGAATTTTGCTATTTACAGATATGTATAATTCCAGATTAGTCATATGTATATCCCATTCCTCCCCATCCCGCTCCTCCAGGCCGTCGCCCCCGTGTATGATCCCTTAGACCCACAGCGCATTGACAGTAGTTTTCTCTTTTACATAAGATAGAATAGGACTCCGTGTTGCTCTTTCCATATCTCTCATCCACTGTTCCCTCTCCCCAGTGTCCATAAGTCTGTTCTGTATGACTGTTTTTCCATCAATGCTCTGTGTGTGTATTTATCAGTATGAACTTACTAGATTCCATATATATGTGTTAGTACACTGTATTTGTCTTTCTCTTTTTTGACTTACTTCACTTTGTATAATGAGTTCTAGAGTCACTCATCTCATTAAGACTGAATCTTCTGCATTTCTTTTTGCGGCTGAGAAGTATTCCATTGCATATAGGTACCAGAGCTGATTTATCCATTCATTTGTTGATGGACATGTAAGTTGCTTGCATGATCTAGCTGTTGTGTAGAATGCTGCAGTGTACATTGGGATACAGGTGTCTCTTTCAGTTTTGATTTCATCAGGGTATAAGCGTAATAGTGGAACTGCTGGGTCATATGGTGCTTATATTCTTAGTTTTTTGAAGAATCTCCATACTGTCTTCCATAGTGATTGTATCAATTTACATTCCCACCAACAATGCAAGAGTGTTGCCTTTTCTCTGCACCCTCTCCAGCATTTATTATCTGTAGATTTTTTGATGATGGGCCATTCCGACTGGTCTAAGGTGATACCTCATTGTAGTTTTGACTTGCATTTCTCTACTAATAAGCAACGTTGAACATCTTTTCATGTGTTTTTTTTTTTTGGCCATCTGTGTGTCTTTCTTGGATAGATGTCCATTTAGATCTTTTTCCTGTTTTTTGATTGGGTTGTTTGTTTTCTCAATATTGAGTTGTCTGAGCTGCTTATATATTTTGGAGAGTAGTTCTTCAGCCATTGTTTCATTTGCTGTTATTTTCTTCCATTCTGTGGGATGTCTGCTCACCTTGTTTGTAGTTTCTTTTGCTGTGCAGAAGCTTTTAAGTTTCACTAGGTCCCACATGTTTATTTTTGTTTTTATTTCTGTTATTCTAGTAGGTGGGTCATAGAAGATCTTGCTTTGATTTATGTCACTGAGTGTTCTGTCTATATTCTCCCAGAATTTTATGGTTTCTATTTTTACATTTAATCCATTTTGAGTTTATCTTTGTGTGTGAAGTCAGGGAATGTTGCAACTTCATTCTTCTGCATATAGCTGTCCAGTGTTCCTGGTACCATTTGTTGAAGAGGCTGTCTTTGTCCCATTTTGTATTTTTGCCTCCTTTGTCAAAAATAAGGTACCCATATGCGTGTGGATTTATTTCTGAGTTCTCTATCTTGTTCCATTGGTCTATATTTCTGTTTTTGTGCCAGTACCAAACTGACTTGATGACTGTTGCTTTGTAGTATAGTCTGAAGTTAGGGAGGATGATCCCTCCAGCTCCATTTTTCTTCCTCAGGATTGCTTTGGCTGTCTGGGGTCTTTTGTGTTTCCATATGAACTGCGTTATTTATTGTGGGTTAATTTTTATGGATAGTAACTTTTCAGTAAAATTTGGAATTCATCTTGCATGTAGCTGTCTAGCTATTCTACCTCCCTTTGTCAAAAGAACTGTCTTTCAGTAATCTAGTTTTCTTTATAGAAGTGGTTTTTAGACTTTCTGTCTTTGTGAATTATGTTTTGATTTATTTATAGGTATTCATATTTTTTATTACTATGTAAATGGTATTAAATTTCCTGATTAGACATGGCCTGTGTAAGGGGCTTCCCTGGTAGCTCAAATGGTAAAGAATCCACCTGCAATGCAGGAGACCCAGGTTCCATTCCTGGGTCAGGAAGAACCCCTGGAGAAAGGAATGGCTACCCACTCCAGTATTTTTGCCTCGAGAATTCCGTGGGCAGAGGAGTCTGGCGGGCTGCAGTTCATGGGGTCGCAAAGAGTTGCTAAACACAGCTGAGCGACTAACACACACACATACAAAACCCTGCTGACTTCTCTGCCCATTGAGCTCAAGCTTAGCAGCCTTACTAAACTGGTTAGTTCTGATTGTTTGCCTGTAAATTCCTTTGGTTTTTGTGGATAAACAGTAGTATTATATACAATTAGTGGCAATTGTTTCTTATTTTCCAATTCATCTACATTTTTTCCTTATTTAATTGTAGTGGCTAGTATCTCTAATATGTTATTGAGTAGAAATAGTGATAGTGGCCAGTTTTGCCTGTTCTAGGCTTTACATATTAAACATTAATATTAAATATCAAACCAAATGATGATTGCTTTGGGGTTTTTTTTTCATGTTTCCCCTAATTTACCAAGAATTTTATTATGAATTTGTATTAAATTTGCATCCACTAAGATGATTCTTTCCCCCCTTTTAATCTCTTCATGTAGTGAATTCTGCTGATAAATTCAAGTTGTATGCAGTGCTTTGTGGGCTTTTAATTTTTAAAAGCTCTCCCAAGTAATTCCAATGACAGCCAACTTTTAGAACCATTGTTCTTGAGACAGTTCCTACTTGGACATTTTTAAGGACTTTTGCACCCATGTTCATAAGAGATTAGCCACTATCCGTTCTTCTTAATTTATATTTTGTAGAAAGTTACCCTTTTCTTTGTTTTCAAATTTACAACAGTTCTTTTTCCAGGGTTATAATAGCTGATAGAAGGCTGTCAGCCCAGTTGATCTTTGTACTTTTTATGGACTAACTTTGCTCATTTTTAAACAGGTGATCTGTGTCCACGATGTCTCGTCTATCTACCGAGTCCCCTTGTTGTTAGAGGAGCAGGGAGTTGTAGACTATTTTCTCCGGAGACTTGACCTTCCTGTTGAGAGGCAGTCACGAAAAATGCTGATGAAGTGGAAGGAAATGGCAGACAGGTTTGCTTCTTAATAAGGATCTGGGGGTCTGAGCCTTATTTCTCCTTTTATTTGTGAAGTCTCAGAGATTTGGCCTGTTTCTCACTTGTTGTATCAGCTCACACTGGAAAAGGCCTTCATGGTAAGGGGTAAAGACGCGTCTTAGCCAGCCCTCGTGTAGCTGCAGCACAGATAGGAAATCCTGCTGAGATAGAGCTGGCCCGGGTTCCAGATCACACAGCCATCCCCCTTGCCTCCTGTGCAAACAGGCCTGCCTGTGGCGGGGGGCTAGCACTGGTACCTGCGGATGGCTGCACGTGGCTGGAGCACTCCTGGGTGCTCCCGGAGAGCTGAGCTCTGTTTGGGAACATGCCCACCCCACACCACAAAAGAATCAACAAGGGTGGCCATGGCCCGTCTTCTTTCTGTCACTAGAGTTGGATTCTTATTTTCCATGTTAGGCAAAAAGATTTTTCAGATCATTCAGCCACCAGTGAAAGTATCAGGCAGAAGAAAAACTTTAGATGGACGTCTGTCCTCAAAAATAAATGCAGCTGCATGAAGCTACTCAAGATCTGAGTCAAAAAAAAAAAAAAAAACCCAAGAAGACAGGGTGTTGAAACATGATTTTAAGAGCCTCCCCTGCCCCCAACTGTGGGTCACTCTGTGGGCTGAAGGTCTGTCCAGTCTCCTTACTGCTGCTGCTGCGGCTCATCAGTGTGAGAACTGACCCACTCTGCGGACCTCCTCGCTCTGAGATGCTTGCGCAGCACCTCACAGGTCTTGGCGCGGTGCCTCAGGGCCCTGGTGTAGCTGCTGTAACTGCAGAGTCACACGGGCAGCGCCACAAAGCGTTTGGGGAGGGAGCGTGTCTGCCGTTGCTCAGCGATGCTCCATTTTGATGTTTTCCCTTTCAGTCTCTGTCCATTTGCTTGCATATCATCATGCGGCATATCACAAAGATAGCACACAGCTTCACAATCTTTCATAAAATATTATAAGCATTTTTGTGTTACTAATTCTACTTTATAATGAAAAATTTTAATGAGTATGGACTGTTGTGTGGATGTCCAAATCAGACTGTTCTGTTCATCACATTAACTCATGTGAATTGTGTGTTTGTTAATTTTTTTATTAAAAAAGGCAGAAACAAATCTGAAAGAGATTTTGAAGCCGTCTCTTTGTAGGGATGTTCCAAAATCCTACTTTCTTTACAAAGCCTGACACGTTGGCCTGAAACTTGCTTTGTCTTGACTGTTCTGTACATGGATTTCAGATAACAGTCTGTCCTATCGTATTCTTCCCAGACGTGTTTTCTTTTCCTCTTTAAAAAAAGTGATGTTCATCTCATGGGGATTTATGTGTTCTGAGTAATTTGACATTTCTTGACCTTTGTGTCGATCCTGGGGCTAGCACTGGTACCTGCGGATGGCTGCACGTGGCTGGAGCACTCCTGGGTGCTCCCGGAGAGCTGAGCTCTGTTTGGGAACATGCCCACCCCACACCACAAAAGAATCAACAAGGGTGGCCATGGCCCGTCTTCTTTCTGTCACTAGAGTTGGATTCTTATTTTCCATGTTAGGCAAAAAGATTTTTCAGATCATTCAGCCACCAGTGAAAGTATCAGGCAGAAGAAAAACTTTAGATGGACGTCTGTCCTCAAAAATAAATGCAGCTGCATGAAGCTACTCAAGATCTGAGTAAAAAAAAAAAAAACCCAAGAAGACAGGGTGTTGAAACATGATTTTAAGAGCCTCCCCTGCCCCCAACTGTGGGTCACTCTGTGGGCTGAAGGTCTGTCCAGTCTCCTTACTGCTGCTGCTGCGGCTCATCAGTGTGAGAACTGACCCACTCTGCGGACCTCCTCGCTCTGAGATGCTTGCGCAGCACCTCACAGGTCTTGGCGCGGTGCCTCAGGGCCCTGGTGTAGCTGCTGTAACTGCAGAGTCACACGGGCAGCGCCACAAAGCGTTTGGGGAGGGAGCGTGTCTGCCGTTGCTCAGCGATGCTCCATTTTGATGTTTTCCCTTTCAGTCTCTGTCCATTTGCTTGCATATCATCATGCGGCATATCACAAAGATAGCACACAGCTTCACAATCTTTCATAAAATATTATAAGCATTTTTGTGTTACTAATTCTACTTTATAATGAAAAATTTTAATGAGTATGGACTGTTGTGTGGATGTCCAAATCAGACTGTTCTGTTCATCACATTAACTCATGTGAATTGTGTGTTTGTTAATTTTTTCATTAAAAAAAGGCAGAAACAAATCTGAAAGAGATTTTGAAGCCGTCTCTTTGTAGGGATGTTCCAAAATCCTACTTTCTTTACAAAGCCTGACACGTTGGCCTGAAACTTGCTTTGTCTTGACTGTTCTGTACATGGATTTCAGATAACAGTCTGTCCTATCGTATTCTTCCCAGACGTGTTTTCTTTTCCTCTTTAAAAAAAGTGATGTTCATCTCATGGGGATTTATGTGTTCTGAGTAATTTGACATTTCTTGACCTTTGTGTGACAGATACGATCGCTTGCTGGAGACCTGCTCTATTGCCCTCGTGGGCAAGTACACCAAGTTCTCAGACTCGTACGCCTCTGTCATTAAAGCTCTGGAGCATTCTGCACTGGCCATCAACCACAAACTGGAAATCAAGGTGAGGCGCAGGGGCCACGGGTGTAGTGCGGTGCTGCGTGCACACCTGCTTGGCATTTTAGGAGCTCAGAATTTCTTTTTAGGGATCAAAAAGATTTAAGGTTGGCTCCTGGCTAGGGGAGAACAGTAGAGCATTTGCAGGAAATCAGGGGAGATGAGGTCAGAGTAGAAGCCAAGAGAGTCGAGGCAAGTTGATCTGAATGTCGGGTGACCCTGGCTATGGGAAGTCCTGGTGGCCAAGCATGTGGCACAGTTGCGGACACCTGTCCAGTATCCACCCTGTGGAGCCGGGAGGTTTCTCAGAAATGTGTGTCCACTCAGCCAGCTGGTACCTGAAATGCAGGCAGTCCCTGATGACCAGTGCTCACTGTGGTCTGCTGGGACACGCTGGGCAGAGGCTGAGCTGCTGGCAGGGTGGGGCTTCCAGGGCCTGGTGGCCAGGCGAGTCTGTATGACCATGGGCAGGTTACTTAGCTCTCTTTGGGCCTCAATTTTCCCATCTTTATTTATTTATTTTTTACTTTTTAAAGGTATTTATTTTTTTTAATGTATTTGGCCGGGTTGAATCTTAGTTGCATTGTGCAGAATCTCTGTTGTGGCACACGGACTTTCTGGTTGAGGCATGTGGGCTTAGTTGCCGTGAGGCATGTGGGATGTTAGTTTCCCAACCAGGGATTGAACCGGCATCGCCTGAAGCACACAGTGGATTCTTAAGCATGGGACCACCAGGGAAATCCTGGTTTTCTCATCTTTAAAAAGGGTTAGTGATGGTGCCTTTGTCATGGGGTTCTTAGTATAAGAATTGAGCAAATTCATGTAAAGGGCTTAGAACTGTGTCTGGCATAGAACACGTGCTGTGTGACCCAGCCACTCCACCCCAAGATATTTACCCAAGAGAAGAGAAAATACGTCCACCAAAGGAATGTATGTTATACACATGGACCAGTTAGTCATAACAGCTGAAATCTGGGGACAGTCTAAATGTCCAGGACGAGGTAGTGGATCAGCATATCGTGTGTGGTATTCCTTCAGTAGAAAAGTTTCCGGCAGTAGAGAGGAATAAACTCGGTGGTGATGCCCACAACCACCATGAATCTCAGGAACGCTGCACAGCGCTGAAGGCAGGGGAGGCTACACAGAGCATGGTTCCTTTTGTCTGAAGTTCTAGACGAGGCAGAACCAGTGGTGGCAACAGCCAAGATTGTGTGGAGCCAGAGGCCAGGAGGACGTTGTTTGCAGGGGACAGAGGGAGCCATGGGGAACTGTCTAGGTCTTGATCAAGGTGGTGGGCACTCCTTTGCATGGGACAGAACTCATCCAGGTACACACTTCAGATGCTTGTGTTTCATTGTATGTAAATTATACTTCAGCACAATTGAGGAGAATGAGAAGCGACCTGGGCAGGTGAGGGACTGTGGGGACAGGTCTGTCTTGAACAAAGAAACTTCTGGGTTTGCACCAGTGGGCTGAGTATAGATGGGGCGGCAGGGCTTAATGATTTGGGGCGGAAACTCATATTTTAAAATATAAGAAAGATGCAAAAGTTTACTTTTGAAATATTAGTATAAGTACATGAAGGTTATTTTTAAACTTAATTTTAGTGTGAAGGAAGGTGGTAGTATTGCTTAGGAATCAGGAAAGAACATGTTCAGGAGTCACGAACCTCCCTCTTTTCTCTGACCGCTCACAGTACATAGATTCCACGGACCTGGAGCCGAGCACCTTGCAGGAGGAGCCTGTGCGTTACCACGAGGCCTGGCAGAAGCTCTGTAGCGCTCAGTAAGCAGAACTCTCTCTCCAGGGGGTCAGGATTTGTTACAATGAATGCAGTGCTATGCTCTCTTGTGGTAGATAATCTGATAGCTTAAATGTCTTCTTTTTTTTTTTTTAATTTTGGCCTCTTTTATTGGTTTTTTATTTATTTATTTTCATCCTTCCTTATTCTTTGGTTTGTGTGGGCCTCCTATTGCAGTGGCCTCTCTTGTTGCAGAGCACTAGCTCTGGGCGCATGTGCTCCAGAGTGCTGGCTTGTAATTGGACACACTGGTCCAGCTGCTTCGTGGCACATGGGATCTTCCCAGGCCAGGGATCGAACTGGTGCCCCTTGTACTGCAAGGTGGACTATTTACCCACTGAACCACCAGGGAAGCCCACTTAAATGTCTTTTAATTATTGAAAGGACTGCACACCGGAGGACTGAAGCCTCACAAAAATAGAGCTTAATTAAAAAGGTTTTTTGATGTGGACCATTTTTAAAGTGTTTATTGAATTTTTTATAATATTGCTTCTGTTTTATGTTTCGGTGTTTTCGGCCACAAGGCACATGGGATCTTAGCTCCCTTACGAGGGACTAAACCTGCACCCGCTGCACTGGAAGGTGTAATTTTAACCACTGGACTACTGGGGAAGGCCCACAGCTTATCAGTTTAATTAAATATGAGGAAAACTAGTTCTAATATTACTGATAATATTTACTGTATGTATCTTTGGATAAGACTTTTTTATTATTATTGAAAAAATACCCACCCCTCCAACTCTGGTGCCTCACGGCTTGTGAGAGCTCGGTTCCTCGACCAGGGTTTGAACCCCGCCATGCCAGTGAAACTGCTGAATCCTAACCACTAGACCACCAGGGAATTCCCTGGATGAGGCTTACTTAAAGGTTCTTCATTCAGACCATTTGCTGAGGACCCATCAGTAGAGTCTCATATAGTTTGTTTTTTTCCAGCTATTATCTAATATAACAGTAAAAAAAAAAAAAACAGTGGAAATTTCTGGTTCACTAGACAAATTGAATGTGGTGTTAACTGACCAGGAAAGGCTCCCTTCCTACTTGGGGAGTGCTTCAAGCCAAGAGGTGAAAAACAATGCATCCTTAGGAGCAAACCCCTGCCTGGGACACATACTGAGCAGTAGTGGTATTACCATTATGTATATGCCATCTTTTGTTTTTCACTGGTTATAAGGCGAGTGGATAGTCTTGTGTGCATTTTCCTCGTCCATAGTGTTTCTGTACCAGTCACTGGCAGGGTTGAAATTACTGTGCTCACCCTGGCAGCCAAGCCTGTGGAGTGACTTCAGGCCCAAGGGTGGTTCCTAGGAGCTGGACTGGTGAAAAGGGGTCCTTGTGGTGTGATCTCTTGCACAGTGGCGTGCTGGTTCCAGGGGGATTTGGTGTCCGAGGGACAGAAGGAAAGATCCAAGCCATCTCCTGGGCTCGGAAACAGAAGAAGCCTTTTTTGGGTAAGGAGAGAACGTGTTCCATGAACCTGTAAATAAATGGAGGTCATCAAAATCAGACATAGATAGATGCTGTCTTCCCAGAAAGCATCTTGAATAGAAGCCTTGTGAGTTCCGTTTTTGAGAAGTTTGAACTCATCTTTAAAATGAACACTTAGAGCTTGAGCTCCATGTAGTTGTCATGGACTTCTGAGAGAATTAAATAGCAATTAGGAAATCTTGTCCATTTACGGAACCCAGCTGTTTGGCAAGACATATGAGATTGGGTTTTATATCCTCGCTTGAAACACCAGCTGTCTAATTGGGCAGGGTGATTTTGGGATGCTCCCTGGTGCTGTAAATTTCAGTCATTTTCAACACAGACCATTTTAACTGGGAACTTAATGACAGAGGATAAGAAAATTTGAATTTTAAAGTACTGAAGAGAGTATTATTTATTTCTAAAACCACATGACTTCTGGACTCTTCCTGCACACTTAGACCCGTTTTGAAATCAGATAAATCATAGCAGGAGGTTGTATGTTTATGGCAGAAAATTTTGAGAGTTTGTAATTGGAACTCTGTGAACAATCAGCACACAAAGTTCACATAGGCGGGCTGGAAATGTGGGACTGCCTTTTCAATGGGGTTTCATTTGTTTTCTCCACCTGCAAGGTGTGTGCCTAGGAATGCAGTTGGCAATGTGGGGAGTGCTTCAAGCCAAGAGGTGAAAAACAACGCATCCTTAGGAGCAAACCCCTGCCTGGGACACATACTGAGCAGTAGTGGTATTACCATTATGTATATGCCATCTTTTGTTTTTCACTGGTTATAAGGCGAGTGGATAGTCTTGTGTGCATTTTCCTCGTCCATAGTGTTTCTGTACCAGTCACTGGCAGGGTTGAAATTACTGTGCTCACCCTGGCAGCCAAGCCTGTGGAGTGACTTCAGGCCCAAGGGTGGTTCCTAGGAGCTGGACTGGTGAAAAGGGGTCCTTGTGGTGTGATCTCTTGCACAGTGGCGTGCTGGTTCCAGGGGGATTTGGTGTCCGAGGGACAGAAGGAAAGATCCAAGCCATCTCCTGGGCTCGGAAACAGAAGAAGCCTTTTTTGGGTAAGGAGAGAACGTGTTCCATGAACCTGTAAATAAATGGAGGTCATCAAAATCAGACATAGATAGATGCTGTCTTCCCAGAAAGCATCTTGAATAGAAGCCTTGTGAGTTCCGTTTTTGAGAAATTTGAACTCATCTTTAAAATGAACACTTAGAGCTTGAGCTCCATGTAGTTGTCATGGACTTCTGAGAGAATTAAATAGCAATTAGGAAATCTTGTCCATTTACGGAACCCAGCTGTTTGGCAAGACATATGAGATTGGGTTTTATATCCTCGCTTGAAACACCAGCTGTCTAATTGGGCAGGGTGATTTTGGGATGCTCCCTGGTGCTGTAAATTTCAGTCATTTTCAACACAGACCATTTTAACTGGGAACTTAATGACAGAGGATAAGAAAATTTGAATTTTAAAGTACTGAAGAGAGTATTATTTATTTCTAAAACCACATGACTTCTGGACTCTTCCTGCACACTTAGACCCCGTTTTTGAAATCAGATAAATCATAGCAGGAGGTTGTATGTTTATGGCAGAAAATTTTGAGAGTTTGTAATTGGAACTCTGTGAACAATCAGCACACAAAGTTCACATAGGCGGGCTGGAAATGTGGGGACTGCCTTTTCAATGGGGTTTCATTTGTTTTCTCTCCACCTGCAAGGTGTGTGCCTAGGAATGCAGTTGGCAGTGGTTGAATTTTCGAGAAATGTGCTGGGATGGCAAGGTAAATGTCTACCTAAAAATGTGTTAAAGTCCTCACTGAAATGTTCGTCGTGCTTGTTGGGAGCCGTGGAGGCCAGGCTTGGTGTCGAGTACCTTGCAGCTGCAGCAAAGGGACACTGCTGAGTTTATCAACAGAAAATGCTCTGTTCCCCTCCACGGGAACCGCCAGCTGCTGGAGGAGGGAGCAGGGTGAGCTGCCTGCCCCTGCCCCTGCCCCTCCTCCTGACACGCCCACACTCCCGTTGCAGTCGCCGTTGCCGTGGCTGCAGGCCCTGAGCTGCTGCCCAGCAAGAGGCCTAACTCAGGCCAGTGTGAGCCTGTGCGTATATTATGAACTTGGGATCTGGAGTTGGTTAGACTTGGCCTCACATTATGACATTATCACTTTTTTTTTTTTGGCTGTGCTGGGTCTTAGGGGATTCCCAGGCGGCTCAGTGGTAAAGAACCCACCTGCCAGTGCAGAAGATGTGGGTTTGATACCTGGGTCAGGGGGATCCCTCGAAGGAGGAGATGACAACCCGCACTAGTATTCTTGCCTGGGAAATCCCATGAACAGAGGAGCCTAGAGGGCTGCAGTCTGTGGGGTCGCAAAGAGTCAGACGTGACTGAGCACGCATGCCTGGTCTTAGTTGCCCCATGAGGGATCTTTAGTTGCAGCGCGTGGGATCTAGTTCCCTGACCAGGGATCAAACCCAGGCACCCTGCACTGGGAGTGTGGAGTGTTAACTGTTGGATTACCAGGGAAGCCCTTTTATCACTGTGGGTGATTTTAGGCAAATCACTTACTTAGAATCTTTTCTGAACCTCTGTCTTTTCTGTAAAGTGGAGGTAGAAGTGGTACCTGCTTTACTTGGCTGTGGGAGTTGGATGGCATGACACCTACTGTCAGTGGCCCCAGCACAGTGACTGCCGATGAGGGAACACTCCCTAGTGTTGGCTCGGTGCCTCACTGGACTGCGGTGCTGCTTTGGGACCACCAGGAACTGGGTGGCTTCCAGCAGTGGTTTCCTATTTCTCAGTGTCCTGCAGTTTGAGTGAACTCTGTGTGGTTTTATGTTCCACGTGGTGTGTCACGTGGAACAGAAAACCACGTGTGGAACTGGCCCTGCCCTCCATTCAGCTCTGGCAGGGGCGATGGGACGGTCTCCTCGTCCATTAATCAGCTGAGCTTCCTCATGGCGGAGCAGATGCCTCGCTTCCGAAACGACAAGCCCACTGCATAGACCCTTACCAAGTGTCCCATCGCTGCGCCCAATCAGTGGGGGAGAGGACCACGTATGATGGGAATCCTGGGGTGCTGTGACCTCATCAGGCCACTGATAGAAATAAGAACCTTTATACATTCTAAGCAGAATCAGCAAAGTGACCTGAGAAGGAGAACGCTGCCTGGCTTTACCAGGTACAAGTGGTTCTGAGTGGCCAGCTCGCTATTAGGGCTGGGATCACGTCACAGTTTTTTTTTTTCCCCACAAAAGTCCCGAGAGGGCAGTGGCTCAGTTCTGTAGGCAGCAGAGCCCAGGTGCTGGCTTCTGAGCTCTGTCCCACCACCTACCACACCAGCCCCCTGCCCAGCAGAGAGCTCCTGCCGTTGTACCCACTGGGGGCCCCAGGTGGCGCATGGCCTGGAGATGCGCTCACCACTTCTGAGACTGGGCCCCGAGAGGACATGGCCTCGTGTCGCATAGACAGAGTAAGCAGAGACACAGTGCCAGATGTGGGTTCTTTCCCTTTCAGTCTTCAGTGGTTTCCTTTATTGTTAGCCAGTAAACTCAGTAAAGGATAGAAAGGATATCTGGGTTTTGAGATCAGTTGGTTTTTGATTTAGCTCTTGAGTCGGGGCTGTTGGGTCATGCAGCGTATAAGATACTGAGGATGAAAGGAATGCGGAAGAAGCAGTATCTGCCTGTCGAGGAGAGAGACAGTCTGAAACAAAAGTGCAAGAATTAAGACTATAGAAGAGGCTTCAAAAGGAAGCACTATCTAAGTCAAGATGATCAGGTTACGTCATTGGCTTTCATTTCGCCATTTTGTACCGCTTGACTTCCCAGAGGCTTACAGATATAACGGGAGACAATTCACCTTGGTGGCTTGAGTGACTTGGATCTGAAAATGTTTTCCTGGCCTTAGTTCTAATCACTGAATAACTAAACAGAGGAAAGGAATTTGTGACGCAATTGGAACAGGAAAAACCACGTGTGACCTGGCCCTGCCCTCCATTCAGCTGGGGGGCGATGGGATGCTCTCCTCGTCCATTAATCAGCTGAGCTTCCTCATGGCAGACCAGATGCCTCGCTTCCGAAACGACAAGCCCACAGCATAGACCCTTACCAAGTGTCCCATCGCTGCGCCCAATCAGTGGGGGAGAGGACCACGTATGGTGGGAATCCTGGGGTGCTGTGACCTCATCAGGGCCACTGATAGAAATAAGAACCTTTATACATTCTAAGCAGAATCAGCAAAGTGACCTGAGAAGGAGAACGCTGCCTGGCTTTACCAGGTACAAGTGGTTCTGAGTGGCCAGCTCGCTATTAGGGCTGGGATCACGTCACAGTTTTTTTTTTTCCCCACAAAAGTCCCGAGAGGGCAGTGGCTCAGTTCTGTAGGCAGCAGAGACCAGGTGCTGGCTTCTGAGCTCTGTCCCACCACCTACCACACCAGCCCCCTGCCCAGCAGTGAGCTCCTGCCGTTGTACCCACGGGGGGCCCTAGGTGGCGCATGGCCTGGAGATGCGCTCACCGCTTCCGAGACTGGGCCCCGAGAGGACATGGCCTCTTGTCGCGTAGACAGAGTAAGCAGAGACACAGTGCCAGATGTGGGTTCTTTCCCTTTCAGTCTTCAGTGGTTTCCTTTATTGTTAGCCAGTAAACTCAGTAAAGGATAGAAAGGATATCTGGGTTTTGAGATCAGTTGGTTTTTGATTTAGCTCTTGAGTCGGGGCTGTTGGGTCATGCAGCGTATAAGATACTGAGGATGAAAGGAATGCGGAAGAAGCAGTATCTGCCCGTCGAGGAGAGAGACAGTCTGAAACAAAAGGTGCAAGAATTAAGACTATAGAAGAGGCTTCAAAAGGAAGCACTATTTAAGTCAAGATGATCAGGTTACGTCATTGGCTTTCATTTCGCCATTTTGTACCGCTTGACTTCCCAGAGGCTTACAGATATAACGGGAGACAATTCACCTTGGTGGCTTGAGTGACTTGGATCTGAAAAATGTTTTCCCTGGCCTTAGTTCTAATCACTGAATAACTAAACAGAGGAAGGAATTTGTGACGTAGAGCTTAGGAATGAGACGTTTAAACAATCATTGTTGTAACTATTTTTGTAACAAAATGTTTGGATTTTTCAGATGCCAATTCCACGGAGTTTGACCCTAACACCAATCATCCTGTGGTAAGTCCCATGTCAGCGTCTGGGAGGGTGTGAGAGGGGTATATATGAACGCGATGGAGGGTTGGAGACAGGAAATGAGATCACCGGATTCATTCCAGAGGACCCTGAGGGCCTGCACTTTGAGCTGTCCCAGCTGGGAAGGAAGTATTTCTATTTTCATCATGTAATTTGTCACTAGTCTTCCTAGTTCCCCACAGAAAGCTCTTAAGACAGGTGCCACCCCAGCCAACAGGGGCCTTTTAACCTCCCAGGAGCGCTTTAGAATAACATTGGTGTGAAACATGTACGTGGGCACCTCCTATGTTCCAAGCAGTGTGCTCACTGCTTTGTGTGTATTGAATCGCTTAATCCCCAACAACCGGAGGAGATGGGCATCTTAGTCAAGAACTTCTGGAATTTAGGACTGTTGTTTGACATAGGCCCAAGCCCCAGGAGGCCAGCATTCCTTGTGTTAAATCTCCCATGAGAGGAATGTGGCCCATGGAGGAGAGACAGGGCCTTTATTCATCGTTGAATCCCCAGCCCAGGCATGACAGGCCTGTTCTTGATACCAAGTGGGTTGTGATAAGCAAGATGGACAAGACTCTTGACCTCAGGGTACTTCAACAGCATTCGTGTGTGTTGGTTGACCTGAAGTTGAACTTCACTAATACTCAGACTTCAGGAAGAAACGAGCAAAGGTTTTGACATGTGGAACCTCAGGGAGGTAGAGGAGCCCAGAGAAGGTCCTCTGAGTCACTCAGACATTCACCGAGCTCCTCCCAGTTCAGCCCTGGGAGAGCCCCCCTTTCCTTTGAGCAGCTGTCAGGCTAGTGGAGGGGACGTGTGATCACCTGTCTCGTCTGGTATCCGCACTTAGTCTTTATCAGCACGGGCACTTGGGATCCAGGGTATTGGGGCAGGAGTGGCCAGGGCAGGGGGCAGCTGTGTCCTGTCCTGCGGCTCAGGAGGACGGGCTGAACGATGAAGCACCCAGCAGAGGTTTAGGAACGGTCATCGGGAGGCAGTTCCTTTGCCAAGCATCTCTTCTCAGGAAAGGCTGGACCTCCTCACAGGCTCACTCTGCTCCGTGTGGGGGGTCTGTTTCCTAACCAAGGTAGGGTTTGGTAGCACGTGTTTGTTTTTGAAACACCTCCAGGTCATAGACATGCCAGAACACAACCCTGGCCAGATGGGCGGAACCATGAGGCTGGGCAAGAGGAGAACCCTGTTCCAGACCAAGAACTCCGTCATGAGTAAGAGCTGCCTCCCACGGGCCTGGCACATCCAGGCCACACGTCCTGGCGCTGCAGCCGGGCACCTGCAGTTTTTGACCTTTTGAAGTTCTTTTTTTCTTTCCTCATGACACACCTTAGGATGCGCTGTAATAGCCAAAGAAAGCGCCAAGCCTCTTGGGTCACAGGCAGGGCATCTGGGGACCTGGGGAACTCTGGGTCTGGACCCAAATGAGAAGGAGACGGTTAGCGAAATCCACTGCCGTCTTATTTTCCTGTCTTAATTAGGATCCAAAGGTTGGGGTACATTAGGCCCCAAGCCCCAGGAGGCCAGCATTCCTTGTGTTAAATCTCCCATGAGAGGAATGTGGCCCATGGAGGAGAGACAGGGCCTTTATTCATCGTTGAATCCCCAGCCCAGGCATGACAGGCCTGTTCTTGATACCAAGTGGGTTGTGATAAGCAAGATGGACAAGACTCTTGACCTCAGGGTACTTCAACAGCATTCGTGTGTGTTGGTTGACCTGAAGTTGAACTTCACTAATACTCAGACTTCAGGAAGAAATGAGCAAAGGTTTTGACATGTGGAACCTCAGGGAGGTAGAGGAGCCCAGAGAAGATCCTCTGAGTCACTCAGACATTCACCGAGCTCCTCCCAGTTCCTGGCCAGCCCTGGGAGAGCCCCCCTTTCCTTTGAGCAGCTGTCAGGCTAGTGGAGGGGACGTGTGATCACCTGTCTCGTCTGGTATCCGCACTTAGTCTTTATCAGCACAGGCACTTGGGATCCAGGGTATTGCAGCAGGAGTGGCCAGGGCAGGGGGCAGCTGTGTCCTGTCCTGCGGCTCAGGAGGACGGGCTGAAGGATGAAGCACCCAGCAGAGGTTTAGGAACGGTCATCGGGAGGCAGTTCCTTTGCCAAGCATCTCTTCTCAGGAAAGGCTGGACCTCCTCACAGGCTCACTCTGCTCCGTGTGGGGGGTCTGTTTCCTAACCAAGGTAGGGTTTGGTAGCACGTGTTTGTTTTTGAAACACCTCCAGGTCATAGACATGCCAGAACACAACCCTGGCCAGATGGGCGGAACCATGAGGCTGGGCAAGAGGAGAACCCTGTTCCAGACCAAGAACTCCGTCATGAGTAAGAGCTGCCTCCCACGGGCCTGGCACATCCAGGCCACACGTCCTGGTGCTGCAGCCGGGCACCTGCAGTTTTTGACCTTTTGAAGTTCTTTTTTTCTTTCCTTATGACACACCTTAGGATGCGCTGTAATAGCCAAAGAAAGCGCCAAGCCTCTTGGGTCACAGGCAGGGCATCTGGGGACCTGGGGAACTCTGGGTCTGGACCCAAATGAGAAGGAGTCGGTTAGCGGAAATCCACTGCCGTCTTATTTTCCTGTCTTATTAGGTCAAAGTGGGTGAAACTGCTGATGCTGAGCACTTATCCCACAAAATTGGCCGTTTCATCCGGTTCCACCTAAATGGATTTTATTCTAGAAGTACTGACATTTGTGGGTTTCCCTGGTGGCTCAGTGGTAAAGAAACAGTCTGCCAATGCAAGAGGGTTCCATCCCTAGGTCTGGAGGATCCCTTTGGAGAGGGAAATGGCAACCTACTCCAGGACACCTGCCTGGGAAATCCCACAAACAAGCCTGGCGGGCTACAGTCCATGGGGTCGCAAAGAGTCAGACATGACTTAGTGACTGAACAACAATAGTAACTAACATACGCTAAAGATTTAGGGGAAATTTGGGGAGGAAGCTATGTAAGAATTACTGGATTCTCTTTTCTACGCACTGGGAAATCCTGCCGTTCGCTGTTGGCAGGGCACTCCTCCGTCTGTCTGGGGTTTGGAGGCAGTATAGTCTGAGTCACTTGAGTAGATGGTCATCCAGTCCTCTGGCTCTAGCGTCCTGTGGTTTGGGGGTCTCGCCTGGTTTGGGGAAGCTTCCGCCCTTGTTCCCGGGCACAGCAGGGCAACGTTAGTGGCTGTGACTTGACCCTGGGACCTCTGTAGTCACGTGTGAGGGGTGGTGGTAAAAGTCCATTTCTGTTACAGTTTTTCTTGGTTGCTGAGGGTCACAGCCCAAGAATCCGTCTGAACTGTGCTGCTAGCGCAGGCGGTGGGGATTGGTAGCAGAGTCACAGAAAGAACCTTCCAGGGGCTGGCCGCGTAGATGGGAATAAGCAGTCTGGGCAGCAGGATTGGGTGTGAATAGACGGCTTTGTGAAATCGGGAGCCTTCATGTCACGTGGGTTTTTCCCCAGGGAAACTCTACGGAGATCCAGATTACCTGGAAGAGAGGCACCGCCACAGGTTCGAGGTGAGGACTTGAGCTCTGTGACCTTGGAGGTATTCTCCTTTCTGTTACTCTGGACACACGGTCAGCCAAGAGCCCAGCACAACAGTGCTTCATGTTCACAGGTGAATCCAGTCTTGAAGAAGTGTTTGGAAGAGCAAGGCTTGAAGTTTGTTGGCCAGGATGTGGAAGGGGAGAGAATGGAAATCGTGGAGTTGGAAGGTGATTGTTGGGGCGGTTGTGTTTAATGAGAAACTTGGGTTTTCTCGGCGTGTGGGGAAAACACAGTAATGTAAATCGTTGCCCCTGACCTAACCACACGGGGCAGCAGCACCGTCTAGGGAAGGGAGGGGTCTTAGAGACGAGGTTCTAGAGCCCTGGGGAGCTCAGCCTCACACCGGGGCCTTCCTTAGGCAGCTGCTTGACCTCTGGCTTCGGGCCCTTGTTCTCCAGAATAAGAGCTTGGACTTGGTACTTAAGTCTAATCTCACGTGACCTGCAGAATTCAGTTCTGTGCACATCAGGGAGCCGGGGGTGTGGGAGTGCGGGTGGGGGTGTTAGGAGCTGGAGAGGAGGCGGCACCTTCGTCTGCAGGTGGAGGCTACGCACTGGGAAATCCTGCCGTTCGCTGTTGGCAGGGCACTCCTCCGTCTGTCTGGGGTTTGGAGGCAGTATAGTCTGAGTCACTTGAGTAGATGGTCATCCAGTCCTCTGGCTCTAGCGTCCTGTGGTTTGGGGGTCTCGCCTGGTTTGGGGAAGCTTCGCCCTTGTTCCCGGGCACAGCAGGGCAACGTTAGTGGCTGTGACTTGACCCTGGGACCTCTGTAGTCACGTGTGAGGGGTGGTGGTAAAAGTCCATTTCTGTTACAGTTTTTCTTGGTTGCTGAGGGTCACAGCCCAAGAATCCGTCTGAACTGTGCTGCTAGCGCAGGCGGTGGGGATTGGTAGCAGAGTCACAGAAAGAACCTTCCAGGGGCTGGCCGCGTAGATGGGAATAAGCAGTCTGGGCAGCAGGATTGGGTGTGAATAGACGGCTTTGTGAAATCGGGAGCCTTCATGTCACGTGGGTTTTCCCCAGGGAAACTCTACGGAGATCCAGATTACCTGGAAGAGAGGCACCGCCACAGGTTCGAGGTGAGGACTTGAGCTCTGTGACCTTGGAGGTATTCTCCTTTCTGTTACTCTGGACACACGGTCAGCCAAGAGCCCAGCACAACAGTGCTTCATGTTCACAGGTGAATCCAGTCTTGAAGAAGTGTTTGGAAGAGCAAGGCTTGAAGTTTGTTGGCCAGGATGTGGAAGGGGAGAGAATGGAAATCGTGGAGTTGGAAGGTGATTGTTGGGGCGGTTGTGTTTAATGAGAAACTTGGGTTTTCTCGGCGTGTGGGGAAAACACAGTAATGTAAATCGTTGCCCCTGACCTAACCACACGGGGCAGCAGCACCGTCTAGGGAAGGGAGGGGTCTTAGAGACGAGGTTCTAGAGCCCTGGGGAGCTCAGCCTCACACCGGGGCCTTCCTTAGGCAGCTGCTTGACCTCTGGCTTCGGGCCCTTGTTCTCCAGAATAAGAGCTTGGACTTGGTACTTAAGTCTAATCTCACGTGACCTGCAGAATTCAGTTCTGTGCACATCAGGGAGCCGGGGGTGTGGGAGTGCGGGTGGGGGTGTTAGGAGCTGGAGAGGAGGCGGCACCTTCGTCTGCAGGTGGAGGCGTCACATCTCCCATGCTTGGTGATTGCCTCTACCTGGGCTCCAGGTAAGTTGTTCTCAAATCATTTTAGGGTCTGCAGAAGTGTGGATCGTTTAACAAGATCTTGTCCCGTCTTCCACACATTATGCAGATACACTGTGAAGCTGGCTCTTCTGCATTTCTGTTTCAGATCACCCCTTTTTTGTTGGAGTGCAGTATCACCCCGAGTTCCTATCCAGACCCATCAAGCCTTCACCTCCGTACTTTGGCCTCCTCCTGGCCTCCGTGGGGAGGCTCCTGCATTACCTCCAGAAGGGCTGCAGGCTCTCGCCTAGGTGAGGCCACGCTCCCCCGGTCCCTTGGCAGGTCCCTAAGCCCTTACAGAGAGCCGTCCTCTCTGCCTGTCGGTGATGAGCCATGGCACCGAACCGAGGAGCCTCGCTGGGAAGCTGCTTCTCACACTGACACACAAACGTCTTCTCCTTCCCTGGGGTTTTCTCAGGATGCTCTGTGCCGCCTCTGGCCTTGCCCCCCCACCTGGTGGCCATGTCCCCCGTCTGCAGCATCTGGACTCCAGGATCCCATCCTGGGCCCCGTGGCCCATGGGGAGCTATGTTTTCATTGGTGGGGAGGGGAGGTGGGTTGGCCACAGCCTGGGGGGCTTTCATGCCCGACTGCTGTGTGTATCTGGAACCTCCCTGTCTTGGTGGTTCCCTAACCATCGTGACTGAAATATAAAGCGAATGTGTATCTTTCGTAACAAGAAGAAAATCCCTCTGCGGCTTTCTCTGAACATGTAACGTCTGTGGTTCCTGCTGCGGGCAGACGCGCGTCCCAGTGGTGGGGGTGGCTGCAGGGTCGGGGCGGTGAAGCGTGTTTGGTGGGAGCCGATGAGTAAGCCGTCTGCGTTCTGCAGGGACACCTACAGCGACAGGAGTGGAAGCAGCTCCCCCGACTCTGAAATCACTGAGCTGAAGTTTCCATCCATAAATCATGACTGAAGTCAACGTAAGTGATAACGTTTAAGCGTCACAGTTTTGAAGGGTGGTGAGAATTGTAAGAGTGTCGTGAACGTTTACTGTTGAAAAATTGTATCCGCTGGAGGCTGTAAGTCGTCAGATCAGCGTGGGTGTCACATGGGTGAGGACCCCGCCCCCCGCAGTTAGAGTACACCTCCCATCCTGCTCTGGGGACTCCAGCTGGGGGACAGCAGGCACGGGGCAGTGTCTCTTTACTGACGGCTGCATTTAGGTGCCGGTCTGACCAAATCCGGGGAGCTGGATTCTTAGAGCGATGTTACCTCATGTCGTCTTAAGCTTGGAACTCTTGAAGGAGGAGACAGGGGTGACAGCATTGTGTCGTTTCTGCAAACCCTCAAGCTTTCGCCAGGAAGTGCTTTTAAAAACCATTACATAGGGCTTCCCCGGTGGTTCACTAGGTAAAGAGTCCGCCTTGCAGTGCAAGGGTGCCGGTTTGACCCCCGGCCCAGGAAGATCCCACCTGCTGTGCAACGGCTGGACCAGTGTGTCCAATTATGAGCCAGTGCTCTGCAATGAGAGAGGCCACTGCAATGGGGGGCCCACACAGGCCGAAGAATAAGGATGGATAGAAATAAATAAATAAACAAACATTAAAAGAGGCCAAAATTTAAACAAACAACAAAAAAGAAACAGTACATAAAACACTTTTGTGTGGATTGCTGCTTATTCTGGAAATCCACTGAAGTCAGAGCAGTTATTGAATGAGCTTGGAATGACTATCTTTTATGACCAGATTTGAAAGTGCAGTAGCTGTGGACAACGGCTGAGAATTCTGTAAAATCCCATGAAGATAACTGGGTGAACAGTCGGCAGAAATACACACTCAGAAGGGGGCTAGGGAGTCAGCCGGGTGTCTCGGTCTGAGAGAACCACGGGTCCCAGTGGTGGGGTGGCTGCAGGGTCGGGGCGGTGAAGCGTGTTTGGTGGGAGCCGATGAGTAAGCCGTCTGCGTTCTGCAGGGACACCTACAGCGACAGGAGTGGAAGCAGCTCCCCCGACTCTGAAATCACTGAGCTGAAGTTTCCATCCATAAATCATGACTGAAGTCAACGTAAGTGATAACGTTTAAGCGTCACAGTTTTGAAGGGTGGTGAGAATTGTAAGAGTGTCGTGAACGTTTACTGTTGAAAAATTGTATCCGCTGGAGGCTGTAAGTCGTCAGATCAGCGTGGGTGTCACATGGGTGAGGACCCCGCCCCCCGCAGTTAGAGTACACCTCCCATCCTGCTCTGGGGACTCCAGCTGGGGGACAGCAGGCACGGGGCAGTGTCTCTTTACTGACGGCTGCATTTAGGTGCCGGTCTGACCAAATCCGGGGAGCTGGATTCTTAGAGCGATGTTACCTCATGTCGTCTTAAGCTTGGAACTCTTGAAGGAGGAGACAGGGGTGACAGCATTGTGTCGTTTCTGCAAACCCTCAAGCTTTCGCCAGGAAGTGCTTTTAAAAACCATTACATAGGGCTTCCCTGGTGGTTCACTAGGTAAAGAGTCCGCCTTGCAGTGCAAGGGGTGCCGGTTTGACCCCTGGCCCAGGAAGATCCCACCTGCTGTGCAACGGCTGGACCAGTGTGTCCAATTATGAGCCAGTGCTCTGCAATGAGAGAGGCCACTGCAATGGGGGGCCCACACAGGCCGAAGAATAAGGATGGATAGAAATAAATAAATAAACAAACATTAAAAGAGGCCAAAATTTAAACAAACAACAAAAAAGAAACAGTACATAAAACACTTTTGTGTGGATTGCTGCTTATTCTGGAAATCCACTGAAGTCAGAGCAGTTATTGAATGAGCTTGGAATGACTATCTTTTATGACCAGATTTGAAAGTGCAGTAGCTGTGGACAACGGCTGAGAATTCTGTAAAATCCCATGAAGATAACTGGGTGAACAGTCGGCAGAAATACACACTCAGAAGGGGGCTAGGGAGTCAGCCGGGTGTCTGCGAGGTCTGAAGGAGAACCACGGGTGTGGAGGGGGTGTCCCACCACGGGTAAGAGGAGCTCCTGCCCCCGGCACGGACTGGTGGCCTCCCCGAAGCCTGCACGCCTTGCCTTCTGCGCTGCGGGACTTCTCCACTGGCAGGCCAGGTCTCATGGGCACGCCCGTGCCTCTCAGACATGCGGGTAGCCGCCGGCCTGTGATGCAGAGCGTAGCCACGTGAGCAGACCTGAGGAGTAGGCCTGAGTCGGGAGGGGGGCGTTGGTGGCCTTCTCTGCCAGGTGAGCCTTTAGCAGCGATGTGCTCGTGAATCTTCACCAGGTAGTTTGCTGTAGGTGGTTTGATAGTCTACGTAACTGCCACAGAGAGAATGGAAACCTGGTAACGTTAAGGGAGTAGATACTTGGTCAATAAAATGAAATTTCTGACTGCCTCCCCAAGTGGAGTCCCCTCAGTGGCACTGTGAAGAGGCTGGTGCCGTGGAAAAGACTGCTTGTAGCGGGCAGGGGCGGAGTCTGTGTGACTCCATGGGAATCCGAAATCTGGCTTCTCCGTACTCAAGGGAGGCTTCGACGCTCAGGCCACTGCTGCTGCAGCGCACACCCTCTGATCACTCAATTTTTTTTTTTAAACAGGGAGGATTCTTGAAGAGAGCCTTTGGACTTCAGGAATTTACAGCTTTGATTTTACACTCAGCTTTTTGACACTTCCTTTAAATTATGTTTTTATTAAGGTTATTTTATTATAGGGGAAGGGATTCAGGAGACTCTGTGACTTGCATGTCCCTCTGTGTGGATGGGCTCCTGCAGGGCGTGCTGCCGGACGTCCCACGCTCTCCTCTGATCCTCCAGCCTCAGATGAGGCGCTGGGCATCAGGGCGGAGCGGGCGAGGGCCGGGCACGGGGCGAGCCCTCGGTCACCGGGCTTCTGTGGCCACTCCACGTCACTGTGACTTGGAGCGTGCAGTTGTTCTTTCCCCCAAAGCCATTCTAGGAGGCGTGCTGCGTTGAGTCCAGCTGTGTTCACGACCCGGAGCCAGAACCCGAGGGCACCCCTCGCCACCAGGAGCAGTGAAATCAGAGACAAGGCGTCACTCAGCGCTGTGCTGGAGACTCCCGGTGGCAGCCACGACTGGGACTTGTCCAGAAGGATGGTCAGTTTGGCGTCACACGAGACGGCGAGACCCTCGTGTGTCTCTGAAGTCAGTGCTGGATCCCTGTCCTCTGGCCAAAAGTCTCCTCCAGAAATCACTCCTTGCATCAAGGGGTCACTCAGCAAAGAATGAAGGATCTTTGGGGGAAACTGCCTGTAAATGCTTCTCTTGTGTAGACAGCGTTGCTCGAGGGGACTTTCTCCTTCCAGAATGGTGTTACTGTGGTTGGAATGCACTATGAAAAGCTATTTTCTTAACGTGGTGTTAATGACAGGTGGAGTTGTGTGCCCGTTATATCCTGACTGGTCTCGGCGTATACTCTAATTTAAGAAATAAATCACACAGAGCAAGAGACACACCTTGTCTGACGTGTTCTTCGTGGCGTGGCCGGAGCACGGTGCCAGCCTGTGTGTGACCCCTGAGCTGGCAGCGTCAAGCTGTCCTCCCAGGGAGCAGCCTGAGGTGGGCGATCGGATAGTTTTGTTGAAACACTAAGAGCAGCCTTACTAATAGGAACCAGAATTTCCCCTAAGGGCTTCAAATTTAGGTTCTCAGCGTATAGAGATTCAAAGAAGCATGAGTACAGATGTGCTATGTGGTCTTGAGAAAGATGGGGAGTGGCTTGTGATTGATGGAGGCTTGGACCTCCTGCGCCCCGGCCTTCCGAGTGCCGGTCATCATCCTTCAAAAAGTTTTGTTCTCCCAAGAGAAGTTGGAGGTACCGAATCCCTCATAGCACGTGGGTGACGTTGGGACCAGCCACCCGCCCTCTGGCTGCTGGACACACCTGCTTGTGAGTCGGCCCCTCTGCAAAGTGTGGCCGAGGCTGAGGGTCAGGCTGGCCTGCTTATCAGTGGTCAGCAGCCTTTGCTTGTTGCAATGTGAGAAGTTGGGGCTTGGGGAGAAAAATGTGTCTCACCATTTGGCCCAGCTCCTCCATCAGGGAGACCCAGAAAGGCAGTGGGCTCCGTCTCGTCCTCCGCTCACCAGTCCAGAGCCACCATCACGGCTAAGGCCTGCGTGGGAACACCGCCTCCTGACCCAGGCCAGCGATTCTCATGGACAGAGATAAAGTATCTTCACTTACAATGGCCTCCATACTTATTTGGGTACTTTGACTGTGGCTGACTGGGTGAACTCTAAGCCGTCTCCTGTCTGGTGGTTTTATAAGAGCCTTGCCCCGACCTGAGGGCTCTGACACCTGCTGGTGGCAACAGCTCCCTGCGACAGTGAGAACGTGGTCAGTGAGCAGTGTGTAAAGCCTCGCAGGATCAGCGTTGCTCGAGGGCCCTTTTTGTGGTTTTGGGAATGCACTATGAAAAGCTATTTTCTTAACGTGGTGTTAATGACAGGTGGAGTTGTGTGCCCGTTATATCCTGACTGGTCTCGGCGTATACTCTAATTTAAGAAATAAATCACACAGAGCAAGAGACACACCTTGTCTGACGTGTTCTTCGTGGCGTGGCCGGAGCACGGTGCCAGCCTGTGTGTGACCCCTGAGCTGGCAGCGTCAAGCTGTCCTCCCAGGGAGCAGCCTGAGGTGGGCGATCGGATAGTTTTGTTGAAACACTAAGAGCAGCCTTACTAATAGGAACCAGAATTTCCCCTAAGGGCTTCAAATGTAGGTTCTCAGCGTATAGAGATTCAAAGAAGCATGAGTACAGATGTGCTATGTGGTCTTGAGAAAGATGGGGAGTGGCTTGTGATTGATGGAGGCTTGGACCTCCTGCGCCCCGGCCTTCCGAGTGCCGGTCATCATCCTTCAAAAAGTTTTGTTCTCCCAAGAGAAGTTGGAGGTACCGAATCCCTCATAGCACGTGGGTGACGTTGGGACCAGCCACCCGCCCTCTGGCTGCTGGACACACCTGCTTGTGAGTCGGCCCCTCTGCAAAGTGTGGCCGAGGCTGAGGGTCAGGCTGGCCTGCTTATCAGTGGTCAGCAGCCTTTGCTTGTTGCAATGTGAGAAGTTGGGGCTTGGGGAGAAAAATGTGTCTCACCATTTGGCCCAGCTCCTCCATCAGGGAGACCCAGAAAGGCAGTGGGCTCCGTCTCGTCCTCCGCTCACCAGTCCAGAGCCACCATCACGGCTAAGGCCTGCGTGGGAACACCGCCTCCTGACCCAGGCCAGCGATTCTCATGGACAGAGATAAAGTATCTTCACTTACAATGGCCTCCATACTTATTTGGGTACTTTGACTGTGGCTGACTGGGTGAACTCTAAGCCGTCTCCTGTCTGGTGGTTTTATAAGAGCCTTGCCCCGACCTGAGGGCTCTGACACCTGCTGGTGGCAACAGCTCCCTGCGACAGTGAGAACGTGGTCAGTGAGCAGTGTGTAAAGCCTCGCAGGATCAGCTGTGCCCACTCCTGCTTTGAGAGGGCCTCCGCTGACCACTTAAGTGCTGACTGCTTCGCAACCTTCTAGAGAAGGGCCCTTCTCCCCCAAGTGGCTTTCAGGGCCTGCCAGGCCCGACCAGCTTGCTGCTCCAGCTGTGCAGTCGGGGTGGTACCAGGGCCGAGGGCTGCAGTCGAGCTCACACAGGAGGGTGGCCTTCACACTTGCTGTGAGCTGCCTGGTCTCCATGTCTTTTCCTTGGGGAGGGAGCCAGGCTAAGTCCCTGCCCCATCTCCCTGCCCTTCTCTTCAGCCCTGGTGGTCCGGGCAGCGCCTGCCTTTGTGAAGCATCTCCGAGGGCCATGGTGTCTAGGTTCCACGCCTGGCCCGAGGAGGGTGCTCAGCAGTGACTCCCTGCTGACTCCTTGAGTTGTGCTTCCTCCTAAATTCTTAAGTGGCCTCTGAGAAGCTGGTTCAGGCTGGATCAGGAGACCCCTAGGAGCTCAGTGAACTGGTACTCTGTCATGAGATGGGTATCCATCACCGCATTTGGTCCCTATAACATGTGTTTAGTAAATAGCAAAACCAAGTCTCAGAGCAGTCATGATCGGCCCACGAGGGGCTCTCTGGTTACTCTGTGGATGTGGCCAAGGACATCTAGTCGGGGTTGGGAGCGAAGATCACTGAAGTGTGTTTAGTGGACCCTCCTTCTCCTCAGTCTTGTGAAATGTCCTGTTTGACAAGGTTCCATGGTTTCTGGTGCCAGAATTTAGGAGTATCCTTGACTGTTTAATCAGCAAATATTTATTGGGCCTCTACCACATGTCAGCCGTTTTAGCTCGTGAAAAAACCTCCTGTCCCTTGGACTCAGCTGTCCAGACCCAAGGCCAAGGCCTGCGTGGGAACACCGCCTCCTGACCCAGGCCAGCGATTCTCATGGACAGAGATAAAGTATCTTCACTTACAATGGCCTCCATACTTATTTGGGTACTTTGACTGTGGCTGACTGGGTGAACTCTAAGCCGTCTCCTGTCTGGTGGTTTTATAAGAGCCTTGCCCCGACCTGAGGGCTCTGACACCTGCTGGTGGCAACAGCTCCCTGCGACAGTGAGAACGTGGTCAGTGAGCAGTGTGTAAAGCCTCGCAGGATCAGCTGTGCCCACTCCTGCTTTGAGAGGGCCTCCGCTGACCACTTAAGTGCTGACTGCTTCGCAACCTTCTAGAGAAGGGCCCTTCTCCCCCAAGTGGCTTTCAGGGCCTGCCAGGCCCGACCAGCTTGCTGCTCCAGCTGTGCAGTCGGGGTGGTACCAGGGCCGAGGGCTGCAGTCGAGCTCACACAGGAGGGTGGCCTTCACACTTGCTGTGAGCTGCCTGGTCTCCATGTCTTTTCCTTGGGGAGGGAGCCAGGCTAAGTCCCTGCCCCATCTCCCTGCCCTTCTCTTCAGCCCTGGTGGTCCGGGCAGCGCCTGCCTTTGTGAAGCATCTCCGAGGGCCATGGTGTCTAGGTTCCACGCCTGGCCCGAGGAGGGTGCTCAGCAGTGACTCCCTGCTGACTCCTTGAGTTGTGCTTCCTCCTAAATTCTTAAGTGGCCTCTGAGAAGCTGGTTCAGGCTGGATCAGGAGACCCCTAGGAGCTCAGTGAACTGGTACTCTGTCATGAGATGGGTATCCATCACCGCATTTGGTCCCTATAACATGTGTTTAGTAAATAGCAAAACCAAGTCTCAGAGCAGTCATGATCGGCCCACGAGGGGCTCTCTGGTTACTCTGTGGATGTGGCCAAGGACATCTAGTCGGGGTTGGGAGCGAAGATCACTGAAGTGTGTTTAGTGGACCCTCCTTCTCCTCAGTCTTGTGAAATGTCCTGTTTGACAAGGTTCCATGGTTTCTGGTGCCAGAATTTAGGAGTATCCTTGACTGTTTAATCAGCAAATATTTATTGGGCCTCTACCACATGTCAGCCGTTTTAGCTTCTGAACTTAGAGCAGTGAACAAAACAGACAAGAATCGCTGTCCCTTGGACATGTGTTCTAGTGGGGAGGAAACACAAAAGCTACAGAGTGTGACGGACAAGCACTTTGGAGAAAAAAGAAGGAAGCAGGAAACGGAGATGGCCATGCTAGGAGGGTGTGTAGTTTGCAGTGGGTAGGTAGGAAAGTCCCTTTCCTCTCTACTTGCTGGTGGAGCCATTCAGCTCTCTGGGAAGGAGTCCAGGCAGGATAAGCGGCCAGTGCAGAGGCCCTGCGGCAGGTGTGCTTAGGAAACAAGGTGGTCAGGGTAGCTGGAATGCAGGGGCAAAGTGCAGGAGCAGTGGAGGTTAGGTGGACAAGGTTAGGGCATGTGGGGCTGGGGTGTGCAGACCATTGCTTGGGCTTTGCTCTTGATGAGATGGGAGCTCCTGGAAGACTTTGAACCCAAACATGGCATGACTCGTTGGAAAAGACCCTGGTGCTGGGAAGGATTGAGGATAGGAGGAGGAGAGGGCATCCGGACGAGGGCGGCGTCACCAGTGCAATGGACCGGAACTTGGGCAAGCTCCAGAAGATGGTGAAGGACGACGGGGAGGCCTGGTGTGCTGGGGTCACGACTGGGTGACTTAACCACCACGTGGCGTGATCAGACGCTGACGTTCTAGAGTCCCTGGCTCTGCTGGTGGAGATGGCAGGGGAGGAGCCAGAGCAGGAATCCCCTCTGGCAGCAGCACAGGGTGGAAACTAGACCCTTCCTGTGCAGGTGCTGGTGGGCACCAGCTGCCCCGTCTGTCCTGTAGGTTTGCCCTAAGGTACCTGGTCTTCAAGGCCGAGATGGACTGGGCGCCAACTGTCCAGGCTCCTTCCCTCAGTTCTGCGCACGGAGGAGCCCAGGGCTGGCTCAGTCTCTTGGACACTGGTGGGCTGGGTCCAGGACTCATAACCAGTTTGCATCAGATTAGCCAAGTATTCCAGAAAGAACCATTCTGACCTGGGTGCGTGTAATTTATTAAAGAACGTTTAGTCCCACATCCCAGCAAGACAGGGCAAGGACCTGGGAATGGCCTGTTGGCCCTGTAACTACAGTTGCCCATGCGCCCTGCCATCTACAGAGGGGCTTTCCCCAAACACAGATCCCTTTCCGGCCCCGCCTAGCTGTCAGGAGTCAAAGATCCCAGCCTGGGCAACACGAGCCTCCCAGGAAAGGAACAGTCCCTGACAGCCCAGCCCAGGAGTGTCTGCTCAGGACAGACACCACGTGGGGACCAGCCTGAGGTGCACCCTGTCAGTGGCTCAGTGCTGGAATTGCGGGGGGCCCCAAATTCAGCTCTCTGGGAAGGAGTCCAGGCAGGATAAGCGGCCAGTGCAGAGGCCCTGCGGCAGGTGTGCTTAGGAAACAAGGTGGTCAGGGTAGCTGGAATGCAGGGGCAAAGTGCAGGAGCAGTGGAGGTTAGGTGGACAAGGTTAGGGCATGTGGGGCTGGGGTGTGCAGACCATTGCTTGGGCTTTGCTCTTGATGAGATGGGAGCTCCTGGAAGACTTTGAACCCAAACATGGCATGACTCGTTGGAAAAGACCCTGGTGCTGGGAAGGATTGAGGATAGGAGGAGGAGAGGGCATCCGGACGAGGGCGGCGTCACCAGTGCAATGGACCGGAACTTGGGCAAGCTCCAGAAGATGGTGAAGGACGACGGGGAGGCCTGGTGTGCTGGGGTCACGACTGGGTGACTTAACCACCACGTGGCGTGATCAGACGCTGACGTTCTAGAGTCCCTGGCTCTGCTGGTGGAGATGGCAGGGGAGGAGCCAGAGCAGGAATCCCCTCTGGCAGCTGCACAGGGTGGAAACTAGACCCTTCCTGTGCAGGTGCTGGTGGGCACCAGCTGCCCCGTCTGTCCTGTAGGTTTGCCCTAAGGTACCTGGTCTTCAAGGCCGAGATGGACTGGGCGCCAACTGTCCAGGCTCCTTCCCTCAGTTCTGCGCACGGAGGAGCCCAGGGCTGGCTCAGTCTCTTGGACACTGGTGGGCTGGGTCCAGGACTCATAACCAGTTTGCATCAGATTAGCCAAGTATTCCAGAAAGAACCATTCTGACCTGGGTGCGTGTAATTTATTAAAGAACGTTTAGTCCCACATCCCAGCAAGACAGGGCAAGGACCTGGGAATGGCCTGTTGGCCCTGTAACTACAGTTGCCCATGCGCCCTGCCATCTACAGAGGGGCTTTCCCCAAACACAGATCCCTTTCCGGCCCCGCCTAGCTGTCAGGAGTCAAAGATCCCAGCCTGGGCAACACGAGCCTCCCAGGGAAAGGAACAGTCCCTGACAGCCCAGCCCAGGGAGTGTCTGCTCAGGACAGACACCACGTGGGGACCAGCCTGAGGGTGCACCCTGTCTAGGAGCCAGGAGGCGCAGTGCTCCCGTCCACCTCGGAGCAGCCCGGACTGGTTTTATTGAGGGGGGTCTGGGGTGAAACAGGAAAGTCCCGCTTGTTCCTGGTGGAACACTGGGGCCCTCACAGGACGCAGCAGGTGCAGGAGACGGGCCTGTGCTGCCGCTGGAGCTGCCGCTGGAGCTGCTCCTTCTCGGCTGTCAGGGCCTGCAGCCTCGCCTCCAGCTTGCTGAGCTCGGCCATCCACTTCTGAGGGGACAACAGAGAAGCCATGTCTGAGCTGACGGAGGGAGGCAAGATCCAGAGAGCCTGGGGGCCCTGCTCCAGGCACTGGCACTGCACTGGCCCTGGTCGGGGGAGGATCCAGGTCCTCTGACCATGGCAGCCCTGGGTGCTGGGCAAAGTCCTGCCAGCATCCCAGTCCCTGGGGTGACCCGTCCTTCACAGCTTCTGCAAGGACCGGGGCAGCTCTGCTTGGCAGCCCCTGGCCCTGTTTGTCTCTGTGGGCCCTTGTCCTTTTGTTTCCCTGTGGCTTGATGCTTCCCTCTTGTGAAAGCTTTTCCCTGGGGCTGTGTCCAGCACTCACTGCCGCCCTCTTAAGGGCCTCTCCCAAGTGCAGCACACAGTTCTCAGGTTTGTCGTAAAGCCTCAGCATTCCACTCTCCGGCTCCCCTAGTTACACCGGAGGGAACGTGGGATGTAGCAGGCTGTTGCGGTCCAGTGGCTCCGGGTCTGCCCTGTGAGTGACTGGGCCCGCCCCACCGCGTCCGCTCAGGCCACCCACCTGCTTGCACCACTCCATCAGATTAGCCAAGTATTCCAGAAAGAACCATTCTGACCTGGGTGCGTGTAATTTATTAAAGAACGTTTAGTCCCACATCCCAGCAAGACAGGGCAAGGACCTGGGAATGGCCTGTTGGCCCTGTAACTACAGTTGCCCATGCGCCTGCCATCTACAGAGGGGCTTTCCCCAAACACAGATCCCTTTCCGGCCCCGCCTAGCTGTCAGGAGTCAAAGATCCCAGCCTGGGCAACACGAGCCTCCCAGGGAAAGGAACAGTCCCTGACAGCCCAGCCCAGGGAGTGTCTGCTCAGGACAGACACCACGTGGGGACCAGCCTGAGGGTGCACCCTGTCTAGGAGCCAGGAGGCGCAGTGCTCCCGTCCACCTCGGAGCAGCCCGGACTGGTTTTATTGAGGGGGGTCTGGGGTGAAACAGGAAAGTCCCGCTTGTTCCTGGTGGAACACTGGGGCCCTCACAGGACGCAGCAGGTGCAGGAGACGGGCCTGTGCTGCCGCTGGAGCTGCCGCTGGAGCTGCTCCTTCTCGGCTGTCAGGGCCTGCAGCCTCGCCTCCAGCTTGCTGAGCTCGGCCATCCACTTCTGAGGGGACAACAGAGAAGCCATGTCTGAGCTGACGGAGGGAGGCAAGATCCAGAGAGCCTGGGGGCCCTGCTCCAGGCACTGGCACTGCACTGGCCCTGGTCGGGGGAGGATCCAGGTCCTCTGACCATGGCAGCCCTGGGTGCTGGGCAAAGTCCTGCCAGCATCCCAGTCCCTGGGGTGACCCGTCCTTCACAGCTTCTGCAAGGACCGGGGCAGCTCTGCTTGGCAGCCCCTGGCCCTGTTTGTCTCTGTGGGCCCTTGTCCTTTTGTTTCCCTGTGGCTTGATGCTTCCCTCTTGTGAAAGCTTTTCCCTGGGGCTGTGTCCAGCACTCACTGCCGCCCTCTTAAGGGCCTCTCCCAAGTGCAGCACACAGTTCTCAGGTTTGTCGTAAAGCCTCAGCATTCCACTCTCCCGGCTCCCCTAGTTACACCGGAGGGGAACGTGGGATGTAGCAGGCTGTTGCGGTCCAGTGGCTCCGGGTCTGCCCTGTGAGTGACTGAGAGGCCCAGCCCCCACCGCGTCCGCTCAGGCCACCCACCTGCTTGCACCACTCCTGGATGTCGTGGACAGACAGCGGGCCCTGGATGCTCCCGTCCCGCCTCAGGAACACCTCGCCCTGGTCTGTCTCGTAGAGCTGCGGCTCCGCCTGGGTCTTGGGGGCCTGCACGCTCAGGCGGATCACCTTGGGAAGGGCAACGGGCAGCTCTGCAGGCGCCACCCCCGACGGCGTGCAGCCCCAGTCCCGCCTGGGGGCAGAGCTCACCTTGAGCGGGGTTCCGGTGGCAGAGGTGCTGACCACGGGGATGAAGGTGAGGCCGTAGGCGTCGGGGAAGACCGGGGGCGTGAAGCCCTGCAGGATGGCGTCCACCAGCAGGCGCACGCGGTCCTCGTCGCGGTGGCTGCAGCGGATGCCCTGCACCAGGCCGCTGTCCTCCACGCCCACCAGGAGGCTGCCGCCCTCGCTGTTGAGGAAGGCGCACACGTAGCGCCGCAGGTGGTGCTTGAAGGTCTGGCTCAGGTACTCGCCGCCGCCGCGCTTGAACTCCATGTTGCGCGTCTCGTTGCCCAGGAAGGCGCCCTGGAAGAGGCGCTCCTGGCCCAGGATCTCCTGGTGCTCGATGGCGCTGTCTGAACGCGTGCCCCTGGGACAGCGCGGGGAGCCTTGCTGCGGGGCCGGTGAACAGGTGGGAAGGGGTCTGGCGAGCCTGGCTCGTGGGGAGCTGGAGTCCAGGACGGGGCCGGGGCTCGGGCCACTGGCCTTCTGCAGGGGTGGGGGTGGGGCAAGAGTTGGGAGCCAACCGGAGGGACGGCCAGAACCCCCACCGCCACCCACCCCATCCCCTCGGGACCCAGTCCCCGGGGCATCGTGATGCCCCTCCCAGGCTGAGGGGTCTAACTCTGCCCACCGTCCCCAGGCTAATCTCAGAAACCTTGCTGGTCAATGGTTTGAAGCAGCCAGTTCTTCCCTGAGGGCTGCCCTTTTCCCAGGTGAACTACGGGATGCGGTGGGTAGGCGGAGTGCATCCTTCCAGGTGGGAGCTGGGACACCTGTAGCCACTCTCTGCCCACTTGGGTTGGGGGTTGGCCTCGGAGGCAGTTGGATCATTCTGGAAGATACCTCAGCACCCTGAGGTCCTCTCTGACACAGCTGCAGGTCTCTGAATTGAGAGGGCCTCCCAGGGACCCAGTCCTCTTCCTGATCTCCCTGGCTGAACCTCCTGAATCTCTCCCATTCCTCGGGCCTCCCGAGTCCCTTCCAGGGTTTCTGCCCTGCGCGAGGGCTCTGGAAGCAGCCTGCTCATCAGAGCTGCTTCCCTGGTCCGGGCCTCACCCCTGGACTCCTCCAGGCTCCCCCAACCCTCGCCATCCTCTTCGCTGACCCCAGATGCAAGTCACTGTGCCACTCTGCCCTTAAGCCCTTCCCTGGTTCCTGCTGCCTTCCAGCCTCCAGAAGCGGCTTCCAGGGCTGGGAGCTCAGGGCAGGCTGGGGTGTGATGATGAGAGGCCGTATCAGCCCTGCAGCTCCCAGGGAAGACAATTAGCAGAGACTCGGGAGAACCCTCAGCGGTCAGATAAACCTGCCGTCAGACGTCACGTCTTGAAAGGTAGGCCTGTTTAGCTCTACAGCCGTTTATAGGCCACAGAGTCGTCACCCGGAAAGAAAAGACAATCCAAGACCACCCTGCGGAGTGACCTACCCCCACACGTGAGTTGATGGTACCTTTTGCTGGGACTGCTTGGTCTCACAGCCCTGCTCTCTGGCCTGATTTTCTTCGTCAGCCCCCCGGGCAGCCTCCAGCCACCCTCCAGATGCCACTACCCTCACCCGGTTCCCTGGTATGTGCCACGTCTGGGGTTCCTCCCCTGTGCTGGTCCTGTTGCCTGAGCCCCAGCCTGGGCTTCACTCCCTGGGGGTCTGTCCCCAGAGAGCAGTGAGGACCCTCCTGGGTCCAGCTCCATCTCCAGGCCCCCTCCCACCCCTCTGGGGAGGGTCTACCCATAGACGCAGGGCTCCCCGAGGGCAGGGTCAAGCCCTGCTCTCTGCAGCAGTGCCTGCCAGAGCAGGTGCTGGTGCTTGTCGACTGAGTGGATGAGCTCAACCAAGGAGAAGGCTGGAAGCCTGCAGGCTCTCGTGCCTGGGCTGGCTGGGCACACCCTGGCTGCAGACAGGCCCAGGGAGGGTCTGACATCATGCCTTCTTTCATCTGCTTCCAGGCTAGGGGCAAACTCTAAGGATCTGTGTCTGTCTGGGACCTTGGTTATTTGAGTAGCACCCCCAGGTTTGCAAATTTGTCCTCGGTTCCTCAGAGACAGCCCCTCATGCCCACCTGGCAAAGCCATCCTTGCCCAGGGTTCTCCTGCGTGAGGTTCTAGGGCTGGTGGGCTGCCAGCTGGGGGAAGCCTGGCTTACCTCTCTGGGGTCTGAGGGCTCCTGGCCCTCACCCAGCACCAGCTCCTTCCCGCGGGCCACCAGCTCCTTGACGATCTGGTGCTCCTCCCAGGCCGTGTGCAGGTGCCAGGCCAGGGAGGCCATGGTGTCCTTGGGGGTGGCCACCTGCACTAGCGCGTAGGCCTTGCGTGGCCGCCGCACCACCTCGATGTGCTCCCGCTCCACCGGCAGCCCCAGGCGCTCCAGGGCGTCTCGCAGCAGGCAGGTGAGCACGGGCACCGAGAAGTGGGGGTTCAGGTGGCCCACGTAGAGAACACGCCTGCCGGGAGCTGCCTCAGAATCCGAGTCCTCCGGCAGCGGCTCTTCTGGGGGGAGCTCCGCCGGGGGCTGTTTGTCTGGGAGCTCCATGTAGGGCTCCGGCACCTGCGTTTTGGTGGTCTCTTCTTGGGAGTCTCTGGAGGGGCCTCCCCCGGACGGGCTTCTAGGATTCCTCACTGCTGGCTGCTCCTCCCCGGGCCCTGGGCGCCCGGCCTGGCCCAGGGCCTCCCAGGGGACTCAGGGGCGCCGAGGCTCCCCGGAGGTTCACAGATTGGCAGGGGCTGGCAGGGGGCAGAGAGAGAGGGTGGGCAGAGGGCCAGCAGGAAGGAGCCTGCCACCCTCCCAAGGCCTAGGACCAGGAAGAGGGGAATCAGACAGAGCTGAGCCAGAGAAGAGAGCCCGTGGGCCTGTGGTTCCATTCCACAGAAGGGACGACTGATGAATACACCCAAAGAGGGGCAGAGGCAGAACTCAGGTCTCTGAGGGGTCCCCATATCCTGTCCTTGGCCCCGGCGGCCTGTCTCCCCTCAGGAATCCCCAGGCGGGGGCCTCCTGGATGCCCTCAGGGTTTCCAGTCCACCAGTGTATGTCCGCCTCCAGGCACAGAGAGCCCTTTTCCAGGGGCCTCAGGGGACGCAATGTTAGCCCAGGGCTCTGAGGACTGGCTGCGCTGAAGCCAGCGCGGCGAGCCCAGCCGAGGCTCTACAGGGGTCAGGCTGGGTCAGAGGGCTTAGAGGAGGGCCTTACTCTTTGGGTACACTGATGAAAGCTATGGCCCCTCTCCAGAGCAGGGGCGTTTGCATATACATATATAATTTGAGGAGGTTTTTCTAGACCAAATTCTCTGATTTGGGTCCAGAAAACAGAAGTGAGGAGGGGTCAGAGCTGGGCCCTTGTGTACGTCCCCTGCCACCTCCTGCTAGGCCAGAGGCCTTTCTGATGAGCTGTGCACACACCAGCCCCTCCACTCACCCCCACACACCCAGCCTCCAGTCTGCGTGGCAGGTGCCCCTGCCCTGCATCTTTTCAGATTGGATCCTTGAGGCCGTCAGGGTCTGGGGGCCACCGCTGCTGGAGGGGGGACATTCAAGGCAAATGGGAATAAGAGGAAGAGGAAGACCTATGACCCTCATGTCCTGATGGTTCCTAGGGGAGCGTGGGAGGGGCCAGCCCTCAACTCGCACAGACCCCTGACCCCTGGCCAGCAGCTCCCCAGGGCACGTGGGGCTTGGCTCAGGACGGGGAACTGGGCTGTAGGAAGTGGGCGGGGCCTTGCAGCAGCCTCTGTGAGCTCAGGAGAGTCAACAATGCCTCTGGGCCAGCCTCCAGCAGGCAGGCTGTGAAGGGGATCAGGAACACGCCGCCCTGACTCCCCGGCGCCCTGTAGACAGAGGTTCTGGGCAGCTGGCGAGGGGAGGGCTCCTTTGGGACAGCTCCCAGAATCCAGGGGCTGAAGACACCCTTGCTCCCTCTGCCAGGTCTCTCCGGGCCCTTGTGCCCACACAGGGCCTCACCTCCTACCTCAGTTACCACCCCCAGGTTCTCTGAGCACGCACAGGGCCCAGCTGCTCCCAGCAGGGGTCAGAATGCAGTGGGTTCCAGGGTTGCAGAGATGGAGGCTGCTGTCCTCAAGAGTCCTGAGAAACAGGTCAAGCACTGCCGCCTCCTCTGAAGGACAGGGTTGTCACCTGCTGTTTGACAGGGACCAAGGTTCAGGTGACACACGGCCTTTATTCATGCAGCAATCTGTTCTGGGTGGGTGGGGGCTGTGACAGAGGTGGGCAGCACTTTCCCTCCGCTCTGGAAGCCCCCACAGGGTGGGACAGAGAGCGGTGTCCAGGGGCAGATGCTTTAGACCAGGGAAGCTGTTCGACAGCATAACAAAGGCTGAGCTCTTCTGAGCAGCTGTCTGAAGATGCTAATGGCGTTTGGTTCCCTGAGGGACTGAGGCAGCTTGGGTGGGGAACATGGGCAGGGAGACGGTGGGGTCGGGGGCAAGGAAGAGGCCCCAGGCCCTGAGGGATGGCAGCGCGGGGCTTTGGGGACGGACTCCATAGCCTGGGCTGCCTGGTCTCTGCATCCACGGCCGAGAGTCACAGAATAACAGCTCTGAGCTCTCGAGCGCCTCCTCTTCTTTAGGCCTTTCCAGACTCTGCCATCTCAAGCTGCTCTCACAGCAGCCGTACGAGGGGGTGTGTGGGGCTGTTTTAGGCAGTTAACTCAAGTCGTGGTGAGTTTTACAGAGATGGACAGCGGGCCAGGAGAGGCGCCCTGACTGATGAGACATGGACCAGAGAACAGCATAAACACGTGATCATAACACCTTTCTCTAGGGGCCTCACTATCAGGCAGCTGTTTGGCATGAAATTTCCCAAACAGGTTTGAGTGCCAAGTCTTTCCCCGTTCTTACTGGAAATCTCTTTAAATGATCGTATTACATAGTTTCCTGGGCTCTGTTAACTTTACATGAGCTGACCATCAGTTCCATCTTTTTTGGCAGGGGATAAAATCATCTTTCACTGTAAGCACTAAATCCATTTACAGAATGATATTTTAAATCCGAAATGCACTGGGTTATTTACAGCATCTCAGGCTTTCTCACAGCTGGGCAGGGGTCAGAATGCAGTGGGTTCCAGGGTTGCAGAGATGGAGGCTGCTGTCCTCAAGAGTCCTGAGAAACAGGTCAAGCACTGCCGCCTCCTCTGAAGGACAGGGTTGTCACCTGCTGTTTGACAGGGACCAAGGTTCAGGTGACACACGGCCTTTATTCATGCAGCAATCTGTTCTGGGTGGGTGGGGGCTGTGACAGAGGTGGGCAGCACTTTCCCTCCGCTCTGGAAGCCCCCACAGGGTGGGACAGAGAGCGGTGTCCAGGGGCAGATGCTTTAGACCAGGGAAGCTGTTCGACAGCATAACAAAGGCTGAGCTCTTCTGAGCAGCTGTCTGAAGATGCTAATGGCGTTTGGTTCCCTGAGGGACTGAGGCAGCTTGGGTGGGGAACATGGGCAGGGAGACGGTGGGGTCGGGGGCAAGGAAGAGGCCCCAGGCCCTGAGGGATGGCAGCGCGGGGCTTTGGGGACGGACTCCATAGCCTGGGCTGCCTGGTCTCTGCATCCACGGCCGAGAGTCACAGAATAACAGCTCTGAGCTCTCGAGCGCCTCCTCTTCTTTAGGCCTTTCCAGACTCTGCCATCTCAAGCTGCTCTCACAGCAGCCGTACGAGGGGGTGTGTGGGGCTGTTTTAGGCAGTTAACTCAAGTCGTGGTGAGTTTTACAGAGATGGACAGCGGGCCAGGAGAGGCGCCCTGACTGATGAGACATGGACCAGAGAACAGCATAAACACGTGATCATAACACCTTTCTCTAGGGGCCTCACTATCAGGCAGCTGTTTGGCATGAAATTTCCCAAACAGGTTTGAGTGCCAAGTCTTTCCCCGTTCTTACTGGAAATCTCTTTAAATGATCGTATTACATAGTTTCCTGGGCTCTGTTAACTTTACATGAGCTGACCATCAGTTCCATCTTTTTTTGGCAGGGGATAAAAATCATCTTTCACTGTAAGCACTAAATCCATTTACAGAATGATATTTTAAATCCGGAAATGCACTGGGTTATTTACAGCATCTCAGGCTTTCTCACAGCTGGGCAGGGGCAGACATGAGTTGTTTGTGGAATGAGCAGCTCCTTCCAGTCTGCTCGTTGGATGTCTGTGACCTTCCTGACAACCCTCCTTGGCGCTGGAGGAAAAGACTTCTTGAATTGAAAGTTAACAGTGTGTGTGCATGCATACCAAGTCACTTCAGTTGTGTCCGACTCTTTTAGACGCTATAGCCCACGTGGCTTCTCTCTCCATGGGATTCTCCAGGCAAGAATACTAGAGGGGGTTGCCATTTCCTTCTCTAGGGTATCTTCCTGACCAGGATTTGAACCCGTGTCTCTTATGCCTCCTGCATTGGCCTGCAGGTTTTTCACAGCGCCACCAAGATAGGCCCAGAGATGAGAGGCCGAGGGAGGCTGTGGATAGGGCTCCTCTCGTGTTATCTGGAGAGAGTCCACTGGGTGGCGCCGGTGGCCGAGATCCCTGACACCACAGAAAGCCTGGGTGTCTGAGTGAGCTGCCTGGGGACCCCAGCTGAGGGGCTGGGGTGGGGCGTGGATGGGGACTGAGCTCAGCTTTAAGCTGGAGAGGATAGGAGGCTGGGAGAGCACACAGGAGACGTGTGGATGCCACCTTCACCGTCTGGCCCTGAGACCCTCCAGTCTGCCTCGACTCCTCCCTTGCACACACCAGCGGCTGCTGGGAGAGTCCACCCACCCTCTGACAAGGCCAGCCCACCACCCGCAGGTATCTTGGGCCCCGTGTCCAGACCCCGGGATCCAGCTGGCCGCCTGGCCCTGGAAGCATCCTTGGTGGCTTTTGGCGTCGCAGGCCGAGCACAAACACATAAGCCTCATGCAGCCTGGAGGTGTCTAGCTGTGGAGGTTCCCTGATGAGATGGGGTGACTTGCGCCCTTGAGGTAAGGAGGCTGCAAAACGCAGAGGGTGGACCGAGGGAGGAGAGTGTCTGGAGTCCCTCAAGCCGGACAGTTTTCCACGCTTTCAGCCTCGGTTGTACAGGTGGGGGGCAGGTCACCTGTGCTGCTTCTGAGGGGGACGCGTGGCTCTGGGCACGAGGGCACCAGTGCCCACCAGTGCCCTCCCAGAGAAGGGCTCAGGTTGTTTCTCAGAATATCAAGAGGAGCACTGTGGACACTTGCACTCGGGACTCACAGCCCAGACCACAGACAGAGCGGGGCCCAGGGCCACGGGCCTCGAGGCTGGTGGGGCGGGGAGGTGTGGGGAGGGTCAGAACACAGAGGTTCTCGGAGCATTCAGCCCCAAGGTAGCCTGGACTCTTCTCTCCTGAAGGACCTGGGTTTCTTTCCTCACGCCCCTCAGCCTCTCATCACCCAGGAGGCTGCTCCCGGGACGCCTCTGTCCTCGGTCCCGCCCTCCCGCAGGCCTCCCCGCTCTGTGGGTGGCTGCACGGCTGGGGTCAGTGGTGGGTCTCACCTGCCCGAGGCCACGTCCGTGTCCTCGGATGCCCCTGGGTTGCTATTAGAAAGCTGGGCTTTGTGAAACAGTTTTGAAAGTTCAGGTTGGATTTTTTGGTGTTTTCCTCTTCGACGACATTCAGTTCTGACCCCAGAGGCTAGGACAGCAGAGTGAGAGGGCAGCGAGTCCCCTCCCTCTTGTCGAATGTGAGCTGTGATTACCTCTCTGGTTCTGTTCCCTTGGAAAGCAGATAAAAATGGAAGGTCGACCATTTCAAAGCAACGATGCTTATAGCAGAACCGACGCCAGCTGTGAGTCACCTGGCTAGGCGTGCCGTGCGGGGCTGCACACAGCCCTTCCTGTGGGGCTTCATGGGCGCAGGGGCTCAGTAGGCACGTCCACGTCCTGGGGCACGCGTCCCCCTGGGGCACGATGCTTTTCAGCCAGGTGAACCCCACTTCTTCCTGATACATCTCATCCCCTTGCGCCTACGCGTCACCTGGACAACAAAGGGTAGTCCTGGGCGACTGTGGGCTCGGTAATGACTGCTTCCCTGAAAAGGTCTGCTTCTTGCTATCCAGTTGGAAGCTCTCAGAGTCTTCAGAGTGAGGGCCATGCCTAGTGTAGCCTGTGTAGTCTGCCCAGTGAGCAGAATCTAAGATAAAGCCCACCTGGTAGGTGCTGTGAGTAGTATGATGTCTCTTACTAGCTGTGGAGTTTGGGGCAAGTAACTTCACCCCTCTAAGCTCTCGTTTCCTCATCTTTAACATGGAACATGGTGTTCATCTCAGAGAGATGTGGTGAGGCTTAAGAGAGCTAACGTGCATGAACAACGTAGCACAGCAAGCCCTTATGAAGCGTTCCCTGGTAAGCTGACAAAGGACAGGGTGAGGTGGGAGCCTGGCCTGGGAGAATGGCTGGCCTTCCTGTGTGTGCAGGTGGATCTCCAGAAGTTCATCACCAGGGCCCAGCAAGGCCCTCTGTTGGGAGGGCTCTGAATGAATCGCAGAGCCCACTGGACACAGGCATCTGTGGAATCTCACACGGGTCTGGGAACCTGTGGAAAACGGGCTTATTCTGGTTCAGCAGCCCTGACCCTGACCGCTCTAGGGGGTCCTTTTTAGAATCCCCCAGTGGCCAAGTAGAAAAGACCATGTTGGAACCAGTCCCTTGTGAGGGCTGGGGGATCCTTAGCGGTCTCCGCGTCTAATCCCCTCACGGCCAAACAGACAGGAAAGAACCCACCCAAAGCTGCACAAGAAACAGCCGCTCTGGGACTTCTCTGGTGGTCCAGTGGCTAAGACTCCAGGCTGCCAATGCAGGGGGCCTGGGTTCGATCCCTGGCCAGGGAGCTGGATCCCACATACTGCAACTAAGACCCAGCACAGCTTAAAAAAAAAAAAAAGAAAAAAAAAAAGTAACAACTGCTCTCGCTGGGAGCTCGTCTTGGAGTCAGAGTACTGGCTTCAGATGCCTGCTCTGGCGGCTCCCGGCTACGTGATCAGAGGTTAAGCTTCCTCACCGATACGGCGGGGCTGCTGTGAAGGCTAAATGGGATCATTCTGATTCACTCAGCGCGGTGTGTGGGGCACACGGTGTTGTCTTGCACTATCAGGTTACCCTGCACTGCGTGGCGGCCCCTTTGGAAACAGGACGTGAGGGCCTGGACGGCACAAGGGGTGCCCTGCAGGCCAGGCTAGCCTGCATCTCTTCGCCCCCGCCACAGAGGCTTGCTGCAGCTGCCGGCTCCCAGCTGTCCTTCCTGCTCAGGCCCCCAGGGCTCCCGTGCTCACTGCTGTCTGCTGCACAGCGCGAAGCCCTCTAAGCTCTCGTTTCCTCATCTTTAACATGGAACATGGTGTTCATCTCAGAGAGATGTGGTGAGGCTTAAGAGAGCTAACGTGCATGAACAACGTAGCACAGCAAGCCCTTATGAAGCGTTCCCTGGTAAGCTGACAAAGGACAGGGTGAGGTGGGAGCCTGGCCTGGGAGAATGGCTGGCCTTCCTGTGTGTGCAGGTGGATCTCCAGAAGTTCATCACCAGGGCCCAGCAAGGCCCTCTGTTGGGAGGGCTCTGAATGAATCGCAGAGCCCACTGGACACAGGCATCTGTGGAATCTCACACGGGTCTGGGAACCTGTGGAAAACGGGCTTATTCTGGTTCAGCAGCCCTGACCCTGACCGCTCTAGGGGGTCCTTTTTAGAATCCCCCAGTGGCCAAGTAGAAAAGACCATGTTGGAACCAGTCCCTTGTGAGGGCTGGGGGATCCTTAGCGGTCTCCGCGTCTAATCCCCTCACGGCCAAACAGACAGGAAAGAACCCACCCAAAGCTGCACAAGAAACAGCCGCTCTGGGACTTCTCTGGTGGTCCAGTGGCTAAGACTCCAGGCTGCCAATGCAGGGGGCCTGGGTTCGATCCCTGGCCAGGGAGCTGGATCCCACATACTGCAACTAAGACCCAGCACAGCTTAAAAAAAAAAAAAGAAAAAAAAAAAGTAACAACTGCTCTCGCTGGGAGCTCGTCTTGGAGTCAGAGTACTGGCTTCAGATGCCTGCTCTGGCGGCTCCCGGCTACGTGATCAGAGGTTAAGCTTCCTCACCGATACGGCGGGGCTGCTGTGAAGGCTAAATGGGATCATTCTGATTCACTCAGCGCGGTGTGTGGGGCACACGGTGTTGTCTTGCACTATCAGGTTACCCTGCACTGCGTGGCGGCCCCTTTGGAAACAGGACGTGAGGGCCTGGACGGCACAAGGGGTGCCCTGCAGGCCAGGCTAGCCTGCATCTCTTCGCCCCCGCCACAGAGGCTTGCTGCAGCTGCCGGCTCCCAGCTGTCCTTCCTGCTCAGGCCCCCAGGGCTCCCGTGCTCACTGCTGTCTGCTGCACAGCGCGAAGCCCTCTGCGGGCAGAGCCTGGGTCGCCCGGGGCTACACGAGGCTGGGGCCCCAGCCGGCCTCTGGCAGACAGCCTGTTCTTTAGGGGCTGCCAGAGTCCCAGGAACTCAGGGAGCATCTCGTCCCAGCTTCCTCATACATGAAAACACAGCACTAGGACCAAGATAAGGGGAGTGACCTGCTCTTTGGCGGCCCGCCGATTTGTCTGTTGACTGACTGCAAAGACACTGGCATCTATATTGTTTTTTATTTATAAACAGATTGACAGAAAATAAGTTCAGATGGCAGCGGGGTATCTGAGCTGCTGACCTGCTTACAAAGGAAGCCTGTGGATAGCGGAGTGGGTGCAACCAGACCCCAGCCTAGAGACCGTTCTCTCCCATCCATCTCAGGGCCTTCTCGGCTTAAGATCATCGAGCCCGACCTTCCTCCGCAGCAGTTCTGGCCAGGCGTGGAGCTAGGGTGGGGCAGTGCAGGGGGGACCTCCCGTTCCCACAGACGAGGCCGAGCCTGCGGAGGCCCATCGTAGGAAGAGGCAGGACGACGGGGAGCCGCTCCTCCCCAGGCTGGGTGACGTGGTCCAGGCCTGACAGGTGTGTCCACCCCAAGAAGAAAGTGCCTGGGCAGTGCCTTCTGGGAAGGCGCCACGCCTCTCTGGAGAGGGCCTGTCTGGGGCCAGGGCAGTGTGGTCCCCTCCTCCTGAAACCCAGTGTCTGGGGCAGGAGGGGCATGAAACTGGAGGGCTTGCCCAAGTGCCAGAAACAATAAGTTAACAGTAAGAAAAGATCTGTTTTTAAAAAACGGCAGAGGCTTGCACCATGAGTTTGGGATCTGCGGATCTCGTGAGAAGGCTGGTGCTGTGGGAGCCACCCCGGCCCAGCAGCTGGTGAGGGAACTGGGTGCGAGTGTCGTTGCAGGGTCCCATCGTTGAGACCGCCCTGGTCAGCCCCTTCCTCCGTCACTTGGAAGGTGGTCGGTCAAAACTCCTGGAGGGCGGCCACCAGCCTGAGAAATAAATACACCGGCCCCCAGAGCCGAGACAGGGCTGCGGGGACGAGCAGCGGCCCCACCCCTCCTCGGTCCTTCACGGAAGGACGTATCATGGCAGGAGGGGCGGTGCTGGTCGCGCCACACAGCCTCCTGGAGTCCTGAGGGGGCCGCGCGCCCCCGAGGTCCCCGACGGCCCTCCTTCCCGGGAGAGGAGCCCTCTCGGCGCAGCCCTCGGCCGTCGAGGCCGCGCCGCCCGGTTCAGAACTTGCCCTGCTTCAGTCGGTCGATGTGGTAGCAGAGCTTGAGCGCAGGCCCGAGCTTCAGACCCATGTACTTCATCATCGTGTCGCTGCGCAGCAGCAGCAGGGCCTTGCCGTCGATCTCCTGGAGGAAGGAGGGAGGCGCCGTCAGAGGCCGGGCTGCTCCAGCCCCAAGGGCTCCGGGGAAGCTGCTGTGGCACTGGGCCCGGCTGTTCTCCCGCCTCTGACTCTCACCACCCCCTCCAGCACCCCTCACTGACCCCAGGGTAGGCTCGCCATGCATGTTTGTAGGAATCTCCCTTCTCTGCTGCCCTCAAGCCTCTGAACTCAATTCCACCTCTTCCCAGGGAGCCTCCCCCGTCCGTGTCCTTGTCACTCATCACAGACTATTTCTGGGTTGACCTCAAGTGCTATTCGGTGAGTCACCTTCCTTCCTGGGCATCAGGGAGCCGCTGTGGGAGCTGCGCACGAGGCCGGCACTCAGGACAGCCGTAGGGGTGCAGGCCTGACCTGAGAGCGCCCTCCAGCCCACCGGCACGAGGAGTAAAGGAACTGTGAGAAGCAGGGGAGCTCTTCTGAGGGCCCAGAGTGCAGAACAGCAAGCACCAAGCAGAAGGGGCTACTGGGAAGCAGGTTTGAGCCCCAAATCGGGAGTATGGTCACTGCAGGGGGGTCCACAGCAGTCCCTGGCCGTGAGGCCACACGGTCACTTGGTGAGATGCTGGGGCTCACAGCAGACCAGGCAGAGGACGGGTTTCTGACGAGGGTGGAGAGCTGGGGCTGTGCGACAAGGGACTCTGATCTGGCCTTGGCCTTAGACCACAGCAGGCAGATAGGAGGGCAGGTGCTCCTAGATGGGGGTCCTGTCCCTGGGACCGCAGGAGTGCGACCAAGCAGATCCTGCACTGAAGAGTGTCCAGTGCCCAGTGAGGGTCATCTGGGACCCAAAATTCTGTCTCTAAGTCTGTATCGTGTCATCTGGGCTCAGTTCAAGGGACTTGGAACAAATACATAGCTGTGCTCTTTAGGAGTCTATAAGCTGCAGAAGCAAGACACCTGGTGGACACAGAAGTCTGGCAGGGCACCTACGTGTTTGCGAAAGAGATCAGCGTGGGGTCCAAACTGGGGATCAGCTTCCCGGACAAACTGCATCACGTCCTCGATGGTCCACGAGGAGGGGTCCCGGCTGCTCAGTCGAGAGGCATCCCGGCGGTCCGACCCTGCACAACAGGAAGACCCCTGTCCTGGCGCGTGGGGACTGGCCTGTAGGTCCCCTGCACTCTCCACAGCCCGGCCCCGTGGCCCTGTGTGACCAGAGGCCTGGAGCAGCACCAGAACAGGGGAACCAGGGGCGACCAAGGGCGGAAAGGTTTCTCTACAAAAGGGAGTGCAGGCCTGAGACCCTTCTTCACTCAAATCCTCAGAGTTAGTCTGATTCTGGAAATGGCCAGGAGTTCTACACTGAGGCTGTGCCTGAGCCTGGACCTGAGTCAGAGGTAGCCGTGAGGTGAGGGCTGGGGTGGGCACAGGAGGGGCTGGCAGGTGAGGCTGCTTTTGCCTTAGCTCCAGGGACCATTTCTACAGAGACCTCGGGAGCTGGGTGAAATTAGAGCCAAGTCCTTGGGGACCAGGGAGAGAAAAAAAAATGGTAGAGGACAATAACCGGTGCCTCTTCCAAGGCCTGGAGAACAGCTGACTTCGCTAGAGTGGCAGAACACAGTTTTGCCTTGGCTGCCAGGAACCTCAACTGAGAGCTCTGCTTGGAGCTTTAGCTCAGTCTTGGCCATTTCTCCTGTGGGACCTGAGCTCTCTTGGGTGGTCATCACCTGCACAGCTCTCTGGCATGCTCTGTCCCCTCTGGCTGGAATGTGCCCCTTCCTGGCCCTTCAATTTCTGCGTTTCCTCTGGCAGACTCCAACTTAGCTAAGCAAGGGCTGGCTTCAAGGATCAGCTTCTTTATGAAACTTTTCCAAGTCTCATCTTGAAATAACGGCTCTCATAAAGCATTTCATGTATCTCTTGGTTACAGCTCAATCTCTACACTCTTTCCCCATCACATCACTCTAAGAATCTCTTCTCCATAAAGCAGTCAAAACAACCTTTAAAACAAAATGGGATAATGTCAATCAATGCAATGGTCTCAAATAAGGTTTAGCCCCTTACCGTGGTCTTTCAGAAGGTACCCCGTCATCGGGCCCTTTCTGCCTCATCTCCCCAACACTTCACTCACCAAGCTCCACACACACTGGCTTTCTGTCTCTTGAATAAGCTATGCTTTTATTCTTTGACCCAGACACACAAGTCTGCTGTCTAAAATGCTCTTTTCCCCACATCTTTACATACCTGATGCCTTCTCAACATTTGCGTTTCATCTCAAATGCTGAATCCTCTGCGAGGCCTTCCCTGATATCCTAGTGAAAGTTCTCCACTCCCTACATAATTACTCTCCATCCAACCAGTCTACGTCGCCCCCACCCAGCACATACCACAACCGAGAAACAGTCTCATGCATTTATGCTTACTATCTGTCTTCTGTTCTCTGATAATCCTTATGACTAATAAGAAGAAACATATGCAGTGGTCTTCATCCCCTTTTCTGGCACAAAACATCAAGTCCTGGGAATTTCCTGAGACGTCAGAGAAATAAAGGTGTCATCTGCTATTCATAACAAGTTCCTGTCAGTCATACCTGAATATGTTAATGAGGTGCTTTCAGAAAGCCCTCATGGATGGGGGTTGGTTGCCAGAGAAACCAGTCAAGTGACCAGAAGGTGGGAACTTTTAGCCCTACCCCACTCTAATCTTTAAGGAAAGAAGAGGAGCTAGAGATTGAGTTCAATTGTCAATGGCCAATGACTTCATCAATCTTGCGGACATAATGACGCCTCCATAAAAACCCAAGGGCAGGGCTTCAGGAGCCTGGGGGCTGGGAGAAATCATGGGAGCCAGTCAGTTAGAGACATAGGTAACAACCTGGACTTTGAACTGGCATCTGAAGTTAGGGGCAGGTGTCAGTCTTGTGGGGCTCATCCTCCAGGGAGCTGGTGTTTCAGAATGGGGTTAAACTGCAGCATGCCCAGCTGGCATGGCGGACTTGCTTGGTGTGTGGAGACCCGCACGTCTGGCAGGGGAAACAAAGCAGTGCTGAGCGGAGCGCTGAGCACAGGGAGACACTCTGGCCTTTCACAGCACACTAAAGAGGGCCTGCCCTGTTACACAGGGTGCTCAGCCATGTCTGCTCAACGAATGAATGACTCTATGTAATAATAGTTCACATATGCTTTTCTGTCTTCCCCACCAGAGGCGGCCTGTCTTGAGGCTGGGATGACTTAAACGTCTCAAGGCAGGCACTGGCGCTACTTCAGAGCTCCTCGCCGGGCTCCATCTGAGGCCAGGCTGGGGTTGGGGCAGGGCGTCCTGGGCTTCTCTGAGAACCCCCTCTGCCCCTGCAGGCCTTGCTAATGAGATCTTATTCTTCCTCACCTGGTCCGCCCCTGTGCGGGGGGGAGGCCACAGTGGATGTGGAGGTGGCATTCTCCTGGCTCCCCAGTGCTGCTTTCAGACCGTCTTCCGACGGAAGCTCGTTTTCTTCAGAGGCCAAACATGTACTGGTCATCTGCTCTTCCTGGTCACACACATTTACAGATCTCTGGGTTTCTGCTCTTTGTTAAGTGAAGACTTTTGGATACTTAACTCACTAACTTCTGGTTCCACCCTAATTCCTATTATAATCTTCAGAGACAATCCATCCAACTGCCTTGCTTCCAATGATTTTCACTGCTATTTTACTTCAAATACCCACTACAAGGTCACTGTCTAGTGCTTGCATCACTTGGAACAAATCCACTTCAGAATTTTAAACATCCCCCTCTCTCGGACCCCAGCCTCCCACCTGTCCAGCTCGCTCTCTGGGGATGTATGTCCACTATGCCCATTATATCCCAGAAGCCTTTAGCACGTTGGGCTTAGAGCTTCCCCAGCCTTCAGCCGCCTCTCAGTCCTGCTTCTGCCCACACCGCCTGGATCCAGTGTTAGTGACCTAAGCTGCTCCTTCTCTAGCTCCACTGAGGACATGCGCCCCGGCTTCCCGGTCCCGCTTGTCCTGCTAGCTCAGCGTAAAACCTTACCTCTCAAACTGTCTTTTCTCATGCCATATCTCAGTGTCTAAGAACCACAGAATAAAACCATAGCTCTTGAAAACTGGCAAACTGGTCTCAAAGCTGCAAGCATTGCTGGGCCTCTGGAGTTTCCTACAAACCATCCTCTTCTCCTTGACCCATTTCCTCCTGTCTTCTTTATGGCTCATTCAGTCTCCCAGCACTCCCGAGCCCTTCCCTGCTCAGCCCCGTCTCCATTCACTCATGGCAACAGTCAGTCTTCTTCCAGTCTCAGAGAGCAAGGTTTGTTTTCTTCTGTCTTAAGATTGATCCTAATTCTTCCCACCGCCTCCAAGGCCTTCATGTCTCCTCTTTCCTATATTCTTAATTTCTTCTTCATGGAAGGCTTGAGCGGTCTGCTGACAAAGGTGACCAACAAGCACCCACTCTAGAAGACCCTTTTTTTTTTTTTTAAAGATTTATTTATTTATTTATTTGGGTGGGGGTGGGGTGGGGAGGGAAGGGAGCAGGCGAGCCACTTCTATTGGTCTTTCATCTGTCCATTTTCATCCATCTTTGTTCTTTGGCCCGCGTGGGCCTCCCATCATGGTGGCCTCAGTTGTCGCAAAGCACCGGCTCTGGGCGCATGCGCTCCAGAGCTCGGGCTTAGTAACTGGACACATCAGTCCAGCTGCTCCGCAACATATGGGATCTTCCCAGGCCAGGGATCGAACTGGTGCCCCTTGTACTGCAAGGCGGTGTCCTTACCCACTGGACCACCAGGGAAGCCCTAGAAGACCTTCTTTTGAAGGTCACCTCCTTCCTTCTCTCATCAAACTCTACCTGACACCCCTAGCCACTGCGAGCCTCCCTCCCCAGTCTCTAGCACCACTAAAACTGCTCTTACTAAGATCACCTACTACCTACTAATCACCATATCCAGTTAAGAATCTCTCAGTCCTTATTTTAATGAACCTTTTCAGGTTGTACTCTTTTTAAAAAACATCCTCTGTACCCCTGGCAACCACAATACCAAATTCTCCTGCTTTTCCTCACATTTGACTGCTCCTTTGCCTCCTGGTAGGATCCTCTTCCTTTTCCCTCCTCTTGAACGTTGATGGTCCCCAGAATCCCTTCTTTGGTCAACCGTTCTTTTCATTCCAGACATATCCTTGGGAAGTGAGTGTCATTCACCCTACAGCTTCAACTTCTATCTGCTGGTGACTCCCAAATATTTACCTTCAGCTCGGTCCTTTCTTCTTCCTTGCACAGCCACTGCCTGCTGGGAACTGCCTAGAGGACCTAGGGAACTCTTTCCTTTTTCTTCTTCTATGGTTGGGTCCCTTTCTCCATGGATGTACCACCATCAATCTATCACCTCTTCTCGGAACCTGGGATACATCATTCCCACTGCTTCCTTCAAACCCTTAAATCTGAATATTTACCTCAAGAAAAACTTCCAAATCCACTCTCTCTTCTACAGACCTTCTACCACTGCCTTAATCTAGGCCTTTATCATTTTGGGTCTGGTCCATTCTAGTGACCTCCTAAGCGGTCTCTCTAGCCTTGTCCTTCCTCATATCCATTCTCAACACAGTAGTCAATGATCTATTCAAAACAAATCTATTTAGGTCTTGCCTGCAATGAAAAGTCTCCAAAGCTTCCCATTATCGACAAGATCGTCTCTGAATTCTTTAACATGGCATTCAAGGTCCTCTATGATACAGCTGCTGACCCTGCCAGGATTTTCTCTCTGAAGCCCCAGAATTATACTTTTTCAGTAATATCAAACTGCATGTAGCTCCTGATACAGTCTGTGTTAGTTCTCATCCCTCTGCCTGTGTCCACGTTTCACTCTCTTCCCTGGAAAACTCTTCCCCACCTGCCACCCCTGATATATTCATGCAGTCAACTTTTAAAATCTCAGACACCTTGTCACGGAAGCTTGCCCTGGATAACAAACTTGAGTGACGTGTTCCTTCTTGTGGTTTTCATACAATCCATCTCTGCAGTCACATTCTACATGTTGTTTTATTCTTATGTGTCTAAGTGTCTGTCTCTCCCACAAGACTTTGAGCTCCTTAAGGACAAGAAGTGATTGATTTTTGTGTCCCTATGACAAACATGGAGGGTGTTCACACAAATGGCTCATGAATGAATGAAGGACTCCTTCCTTCCCCAACCCTTTGCCTCTAGATCATTGGCTTTTGGTTCCCTCTGTTCTCAAGCTAATCCCAGAGCTTCAGCGACTCCCCATGTGCCTCGTCAGGTACAGTGGGGCTGGGCCCCAGTCTGACCTCCAGGCAGCAGGGAACAGAGTTAAGTCCGTTCTGGCCTCCTAAAGTTCAGGAAGGAAAGAAGAAAAGAATGAGAGAGGACAGGAGAGCCAGAACTCTGGAACACTTACCCCTGGAGCATAGCCTGCGCATAGCGGAGGCAGTGCTCAGCGGGAGGCCACAGGATGGAAGCAAAGGCCGGTACCCGGGGTTTCGAAGATTTTGGGAGGTGCTGACAAGGTTGGTGGAATTCAAGGCAGAGTCCATTGCATCTGAGTGTGGCTCCAAGGACCGGGCCAGACTATTTCCCAGGGCAAAGGTCTCACCTGGAAAACAGGAAAGCCAGAGTTAAGAGCAGGGATTAGTCTGGAAAGACTGCCAAGGCACTGGCTCCCAGGAACCTGCTTGGGTGTAGTGAGAAGCAGCAAACAGAGGACCCTGGGCTAGGCCGCAGGAGGCCTGGCACCAGCCACAGTCCTGGAGGTCTAGGAGGTCTTAGTCACGCCCAGCGCCACCCTCTGGACTTGGGTCTCCTCAGAGACTCTTCCTCTTAGATGAGATGGTCTCTGAGTTTTCTTCTGGTTTGGATGTCTTAGGGTTTTTCTAATAAGGAGAAGGAGGTAATTTTGGGAAGAGTCTCCTAAACACACAAGATGCTAGGGCATAGGGTAGGGTGTGGAAGAAGAGATCAGTTTGCTGACACGAGGGTACTTTAGAAGCGGACCCTCTCAGTCAGCAGGACATCTCAGAAATGCTTCCTGATGCCTAGTTAAAGGCCTGTCTGAAAAGGACCTGCTCGTATGTTCCTGCCCTCCTTTCAGATTTGCCTTGTTTTATGAAAACATTCCAAGGAAGCTGGGGTTGTATAGTGGTGAGAATGTGGGCATGGAGCCCAGTCACTGGGTCAGAATTAGACTCTGCCACTCAGCAGGCAAGGTGCTTCTCTTAGAATCTTAGTCTCCTAATCTATACAGGGGAGGCCCCTTTCTCTCAAAGGGCTTGTGAACATCAAAAAGAATGGTGATGAAAGCCTTTGAAAAAGGGAGCTCATCCTGACGTTTCTACACCCAGGTCAAGGCTCAACCCCAGGCAACAGCCCCTAATCACTACAGAACCTGAAACAAACTCTCTCTCATGGTTGGGTTCTACCCACATTAAGTCAGATCTTCTGGCCACCACATTCTCTGTTTTGGGGGGATATCTTGGGATGCTGAACCACCTCACACTGTCCTTCATGGCTTTTCTTAAGGATCAGGTGTTTAGTGAACACTTGTTCAAAGACCTCTTTGGCAAGATGGTTTAGGATTTCAGTTCTACTTTCTAATTCTCCTAAAATTGCGTGGTAACTATGGGATTACAGTCAAACCTAGCATGACACAGCTATTTACCCATTTCTTAGGAAATTTAACTGACAAATCCCTTCCCTAGAAATGGTCCTGAAGAGAGAAGTCCCTAAGGTTCCAGGACATCTAAACCATATCCTACTCCATTTCTGCAGGTGAGGTTTCAGATTCCTATTTTCCAGGAGAGATGGTTATAGCAATGGCCCACTTGGAGACAAGGACAGAAGTCTCTTCCAGGAAATAGGATGCCTGGGTTCTACTTCAGGACTCCTGCCTTTCACTAGGTATGCGCCAAGGCAAGATAGGTTCTAGAGGTATTCTTCTGGTTTGGATGTCTTAGGGTTTTTCTAATAAGGAGAAGGAGGTAATTTTGGGAAGAGTCTCCTAAACACACAAGATGCTAGGGCATAGGGTAGGGTGTGGAAGAAGAGATCAGTTTGCTGACACGAGGGTACTTTAGAAGCGGACCCTCTCAGTCAGCAGGACATCTCAGAAATGCTTCCTGATGCCTAGTTAAAGGCCTGTCTGAAAAGGACCTGCTCGTATGTTCCTGCCCTCCTTTCAGATTTGCCTTGTTTTATGAAAACATTCCAAGGAAGCTGGGGTTGTATAGTGGTGAGAATGTGGGCATGGAGCCCAGTCACTGGGTCAGAATTAGACTCTGCCACTCAGCAGGCAAGGTGCTTCTCTTAGAATCTTAGTCTCCTAATCTATACAGGGGAGGCCCCTTTCTCTCAAAGGGCTTGTGAACATAAAAAAGAATGGTGATGAAAGCCTTTGAAAAAGGGAGCTCATCCTGACGTTTCTACACCCAGGTCAAGGCTCAACCCCAGGCAACAGCCCCTAATCACTACAGAACCTGAAACAAACTCTCTCTCATGGTTGGGTTCTACCCACATTAAGTCAGATCTTCTGGCCACCACATTCTCTGTTTTGGGGGGATATCTTGGGATGCTGAACCACCTCACACTGTCCTTCATGGCTTTTCTTAAGGATCAGGTGTTTAGTGAACACTTGTTCAAAGACCTCTTTGGCAAGATGGTTTAGGATTTCAGTTCTACTTTCTAATTCTCCTAAAATTGCGTGGTAACTATGGGATTACAGTCAAACCTAGCATGACACAGCTATTTACCCATTTCTTAGGAAATTTAACTGACAAATCCCTTCCCTAGAAATGGTCCTGAAGAGAGAAGTCCCTAAGGTTCCAGGACATCTAAACCATATCCTACTCCATTTCTGCAGGTGAGGTTTCAGATTCCTATTTTCCAGGAGAGATGGTTATAGCAATGGCCCACTTGGAGACAAGGACAGAAGTCTCTTCCAGGAAATAGGATGCCTGGGTTCTACTTCAGGACTCCTGCCTTTCACTAGGTATGCAAGCCAAGGCAAGATAGTTGTCTCTTCTGAGTACAAGTTTCCTCATCTATAAAATGGGGAAAACTCACCCTCTGTTATGCTGAGAACATCAAATAAGAGAACAGAATGGGATAGACATTACCACAGTGGTGAGCTGTATTTTATTCTTCATTCAGAGTCAGAGTGGTAAAGCAAACTTCTCTACAGGAGCTTAAGAAAAAGACTAACTCTAGTTTCTGATTCATCAGCACAGCGGTAGCCTCACCTTTCTGTATTCATTTTGCTCAGCAAAGACTGAGGCCAGTACCACCTACTTCACATGACTGACAGGTATGAAGCTTCACATAAAGCTGACAGGTATGAAGAATGATCACGATGCCAATGCCAGAGGCTTGCCAGATGCCAATGCCAAATCAGTCAAGTGTCTCTTCTCTTGGCAATGAGAAGAACGGTAAATGAAATCTGGATTCTGAGTCGAGGGGTCTGGAAATCTGGACTGGTGGCACCTGGACTAGGCAGGTCATTAAATTTTATCCACATGAGAAGAAAATAGCTATAGTCATTGCTCTGTGAGAAAAGGGGATCCTATAGGGGTGCTGTGTGATGGTCTGGAGGGGTGGGATGGGGGGGGATATACCTATGACTAATCTGGGAACATACATATCTGTAAACAACAAAACTGTGTAAAAGTTTAAAATAAAACCTTCAAAAAGTTTTATCCACATGAGATAAAGAAAAATTAAGTGGCATGCTCACGGCTCTGGGAGATCCTTAGACTGCTTAAAGCTGATCAAATGAGGTCTGGGCTGCCTTCAGGAGGGGAATGCCAGGGCAGAAGACTCAGGGCTTTCCACCTGTGCTCCACAGAGCCCTGCAGAGTGCCCAGCTCCTGCGTGGAGTCTAGGCCCCATCCCAGCTTCTATCAAAACAGCTCTGGTTTTGACTTTTATAGATCAGAGTTTTGTATCATCTTACCTTTGTGAAAAAGGATCATTCAGTTTATCCCCATGAAGGGGAAAACATGCTTCTGAGTGTAGAGTCCTTGCATCTCAGAAGCAGAGGTTCTCACGCGGCTCTAGAGATGCTTTAGTATAATATCTATCCCAGAATACGAGGGTTGTCATCTGACCCCTAATGATATGTTGCTCATGGTCCCTTCTGACTATCAATTTTATTGTTGGACACTTCTGATTCATTACCAAAATGCCTTCCTTTTTGAGCTGAGATCTGCCTTCTTGTAACTCTGGCCCCCTGTTCTACTATCTGCCTTTCAAAAGAAAAAAACCTACCTCTAGCCCTGCTGAGAACTTGGAAGGAAGGAGGTATCAGATGGCAGGCACAGAGGAAACTCCCCTGAATCTAGAATGGATCCCAGAAAACAGTAAGATGAGGCCTAAGGTGAACGAGGTCCATAAGATATTTGCTATAACATCTGATAAACACTAAAACAAAACATGCCTCCTTTTCTTTGTGGTAATCATCCTTCTTTCCACCCCAAACTTCAGTACAAGTCTATTACACTCGACAGCCTTGTGCTAAGTGTTTCCTTAGGAAAACGAAGGATGGAGCCGGGTCCGATGGCGGGGGCAAAGCGCTACAGGAACTGACGGGGGAAAGGGATTAAGCTCTGACTAGAAGTAGAAACTCTGAGCTGGAAGTACAGACTGCTGTGAGGAAAATATAATCTCAGCCTGGTTTATATGGGACAGGGTCTCATTTCATTTTATGTAGATTTGGATATCAAAGGAAAGGACAATCCCCAAATCTAGGAGGCCTCAGAGTTCAAAAACTTCCAACTGGCTTCCATGCCTACCTCTTTCTTCAGCCTATTCTCCCACACAGTAAGTATCCTGAGTGAGTTTTCAAAAATCCGATCATGTTCTTTCCATAACACGGTCGTGGCTTTAAATACTCCCATGGGTCCGCACTGCTCAACCACGTAACAGCTGTAAGCGGTCAGTTAGACCCTGTCTGCCTGGGCCTTTGATACCACTCCAGCCTCACTGCTCACACTCTTCTTTCTACTTGGTATTTTGGCAGGACTGAACATTCAGCTCCTCTGAGACACGTCAGGTTTCCTCTCGCCCATCAGTCCCACACGCTCGGTAAACAAGAACACTCTCTCATTCCCCTCCTCCATCTCTCTGGGCCTATGACATCTTTACCTCATTGTCCTATTCCCAGATTCACGCTTATATATAATTTTTTTCTGGAAAGTCTTCCCTGGCACACCTGGTGTGAACTCTTGAACTCTGAACCTGTTCCATTAAAGCAGTCATCACCATGAATTAACCTGTTTGCTTATTTGTTCGTATTCTTTACCAGGCTGTAAACTCTGTGGGTGTAACAACCTTGACGCCTAGGTTACGATGGAACCCTCTAGGCCTACATCAGAGCTTGCTATTGTGCAGTCAATGAACACTGTGTTGACCAACTATCTGACCAACTAATGAAACTGCTACAGTTTCAGCTACTTATGAACATTTGAGTCATCTTAAAACTCTGATACTTCTATGAGGAAACCTTGTATGGGAATGAAGGGGCATCCGGAGAAGCTTCACAGTTATTTGGCTTTTATTCTGTGAATTTGGGGGGGTTTGAGCAGGAGAACCACTCTATAACCAACTCAGAAGACCTGGGTGGCAACCAGAAAGACAGGCACAAAAAACTTCCTGTCCTGGGACAAAGCAATGACTTCTTCAGGAGAGAGGAACCAGCAGGCTGAGAGGTCAATGCTAGGTGGATTTCAATGACAACTAAGATTAACAGTCATGGGGACCAGCTAAAGTAATACAATCCCCTGTTTAATACCACCAGTTTTTGGAGGACCAGAAAGAACTCCATCTCACTTAATCTCCATAGGCTTCTTCCTTGATCCAGCCACATGTGTAATTCTGAAGAAGGAACTTGGGTCTGACATTGCTGCCCCAGAGAATCCTCCCTCGACCTCTTCTTTCTGCTGACTGCTTGTTCACCATTCCTGGCGAGCCCAGAGAACTTCTGGTGCCATATTCTCACTACCTACAGGTTGACCTGTGTCCCTCTCTCTCAGTTGAGGACTCTTTTAGAGCAGGGACTGAGTCTGTTGTCTCTTTGTCTTCCCACGGTCCAGTGTAGGATCTTGGCACCAGAGAAGCCAGTACAGGCTCTAGCACATAGTAAATATTTGATAAATGTTTGATTATCTGAACCAAAACGACTGGCCTGAATTCTTCAAAATGCCAATGTCATGTCATTGAAGGTAGACAAAAGGGCTAGAAAATTGCTCTAGATAAGAGAAAACTGAAGAGGCAGGATAACTAAACGCAGTGGATCACTCTTCACTGGATCTTGGATCAGGAAAAAAATAGCCACAAGGGACATTCCTGGGACAGCTGGGGAAATCTGATTATGGACTCTCTCTCTCTCTCTCTATATATATATGTATATGTCAACTTGTAGATTTTATGAATGTTAGCAAACTTTATGAATGTTAAACTTTTCAAGAATGACAGTAGTGTTGTGTTCCTTGTTCTTAGGAGATACATACAAAAATGTTTAAGGATCCAGTCTCTCATCTGCAGTTAACCCTCAAATGGTTCAGTAAATAAACAAAAAATACACAGACACAAATACATGTATTCTTAAGAAACAGATAAATATGACCAAAAGCTACGTGGTAAATGTAGGTGAAGAGAACATGGTTGCTCACTGTGCAACTTTTCAGTAAGCTTGAAATTTTTCAAAATAAACACTGGAGGGAAAAAACTAAGCCTCAACTTAGGTAAGGAAGCCTAATGGGATGGAAACATGCAGTCAGTTAGGTCAAGACCCCAGTGGGTAGGGCAGTGTGGAGACAAGGCTACAGGGAGGAGTCAGTAGGCTCCTGGATAAGAGAGGTGGTACCTTCAGATGTGGAACTAGAAGAAGTGTGCAGCCAGGCAGAAGGGTAGGAGCTGATAAAACACCAGATCCAAAGGGCAAAGCAAAAGAGAGCCCTTATGCAGATCAAGCTCTCTGGCAGATAGCTGGGTAAACTAATCAGAAAAGTGTAAGAAAGGATAAATGATCAGAGGTGGAGCAAAGGGACCATCACGCAGCAAGGGTAGGTAGGCAGGCAGGCAGAAAAGATAAGTGAGGGGGCATAGAAGCAACAGAAATCTAGGCAAAGCTCTGGGTAGTCTGGGTGGAGTTAAAACATTTCAGGGAGGTAAGCAAACTAGAGACAGAGCAACCACGTTGCTGAGCATCCACTAAAAGAAACAGGTTAAAGAGCATAGGAGAGCACAGACAGCTAGCTGGATCTGTCCGGAAAAAGAGGGAAGGAAAGGGAGGCAGCTGATAAGGAAGGTGATAACCCTGGTCTTTGTCTTCTTAGTTGGTGAGGCAAAAAGGAAGAGTCTAAAATAAAGCCTGCTTCCTCTTATCTGGTAGCTGAATCAGAGAGATGCAAACTGGAACAGAATTCCCAGGAAAGGTCATGGCCTGGTCCCAAACTTACCATCATGACTGCAGGCCCATGATGTATGTCCCTACGAGCCTCTGCACACTGCTACAAGTGCATTTCTCTTGTTCTCAGAGGTTATTCCATTTAAGAATTCTGAATGCCTATTTATTTGAGAAATCTCTTTAGACTAGCAGCTACACTCAGGACATGCTAGCCGCTCTCGTGTATCCGTCCTTTCAGAATCGCAGGCAGGGCTAACTCTAATTATCAAAGTGCAGCTCAGAGCTCCTCAATGCCAACAGCAGAGGACATTAACAACCTGCCTCGTCTGCACTGGCTCCACCATGCCCAGTCCAGCCTCCCAGTGCAATATCCTAACTACAAGGACGGATACCCTTTTCTGTTCAGAGATTCTGAGGCTGAAAGAAAGCAATCTAGATAGGTTAGATGAGAAGTTCCCTCTGAAGAAAAAGGTCAGTGAGAGGGTCACAGATATGTCTGGAGGGACCAGGTGGTGGGGCCCCCAGAAGGAGCATGTGAAATTCAGCTATCTTTTTGCCCCACATGCAAGTAACCTAAGTAATTCTTGGTAGGTGCAGAGGAGATGGGGGTGAGAGGGTGGTGCTAGGTGAGCAGTCACCTTCCCAGCACTTTCTCCAGAAGCGGCACTTTTACCAGAAGTGATTCTGACAATGATGAAAAGACCACAGGGAAGGCAGTGTGGGAACAGACGGGAGTTACGCTCCCTCATCCACAGGCAGCACAGCCCTGGCGCTGACAGCACTGCCTCTCTGTTCCTCCGGCCAGGACAAGGGCCACGGGACTCTTTTCTAGGGCCTTCCTCCCTCTCTCCACAGTGACCTACCTCACTAGTTTGAGGCCGAGCTTTGCTTCCCTCCCTGTCGTGCTGTGTCCTGCGCTCCAGATTAGAGATGCCGGCTTCCATTCACTCAAACCTCTCTCGGGAAGTGCTTAGTCACTGATCCGGCCACGTGGCATCCGCTTTCCCGTTGTGGGTCTGGTATGTTAACTAAGAAAGCTATTTTCCAGTCTAGTTAGAAACAGCAGGAACTTGAATCGACTTGCTAGACTGGCGCTGCTGGAGGAGTGAGGGCCACGTGCCAAAGGAAAGAGTGGATGGCCAATCACCAGGGTTTTATGGCCTAGGTCCCAGCTGAATCAGAGAGATGCAAACTGGAACAGAATTCCCAGGAAAGGTCATGGCCTGGTCCCAAACTTACCATCATGACTGCAGGCCCATGATGTATGTCCCTACGAGCCTCTGCACACTGCTACAAGTGCATTTCTCTTGTTCTCAGAGGTTATTCCATTTAAGAATTCTGAATGCCTATTTATTTGAGAAATCTCTTTAGACTAGCAGCTACACTCAGGACATGCTAGCCGCTCTCGTGTATCCGTCCTTTCAGAATCGCAGGCAGGGCTAACTCTAATTATCAAAGTGCAGCTCAGAGCTCCTCAATGCCAACAGCAGAGGACATTAACAACCTGCCTCGTCTGCACTGGCTCCACCATGCCCAGTCCAGCCTCCCAGTGCAATATCCTAACTACAAGGACGGATACCCTTTTCTGTTCAGAGATTCTGAGGCTGAAAGAAAGCAATCTAGATAGGTTAGATGAGAAGTTCCCTCTGAAGAAAAAGGTCAGTGAGAGGGTCACAGATATGTCTGGAGGGACCAGGTGGTGGGGCCCCCAGAAGGAGCATGTGAAATTCAGCTATCTTTTTGCCCCACATGCAAGTAACCTAAGTAATTCTTGGTAGGTGCAGAGGAGATGGGGGTGAGAGGGTGGTGCTAGGTGAGCAGTCACCTTCCCAGCACTTTCTCCAGAAGTGGCACTTTTACCAGAAGTGATTCTGACAATGATGAAAAGACCACAGGGAAGGCAGTGTGGGAACAGACGGGAGTTACGCTCCCTCATCCACAGGCAGCACAGCCCTGGCGCTGACAGCACTGCCTCTCTGTTCCTCCGGCCAGGACAAGGGCCACGGGACTCTTTTCTAGGGCCTTCCTCCCTCTCTCCACAGTGACCTACCTCACTAGTTTGAGGCCGAGCTTTGCTTCCCTCCCTGTCGTGCTGTGTCCTGCGCTCCAGATTAGAGATGCCGGCTTCCATTCACTCAAACCTCTCTCGGGAAGTGCTTAGTCACTGATCCGGCCACGTGGCATCCGCTTTCCCGTTGTGGGTCTGGTATGTTAACTAAGAAAGCTATTTTCCAGTCTAGTTAGAAACAGCAGGAACTTGAATCGACTTGCTAGACTGGCGCTGCTGGAGGAGTGAGGGCCACGTGCCAAAGGAAAGAGTGGATGGCCAATCACCAGGGAGCAGATTTCTCAATCTGAAGCCTGAGACTAAACCCTCCCGCTGGCAAGGGAGCTTTGTGTTCGGCCTTTGCTGCCAGATTCGCACTGGGAGATGCCCTGTGGCTTCACAGTGGCTCCGCGTGCAGCCTGGAGCTTAGGAGAACTGTGAACCACTGTGTCTTCACGGATAGAAATCCAGAGGAAAGAGGGTTCATTCTCGAGATAGGAGACAGAATCCTAGAGAGCAGAGATGAGAGGAGACCAACATGTACTGGACGCGGTAAAGGGAAGGGACAGAAAGCCAGGTCTCAGGGTGGCAGGCGCTGAGGGAGCAGGTCTGAGGCCTGGCCCAGGGCCCTCGCTGCTGCTGCTGCTGCTATAGCCCGCCCCTCTTCCTCATCCAGACCCCGACCCCGCTCCTACCTGGTAGGTACCTGTCGTGGCTGTGGCTGTACTCTGGGGCGGGAAGTGACAAGTGAGTCTGTGTAAAGGGCTGGTTGCCGAACAGATTGTCACTGCGGAGGTTGTGGCAGAGCTTCTCCAGGAAGCGGAGGACGTAGGTGATGCTGTTGACTGCCGGGAGGTTGAGGGTGTGCTGCTCGCGGTCAAACACGGCTGTGGAGTGAAGCGAACAGGGCCCGGCACGTCAGCTCTTCGCGCGCTGCAGAGCTGTGTGGGAGGGTCGGCCCACGGCTTGCCTCAGGCTTACCTGGTGACGCAGTGGTGAATGGTGCCCAGATTTCCTCCCTCTCTTCCCCTGCCTTCCTCTCCCTCCCCTGAGGGTTTGAGTTTTGCCTCCAAAGGGTTTACCATAATGGGAGTGGCCTGGCCAGGCCAGGTCTGTTGCACCTGGGGCCCTGGAATGATTCTCCTCAGCCTGTGAAACACCTGTGAACATAATTCTATCTGCTCCATCAGTTGGCTGGGCCTCCTCTAGGAAATCTGTTCATTTCTGTAAGAACTGCCGGAGAACAGAAAAGCTGGGCCGCAGAGGAGAATGCCGCTATCGCCAGCAGTGGCTGAGGTGTACAGGCTCACCTGGCTAAAGGCAACTCCAATTTCAGCAACACTTGGAACTCTTCCATGCCCAGCTCCCTTTTAAAGCCCCTATCTCTACTCAAAACATGTATACAATCCCTGGGCTTTCCTGTGGCTCAGACTGTAAAGAATCTGCCTGCAATGCAGGAGGCCCGGGTACGATCCCTGGGTTGGGAAGATCCTCTAGAGAAGGGAATCCCTAACAAGCAAAAGGCCTCTGCATCCGTCTTGGAGGGCAGCAAGGAACTGGGAAGACAGGTCACTCTCAGGAACCAATCCAGGGGCAGAGGGAGAACCCTAGAGAAGGTGTGGGTGAGAGTCACTAGAGAAGGTGGTCAGGACGGCTGGGTTCCTGCAGACTGCAGCACAAAAACAAGGGAGAGGCCAGGCAGAGGCCTCAGCCTCACAGGGAAAGAAAGGCTTGACTTCCCAGGTAGTTTTCAGCCATTTTTATGATGATTCTTTCCCTGCCTGTCCCTGTCCTCCAGGCAGCCGATCACTCCGTGCGTCCAGGCTCCCACACCACCTGGTATGCCTTTCTCATGTGTGAGAGCACCGCCCATGGGTGGCTGTGAGCTAGGCCTTCTTTCCAGTCAGGGCACAGCCTGAGCATGTCATCACCTCGTCTCCCTTTCCCCCGGCCAGTGTCCGGCGATAACCTCTTACACACAGTAAGGGCTCATGTGTGGTATTTATGGGGTCTCCCATGTCAGCTGGGTTTCCTGAGGCTGGTTACTGATTAGTGAGTGGGTGGGGATAGGAGATTACGTAGTAGTGTATAATTAAGACGGAAAGACTCTAGGTCAAGTCTTCATAGGCTTGGTTGGTAAAGATGGGGTTTTTGGACTCAGGAAAACTGAAACAGAACCGGGGCACAGCAGAAGCGACTATTCTCAGTGAAAACAAACCAAAAAATCACACAGTGTGCGACTGACTCAGACTCCCATAGTAGGAGAGAGAAGGATGGCTCTTCCCACGCTGACCCGGGATTCAATGCATATGTATTGGGGCGGGCCGAGGACTGGGAAGCTAAGGAATGAGGAGAACAAGAGAAGACTTCTATGGTTCCCTGAAGCCTGCTGGGAGGCTGGGGCTGTCTGGAGAAACTCTCCTGTTGCCCCAATACAGTCCCCTCTGGATTTTTCTTCTGAAGCGTCTTTAAAGCAACACATCTGTCTCTTGTCTGTATGGGAGAGGCGAGGGAGGTAGACAGGAAGGGCGGATGTCTACAGGTGGGGGTCAAGCAGGGTCTGCAAGGCTATTCTACTTGACAGTAACATGCGGAAGACCCCGAGCCTCTGGAGTTGAAATGAGGACTCTCTGAGGAATGGAATACTTTCACATTTCTCCAGAGGCTATAGGTGTGAAGGAGAAACCAGGATGCCTTGTGAGAAATCAGTCAGTTGCAAAGGCCTGCCCTCTGGCTAGAAGCCATCCCAGCCCAGGGCGCTTACCTGAGATGACTGCAGCACCGTGGCCCTTGGGGTAAGGGGCAGTTCAAGTGGACTCGGCTGAAAGGCCTCAGCCTCACAGGGAAAGAAAGGCTTGACTTCCCAGGTAGTTTTCAGCCATTTTTATGATGATTCTTTCCCTGCCTGTCCCTGTCCTCCAGGCAGCCGATCACTCCGTGCGTCAGGCTCCCACACCACCTGGTATGCCTTTCTCATGTGTGAGAGCACCGCCCATGGGTGGCTGTGAGCTAGGCCTTCTTTCCAGTCAGGGCACAGCCTGAGCATGTCATCACCTCGTCTCCCTTTCCCCCGGCCAGTGTCCGGCGATAACCTCTTACACACAGTAAGGGCTCATGTGTGGTATTTATGGGGTCTCCCATGTCAGCTGGGTTTCCTGAGGCTGGTTACTGATTAGTGAGTGGGTGGGGATAGGAGATTACGTAGTAGTGTATAATTAAGACGGAAAGACTCTAGGTCAAGTCTTCATAGGCTTGGTTGGTAAAGATGGGGTTTTTGGACTCAGGAAAACTGAAACAGAACCGGGGCACAGCAGAAGCGACTATTCTCAGTGAAAACAAACCAAAAAATCACACAGTGTGCGACTGACTCAGACTCCCATAGTAGGAGAGAGAAGGATGGCTCTTCCCACGCTGACCCGGGATTCAATGCATATGTATTGGGGCGGGCCGAGGACTGGGAAGCTAAGGAATGAGGAGAACAAGAGAAGACTTCTATGGTTCCCTGAAGCCTGCTGGGAGGCTGGGGCTGTCTGGAGAAACTCTCCTGTTGCCCCAATACAGTCCCCTCTGGATTTTTCTTCTGAAGCGTCTTTAAAGCAACACATCTGTCTCTTGTCTGTATGGGAGAGGCGAGGGAGGTAGACAGGAAGGGCGGATGTCTACAGGTGGGGGTCAAGCAGGGTCTGCAAGGCTATTCTACTTGACAGTAACATGCGGAAGACCCCGAGCCTCTGGAGTTGAAATGAGGACTCTCTGAGGAATGGAATACTTTCACATTTCTCCAGAGGCTATAGGTGTGAAGGAGAAACCAGGATGCCTTGTGAGAAATCAGTCAGTTGCAAGGGCCTGCCCCTCTGGCTAGAAGCCATCCCAGCCCAGGGCGCTTACCTGAGATGACTGCAGCACCGTGGCCCTGCTTGAGGAAGCTGAAGACGGTTTTCTGGTGGTAAGCACAGTCGATGCAAGCCTGCACAGCCTGCTGCAACACCACGGAGGCTCGGGCCGGCCCAAAGTGGTCAGGGAGCTGCTGGACCTTCTTCTTATCTAAGTGGGGGCCTGTGCTGCCATTCTTGTTCAAGTAAATACAGACTGCAGGAGATAAAGAACCGAAGCAGCTGAATGAGCGTTCGGGGCAGAGAAGCTGGAGAATAGTGCTCTCTTCGTCTTCCCTACTCTGGGCTCTGGACTCTACGGACTCCCAGCTGCTAAGTGGGTAAAACACTGTGGGAGGGATGGAGGGTGACTGTGCTCAGCTGCTGCCAGTCCGAACTGCATGGCCACAGGCCCTGGGAACGCAGCCTGCTGGGAGAACAGCCCAGACCAGCCAAGGCGCACGACTTGTACTTTGTCTTCTGTATGCTGAAAAGAAAATCTAAGCAATTTTCCAGATGGATGTACTTTCATTTTCGGTTCTTGGTTGCTTTACATACTCCTGGTGTCTCACAGGCTCTGTGTAGAGAGCTGTGAGGCTATGGGAATATTAGCACAAGTGTGCTTGTGTGTGCCTGGTCTTGGACCTAGAATGGGTAACCCACCAGTTACTCGCCTTGCTTTCCACTCTGGGTCTTTTACAGTCCCTTTGTTATCTTCTAGGTCAACACTTAGGCTCAAAGATACGAGTGAAAATAGAAAACTACTGGAATAAAGAAAAACATTCATAGGGCCTGAAGGTCCCAAATGTATATTTGTTTCAGTTGTTTCTCCTGCCAAGATAGCTCGGCGCTCTCCTAATGGCACCCCGCCCCCCTGCCACCTGGCACTGTGCTGCGAGGGGAGAAGCGGGGCGGGCATGGAAGAAAGAGACAGAGCTTCTCTGCTCGGTCTCCCTGCTTCTTGGTCTCCCAAGAGGACCTATGTGCCTGGCCATTCTCTCTGCTGACCTGACTTCTAGGCTTCCACTTGAGTAGGGGGTACTCCCTTCCTCACATTGTCCTGGCTCACTAGCTGAAGGGCAGCAGGATGAAAAGTCTCTTGATATTAAAGACAAAAAGATAGGAGCAGTAGCTGTGTGGGCTGTGGATGGACTGCTGTTCCCTCCAGGCCTTAGGTCGCCATCAAAACACAGAGGGCCTGGGACAGTCCTTGCTCAGGACTCCTTCAGCCTCATCCTGTAACACTAAGGAAAAGCAAGACGGGGAGAAGAAAATAGAGAGAGAGAGAGAGAGTGAGAGAGAGAGAGAGAGAAAGAGAGAGAGAGTATGCGAGAGGTGATGGCTGAGAAAGAAACAAAGGAAAAAAAGAAAAGGGTAAACAAGGTGAATTGAAATACACATTTACACTTTCTCTCTTAAAACCACAAAAATAAGCCACATAAGAAAGGAGACGACTTAAAATCTGGCGGCTTCCCTGGTGGGCCAGTGTAAGGGGCGCCGGCCCCTGGCCCAGGAAGATCCCACATGCTGCAGAGTGGGTGGACTGGTGTGTCCAACTACGAGCCAGCGTTCTGGAGCACATGCGCCCAGAGCTGGTGCTCTGCAACGAGAGGGGCCATTGCAATGGGAGGCCCACACAGGCTGAAGAATAAAGATGGATGAAAATAAATGCATAAAAAATCAATGAAATGCATAAATAAATGCATAAAAAAATCAATGAAAAGAGGCCTCCCCCCGCAGAAAAAGAAAAGAGGCCCAAAATTAAAAAAAGAAAGAAAGGAGACGACTTAAAACCTTGAAGTTGGAAAGAAGAGTGGCAAAGTAGCAACTGACTCAGCAGACCTAGGAAAATGAATCTTTAACCAAGAGTGGGGAATGATGAGACCCGAGTTGTTCCATCTTGTATGTCACAAAAGGCCCAAGAATGGGCAGGGGCTCCTGTGGTTGGGTGAGAAGGTAGATTTAATAAAAGAACTGGCTGAGGTCTGTTCAGAAATGGTTAGAATTTCCATATCATAATACGGTTCTTTCACTGAAACAAGACAAGTATGAATGCAGGAACTCAAAAAGATAAGAGTAATAAAAATAAGTGAAAACATATGTCTGTGAAGATACTTATTAGAATGTTCAAAGCAGGTTAGTCATAATAGCCTCAAACTAAAACCAGCACAAACGTCCATCAACAAGAGAACAGATACACAAATTGTGTATGAATATTTATTGATTGGAAAACATTTGGCAGTAAAAAAGAATGAAGTGTTGATAAGAGTGTGTTTCAAAAACATTATTTTGAGTAAAAGAAACAATACAAAATGGTACATACACTCTGATTCTGTTTAAAAGTTCAGGAACAGGAAAATCTAATCTATAGTGACAGAAACCAGAATAAAGGTGAGGGTGATGACCAACGGAAGGAGGCCTGAGGTAACTCCCGGGTGGGGGGAATAGGGGCGGGGGTAGAAACGACTCCTAGTTTGACTGGGGCTGTGGCTACGTGGGTGCTTGCATTAATTAAAACACAAACTGTATGTTAAGATATGTACATTTGGGCTTTCCTGGTAGCTCAGCAGTAAAGAGTTGGCCTGCCAGTGCAGGAGACATGGGGTTCAATCCCTGATCCAGGAAGATCCCACATACTGTGGAACAACTAAGCCCGTGAGCCACAACTATTGAGCCTGAGCTCTAGAGCCTCGGAGCCACAACTATTGAGCCCGTGTGCCCTAGAGTCCGAGTTCCACAAGAGAAGTCACCACAACGTGAAGCCTGCTCACCTCAACTAGAGAGTAGCCTTTACTCCTTGCAACTAGAGAAGAGCCTGTGGCAGCAGTGAAAACGCAGAACAGCCAAAAATAAATAAATAAATAAAATAATTTAAACAAAATATATGTACATTGCACTGCATGTAAATTTTACTGGCAGTTTTCACTTCTTCCTTCTTGGGACATTCACTCTTGGAACCTAACTGCCAGGTGTGAGCAGGCAAAGCCACACTGTGGTGGGTCCATGTGGACAATAACCAACATCCAGAGCCAACCCGTCAGCCCTGTGGTGGAGCAGATGCTCCGGGCCTGCTCAAGCCACCACAGCTGACACTGCAGCCAAGAGAGACCAGCTGTTGCCACCCAGCACTGCCCACATTGTTGTGTTAAGCCATGAAGTTTTCTGGTGGTTTGTTACATGGCAAAAGATTGCTGGAACAGACTGTGGTACAAGACACAGGGTGCTGCAGTAATGAAGCCCAAAACACATGGCATTGCCTTTGGGATTGGGAAGCAGAAAGAAGCATAAGAGATCATAGGAAGAATATGAGTGGAGCTGAAAGGGCCTTGAATGGAAACCTGTGAAAGGCTGAGGTTCAAAGGATCCTGTTCATTTTGTATCAATTCTGGCCCTCTTGGCCTGAGATGGCAATGCTTCCACCAAGAACCTGGGTGGTTTTCCATGAATCTGCTGAGAAAATTTTCACAGGAAACAGGAAAATCTAAATCTATAGTGACAGAAACCAGAATAAAGGTGAGGGTGATGACCAACGGAAGGAGGCCTGAGGTAACTCCCGGTGGGGGAATAGGGCGGGGTAGAAACGACTCCTAGTTTGACTGGGGCTGTGGCTACGTGGGTGCTTGCATTAATTAAAACACAAACTGTATGTTAAGATATGTACATTTGGGCTTTCCTGGTAGCTCAGCAGTAAAGAGTTGGCCTGCCAGTGCAGGAGACATGGGGTTCAATCCCTGATCCAGGAAGATCCCACATACTGTGGAACAACTAAGCCCGTGAGCCACAACTATTGAGCCTGAGCTCTAGAGCCTCGGAGCCACAACTATTGAGCCCGTGTGCCCTAGAGTCCGAGTTCCACAAGAGAAGTCACCACAACGTGAAGCCTGCTCACCTCAACTAGAGAGTAGCCTTTACTCCTTGCAACTAGAGAAGAGCCTGTGGCAGCAGTGAAAACGCAGAACAGCCAAAAATAAATAAATAAATAAAATAATTTAAACAAAATATATGTACATTGCACTGCATGTAAATTTTACTGGCAGTTTTCACTTCTTCCTTCTTGGGACATTCACTCTTGGAACCTAACTGCCAGGTGTGAGCAGGCAAAGCCACACTGTGGTGGGTCCATGTGGACAATAACCAACATCCAGAGCCAACCCGTCAGCCCTGTGGTGGAGCAGATGCTCCGGGCCTGCTCAAGCCACCACAGCTGACACTGCAGCCAAGAGAGACCAGCTGTTGCCACCCAGCACTGCCCACATTGTTGTGTTAAGCCATGAAGTTTTCTGGTGGTTTGTTACATGGCAAAAGATTGCTGGAACAGACTGTGGTACAAGACACAGGGTGCTGCAGTAATGAAGCCCAAAACACATGGCATTGCCTTTGGGATTGGGAAGCAGAAAGAAGCATAAGAGATCATAGGAAGAATATGAGTGGAGCTGAAAGGGCCTTGAATGGAAACCTGTGAAAGGCTGAGGTTCAAAGGATCCTGTTCATTTTGTATCAATTCTGGCCCTCTTGGCCTGAGATGGCAATGCTTCCACCAGAATGAAACCTGGGTGGTTTTCCATGAATCTGCTGAGATTTGCTACTTTAGTCAAAAGCCACACTTGGGCTTCCTTGGTGGTCCAGTGGGTAAGGACACTGCCTTGCAGTGCAAGGGGCGTCGGGTTGATCCCTGGCCTGGGAAGATCCCACGTGCTGCAGAGCGGCTGGACCAATGTGTCCAATTACCAAGCTGGAGCTCTGGAGTGCATGTGCCCAGAGCCGGTGCTCTGCGACAACAGAGGCCACCGTGATGGGAGGCCCACACGGGCCAAAGAACAAAGATGGATGAAAATGGACAAATGAAAGACCAGTAGAGGGCTTCCCCTGGTGGTCCAGTGGGTAAGGACACCGCCTTGCAGTGCAAGGGGCGCCGGTTCGATCCCTGGCCTGGGAAGATCCCACGTGCCACGGAGCGGCTGGACTGATGTGTCCAATTACTGAGCCGGAGCTCTGGAGCGCATGCACCCAGAGCCGGCGCTCTGCAACGACAGATGCCACCGCGATGGGAGGCCCACACGGGCCAAAGAACAAAGATGGATGAAAATGGACAAATGAAAGACCAGTAGAGGGCTTCCCCTGGTGGTCCAGTGGGTAAGGACACCGCCTTGCAGTGCAAGGGGCGCCGGTTCGATCCCTGGCCTGGGAAGATCCCACGTGCCACGGAGCGGCTGGACTGATGTGTCCAATTACTGAGCCGGAGCTCTGGAGCGCATGCACCCAGAGCCGGCGCTCTGCAACGACAGATGCCACCGCGATGGGAGACCCACAGGAGCCAAAGAACAAAAGACGGATGAAAATAGAGAAAAGAAAGACCAATAGATGTGGCCCGCCTGCTCCCCTCCCTCCCCAACCCAAACCCCGTCCAAAATAAATAAATCTTTAAAAAAAAAAAAAAAGTCTATGAGACAGTCTTAAGTCATTCTGATACCTTCACCAAATATTTTTACTGATTCTGGATTTAACCTTTTCTTAATTTAGGATTATTTGCCTTCTAGAGACTGGAAATGAGAAACATTTACATACCGTGAGTCCTGGATTTTTAAAATTTTTATTTATTTTTAAAGCTCATCTCTCTCATCTTACATTTTATCATAGGCAGTGAGAAGCCAGATGGCACTACATTACTTTGTTTGGGAATCTTGTATTTCACTGCGTTCATCAGGTTCATTTCCTAGTTCCACGGTACTGCAGGTGACAGTGTTATCAAACCTTCCATCACTCCCTAGCAGGTATTCCCCAACCTCCATCTTCCAATGAGACTTTCCTCTTTCCTTTAAGCCCTCACTGACAGCCTCCTCAAGACCCTGTAGGCTTCCATTCTCAAGTTTCTAAGAGAATCATTCTGTCAGTGGCACTGCCAGCTTGGACTAAAATGGAAAAAGAAGGTACAAACCAAAAAGAATTCTTTGGACCCTCCCACCTTTTACAATCAGGAAGACGACTGAGAAGGCCATCTCAGCTTTCTTACGGAAAAGGAAGGATGATTCAGAGGACAAAACCAAAGGGCCATGGAAACAATTCCCTGAAAGTACTGGATCTAATCAAAGAATTAGAAACATATGCCCACTTGGATTTCAGAATTTCTAGACACCAGTGACTGCTATGTGTTTCCAGGTTGTTTTGACCCCTGAATGAGTGTATCTAAGAATTATTCTATGCCTATCCCACCACTGTATGCTGGTTATGTGGGGAGCAGACAACATGCTTCTTTAGGTCACAGGTCTTTAGTTTGAGAAGGCACTATAACTGAAAAAATTTCATCTGAGAAGTCCCATTTGCACCTGGATCTGATTTAAATGATGAGATCTTATATCTGAAGCCTGATGTAATGAGATGAGACCTATAATGGGAAATCTTATAATGGGAAGAATAAATTTTCCAAGTGGGAAAAATAGTTTATGTCCAGAGAGAGGACTGAGGTGGTTTTAAAATGTGGTCCAAAATTCTTTGACCATCCTCCCATCAATTTACAGAGTCTACTTCCATTCCTCTGAATCTGGGCTTTGACTGCTTGATCAATAGAATATGGTAGAAATGACATGCTATTAAGTTGGGGGCTCAAGTCTTAAGAAAACAATGGCCTCCACTTCCGTCTCTTGGAGACATTTGCTTTTCAAACCCAGTCACCCTGGTGCAGGGAAACCTTTTCTTAATTTAGGATTATTTGCCTTCTAGAACTGAAGAAAACATTTACATACGTGAGTCCTGGATTTTTAAAATTTTATTTATTTTTAAAGCTCATCTCTCTCATCTTACATTTTATCATAGGCAGTGAGAAGCCAGATGGCACTACATTACTTTGTTTGGGAATCTTGTATTTCACTGCGTTCATCAGGTTCATTTCCTAGTTCCACGGTACTGCAGGTGACAGTGTTATCAAACCTTCCATCACTCCCTAGCAGGTATTCCCCAACCTCCATCTTCCAATGAGACTTTCCTCTTTCCTTTAAGCCCTCACTGACAGCCTCCTCAAGACCCTGTAGGCTTCCATTCTCAAGTTTCTAAGAGAATCATTCTGTCAGTGGCACTGCCAGCTTGGACTAAAATGGAAAAAGAAGGTACAAACCAAAAAGAATTCTTTGGACCCTCCCACCTTTTACAATCAGGAAGACGACTGAGAAGGCCATCTCAGCTTTCTTACGGAAAAGGAAGGATGATTCAGAGGACAAAACCAAAGGGCCATGGAAACAATTCCCTGAAAGTACTGGATCTAATCAAAGAATTAGAAACATATGCCCACTTGGATTTCAGAATTTCTAGACACCAGTGACTGCTATGTGTTTCCAGGTTGTTTTGACCCCTGAATGAGTGTATCTAAGAATTATTCTATGCCTATCCCACCACTGTATGCTGGTTATGTGGGGAGCAGACAACATGCTTCTTTAGGTCACAGGTCTTTAGTTTGAGAAGGCACTATAACTGAAAAATTGCATCTGAGAAGTCCCATTTGCACCTGGATCTGATTTAAATGATGAGATCTTATATCTGAAGCCTGATGTAATGAGATGAGACCTATAATGGGAAATCTTATAATGGGAAGAATAAATTTTCCAAGTGGGAAAAATAGTTTATGTCCAGAGAGAGGACTGAGGTGGTTTTAAAATGTGGTCCAAAATTCTTTGACCATCCTCCCATCAATTTACAGAGTCTACTTCCATTCCTCTGAATCTGGGCTTTGACTGCTTGATCAATAGAATATGGTAGAAATGACATGCTATTAAGTTGGGGGCTCAAGTCTTAAGAAAACAATGGCCTCCACTTCCGTCTCTTGGAGACATTTGCTTTTCAAACCCAGTCACCCTGGTGCAGGGAAACCAGGTTACCTTCTGAAGAGTTTTGGAGAGGAGAACCTACAGCCAGCAGCAATTTTGTTAGCTGCACAAATGAGTCACCTTGGAAGTGACCTTCTACAGCCCCAGCTGAGCCACCTCAACAGATGCCAGGGGGAAGAGAGATGAACTGCCTGTGCTTTAATTTTAATATGGTTGAATATACTGAAATCATCTTTTCTAGGAATAGAATATCTTTTCTTTTATAAAATATGTTTGTATTTGGCTGTGCTGGGTCTTAGTTGCATCATGCGGGATTTTTTTCTTGGGGCACATGGACTCTAGTTGTAGCATGTGGGTTTCAACCTGTATAGGCTCTGTAGTTGTAGTGTGCAGGCTTAGCTGTTCTGTGGCATGTGGGATCTTAGTTCCCCAGCCAGGGATTGAACCTGTGTCTCCTGCATTGCAAGGCAGATTTTTAACCAATGGATCACCAGGGAAGTCCCAATATTTTTTCTTTTAAAGTTTATGCTTATTGTCTTCTTTTAAAAATCCTTCCCAATCTAAGGTCATAAACATATTTTTATATATTGTCATGTTTTGGTTTTCTACTGTATCCATGACATCAGAACTTGAGACTGAAAAAAAAATTGGAGAAGGGTTCAGCATGTAAGGAGTTTGAAATCAGCCACTTCATCTTGATAATAAGTAAAACACTGAACAAGCTGCAAAATCCTTTTTAGACCCACCAGAAAAGTGAGGTCACGGGGCAAACTGCTGCCTACCACCAAATACGAAGAGACAGACAGATGAACATGGAGAATCACAATTTACTAAAAAGAAACCTGAACAGGAACTAGTGGGGCCCAAGAGGCAGTGAAAATCTTATGTCCAGAGAGAGGACTGAGGTGGTTTTAAAATGTGGTCCAAAATTCTTTGACCATCCTCCCATCAATTTACAGAGTCTACTTCCATTCCTCTGAATCTGGGCTTTGACTGCTTGATCAATAGAATATGGTAGAAATGACATGCTATTAAGTTGGGGGCTCAAGTCTTAAGAAAACAATGGCCTCCACTTCCGTCTCTTGGAGACATTTGCTTTTCAAACCCAGTCACCCTGGTGCAGGGAAACCAGGTTACCTTCTGAAGAGTTTTGGAGAGGAGAACCTACAGCCAGCAGCAATTTTGTTAGCTGCACAAATGAGTCCCCTTTGGGAAGTGACCTTCTACAGCCCCAGCTGAGCCACCTCAACAGATGCCAGGGGGAAGAGAGATGAACTGCCTGTGCTTTAATTTTAATATGGTTGAATATACTGAAATCATCTTTTCTAGGAATAGAATATCTTTTCTTTTATAAAATATGTTTGTATTTGGCTGTGCTGGGTCTTAGTTGCATCATGCGGGATTTTTTTCTTGGGGCACATGGACTCTAGTTGTAGCATGTGGGTTTCAACCTGTATAGGCTCTGTAGTTGTAGTGTGCAGGCTTAGCTGTTCTGTGGCATGTGGGATCTTAGTTCCCCAGCCAGGGATTGAACCTGTGTCTCCTGCATTGCAAGGCAGATTTTTAACCAATGGATCACCAGGGAAGTCCCAATATTTTTTCTTTTAAAGTTTATGCTTATTGTCTTCTTTTAAAAATCCTTCCCAATCTAAGGTCATAAACATATTTTTATATATTGTCATGTTTTGGTTTTCTACTGTATCCATGACATCAGAACTTGAGACTGAAAAAAAAATTGGAGAAGGGTTCAGCATGTAAGGAGTTTGAAATCAGCCACTTCATCTTGATAATAAGTAAAACACTGAACAAGCTGCAAAATCCTTTTTAGACCCACCAGAAAAGTGAGGTCACGGGGCAAACTGCTGCCTACCACCAAATACGAAGAGACAGACAGATGAACATGGAGAATCACAATTTACTAAAAAGAAACCTGAACAGGAACTAGTGCAGAGGCAGGAAAATCTAAACTACAATTGATGAACTGCTGGAAGCTCAGTGTGAACACATCTAAGAGTTAAAAACTTCAGGGGGATCCTCTCATGGGATGGGGTGGGGGTGGGGTCCCACACTTTTGTGAGTTTGGTTTCCAGAAGCTCACCCAGGTTTCCAGTCAGTATAAAAGAAAAATCCCCTCAGGCTTCCAGCAGGGTAAAGGAGGGAAAGGAGACATTTAAAAATATGCCAGAACATTCTGTCCTTTTTAATAAGGTCTACCTTCAGGAGAAATTATTACCAAAGTTTAACCTGCTGAGGTCTGACCAGAGCCTAGCCTACCTGGGGGAAAGGGAAATACTCAGTTCCAGCCCTCTCCAGCCATTCTGCCCCATCTAAGGAAGGGTAAGGGGACTAAGAAGCACTGGTAGGGTTCACAGTCCAAGAGCACGGCCTCACGGGAAGACCAAGACCGAATCACAGGAGTATAGACCATTTCTCCTCCCCCATACCTTACCTTTATATTACCAAAGACCCATTTACAATTCCTTTTATTCAGTATATTATATCTGGCTATCAGAAAGAAGTAATGATGCAAAAAAAAAAAAAAGGCAGTTTGAAGAGACAGAGAATGCATCAAAAGTAGATGCAGGCATGGCAGAGGTGTTGGAATTACTAAATTAAAAATTTAAAACAACTATGGTTAATGAGCTAAGAGTTCTAATAAATAAAGCAGAGAGCATGCACAACAGATAGGCAATATATGCAGAAAGATGGAAATTCTAAGGAAGAATAAATAAACAAAGCTAGAGATAAAAAGCACTGTAACAGAGATGAAGAATGCCTTCGATGGGCTTATTAGTTGACTGGACACAGTGAAGAATCATTGAACTTGAGGACATCTCAATAGAAACTTCCAAAACTGAAAAGCAAAGAAAACAGAAGGCTGAAAAAAAAAACCCCACCCAGAACAGACTCAGTATCCAAGAACTGTGGAACAACTACAAAAGGAGCAACCTACACGTAAGGGGAGTATCAGAAGGAAAAGAGAGAAAGAAACAGAAGAAACATTTGAAGACGTAATGACAGAGAATTTTGCCAAATTAAAGTGAGACACCAAAGCACAGACCCAGGAGGGTCAGAGGACACTAAACAGGATAAATGACCAAAAAAAAAAAAAAAACCACCTACATCTAGGCATATTACCTTCAAAATGGAGAAAATCAAAGATATAAAATCTTGAAAGATTTCAGAGGAAAAAAAAAAACATTTTACCTATAAAGGAGCAACAATAAAAGATGACATCTTTGGAAACCATGTGAACAATAAGAGAATGAAGGGAAATATTTATTTATTTATTTTTTAGGGGGGTTGGTGGGCAGGGAGGGGGCGGGCAGGCCACTTCTATTCGTCTTTCATTTATCTATTTTTCATCCATCTTTGTTCTTCGGCCCCCATGGGCCTCCCATCGCGGTGGCCTTGCTTGCTGCAGAGCACCGGCTCTGGGCGCATGCACTCCAGAACTCCGGCTCGGTAATTGGACACACTGGTCCAGTCGCTCCGCGGCACGTGGGATCTTCCCAGGCCACGGATCGAACCAGCACCCCTTGCACTGCAAGGCGGTGTCCTTACCCACTGGACCACCAGGGAAGCCCTGAAGGAAATATTTAAAGTGTTGAGAAAAAATACCCATCAGCTTAGAATTCTGTATCTTGAAAAATTAAAGTGAAGGAAAAAAACTTTCTCAGACACAGAAAACTGAGGGAGTTTGTTGCTTGTAGACCTGGAAATTAAAAAATTTAAAACAACTATGGTTAATGAGCTAAGAGTTCTAATAAATAAAGCAGAGAGCATGCACAACAGATAGGCAATATATGCAGAAAGATGGAAATTCTAAGGAAGAATAAATAAACAAAGCTAGAGATAAAAAGCACTGTAACAGAGATGAAGAATGCCTTCGATGGGCTTATTAGTTGACTGGACACAGTGAAGAATCATTGAACTTGAGGACATCTCAATAGAAACTTCCAAAACTGAAAAGCAAAGAAAACAGAAGGCTGAAAAAAAAAACCCCACCCAGAACAGACTCAGTATCCAAGAACTGTGGAACAACTACAAAAGGAGCAACCTACACGTAAGGGGAGTATCAGAAGGAAAAGAGAGAAAGAAACAGAAGAAACATTTGAAGACGTAATGACAGAGAATTTTGCCAAATTAAAGTGAGACACCAAAGCACAGACCCAGGAGGGTCAGAGGACACTAAACAGGATAAATGACCAAAAAAAAAAAAAAAAACCACCTACATCTAGGCATATTACCTTCAAAATGGAGAAAATCAAAGATATAAAATCTTGAAAGATTTCAGAGGAAAAAAAAAAACATTTTACCTATAAAGGAGCAACAATAAAAGATGACATCTTTGGAAACCATGTGAACAATAAGAGAATGAAGGGAAATATTTATTTATTTATTTTTTAGGGGGGTTGGTGGGCAGGGAGGGGGCGGGCAGGCCACTTCTATTCGTCTTTCATTTATCTATTTTTCATCCATCTTTGTTCTTCGGCCCCCATGGGCCTCCCATCGCGGTGGCCTTGCTTGCTGCAGAGCACCGGCTCTGGGCGCATGCACTCCAGAACTCCGGCTCGGTAATTGGACACACTGGTCCAGTCGCTCCGCGGCACGTGGGATCTTCCCAGGCCACGGATCGAACCAGCACCCCTTGCACTGCAAGGCGGTGTCCTTACCCACTGGACCACCAGCGAAGCCCTGAAGGGAAATATTTAAAGTGTTGAGAAAAAATACCCATCAGCTTAGAATTCTGTATCTTGAAAAATTAAAGTGAAGGAAAAAAACTTTCTCAGACAAAGAAAAACTGAGGGAGTTTGTTGCTTGTAGACCTGCCTTGTAAGAAATGTTCAAGGAATTCCCTGGAGAAAAGGAAAATGACATAGGTCAGAAACTTGGAGCACAAAGAAAAGAAGAGCATTAGAGAAGGAATAGGTGAGGCAAAATAAGAACTTATTTTTCTCTTTCTTAATTAATCTAAATTAAGTTTTTTCAGAATAAAAATAGCAACAGTGTATTAGATTGTGTGTGCTTATGTATATATATAATGCTTATGTATACTTATGTCTAAGTGAAATGAATGATAGGAATCATACAAAGGATAGAAAGGAATTAGGATTCTTGTATTTGTGAAGTGGTATAGTGTTATTCGAAGGTACACTTGGATTACTTATGTATATTGAAAACTTGAGGGTAACCATTTTCAAAAGTAAAAAAAGAAGTGTAACTGATATGCTAAATGAAGAAAAATGGAATCATAAAATGCTCAATTAAAACCATGACATGAAAGGTAAACGAAGAATGGAAGACAAAAACAGGAACAAAGTACAAGGGCAAAAAATAAAAAACTAAATATGGTAGATATTTATCCAACTGTATCAATAATCATTTGAGATGTCAATGGTCTAAATACAACAGTTAAAAGAAAGAGATTCTTAAACTGGATCAAAAAAACAAGACCCAGGGCTTCCCTTGTGGCTCAGTGGATAAGAACCCGTCTGCCAATGCAGGAGACACAGGTTCGATCCCTGATCCGGGAAGATCCCACATACCGCAAAGCAGCTAAACCCACACATCAACAAAGACCCAGCATGGCCAAAAATAAATAAATAAATGCTTAAAAAAAAAAAAAACAAAAAAAACAAGACTCAACTCTAAGCTGTTTATAAGGAACCCGCTTTAAATATAAATACACATAAAGATTAAAAGTAAAGGGATAGAGAAAGATATGCCATTCTAATTCTAATCAAAGGAAAGCAGAAATAGCTATATTAATTATAGATAGAGCAGATTTTAGAGCAAGAAAATTTGTCACAGATAAAGAGGGGCATTATATGATACAAAGGTCAAATATCCAAGAAGATGTATCAATCCTTACTGTGTATGCACCTAATGACAAAGGATCAAAGTATGAGAAGCAAAAATTGATAGAACCACTGGGAGAAACAGATGAATCCACTATTATAATTGCATCTATTATAACTGGAGACCTTGACATCCCTCTAGAAATGATAGCAGGTATAAGGACACAATTGAACTCAACAGCACCATCAACTCAACTGGATAGAACTGATGTTAGAGATTACTTCACCCAACAACAGCAGAACACATATTCTTTTCAAGCTCACATCACTCACCAACACATAAAACACATCTTACAAATTTCAAAGAAGAGTTATCATACAGTATGTCTGTTCTTAAGACCACAATGGAATAAATCAGAAATCAGTAACAGATAGATAAGTGAAAAATCCCTAAATACCTGGAGCTTAAATATCACATTTCTAGATATCACACGGATCAAAGAAGAAATCTCAAGAGAAATTTAAAGATAGTTCGAACTAAAGCAAAAAGAAAATATAGTTTATCAAAATTTGTGGGATATAGTCAAAGCAGTGAATAGAGGGAAATTTATAGCACTGAATGTGTAGATTATAAAAGAAGAAAGATCTAAAGTCAGTAATGTTAAGCTTTCACTTTAGGAAATTAGAAAAAGAAGAACAGATTAAATTCAATGTAAGTAGAAGAAAATAAATAGTAAAATTAGAACAAAAATCAATGAAATCTAAAGATCAAGGGCTAATGTTAAGCTTTCAACTTAGGAAATAGAAAAACAGGAGACACAGGTTCGATCCCTGATCCGGGAAGATCCCACATACCGCAAAGCAGCTAAACCCACACATCAACAAAGACCCAGCATGGCCAAAAATAAATAAATAAATGCTTAAAAAAAAAACAATAAAACAAGACTCAACTCTAAGCTGTTTATAAGGAACCCGCTTTAAATATAAATACACATAAAGATTAAAAGTAAAGGGATAGAGAAAGATATGCCATTCTAATTCTAATCAAAGGAAAGCAGAAATAGCTATATTAATTATAGATAGAGCAGATTTTAGAGCAAGAAAATTTGTCACAGATAAAGAGGGGCATTATATGATACAAAGGTCAAATATCCAAGAAGATGTATCAATCCTTACTGTGTATGCACCTAATGACAAAGGATCAAAGTATGAGAAGCAAAAATTGATAGAACCACTGGGAGAAACAGATGAATCCACTATTATAATTGCATCTATTATAACTGGAGACCTTGACATCCCTCTAGAAATGATAGCAGGTATAAGGACACAATTGAACTCAACAGCACCATCAACTCAACTGGATAGAACTGATGTTAGAGATTACTTCACCCAACAACAGCAGAACACATATTCTTTTCAAGCTCACATCACTCACCAACACATAAAACACATCTTACAAATTTCAAAGAAGAGTTATCATACAGTATGTCTGTTCTTAAGACCACAATGGAATAAATCAGAAATCAGTAACAGATAGATAAGTGAAAAATCCCTAAATACCTGGAGCTTAAATATCACATTTCTAGATATCACACGGATCAAAGAAGAAATCTCAAGAGAAATTTAAAGATAGTTCGAACTAAAGCAAAAAGAAAATATAGTTTATCAAAATTTGTGGGATATAGTCAAAGCAGTGAATAGAGGGAAATTTATAGCACTGAATGTGTAGATTATAAAAGAAGAAAGATCTAAAGTCAGTAATGTTAAGCTTTCACTTTAGGAAATTAGAAAAAGAAGAACAGATTAAATTCAATGTAAGTAGAAGAAAATAAATAGTAAAATTAGAACAAAAATCAATGAAATTGAAAACCAAAAGTCAACAGATGGAAAAGACCAAAGGTTGGTTCCTTGAAAAGATCGATAAAACCGATAAGCCTTTAGACAAGCTAATAAAAAAATAGAGATGATACAAATTACTAATATCAAACATGAAAAAGATGGATCACTACATGGATAATTATAGATCCATGTCATTAAAAGATATTATGAATAATTCTACGGTGGCAAATTTGATAATCTAGATGAAATGGACCAATTTAAAGTAAGACACAATCTATCAAAACTCATATAAAAAGAAAAAGACAACCTGAATAGGCCTATGTTTATTAAAGAAACTGAATCAATAATTGATAACCTTCCAAAATAGAAGTACCTGGCTCAGATGAATTCACTGGTGAATTCTACCAAACTTTAAAAATATGCATTTTATCAATTCTCTATAATCTTTTTCAGAAAACAGAAGCAGAGAGAATACATCTTAGCTCATTTTATAAGGCCAGCATTATCCTAATACCAAAATCAGACAATGACTTCACAAGAAAATCACAGACAAGTATCTCTTATGAAAACAGAGGTAAAAATCCTCAAGAAAAAAAAGAGCAAACTGAAATCAACAATATACAAAAAGAATTATACACTGCAACCAAATGGGGTTTATCTCATATATGTAAAGGTGACTCAACATTTGAAAATCAATATAAGTCATCACATCAACAAGGTAATGAAGAAACATCACATAGTATCAATAGATGATCAATAGATCAATATTCAGGAAATCAACCCTGAATATTCACTGGAAGGACTGATGCTGAAGCTGTAGCTCTAATACTTAGGCCACCTGACGTGAAGAACCGAATCACTAGAAAAGACCTTGATGTCGGGAAAAACTGAGGGCAGGAGGAGAAGAGGGGGACAGAGAATAATATGGTTGGATGGTATCACCAACTCAATGGACATGAGTTTGAGCAAACTCTGGGAGATAGTGAAGGCCAGGGAAGCATGCTATGCTGTAGTTCATGGGGTTGTAGAGTCAGACATGACTAGATGCAAAAAAAAAAAAAAAAATTGGCAAAATCTAAGACCCATTCATAACAGAAACTCAGCAAATTAGGAAGAGAAAAGAAGAACAGTTTTCAAGAAAAAAATTTCAAAATCAATGAAATTGAAAACCAAAAGTCAACAGATGGAAAAGACCAAAGGTTGGTTCCTTGAAAAGATCGATAAAACCGATAAGCCTTTAGACAAGCTAATAAAAAAATAGAGATGATACAAATTACTAATATCAAACATGAAAAAGATGGATCACTACATGGATAATTATAGATCCATGTCATTAAAAGATATTATGAATAATTCTACGGTGGCAAATTTGATAATCTAGATGAAATGGACCAATTTAAAGTAAGACACAATCTATCAAAACTCATATAAAAAGAAAAAGACAACCTGAATAGGCCTATGTTTATTAAAGAAACTGAATCAATAATTGATAACCTTCCAAAATAGAAGTACCTGGCTCAGATGAATTCACTGGTGAATTCTACCAAACTTTAAAAATATGCATTTTATCAATTCTCTATAATCTTTTTCAGAAAACAGAAGCAGAGAGAATACATCTTAGCTCATTTTATAAGGCCAGCATTATCCTAATACCAAAATCAGACAATGACTTCACAAGAAAATCACAGACAAGTATCTCTTATGAAAACAGAGGTAAAAATCCTCAAGAAAAAAAAGAGCAAACTGAAATCAACAATATACAAAAAGAATTATACACTGCAACCAAATGGGGTTTATCTCATATATGTAAAGGTGACTCAACATTTGAAAATCAATATAAGTCATCACATCAACAAGGTAATGAAGAAACATCACATAGTATCAATAGATGATCAATAGATCAATATTCAGGAAATCAACCCTGAATATTCACTGGAAGGACTGATGCTGAAGCTGTAGCTCTAATACTTAGGCCACCTGACGTGAAGAACCGAATCACTAGAAAAGACCTTGATGTCGGGAAAAACTGAGGGCAGGAGGAGAAGAGGGGGACAGAGAATAATATGGTTGGATGGTATCACCAACTCAATGGACATGAGTTTGAGCAAACTCTGGGAGATAGTGAAGGCCAGGGAAGCATGCTATGCTGTAGTTCATGGGGTTGTAGAGTCAGACATGACTAGATGCAAAAAAAAAAAAAAAATTGGCAAAATCTAAGACCCATTCATAACAGAAACTCAGCAAATTAGGAAGAGAGGAAAACTTCCTCAACTTCATAAAGAATATCAACAAAAACCCTACAGCCAACATCATATATAACAGTGAGAAAATAGAAGCTTTCCCATTAAAATCAGGAACAAGGTAAAGATGTTCCTTCTTATGACAGTTTTCAACATTGTACTAGAAGCCCTAACTAACGTAATAAGACAAGAAAAGGAAATGAAAGGTATAGAGCTTGGGAAGGAAGAAATAAAAGTCCCTTTATCGGGGACTTTTGGCATGATTGTCTATGGAGAAAATGCCAAAAAAATGACCAAAGAATTTCTGGAACTAATAAGCAGTTATAACAAGATTCCAGGGTATAAAGTTAATATACAAAAGTCAATCCTTTCCTATGTAACAGCAATGAGTAGGTGGAATTTGAAATTAAAAACACCACCATTTAATTTAGCACTTTCAAAAATAAAATACTTAGGTATAATGATAACAAAATATGTACAAGATTTGTATCAAGAGAACTACAAAACTACAAAACAGATGAACGCAATTAAAAAAAACCTAAATAAATGGAGAGATATCCCTATGATCATGGATGTTCAATATTGTTGAGACACCTATTCTTCTCAACTTGATCTACAGATTCAAGGCAACCCCAATCAAAATTCCAGCAAGTTATTTTGTGGCAATCAACAAATTCCTTCTAAAGTTTAAGCAGAAAGGAAAAACCCTGAATAGCCAACACAATAGTGAAGGGGAGGAATAAAGTTGAGGACTGATACTACCTAACTACAAGACAGTATGCTGTTGGGGAAAGAACAGACAAATCAATGGAACAGAGAGCTCAGAAACAGTCCCACTCACATCCCATCAGCTGATCTCTGACAAAGAGGCAAAGGCATACAATGGAGCAAAGATAAGTTTTTTCAACAAATGGTACTGAAACAACTGGATAGCCACATGCAAAAAAAAAAAAAGAAAAAAAAAAAACGGAACCTAGACATAAGAGTTTATGTCCGTCACAAACATTAACTCAAAATAGATCACAGACTTAAATGTAAAATTAAAAATTATAAAACTGTTGGTATAGTCAGATAATGGTATGTTATTCAGTACTTTAAAAGATCAGTGGCCTATCAAGCCACGAAAGGCAGAAAATTTAAATGTATATTAGTAAATGAAAACGCCAATCTGAAAAGGCTTCATACTGAATGACTTAAATTTATGACATTCTGGAAAAGGCAAAATTACAGAGACAGTAAAAAAGTCAGTGGTTGCCAGAGATTAGTGAGGAGGTAAGAATGACTTGGCAGAGTACAGAGGATTTTTAGAGCAGTTAAATTATTTTGCATAATTCTATAACAGTGGATACATGTCATAATATATTTGTCAAAATCCATACAAAGTACAACAAGAAGAAAGACCTCTAATGTAAACTATGGACCTTGGGTGGTGATGAAGTTTCTTTTTTTTTGGTGGGGGGGGGGGGCAGGTTGGAGAGGAAGAGGGGCGGGCGCGCCACTTCTATTGGTCTTTCATTTATTCAGTTTCATCCATCTTTTGTTCTCTGGTCCGTGTGGGCCTCCCACCGCAGTGGCTGCTGTTGTCGCAGAGCACCGGCTCTGGGCGCATGTGCTCCAGAGCTCTGGCTTGGTAATTGGACACATCAGTCCAGCTGCTCCGCGGCACGTGGGATCTTCCCAGACCAGGGATCAAACCGGCGCCCCTTGCCCTGCAAGGCGGTGTCCTTACCCACTGGACCACCAGGGAAGCCCGGTGATGAAGTTTCAATGTAGGTTCATCAATTGAAACAGACAGACTACTCAGGTGGGGAATGCTGACAATGGAGAAGGCCGTGCATGTGGAGGGGAAAGGTGTTTATGGGAGATTTCTGTACCTCCTGCTCAAATCTGCTGTGAACCTAAAAAAAGTCTAGTAAAAAATTCAGCAAACAAAAGAATTCTGCATAGCAGATGCATTAAGAACAGGTAAGGAGAGTATAAGCATTTTCTAAATGTATGTGACTAAACTCCTATATGCACATGTAAAATCACTTTATGCAAAGCATTCAGCAAGACTGGTTTCCTACCAAACATCCTTTGGAAAATGCCACTAGATTACTTTACAAACATTAACTCAAAATAGATCACAGACTTAAATGTAAAATTAAAAATTATAAAACTGTTGGTATAGTCAGATAATGGTATGTTATTCAGTACTTTAAAAGATCAGTGGCCTATCAAGCCACGAAAGGCAGAAAATTTAAATGTATATTAGTAAATGAAAACGCCAATCTGAAAAGGCTTCATACTGAATGACTTAAATTTATGACATTCTGGAAAAGGCAAAATTACAGAGACAGTAAAAAAGTCAGTGGTTGCCAGAGATTAGTGAGGAGGTAAGAATGACTTGGCAGAGTACAGAGGATTTTTAGAGCAGTTAAATTATTTTGCATAATTCTATAACAGTGGATACATGTCATAATATATTTGTCAAAATCCATACAAAGTACAACAAGAAGAAAGACCTCTAATGTAAACTATGGACCTTGGGTGGTGATGAAGTTTCTTTTTTTTTTGTGGGGGGGGGGGGCAGGTTGGAGAGGAAGAGGGGCGGGCGCGCCACTTCTATTGGTCTTTCATTTATTCAGTTTCATCCATCTTTTGTTCTCTGGTCCGTGTGGGCCTCCCACCGCAGTGGCTGCTGTTGTCGCAGAGCACCGGCTCTGGGCGCATGTGCTCCAGAGCTCTGGCTTGGTAATTGGACACATCAGTCCAGCTGCTCCGCGGCACGTGGGATCTTCCCAGACCAGGGATCAAACCGGCGCCCCTTGCCCTGCAAGGCGGTGTCCTTACCCACTGGACCACCAGGGAAGCCCGGTGATGAAGTTTCAATGTAGGTTCATCAATTGAAACAGACAGACTACTCAGGTGGGGAATGCTGACAATGGAGAAGGCCGTGCATGTGGAGGGGAAAGGTGTTTATGGGAGATTTCTGTACCTCCTGCTCAAATCTGCTGTGAACCTAAAAAAAGTCTAGTAAAAAATTCAGCAAACAAAAGAATTCTGCATAGCAGATGCATTAAGAACAGGTAAGGAGAGTATAAGCATTTTCTAAATGTATGTGACTAAACTCCTATATGCACATGTAAAATCACTTTATGCAAAGCATTCAGCAAGACTGGTTTCCTACCAAACATCCTTTGGAAAATGCCACTAGATTACTATATGAATTTAAGAAAGTTTCAAGGAGTCAGATAAGGGAATGGGCACACTATATATCCACATAGTAGGAAAAAAACACTCACATCCTAGGTGAAATTTCAGAAAGATGGGGATGAAGAGACACTTCAAAGAGCATAAATAGGTTTCACAAAAAAAACTAAAGATACAAATCTAGGAACGATTACATGGTAAAATAAAGATTACATGGTAAAATAAAGGAACAAACTGGGGATTACACAAAAGAGAGGTGAATGTGCTTGAAGATAAAGAAAGATGTACACAGCAGTAAGAGATTGTACGGCTGAGTTAAGTAAGTACCTAGCAAAATAAACACATAACATAAAAATCAAGATTTACTCTAAAACAAAATATTTCACAACAAAGGAAAAGTAACCGCAGTACTCTACATGGCTCAATTGAGAACAGCATATAAATTACAATAACAAAGTATTGAATTTCAACCTAATCATAATTATTATACCATAGTATTAAGATAGGGAAGTATGTGTGGGCAGATAATAGACAGAGATTAAGAAGAGTTAAATTGGGCTTCCCTGGTGGTCCAGTGGGTAAACAGTCCGTTTTGCAGTGCAAGGGGCACTGGTTCGATCCCTGGCCCAGGAAGATCCCAAATGCCGAGGAATGGCTGGGCTGGTGTGCCCAATTATGAGCCAGTGCTCTGGAGTGCATGTGCCCAGAGCCAGTGCTCTGCAACGAGAGAGGCCACTGCAATGGGAGGCCCACACATGCCAAAGATGGATGAAAAATAAATAATGACTTACAGGCACAAAAAAACAAAAAAACAACAAAAAAAAGAAGAGTTAAATCCTGGGTTGTCAAAAAAAGAAAAGGAAGAGTTAAAGAGTGCTGTTGGCTGAAAAATGCCTCAAGCTAAAAAAAAAGCAATATAAAATTTTTATTTACATATATGGAGTTAAATAAAAGAATCAGCTAAATGAAAAGGGATTGCCTTTGGTGAGAAGTAAATGACAGGGGATAGAAGAGATCTGTTCCTCTTCTTTTTATAATAATCTGTGCAGCTTATTTTTCCTTTAAACTACTAAACATGGATATAACTGATAAAAATAACTTAAAAAGTACTGTGCAGTTAAAAAAAACCCTGAAAGGTTGGCAATGAAGGATATAGCCTGGCACACAGCTTTCAATCTATCATGGATTTTATTGTTAGCAGCTGAAGGGTCTATAAAGGTGACCTGGACTAACTATTATCATTGCATAGATGTGGAAACTGAGGCTCAGACAAGGAAGTGACAGCAAGTCACACAGAAAGAGCAAAGATTTAGTCAGGATGGTAATGGTGATCAGTAAGACTTCTATAGCCTGGCCAGGAGCAGGAAACAGGATTACAAAGTCAAGTGCCATTTTTCCTAGCTATGAGATTCAGGCCAAGGGAGGAGATTCCAGCTTAGTGACTGCCAGGAGAGATGGTTTATGTCATTTAAACTGAATAGTGAGACACAGTCCTGAAGCTCCCACTGGTATGAACATTCTAGGTTTTGTTGAAATGGCATTCAGGCACCTAAGCAATATTCAAAATGATATGGAGTAAACCAAGTAGGTATACAGGCATCTAGGGGGCATGTCATAGGTTGGAAAATGTAATCAGTATCTTCACCAAGGTGTTCATCCATCTTTATTTCTTCATCCAGGGAGCTCAGGAGCAAAGCTCCTAAGTTTTGCTAGTTAATCTAATGACATTTTTGGATTAAGCAAACCCAACAACTGGCTGGGGCTAGATGTATAAGATACATTTGGAGAAATCATGTGATGGTACCCTGATTCGAGCTGGATACAAATGTTACTGGCAGGTTTTCCAAAGGTTATGTGGCAAGGAAGTGACTGGTCTTCCCTTCAGGCACTAACATTCTACGGTGGAGACAAACTCAACTCCTGAGAAAAGGACTACCCTGACTTCCATGGGGGATCATTCCAATTGCTTAGACTTCCTTAAGAAGATGGAATATCTGCAAAGCAATAAAAGTAAGGTTTCACATAAGTATCTTAAGTTTACACATAAAAAATGAATATGGTTCTTTTTATCAATAGTTACCCACTGGGAGACTTCACATTTATTCTAAAGGGGTTACTTTTTTAGAATTACCTTCATATAGTTTATGGGTGCAGATATGTACAACTTAAGTGATTACCCACCCCAAATCTGATTACCAGTTTTTGCTTTGAATCCAACATGCAGTGATTTGTCTCCAAAATAAAAAATACTTTCTTAGTACCAAGACTTGGCATCAACTTTAAAAGTTAAAAAAAAGTTAAATCAGAGCAGTGCCATACATATTTGAGTGGTGGCAGAATAATTACAATGCTGGAAGGGGTCTGGGAGCATGAAGGAGGGGGCACCGCAAACTGGAAGTCATGGGTGTAACGACGAGCTGAGTCAGAAAGCTCCTGGTGCTGGCCTCACGTCCGTCCCAGTCTCGTGCCTTAGACCCCCACTGTAAGTTCACAGAACACCTGCCCAAGTTTCTCTGATTATTATTGTGACAGAATGGAGGTGTCTCTGAAGTTATTTCAAACATCAAAGTTGATTTTTTTTTTTTAATTTTCTGTTTAGGTTTATAAGTGGATAGGGGACTAATTATTTGTACAGTGTAAGAGAAAACTGACACCGGGGCCCAGGGCTTGTGGCAGCTAACCCTGTGATCTGCTCTTACCTGTAGGGGCCTGCATGGCTGAGCTGGGGATGGTGGCAGCATCTTGGGGTACAGTGCTGGTGTCCGGTTCAGGGGTGCTGGTTGTTGGTGAGGTGGGTGGTGGGTTCAGCAAAGTCCGAGGTTTCCTCTGTCAAAATGGATGGGGAAAAGTTTGCTACCCATGATAGGTAACTTGGCTTCTCATTCCTCTATTCTTAGCACTTAATTCACCCATAAAAAACTGGAATATATTTGTGGATGGGACTATGTTTTCTCATTTTTTTCCAAAAAAAAGCATAGTTGATTTTCAATGTTGTATTAGTTTATGGTATATGACAAAGTGATTCAGATGTATATACATAGATCTATATGCACACATATTCTTTTTCAGATCCTTTTCCAATACAGGTTATCAACATGTATTGCTATATGGACCCATAAAAATGAATATGGTTCTTTTTATCAATAGTTACCCACTGGGAGACTTCACATTTATTCTAAAGGGGTTACTTTTTTAGAATTACCTTCATATAGTTTATGGGTGCAGATATGTACAACTGAAGTGATTACCCACCCCAAATCTGATTACCACGTTTTGCTTTGAATCCAACATGCAGTGATTTGTCTCCAAAATAAAAAATACTTTCTTAGTACCAAGACTTGGCATCAACTTTAAAAGTTAAAAAAAAGTTAAATCAGAGCAGTGCCATACATATTTGAGTGGTGGCAGAATAATTACAATGCTGGAAGGGGTCTGGGAGCATGAAGGAGGGGGCACCGCAAACTGGAAGTCATGGGTGTAACGACGAGCTGAGTCAGAAAGCTCCTGGTGCTGGCCTCACGTCCGTCCCAGTCTCGTGCCTTAGACCCCCACTGTAAGTTCACAGAACACCTGCCCAAGTTTCTCTGATTATTATTGTGACAGAATGGAGGTGTCTCTGAAGTTATTTCAAACATCAAAGTTGATTTTTTTTTTTTAATTTTCTGTTTAGGTTTATAAGTGGATAGGGGACTAATTATTTGTACAGTGTAAGAGAAAACTGACACCGGGGCCCAGGGCTTGTGGCAGCTAACCCTGTGATCTGCTCTTACCTGTAGGGGCCTGCATGGCTGAGCTGGGGATGGTGGCAGCATCTTGGGGTACAGTGCTGGTGTCCGGTTCAGGGGTGCTGGTTGTTGGTGAGGTGGGTGGTGGGTTCAGCAAAGTCCGAGGTTTCCTCTGTCAAAATGGATGGGGAAAAGTTTGCTACCCATGATAGGTAACTTGGCTTCTCATTCCTCTATTCTTAGCACTTAATTCACCCATAAAAAACTGGAATATATTTGTGGATGGGACTATGTTTTCTCATTTTTTTCCAAAAAAAAGCATAGTTGATTTTCAATGTTGTATTAGTTTATGGTATATGACAAAGTGATTCAGATGTATATACATAGATCTATATGCACACATATTCTTTTTCAGATCCTTTTCCAATACAGGTTATCACAAGCTATTGAACATAGCTCCCTGTGCTATACTGTAGGACCCTATCGCCTATCTGTTTTACATATAGTAGTGTGTATCTGGTAATCCCAAATTCCTAATTTACCTCTTTCCCATCTCCTCCCTTTGGTAACCATGTAAGAGTCTGGGCTTCTATACAGCCAGAGCTTAATTCATTATCTTTTATATGTATTCAGTATCATCATCTGAAGTCTGGGTTTTTATTCTTTAGATAGAAAAAAGCAAAAAAAATAAAAAAAAGATGCCGTGGCCTGTCTATTTTGACATCAGCTTGTTTCTCTCTGTTGAGAAATGGAAATGTCCCTTCCCCTAACTCCACAAACTACTTTCCTCTGCCTACCTCTTCAGCTCATTACCTGCCACTTCTTATCGTAAACCTTGTATTCCAGTCATCTCTAACTATGACACTTCTCTAAAACCCTGCAGTTTTATCTAGTCCCTGCCTTTATAATAATAAACAATAACAAACCATCTGTTTTGCCTGGAACACCTTTCTTTCTTTCATTTTTTTTTTTTTTTTACTTTATATCTGTTTATCCAGGAAGCTTTTCTAGATTTCCTCTAGTTACTGTCTATTTTGTGCTATTTTTGTACTTTGTATGGCTGCATTTGCTACAGAGTATTGTTGGTATGTATTTACAGACAGGTGTCCTGTTTTAGCTTGGTGCTCCTTGAGTGTCTGATTCTGTTTACCATTCTGACATGATATTTGGCATACGATACGTGTCAATAAATGTCTTCAATGAAGCATACAGTATAGAATACCAATAATGAGAGGAGTAATAAAAAAGATTTGGGAAACATCTAGTATCTCCTCAGTCTCTAGGGGAGAAAGATCTCAGTTTCTCCCCCTCTTCCAAGAAACAGTTTTTAAAAAGCCTTTCTGAAGGCAAGGAAAACATAACCATCATGAAGACCCAGAAATTCATTTTCACTAAATGTCACGTGTAAGGTCTGCTCTGGGGGCTGTATAAACCTGACTGCCTTCTAGGAATGTATTGGAGAGACAGCTCAATGACAGCAGGCATATGTACAAAATGGCTTGCCTGTCAGAGAAGTCGTGCAAACTCTTATGAAACATTCAAAGCACACTAGGACATGGACATTTCCTCCTATTTTTGATATTGCCACAAGTAAAAAATCTAAATAAGTAATGAGTCAGGGAAGATACAGAATAGTTCAAACTCACTGAGCTGGTGGTGGGATTTCATGGGGGTCTCTAAAGAAACTAATCTGGTGAGTTATGTTGCCAAATATTGGAGAAAATAGCAGAAATATGTAAAGCATTATTATTATTTGAGACAGGTGCATTCACATGTATTATTCATATGTTATTCAGTTTTATTGGTGAGAAAACTGAGGCCCAGAGCCTCACTCAAAGCTTTCTCAAAGTCACACAGTGGTAACAACTGCTGATGAGATATAAATCTGTTTGTCTGGCTTCAAAGTCTACACTCTTAGCACAAGACCACTTTGCTTCAAAAATGAATCTAAGGGTCATGGGTTATGTAGAGCCATATACATTCACAGGAATAGGCAAAATGACCGGGGAATTAGGGAGTCAAGTGACAGGCCATAAAATATAGTATTAGATGAAAGTTACTGCTTTTAAGAGGATTGGAAAGAAAAAGGACTTTGGCTACTATGTTTAAAACTTCCTCAAAGCAGAGTTGAAGCAATCATAAAATACTAGTTCTTAGTTTTGAAGGATATGAAAGGTTACTTAATCCAAGCATCTACCTAATACTTCTGCCTTCCACTCCTTGAAAACATCCCTCCCAGCAGTCATCTGGAACCTGATGAAATACCTCTAGTGATGGGAGATTACTACTTGCATTTTAAAAAATTTTTGGCCTCTTTTATTAGTTTTTTCCTTATTTATTTTCATCCATCTTAATTCTTCCGCCTGTATGGGCCTCCCATCGCAGTGGCCTCTCTCGTTGCAGAGCACCGGCTCTGGGCACATGCACTCCAGAGCACTGGCTCATAATTAGACATATCAGTCCAGCCACTCCGGCATGTGGGATCTTCCCAGGCCATTTAAAAAACTTTGAAGACCCAGAAATTCATTTTCACTAAATGTCACGAATTTTTATAAACCTGACTGCCTTCTAGGAATGTATTGAGAGACAGCTCAATGACAGCAGGCATATGTACAAAATGGCTTGCCTGTCAGAGAAGTCGTGCAAACTCTTATGAAACATTCAAAGCACACTAGGACATGGACATTTCCTCCTATTTTTGATATTGCCACAAGTAAAAAATCTAAATAAGTAATGAGTCAGGGAAGATACAGAATAGTTCAAACTCACTGAGCTGGTGGTGGGATTTCATGGGGGTCTCTAAAGAAACTAATCTGGTGAGTTATGTTGCCAAATATTGGAGAAAATAGCAGAAATATGTAAAGCATTATTATTATTTGAGACAGGTGCATTCACATGTATTATTCATATGTTATTCAGTTTTATTGGTGAGAAAACTGAGGCCCAGAGCCTCACTCAAAGCTTTCTCAAAGTCACACAGTGGTAACAACTGCTGATGAGATATAAATCTGTTTGTCTGGCTTCAAAGTCTACACTCTTAGCACAAGACCACTTTGCTTCAAAAATGAATCTAAGGGTCATGGGTTATGTAGAGCCATATACATTCACAGGAATAGGCAAAATGACCGGGGAATTAGGGAGTCAAGTGACAGGCCATAAAATATAGTATTAGATGAAAGTTACTGCTTTTAAGAGGATTGGAAAGAAAAAGGACTTTGGCTACTATGTTTAAAACTTCCTCAAAGCAGAGTTGAAGCAATCATAAAATACTAGTTCTTAGTTTTGAAGGATATGAAAGGTTACTTAATCCAAGCATCTACCTAATACTTCTGCCTTCCACTCCTTGAAAACATCCCTCCCAGCAGTCATCTGGAACCTGATGAAATACCTCTAGTGATGGGAGATTACTACTTGCATTTTAAAAAATTTTTGGCCTCTTTTATTAGTTTTTTCCTTATTTATTTTCATCCATCTTAATTCTTCCGCCTGTATGGGCCTCCCATCGCAGTGGCCTCTCTCGTTGCAGAGCACCGGCTCTGGGCACATGCACTCCAGAGCACTGGCTCATAATTAGACATATCAGTCCAGCCACTCCGCGGCATGTGGGATCTTCCCAGGCCAGGGATTGAACTGGTGTCCCTTGCACTGCAAGGCGGACTCTTTACCTACTGGGCTATCAGGGAAGCCCACTACTTGCATTTCAAAATAGATTTAACTCTTCCTTTTATGTTGAGATAAAGCCTGTCTGCTTGAGTTTCTGCTTATTGGTTCTGTCTTTGGAACCTCACAGTCAAGTTTTCTCCCTTTTTAATCTGTCAAGGTGTCTTCACATCATCAAAAGCATGACTTCATCACCAGAAGCATAGCCTTGGAATCTTTATAGAGCCTTCAGCCTCTCCTCCTCCACATAAGAAGGAAGAGAATAATGGAGACAAAAATGATTCAGGACCTGGGTTAAGGGTTAATGGTAATAGAGGGGCTGGTATTACATGTTACATAGAAGGACCAGGATGTGACACCAAGAATTCAAAACAAACAAACAAACAAAAGAATTCAAAACCAACAAATAAAGGATAATCTCAACTGGGACATCATCACTAAAATCACCTGTTTGTCCATCCGTCCACCTTACATATACTGAACATTTCCCAAGAGACTGAGATACAGGGCATCAGCAGGAGAAAAAGAGAGGACTAGGTTCCTGACCTTGAGGAGTTTATATTCTAGAAGGACTGAGCTCAGCCAAAGCTAAGAAACAAAACAAACCCAACCAACCAACCAAACCTAGAGAAGAATATATGAAATTGGAATGAAATGCCTAGGGAGAACTAGGTATCATTTCCACACTGGAACTCAGGTAGTCTAGTTTGGAAGGGGGCTGCAGAGAAATTCTCTGAGAGTTAGGAAGTGATTGGAGAAGGTGATGCCCAAGGAAGCCAGCTGAGGAAATTTCCTATTAGTGGTTTTCTGAGGGAAGATACACTTGGAGAAATTGTCATGACTGAAAGGTGGTACTTTCAGTAACAGTGCTCAGTGAAACTCAATCCAGAAGTATTTTCCGCCAACACTTGAGATGAGTGTTACCTCCCTTAGGAAATGTGAAAGAGTGAATATGTGATGGGCAGCAGTGACCTTAGAACTAGAAGATCTGGAGACCCATCTCTGTAGCTTCTGCCATTTATTAGCTACGTGACTATAGGGAAGTCATTTCCCATCTCCAAGTCTCAATTTACTTGACTATTTAACATTAACACTACTCATCTCCTAGGGTGTTGTGAAGATCGTGTGATATGGAATGGTGGCAGGTACAGAGCCTGATACTTGGTAAATACTCAAAATTTTTTTTTAAAAGAAAGTATAGGGACAGAAAAAGAAATACATTTATAGTATCAGTTTTTTCCTTCTGTTCACGTACCTGGGCATCCACTTTGGGTAGGTTAGTAACAATTAGGAGCAGAGATTTCTTGCTATGGAAGATGTTAGACTGGAATTTCCATGACTGTAACTTAAAAAGTAAAAAATTTTTTCTTGTCCATATTACCTAATCTATAACATTGTTAACTCTCAGGTAAGTAGCCAAAGTAGGGATGACAATATAGGAGACTCTCCTTAAGCACACAAGGTGGAGAAAGCACACACAAGGTGGAGAATAGAGCCAGACACATTCCTTTCTATGATGGATGGATATGGATGAGTTATCCCTTTATAACCATTTATCCCTTGCTGGCAAGCCCACATTTTTACCTACCTTACTGCCAGCTTTGGGACCCTCTTCTTTGGGAATTTATATTCTAGAAGGACTGAGCTCAGCCAAAGCTAAGAAACAAAACAAACCCAACCAACCAACCAAACCTAGAGAAGAATATATGAAATTGGAATGAAATGCCTAGGGAGAACTAGGTATCATTTCCACACTGGAACTCAGGTAGTCTAGTTTGGAAGGGGGCTGCAGAGAAATTCTCTGAGAGTTAGGAAGTGATTGGAGAAGGTGATGCCCAAGGAAGCCAGCTGAGGAAATTTCCTATTAGTGGTTTTCTGAGGGAAGATACACTTGGAGAAATTGTCATGACTGAAAGGTGGTACTTTCAGTAACAGTGCTCAGTGAAACTCAATCCAGAAGTATTTTCCGCCAACACTTGAGATGAGTGTTACCTCCCTTAGGAAATGTGAAAGAGTGAATATGTGATGGGCAGCAGTGACCTTAGAACTAGAAGATCTGGAGACCCATCTCTGTAGCTTCTGCCATTTATTAGCTACGTGACTATAGGGAAGTCATTTCCCATCTCCAAGTCTCAATTTACTTGACTATTTAACATTAACACTACTCATCTCCTAGGGTGTTGTGAAGATCGTGTGATATGGAATGGTGGCAGGTACAGAGCCTGATACTTGGTAAATACTCAAAATTTTTTTTTAAAAGAAAGTATAGGGACAGAAAAAGAAATACATTTATAGTATCAGTTTTTTCCTTCTGTTCACGTACCTGGGCATCCACTTTGGGTAGGTTAGTAACAATTAGGAGCAGAGATTTCTTGCTATGGAAGATGTTAGACTGGAATTTCCATGACTGTAACTTAAAAAGTAAAAAATTTTTTCTTGTCCATATTACCTAATCTATAACATTGTTAACTCTCAGGTAAGTAGCCAAAGTAGGGATGACAATATAGGAGACTCTCCTTAAGCACACAAGGTGGAGAAAGCACACACAAGGTGGAGAATAGAGCCAGACACATTCCTTTCTATGATGGATGGATATGGATGAGTTATCCCTTTATAACCATTTATCCCTTGCTGGCAAGCCCACATTTTTACCTACCTTACTGCCAGGTTTGGGACCCCTCTTCTTTGGGAATTTCAAAGGCTCAGGAGACTTGGATGGGGTAGAGATGGGATGGGGAATTAGGGGCTTGTGTGTCCGGCCCCGCTTCTTTCCTGGTTTACGCCCCCTCTGCCCTGGTTGATGCTCCAAGACAGTTTTGGTGCTGTTCTGGATGCTGGGCTTCTCAGTGTTCACATCGGATGCAGGATAGGGATTCTTTGGAATCACAACTGCAAGAAAAAGACTCATTCTAACACTCCCTCCTTCCACCTGCAGCCCCATCCCAGTCAGAGTGAAAAGAAAGACTTGCTACTTCTGCTTGGATAGTTTTATCCCGGGAAGCTAGTTCCTTAGCATCTGACCTAAAAGTTAGAAAATCTCAGAGGAGAATTAAATTTAGATTGGACAGAACTGGAAGTTTTCATTATTTCTGGATAATGCAGAAAAAAAAATTACACTTTTATTCCCAAAGAATCTGGTTAAAGCATGTAAACAACCATAGGTTCATAGATGGAACAGCTCTTAGACACCTACAATGACCTCCTACTAAGAATGAAGACCCGAGACTCAGAAGAGGAAGCGACACTTTCCCTAGGTTACACACCGAGTCGGGATAAGGACTTATGTTTTAAAACTGGGTCCTGACAACCAAATCAGGGACTTTCTCTATCAATCTACTTAAAGTTTTAGTGGGATTACTGCAGTGAGGAGTAGTGAAATACATGCAAATATCTACATCTGACAGCATCTTTCCTTACCTTAAAAATCTCTGCTCCACATTACCTTTAAGGTAAAGTCCAAATTCTTCATCCCAATATTCAAAGATTTTTGTGACTGTGCCTCTGCCTTGCTTTCCAGTTATGTCTGATGTCATTTCCTATCACCCACCCTCACGTTCTAGTTCCACTGCTTCTGAACACTAACTCGGTCATCTCTGTGGAGTTCTCTATTCTTCCTGGTCAGACACACATCAGTACTCAGTTTTCAACACTCAGCTCCAGAGCCACCTAGAGCTCCACCTGCTTTAAAACACTCTAGAATCTGTTAGACACTGTAGAATCTGTTAGAGTACTTTCAGTTTTACTCCAATCATTCGTCTCCTTAATTGAGAATTCTTCAAGGTAAGAGATACCTGATTCATTCCACAAAGTTATTAAGCACTTGCTGTAAGTCCTGGAGTAGAATAGTGAGCAAAATAGTTCCCACTCTTACGGAGCTTACCTCCTAGTTGGGGAGAGAGAAAACAGGCACACTAAATACACAATATAATGTTGGGTAAGTGCTATGATTAAAACGAAAGCAAGATAAGCAGGCACCGAGGTGAGGCAAGTCCTCTTTGAGAAGGTGACATTTGCACAGAGCTCCCAAATGAAATAAAGGCAAAGTCTTAAGACACTCCGAGGGAAGAGCCTTCCAGTAGATGGTATATAACAAGTGCAAAGATTCTGAGACGGAAATACATTAGTCTGTTTGAGAAACGCAAAGGAGGTCAGTATAGCTGGAACTGAGTGAGCAAAGGGGAGAGTGGTGGGAGATTAGGCCAGAGAGAGAGTAGTAATAAGAGTGTGTGGGATTTTGTAGACTGTGGAAATTAACCCAAACTTATCAAGTCTGAAGGGAAGCCACTGGAGGGTTTTGAGCAAGTGAATGACAGGGAGTACTTAAAAGGGAACACTCTGGCTGCTCCGGGAGGGGAGGGGACAAGAGCAGAACTAGAGAGACAAGTTAATAAACCAATTATAGTGGATAAGTAGAAGACAGTATTTCTTGTGCTTCATGTAGGATGTAATACGTATGACAATGTACTGTTGCTCATGCAACAACTAGAAAAAAAATCAGATAAATCATTTTAAAGGATACTGAATTGTTATTGAAATCATGAGGATTAGATAAATTGGAACTTCAGACCTAGGTGAGGAAGGTTTCCTGAAGTAGCTGACACTGTTTTCTCTCCTGAGGATATTTGCCATATTTGGGCATGCATTGAGTCAATCTTGGCCTGTGCAGAAGAGCTCCATGGAGGAAAGAGAAATTGGTGAGGCTCTATGACAGACTGGAACTTGAAGAGTTCCATGTTATGGCCAATTTTACCCATAGGGTATTTGCTAAGTTCTGAGCCTGCATGTTGGGAGTGCAAAGTGAGGCTGAGAACTTCTTTTTTTTTTTTTTAAAGATTTATTTATTTATTTATTTATTTTGGGCGGGGGTCGGGTTGGGGAGGGAGGGGAGCGGGCGGACCACTTCTATTGGTCTTTCATTTCTCTATTTTCATCCGTCTTTGTTCTTTGGCTCCTGCGGGCCTCCCATCGCGGTGGCGTCTGTTGTCGCAGAGCCTGCGCGCATGCACTCCAGAGCTCCGGCTCGGTGATTGGACACATCAGTCCAGCCGCTCCGCGGCACGTGGGATCTTCCCAGGCCAGGGCTCGAACCGGCACCCCTTGCACTGCAAGGCGGTGTCCTTATCCACTGGACCACCAGGGGAAGCCCAAGGCTGAGAACTTCTAAAAAGGCAGAGTGAAAAAAAAACTCTCATAATTTTGTGACTTCAGAGAGAAGGTCTCTAGAAGGATGTGGTCTACCTCTAATACAGCCAATCTCCTCTTTGAGACAGATGCTTTATCTTGAAATTGTAAGCACTGAACGATCAAAGAACCATTAGGTTTTCAGTTGAGGGTTGAAGAGGGCCCAGGTCCAAGGAATAGGGATATAAAACCATAGGAACATTTCAGATCTGAACTAGTTCAATCCATGATTAGATTGGGGGGATTAGGCCCTTATCCTATTAGCCTAAAGGAAAGAGGAAAGAAAGAATTGTTTCTGACAGAAAATATCAGCTAGAGTCTCAACAGTTCTTTCATATATAATATCCAGTGTGTGTGTGTGTACACACAGATACATATAGGTTATATAAAAAGAAGTAGAACAATGTGACTGGTAATCCAAAAAAAAATATAGACAATAGAAGACTCCATATGATCAAGATATTGAAACAGACTTTAATTGCAATAAATACGGTTTTTAAAAATAGAGGAAAAGATGAAAAGAAGAAAAGGTAAATAATAGTCACAGAAAACTGCAACCCACATAACAAATTAAATGAACATACTAAAATAAAAATATAATATTAAAAATCAAGAATCCGTTGGAAAGATTTAAGGGCAAACAAAACCTAGCAGAATTAATAAATTTGAAGAAAAATCAACAGAAAATATGCAAAATGAAGGAAAAATATGGAGAAAAGAGATAAACAGATTAGAACATTAGGGACATGTAGACACCGTCAATAGATACAAAATATGAGCAACTATAACCTTGTGAGAGAAGACAGAGAATGAGGTAAAAGTACGCTTGAAGACTAATGAAAGAAGAGCTCAGCAACCCACAAGCTGCAAAAATACAAAAAAAAAAAAAAAAAGAACAGAAAATCCCCCCAATTATACCCAAATACATCACTATTAAACTGCTGAAAATAAAATACATAAAATAAAGTGAAGTGAAAGACAAAGATTAATTTTTAAAAGCAGCGAGAAAAGAAAAAGTTGACTTTGTAACAGAAACTATGAAAAGTAAGAGGCAATAGTGTTAAATGACAGTTTTAAAGGGCTAAAATATGTAAACGGCTAACTAAGAGTTTTATATTCAGTGAAAATATCCTTCAAAAATGAAACTGAAAAAAATGAAGGTGAAATAGTATGAAAGCAAGTTCATCAAGAGATGAATAGATAAAGATATGATATATATATATGATATACATACAGAACAGAATACTACTTAGCCATAAAAAAGAATGAAATGTTTGCCATTTATAGCAACATGGACAGACTTGGAGGTCATTATGCTAACCGAAACAGGTCAGAGAAAGATAAATACTGTATGATATCTCTTATATGAGGAATCTAAAAAATACAACAAACTAATGAATAAAACAACAAAAAAGAAGCAGATTCCCAGATATAGAGAAAAAACTAGTGACTTCCAGTAGAGAGGGAACTGGGGAAGGATAATATAGGGGCAGGGCAAAAAAAGAGGGCTACTATGGGATTATAAGAAATTCACCTGTTTGAAACTTTTACAAATTGTAAAGCAGTATAGAATTTTAAAAATCTTGTATGTAATTAGAAAAAATAAAGGTGAAATAACAGTTTCAGAAAAATCAAAGCTGAGAGAATCTGTCACTAACAGACCTAAACTACAGGAAATAAAAAGGAAGTTCTTCAGGATAAAGGAGAGTAATCTCAGATGGAAAAATACAAATGCAGAAAGGAAGAACATTAGAAAGGGTAACTATGTGGACATGTATACAAGAGAATATTGACTATTTAGAAAAAAGAGTTTTAAAAATGACTTGTAGGGTTTATAGTATATGTACACTTGACTCTTAAACAGCATAACTTTGAACGACGCATGTCTGTTTGTATGCAGATTTTTTTCAATAAAAATGTGCTACAGTACTGCACGGTTCATGGTTGGTTAAGTCCATGGAAGTACCACCATGGATATGGAGGGTTTACTGTGAAGTTACATGCAAACTTCACTGTCTGTAATCTGCACCTTGTTCAAAGGTCAATGTATTAGTAATTTATATAAAAGCAACAGTACAAAGGATGCAAGCTGGGGGATGGTGGTAAATGGAGCGAAAATTTAAGAACTCTGTGTTACTTGGAGAGAGGCTAGAGTGCTTATTTAAGATGAACTTTAATAAGTTCAAAACATAATTCTAGCTAGTTAAAAAATTATATAACAAGAATGCTATCACTAAAAGCTAAAGAGAGAAATGGGTGAAATAGTATGAAAGCAAGTTCATCAAGAGATGAATAGATAAAGATATGATATATATATATGATATACATACAGAACAGAATACTACTTAGCCATAAAAAAGAATGAAATGTTTGCCATTTATAGCAACATGGACAGACTTGGAGGTCATTATGCTAACCGAAACAGGTCAGAGAAAGATAAATACTGTATGATATCTCTTATATGAGGAATCTAAAAAATACAACAAACTAATGAATAAAACAACAAAAAAGAAGCAGATTCCCAGATATAGAGAAAAAACTAGTGACTTCCAGTAGAGAGGGAACTGGGGAAGGATAATATAGGGGCAGGGCAAAAAAAGAGGGCTACTATGGGATTATAAGAAATTCACCTGTTTGAAACTTTTACAAATTGTAAAGCAGTATAGAATTTTAAAAATCTTGTATGTAATTAGAAAAAATAAAGGTGAAATAACAGTTTCAGAAAAATCAAAGCTGAGAGAATCTGTCACTAACAGACCTAAACTACAGGAAATAAAAAGGAAGTTCTTCAGGATAAAGGAGAGTAATCTCAGATGGAAAAATACAAATGCAGAAAGGAAGAACATTAGAAAGGGTAACTATGTGGACATGTATACAAGAGAATATTGACTATTTAGAAAAAAGAGTTTTAAAAATGACTTGTAGGGTTTATAGTATATGTACACTTGACTCTTAAACAGCATAACTTTGAACGACGCATGTCTGTTTGTATGCAGATTTTTTTCAATAAAAATGTGCTACAGTACTGCACGTTCATGGTTGGTTAAGTCCATGGAAGTACCACCATGGATATGGAGGGTTTACTGTGAAGTTACATGCAAACTTCACTGTCTGTAATCTGCACCTTGTTCAAAGGTCAATGTATTAGTAATTTATATAAAAGCAACAGTACAAAGGATGCAAGCTGGGGGATGGTGGTAAATGGAGCGAAAATTTAAGAACTCTGTGTTACTTGGAGAGAGGCTAGAGTGCTTATTTAAGATGAACTTTAATAAGTTCAAAACATAATTCTAGCTAGTTAAAAAATTATATAACAAGAATGCTATCACTAAAAGCTAAAGAGAGAGAAATGGGATAATAAAACATGCTTGATTAATCCAAAAGAAGGCAAGAAAGGAGGAACAAAGAAGTGAGGAAGAACTCAGACAAACAGAAAACAAAAAAAAAACCAAAATGACAGATTTAAGCTCAAATAAATAATCATATTAAATACAAGTGGTTTGAGTAAAATAGAAAATAAACACTAGATCCCCAAATCCCCTCAGAACCTAATCATATCTGTTTATAAGATGGCATTGAAATATAAGAAAACTTAAAATATAATGACACAGGAAAACAAAAACAGATGGAAAAATATTTACCTGTGAATATTAACCAAAGAAGGTTCAAGAGTCTATGCTAATACCAGACAAGACAGTCTTTTTTATGGGGGGGAGCACTTCTATTGGTCTTTCATTTATCTATTTTCATTCATCTGTTCTTTGGCCCATGTGGACCTCCCATCACAGTGGCCTCTCTCGCTCTGGGCACATGTGCTCCAGAGCTGTGGCTCAGTAGTTGGACATATCAGTCCAGCCGCTCCGCGGCACATGGGATCTTCCCAGGTCAGGGATCAAACTGGCGCCCCTTACACTGCAAGGCGATGTCCTTATCCACTGGACCACCAGGGAAGCCCACAAGATAGTCTTAATGTAGGAAGTACAGCTGACTAAAAAGGGATATGTCATCAAGATGTAACAGTCAATTCATATCACAAACAAAAAGGCAGTCTATTGAATGGGAGAAGATATTTGCAAATGATATATCCAATAAGGGATTAGCATCCAAAATATACAACTCAATATCAAAATAAAAGCCAGCCTAATTAACAAATGGGCAGGGGCTTCCCTTGTGGTCCAGTGGGTAAAAAGTCTGCCTTGCAGTGCAAGGGGCACCAGTTCGATCCTTGGCCCGGGAAGATCCCACACGCTGAGGAGCCGCTGGATGGGTACGTCCAATTATGAGCCAGTGCTCTGGAGCACATGCACCCAGAGTTGGTGCTCTGCAACAAGAGAGGCCACTGCAATGGGAGGCCCACACAGGCTGAAGAATAAAGATGGATGAAAATCAAACAAATAAATCAATAAAAGAGGCCAAAATTAAAAAACAAGCAAACAAACAAAAAACCAAATAGGCAGAAGACCTGAATAGACATTTTTCTAAAGAAAACATACAGATGGGCAACAGACACATGAAAAGATGCTCAATATCACTAATCATCAAGGCAATGCAAATCAAAACCACAATGAGATATCATTCACATTTGTCAGAATGGCTATTACTCAAAAAAGAACAAGTAACAGGTGTTGGCAAGAATATGGAGAAAAGAGAACTCTCATTCACTGTTGGTGGGAATGTAAATTGGTGCACTCACTATGGGAAATAGCGTTCTTCAAAAAATTGAAAACAGAACTGCCATATGATTCAGCAATTTAACTTACGGCTATTTACCCAAAGAAAACAAAAACACTAATTTGAAAAGACATATGAAAAAAAGGCGCATATGCACACCAGTGTTCATAGTATTATTGTTTACAATAACCAAGATATGGAAGCAACTTCAGTGTCCACTGATAAGATGAACGGCTAAAGAAAATATGGTAAATGTATACAATATTGCCATCTGTGGAAACATGGATGAATCTAGAAGCTATTATGCTAAATGAAATAAATCAGAGAAAGTCAATTGCTGTATGATCTCATAAGTGGAATCTAAAAAACAAAACAAACAAAATAAAATAAGAACAGAATCATAGATACAACAGAACTAGGGACTGAGAGAGAAGAGGGCAGTGGAGGAGTGCAGAACAGATGAAGGGGATTAAGAGGCACAAAACCCCAGACACAAAACAAGCCCTTGGGGATGTACCATGCAGCCTAAGAAACACGGTCAATAAGGTTTTAATAGCTTTGCAGGGGGATAGATGCAATTGTCAAATCACCATGTAGTACACACCCAGAATTAACATATTATGCATCAACTATACTTCAATAACAAAATTTAAAACTCCAGTTTTTAATGAAATGCAACAAATCAAAATTGCTTATAAATGATAATAAAGACAGCCAATTCAAAAGGAAACTATAATAACCTATAATTTATATGTACCTACAATATGTTTTAATAATACAAAATATAAAAGAAAAGCTTAAGGAACTAAATGGAGAAATAGAAAATCTGTAATTATGAACTGGAGATTTTTGAAACATTTCTCTCAGTAACTGATAAGTCAAGATGGTGAGGGAGTGATAAATTGCTGCCCAGGGCTCTGTGAAGACCTGGAGGGCTGAGATGGGGCGTGGGAGAGAGCTCCTGAGGGAGGAGATATAGGCATACATATAACTGTTTCACTTTGTTGTGCAGCAGAAACTAACACAACACTATAAAATAATTGTAGTCTAGTAATATTAAAAAAAGACACAAAGGATGTGAGAGACTTCCCTGGTAACCTAGCGGCTAAGATTCCACACTCCCAGTGCATGGGGCCTGGGTTTGAACCCTGGTCAGGGAACTAGACCATACGTGCCACAACTTAAAGAATTTGCATATCACAACTAAGAGTCTGTGTACTAGAACTAAACATCTTGCATGCCACAACCAAAGATCCTGTGTGCTGCAACTAAGACTCAGCACAGCCAAATACCTACCTACCTACCTAATTTAAAAAAAGAATGTGAAAAAAATAAATAAGGATAGAAAATATTTGAATAACACAATCAACTAACTAGTAACAGAAATAACTAACTAACATAAATAGCCAAATAACAGATTAACCAACCAACCTAATTGAACCATACAGGAAACTACACCCCAAAAGTGTAGAATACACATTCTTTTCAAATGCTTATGGAATGTACTGGGGGAGAAGCCAATTTTAATAAAGTGCAAAGGACTGAAATAATAACATGTTCTCTAACCACAGTGGATTTAAATAGAAATAAATAACAAAATATTAATTAAAACTTCCAGTGTTGAGAAACTGACAAATATTTGTAAATAACTCATATCAAAGAAATAAAATATAAGTCAAAATTTTTTTAGAACCTGAAATTCATGAAAATATGAGATATACAGACATGTGAGATTTAGATAAATCAGTTCTCCAAGAGAAGTTTATAGCTATAAATGTTTATATTAAAGGAAAATGAAGGTCACATAACAATGATCTAAGCTTCTATTTCAGAAATCGAGCAAAGGAATAGCAAACTGAACTCAAAGAAAATAAGGACACAATAGAGATGAGGGGGTAAGTCAATGAAAAAAGAAAGTGGACATAAAATAGAGAAATTAACAAAGTTAAGGGCTGATCCTTTGAAAAGATAATCCTTTAACAAGCCACATTAAGAAATACAACCCCCTACCTCTGCAACCTAGAAGTATCAAGAACAAAAGAGGAGATCCTTCAGACAAGAAGAAGATAATAAGAGGATATTATAAATAACTTCAAGTAAACAAATTAGAAAATTTATATGCAGTGGGCAACTTCCTTGAAAAACACAATTTATTGAAGACACTAGAGTGGGATGTGCCAGTGTCCAGCATGGCGGTTGCCTGGCCCTCTGTGCCAGTTGCTGGTAACCTAGCGGCTAAGATTCCACACTCCCAGTGCATGGGGCCTGGGTTTGAACCCTGGTCAGGGAACTAGACCATACGTGCCACAACTTAAAGAATTTGCATATCACAACTAAGAGTCTGTGTACTAGAACTAAACATCTTGCATGCCACAACCAAAGATCCTGTGTGCTGCAACTAAGACTCAGCACAGCCAAATACCTACCTACCTACCTAATTTAAAAAAAGAATGTGAAAAAAATAAATAAGGATAGAAAATATTTGAATAACACAATCAACTAACTAGTAACAGAAATAACTAACTAACATAAATAGCCAAATAACAGATTAACCAACCAACCTAATTGAACCATACAGGAAACTACACCCCAAAAGTGTAGAATACACATTCTTTTCAAATGCTTATGGAATGTACTGGGTGAGAAACCAATTTTTAATAAAGTGCAAAGGACTGAAATAATAACATGTTCTCTAACCACAGTGGATTTAAATAGAAATAAATAACAAAATATTAATTAAAACTTCCAGTGTTGAGAAACTGACAAATATTTGTAAATAACTCATATCAAAGAAATAAAATATAAGTCAAAATTTTTTTAGAACCTGAAATTCATGAAAATATGAGATATACAGACATGTGAGATTTAGATAAATCAGTTCTCCAAGAGAAGTTTATAGCTATAAATGTTTATATTAAAGGAAAATGAAGGTCACATAACAATGATCTAAGCTTCTATTTCAGAAATCGAGCAAAGGAATAGCAAACTGAACTCAAAGAAAATAAGGACACAATAGAGATGAGGGGGTAAGTCAATGAAAAAAGAAAGTGGACATAAAATAGAGAAATTAACAAAGTTAAGGGCTGATCCTTTGAAAAGATAATCCTTTAACAAGCCACATTAAGAAATACAACCCCCTACCTCTGCAACCTAGAAGTATCAAGAACAAAAGAGGAGATCCTTCAGACAAGAAGAAGATAATAAGAGGATATTATAAATAACTTCAAGTAAACAAATTAGAAAATTTATATGCAGTGGGCAACTTCCTTGAAAAAACACAATTTATTGAAAAGACACTAGAGTGGGGATGTGCCAGTGTCCAGCATGGCGGTTGCCTGGCCCTCTGTGCCAGTTGCTCCCACGACTGCCGCCACCAGCTCCTGGGTGCCCTGTGGTTTGAGTCAGTCACCACAGGACCCCGGGGAGCTGTGACCCATGGCAGCGAAGGGACACAGTGCAAGGGCCTCAAAGTGGGACAATATACTTGTAAAGATCCTGAAGTAAATGATGCTACACAATAACCAGTTAACTGTACAAAGTACACAGCTCATGATAAGATCAAAGCACAGTCATCTGATTTATAATAAAGGAAGCCCTGTAACTGGGGCGGGAGGAGACCATGGCCTCTGCAATAAAACTGTGGGGACTCAGATAGATACCCATATGGAACTGTACACTTCATTCCAGATAAAAAATTAATCTGAAAGTTAAAACATCAAATTTTCAGAACACAGAGTGGATTATCTCCAGAACTCTGGGGTAAATAAAGATTTATTAAACAGAACACACAGGATTATACAAAAAGGGTGACATATATGACTTCATTAAAACAACAAAAAAATTCTCTTCACCAACAGACAGCACTTCTTTTTAAGAAAAGTGAAAAAGAAATCCAGGAAGTGGGAAAAGATATGTAAAACACCTATCTCAGAAAAGTAAGATCCTGAATATATCTATATCTATCTATCTATCTATCTATCTATCTATCTATATATATATATATATATAGATATATATATATATTTAAATTTTGGCCTCTCTTTATTATCTTTTTATTTATTTTCATCCATCTTTATTCTTTGGCCTGTGTGGGCCTCCCATCCCAGTGGCCTCTCTCATTGCAGAGCACCAGCTCTGGGCACATGCACTCTAGAGCTCTGGCATGCAATTGGACACACCAGTCCAGCTGCTCTACTGCATGTGGTATCCTCCCAGGCCAACGATCAAACTGGTGCCCCTTGCACTGCAAGGTGGACTCTTTACCCACTGGACCACAAGGGAAGCCCTTGCCCAATACTAACAAATTAGAAAATTTATATGCAGTGGGCAACTTCCTTGAAAAAACACAATTTATTGAAAAGACACTAGAGTGGGGATGTGCCAGTGTCCAGCATGGCGGTTGCCTGGCCCTCTGTGCCAGTTGCTCCCACGACTGCCGCCACCAGCTCCTGGGTGCCCTGTGGTTTGAGTCAGTCACCACAGGACCCCGGGGAGCTGTGACCCATGGCAGCGAAGGGACACAGTGCAAGGGCCTCAAAGTGGGACAATATACTTGTAAAGATCCTGAAGTAAATGATGCTACACAATAACCAGTTAACTGTACAAAGTACACAGCTCATGATAAGATCAAAGCACAGTCATCTGATTTATAATAAAGGAAGCCCTGTAACTGGGGCGGGAGGAGACCATGGCCTCTGCAATAAAACTGTGGGGACTCAGATAGATACCCATATGGAACTGTACACTTCATTCCAGATAAAAAATTAATCTGAAAGTTAAAACATCAAATTTTCAGAACACAGAGTGGATTATCTCCAGAACTCTGGGGTAAATAAAGATTTATTAAACAGAACACACAGGATTATACAAAAAGGGTGACATATATGACTTCATTAAAACAACAAAAAAATTCTCTTCACCAACAGACAGCACTTCTTTTTAAGAAAAGTGAAAAAGAAATCCAGGAAGTGGGAAAAGATATGTAAAACACCTATCTCAGAAAAGTAAGATCCTGAATATATCTATATCTATCTATCTATCTATCTATCTATCTATCTATATATATATATATATATATATATATATATATAGATATATATATATATTTAAATTTTGGCCTCTCTTTATTATCTTTTTATTTATTTTCATCCATCTTTATTCTTTGGCCTGTGTGGGCCTCCCATCCCAGTGGCCTCTCTCATTGCAGAGCACCAGCTCTGGGCACATGCACTCTAGAGCTCTGGCATGCAATTGGACACACCAGTCCAGCTGCTCTACTGCATGTGGTATCCTCCCAGGCCAACGATCAAACTGGTGCCCCTTGCACTGCAAGGTGGACTCTTTACCCACTGGACCACAAGGGAAGCCCTTGAATATATTTTTAAACAACTAAAAATTTATAACAAAAGTCTGACAATACAATTTTAAAAATGGGTAAAACTTGAAAACCCATGTTACAAATATGAATATAGAAATATCAATAGGATATGAAAAGTTGTTGAATGTTATGAGTTATCAGGAAAATACAAATTAAAACTAGAGACACTACATCTCCACCAATTGCAAAATTAAAAGGACTGATACCACCTATTACTGGTGAGGAAAGTGAGGCAAGTAGAACTCTCTCTCTCTCTATATATATATATATTTATTTCTTTGTTTATTTATTTGGTTGTGTCAGGTCTTGGTTGCAGCACATAGGGTTTGTTTTTTTTTTAAAGATTTATTTATTTATTTAGGGGGTGGGGTGGGGAGGGAGGGGAGCAGGAGAGCCACTTCTATTGGTCTTTTATTTGTTCATTTTCATCCATCTTTGTTCTCTGGCCCATGTGGGCCTCCCATCACGGTGGCCTCTGTTGTTGCAGAGCACAGGCTCTGCGCACATGTGCTCCAGAGCTCCGACTCAGTAATTGGACACATCAGTCCAGCCGCTCCACGGCACGTGAGATCTTCCCAGGCCAGGGATCGAACCGGTGCCCCTTGCACTGCAAGGCGGTGTCCTTACCCACTGGACCACCAGGGAAGCCCCACATAGCATCTTTGTTGTGCCATGAAGGCTCTTTCGTTGCAATGCACACTCTCTCTAGCTGTGCCAACACAGGCTCTGGAGGCTTAATTGCTTCATGGCATGTGGGGTCATAGTTCCCCAACCAGGGATTGAACCTGTGTCCCCCGCATTGCAAGGTGGATTCTTAACTGCTTGACCACCAGGGAAGCCCCAAGTAGAACTCTTATACATTGTGAGAAGGTAAATCGTTTTGGAAGACTGCTTAGCTTTATACTCTATCACTCAACAGATTCACACTTCAGTGTATAACCAAGAAAAATGAGTGGTCACCAGAAAACATGTGATAGAATATTCACAGCAGCATTTTCCAAGAAGATTCCCTGGGGCACTGCAGGTATTATCCAAAATGTCTGAAGATGTACCTACACTATGATTCAGCAATTCCAATTTAAGGTCCAATTGCCGGAGAAATTCCTGAACAGGTACACTGAGATATGTGTAAAAGAATGTTTACAGCAGTGTTATTTGTGATGACTGAAAACTCAAAATGACTTAAATGTCCCTTACTGGTGAATGTATTTTTAAAACATTATATGGTTAGCAGTTTTCCAAGTTCAGCCTGGGAACCTCTGAGGGTTCTTGAAATCCTTCTGAAGGTCTGTAAAGTGAAAACTATTTTCATGATACTAAACATTATTTGCCTTTTTCATTCTCATTCTCTCACAGTTGGATTTTCCAGATGTTATAAGTGTGATATCATCATTTTGACAGCGAATGGAGTGTGTGCCAGTATTTCCTTATGTTTTAAAATGTTCTTAAGTTTGTGTGTGTGTGTGTGTGTATTTTTTTAATTTATTTTTTACAGAATTTTGTTGTTTACTGCCACATATCGACCTGAATCCGCCATAGGTGTACATATGTCCCTACCCTCGCCAAACCATTTTAATTTCTAATGTACTGACATGGATAACCCACATAAATAAAAGGTCTTTGAGTTAAGGATATAATCATTTCCTGATACTGAAAGGTTTGAGAACCGCTGATCTATAATTATAATCACTTCCTTGCCCTTCTCTTTCCAACACACTTGCCTAGGAAAAACCCCAGTACAACTCTACGTATTCCATACCTAAGCTGAGTAAATGAACATGCCAAATGTTCAAACTAATTACTGTAAACCATAAGACTGCCCCATATATTCCCAGTTACCATATATGGAATCTGAGCTGAGTAGGAAGGAAAGAGATTTATTCTGGAATTCTTACCATCACATGAGGTAAGAGGCTGAGTTCTTGTCTGGTACCCAGTACAAGTTTGTAGAATAAGAAAGGAAACAGATATAAGAACTGAATGGGGCTTGTAAGTATCAGAAAACAGTTCTTTTTTCTCCTTAAGGCTAGAAATAAAAGTCCATGATGCCAAATGGCAAAGAGGTTGCTCTCTCTGGCCTGAAAGACACAGGCAGAAGAAAGTAAAGAGTTATATTTAACAATTCTGAAAAATCAGGGCATGCTATTCATATGTGAGTAGTTGGCAGTGAAATTAAACTTCACACTAATTTAAAAGCATCTTAATAATGGATTTCTTAAGCTATCCTGAGGGATTCCAGGATTTTGAAGTTTTCCCCATTAGGAAGCCCTGTCCTGCCATATTCTAAGTTAATTATCCTAGTGGAAAAAAAATTGAGATGGGGACAGGGATCTAAATTGAGTTCTGTCCCTTATGGTGTGACATTGAGTTTGTCATTTTAACGCAATCTTTTCTTATTTTCCACATGCAGATAATTAAATAATTCAATGCCTGTCCTACTTCAGAGAAAGATGAAAGATTAGAATACTCTCAGACATATTTTAATGTTAATAAGATTGACAGATTTATTCTGTTAATCAACAATACCTTGACAAAATTCTTGTACACTTGTGGTTTCATGTGGCCTTCATAATCTTGTGAAGACTGACATTATCCTCTCCTTTGACAAATGAAGAAAGCAAGCCTCAGAGAAGTTAGAGTGAAGACCAGGGCATGACTCTAGTCCTTGGGGGTCTTTTCTGCAAACATTAGGTCAGGTAACCAAGAAGGAAGGAGGCGATCTCTCTTCCTTCTAGGAAATGGCAATTGAAATTATGTTAATTTGACCATATCAGTAAATTTCAGCTTTCATTGTTTCACTGAAAATTTCACAAACATTAAGTATCACAGTTTACCAGTTATCTAAGGTGAAAAACTCCGAGAAGTTAGGAGTAGAGCTTTACATAGATAATCACAACTCAGTGGGTATGGACTGAGATTAGGAAGATGAGCCTGGAACACACTGGTCAGGAAATAATGATGGGGCCATGTCAAAAGGACATACGAGACAACTTCAAGGGACTTCTTCCACTTGCTACATCTGGGGCAATTTGAACATCAAAACATAATGGTAACAAGAAATTATTACCAACTAAATGAATACACTTAAAAAATAAAAGAGTAGGAAAGACTTGCTTACAGTAGAATCTCAAGTAACACATGTGGAAGAAAAGAGGGAATTAGAAGATAGCCATTTGGGAAATAATCGATTCAAGCAGTACTCATCACAGGATGCTAAAGCTACTGGGTAAAAGTCTGAGGAGAAACAGGACATTTATAGCTCAATGCATCTATCTAAGAGACTATGAATTAATTACAGAGGACTAAAGTGAAGAAATGTGGTGGTAGATACTGCCTGAACCAAGTAACCAAAGATACTTTCTGCAGTTAGGACAAATGATATCATGTATCTCCAACTACAATGCCTTCAGAAGACTGTCACTAGAGCCTTCCTGTCAGAATGTATAACCTGAATCTAAACATGAGGTAACATTAGACAAACTCAAAGCAATAATCTGTCTACAAAATAACTGGACAAATATTTATAAAGAAATATTAAGGTCATGGAAGTGGACAAGGAAGAATGATGGAAGAACTGTTCTAGATGGATGAAGATTACAGAGACATGGCAAGTATCACATCATCCAGATTTATTTCTGGAAGGGGAAAATATGAATACATCTTGGTACACTTGTGGTTTCATGTGGCCTTCATAATCTTGTGAAGACTGACATTATCCTCTCCTTTGACAAATGAAGAAAGCAAGCCTCAGAGAAGTTAGAGTGAAGACCAGGGCATGACTCTAGTCCTTGGGGGTCTTTTCTGCAAACATTAGGTCAGGTAACCAAGAAGGAAGGAGGCGATCTCTCTTCCTTCTAGGAAATGGCAATTGAAATTATGTTAATTTGACCATATCAGTAAATTTCAGCTTTCATTGTTTCACTGAAAATTTCACAAACATTAAGTATCACAGTTTACCAGTTATCTAAGGTGAAAACTCCGAGAAGTTAGGAGTAGAGCTTTACATAGATAATCACAACTCAGTGGGTATGGACTGAGATTAGGAAGATGAGCCTGGAACACACTGGTCAGGAAATAATGATGGGGCCATGTCAAAAGGACATACGAGACAACTTCAAGGGACTTCTTCCACTTGCTACATCTGGGGCAATTTGAACATCAAAACATAATGGTAACAAGAAATTATTACCAACTAAATGAATACACTTAAAAAATAAAAGAGTAGGAAAGACTTGCTTACAGTAGAATCTCAAGTAACACATGTGGAAGAAAAGAGGGAATTAGAAGATAGCCATTTGGGAAATAATCGATTCAAGCAGTACTCATCACAGGATGCTAAAGCTACTGGGTAAAAGTCTGAGGAGAAACAGGACATTTATAGCTCAATGCATCTATCTAAGAGACTATGAATTAATTACAGAGGACTAAAGTGAAGAAATGTGGTGGTAGATACTGCCTGAACCAAGTAACCAAAGATACTTTCTGCAGTTAGGACAAATGATATCATGTATCTCCAACTACAATGCCTTCAGAAGACTGTCACTAGAGCCTTCCTGTCAGAATGTATAACCTGAATCTAAACATGAGGTAACATTAGACAAACTCAAAGCAATAATCTGTCTACAAAATAACTGGACAAATATTTATAAAGAAATATTAAGGTCATGGAAGTGGACAAGGAAGAATGATGGAAGAACTGTTCTAGATGGATGAAGATTACAGAGACATGGCAAGTATCACTCATCATCCAGAATGTCCTTTTCCGGAAAGGGCATTACTGGGACAGTTGGCAAAATATGAATAAGGTTTACTGATTAACCACTGGTGCTGCACTGATGTTAATTTTCTAGCTTTAATAACTGTAGAAGGTCTGTAGATTAGCTCTTAACACTACAATGATATTAATTTTCTGATTTTAATACTACCACTATGTCTATAGAAATGTTTGTTCTTATTTTCAGAAAACATACACGACAATCTTCAGTGGTAAGCGGACATTATGTAAGACATTGCCAAATGGTTCAGAAAAATATGTATCATGTATTGAGAGAGACTAATCATGCAAATATGATAAAATGTTACTATTTGGAGAATCTTCATAAAAGGTATAAGGGAATTCTTTGTACTACTGTTGTAATTTTTCTGTAAAGCTGAAATTATGCCAAAATAAAATATTACTAGAAGATTCATGAATGTGACGCCAAAATGTATATACACAGGGTTATAAGAAGCTGGAGGAAGGAGTGACTAACTTTGCAAGAGAAGGCGAGGGAGCAAAGGAGACAGACAAGAGAGACTTGTCAGGCAAGATTTCAAAGTGATATTTTAACTAATCTTTTTTTTTGTCAAGCCATGTGGCTTGCAGGATCTCAGCTCCCCAACCAGGGACTGAACCAAGACCATGGCAGTGAAAGCCTGGAATCCTAACACTAGGCCACCAGAGAACTCCGTAACTAATTTTTGAAAAAATGAATGGTTCTTGCATTAGAAAAGGGCAAGGCTGGAGGGTGAAAAGGGTATTTCAGACAGAGGAGACAGTATGCAGAAAGGCATGAACTGAAAAAGCATGGTTATATGAGGACCTGTGGGTAGTTCTGTGTGGCTTAAGTTCATAGGAAGGAGAAACAGATGCTAGAGGCAGCTTGAGGAGAGTCCATGTGACATTTACAGAACTTTCTAGCTCTAACACAAAAGTACACTGCTGACAGACAAAGGGTAGGTACCACGACTCTACTTATGGAGAAGATAATTGTGAGGTTCACTCTAAAGGCAGAAGCACATCTAAGTTAGGGCTGTAGCACATAAAGATGTATATAACTGGTCTCATCTCTTTCATAAACTTTTGATATGCACCAAAATATTCTTGCCATGGAATTCTCCAGGCAATAATACTGGAGTGGGTAGCCTTTCCTTTCTCCAGTGAATTTACTCAACCTAGGGATCACACCCAGGTCTCTTGCACTGCAGGTGAATTCTTTATCACTGGGGTCACCAGGGAAGCCCAAGAATCCTGGAGTGGCAAGCCCATCCATTCTCCAGGGGATCTTCCCAACCCAGAAATCAAACAGGGGTCTCCTGCACTGTAGGCAGATTCTTTACCAGCTGAGCTACAAGGGACTCCCTTAATATGTACACATCTATGTATATCCAATCTTATTTCCCTGGCCATTATAATGACCAATAATGTCACTAAAAGACAGAAATGGGGCTTCCCTGGTGGTCCAGTGGGTAAGGACACCGCCTTGCAGTGCAAGGGGTGCCGGTTCGATCCCTGACCTGGGAAGATTCCATGCAGAGTGGCTGGACCTATGTGTCCAACTACTGAGCCAGAGCTTTGGAGCGCATGCGCCCAGAGTTAGTGCTCTGCGACGAGAGAGGCCACTGTGATGGGAGGCCCACATGGGCCAAAGAACAAGATGGAGGCAAATAAATAAATGAAAGACCAATAGAAGTGCCCCCCCCCCACCAAAATAAAAGGAGTTTTAAAAATAAATAAATAAAATAATAAAAAAAAGACGGACAGAAATGGTTAAGACCATGAATGGTTAAGACATCTATGTATATCTAATCTTATTTCCCTAGCCATTATAATGATCAATAATGTCACTAAAAGACAGACAGAAATGGTTAAGACCATGCATGGAGAAAGGAAGTATTTTACAAATGGGTACCCCTAATAATAGTTTCTTTAAGCAAAATTACTCTGACATTTATTGAGTACCCACTATGAGAGTGATATCATACTACATGTAATGGCAGTAGGAACAATCATTGTCATTAATTTACTAAGGTGTGTAAGTAGTATATGGGCTTCCCAGGTGGCATTAAGTGGTAAAGAATCTGCCTGCTAATGCAGGAGACGTAAGAGATGATGTATTGGATCTCTGGGTCTGGAAGATACCCTGGAGGAGGACTTGGCAACCCAGTCCAGTATTCTTGCCTGGAGAATCCTATGGATCAAGAAGCCTGGAGGGTTATAGTCCATTGAACTGCAAAGAGCTGGACATGACTGAAGTGACTTAGCATGCATGTACATAAGCAGTATACACTGGCAGTATAAGCAATGGGCTTTGAAGTCTTGCTTACAAAGCATATATTATTATCTTTATTTAACTTGGCCTAGGTCATGTAAGTAATGAGGCAGGACTGAAATTTAAATCCAGAATGTCTAAAGGTCTTGCTCTTTTCATCATATTAAAATTTCCTCTTACTATGGAGAAGGAAATGGCAGCCCACTCCAGTAATCTTGCCTGGGAGATCTCATGGACAGAGCAGCTGGGTGGGCTGCAGTCCATGGCATTACACGACTGAGTATGCATGCATGTTGGGGGTGGAGGGAGATGGGTTGGTAGCAATAAACAAGTAGAACCCCTCCAAAAAAATCCTCTAACTCAAGATCCATTCTTCATTCACTCACTTGTTCATTCATTCATCCAACAAACATTCTACACTGAGAATACACTATGTGGTAGGCGCTATTGTATAATCCAGGAATACAACTAAATAAAAAGGTAGCTTCAACTAATGACAAGAGCCATGCAGAGAGTAAAACAAAGCAATGCGATAGAGATTGACTCAGGGATGGTCAGGAAAGGCTCTTTGAGAAGGTGACATTTGGATGGACTGGCATGACAGCAAGGAGTCAGGAATGTGAGGGTCTCAGGCAGCGTGCTCCAGGCAGTGGAGACAGCAGGTGCAAAGGCCCCAGGAAAATAATGAATTTGATTTGTTTATAAAACAAAGAAGCCACAGAGACTGCAGCAGGGTGAACAGAGGAAATAAGGGCATAAGATGAAGTCACAAAAATAGGTGGAGTCAGATCACGAAAGGCCTTCTGAATCACAGAAAAAGCATGATTCAATTTACTTTTTTAAAAGATCACCCTGTATGCTCCATGGAGAATAGATTATAAGAAGGCCAAGAATGGAGGCAGAGACATCAGTTAGGATGCTGACTGTAGGAATCCATGCAAGAGATGATGGTGTCTGAGACTGATGTGATAGCAAGATAACAGAATATACAGATAAGATGTAAAACTCAGAAGTCTTCATATACACAAATAGTAACCAGTCAGAAGATGTTATAGAAAGGTAAATGCTATTTATGACAGAAATCAAGAAAATCATAATACTCAGAATAAAGTTAATAAGAACTATGCAACATCTTTATGAGAAAATTAGGAAACACTCCTGAAAGAAATAGAAGTAGATTTGAAGAAATAAAAAGACATCTTTGTCTCAGTATCATCCAGTTGTTAGTTCTTGCTAAATCAATCTACAAATTATATCAGTAAAAATACCAAGAAGACTTTTTTCCCCTTTGGAGCAAAACAAGTTGATATTAAAGTTCATATGAAAAAATCCCACAAGAATAGTGCTAAGAAACAATGAAGAGGAAGAACTATGAGGAGGGACTAGCTTTAGCAGATATTAAAACAAACTACAAAGCTTCTATAATTAAAACTGTGGTATCAGTGCATGAACAGACAGGCAGGTCCAACTATACACATAAATATGGTATATAACAAAGCTGGTATATCTCAAATTACTGGGGCAAAAATCGACATTTTAATGAGAGATGGTAGACCCATGAACGGCCATTTGGAAAAAGATAATACTGGATCTATTACTTACATCATATACAAGAAAAAACTCTAAGTGCATTAGAGATCCAACTATAAAAATATGAAACTATACAAATAGTAGAGGAAAATATGCATGAGATTGTTTTAAAATAAGTTTTTATTGGAGTATAGTTGCAATGTTAGTTTCTGCTGTATAAAGAATGAATGAAAAAATTTTTTGTACCATATACCTATCTATTCTATATATAGTAGTGTATATATGTCAATCCCAATCTTCCAATTCATCCCTCCCCTTCCTCCTGGGCAACCATGAAGTCACAAAAATAGGTGGAGTCAGATCACGAAAGGCCTTCTGAATCACAGAAAAAGCATGATTCAATTTACTTTTTTAAAAGATCACCCTGTATGCTCCATGGAGAATAGATTATAAGAAGGCCAAGAATGGAGGCAGAGACATCAGTTAGGATGCTGACTGTAGGAATCCATGCAAGAGATGATGGTGTCTGAGACTGATGTGATAGCAAGATAACAGAATATACAGATAAGATGTAAAACTCAGAAGTCTTCATATACACAAATAGTAACCAGTCAGAAGATGTTATAGAAAGGTAAATGCTATTTATGACAGAAATCAAGAAAATCATAATACTCAGAATAAAGTTAATAAGAACTATGCAACATCTTTATGAGAAAATTAGGAAACACTCCTGAAAGAAATAGAAGTAGATTTGAAGAAATAAAAAGACATCTTTGTCTCAGTATCATCCAGTTGTTAGTTCTTGCTAAATCAATCTACAAATTATATCAGTAAAAATACCAAGAAGACTTTTTTCCCCTTTGGAGCAAAACAAGTTGATATTAAAGTTCATATGAAAAAATCCCACAAGAATAGTGCTAAGAAACAATGAAGAGGAAGAACTATGAGGAGGGACTAGCTTTAGCAGATATTAAAACAAACTACAAAGCTTCTATAATTAAAACTGTGGTATCAGTGCATGAACAGACAGGCAGGTCCAACTATACACATAAATATGGTATATAACAAAGCTGGTATATCTCAAATTACTGGGGCAAAAATCGACATTTTAATGAGAGATGGTAGACCCATGAACGGCCATTTGGAAAAAGATAATACTGGATCTATTACTTACATCATATACAAGAAAAAACTCTAAGTGCATTAGAGATCCAACTATAAAAATATGAAACTATACAAATAGTAGAGGAAAATATGCATGAGATTGTTTTTAAAATAAGTTTTTATTGGAGTATAGTTGCAATGTTAGTTTCTGCTGTATAAAGAATGAATGAGTTGTACATATACCTATCCAATTTTTTTAGATTTTCTTCCCATTTAGAGCACTGAGTAGAGTTTCCTGTGCTATACAGTAGGTTCTCTGTAGTTATCTATTCTATATATAGTAGTGTATATATGTCAATCCCAATCTTCCAATTCATCCCTCCCCCTTCCTCCTGGGCAACCATGAGTTTGTTTCTAAATCTGTGACTCTATTTCAGCTTAGCAAATAAGTTCATGTGTACTATTTTTCTAAATTCCACATATGAGCAATATTATGTTATTCGCCTCTCTCTTTCTGACTTACTTCACTCTGTATGACAATCTCTAGGTCTATCATGAATTCTTATAATAAAAGTTTGAAAAACGTAACTGTAAAATTTGTGCATATCAAAAACACAAGTAAAGTACAAATTGGGAGAAATTATTTATAATACACATCACAATAAGAGTCAGTACACTTCATATAAAAAAGACTTTTTCAAATTGAGGGGAAGAAAGACCAAAATTCCTAAAGGTAAATAAGCAAAAGAAATAAACATATGATTCATACACACACACACAAAATATAAAATGGCCATTATGCACGGCAAAAATGTCAATCTGCACTCAGAAAGAGAAATGCAAATTAAAACTATACTGAGAAACCATTTCTCAGCCATCAGATAGGCACAAAAAGTCTAAAGCTTAACAATATAGCCTACTGTGGAGACCACAGGAAAACAGGCACTCCTGCATTGCTGGTGGGAATGAAAAAGGGTTACCATCTGTATGGAGGGGAATCTAGCAATATTTAACAAGACTATAGCTGTCTGTACCTTTGGAGCTAACAATACCATCTCTTTGGAAATTTACTCTGAAGACAGGCCTCAAAATATGAAAATACATGTGAATAAGTTGACTAATTGCAGCATATTTGTAATGACGAAATACTGAAAACTATCTGATGCCCAAACAAAGGAGAATGGTTGAGTAAACCGTGATGGATATACACAATAGAGAATTCTACACCGCAGAGTACAGGTGAACGCCATGTACTCACAATGGAGTGTATTGTTAAGTTAAAAAAGCAAGCAAAGTGCCAAAGAGAATAAAGTGTGTTACTTTTTATTTATTTTATATCTTCTTTTTTCTTTTGGCCACTTCTATTGGTCTTTCATTTATTTATTTTCATCCATCTTTGTTCTTTGGCCTGTGTGGGCTTCCCATTGCAGTGGCCTCACTGGTCGCAGAGCACCAGCTCTGGGCACATGTGCTCCAGAGAAGCAAACTGCTGAGATGTGGTGGCAGTACAAGTTTTCCAAAATTCTAATTTTCATTTGAATTTTTGCACTGTTGGCAAATACTATTAGTTTTTTCCCCGTGAAGTGACAAGCTCACTTAACTCATTTTTGAGAAAATGTCTGCCAAATACCAAGTCTGGATAACCACTCTATCAGTCATTTTTTCAAGTGAAAATGGTATTCAATTAAAAAGTGGCTGACAGGTCAATTATACAAGTGTTTTTTCTTGAGGTAACCACAGTACTTCTGTATGCAATTGAATTACTTTATCCATTCTTCTCATTTTCCCACAAAGAATATTAAAAAGACTGAAATCTGAAAAAATTAATCAATTTGATAAAAATTTATAGAAATATATGATATAAATAAAAGTTGCTGCTTCATCATGGACACTTTTTTTTTTTAGACTTTTATTTTGCTTTTAACTTTTACAGAGTTTTGTTGTTTATAGATATGTATGTTCCCAGATTAGTCATATGTATATCCCCCTCTTCCCACCCCTCCCGATCATCACACAGCACCCCTGAAGGATCTCCTTTTTCTCACAGAGCAATGACTAGAGCTATTTTCTTCACCTATGATAGCACAGGCCTTCATGCTACTTCTTTTATGCCTCCCACCCTCTGTTCCTTCCCCACAATGTCCATATGTCCACTGACATCATGGACACTTTTTTTAATGCATATCTTAAGTTGCTCACTCTGAATCTGAAGCTTTGAAATGAGGTTATTTTTGTTATTGTTTTATGTTAGTTTAAGTTTTTAAATTATTATTTATTTATTTATTTTTGGCTATTCTGGGTTTTCACTGCTGCCACAGGCTCTTCTCTAGTTGCAGGGAGTGGGGGCTACACTCTAGTTGAGGTGAACAGGCCTCTTGTTGTGGTGAGTTCTCCTGTTGTGGAACTCGGGCTCTAGGGCACACGGGCTTCAGTAGTTGTGGCACAAGGGCTCAACAGTTGCAGCTCCGAGGCTCTAGAGCACAGGCTCAACAGCTGTGGCTCATGGGCTTAGCTGCTCTGCGGCATGTGGGATCTTCCCGGATCAGGGATCGAACCTGTGTCTCCTGCATTGGCAAGTGAACTCCTTACCACGGAGCTACCCGGGATACTGGCAGGCAAACTCCTTACCACTGAGCTACCTGGGAAGCCCCATCAAGGACACTTTTAAGTGAACCTAGCTTTTTTTTTTTCTCCTGCAATGCATATAGGAACTATTACTACAGTTTAGTGTCATTGCTTTGATCTGTGCCAAATTGCCAGCAGTTTTATGCCTTTATACCATCAATGTAAATAACAACCCAGGGAAAAAGACAAGTAGAGTCAATACTATCACGAGAATAGTTTTGACCTCAGATCCTACAAACGCATCTTCGGGATGTGATCCAAGGACCACAGCTTGAGTACCGCTGCACTAAACACACTATTGCTTTTGTGCATTTGAATGTGCAGCTCACCTTTCCAGGAGAGAGCGTCTTTCTTCCAGATGCTTGTATGGTACAGCGGTACCTTTCAGAGATGCTTCCCTGGTCACTCTGTATAAAGTCATACCTCCGCTTACCCTCTGCCTCCCATATGCCAACTTCCGGCACTTTCCATTTCTGTCTTTCTCATTACCCTAATCTTTCCACAGAGAAATTATCACTGTTTACTTGATTATTTTCTGTCTCTCCCAACTTGCATATAATTTACTAAGGGCAATCTGTTATCTCCAATGTCTGGAAGTTTTCTTTGTACATATAACCTACGGTCGGGCATTTGATTCTAAGATTTTGGTTTGCTTAGACTGCTTTTAGTAACCTATTTCCTAGTCCACTGACATCATGGACACTTTTTTTAATGCATATCTTAAGTTGCTCACTCTGAATCTGAAGCTTTGAAATGAGGTTATTTTTGTTATTGTTTTATGTTAGTTTAAGTTTTTAAATTATTATTTATTTATTTATTTTTGGCTATTCTGGGTTTTCACTGCTGCCACAGGCTCTTCTCTAGTTGCAGGGAGTGGGGGCTACACTCTAGTTGAGGTGAACAGGCCTCTTGTTGTGGTGAGTTCTCCTGTTGTGGAACTCGGGCTCTAGGGCACACGGGCTTCAGTAGTTGTGGCACAAGGGCTCAACAGTTGCAGCTCCGAGGCTCTAGAGCACAGGCTCAACAGCTGTGGCTCATGGGCTTAGCTGCTCTGCGGCATGTGGGATCTTCCCGGATCAGGATCGAACCTGTGTCTCCTGCATTGGCAAGTGAACTCCTTACCACGGAGCTACCCGGGATACTGGCAGGCAAACTCCTTACCACTGAGCTACCTGGGAAGCCCCATCAAGGACACTTTTAAGTGAACCTAGCTTTTTTTTTTTCTCCTGCAATGCATATAGGAACTATTACTACAGTTTAGTGTCATTGCTTTGATCTGTGCCAAATTGCCAGCAGTTTTATGCCTTTATACCATCAATGTAAATAACAACCCAGGGAAAAAGACAAGTAGAGTCAATACTATCACGAGAATAGTTTTGACCTCAGATCCTACAAACGCATCTTCGGGATGTGATCCAAGGACCACAGCTTGAGTACCGCTGCACTAAACACACTATTGCTTTTGTGCATTTGAATGTGCAGCTCACCTTTCCAGGAGAGAGCGTCTTTCTTCCAGATGCTTGTATGGTACAGCGGTACCTTTCAGAGATGCTTCCCTGGTCACTCTGTATAAAGTCATACCTCCGCTTACCCTCTGCCTCCCATATGCCAACTTCCGGCACTTTCCATTTCTGTCTTTCTCATTACCCTAATCTTTCCACAGAGAAATTATCACTGTTTACTTGATTATTTTCTGTCTCTCCCAACTTGCATATAATTTACTAAGGGCAATCTGTTATCTCCAATGTCTGGAAGTTTTCTTTGTACATATAACCTACGGTCGGGCATTTGATTCTAAGATTTTGGTTTGCTTAGACTGCTTTTTCAGTAATTCATGTCTTAATTTCCTAGCAGAATAAAAATTCTAAGAACAGGCTACTCTACATCCCACAAAGTCCCGAAAGATTCTGGCATAGGCCTTGGGCATACTCTGTGCATCCCTTTCCCCAGGGAATACTTGTGGCATTACAACCCTGAGTAAAGCCTATTTCTGAAAGACAGCACAATTGCGGAATGGTAGAAAATTGGCAAAATATTTTACCTGCTTCTTTCTGGTCTGCAACAATTTTTATTGTAAGAACATTATACCTGATATATAAAAATAATGATCTCTTGGCTCCATGGCTCTGGGTTTCCTTTCCAAATATATGATGGAAAAAATAGTCATTCTGATGCTGTTTTCTGGTTGGCTTTAAGCCTTTAAGGTTGGGAGAAACTGTATCTTTCACCACAAATGCATCTGGACAACTAGTCCTGATTTGCAACTCTGCTGACTGATTTCAGATTTAGTTTCCTGAGTTTTAATACTGCCTTATGCATAGATCTGGCATTTTCTGCTGATAACACCATCTATCTCCAACTCAGTATCTATTCCATTTAGTTTATTTTAGTTTGATATTAAAGTCCATGGTTTCCCAGCTTCTCCCAGCATTTCAGTCTGCTTCCAACTAAGATTCTTTAACACTAAAAGCATAAAAGAATGTGGCTAAAAAAAAACCAAAACAGCTTTTCTAGGAAAACTGTCTGCTGAATGTCTCAAATTTCACTTAAAGTCCAATGGTTTGGCCAGCTCACCATATTGCCAGGAGAGAGCGTCTTTCTTCCAGATGCTTGTATGGTACAGCGGTACCTTTCAGAGATGCTTCCTGGTCACTCTGTATAAAGTCATACCTCCGCTACCCTCTGCCTCCCATATGCCAACTTCCGGCACTTTCCATTTCTGTCTTTCTCATTACCCTAATCTTTCCACAGAGAAATTATCACTGTTTACTTGATTATTTTCTGTCTCTCCCAACTTGCATATAATTTACTAAGGGCAATCTGTTATCTCCAATGTCTGGAAGTTTTCTTTGTACATATAACCTACGGTCGGGCATTTGATTCTAAGATTTTGGTTTGCTTAGACTGCTTTTTCAGTAATTCATGTCTTAATTTCCTAGCAGAATAAAAATTCTAAGAACAGGCTACTCTACATCCCACAAAGTCCCGAAAGATTCTGGCATAGGCCTTGGGCATACTCTGTGCATCCCTTTCCCCAGGGAATACTTGTGGCATTACAACCCTGAGTAAAGCCTATTTCTGAAAGACAGCACAATTGCGGAATGGTAGAAAATTGGCAAAATATTTTACCTGCTTCTTTCTGGTCTGCAACAATTTTTATTGTAAGAACATTATACCTGATATATAAAAATAATGATCTCTTGGCTCCATGGCTCTGGGTTTCCTATCCAAATATATGATGGAAAAAAAAGTCATTCTGATGCTGTTTTCTGGTTGGCTTTAAGCCTTTAAGGTTGGGAGAAACTGTATCTTTCACCACAAATGCATCTGGACAACTAGTCCTGATTTGCAACTCTGCTGACTGATTTCAGATTTAGTTTCCTGAGTTTTAATACTGCCTTATGCATAGATCTGGCATTTTCTGCTGATAACACCATCTATCTCCAACTCAGTATCTATTCCATTTAGTTTATTTTAGTTTGATATTAAAGTCCATGGTTTCCCCAGCTTCTCCCAGCATTTCAGTCTGCTTCCAACTAAGATTCTTTAACACTAAAAGCATAAAAGAATGTGGCTAAAAAAAAAAAAAAAACCAAAAAAACAGCTTTTTCTAGGAAAACTGTCTGCTGAATGTCTCAAATTTATTTCTTTCACTCCAACCACTACTTTAAGTCCAATGCTCATAATCTTTTACATTGATCACTGCAATGGCCAACCAACTGGACTTCCTGCTTCTAATTTAGCCCTCCTCACCCCCGCCCACTTCATTATCTCTATCCTTTATCTAACAAGTCATAAAGATCTGTCTAAAACACAAATATGGATCCTGTCACTCTTCTGTCTTCTCCTCTTTCTGGGTAAAGTGTCACTGAAAAGGTCCTGCTCATTAACTTACATTATCTGATTTTAGTTTTCTGACATACATGCTGTGTTCCAACTTTTGTATCACTTTTCCCCTTAGTTTCTGCCTGTACATGTTAGTCCACCTGCAATGCCCTTTTCTATTACATCTCCAGCTGGCTAACAATTCTAGGCATCCTTCAGCAAAAGACATATATCCCAAGAAGCCTTTCTCGATCTTCCCTCCTTTACACCTATTCAATTTGTACGGTGTTATTTTGAACTTTATTTCTGGGTAACTCAAAAATTTCCTTCTATTTGTGACAAAAATCTTATAAGAACCTGTTTTTGTAATACATCAAAACTTAAACTTTTAATTATTACCCACGAGAAATTCATCTTATTTATCACCATACCAACAACATACCTGATAGCTAACCCAAATAAAGCCTGATAAGGTGCTGGGTCTCAATTTCTTCATTTATAAAATAACAGCTTGAGATTATAAAAATGACTTGTTTATCTTGAGAGCTTAGTATGTGCTAGATGTTCTAATATGTAAACTCATTTAACTCCTTACAATAATCATGTGAGTAGGAACTATTATTGCCTTTAACTTATAGATGAAGAAACTAAGAGAGGTTAAATAACTTGTTCAAAGTCACACAGCTAGCAAGTCTCTAAAAAGATCCATTTTGAAAGTTCTATGAGAATTCTACGGTTCTAAAAAATAGCCAAATCTAAACAGGATATAGTAGAAAGTCAAATGAGCAACTGATTCAACTTTACATTCTATTTATCTATATCTCATCTCCTCTAATAAATTATGGTCCCCGCTGTAGCTGGCAGACTGGCCAGCACACATTAGAAACCCAGGAAATACTTTTGAATGAATTTACTGAATTCTCCATTTTTAGCATCATATATTCCACTGAAAGCCAGGCGTAGGCCTATAAATATTATTGGGAGAGATTAAAAAATCCAATTACTCCTCAGTGTTGATGTGGGGAAAATAAAATGAACACCTTTTCTGTGAGTTTTGATGGGGTTGGGGTTGGTCCAGGCCTGCTAGGTGGCGCTAGTGGTAAAGAACCCGCTTGCCAATGCTGGAGATGTAAGAGATGCGGGTTCAATTCCTGGGTTGGGAAGATCCCCTCGAGGAGAAAATGGCAACCCACTCCAATATTCTTGCCTGACAAATCCTATGGACGGAGGAGCTTTGTGGGCTGTAGTCCATAGCGTCACAGGAAGTCAGACACAACTGAAACGACTTGGTGCACACACGCACATTAGTCAAGATGCAAATATCACTTTGAGAAATGGCTTACATAATTTTGAAAATAAAAACGTATAAAAACAAATATGAGACAAAAATTTTAAAAGTCTGGTGATATCTTGTCACTAAAAAGCACAAGAAACCAGAGAGGCTTCACAAGCCCCATTCCAAATAGGCTTCCAGGCCGTATAAAGCAAAGAATCGAACTACTAGTTGCTACACCAGATTGGGAAGAAAGGACAGAGAAACTTGCACGTACTCAAAATATCCTTGGGGGGTGGGGAGGGATCCTACCTGTGTCCCTTGATGCCTTCTCCAATCCATTTTATTTCTCTAAAGTTTCCCACGAATATCTCAGCTGGCACAGCTGATTGCACGACCACATATACAGGTGGTTCCACTCATTTATGAATGACTTCTCCTGTGAGAACTGTTGTATTTCATTTTCTGTGGCTGAACAGCTGGCAGTAACTAGCCTAGAAACTAACTTCTCTTGTCCAGATGTACAGTCACTAGTTATTGGTGCTTTGAAGGGTTTATTTCCCAATCTTGATCTTCCTCATTTGACTGCCAACACACATTTCAAACCCCCAGCTTCTGGGGTTAAAAAAAGGCCCTGGAGTTTCTGGTAGATTTCACTATGAATTTCCAAAATCACAGATGGAAACCTCTCATGTGAGAGTCACACTTTGCAGTTCTCAAAGAGCCTTAACATTCATTAACTCACCAAATCTTATTCACCATTACCTCAGACTTATTTACCTAATGGTTATCTCTAAACCTACTCTGAGGCACAAAGAAGTGAAGTGTGGTGTAATAGAAAAGAATTTTGTAGTCTGATACCATTAGGTTCAAATCCTTGAAAATCACTTCATTTCTCTGAGATATGAGTTATTATGAGTTCTATCGGAGAAAATGTTTGAAGATACGGTTATGAGAAACACTGCATTGGGTATGACCTAGGGACTCAACAAATTTTAGTTCTTATTCCTCCCAGGAAGCTTCCTGAGCCTCAGTTTCTTCACATGTAAAACAAAGTTAAATACTACAAATAACACAGGATGTTTGTGAGATTTATTAAATAATGTATCAAAGTGTCTACTGTATTTTAGACCATGAACTGCAGCATGCCAGGCTTTCCTGTCTGTCAATATCTCCTGGAGTTTGCGTAAACTTATGTCCATTGAGTTGGTGATGCCATACATAGACACATGTCCATTCTGTTTCAGATTCTTTCCCCCTCTAGGTAATTAAAGAATACTGAGTAGAGGTCTCTTTGCTATACGGTAGGTGTGACCTACATTCTTAATTTACAGTTGTTGTCGTTAGTCACTAAGTCATGTCCGACTCTTGGCAATCCCAAGAACTGCAGCATGCCGGGCTTCCCTGTTCTTCATTATCTCCTGGAGTTTGCTCAAGCTCATGTCCACTGACTTGATGATGACATATAACCATCTCATCCTCTGTTGCCTCCTTCTCCTCTTGCCCTCAGTCTTTCCCAGCATCAAGATCTTTTTCAGTGAGCTGGTTCTTCTCATCAGGTGGCCAAAGTACTGAAGCTTCATCTTCAGCATGAGTCCTTCCAATTAATATGCAGGGTTGATTTCCTTTAAGATTGAATGGTTTGATCTCCTTGCTGTCCAAGGGACTCTTAAAGAGTCTTCTCTAGCACCACAGTTTGAAAGAATCAATTCTTTGGTGCTCAGTCTTCTTTATGGTCTAACTCTCACATCCATACATGACTACTGGATCTTTGTTGGCAAAGTCTACAGGTATACTCTGATTATTGACCATGTGTACATGACTGAAATCAGTTCTAAGGCAGGTTTCCATGTTTCTACAGAGAATGTACTATATGATTCTTAACAATTTGAATGAAGAAAAGTTATCATGGAGAAAGAAGAGGAATTCTCCTACTTGATGAAAATATTTTCTGAGGAAAATATCTGGTTTATCACAACTTGGGTACTGTGATAAAAGGTAACTGTAAAATCACTTTCTAAATCCTGTGAATTACACCTGTACCCGTCAATTTTTTTAAAAAAGATTTACTAGAAAACCCCTTACCTAACATGGCCTTATGTCCTGAAATTTGGTTCAATTTGTGCCAAGACTCAACAGAGGGTTACATTAAACATCTGCTGTGACCATTTGAGAATATAAAAAAATTTTAAATGCAATCTCTTATCTTCACAAGTTAGGTCACAGTATAGTTCCCTTTTAAGGGAAGCTAGAGTGCCACTCTATTCTGTACTAGCCGGACCATTCCCAACTTGTAGAGCTTACTTTAGGAACAACAATGTCAACCAAAATAGATCAAGAAGAGAGCCCAAGCTGATGAAGGCCTTAGAAACTATTCAATCTCAGAAATATATGAGGAAAAAAGACCTTGAGGAAGAGTATCAAGAACGCTTTGAAAAGGTTTCAAGTGAAATAAGAAACAAAATTAGAGCCAATGGATAGATACTAGGGGGAAGCAGTTATCAGCTCAAAATAAAAAAGACTGCTTACAACCACTAGAGCTATCATAAATGGGAGGAATGTGCTCTTGGGGGTGGGGGTACAATCTCCCTGTCTCTGAAAGAACTTAAGTATGGGATAGATGAGAATTCACAGGGGATGCTCTCAAAGACAGCATGGGATTACATGGGACGTTGCATTTGAGGACTTTCAAGGTTTCCTCTAAACCTGAGATTCTAGGATTCTATGACTTTTTACCTTCCTGACATCTCATATTCAACAGTAAGGTGACTAACTGAATCTTAACCAAAGGCACTTCTAGATAGGAGAGAATATAGTTAATAGTGACTCTGAATTCTTTACATTTTAGAAAGATGATAAGCTCATGTTGGTGGATACATGTTTTCCAAAATTCTAATATTCACTTTTAAGTTTAAATTTATCATTTACAGCAAATGCTTTCAGGTTGTCCTTCTTAAGTGACCGTCTCACTTAATTTTGGAGGAAGTGTCTGCCAAATATTCAAGTCAGTTGCTCTCTTAAATAAAGATGATGCTCCCTGAAAAAGATAGCTACTTCAGTTTGCAACTCAAACAATTACGTAAGTGCCTCACTTCTTCCTGAGACAACTGTTACATTTGGTTATATTAAGAATGGAGAAACAGAACTCACTAGGTTTAAAGGCTTGTCAAAGGATACACAGCTAAAGATAGGATTGGAATTGAAATCTTTCAGTCTCCCAAGTCCACACTCTTCCATTCTATCACCATGAAACCAATAAAGTGCATATCCCCAAATAAAGGAAGAAAGATAAAGAACTAAACATGTCCAGCTATAATAATGAAGAGCGTTAGGGAAGTTCAGATTCCTATGTCTCCAATCCCCTAGTTAATTAAGAGTCATAACTTCCCCCAAAGAATTCATTCTCAGATCTTTTGTCTTTGCAGTAACAACACAGTATATATAACTGGAACTTAATTCATAAAAGTTAAGTCTAGCCTGTGTGTGTGTGTGTGTGTGTGTGCGTGCGTGCATGTCCATCTGACATAGAACATGAATAGTGAAAAACAGAATGGGGAAATCCATTTGGTTTATCAGTTTCTTGGACAGGGATCCTGTTTTCATTCACAGCAGTGTATCATTGGCTTTGGCATAGTAATTTAGAGGATGTGTTCTCTATTAGCTTTGCTCAGCTTGGCTTGGTTCAGCTATATACTGCCAGCTGGGCTGATGCCAACTGAAACTCCACTGCTCTAAATTCCAGCTGGGCTGATGTCTACTAGTAATGGGACGTTGCATTTGAGGTTTCAAGGCTCTAAACCTGAGATTCTAGGATTCTATGACTTTTACCTTCCTGACATCTCATATTCAACAGTAAGGTGACTAACTGAATCTTAACCAAAGGCACTTCTAGATAGGAGAGAATATAGTTAATAGTGACTCTGAATTCTTTACATTTTAGAAAGATGATAAGCTCATGTTGGTGGATACATGTTTTCCAAAATTCTAATATTCACTTTTAAGTTTAAATTTATCATTTACAGCAAATGCTTTCAGGTTGTCCTTCTTAAGTGACCGTCTCACTTAATTTTGGAGGAAGTGTCTGCCAAATATTCAAGTCAGTTGCTCTCTTAAATAAAGATGATGCTCCCTGAAAAAGATAGCTACTTCAGTTTGCAACTCAAACAATTACGTAAGTGCCTCACTTCTTCCTGAGACAACTGTTACATTTGGTTATATTAAGAATGGAGAAACAGAACTCACTAGGTTTAAAGGCTTGTCAAAGGATACACAGCTAAAGATAGGATTGGAATTGAAATCTTTCAGTCTCCCAAGTCCACACTCTTCCATTCTATCACCATGAAACCAATAAAGTGCATATCCCCAAATAAAGGAAGAAAGATAAAGAACTAAACATGTCCAGCTATAATAATGAAGAGCGTTAGGGAAGTTCAGATTCCTATGTCTCCAATCCCCTAGTTAATTAAGAGTCATAACTTCCCCCAAAGAATTCATTCTCAGATCTTTTGTCTTTGCAGTAACAACACAGTATATATAACTGGAACTTAATTCATAAAAGTTAAGTCTAGCCTGTGTGTGTGTGTGTGTGTGTGTGTGCGTGCGTGCATGTCCATCTGACATAGAACATGAATAGTGAAAAACAGAATGGGGAAATCCATTTGGTTTATCAGTTTCTTGGACAGGGATCCTGTTTTCATTCACAGCAGTGTATCATTGGCTTTGGCATAGTAATTTAGAGGATGTGTTCTCTATTAGCTTTGCTCAGCTTGGCTTGGTTCAGCTATATACTGCCAGCTGGGCTGATGCCAAGACTGAAACTCCACTGCTCTAAATTCCAGTTCATGTAAGAAAGCATGAGTGCCTCCTGCTCCTATCTAGTTAACATGTTGAGTTCCCCACATCTAGTTCTTTATTTCTAGCCTGACTCTTAACTCCCACTGCATGAAAAGAGGACTTCTAAAACCATTAAAACATTTCACATTTCCCTGGCCTTCTCTGATTGATAAATCTGTAGAGAGTAGGAAAAACAGAAGGATAATAAAATCATGCAAGAGAGGCTCAGAGCCAACTTCAAAAGCCTCATTATTGCTGAAACTCAAAGGAGTGTCTGGGCAACAAGTAAGAGGGCTCGGGAACAATTTCAGCAAGTGGAGGGCTACATTCTTAGAAGATGGTCTGCTAATGTGTCTGGTAAAGTCTAAGCCACTTGGAGAGGTGACATAAAAGCACACTGTGATGAAGCATCTGCCAGTCAGTCATAGAGGAACACATCCCAGCTTTCCTGAGCGTAAGACTATTTAAAAAGCTTACAGTCAAATTCCTGCCTTCTTGCCATTGTCACCTTCATAATCTTCTGTTTTTCTTTGCTCTGTTTAAGAGTTTGCCCAGTTTCCTTCATCTTCCTGACACACTGGGTTGACCAATAAGTTTGTTTGGGTTTTTCCATACCATCTTGTGAACAACTTGAACAAAATTTTGGCTAAGCTAATATATGAAAGTTTACTTTTTGCTTGTCTCCTAGTAAGTCATTGTTGAGATTCAGAAAATCTCATTAATAACTCAGAGAACCATCTAGGAACTTAAAGAGGAAAATGTAAGACAGAGTTTATATTACCGGTTTCCAATATGACTTTATTAAGAACCACCTAGACTTATTTAAAATAGGCAATTCTGAAAGTTGATACATATTGATGCTGGCACACAGTAGGTGTTAATAAAAGCTTGCCAGAGAAAACTACTTGAGTGTAAGTATTCCCATGAAAACAGCAGGTGTGGTCAAATTTATGAACTGCCTAAGTCACATCTCACAATTTCCAGGAGCTTGAGAGATGCCAGTTGTTTGACATAAAACATTTTTCGCTTTTTTTTATTTAAACTGCCAGCTGGGCTGATGCCAAGACTGAAACTCCACTGCTCTAAATTCCAGTTCATGTAAGAAAGCATGAGTGCCTCCTGCTCCTATCTAGTTAACATGTTGAGTTCCCCACATCTAGTTCTTTATTTCTAGCCTGACTCTTAACTCCCACTGCATGAAAAGAGGACTTCTAAAACCATTAAAACATTTCACATTTCCCTGGCCTTCTCTGATTGATAAATCTGTAGAGAGTAGGAAAAACAGAAGGATAATAAAATCATGCAAGAGAGGCTCAGAGCCAACTTCAAAAGCCTCATTATTGCTGAAACTCAAAGGAGTGTCTGGGCAACAAGTAAGAGGGCTCGGGAACAATTTCAGCAAGTGGAGGGCTACATTCTTAGAAGATGGTCTGCTAATGTGTCTGGTAAAGTCTAAGCCACTTGGAGAGGTGACATAAAAGCACACTGTGATGAAGCATCTGCCAGTCAGTCATAGAGGAACACATCCCAGCTTTCCTGAGCGTAAGACTATTTAAAAAGCTTACAGTCAAATTCCTGCCTTCTTGCCATTGTCACCTTCATAATCTTCTGTTTTTCTTTGCTCTGTTTAAGAGTTTGCCCAGTTTCCTTCATCTTCCTGACACACTGGGTTGACCAATAAGTTTGTTTGGGTTTTTCCATACCATCTTGTGAACAACTTGAACAAAATTTTGGCTAAGCTAATATATGAAAGTTTACTTTTTGCTTGTCTCCTAGTAAGTCATTGTTGAGATTCAGAAAATCTCATTAATAACTCAGAGAACCATCTAGGAACTTAAAGAGGAAAATGTAAGACAGAGTTTATATTACCGGTTTCCAATATGACTTTATTAAGAACCACCTAGACTTATTTAAAATAGGCAATTCTGAAAGTTGATACATATTGATGCTGGCACACAGTAGGTGTTAATAAAAGCTTGCCAGAGAAAACTACTTGAGTGTAAGTATTCCCATGAAAACAGCAGGTGTGGTCAAATTTATGAACTGCCTAAGTCACATCTCACAATTTCCAGGAGCTTGAGAGATGCCAGTTGTTACATTAGACATGCCAGAAAATTGCTACTGCTCTATTCTGTGGTTGGGGAAGACAGGAGAGAGAACTGGGCAGGGCCAAGAGCCAGCTTAAAGAAGCTGGAAGAGAGATATGGGGCTTTTCTGTCCCTCGAGCAGATATAATTAGGATCAGTGAAAGAACCAAGAATCCCTGCTTCATAATGCAGTGCCACTCAGTTCATTTCCTCATATTCCCATTCCTATTTATGCATAAATCATATTTATTCCCATGTATGCATCAGCATACAATCAAGAGAAGTGCAGTTATGGGAGCATTAGTTTGCTGTACAAACCTCACCTCGTAATATTTATTTTTCCTGACCAAAATGGAGCCCTTATGTGTCCCTGTGTGCAGTTCTCTTTTCCTGGGATGTTTAGAAATCTAAATTCAGATATAACTAACAGATAGGGGGTACCTACTCTGTGTCACATGGATCTATGCATTTGCAATCCCATTTTCTCATTTCAACCACTGAATCAACCTGGGAAGTGGGTACTTTTTTAGTCTCCACTGAGTCTAGCACTTCTATGATGGGGAAAAAAGTGAAAGTGTTAGTTGCTCGGTTGTGTCCTACTCTTTTTGTGACGCTATGGTCCATAGCCCACTCAGCTCCTCTGTCCACGGAATGCTCCAGGCAAGAATACTGAAGTGAATTGTCATTTCCTTCTCTAAGGGAACTTCCCAACCTGGGGATGGAGCCCAGGTCTCCTGCATTGCAGTCAGATGGATTCTTTACTATCTGAGCCACCAGGGAATAATGGGGCTACTCTTTGATTGCTGTGTAGATAGACGAATGAAGGCCAGAGTTTCTAGATGCAATTATAGTGCAATGCCAAAGCCAGAATAAGAACAGAGATATTGAGTGTGTGTGTGTCTGTTTGTGTGTAATAAGGGACTGGTATATTAAATAAAGGCAAGGCCCAGAACAAGTATGTCAGAGAGGGTAAAAGAGAAAACTACCAAATAGCCAAGTGTCTGTCTTCATTAAGAATTTGTTCACTTATTAACCACTATGCTCATGCCTTTTCTTTCTTTCTTTTTTTAAGATTTACTTATTTTTTGGCTGTAGTGGGTCTTTGCTGTGGCACTTGGGTTTTCTCTAGTTGCGTTGAGCAGGGGCAACTCTTCATTGGGTGTGCAGGCATCTTGTTGCTGAGGCTTCTCTTGTTGCAGAGCACAGGCTCCAGGTACACAGGCTTCAGTCGTTGCAGCACGTGGGCTCGGCAGCTGCGGCTCTTGAGCTTAGTTGCTCCACAGCATGTAGGATCTTCCCAGACCAGGGATTGAACTGCTGCCCCTTGCACTGCAAGGTGGATTCTTAACCACTGGACTGCCAGGGAAGCCCCCCTCACTTCTGTCCTGACATGGCTACTGAACACACCTTCTTAAGGGAGAAGAGGGGTATATTGGTTGCTAGAAGCTTCCTGTAAGAGAGAACATTCTAGCAGAAAAAGAATTTGTGGGGAAGAGGTGGGGCGGGGGGGGTCCAGGTGTAGAGGTGAACATGCTTTCTGTGACAGAGAGGTGAGTGAACGAGTTCACAGACACACATTTATGGAGATGAGAGCCCTCTGTCACTCTTATTTTTGGTCACAGGTTTCCAAGACTTAAAACACAAAACAGTAGTTTAAATACATTTTAATCTGCTTTTAAAATTACAGTAGCCCTCTCGTTTTTGTGCCTGCATGAATAATGGCTTTAGATGATAAAGAACAGAAATGGAATCAGAAAATATAGCATGATTTATTGCACTCAATAAATATCATTGAATAACTACTATGTGTCAAGTGCTGGGGATATAAAGATGATGCTAATAAATTAACTCCACTTAACCAAGGACTCCAAATAGACATGAATCCTGACCTTCTAGACACAGTAGAAAGAATTTTAGCTCCCGTATTAATCTTCATACTAAAAAAATGAGCATTATTCTACAGGTTGCTCGAAGAACTTTGTTAAATAAATAAAATAGTTGTGATAGGTGTTCAAACAAACTTTAAGAACTCACATGTTAGCTTTTTTATTCAAAGAATATTCCCTTGCGCCATCTTGTCTTTTCACCAGTCTCCACTAGGCTATACACTCACAACACTATAAACTTTAAAGATTTATTTATTTATTTATTTTGGTGGGGGAGGGGTAGGGGGAGGGGAGCAGGCGGGCCACTTCTATTGGTCTTTCATTTGTCCATTTTCATCCATCTTTGTTCTTTGGCCGGTGTGGGCCTCCCATAGCGGTGGCCTCTGTTGTCGCAGAGCACCAGCTCTGGGTGCATGTGCTCCAGAGCTCTGGCTCAATAGTTGGACACATCGGTCCAGTCGCTCAGTGGCACGTGGGATCTTCCCAGGCCAGGGATTGAACCGGGGCCTTGCGCTGCAAGGCGGTGTCCTTACCCACTGGACCACCAGGGAAGCCCACTATAAACTTAAAAGGCAGAATTCCTATCAGCTGATCAAATGACTAGCCCTTAGTCATGACCTGATACTTAAAACTTGAATGCATGACTGGCCGGCTGGCTGGAGGAAATCAGCCAGTTAGTTGCCTACACAATGGCCTCAGTTGGTTTTTTTAGCCCTTTTGGATTCAAGTTTAACCAACCTGAAAAGGAATTTGTGGGGAAGAGGTGGGGCGGGGCGGGTCCAGGTGTAGAGGTGAACATGCTTTCTGTGACAGAGAGGTGAGTGAACGAGTTCACAGACACACATTTATGGAGATGAGAGCCCTCTGTCACTCTTATTTTTGGTCACAGGTTTCCAAGACTTAAAACACAAAACAGTAGTTTAAATACATTTTAATCTGCTTTTAAAATTACAGTAGCCCTCTCGTTTTTGTGCCTGCATGAATAATGGCTTTAGATGATAAAGAACAGAAATGGAATCAGAAAATATAGCATGATTTATTGCACTCAATAAATATCATTGAATAACTACTATGTGTCAAGTGCTGGGGATATAAAGATGATGCTAATAAATTAACTCCACTTAACCAAGGACTCCAAATAGACATGAATCCTGACCTTCTAGACACAGTAGAAAGAATTTTAGCTCCCGTATTAATCTTCATACTAAAAAAATGAGCATTATTCTACAGGTTGCTCGAAGAACTTTGTTAAATAAATAAAATAGTTGTGATAGGTGTTCAAACAAACTTTAAGAACTCACATGTTAGCTTTTTTATTCAAAGAATATTCCCTTGCGCCATCTTGTCTTTTCACCAGTCTCCACTAGGCTATACACTCACAACACTATAAACTTTAAAGATTTATTTATTTATTTATTTTGGTGGGGGAGGGGTAGGGGGAGGGGAGCAGGCGGGCCACTTCTATTGGTCTTTCATTTGTCCATTTTCATCCATCTTTGTTCTTTGGCCGGTGTGGGCCTCCCATAGCGGTGGCCTCTGTTGTCGCAGAGCACCAGCTCTGGGTGCATGTGCTCCAGAGCTCTGGCTCAATAGTTGGACACATCGGTCCAGTCGCTCAGTGGCACGTGGGATCTTCCCAGGCCAGGGATTGAACCGGCGCCCCTTGCGCTGCAAGGCGGTGTCCTTACCCACTGGACCACCAGGGAAGCCCACTATAAACTTAAAAGGCAGAATTCCTATCAGCTGATCAAATGACTAGCCCTTAGTCATGACCTGATACTTAAAACTTGAATGCATGACTGGCCGGCTGGCTGGAGGAAATCAGCCAGTTAGTTGCCTACACAATGGCCTCAGTTGTGTTATTCTTGCCTCTACCTAGTTCTTCCCTGCATAGTTTAGGATTCAAGTTTAACCAACCTTCTTTCTGACCGAGAATTTCAAGGGGATTACAGTATAGTTTCCTATGTAGTTTTACAACAGAAAGAGGACATTCATCCATAAAATATGGGACACACTTTAAAATGTTTCACAGAAAAAAAAGGAAGATGTATTCTGAAAGCTTTTTTTTTTAAGTATTAAATTTGTATTCTTCAGATCAGAGTAATACTCTTGCACCTTAGCCACAGCACTAAGCTGGATTATGAAATGTTCTCTTTGTATGATGCCACACATAGAAAAGGTAAAGGAGGCCTGGCTGACCATTTACTCCAACAGGTGTGCTCAAGGGCCACACTTCTATGGGACCCCCATATCTGTATCAGCATAGAGAGCAGCCAGACCTAGTTTGTACTATATGAAGGCATAAGAGACTGACGTGTAATCGAGAATAATAATAATATATAATAAGAACATAAATATGAAGTAGCTTGGATCTCACTACATAGGAAGCTAAGCTATAATATGAAACTCTCTGGCTCACCTGAAATCAGAACAAAGGAGGGGGAATTAATTAGATTATTAAGTGCCTAACTAACATTACAGTCATGTCAAGTGGACTGAACTCTTTATTTGTTTTTTTAATTTTAGAAAGTAAAGTCTGTGTCTGTTTTAGTTTTCTAAGTCAGACACAAAAAAGTGATTGGCTTAAAAAAAAAAAACGATTTCTGCTTTTTTTTAAAAAATAAAGCTTCTGCTTTTTATAACCAGAATCCTGGATTAGCTGTAAGCCTGGCATTCACAACCCCCCAGAAGTGGCTTGGCCCAGAAGTTCAGGACCTAAAAAGGTTTACTACTGAACTATCAAAGGAGAAACAGCTAGCATGCAGAATCCCTTTAGAGAGGCAGAGGCCTATGTGGCTGGGTGCAAAGCTAGCGGAGGGGTGAGGTGAGCATCTGGAATCAAGGAGAAGACAGTCGCAGGACATCTTTGCCCATCCTTAAGCTCAGGAACCTGTACAGTTCACAGGCAGCAGGACGCTCATGGATCCTTAGCTCAATCTCTTGCTTTAGGAATGACTTGCTCAAAGACGTGACGAGTTTGTGTCCAGTTGGGACTAGACTTCAAGTTCAATTCCCTGATACACTACACTGCATCTTTCCTATCTCATATCAGGAGCTGGACACCAAAATTCGAGGTCTCAAAGGAAGCTCTGAGCAGAGCCCAAAGGAGAATGGGGGAGAATAGAAGACTGTGAAGGTAATATGGTTAAAAGAGATGGCCCTGATGGCTGGGCCTACTAAAAGATCTCCATGGCCTCTCCTTTTGACTGAGATATCAACAGAACCAAGTCATTTAATCCTCTGAACTTTGCTTTTCTCATAAATAGAGTGTATCTGAAAATAACACCTAGTTCAGACTTAGAAAAAGATAAAAAAACAATGTCTGTAAAAGAACATTAAATGAATGTTAGCATTTTTCCTACTTACTGCAGGCAAGAAAAAATTATATACTACTTGAATTTTTAAACATATGCACACTAATGACCAGAAGATAGTAAAGAAAGACATGAGATTAGGAAAAAAGCTATAATATGAAACTCTCTGGCTCACCTGAAATCAGAACAAAGGAGGGGGAATTAATTAGATTATTAAGTGCCTAACTAACATTACAGTCATGTCAAGTGGACTGAACTCTTTATTTGTTTTTTTAATTTTAGAAAGTAAAGTCTGTGTCTGTTTTAGTTTTCTAAGTCAGACACAAAAAAGTGATTGGCTTAAAAAAAAAAAACGATTTCTGCTTTTTAAAAATAAAGCTTCTGCTTTTTATAACCAGAATCCTGGATTAGCTGTAAGCCTGGCATTCACAACCCCCCAGAAGTGGCTTGGCCCAGAAGTTCAGGACCTAAAAAGGTTTACTACTGAACTATCAAAGGAGAAACAGCTAGCATGCAGAATCCCTTTAGAGAGGCAGAGGCCTATGTGGCTGGGTGCAAAGCTAGCGGAGGGGTGAGGTGAGCATCTGGAATCAAGGAGAAGACAGTCGCAGGACATCTTTGCCCATCCTTAAGCTCAGGAACCTGTACAGTTCACAGGCAGCAGGACGCTCATGGATCCTTAGCTCAATCTCTTGCTTTAGGAATGACTTGCTCAAAGACGTGACGAGTTTGTGTCCAGTTGGGACTAGACTTCAAGTTCAATTCCCTGATACACTACACTGCATCTTTCCTATCTCATATCAGGAGCTGGACACCAAAATTCGAGGTCTCAAAGGAAGCTCTGAGCAGAGCCCAAAGGAGAATGGGGGAGAATAGAAGACTGTGAAGGTAATATGGTTAAAAGAGATGGCCCTGATGGCTGGGCCTACTAAAAGATCTCCATGGCCTCTCCTTTTGACTGAGATATCAACAGAACCAAGTCATTTAATCCTCTGAACTTTGCTTTTCTCATAAATAGAGTGTATCTGAAAATAACACCTAGTTCAGACTTAGAAAAAGATAAAAAAAAAACAATGTCTGTAAAAGAACATTAAATGAATGTTAGCATTTTTCCTACTTACTGCAGGCAAGAAAAAAATTATATACTACTTGAATTTTTAAACATATGCACACTAATGACCAGAAGATAGAAAAGAAAGACGAGTTAGTATGATTAGAAAGAGAACAGGCTTACACATACAGAACATCTTGTTTTGCGAAATGAATTGAGTAATCACATTTTTTCCAAGTTGTATCACTTGCTTCTTAGCCAGGACACCGAATGGCCCAAGTTCTGCTATTACTGAAAGCTGCATTACAGACTGTGCTGAGGGTATGAGGTGGGGGAGGAGAAAGTTGTTAGAGGAAACAACCCAGCTTTTGGAGTAAGGACTGAAGGTCCTGGTCTGGAAATGCCAACTGCAATAACTCCCTACTTTCTGAGTTGGTCCGTCTGGTCATCTGTTAAAAATCTAAAATCTCCAGAGACACACTGAAGACAAGGAAAAGAGCTAGCCGACACCCCTGGCATCACCAGCCACATGGGGTGCCATATTTCTTATCAGCATGCTGTGCAGTCAGGGAGAAAAAAGCGAGTCCAGCGATTTCTGGACACAAAGATTCTCCAGCTCCTCTGGCTTTTGAGAACTGCCCAATAGCTCTAGGAGACTTAGTAGTCAAAATAGCAGAGCTCTCTAAGCAAAGACGTAAGAATAAGAAGCTCAACCTACTAACCGAACCTAGCAGGGGGCACCAAGGCTTATTCTGTTTCAGTCTCAAGTAAGCAAAAATGACGCTGCTAGTACTTTCAAGGCGCGTTTCCCTCCACTACTTCCACAGAGAAATTATCTCATGAACTCTGTAGAGGAAGGGCAATGGATGGTTTGCTCTGACCCTACTCTTGTTTCTTGGAGCATACGGAGGAGGAGCACTTTCCCAAGAATGAAGTCTGTCTTCTCTCCCAGATGCTGCCCCATCTCAAACTCTCTCCAATCAGAGCCACTAACCTAACCCAAGCAACCCTACCTTTTCCTTGTCCACAGTCACCACGGTACAACTCATTCTCTATGAGGCAGCCCAAGTGATGATTTAAATAACAGCTTTATTGATGTGTACTTCACACACCATAAAATTCACCCTTTTAAAGTGTACGATTCAGTGTTTTTAGTAGATTCACAGAACTGTGTGAACATCATCCCTGACTTGAGAACATATTCATCATCCTCAAAAGAGATCCCATACCCATTAGCAATCACTTCCCATTTCCTCTTCTCCCAAAGGCACTAGAAACCATTATTTTATCTCTATGTTTTTGCCTATTCTGGATATTTCATGTAACTGTAATTACACAAAATATATGGTCTTCAGTGACTGGCTTTTTCACTTAGCATATTGCTTTTTCACTAAGCATAAGGTACATCTATGTGGTAGCACATACCAGTACTTCATACTTTTTTTATTGCCAATAAATAATTTATTTAATATGATTATAACACATTTTATTCATCTTTTCATCAGATGAACACTTGGGCTATTTCAATTTTTCTGGCTGTTATGAATACTGCTGCCATGAAGTTCATGGTACACTTTTGTGTGGACATATGATTTCTATTCTTTTGGGTATATACCTACAAGAGGACTTTCTGGCTCACAGACAATTCTATGTTTAACATTTTGAGAAACTTCCAAACTATTTTCAAAGTAGCTACAGTAATTTACAACCTCACCAGCAATGTATGAGAGTTCCAATTCTTCTACCTTTTTGCCAACACTTACTATGGTCTGTCCTTTGATTATATCCATGCCTATGGGTGTAAAGTGGTATCTCATCGTGGCTTTGACTTGCATTTCCCTAATGATGACTGATGTTGAGCACCTTTTTCAAGTGCTTATTGCCCTTTTGTATATTTTCTTAGGATAAATGTTCCAGTCCTTTGTCCATCTTCTCCACTGGGTTATTTATCTTTTTTATTGTTGAGTCATATGTGTTCTTTTGTGTTCTTGGCTACAAGTGGAAGTGATTTTTTTTTTTTTTTAAAGTAAATCAGATTTTTTTTTAGTCTCTCTAATGATTCCCCACTATGTTTAGAATAAAATCTAGTTTATCACTCTGGCTTACAAGGTCCTCCACAGTTTTGCCACTTTCCCCCTCCCACGGTGAGCTGTAGTCAGAGCAGTGTTCTTTCTGCCCCTGAGATATCATATACTCGTTCACGGCTCAGCACCATTGGAAGTGTGTCACATCTGCCTGATGGGAAATCCCTTTCCTTGGATGGCTTCTTCTCGTCACCAAATTCAAATGTCAATCACCTTTTCGGACAGTTTTTCCTGAAAAGAAGTTGTATCCAAAAAGCTCTTCCTCCATGAAAAAGAACAAGGGAACTTTTGGGGATGATGGATATGTTCATTATCTTGATTATGGTAATGGTTTCATGGATACATATGGCAAAACTTTTCAAACTGTATGCTTTATACATGTGCCATTTATTTTACTTCAATTATATTCAATAAAGCTGTTAAACAAAATAACTCCCTTCACAATCGCATCCTCCCTGTCACTATCTTACTACACTGTGTTTCCTTAGGAGAAATTGTCTATCTAAAATCATCTTGTGTATTTCTTGATTTAAATGTTTATTGATTGTCTCACTCTCTACCATGAAAGTGCCATGAGGGCACTTGATGAAAGTTTTTCATTTTTGTAACTACTGTATTTTCAGGCTGGCTCACAATTAGGAGCTACATAAATATCTGGCTAACTGAATGAATGAATGAATGAATCTGATAGAGGTTTAAAAAAGAAATCCACAGACAACAGAAAGGGTGACTTTCTGTTTCCTCAGATTTACCAGTACTTTTATACTTGAGGGGATGTGATTCTCATTTCTTTTCTTTATTAAGAGCTACCTCAAACTCTATCCTGGATGATTTCCAACATCATGACCATTAGAAATACCACTTACTGCTCAGCTACTCTGTGGTACTACTCTAGTACTCCATATCTACTTGCCCATTAGTAGAAGTTATTTTAATAATAATAGTATTATAATAACATATCACATTATATAGTAATTGTAATAAATATAAATATGGTAATAGTTATTATATTAACATCGAATAATAGCAGCGGTAATACAATAAAAACATCTGTTTAGCATTAGCATTTGCCAGATATTATGTTAGCATTTTGCCTATGTAATCTTTCACAGATGAGGAATTTTTAGGTTTAGAGAAGTGAACTAACTGACCAAAAACCCACACAGCTGGGAAAAGGCAGAGCTGGACCTTAAATCTATCTTACATCAAAGCCCATACTTTTTCCATTATGCTATAGTGCTGGTTAAGTATTTTTATGTAATATAATGTCTCTCCAGCTCATCTACAGAGCTGAGATGTGCGTCTCAAGAATGATACTACTCAGACTTGGGAACAGGCCAGCGATAAGAGTAAGGCAGGTGAGAAGCTAGCTGTATGAGAACAAATCAAGATATTTCAAGCAAGTAATTTTACTTTAAGACAAACCCCACATCTAGCTTCACAGGATGTTTAAATTCTTAACTGTTTCTGATCACTCTTGACTAGATGTTGGCTTTTACCCAAGAAGCTGGCCATTGTTCTTCCTGTGCCTGTGAGTGGGCTACACTGGTGACGGTATGCTGACCCTGAGAGATCTAGGTAGGCTCCCTTACCGACTTGAGTCCCGACTTTACAAACCTTTACCTTTAGTGCCAGGTGGCTGAAGGTTGTCTCCAGTCAAGGAACACCATCCCACAGGGAAGATGTCCCGGGAGTCGAAGCGGCACCAGTAGTCAAAGGCTCCTCGCCACCCATCGAAAGTGACAAGCACCTCTGAGCCCCGCACCTCCCCAATGGTGGCTGGGCAAATGAAATGAGGGTTCTTCCTGTCCACAGCTTCTAGCTTCATTCCCATCTTGAAGAAGTTGTGAGAAGGTGACGGTGGTTCCTAGATGAGAGACAGAGACATACAGACCTAGATGCAAGGAGAGAGGCTATGTATGCCAAAAGATCAGAAGACTGCTACTTCATTTGGATGATTAGAAAGTGCTGAGTAAGATTTAAGAACTTCAGTCTTTCTCTTAAATCAATTTCAAAGTATACCAAAGTATTACATTGTTAATCCTAATATTCTGACCTTTGCTTCATGTCTTCCCTTCCTCCCCAAGAAATAAACGGTAACAGATGAGGTGAATCCTCCTTTGTGCCCTTCCCCATGCACATTTTTATACTTTACCCACCCCCCACAGACACACATATCATTTGCATACTTTAAAATTTTATATAAATAATATTATAGTGAACATATCATTCTACAACTTGCTTTTTTTGTTTAACATTATGTTTTTGAAATATATCCATGTGAAAAAAAAAAAAGAAATATATCCATGTTGTAAAATTTAGCTCTAGTTTAACAGCTGATAGTACTCCATTATATGGATATATCATAGTTTATTCCCTCTCTTTTGATAGACATGTAAGGTTTTTTTGAATCATTTACTATTTCAAAAGAGTTCTCATGGCCATTCTTGCACTTATTCTTTTTTTTCATGTGTGGGAGGATTTCCTCAGGGCGTATACCTAGGAATAGAATTGTTGGGTGATAGGATACATATATGGGTTTCCCTGGTGGCTCAGATGGTAAAGAATCCGCCTGCAATGCATAAGACCCAGGTTCAATCCCTGGGTTGGGAAGATCCCCTGGAGAAGGGAATGGCTACCCACTCTTCTTGCCTGGAGAATTCATCTTCCATTTTATTAAACATTGTTACATTGCCCTCCAATGCAGCTTTAACACTGTACACTCTCTTCAGTAGTGTAGCTAGTTCTTGGGTGCTGATTTCCAATGCAGTTGCACAGGTAGAGTTTTCTAAAAATTGTTTTATACTCTACTGTTTCCCTTGGTCTTACCTATAATAACACAGTCTTATTAAATGGATATCTGGCAGAAAAAGTCTCTCTACTTTTTTATTCTTCACTATTGTTTTGGCTGTTCTTTCTCCTTGATCTTTCATATGAATTTCAGGATCAGCTTTTCAAGTTCCATAGAAAAATCTTATTTGGATTTTAAAAAAAAATTTTTTTGGCCTCTTTTCATTGAGTTTTCATTTACTTATTTTTCATCCATCTTTATTCTTCGGCCTGTGTGGACCTCTCATTGCAGTGGCCTCTCTCGTTGCACAGCACTGGCTCTGGGTGCATGCACTCCAGAGCGCTGACTCGTAATTGGACACACCGGTCCAGCCATTCCTCGGCATCTGGGATCTTCCTGGGCTAGGGATCAAACCGGTGCCCCCTTGCACTGCAAGGAAGACTCTTTACCCACTGGACCACCAGGGAAGCCCTTATTTGTATTTTGATTGGAATCCCACTGAACTTATAATTTGGGAAGAAATAACCTTTGTATGTATGACATTGAGCCTTTCCATCCATGAATATAGCATTTTCCATATATTAAGTATTCTTTAATGTATATTTCATCTTCAGTATAAGTTCAAAAATTCTTCTATAAATGTCTTATGCTTTTTACTAACATTTTCCTAGCCATATTGTAACCTGTTACCTTAAATACTATCTTCAAAAATTTTATTTTCAAGTCACTTGTTACTGTGAAATAGGAATGTGACTGCTTTTTAAAATCTGATCAACTGATTTAATATTGATTAGCTTATGCTGACTGATATGCCATTTTTCTTGTTAACTTGATTAATCAATTATTGAGATATGTGTATTAAAATATCCCTGATTGTGGATTTTCCAATTTTTCCACGTAATTCTGTCAAATTTTTCTTTGTCTACTTTAAGGCTATGTTTTTTAGGAGCATGTATAACTTTTACCCTTTTGGTGACCTATTTTTTTTTTTTTTTTGTCATTAGATAGTAGCTTCTTTGACAGGGGCTTCCCAGTTGGCAATAGCAGTAAAGAATCTGTCTGCCAATGCAGGAGATATAAGAGATGTGGGTTCGAACCCTGGTACAGGAAGATCCCCTAGAGGAGGAAATGGCAACCTATTCCAGTATCTTTGTCTGGAGAATCCCTTGGACAGAGGAACCTAGCGGACCATAGTCCATGGGGTCTCAAAGAGTTACACATTATCGAAGCAACTTAGCATGCATGTGAGGTAGTCATGTGATCCTGATCAAGCTCCTTGTTCAAAAATGTTTGTTTCCTTAACTACTAAACCAAAATAATAGTTCTTGTTCATAAAGTTAACTGTGGGTGTTAAATGAGACAGCGTACATAACCCCAAACAAACATATTGCAGGCACTTTAGTCTCCTTCCTGTCTCTCTGCTTAGAAGATGGACCTTATGGAACTCCATGAACTATAATAAGAACAGACTTTAGATTTATATCATATTTATATGCTTTACTAACAAAAATGTTTAACTTCTTAATAACCCTGTGAGGCAGACAGACGAGGTCAAAACTTATTATCGGCATAGTTAGGACCCAAACCCAGAAATCGTACCTTAAAGCCTAATATTTCTCTGGGGATAACTGCTGCTTCATAAGGTACTTTAAAAGTCCTTCTGCTGAACTAATTTCTGAGATGGCTTCCTCAGACCATAAATATAATATAGACATCAGAGGCTCAGTAAGTGAAAGGATGTCTGCATTTGACCTTAAGCAATTTGGAGGTAGCAATAGCTGAGGGAAACTGTACCTTGTGGAAAATCCTGATGGGAGCCATCTCTGCTCCATTTAGTGTCTTCAAAAGGAACATGGGCCAGGAGGAAGCATTCAGCCGAAATCCTGCAGCAAACATAATGGGCAACAGATAAAAAATATGTCTCAAAGGAAATTGTGGTATCAAGTGCTCCCTTTGGAATCCAGCTACTTCTGCCACAACCTATGCTGTGACAGTTACAGAATCACAGACTGTTAGGGAAGGACTTAAAGGTTTAGTAGGAAAAAATGCCTCATTAGACAGATGAGGAAATGAGGCACATAAGAGGGAGTGTAACTTGCCCAAGGTAATATTGCAAGGTAAGCAGTGAAGTAAAGTCCCCAACCAAGCTTCCTGACACCAAGACAAGTATTACAGAACATATATTACAATGCCTGAAAACTTCCTTGAGAAATCCAAAATAGATGTGCTAGGAATAACAAATACTCAGAAATGATCTAGATAGCAGAGTGTGGAAGGGGATATAATAATCTCTTAAAAGACACCAAATACATCTGGTAAATCCACTATACAAATAAATCTTTTTGTTTATCTCAATATAAACATGCTTGAACTCTTTGACTTTCTTTTCTCCCCTCTCTATCACACATACACACACACACAGAGTTCAGAACCTTTCTGATATTCATTTTTTACTTAAACAACAAAGGATCGGCCACTGACAAAGATGGAAGGAATCATCTTATCCAAAAACTATTCATTTTCCAAAAGAGTGAAGAGAACCCTCATGGAACTCCATGAACTATAATAAGAACAGACTTTAGATTTATATCATATTTATATGCTTTACTAACAAAAATGTTTAACTTCTTAATAACCCTGTGAGGCAGACAGACGAGGTCAAAACTTATTATCGGCATAGTTAGGACCCAAACCCAGAAATCGTACCTTAAAGCCTAATATTTCTCTGGGGATAACTGCTGCTTCATAAGGTACTTTAAAAGTCCTTCTGCTGAACTAATTTCTGAGATGGCTTCCTCAGACCATAAATATAATATAGACATCAGAGGCTCAGTAAGTGAAAGGATGTCTGCATTTGACCTTAAGCAATTTGGAGGTAGCAATAGCTGAGGGAAACTGTACCTTGTGGAAAATCCTGATGGGAGCCATCTCTGCTCCATTTAGTGTCTTCAAAAGGAACATGGGCCAGGAGGAAGCATTCAGCCGAAATCCTGCAGCAAACATAATGGGCAACAGAGAAAAAATATGGCTCAGGGGAAAGGGTGGTATCAAGTGCTCCCTGTGGGATCCAGCTACTTCTGCCACAACCTATGCTGTGACAGTTACAGAATCACAGACTGTTAGGGAAGGACTTAAAGGTTTAGTAGGAAAAAATGCCTCATTAGACAGATGAGGAAATGAGGCACATAAGAGGGAGTGTAACTTGCCCAAGGTAATATTGCAAGGTAAGCAGTGAAGTAAAGTCCCCAACCAAGCTTCCTGACACCAAGACAAGTATTACAGAACATATATTACAATGCCTGAAAACTTCCTTGAGAAATCCAAAATAGATGTGCTAGGAATAACAAATACTCAGAAATGATCTAGATAGCAGAGTGTGGAAGGGGATATAATAATCTCTTAAAAGACACCAAATACATCTGGTAAATCCACTATACAAATAAATCTTTTTGTTTATCTCAATATAAACATGCTTGAACTCTTTGACTTTCTTTTCTCCCCTCTCTATCACACATACACACACACACAGAGTTCAGAACCTTTCTGATATTCATTTTTTACTTAAACAACAAAGGATCGGCCACTGACAAAGATGGAAGGAATCATCTTATCCAAAAACTATTCATTTTCCAAAAGAGTGAAGAGAACCCTCAGGAGATTAATTGTCCATTGTCATTCCTTAATGATAAATCAATAGAAAAGACCCTGATGCTGGGAAAGATGGAAGACAAAAGAAGAAGAGGGAAGCAGAGGATGAGATAGTTAGATAGCATCACTGACTCAATGGACATGAATCTAAGCATACCCCGAGAGAGAGTGGAGAACAAAGGAGCCTGGCGTGCTGCCATCCATGGGGCTTCAAAGAGCTGGAAACGACTTAGCAACTGAACAACAATCCCAAGTCAGTAAGAATATGCCATTTAATTAATAAATTGTAAAAATAAGATCATTATCATAGTAAGTCTGCCAGTTAGAACTCCAAGTGCTGCCTTCAATTTGGCTTTACCCTTCTCTTGTCTAGCTTCCCTGGTGGCTCCGATGGTTAAGAATCTGCCTGCAATGCAGGAGACATGGGACACTCCAGGTTCTCTCCCTGGGTGGGGAAGATCCCCTGGAGAAGGAAATGGCAAACCACTCCAGTATTCTTGCCTGAAGAATCCCATGGAAGGAGGAGCCTGGAGGGCTACAGTCCATGGGGCCACAGAGTTGGACACAATTGAGTGACTAACACTTCTATTTTGAGATACCAAAATCTAGTGCTTTGTGAGTCTCCTGACTGACCTCAGCTTTCCCGTTCCTGACATAGGCCAGACAGGCTGAGCCAAAGCCACAGGGCTGCAAACAGCAACAACCACAGTATCCAATTACTGAGTACTTCACTGTGCAGATACTGTGCCAGGCACTTTCACTGACTATCTAATTAGATCTTCAAGACGACCTAGTGAGGTAGAAATCATCTTCATCATATAGACGAGAAAAGAGGGATAAGGTAAACTGCTTAAGATTTCAAAGTGAGCAAGTAACACACAGAACTGAAACCCAGGCAATCTGACTGTTGAGCCCACCCTCTTAACTACTATGCTAAGTTATCAACGTGCATGTGCAACGAAAAAGGAAGAATCAGCTTTTGGGATTAACTATTAATTAAAAACTATAATTAAATTAAAGGGAGGGTGTGAGAAGAGAGGAAAAATGGAAATAAGAAGAGAGGTACTACCCACAAGATTAAAATGCTGAGTCTCCCCTAAGTGAGGTTTTCTAAGGTCAGGAGACTTCTTGGGATAGCTCCTTCACATCAACAATGCAGATAGCAATTTGCACATTCCTATCAGACTGCTACCACTTCCTTTTTTGCTTGTCTAGCTTTTTTCCCTTTTGCAAACTTCTCCAAACCCTAATTTTATGTGACTTGGTGGGAATGTCTGCAATGGGCTCTACGTACCTGGCCATGGAATGCAAGATAATGACATTTAAGAGCATCGGATTCCCCTAGACGAAATGTGTGCTAGGTATGTCCCCAAACAGCTTAACTGTTTGTTTTAAATGATATGCATGTTGGAGAGCTTTTCTTTCTCCGAGATCATGGTTATAAAGGTGTCTGTAGATCTGGCACTGCTAATTGGAGAACATAACTGAGAATAAAGCCACTGTAGAGCAGAAGATGGAGAGACACGAGAGTATTTAAAACCCTGTGTCCGGACATATTCAACACCAGGGCTTAGACACTTAGTTACACGAGACACTAATTCCTGCCTCCTCCTTTTTCCATACTCTAACTGGTTTGGTCTGGGGTTTTATACCCCAAGTTTTGACTACTACTCTTCTTTTGACCATAGTAAAAACAAACAAATACACAAACACATTTCCCTAGAAATTCAGGTCTGGCTGGTATGTGGGGAAAACAACTCTTCTTAGGTCAGGGAAAGGCTGAAGCGAGCCAAACTTAGAGCAGATCTACCATGAATGGTTCACTACAGCTAAAGATAAAGCACAGCAACACATAACTGTTCTACAGAAATGCTCCCTGCACCTCTGTGAAAGGGAGGAATGGGGAGAAGTGACTACACAATTAAAAAATTCAGATTCATGCCCTCAGTTCCCAACAGCTAAAGGGTCTCACCATGTAAGTTCCAACTCAATTTTTCAGAAATGGGTTACTGAGAGGTTTCTACCTCATCTAGTACTTGAGCTAAAAAAAAACACACAAAATAGAAAAAAAAAAAAAAGCAAAAAGCAAAAATCCTCTCAGCTTTGGAAGCCCTTGTAACAACAACAGCTAAGATATATTGAATGCTCATCATGTACTACCTTACAGGCACTTTCTCTCAGGATATTTCAAATAGTACCATGAGATGTGCACTATCATTATCCCTAGTCTGTAAACGAGTTTCTACCTCATCTAGTACTTGAGCTAAAAAAAAAAACACAAAATAGAAAAAAAAAAAAGCAAAAAGCAAAAATCCTCTCAGCTTTGGAAGCCCTTGTAACAACAGCAGCTAAGATATATTGAATGCTCATCATGTACTACCTTACAGGCACTTTCTCTCAGGATATTTCAAATAGTACCATGAGATGTGCACTATCATTATCCCTAGTCTGTAAACGATGAAAGAGAAACTCAAGAGAAGTAGCTTGTCCAAGGTGGTAAATGGTGGCAACAGATTCTCCTATATGATGGTCTGACTCCAAACCTCATGTTCTTAACTATGTTTCACTCCCTCCTAGTAAGCTTCTTCAAGGGTAGAGGGCAAAGTAGAAATGCTGCCAACCCAATTACTGAGTTCCTTATCCCCCAACCCCCAAGTTGTTGTGAGATCTGTCCAAACTGAGATGTATTCATAATCTGGTCTTGGGGAGTCACAGATGGAATTTAAACATTGACAGGGGTTTCAGAGGCCATAGAACACGAAGGGTCTATATTGTAGATGACAAAACTGAAGTCCAGAGAGGCTAACAAACTTGTTCATGATCACAGAAGTTGTTCCTGCAGTCAGGGCTGGAGCCCTAGGACTTTTCACGACACTAGGCTGCCTCCGAAAGAAAACATTTATTATTCTCATTTTATGTGCCAGTCTCCAGTACTAAGCACTTTTATTATTATTATTATTAGTGCTAATTACTTTTAAGTGGGCTGTGTCTTTGACTCACTTCTCCAACTCTGTGAATTTGCTATGAGAAAAGCAGCACTGGTTCTGGAGCTAAGCTGTCTAGTGTCAACTCTAGCTCTGCTATTTGCCTGGTGTGTGACATCTGGGAAATAATAAGACCCCCTTCTGGCTTTAGTTTCAACAATAAAGCGGGATAAGAATAGTAACTACTACAATGGCTTGTTCTAAGGATTAAAACAGGTTAATATTAATATATGTGAAGCACTTCAAAAGATGCCTGGTATATAATAAAAGTTAAATGCTGGCTTTTATTTTGATTATTATAGATAAAAGACTAAGCTTGTAGATAGCAGAGAAGGATTTAAACCAGACTCTTCTGTTTCCAGAGCCTTGGTTATTTATCAGCACACTAACCTCTTCAATGGAGAAGGCAATGGTAACCCACTCCAGTATTCTTTCCTGGAGAATCTCATGGACAGAGGAGCCTGGTGGGCTACAGTCGATGGGGTTGCAAGGAGTAGGAGGGGTTGCAAGGAGTAGGACATGACTGAGCGACTAAGCATACAATGCCTTCAAATATTTAATCATTCGACTCTACCATGTTATCTCTTTCAGTAGAAGAGTTGGAACTGTACATTTGTGCAAAAAGGAAAAGGAAAAAACCAGTAATTTGAAGGTCTCCTCAAATTAAACAATGGCTTGAAAGAAAAGGGCCAGGCAGTAAGAAATCCTAACCTCTGAGGTGGGAGTACCTCAGTGTCTGGCCACTGGTTCTTCTTCTTGGTTCCCTCTCTTCCCATCAGCGGTGACTGCCGATTTATATCTCTAACCCACGCCTCTGTCTTGAGTTTCATGCTCACATTTTCAACAGCCTTATTCTATAATTCTACTTGGATGCCAAGAGATCTCAAAATGAGTGAGTCTAAAAACAAAAGTCTTGATATTACTACCCCCATTCCTTCAATTATCTCCTCTTGGTTAATAGCACCACTTATTTAAACCCAGGTGTTGAGACCAAAATCCCTGGAAGTCACTCTTGGTTCCTCTGTTTCTACTATCTCTCAAATACAATTAACTAGAAAGTATTGATGGTTCTTTTATCTAATATATTCTAACCAAACCATTCCTTACCATTCTATTACCCCACTAACACCCTAATCTGAGCCACAGTCAGACTCCACCCAGCCTACTATGGCAGCCTTCTAATTATTCTGCTTCTACATTTGCCTCCCTGCTGTCTATTCCCTACACAACAACCAGATTGATATGATCATGTTTCTAAAAATACAAATCAGATCACATCACTCTTATGCTTATATCTTATAATGCAAAACAAATGCGAAGTCGTTATGTATTTAACAAAACTTACAAGATCTGAAACTTGCTTACCTCTCATAACTCATCTATTTTTCCCCTTCCCTGTGTTCACTGGTCTCTCTGTTTCCCAAGCACACCAGGCTATGTCCCTCTGCCTCAAACACCCTTTGCTTTTCTCAAACCTGTAACAGTTCTTTGCTGAAATATCACCCCTCAGACTGGCATTCCTGGACCTAAAATAGCCTCCTAGACCCTGCTCCATTCTTATTATCCTTAGCTCTCATCAGTGGCTCAATTTTATTTCTTTCTTTTCCATGTGATGTGTGTCTTTTCTAAGCAGAATATAAGCTCCATGAGAGTTCTACTGAACAAAGGAAAAATCTCCACTTATCAAATGGGTGCCAGAGAATGATACATGCTTTATCATGTTATCCCATTTAATCCTCACAAAAACCACGTGTGGCAGATTTTATTAACGATCTGGCAGGTGAGGCAACTAAAATTGAAGGTTAAAAGTCAAGGTAGAGCAACTTACCCATTAGCCACACAACTAAACTAGTTGACTGGCTAGGCTAATAAAGCCAGGTCTCCAATTCTAACCCTAGGCATGCTGCGAGTGTTCTGCACATACCTAAGATTTATTTTACAAATATTTATAAACAACCAGTTCCAAAGAACTTTCAGGTTCTCCTAAAACTGTGGGATTACTGAGTAAAGTTCATCTGTTCAGACTAACAGTGATCTGAGCAAGCTCTGGACTTCCAACATAGATCAGCTGGTCTAGAATCTAATCGCAGTTCATGCCCTCTGGCGGCAGGTAAGAGAACAGCACTCATACCAGGAAGCACATATGGGCCCCACTCCCTACTCACCACTGCATGTTTTTCTACATGTATTTGTATGTGTACATGTATGTAAAGAAAATGATTTGAGAATCATCTTGATAGCCATGGAGTTTAATGCTCCTTTAAGTTATTAGACTCCACAGCCGACAAGATGATTCCCAAATCATCTTCTCCTCCCAGGGGAGCTTTACACGTACATGTACATACAAATACATATAGAGAAACATGCCACTAACTCACTGTACAGCCCTGGACACAAACTCACTTCCCTCTCCCTGTTTGTATCTGTCAGACGATGATACTGAACGAAAGCAGTGCTTCCAAACTGAAGCTGGGTAGGCTACCTATATTTTACCTCAAAAGTGAGACAAACAAGAGCTGGAAGAGAGATGCTGAACAAACTGTCTTCCCTGAGGAAAAAGTGAATGTTCGGCCAGGCTGTATTTGGTAAGGACTGTTCAAATTCCTTTCGGTTCTGCCAGGATGCTGTCACCACGTCGCTACTCCACTCCCATATACACACTCAAATACAAGTTAATTCAGATTTATTTAACTTGGGGTGGGGGCTGTGACTAGCTTTGTAGGTAAGTGTATGTGTAGGTGGGTCTGGCATTACTCAATGTCAGGGGCCTTTCTACAGAGAAAAGAGTTCAGTGAATATTTTTTAAATTACCTTTATCAAACAAGTATTTAAGATACCATAGTTAAAGTTACTTCTCCCCCAAATTTTATCCTTCTCACCCATTTCTAGGAACAGAGTTCAGATTTCCATAACAGTAAATGAGATATACATCTTCCATATGCATCTTCTAAACTCCTCCTTCTCATTGAAAGACTCTGGAGGTTGTTGAGCATATGAGACCGATCAGTGTCAGGGAAACGGTTTTAGTCAAGGTCCTCTACAGACACCAGAGCCGGCGGAATTTGTTCATCAATAAAAAAACAACCAGTTCCAAAGAACTTTCAGGTTCTCCTAAAACTGTGGGATTACTGAGTAAAGTTCATCTGTTCAGACTAACAGTGATCTGAGCAAGCTCTGGACTTCCAACATAGATCAGCTGGTCTAGAATCTAATCGCAGTTCATGCCCTCTGGCGGCAGGTAAGAGAACAGCACTCATACCAGGAAGCACATATGGGCCCCACTCCCTACTCACCACTGCATGTTTTTCTACATGTATTTGTATGTGTACATGTATGTAAAGAAAATGATTTGAGAATCATCTTGATAGCCATGGAGTTTAATGCTCCTTTAAGTTATTAGACTCCACAGCCGACAAGATGATTCCCAAATCATCTTCTCCTCCCAGGGGAGCTTTACACGTACATGTACATACAAATACATATAGAGAAACATGCCACTAACTCACTGTACAGCCCTGGACACAAACTCACTTCCCTCTCCCTGTTTGTATCTGTCAGACGATGATACTAAAGCGAAAGCAGTGCTTCCAAACTGAAGCTGGGTAGGCTACCTATATTTTACCTCAAAAGTGAGACAAACAAGAGCTGGAAGAGAGATGCTGAACAAACTGTCTTCCCTGAGGAAAAAGTGAATGTTCGGCCAGGCTGTATTTGGTAAGGACTGTTCAAATTCCTTTCGGTTCTGCCAGGATGCTGTCACCACGTCGCTACTCCACTCCCATATACACACTCAAATACAAGTTAATTCAGATTTATTTAACTTGGGGTGGGGGCTGTGACTAGCTTTGTAGGTAAGTGTATGTGTAGGTGGGTCTGGCATTACTCAATGTCAGGGGCCTTTCTACAGAGAAAAGAGTTCAGTGAATATTTTTTAAATTACCTTTATCAAACAAGTATTTAAGATACCATAGTTAAAGTTACTTCTCCCCCAAATTTTATCCTTCTCACCCATTTCTAGGAACAGAGTTCAGATTTCCATAACAGTAAATGAGATATACATCTTCCATATGCATCTTCTAAACTCCTCCTTCTCATTGAAAGACTCTGGAGGTTGTTGAGCATATGAGACCGATCAGTGTCAGGGCCGTAAAACGGTTCCTTTCAAGTCAAGGTCCTCTACAGACACCAGAGCCGGCGACGGAATTTGTTGAGCAGAAAGTTTATACTGGGATCCTGACACACTTGATGAGGGGCCTCACTAGAGGCCAGCTCTGCTCTAGACTAGGACCTCTCAAACTTGGAACACTGGAATCGCCTGGGGAATACTAAAGAATACATCATCCCACACCCAGAAATTCTGATTTAACTGATCTGCCAAAGCAGTGAAATTTTTGAGCTTTCCCTCAGTGGTTGTAACTGGCAGCTATGTTTGAGAATTACTGATCCAGGTAGTCCTGTTTAGAAGAAATAACCTCAGACTAAGTACAGAATAGACCAGAAAAACAAGGGGATGTGAGGAAAAGACTGACATCGCCTGAGAATCATTCCCCCTTTTCATCTCTTCCCCTGGAAGACTCTGCAATGTTCCTATGTGAACAGAACATATACACTGAAATACACACACACACACACACACACACAAACCACACAAGGTTTTAATAGGGAAGAACGGTCGCTAGAGCAGTGCTTCCCAATACAGACCAACTGTGTCAGAGTCTCGGGAGAGCCCTTTTACCATGCAGAATCCCAAGCCCCATTACCTAGAGATTCTGATTCAGCAACTCTGGGAAGAGGTCCAGAGGAGGCCTGGGGAACATGAACACACACACATATATATGTGTAATTATATATGGAACTTATTTAAAACTTTTATTTTGAAAAAATTTAAACCTAAAGTAGCAAAAACAGTACATGAACAAACTATGTACCCTTCACCTCGGTTCAGCAATTATTAACAACATTCCACCACAGCTGCTTTTGTCAATCCACACACTTTTTCCTCTGAACTATGTGAAAGTCAGAGACATCATGATACTTCACCTTCTATGTATTTCAGGACATGTGTCCTAAAAGTTTTAAATACCATATACTCCCCAAATTTTATCCTTCTCACCCATTTCTAGGAACAGAGTTCAGATTTCCATAACAGTAAATGAGATATACATCTTCCATATGCATCTTCTAAACTCCTCCTTCTCATTGAAAGACTCTGGAGGTTGTTGAGCATATGAGACCGATCAGTGTCAGGGCCGTAAAACGGTTCCTTTCAAGTCAAGGTCCTCTACAGACACCAGAGCCGGCCGGAATTTGTTGAGCAGAAAGTTTATACTGGGATCCTGACACACTTGATGAGGGGCCTCACTAGAGGCCAGCTCTGCTCTAGACTAGGACCTCTCAAACTTGGAACACTGGAATCGCCTGGGGAATACTAAAGAATACATCATCCCACACCCAGAAATTCTGATTTAACTGATCTGCCAAAGCAGTGAAATTTTTGAGCTTTCCCTCAGTGGTTGTAACTGGCAGCTATGTTTGAGAATTACTGATCCAGGTAGTCCTGTTTAGAAGAAATAACCTCAGACTAAGTACAGAATAGACCAGAAAAACAAGGGGATGTGAGGAAAAGACTGACATCGCCTGAGAATCATTCCCCCTTTTCATCTCTTCCCCTGGAAGACTCTGCAATGTTCCTATGTGAACAGAACATATACACTGAAATACACACACACACACACACACACAAACCACACAAGGTTTTAATAGGGAAGAACGGTCGCTAGAGCAGTGCTTCCCAATACAGACCAACTGTGTCAGAGTCTCGGGAGAGCCCTTTTACCATGCAGAATCCCAAGCCCCATTACCTAGAGATTCTGATTCAGCAACTCTGGGAAGAGGTCCAGAGGAGGCCTGGGGAACATGAACACACACACATATATATGTGTAATTATATATGGAACTTATTTAAAACTTTTTATTTTGAAAAAATTTAAACCTAAAGTAGCAAAAACAGTACATGAACAAACTATGTACCCTTCACCTCGGTTCAGCAATTATTAACAACATTCCACCACAGCTGCTTTTTGTCAATCCACACACTTTTTCCTCTGAACTATGTGAAAGTCAGAGACATCATGATACTTCACCTTCTATGTATTTCAGGACATGTGTCCTAAGAACAAGGACATTTTCCTTTAAAACTGCAATATTATTGTATCCAAGAAACATTAAAAATATCCTCAGATTTTGAGAAAAAAATATTAAAAATATTCTTAACTGTCTCCAAATCTTTATAGCTGTTTAATTTTAAAAATAACCATGGATTACATATTGCATTTGGTTGTCATGTTTCTTTAGTCTCCTTTAATCTAGAATAGTCCAGTTGCTTTTTGTTTTTCATAAAATTATTACTTTTGAAGATTCTGGGCTGTTTCACAGAATGTCCCACAATTTGGATTTTTTTCTGATTGTTTCCTTGTAAGAACATTCATGCTTAGTTTTGATAAAAATACTACACTAGTGATGATGAGTACTTCTCACTTTATTGCTTTAAGGGGTATGTATAATAATACCAGTTTGTTTAATCATTGATGATACTAACTTTGATCACTTGTTAAGGATAAACTGATAGATTCCTTTATTGTAATTTCCCCCTGTAAATAATAAATAACCAGTAGGGAGAAACGTTGGGATTATATGACTGTCCTATTCGCCAATAAGATTTTCTGTTTTAGCATTCATTGATTATCCTATCCTGAATTCATTAAAGTGGTGATTGCCAAAATGATAATTTTCTATCATTCTTTATTTTTATTAGCTGATATTCTGTACAGAACTTTCTCTGCATTTTTTTGTGTGTGTACCATAGGGGCCCATGGTGCTATTACTATTGTGTTTTTATTTTTATTGTTCTTTCTGATGGTCACATTTTTTCAGTTTTGACTAGTCAGAGTCCCTTTAGGCTGGCTCCAGTATCCTTCTGATATGTACCCATCATTCTCTGCAACTGCTTTCTGGCAAAATAAAATGTTCGAGATTCATTTGTTGTTCAGTCTTGAAATTATCCATTGATTCAAGGAACCACAATTCCTTTTAGCGGAGAATGGGATTTAGAAGTCAAGGAATGTGCATTGCTACTGAGGAGTCATTGCTTCCAGGCCTTTTTCAATAGACAGAGCTTGGAGGACATACATACATACACATAGACATGTACAAGCTTGGAATATATGCATACATAAACATGTATATGTTCTAAGCAAGTATGTATTATGTTAATATATAATTATGTATATTTAATATATATTTACACACATATTTGAAATTAGTTCATAATGTACCTCCAATTCAAATCCTACACTGCAAGGTTCTTCATTTCCCATTCAGTATTTGCATCTTATTTACTCATTTGCTCTATCTTTAATACATGCAAAATAGTTTCAGATTATTGTGGTGAAACAACCAACATTATTAAGAAAAAGTCAGAATTTCATTTTCCTGTGAAACATGTCCTCATGAGGGTGTCCTACAAGGGCTGTGTTCAAACTGAATCCTTTTTTCAGTGTTGTTATGACAGCCAGTTGATTCAGTGTTCAGTTTGATCAAGGTTACTCCTATACTAAAACTGACTAACTTTTAGTATACTTTTAGTATATGCTTTGTTCATCTTCTGTTAATTTAATTTTATATACTAAGTAACACATTTAAATAATTCAAAAGTCAAAAGACTATAAGAGGGTATTCTCCAAGAAGTCTCACTCTTGTTTCTACACTTTCTACCCTCTTCCCAGACACTCCCGATAGGTAATCTTTTCATTATTTTCTGGTGTGCATGTGTGTGTATACATGTATATTTCCCCTTCTCTGTCTCAAAAGTAAATGGCATTAAATACACTCACATCAATGTGTAAGCATCACCATCCACTTCCAGAACTTTATCATAATCTTCCCAAACGAAACTCTCTCCATCAGTAACTCCCCATTCGTTTCTCCCCTCTGCTAGCTCCTTACAACCGCCATTCTATTTCCTGTAGCTACTCAGTGGAATCATATAGTATTTGTTTTGTGTGTGTGTGTGTGTGTGGCTGGCTTATTTCATTTAGCATAGCATCTTTAAGGTTCACCCACATCACAGCATGTGTCAGAATCTGCTGCCTTTGTAAAGCTGAAAATACTCTACTGTGCATATACACATTTTATTTACTCATTCTTCTGCCAATGGAAACTTGGGCTGTTTTTGCCTTTTGGATAGTATGAATAATGCTGTTAAATATGGGCATACAAATATCTCCTTGAGCCCTTGCTTTCTTTCTTTTGCCTATCTAGCTCAAAGTGGAGTTGATAGATCATATGGTAGTTTTGTTTTCAATATTTTTTGTATAAACACCATACTGTTTTTCACAGTGGCTCTGCCATTTTACATTCCCAACGCACAGCAATACACAAAGTTCCAATTTCTCTACATCCTCACCAACACGTGTTATTTTCTATTTTTTGATAATAGTCACCTAATTGCCAGTGAAGTATTATCTCATTGTGATTTTGATTTGTATTTCCCTAAATGATAAGAGATGTAGCGTATCTTTTCATGTGCTTATCGGCCATGTGGTATTTTTCTCAGACAAATGTCTATTCAGGTCCTTTGCTTATTTTTCAACCAGGTTGTCTGCTACTGTTGAGTTAAAGGAGTTTTAAAAAATATATATTCTGGATAGTAGCCCCTTACCAGATCTATGATTTGCAAATATTTTCTTCCATCCCATGAGTTCCCTTTTCTTTCTGTTAACACTTTCCTCTGATAAACAGAATTTTTAGTTTTGACACAGTCAAATTTAACTGTTTTTTTCTTTTGTTATAAGAGGGTATTCTCCAAGAAGTTTTTGTTTCTACACTTTCTACCCTCTTCCCAGACACTCCCGATAGGTAATCTTTTCATTATTTTCTGGTGTGCATGTGTGTGTATACATGTATATTTCCCCTTCTCTGTCTCAAAAGTAAATGGCATTAAATACACTCACATCAATGTGTAAGCATCACCATCCACTTCCAGAACTTTATCATAATCTTCCCAAACGAAACTCTCTCCATCAGTAACTCCCCATTCGTTTCTCCCCTCTGCTAGCTCCTTACAACCGCCATTCTATTTCCTGTAGCTACTCAGTGGAATCATATAGTATTTGTTTTGTGTGTGTGTGTGTGTGTGTGGCTGGCTTATTTCATTTAGCATAGCATCTTTAAGGTTCACCCACATCACAGCATGTGTCAGAATCTGCTGCCTTTGTAAAGCTGAAAATACTCTACTGTGCATATACACATTTTATTTACTCATTCTTCTGCCAATGGAAACTTGGGCTGTTTTTGCCTTTTGGATAGTATGAATAATGCTGTTAAATATGGGCATACAAATATCTCCTTGAGCCCTTGCTTTCTTTCTTTTGCCTATCTAGCTCAAAGTGGAGTTGATAGATCATATGGTAGTTTTGTTTTCAATATTTTTTGTATAAACACCATACTGTTTTTCACAGTGGCTCTGCCATTTTACATTCCCAACGCACAGCAATACACAAAGTTCCAATTTCTCTACATCCTCACCAACACGTGTTATTTTCTATTTTTTGATAATAGTCACCTAATTGCCAGTGAAGTATTATCTCATTGTGATTTTGATTTGTATTTCCCTAAATGATAAGAGATGTAGCGTATCTTTTCATGTGCTTATCGGCCATGTGGTATTTTTCTCAGACAAATGTCTATTCAGGTCCTTTGCTTATTTTTCAACCAGGTTGTCTGCTACTGTTGAGTTAAAGGAGTTTTAAAAAATATATATTCTGGATAGTAGCCCCTTACCAGATCTATGATTTGCAAATATTTTCTTCCATCCCATGAGTTCCCTTTTCTTTCTGTTAACACTTTCCTCTGATAAACAGAATTTTTAGTTTTGACACAGTCAAATTTAACTGTTTTTTTCTTTTGTTGCCTGTACTTTTGCTGTCATATCCAGAAATCATTGTCAATTCCAATGTCATGAAGCTTTGCCCCTATGTTTTCTTCAAAGTTTTATAGTTTCAGTTCTTAAATTTAGGTTGTTGATCCATTTTGAATTAATTATTGTATAATGGTGTAAGGTAAATGTCCAACTTCATTCTTTTGTATGTGGATATCCAGTTTTCCCAGTATTATATGCTGAACTGGCTTATGTGAGTTTGAAAAAATAATAGTTTTATTGTGGTGAAACTCAATTAAATGTTTAAATGTCAGATTCAATGGTTTTCAGTTATGAAAGGATCATTCTAATTTTAGAATATTCTTATCACTCCTCCTGAAAGAAAGCCTGTATTAGCTGCCGCTCTCCATTCTCGGTTTATCCCAGTCCCTGGAAACCACTAACCCACCCTCTGTCTTTATGGATTTACCTATTTTAACCCATCGTGCGGGCTGTATTTTCACCTCGATAGTGTCTCTGGAAGCACAAAAGCTTTCAATTTTGAGGTCCATCTATCTAGTTTTTTCCTGCTGTTGATGCTTTTGGTGCTAGATATAGAAAACCATTACCTCATCTAAAGTCATGAAGATTTACTCCCATGCTTTCTTCTAAGAGTTTTTGGTCTATGATCTTCTTGCAATTAATTTTTGTATACGGTGTGGAGGTGGGGTACAATTTCATTCTTTTATATGTGGATATCCAGTTGTCCCTGTGCAGGTTGTTGAAAACCCTGCTGAATTATCTTGGCACTTTTTTTTTTTTAAACATTTATTTATTTATTTATCTTTGACAGGGGTGGGAAGGGAGGGGGACGGTTGGGCCACTTCCACTGGTCTTTCATTTATCTAGTTTCATCCATCTTTGTTCTTTGGCCCGCGTGGGCCTCCCATAGCGGTGGCCTCTGGTGTCACAGAGCACCGGCTCTGGGCGCATGAGCTCCAGAGCTCCGGCTTGGTAATTGGACACATCAGTCCAGCCGCTCCGCGGCACGTGGGATCTTCCCAGGCCAGGGATCGAACTGGCGCCCCTTGCACTGCAAGACGGTGTCCTTACCCACTGGACCACCAGGGAAGCCCTATCTTGGCACTTTTGTTGAAAATCAACTGAGCATAAATGTATAGGATTATTTCTGGACTCTCAAATCAAATCCCCTTATCTACATCTACAGATAAATCTGTGTTCATTTTATGCCAGTACCACAATGTCTTGAGTACTGTTGCTTTGTACTAAGTTCTGAAATCAAGAAACATGAGTTCTCAGAAGTGTGCTGATTTTTGTCAAAGTTCGTATGACTTTCTTCCTTAGCTATTTTATTTTTTTTTTTTAATTTTTAAAGCTTTTATTTATTTTTGGCTGTGCTGGATCTTTGTTGATGTGTGGGTTTAGCTGCTCTGTGGTATGTGGGATCTTCCCGGATCAGGGATTGAACCTGTGTCTCCTGCATTGGCAGACGGGTTCTTATCCACTGAGCCACAAGGGAGGCCCCCCTTAGCTATTTTAATACAATGAAGTCCACTAATGATTTCTCTAGTTAAATCTTCTTTTCATTCCCAGAAAAAGACCCCACTACTTCATCTTGATGAATTACTGTTTTAAATATGTTAAATTCTAATTCCTAATATTTTATTTAGGATTTTATAATAATACTCATACATCAGGGTGTGTTTAAATCAGATGTAAGTATCAAAGTTCTGTTTCATAAAAAGAATATGGATATTTTCCTACTTTTTTCATAATCTAGAAGTGCACTAATACCATAGTCACCAACCACATGGGCTTTATTTTTTAAAATTATTTCTTTATTTGGCACCACTGGGTCTTAGTTGTAGCATGTGGATCTAGTTCCCTGACCAGGGATCGAACCCAGACCCCCTGCACTGGGAGCACACAGTCTTAACCACTGGACCAAAAGGGAAGCCCCCACATGGGTTTTAAACATTAAATTACAATTAAATAAAATTAAAAGTTCAATTCTTTAGTTGCAGTAGCCACACTTCAAGTGTTCTATAGCCACATGGGATTGATGGCTATCATACTATACAGCAAAGACACACAAAAAATTTCAATCATCACAGAAAGTCCTGTGGGTATCATTGACTAACAACAACTTATGTAGCACTGAGATAATCTGGTCTTCAAGGTTTTGTAGGATTTCCCTGTAAAATAATCTGCACACAGTGTTTTGATGTGTTTTGAAAAGGTCTATGTTTTCTACAGATCTGTTGATACATTGTGATGTTCTCTGGTTTATTTGTATAAATACAAATAAACCCTTTGTCATTCTACTTTTGTGTATCTGTGCTTACTGCTTTTTTCCTTTATTAGGCTAACTAGTGGCTTGTGATTTTGTTGATGCTTTCTCCAAACAACCAGTATTTTGATCTGCTTTTCTACTTTCTACCTCATTAATCTCGTTTTAATCTGTATTTTTTTCTCTTTTTCTTTTTGTTTTCTTTGGTATACTCTCTGTTTTTGAATGTGTGTGGTACTGTCGGGATTGGGATCAGGGATTGAACCTGTGTCTCCTGCATTGGCAGACGGGTTCTTATCCACTGAGCCACAAGGGAGGCCCCCCTTAGCTATTTTAATACAATGAAGTCCACTAATGATTTCTCTAGTTAAATCTTCTTTTCATTCCCAGAAAAAGACCCCACTACTTCATCTTGATGAATTACTGTTTTAAATATGTTAAATTCTAATTCCTAATATTTTATTTAGGATTTTATAATAATACTCATACATCAGGGTGTGTTTAAATCAGATGTAAGTATCAAAGTTCTGTTTCATAAAAAGAATATGGATATTTTCCTACTTTTTTCATAATCTAGAAGTGCACTAATACCATAGTCACCAACCACATGGGCTTTATTTTTAAAAATTATTTCTTTATTTGGCACCACTGGGTCTTAGTTGTAGCATGTGGATCTAGTTCCCTGACCAGGGATCGAACCCAGACCCCCTGCACTGGGAGCACACAGTCTTAACCACTGGACCAAACGGGAAGCCCCCACATGGGTTTTAAACATTAAATTACAATTAAATAAAATTAAAAGTTCAATTCTTTAGTTGCAGTAGCCACACTTCAAGTGTTCTATAGCCACATGGGATTGATGGCTATCATACTATACAGCAAAGACACACAAAAAATTTCAATCATCACAGAAAGTCCTGTGGGTATCATTGACTAACAACAACTTATGTAGCACTGAGATAATCTGGTCTTCAAGGTTTTGTAGGATTTCCCTGTAAAATAATCTGCACACAGTGTTTTGATGTGTTTTGAAAAGGTCTATGTTTTCTACAGATCTGTTGATACATTGTGATGTTCTCTGGTTTATTTGTATAAATACAAATAAACCCTTTGTCATTTCTACTTTTGTGTATCTGTGCTTACTGCTTTTTTCCTTTATTAGGCTAACTAGTGGCTTGTGATTTTGTTGATGCTTTCTCCAAACAACCAGTATTTTGATCTGCTTTTCTACTTTCTACCTCATTAATCTCGTTTTAATCTGTATTTTCTCTCTTCTGATTTTCTTTGGGTTATAACTTCTCTAGTTTTTTGAATTGGGAGCTTAAATTCTTGATGTTTATCATTTCATTTTTATTTATGACAGGTATTTGTGGCTATATATATATTTTTCCAATCACCACTTTAATTGTATCTCAAACTTCTGATGTGATGTTTATTATCAGTAGGCTTTCGGAATTTTGAAATTTTGGCTTATATTTCCAAACAAAGAGCTTTAAAGAGCTTTAAATTTCAAGATGGAAGGGCATTTACAAGGGTATACAATTTAGTATGCATACATACATACACACACAAACATGTTCTCTCTTACTCATTAAAGTCTTCAACACCTTTACCTGTTGACCTCCTGGCCTGTCTTAAGAGACGTGTGTTAAACAACCTATTAGTGTGTTTGTCTATATCTCTTCGTATTTATTGTAATTTCTATTTTATGAATTCTATCATGTTTAATGAGCTTCTCAAATAGCTCAGTGGTAAAGAATCTGCCTCTAATGCAGGAGATGGGGGGTTAATTCCTGGGCTGGGAAAATCCCCTGGAGAAAGTAATAGCAACCCTTTCCCTTATTTGTGCCTGGGAAATTCCATTAACGAAGGGGCCTGGCGGGCTATACAATCCATGGGGTTGCAAAAGAGTCACATGAGACTTAGTGACTAAACAACAACCACACCATGTCTAATAACAGAACTGTAACCTCTGCTTACTTAACTAATATGCAGAGTACGTCATGCAAAATGCTGGGCTGGGTGAATCACAAGCTGGAGTCAAGACTGCTATGAGAAACATCGACAACCTCAGATATGCAGATGATACCACTCTAATGGCAGAAAGTGAGGAGGAAATAAACAGCCTCTTGATGAGGGTGAAACAGCAGAGTGAAAAGAACTGATGCCTTTGAATTGTGGTGCTGGAGAAAACTCTTGAAAATCCCTTAGAATACAAGGTGATCAAACGAGTCAATCCTAAAGGAAATCTACTCTGAATATACATTGGAAAGACTGATGCTGAAGCTGAAGCTCCAATACTTTGGCCATCTGATATCAAGAAATGATTCATTGGGAAAAACCCTGACAGTGGGAAAGACAGAAGGCAAAAGAAAGGGGGTGGCAGAGGATGAGATGGTTGGATAGCATCACTGACTCAGTGGATATGAATCTGAGCAAACTCTGGGAGATGGTGGAGGACAGAGGAGCTTGGCATGCTGCAGTCCACAGGGTCACAAGAGTTGGACATGACTGAGCGACTGAACAAGAACAACAAACCTTGGCTATTACATTGTTTGAAGTTCTTTCATCCATCCTTGGTCAGCCTTTTTACGTTTAGCCTTTCTGACTCATCATACAGAGTACAAAGTCAGATCTGACTTTGAGCATCTATTTGCAGTATTTTAACAGGTGGGCTAAAACCATTTACATTTATTAATTATCAATTACACATTTGTTGTGAACTCTGTCACAGTATGTTTTATTTATTTTCCACAGTTTATCTCTTTGTGTCATCTATTTATTGCTCTTTTTGTTCTTTTGGTATTTAGGGAGTTCTGGAATTTTGTTTTAGTGGTTATCTTTATATTAACATATTTTATAATGTGCTTAATTCCCCCATTTCCTCATTCAGACTACTACTAATCTGAGTTCCCAGTTTTAAATGATATCCTTTGATCCCGTATGAAGATCTTACAGGAGGAAAGAGGCATGCTGTGTTCCACCGTGCCTGTTGGCCAGCTCTTGCAGTGCTCCCATCTCCTCTGCTGCCTGTGTCCTGGAGCACAGGATAACTAATAGTTAAGTAGCCAGCAGTAGCAGCAGCTCCGCCACCACCACCACCACCACCTTCCCCCACCTTAAGCAGTTTTATAGCAGAGTTTCTACAAAGAAACCCACCTCTCCATGAACAGTCTTCTCCGCACCCTTCAAGGCAAATTTCTAGTAAGCCCCACTGCTGTGGCAGTAGTGATTTCTCCCATCCAGTGAGCAATAACTGTGCCCCTTCAAACACAGCTTACATCTCAGCCCTGATATGGGGCAAGGGAGGCTCTTCCTAGGGTGCTCTATCTTGCCCTAGTATAATGACTTCTTCTTATGCCTGCTCTTCACAGATTCCTTAGAGTTCACTTGCCTTTTGACTAGCCAATCCCTCACTCCAACTGTCTGTTAGAGATAATAATGTTCTTAAACTTGTTCTTAAACTTCCTTCTTCATTGAACCCAGACTGATACACTATTCTACTTTTGTTCCTACCTTTGTTTTTCTTAGATTTATCATCTGCTATTTGGATGAAGCTCCTTGCATAATTCATTTTTAGGAAGGGCTTGGGTCACAATATTTCCTGAGTTCTTGTACGTTCTAGTATCTCAGTACTTGAAAAAACAACTTGTCTAGATATAACCTGTCTTTTCATTTTCTTTCCTTGAATTTCATAAAAATGCTTCCCCACTTAGTCTTGCTTTGCAATTTGCTGTTGAGAAGTATGACGTAAACCTGACTTTCTTTCCCTTATAAATAATCTGGCTGTTTTTCTGGAGGCTTAGATGAATACTTATTCATACAGTGTAACAGTCTTAGTAGAATATGTCTTAGAGTTGGCCAATCTAGATTGATTTTTCCAGGAATAAGGTAGTCCCTTTTGATATGAAGGTTCAAGTGTTTTCTCATTTTTGGAAATTTTTCTTACATTACAATTTTAAGTATTAATCCTGTTTATCTTCTTCAGGGAATCCAAATATATATGTACACATTCATATACACATAGGATCTTTGCTGACTACAGTTTATATCTAACAGTTCCTTTCTGTTACTTTAAAACCTTTTCTAATATTTATTTTTATCCTCTTGATTTTTTATTTTTATTTTTCTTTCAATGCCCCTTATTATAAATATTTCCAGTTGAATATATTGTCCCAATGGAACAAGTTTTGTCCCTTTGGAACTGAGTTTTCAACTGAGATTATTTTTATTTCTTCATTTTTTTTTTCTTGAGCTTGGACAATTCTATTTTTACATCTTCCTATTTATTATGCATTTCTAGTCTGACTTAAAATTTATGATTCAAGGCATTTTTTCATAGCTGTCAATACTTATTTAATTCAAGATGGGTTATTGTGCAACAGTTTTCCTCAGGTTAGTCACTGACTTTGGCTGTAAATTTTTCAGTAGTTAAAATGGTCTTATCCTCTACTTCTGTTTTTCTTCATGTAGAAGCTTTTTATGGATGTTGACTGCTGTTCCTAATCATTTGAAATGTCTTATATTTTCCTGGGCTAGCGAAAAACAGGATGTTCCATTTTGGTAGAGATCTTGGGGTCATGAATTTTATGTTGGCATAGTGAAATGCAGTTGCTTTAGTGGAGCCCGGTGGGATGGGGTGGAATGGGAAGACCTGTATGTCTTCTGATTTTATAATTCTCTATGTTCCTGTATAACTCTAAACTACTAGCCATGACTTCCTTCTTTTCCTTCAGTATTATGTCTGCCTTCCCCACAAAGGTAGCCATCAGCCCAGAACTGCTATTGCTAGTTCCTCACATTCTTTGTTCTTTCTGATTCTCCAGTAGACAATGCTCTAATCAAGCCACTCTTAGTGCTCTTTCAGTATTTCCCATCCTGGATGGGACTATCTTTTCCTGGGGGTGATTTTGGCCGTGTTAGGTTCCCACTTCCCTCTTCCTTTCTAATGCAGTTTCTATCTGCATAAAACTCTTCATTCTGGTATGGGATGGGTACTAGTTTTATTGGTTTCAGATCTTTCTTTATATCTGATCATCTAGACAACATGCTATTGAAATGTATGGTATTCGTGGCTCCTAGTTATGTTTAGGCATGAGTTACAGGTGGTTTGATTTGCTTTCCTTTTTGATCTATATGTTTCTGGATAATTCATGGACAGACTTTGATTTAGATGATCACCATTATCCCTGGAAACTTCTATTTTTGTAATAGCCTATCAAAATACTTCTAAACAGTGGTTCATAAAATCGGTTGAGAGCCTTAGGGTACAGTGCAGCTACAAAAAAGAATAAGGAACATATCAATACTAAGAAGTCACCTTCAGGACCTATTGCTAAATAAAAAAAGTAAGATTGAAAAAGTATGTATTATATGTTATCATTTATATAAGAATGGAATACATATGTATATATATGTACACACACACACACACTCACACGGATATATTTGCTGATTTTTAGAAAGTGGAGTATAAGCTGTTAAGTTAAAAGAAAGTGGTTACCCTATGACAGAAGAAAGGGATAAGGTGAAAGGCATTTCTCTGAATATTCTATTTTATAGGTATCATTTTAAGAATGATATATATATATAAATGAAGTCAAAGATGGAACAATGAAAGAATCAACAAGGATAACTGGTACAAGGGAGTGAAACACATCAAATATGTATGACTCTCTGCAATTATGATATTAAAAACAACAACAATTACACTATCTAAATGATTTTGGAGGATAATGGTAATCCAATAAACAAAGAAAAGAATCAAGCATTTAAACTGTCTTTCCTGCATGAACTATACTTCAGGATAACCAAATAGTTGATGAAAGTTTAAATTTATGTTGGGCTCAGAATGAGACCATCAGCCCAGAACTGCTATTGCTAGTTCCTCACATTCTTTGTTCTTTCTGATTCTCCAGTAGACAATGCTCTAATCAAGCCACTCTTAGTGCTCTTTCAGTATTTCCCATCCTGGATGGGACTATCTTTTCCTGGGGGTGATTTTGGCCGTGTTAGGTTCCCACTTCCCTCTTCCTTTCTAATGCAGTTTCTATCTGCATAAAACTCTTCATTCTGGTATGGGATGGGTACTAGTTTTATTGGTTTCAGATCTTTCTTTATATCTGATCATCTAGACAACATGCTATTGAAATGTATGGTATTCGTGGCTCCTAGTTATGTTTAGGCATGAGTTACAGGTGGTTTGATTTGCTTTCCTTTTTGATCTATATGTTTCTGGATAATTCATGGACAGACTTTGATTTAGATGATCACCATTATCCCTGGAAACTTCTATTTTTGTAATAGCCTATCAAAATACTTCTAAACAGTGGTTCATAAAATCGGTTGAGAGCCTTAGGGTACAGTGCAGCTACAAAAAAGAATAAGGAACATATCAATACTAAGAAGTCACCTTCAGGACCTATTGCTAAATAAAAAAAGTAAGATTGAAAAAGTATGTATTATATGTTATCATTTATATAAGAATGGAATACATATGTATATATATGTACACACACACACACACTCACACGGATATATTTGCTGATTTTTAGAAAGTGGAGTATAAGCTGTTAAGTTAAAAGAAAGTGGTTACCCTATGACAGAAGAAAGGGATAAGGTGAAAGGCATTTCTCTGAATATTCTATTTTATAGGTATCATTTTAAGAATGATATATATATATAAATGAAGTCAAAGATGGAACAATGAAAGAATCAACAAGGATAACTGGTACAAGGGAGTGAAACACATCAAATATGTATGACTCTCTGCAATTATGATATTAAAAACAACAACAATTACACTATCTAAATGATTTTGGAGGATAATGGTAATCCAATAAACAAAGAAAAGAATCAAGCATTTAAACTGTCTTTCCTGCATGAACTATACTTCAGGATAACCAAATAGTTGATGAAAGTTTAATTTATGTGGCCAGAATGAGATAATATTCAAATTTCCCATTTTGTAACCATAATGAATTAACAAGTCTAAATCAGGGTTCAGCAAACTACAGCCACAAGGCTAGCCAATTTTTTTTTACATAAAGTTTTACTGGAATGCACACACCCCTGCTCATTTGTTTATGTGTTGTCTATGGCTGCTTTCTTATTAAAGGTCAAAGCTGACTAGTTACAACCGAAACTGTGTGGCTCAAAAGCCTGATATATTTACTATTTGACCCTTTAAGAAAATCTGTCAATGCCTGCTCTAGACTACAAGCAGTAATGGCTGCTACATTACAAAATGAGAGACAACCAGACCATATATACTTAATAAATGTAGATACCACTAACTTGGAAATATTCTTTTTCCCTTAAAAATAAATAGTTCGGGCTTCTCTGGTGGTCTAGTGGGTGGGGAGTCTGCCTTGCAGTGTTGGGGGTGCCGGTTCGATCCCTGGCCTGGGAGCATCCCACATGCCGTGGAGCGGCTGGATCGCTGTGTCCAATTGCAGGCCGGCACTCTGGAGCTGGTGCTCTGCAACGGGAGAGGCCGCTGCAATGGAGAGCCCATAGGGGCCAAGGCACAAGGATGGATGAAAATGAATAAATGAAGGACCAATAAAAGAGGCCAACATTTTAAAAAAACACAAAAAAATAACATTAAAAAACCCCAAATGGTTCAATTTCATTTTCATTTGCAAAAAAAATATACAAGTTTAAAAGGATAAACAGCAAGTACTCTGACATGCCCTCATGTGTCATTTTTTACGGCACTAGAACTTGTTCAAAACGTGAAGATACAGAACTGTTAAAATTCCCAGAATCAAAGATTTCAAATGCAGGTGAAAACAGATTGGTTATAAAATGTCAATTCAGGAAATATTCCATTTTCTCTGTTTTTTCTTAATCAGGAATATTTTATAGAAACACTGTATACAAAACAAGGCAGATTTTTGGAAATTCAGTTATAAAATTTTTAGGAAAAGTAAGTGTGAAGTCCTAATTTCTTTCACTTTGGGGAGTCCCCGTGAAGCTCCCTGGACAATTGGAGCCAGTATCAAGAGCTCTGGGCAGAGAGCACTTCTTGAGCCCCTTCTAGGGTCAGACCCACCCACAAAACAGCTTTTTCCAATCAGTGTCAATCAGAAAAGTCTAACACACACAAACATTTCTCTAGTGCAGTAAAAATGTGTCATTTCATATTTTAAATCTGCACTATGAAAATAAGTCTGTATACCAAGTGATGCATATTTAAAGTTATGAATCATGTAAATTTGGTCATGGTGTTTAAAGCTGGCTTTGGCTTTGAAATACTTTTAAAATTCATAAAAAAGAGTGAACTAATAAAATAAATAAAACATTTAAATACTTGATATTAATAATTAAATTCAAAATTTTTTTCATTTGCTGTTCAATTTTAAAAGAGATGTCACTTTCACTAATGTTTCAAAGTGAGTGACTGCACCGTCTATGATGTGGAAGAAGATCCGATTGCCATTAGTCTTAAGAGCTGAATGAATCACGAGAAATTGCCACAAGACGTTCTCTGTCACTGGCAGGACCTCCATCAGCATCCTCAGGTTTGAAGGAAGGGCCGCCGACGCAAACCATCACTCTCATAGGACTTTCAGAGGCACCCCCGCGGCAGGCCTGGTGCAGGGAGTGGCCAAGCCTCACCCCATGCCAATGGCAGCAAGTGGTGGCTACGGAAGGTGACTATGTCCCCAGGTGCTCTCACAGGCTTGGTGTGCGCCAGGGGGCTGTTCTGCTAATACTTAAAGGACCAAGGATTTCTGGCTGCCCCTGGGAGTCCCAGGTGACCACAGGGGCATGGTGTCAGGGCCCTGAGGTGCTGCGCTTTTCAGGAGGTGGGCGGAGGCTCCGCAGCTTCATCTCGTCCAGTCCTTTCCCGTATTTAAACTTGTCCAGGTGCTGCGTTAGCTTGGGCAGGTCTACAAAGGCGCCCCAGGCATCAAACATGTCTGTGACGAACTAGTTGATGAAGGAGACCTGGGACTTGGGGATGTGCAGGTGTTTCTGTCAAAAACCGGCATCACCACAGGCAAGTCCTGTCTCTTCTTTGGTCTGAGAGAAATACTCTTCTGAGATGCACGGCCCACTCAATGCACTTGCTCCAGGGGCCGGCAGGGGTTGGACACGTCAGCACACTTGACCAGCATCTGTTTGATCAGACTCTGGTTCTCTGGAGTCCTGAGCGTGGTGATTATGGCTTCTTGATCTTTATCCATTTCCCTGCCTTCCTCCAGTGCTGCCAAGAGCTTTTTTTTTTTTAATTTTTAAAATTTATTTATCTTTTGGGGGGTGAGGTGGGGAGGGAGGGGGACGGGCGGGCCACTTCTATTGGTCTTTCATTTCTCTATTTTCATCCGTCTTTGCTCTTTGGTCCATGTGGGCCTCCCATCGCGGTGGCGTCTGTTGTCGCAGAGCGCCGGCTCTGGGCGCATGCGCGCGAGAGCTCCAGCTCGGTAATTGGACACATCAGTCCAGCCGCTCCGTGGCATGTGGGATCTTCCCAGGCCAGGGATCGAACCGGCGCCCCTTGCACTGCAAGGCAGTGTCCTTACCCACTGGATCACCGGGGAAGCCCTGCCAAGGGCTTGTTGATGCTGTTCACAAATATGTTAATGTGCTCGAAGTGCTCTGTCATTTCTGTGGCTAGGACCATGTCGATGATCCCCTGGTGCAGCGTCCAGTAGTCATTTCTCTTCACATTGTTAAAGATGCTGCCCTTGTCATTGCTGCTGGTGAGCTGGAAGGCCAAGGCCGCGTGGTGGCTCTCCTGCACGGCGGTGTCGTTGTACAGGATGGCCAGCTCGCTCCCAGCGCTGCACAGGAAGGAGCTGGTTTTTCCAGGGTGGTCCGGGTCATGAATAGCGGCTGCAATGAGGGCAGCGATCTTGTCAATTGAATCTAGAGTTTTCTTGATCCTCTTTGCAGAGAAAGTAGGCAATGGCATGCAGTACATTGGCAGCATGTGTGGAGTTGTGGTAGGGGTTGGACGCATAATTGGCCTTGATAACCTGTAACTATGCTCTCAGCATCACCTCGGGGCATTTTAAGAATTCACAGACTTCCAAGCAGGCAAACATTTCGAGACCAAGGTAAATCAAAGGCCCTTTATGAGTGGCAGCCTCCAGTTCAAAAATATCGAAGTCCCAGTATTCCTCATTTTCCATGAAGCGGGTAATCTGTGATGGGATGTCGTGAAGGGAAATGCGGTGATGGGAACCTGCTGAAGGGTTTTTGTTGAAAGAACATACTCGTTTCCAGATAATCTTTGCAAACCATCAGACACCAAAGCCCCCAATGAGATGGTTGGCATGAGGATTGTCATCCTTAGCACCAAACTGCAGTAAGTGTAATTCAGTGGTTCTTAGAATTTCCAGCACAGGGTCTAAGGCTTCTGTCACAGACGTGGGACTGCTTTCCTGGACAGCACTGATGATGTTGATGACTTTGGTGATGGGTGCCTCCATCATCAGGGAATGTATCTGGGCCATGGAAGAGTGTCATCTCTGGCTGGATCCTTCACTTGTCCAAGAGGCAGCAGTTCTTTTTCTTTTCTTGTTTTAAAGGCGGGGGCGGAGGGTGGGGGTGGACTTGCTTTTCTTTTTTTTTTTTTTAATTTTGGTATCTTTTACTGGCTTTTTATTTATTTGTTTTCAACCATCTTTATTCTTTGCTCTGTGTGGGCCTCCCATTGAAGTGGCCTCCCTTGTTGCAGAGCACAGGCTCTGGGCGCATGTGCTCCAGAGTGCTGGCTCATAATTGGACACACCGGTCTAGCCGCTCCACCGCACGTAGGATGTTCTCGGGTCAGGGATCGAACCAGTGCCCCCTGCATTGCAAGGCGGACTCTTTACCCACTGGACCACCAGGGAAGCCTGAGGCAGCAGTTCTGACCTCAAACAAGCTTTTTCTCCTGTCTCTGTGTTTGCCTGACTGATTATATCTGTATAAGTCAGTCTGAACATATTTGGCTAACTTCTCAGCCTTATTGTTGCCATTGCACACTCTGATAATGGACACATAGCATTTAATTTTTCCTCTCTATTCCATGACAGGTATTATCTTTACCTATTGTTGCACATTATCTCCGTTTTTCTTCTTGGCAGAGTAAATTGCTTGCCATTCCTTGCCTATTCTGATGCATGAATTTACAGCAACAAGAAAATCAGTCTTTTTTCATTTGTACACATTTCTGCTTTCTACTTCCCTATGAGTTCACTGGCCTGATAGCCCACTGTTGATTCGAAAGCCAGATTTGCATACTGTATGATGTGGCCTTCACATGTAATTTCAACTCCTTCTTGACTCTTCTCTAATGCAGTGAATATTGAGTTACAAGCCCTGAGTTTTAGCTGTGCGTGCACCTCTCCAAATTCCTGCTGGAGCAGTTCGTTATAACAGACCATGGGGCTGGGGTTTTCTATATACCTCCTCGTGAAGCTGGCAGCAATGAGGGACATGACCCACGGCTCTTCTCTACTCGCCCTGCACACTACTCTAGAAACTGTATTTTCTGACAGTTTTGATGATCTGATGCACCTGCACAGTGCCTCCGCATCCAATGTCGGGAATTTCTGTGGTCTATGATGATGATGTCATGATGCTTGTCCAGGAAGGGCTGTCTGAGCCTCCTTGGTAACTGTACACACAAACCCTGCTTTCTCACACGCCCCTGCAGAATCCATTAAACTGGTTATCTCCTTTGATAAACCCTAAAAGTACCTCGAGTTGATCTGGATGAAATCTCATGGGGACAAACTGCACATCAGCCACTACAACCTTGTTGCGGCTGCCGCTGCCGCTGCCAGGCTCAGACTCCGGGACGCTGCAGCCGCGGGGCCCCGCCGAGGCGAACGTCTTCTGGCCGGGTGGGAGGTGCGGCTGGCCGGGCGAAAGCGGCGGCGCCCGGCGCGCCCTCGATCTCCTTACCGCCCTGGTTCACCAACTGGCTCTAGGAAATACGGATGCTTGGGGCACAGCGCATGCTGGCGGGTAGCCCCGATTCGGTCAGCCAATGGCCCGCCCGGCGCCTCGCGGCCGCCCGCGACCGCCGTGTCAGCGCCGCCTGGGCGCACGCGGCGAGCGCGGGTCTCGCTTCAGGAAGTGTGGCCGCCCCTTTGGCCACGGTGCGGGCGCAGTGGCGGCGGGGGGCGGGGGGGGCGGCCACCCCTCCGAACATGCCCTTCCTGAGGCGGGAGCCGCTGGCCGCCTCCGCCTCTAACTTGGAAATATTCTTATAGAAAAAAGACCGAACCTTAACCTGATCCAGCCTCTAGATCTAGTTACCAGTTTCCAGGAAGAGCGGACAGAAAAACATGTTAAATGATACCACAGAGATACAATCAGCAAAATCTAATTGTGGGAAAATTGAAAGAAAATGACTTCGGTCTTTCAACAAATAAGTTGCAAGAAAAAAAATAAGAGAGAAAAGGAGAACCCATAGATTAAGGAACATATCAACCAACTGCAATATGCTGATTTTATTTGGATCCTGATTCAAAGAAAATGAAATAAAGACAGGAAGAGAGACAGACAGACAGACAATAGGGAAAATTTAAACACTGAGTAAATATTTGTTGACATTAAGGAATTATCATTAATTTACATATGATAATGTTATTATGATGATGCTTTTAAAATCTTAACTATGAGAAATACATACTAAATATTTAATGATAGAATGATACTATGTTTAGGCAACTGGGCAGGAGTGGGCAGAGTGTATCCAGGTATGAAGAAAACAAAACTATCAAGGATAAAGGATACATGGACATTCACTGTACTATTTTTTTCTACTTTTATATATGTCTGAAATTTTATATTACAAATAATTTTTTTAATGGAGGAAAATCTTAAATAATCACTTGGAGAAGTCGTTCAAATGATTCTGTCCTCTAACGCTCACTGTATTTAGCAAAGCCTCCTGAGGGGAACATAGCCTATAATCCATCTCTCCTTATCCTCTGCTGAGATTCACTGCAATAATGATTAACAGTAAACTGATGAAATAAGCTAAATTACTTTGGTATACTGAAGCTAAAAAAGGTGGATCTGATCTTAAAGAGAAAAATACAGATGGGCTGTTAGTTAAAGTAAAATAATGTATTTTAATAATTGGTTCAAAGTGAGAAAATTCCAAGGACCAAGTGAGAATTTAGGGGAAAGGAGATAAGGGATCTTTATGACAGTCACCTTTTTTACTGGGAGATTTTGTTTTGTTTTGTTTTTTTGGCCACTTCTACTGGTCTGTCATTTATTCATTTTGTTTGTTCTTTTGCCCTGTGTGGGCCTCCCACTGCAGTGGCCTCTCATGCTGCAGAGCACTAGCTCTGGGTGCATGCGCTCCAGAGCTCCAGCTCGGTAGTTGGACGCATTGGTTCAGCCACTTTGCGGCACGTGGGATCATCCCAGGCCAGGGACCGAAATGGTGCCCCTTGCACTGCAAGGTGGTGTCCTTACCCACTGGGCCACCAGGGAAGCCCATGAGATTTTTTTCTCTCACTTCCTAGTATGACTGTAGGATTTGAAAAGCTCTATGGTTTTTGAGGCAAGTTCAATGGCAAGACTGCCTTCCATCCTTTTTCTCAGGGAAATGGGACCTGACAAAGAAGGATAAAGGGTGTAGTTTCTCATTAGAAGAGCTTAAGAGAAGTTTGGATATCGTAAGTTAATGCAGAATGGAGAGATCCAGATTTTACAGCTCATTTCATGTTAGGTGGGCCTTTTTGTTTGGATCATATGAAAAAAAGGGATGGGTAGGTGACCCTGTGTTTTCCCATAAGAGGATGTACAACTTGGGGAACACAACTAAGGGGCTAGGGGGAGCTTGGGCCCAGTTACTTACCCAGCGGGGGCTGCAGCATACCCCCATTCTTCTCACAGTTCCCGACAGGTTGAATCTCAGCTGAGTCCACCAGCCTCCAAAAGTCATTCTTGTTGTCGCTGCCATCCAGCGGCAGGCGAGCACCTGTCAGTCCAACGACTGTGGCAATGCAGGTAGAGGTGGTGGAGAAGTCGTTCTGTTTTAATCCATCCTCTGAGGAACATAGCCTATAATCCATCTCTCCTTATCCTCTGCTGAGATTCACTGCAATAATGATTAACAGTAAACTGATGAAATAAGCTAAATTACTTTGGTATACTGAAGCTAAAAAAGGTGGATCTGATCTTAAAGAGAAAAATACAGATGGGCTGTTAGTTAAAGTAAAATAATGTATTTTAATAATTGGTTCAAAGTGAGAAAATTCCAAGGACCAAGTGAGAATTTAGGGGAAAGGAGATAAGGGATCTTTATGACAGTCACCTTTTTTACTGGGAGATTTTGTTTTGTTTTGTTTTTTTGGCCACTTCTACTGGTCTGTCATTTATTCATTTTGTTTGTTCTTTTGCCCTGTGTGGGCCTCCCACTGCAGTGGCCTCTCATGCTGCAGAGCACTAGCTCTGGGTGCATGCGCTCCAGAGCTCCAGCTCGGTAGTTGGACGCATTGGTTCAGCCACTTTGCGGCACGTGGGATCATCCCAGGCCAGGGACCGAAATGGTGCCCCTTGCACTGCAAGGTGGTGTCCTTACCCACTGGGCCACCAGGGAAGCCCATGAGATTTTTTTCTCTCACTTCCTAGTATGACTGTAGGATTTGAAAAGCTCTATGGTTTTTGAGGCAAGTTCAATGGCAAGACTGCCTTCCATCCTTTTTCTCAGGGAAATGGGACCTGACAAAGAAGGATAAAGGGTGTAGTTTCTCATTAGAAGAGCTTAAGAGAAGTTTGGATATCGTAAGTTAATGCAGAATGGAGAGATCCAGATTTTACAGCTCATTTCATGTTAGGTGGGCCTTTTTGTTTGGATCATATGAAAAAAAGGGATGGGTAGGTGACCCTGTGTTTTCCCATAAGAGGATGTACAACTTGGGGAACACAACTAAGGGGCTAGGGGGAGCTTGGGCCCAGTTACTTACCCAGCGGGGGCTGCAGCATACCCCCATTCTTCTCACAGTTCCCGACAGGTTGAATCTCAGCTGAGTCCACCAGCCTCCAAAAGTCATTCTTGTTGTCGCTGCCATCCAGGCGAAGGCGGAGGCGAGCACCTGTCAGTCCAACGACTGTGGCAATGCAGGTAGAGGTGGTGTTCCTGGGGTCCTGGGCTTCCAATTTCATGCTGATCTTGAACTCGTTGCTTGGAGGTGTGTAGGACTGAGGAGAACAAGCCATGGGAATTAGGCAGACTAAGAATACATGGCATTTTCAGTAAGGATATCAGGTGACGGAACCTGGAAGTTTATGCTTTGGACACAAATTGATAACCTCTGAGTCAGGGACAATCCCCTTGAATTATTCCCTAACACCTAGGAAGGGTTTCATGAAAAAGAAACACTAAAATGTAAAGTGAAGGGGAAAAATTAATTTCCAGTGAGCATCAAACACTGACTCACCAGTTAGAAAAGGAGAAGACTGTCTCAAACAATCCTTGTTTAAATGCTATTTTTTATCCTACCTTCTCCAGTTCCCTAACACTCCAGGCACTCTTAACATTTTCTTTGCAGAAATCGTCCTATTAGCCTTAGTGCCTCTTTACAGAGCATTTCAGTCTATTGGTTTGTAGATCTACCACACAGATTAACCACTGGGGATAATTTTTTTTCTTACTTTAACATTAACTTAGAAATCAATTGCTGTTTTTTTTGTTTTTGTTTTTTAAGTTTTGGCCTCTTTTACTGTTTTTTTACTGATTTATTTTCATCCATCTCTATTCTTTGGCCTTTGTGGGCCTCCCATTGCAGTGGCCTCTCTCTTTGCAGAGCACTGGCTCTGGGCGCATGCGCCCCAGAGTGCTGGCTTGTAATTAGACACACCGGTTCAGCCACTCTGCGGCACGGGGGATCTTCCTGGGCCAGGAATCAAACTGGTGCCCCCTGCACTGCAAGGGGGACTCTTTACCAACTGGACCACCAGGGATGCCCTCAATTCCTATTTTTAAAAAGGGATGGGTAGGTGACCCTGGGTTTTCCCAGAAGAGGATGTACAACTTGGGGAACACAACTAAGGGGCTAGGGGGAGCTTGGGCCCAGTTACTTACCCAGCGGGGGCTGCAGCATACCCCCATTCTTCTCACAGTTCCCGACAGGTTGAATCTCAGCTGAGTCCACCAGCCTCCAAAAGTCATTCTTGTTGTCGCTGCCATCCAGGCGAAGGCGGAGGCGAGCACCTGTCAGTCCAACGACTGTGGCAATGCAGGTAGAGGTGGTGTTCCTGGGGTCCTGGGCTTCCAATTTCATGCTGATCTTGAACTCGTTGCTTGGAGGTGTGTAGGACTGAGGAGAACAAGCCATGGGAATTAGGCAGACTAAGAATACATGGCATTTTCAGTAAGGATATCAGGTGACGGAACCTGGAAGTTTATGCTTTGGACACAAATTGATAACCTCTGAGTCAGGGACAATCCCTTGAATTATTCCTAACGCCTAGGAAGGGTTGAATGAAAAAGAAACACTAAAATGTAAAGTGAAGGGGAAAAATTAATTTCCAGTGAGCATCAAACACTGACTCACCAGTTAGAAAAGGAGAAGACTGTCTCAAACAATCCTTGTTTAAATGCTATTTTTTATCCTACCTTCTCCAGTTCCCTAACACTCCAGGCACTCTTAACATTTTCTTTGCAGAAATCGTCCTATTAGCCTTAGTGCCTCTTTACAGAGCATTTCAGTCTATTGGTTTGTAGATCTACCACACAGATTAACCACTGGGGATAATTTTTTTTCTTACTTTAACATTAACTTAGAAATCAATTGCTGTTTTTTTTGTTTTTGTTTTTTAAGTTTTGGCCTCTTTTACTGTTTTTTTACTGATTTATTTTCATCCATCTCTATTCTTTGGCCTTTGTGGGCCTCCCATTGCAGTGGCCTCTCTCTTTGCAGAGCACTGGCTCTGGGCGCATGCGCCCCAGAGTGCTGGCTTGTAATTAGACACACCGGTTCAGCCACTCTGCGGCACGGGGGATCTTCCTGGGCCAGGAATCAAACTGGTGCCCCCTGCACTGCAAGGGGGACTCTTTACCAACTGGACCACCAGGGATGCCCTCAATTCCTATTTTTTAAAAACAACTTTAAGTTATAATTCACGTAGAATAAACTATACACTTAGGTAAGTACTGACATATGTATATACTCATGACACCACATACAACACATACACTCTGGAAATCATCATCACAATCAAGATAAATGAACCCGGACACACTCCCAAGGTTTGCACATTCCTTTATGATCTATCTAGTCCTTCTCAGAGCCCTCTCTCTCCAGCAAACAACTGCTTTACTTTCTATCAGTGTAGACTGCTTTGCATTTCTAGACTGAAATGGAATTGTACACAATATACTCTTTTGGATCTAGTTTTTTCACTCAGCATAACCATTCCGATATTTATCCATTTGGCTGAATATATCAATATATCATCTCTTTTTTGTTAAGACTCAGTTAAGAGCACTTTCAGGTTCACAGCAAAACTGAGAGGAAGGTACAGCGATTTCCCATAAACATCCTGCTCTGAAACATGCAGTGTTTCCTCCATTATCATCTCCTACCTCAGTAGTACATTTATACAACTGATGAACCTACACTAACACATTATAATAACCCAAAGTTGGTATTTTGCAGTAGGGTTATCTCTTGATGTTGTATATATTCTATGAACTTAGTCTAATGAAGACATGTATCCATCACTGTAGGATCATTCAAAATAGTTTAACTGTACTAAAATCCTCTGTACTCTCTGCCTACTCATCCACTCAGTCTCTGTCAACCACTGATCTTTTTATTGTCTCCATAGTTTTGCCTTTTCCAGAATGTCATATAGTTGGAATTATACAGTACATAGCTTTTCCAGATTGGCTTCTTTTCCATAGTAAGATGCATTTAATTTTCCTCTATGTCTTTTCATGGCCTGATAGCTCATTTCTTTCTAGGGCTGAGTAAGACTCCACTGTCGGCTATACTAGTTTGTTTATCCATTCACCTACTTAAAAAACATCTTGGCTGTTTCTAATTTTTGATGATTATGAATAAAGCTGCAATAAACATCCATATACATGTGTGTGTGTATATATATATATATATATACACACACACGTTTTTGTGTGCACATAAATTTTCGACTTCTTTGGGTAAATACCAAGGAATGCAATTGATGGATCATATGATAAGAGTATGTTTAGTTTGTAAGAGATCACCAAACTGCCTTACAAAATGTCCGTGCCATTTTGCATTCCCACTTACTGAGAATTCCTGCTGTTGCACATCCTTGCCAACACTTGGTGTTATCAGTGTTCTAGATTTGGGCATTATAGTATGTATGTAGTGGTATCTCACTGTCCTTTTTTGCATTCTTCTGATGACATATGATGCAAAGTATCTTTTTATGCTTTTTTTGTCTTCTGACCATCTTCTTTGGTGAGGTGTTTATTACGATCTTTGACCCAGTTTTTGAGTTATTTTCCTACTTTGAGTTTTAAGTGTTCTTTGTATACTTTGACAGTCCTTTGTCAGACATGTCTTTTGCAAATATTTTTCTCTCATATTGTGGCTTGTCTCTTCATTCTCTTTACAGTGTCTTTCATATATAGAAGGTTTTATTTTAATGAAGTTCAGCTTATCGATTTTTTCTTTCTGTGCCTTTGGTGCTGTACCTAATAAATCATTGCCATACCCAAGGTCATCTTAGTCTTCTCCTATGCTATCTTCTAGGAGTTTGACAGTTTTGTGTTTTACATTTAGGTGTGTGGTCTATTTTGAATTAATGTTTTCAAAAGATGTAAGGTCTCTATATATTTTCTATCATCTTTTGCTTCATGTAATGACTGTGTGACCTTTTTTCATAATGAAATTACTATATTTGTATCTGATAATACCTTTTGCCTCTGAAATATACTTTGATATTAATATGCCGTTTTAGATTTATTATACTTTTCCATTCTTTTACTTTTAACCTATTTGTGTCTTTAAAGTATAATTTCTTGCAGGCAGTATATAATTGGGTCTAACTTTTTCTCTAATATGACAATCTCAGTTTTTGGCTGGGACATTTAGATTATTTACAATTGGATTATTGATATGGTTGGATCTAAACCTACGATTAAGCTATTTTTTTCTGTTTAGTGGCTGCTTTGGGATTTAGTACTCTATTTAATCATATTTAAATTATCAGTCTGTCTTCAAGTAATATTATACTACTTCATATACAAAAATTTTGTAATATTAATATACTTAAATTTCTCCTTATATAATATTGCTATTAACATTTTACTAATACATGTTATCTCTACAATATGTTATTATCATTTTTTATACAGTCAATTATCTTTTATATAGACCTAATGAGAAATAACATCTTAAGTATTTATTCTTGTAATTATCATTTCTAGTGACTTTCATTTCTTTGTGTAGATCTGTAATTCATCTGGTAACATTTTCCTTCTGCATGATGGATGTCTTTTAATAACTTTTCTTATAGTGACTGTGCTAGTGATGAATTCCTCCAGCTTTTGTGTATCAAAAATATCTCTATTTTTCCTTCATTTTTAGATAATTTTGCTGGATATAAAATTCATGGTGGACAGTTTTTCTGTTGATACTTCAATAGTATCACTTAACATTCTTCTTGTTTGCATTGCTTATGACAAGAAAATATGAGGTCATTATTATCTTAGTTCCCCTGTACATAAAGTGTCTTTTTTTGCTGGCTGAGTTGAAGATGTTCTGTATCACTAATACAGAGTTAGGATAGTTTTCTTCTTGTCTTTTTAAAAAAAATTTTGGCCTCTCTTATTGGTTTATTTATTTATTCATTTTCATCCAGTTTTATTCTTTGGCCTTTGTGGGCCTCCCACTGCAGTGGGAGCACTCACCGCAGAGCACTGGCTCTGCGCACATGTGCTCAGGCGCTGGCTTGCAACTGGAAACATTGGTCCAGCTGCTCTACAGCACGTGGGATCTTCCGGGCCAGGGATCAAATCAGTGCCCTCTGCACTGCAAGGCAGACTCTTGACCCACTGGACCACCAGGGAAGCCCTCTTCCTGTTTTTTTAATGGCTTCATTTAGCTTTCTGAATCAGCAGATTTTTAATATTCTTCAACTGTGGAAAATTTTTCCTATTTTATCTTCAAATGGTTTTTCAGTCCTCCATCTCTTCTCTTTTGGGCAGATTATTTACAATTGGATTATTGATATGGTTGGATCTAAACCTACGATTAAGCTATTTTTTTCTGTTTAGTGGCTGCTTTGGGATTTAGTACTCTATTTAATCATATTTAAATTATCAGTCTGTCTTCAAGTAATATTATACTACTTCATATACAAAAATTTTGTAATAATATTAATATACTTAAATTTCTCCTTATATAATATTGCTATTAACATTTTACTAATACATGTTATCTCTACAATATGTTATTATCATTTTTTATACAGTCAATTATCTTTTATATAGACCTAATGAGAAATAACATCTTAAGTATTTATTCTTGTAATTATCATTTCTAGTGACTTTCATTTCTTTGTGTAGATCTGTAATTCATCTGGTAACATTTTCCTTCTGCATGATGGATGTCTTTTAATAACTTTTCTTATAGTGACTGTGCTAGTGATGAATTCCTCCAGCTTTTGTGTATCAAAAATATCTCTATTTTTCCTTCATTTTTAGATAATTTTGCTGGATATAAAATTCATGGTGGACAGTTTTTCTGTTGATACTTCAATAGTATCACTTAACATTCTTCTTGTTTGCATTGCTTATGACAAGAAAATATGAGGTCATTATTATCTTAGTTCCCCTGTACATAAAGTGTCTTTTTTTGCTGGCTGAGTTGAAGATGTTCTGTATCACTAATACAGAGTTAGGATAGTTTTCTTCTTGTCTTTTTAAAAAAAATTTTGGCCTCTCTTATTGGTTTATTTATTTATTCATTTTCATCCAGTTTTATTCTTTGGCCTTTGTGGGCCTCCCACTGCAGTGGGAGCACTCACCGCAGAGCACTGGCTCTGCGCACATGTGCTCCAGAGCGCTGGCTTGCAACTGGAAACATTGGTCCAGCTGCTCTACAGCACGTGGGATCTTCCCGGGCCAGGGATCAAATCAGTGCCCTCTGCACTGCAAGGCAGACTCTTGACCCACTGGACCACCAGGGAAGCCCTCTTCCTGTTTTTTTTTAATGGCTTCATTTAGCTTTCTGAATCAGCAGATTTTTAATATTCTTCAACTGTGGAAAATTTTTCCTATTTTATCTTCAAATGGTTTTTCAGTCCTCCATCTCTTCTCTTTTGGGCAGTCCAATTACAAGATCTATGAAGTTATCCCATGCTTCACTAGTCTCTTTTTCATATTTAAAATTTTTTTTCTCCTGTGCTTCATTTTGGATATCTTCTACTGTTGTGTTTTCACATTTATTAATCTCACATTTATTAATTAATGGCAGAAGTGCCATTAATCCCATCTAGTGTATTTTTTGTTTTGTACATAGTTGCTCAATCTGAGTCTTTTAAAGTATATTCCATGTCTCTGCTTAACTTTCAAATATATAGAACACAATTTAAATAATTATTTTAATGTTTTAATCTGTTATTTTAGGATTTGCATAGGTTCTAAGTCTGTTTCAACTGGTCTGTTTATTGTTAGTTACGCTTTCCTGTCTCCTTATACGCCTGATAATCTCTGAATGTATGCCAGACACTGTGACTTTAACCTGGTAAGTGCTGGATATTTTTGCATTCCCTCCTTGTATTGTGATCTGAGATGCAGCTAATTACTTGGAAATAACTTGATCACTTTGAGTCTTGCTTTTGGTTTGTTAGGCATGCTTTAAGGTTCATTTCCCACTACTGAGCAGAATCTTCCCAAATATTCCACATGAATTATGATTTTCCAGACTAGCTGTAGCACCAGGCACTACTGCCAGCCCCGTGTGAGCACCAGGCTCTATCCTTTTACTATCCTTCTAATCCTTTCAGGACAGGTCTTCCTTGGCTTTCCATGCATACATTGAACAACAGTTTTAGCATTTTTCTTTGGCCTTTGTGGGCCTCCCACTGCAGTGGGAGCACTCACCGCAGAGCACTGGCTCTGCGCACATGTGCTCAGGCGCTGGCTTGCAACTGGAAACATTGGTCCAGCTGCTCTACAGCACGTGGGATCTTCCCGGGCCAGGGATCAAATCAGTGCCCTCTGCACTGCAAGGCAGACTCTTGACCCACTGGACCACCAGGGAAGCCCTCTTCCTGTTTCTTTAATGGCTTCATTTAGCTTTCTGAATCAGCAGATTTTTAATATTCTTCAACTGTGGAAAATTTTTCCTATTTTATCTTCAAATGGTTTTTCAGTCCTCCATCTCTTCTCTTTTGGGCAGTCCAATTACAAGATCTATGAAGTTATCCCATGCTTCACTAGTCTCTTTTTCATATTTAAAATTTTTTTTCTCCTGTGCTTCATTTTGGATATCTTCTACTGTTGTGTTTTCACATTTATTAATCTCACATTTATTAATTAATGGCAGAAGTGCCATTAATCCCATCTAGTGTATTTTTTGTTTTGTACATAGTTGCTCAATCTGAGTCTTTTAAAGTATATTCCATGTCTCTGCTTAACTTTCAAATATATAGAACACAATTTAAATAATTATTTTAATGTTTTAATCTGTTATTTTAGGATTTGCATAGGTTCTAAGTCTGTTTCAACTGGTCTGTTTATTGTTAGTTACGCTTTCCTGTCTCCTTATACGCCTGATAATCTCTGAATGTATGCCAGACACTGTGACTTTAACCTGGTAAGTGCTGGATATTTTTGCATTCCCTCCTTGTATTGTGATCTGAGATGCAGCTAATTACTTGGAAATAACTTGATCACTTTGAGTCTTGCTTTTGGTTTGTTAGGCATGCTTTAAGGTTCATTTCCCACTACTGAGCAGAATCTTCCCAAATATTCCACATGAATTATGATTTTCCAGACTAGCTGTAGCACCAGGCACTACTGCCAGCCCCGTGTGAGCACCAGGCTCTATCCTTTTACTATCCTTCTAATCCTTTCAGGACAGGTCTTCCCTTGGCTTTCCATGCATACATTGAACAACAGTACTTTGATGAATCCTTGAATGGGGCTCTGCTTTTCTGTGCAGCTTTCCCTTTCCTGGTACTCTGTCCTGCAAATGCTAGTTTCCCTAGGCTCTCAGTTCCATCTCCTCAAATTAGGGGATCTCTTAAGCTCAGTCTGGATTCTCTTTCCCTGGACCATGGTCTCAAATTACCTTAAGGCAGTAAATCATAAAGGGTTCAACTCTTTGTTTTTCATCTCTCAGAAATCACTGTGCTTGGCTGCCTGATCTTCAGTAACTTGAAAACCATTATTTAATATGTTTTGCCTTTTTAAAATTATTTCAGGTAGGAATATGAATTTCGTCCCTATTATTTCAAATAAGCAAAAGTCCTATTTTGTATTTTTATTTAGAGCATGGACAAATTCAAACTCAAAGCGAAATGTTGATAGTCTGTGGAAATAACAATTGGATACTGAAAGGGAGGAAGATATAAACTACTTCCTGATGGGCAGCTCTGCTTACTAGCCTTATCATGTGCTGACTTAGTCCACATCATCCATGCACTGTATGGGGTACTTAATCTTACGTGGGAAGCTCTGAATGACCTCCAATGAGGTCCTAACATACTCCCCAGTGGGATTCAGTGCCAGTATTCTTATGAAAAGATGAGACTGTGGCAGGGAAGCTGAATTCAGAGACATGAATACTGCTCTACTTCCGAGAGCTGTCTAAGGGCTACAACTCTGGTTCCCATCTGCCTGAACTAGGAGCTGGTAAAATGATTTTTTATTTGTCTACGGGTTTTCTTTTTGAACTTTAACCTGGTTTAAGTGCTGGATATTTTTGCATTCCCTCCTTGTATTGTGATCTGAGATGCAGCTAATTACTTGGAAATAACTTGATCACTTTGAGTCTTGCTTTTGGTTTGTTAGGCATGCTTTAAGGTTCATTTCCCACTACTGAGCAGAATCTTCCCAAATATTCCACATGAATTATGATTTTCCAGACTAGCTGTAGCACCAGGCACTACTGCCAGCCCCGTGTGAGCACCAGGCTCTATCCTTTTACTATCCTTCTAATCCTTTCAGGACAGGTCTTCCTTGGCTTTCCATGCATACATTGAACAACAGTACTTTGATGAATCCTTGAATGGGGCTCTGCTTTTCTGTGCAGCTTTCCCTTTCCTGGTACTCTGTCCTGCAAATGCTAGTTTCCCTAGGCTCTCAGTTCCATCTCCTCAAATTAGGGGATCTCTTAAGCTCAGTCTGGATTCTCTTTCCCTGGACCATGGTCTCAAATTACCTTAAGGCAGTAAATCATAAAGGGTTCAACTCTTTGTTTTTCATCTCTCAGAAATCACTGTGCTTGGCTGCCTGATCTTCAGTAACTTGAAAACCATTATTTAATATGTTTTGCCTTTTTAAAATTATTTCAGGTAGGAATATGAATTTCGTCCCTATTATTTCAAATAAGCAAAAGTCCTATTTTGTATTTTTATTTAGAGCATGGACAAATTCAAACTCAAAGCGAAATGTTGATAGTCTGTGGAAATAACAATTGGATACTGAAAGGGAGGAAGATATAAACTACTTCCTGATGGGCAGCTCTGCTTACTAGCCTTATCATGTGCTGACTTAGTCCACATCATCCATGCACTGTATGGGGTACTTAATCTTACGTGGGAAGCTCTGAATGACCTCCAATGAGGTCCTAACATACTCCCCAGTGGGATTCAGTGCCAGTATTCTTATGAAAAGATGAGACTGTGGCAGGGAAGCTGAATTCAGAGACATGAATACTGCTCTACTTCCGAGAGCTGTCTAAGGGCTACAACTCTGGTTCCCATCTGCCTGAACTAGGAGCTGTAGTAAAAATGAGCCACTGTTTTCAGTAACACAGAGTATCTTCAAGGAGCTGAAGAAGAAGGAAAAAAGTGTTAACTTGGGAAGTTGGGGAGAATGTTTAAAACTCATAGTGAGTTTTGAGTCTTAGTTGTATTCTTCCCAACAGTCCCTGAAGTCTTCCGGGGACTTCAGGTGAGAAGCCCAAAGGCTGCTGCTTCATGTTTTGTTTGCCTAAGGACCAGAAAAAAACTACTTGCCTCCCACCTTCTAAAGATGCTGAGAATCAATTACCTGCTTGAAGCAATGGACAGGCGCTGGGACTGAACATGTTTCTTTTAGGTATTTGTCCCAGGTAAAATGACCTGTAAAGGAAATAGAAATCTCTATCACAGTCAACTTCCTAAAAATGATTTCAGGATGTAATCTACTCTAAACATCAGGCTATTTTCAGACTTCTTTGGAGCATAAGAAAACTTATATTGCCCTATTTGGACTCAAAGGAGTATTAAGGGAAGAACTGAGGTGACCTGAGTGGATCATTTTAGATCAATGTTTTTAAATCATGGTCTACGATGACATAAAGTATCTTCCATGCTGGTCTCTAAAATGATCCAAAATGCTACAGGCAAGTCATACCAGTGTTGCAAAAGCATCCCAGAAGCTCATGGAAAACAGAACAGAAGAGGCAGAAAGTGGGAGGGAAGATTCCTTCTGAACAATCTGACTCCTGTAAAGGTCCCTTATTGCCATCAAATGACTGCATTTCACACCCAGTGTGGCTGAATCCCACCATTTCAGCTCAGAAAGAATAAAGAAAAGGCCATCTTGAGATTTTAGGTAAGAGGAGTTGTTGGAGGCAGGAAAAGCCAGAATGAGATTATATTTGAATCTTCATTCCAAAGGATGTTTCTCTCACCCACCCCTATCCTTGTCACTGTCACATTGCTCTGAGGTATAAAATGACAAAGATTTGTTAATTTAGAGAAAAGTAGATCCTCAGTAGCACTTCTGATGACGGTAGCTAAGAATAAGTTGGCAAATTTACACAATCTTTTTAGCCTCTTGAAGTGGCCTTTAGGGTCTCTTAAAGTTTGAGGAACACTGTGCTAGAGAAATGACCTTGAAGGAAGGCTGAAGAAGAAGGAAAAAGTGTTAACTTGGGAAGTTGGGGAGAATGTTTAAAACTCATAGTGAGTTTTGAGTCTTAGTTGTATTCTTCCCAACAGTCCCTGAAGTCTTCCGGGGACTTCAGGTGAGAAGCCCAAAGGCTGCTGCTTCATGTTTTGTTTGCCTAAGGACCAGAAAAAAACTACTTGCCTCCCACCTTCTAAAGATGCTGAGAATCAATTACCTGCTTGAAGCAATGGACAGGCGCTGGGACTGAACATGTTTCTTTTAGGTATTTGTCCCAGGTAAAATGACCTGTAAAGGAAATAGAAATCTCTATCACAGTCAACTTCCTAAAAATGATTTCAGGATGTAATCTACTCTAAACATCAGGCTATTTTCAGACTTCTTTGGAGCATAAGAAAACTTATATTGCCCTATTTGGACTCAAAGGAGTATTAAGGGAAGAACTGAGGTGACCTGAGTGGATCATTTTAGATCAATGTTTTTAAATCATGGTCTACGATGACATAAAGTATCTTCCATGCTGGTCTCTAAAATGATCCAAAATGCTACAGGCAAGTCATACCAGTGTTGCAAAAGCATCCCAGAAGCTCATGGAAAACAGAACAGAAGAGGCAGAAAGTGGGAGGGAAGATTCCTTCTGAACAATCTGACTCCTGTAAAGGTCCCTTATTGCCATCAAATGACTGCATTTCACACCCAGTGTGGCTGAATCCCACCATTTCAGCTCAGAAAGAATAAAGAAAAGGCCATCTTGAGATTTTAGGTAAGAGGAGTTGTTGGAGGCAGGAAAAGCCAGAATGAGATTATATTTGAATCTTCATTCCAAAGGATGTTTCTCTCACCCACCCCTATCCTTGTCACTGTCACATTGCTCTGAGGTATAAAATGACAAAGATTTGTTAATTTAGAGAAAAGTAGATCCTCAGTAGCACTTCTGATGACGGTAGCTAAGAATAAGTTGGCAAATTTACACAATCTTTTTAGCCTCTTGAAGTGGCCTTTAGGGTCTCTTAAAGTTTGAGGAACACTGTGCTAGAGAAATGACCTTGAAGGGGACATGAAGCTGGGGTCAGGGAAAACATTTTAAAGGACAGGCTATTAAATGCATATCTTACTGAACCACAAAAGATTACCAGGTTCTTTATTAAAGGTTAAATCAATTACAAATATCCCCCTAATACCCACCTAGAGGTGACCCCATGATGGAGCAGGTAAGGTCCCAGAGACTCTCACAAGCTAAAACACGGGAGCAAACCAGCATTTCTTCCAGTTTCCTCTGCAGTGGAGCAGCACAAGGCCCCTTTAGGCCATGCAAAGGGGAATAACACTAGATGCTGGGAATAAAAATGAGTCATGGAATGATGAAATCTAAGTCACTCCAAAGATGATGCTAAGATTTTATACCTTACTGACTTTTTTTATAGCTTCTGTTTTAAAACTGGTTCCTTTCCCACTATCCTAATCAAGCCAAATAAACTTGTCCAGATATCACAGTCATTTCTGAGCTGTTTAATGAACCGGCCAATGACTCTGGACATTTGTGCTAAGTTATGTTAGTTGTGTCCAGCCTTTTGTGACCCCATGGACCCCATGGACTGGGTCCTGCAAGACTCCTCTGTCCGTGAGATTCTTCAGGCAAAAATACAGGAGTGTGTTGCCATGCGCTCCTCCGGGGGATCTTCCTGCCCCGGGATCAAACCCCAGTGTCCTGGTAGGCAGGTTTTGTTTTGTGTTTTTTTCTTTTCTTTCTCTCTTACTACTAGAGCCACGTGGTAGCCATCTCCTTTGGGCAATATTAATCATCTTGAATAGACAGTATCCATAGGGTGAATGAGATGAGTATTTCCTAGAGTCAAGATTTAAAGATCTTATCAGAGTTTAAGGAAGAGTTTGCTCTTAGCTGAAATGGCTCTAAAGCAAAGACTGAATACTTTCATCACTATTGGCTGTTATAAAAAGAAAGCATCAAAAATTATTATTCCGCTTTTGCAAATCAGTAATTAAGTCAAATAGTAAATCTTGGATTACACTAGACTGCAGCTTGTGTGCAACTCTTGAATTCTAGCATGTACAGCAGTGCTGCCCACTAAAACTTCCTGTGATAATAGAAATGTTTTGCATCTACGCTGACCAATAAGGTAGCCAAGAGCCACATGTCACTACTGAATACTGGAAACGCGGCTAGTGTGAATGAGAAATTAAATTTTAAATATTATTCAACTTTATTTAAATACCTATAGTGTATTACTGTAAAAGGCAGTGCAGGAAGAAGTTTGGTTAGTCCTGAGTTGCTTGTTATTTAGTCTGAGTTCCGACCAAAAACATCCAGGATATTTTCACTTTTAAGAATTATAGCAGCATCAGGGTACCCAAATAATTAGGGTATTATAGTTCTCAACTACACACATCAACTATAGTCATCAGTTCCTACTATACAGGTAAGAAGCCTCACATCTTCCACCATTTAGGGAACACTCTACTACCAACTGAATAATGAGAAAGAATTTATTTGCTAAAAGAAGGTCACGCACTGTAAGGGTTCACTAGCTTCAACAATGCCTAGAATAGTATTTTTCTTAAATATGACTGCTTAGACTATTTATTGTTTAGGCCCTTACTATCAATTAGGTAAACTGTAAAATAACTTAATTCTCATTGACTCATTCTGAGCACCTATTATAATGCCCATAATGAAGCCAAACATCATGTCTACCATATTGCCAAGCACTAAAAATACCACAAAAGAAATAAAGAACTTTAGGGGTTGGAAAATAAAAAAACCCGTTCTTGAAATCAATTCATGCGCCCCAGCCCGGGATCAAACCCCAGTGTCCTGGTAGGCAGGTTTTGTTTTGTGTTTTTTTCTTTTCTTTCTCTCTTACTACTAGAGCCACGTGGTAGCCATCTCCTTTGGGCAATATTAATCATCTTGAATAGACAGTATCCATAGGGTGAATGAGATGAGTATTTCCTAGAGTCAAGATTTAAAGATCTTATCAGAGTTTAAGGAAGAGTTTGCTCTTAGCTGAAATGGCTCTAAAGCAAAGACTGAATACTTTCATCACTATTGGCTGTTATAAAAGAAAGCATCAAAAATTATTATTCCGCTTTTGCAAATCAGTAATTAAGTCAAATAGTAAATCTTGGATTACACTAGACTGCAGCTTGTGTGCAACTCTTGAATTCTAGCATGTACAGCAGTGCTGCCCACTAAAACTTCCTGTGATAATAGAAATGTTTTGCATCTACGCTGACCAATAAGGTAGCCAAGAGCCACATGTCACTACTGAATACTGGAAACGCGGCTAGTGTGAATGAGAAATTAAATTTTAAATATTATTCAACTTTATTTAAATACCTATAGTGTATTACTGTAAAAGGCAGTGCAGGAAGAAGTTTGGTTAGTCCTGAGTTGCTTGTTATTTAGTCTGAGTTCCGACCAAAAACATCCAGGATATTTTCACTTTTAAGAATTATAGCAGCATCAGGGTACCCAAATAATTAGGGTATTATAGTTCTCAACTACACACATCAACTATAGTCATCAGTTCCTACTATACAGGTAAGAAGCCTCACATCTTCCACCATTTAGGGAACACTCTACTACCAACTGAATAATGAGAAAGAATTTATTTGCTAAAAGAAGGTCACGCACTGTAAGGGTTCACTAGCTTCAACAATGCCTAGAATAGTATTTTTCTTAAATATGACTGCTTAGACTATTTATTGTTTAGGCCCTTACTATCAATTAGGTAAACTGTAAAATAACTTAATTCTCATTGACTCATTCTGAGCACCTATTATAATGCCCATAATGAAGCCAAACATCATGTCTACCATATTGCCAAGCACTAAAAATACCACAAAAGAAATAGGACAGGCAACAAAGTGTAAATCAGGGGTTGGAAAACCTGCAAAGGACCAGAGAGGAAAAATGTTACCCTTTGTAAGCCATTCAGTCTCTGTTGCAAACACTCAGCTTGTACACTGCAGCATGAAAACAGCTCCAGACAAAATGTAAATGAATGAGCATGGCCATGTTTCACTAAAACTTTTTTTATAAAAACTGGCAATGGGTTGCGTTTGGCCCCTAAACAGCAGTTTGTCAAACTTTGGAATATATCAATTCTCAAATGCTACCTACCATCAAAATCTCCTAAATAATTTTTCCCATTTCTTTTTACAGTTCTGAGACCCATCTTCAGAGGTTCTCATTCAGTAATCTCTGAGTGTGGTCTAAGAATGTACTTTTAAAAAACTCCCTAGGAAATAATGATTAACTTCCATACCTAGAGACTAATGGTATAATTGAAAGAATGGGATATTGAGAGTCAGAATATGGTGGTTAGTCTTGTTTCCGCAGCTAACCATCTTGAATAAATTGCTTAATCCTCCCAAGCATCAGTTTATTCATCTGAAAAACAGAATATCCCACAAGATTATACACACACTCATTCATTCAATAAATATTTAATAACCTCTTCCTAAGTGCAAAAGCACTGTGTTAAATATCAGGGGAACAAGATCAACATGGTTCTGAAATTCATGGAGCCTGAGGTTTAGAGATAAGCAGAAGTAGTATATAATAAGTAGTAAATTACACTCCACCCAGGTGTAATGCAAATAATCTGGCACAATTATGATAAATTTAAGTTAATAGGGTAGTGCACATCACTTTGAGAATGCAGAACAGGGAAATCTAATCCATACGTGGGTCAAGATTGTTGTAAAGATTAACATTATTAACTAGTATAATAGTTCATAACTTATACAGTGATTTCAATTATTCATTCAACTGATATTGCAAAACCCCTGAAAGGAACTTCAACAATGCCTAGAATAGTATTTTCTTAAATATGACTGCTTAGACTATTTATTGTTTAGGCCCTTACTATCAATTAGGTAAACTGTAAAATAACTTAATTCTCATTGACTCATTCTGAGCACCTATTATAATGCCCATAATGAAGCCAAACATCATGTCTACCATATTGCCAAGCACTAAAAATACCACAAAAGAAATAGGACAGGCAACAAAGTGTAAATCAGGGGTTGGAAAACCTGCAAAGGACCAGAGAGGAAAAATGTTACCCTTTGTAAGCCATTCAGTCTCTGTTGCAAACACTCAGCTTGTACACTGCAGCATGAAAACAGCTCCAGACAAAATGTAAATGAATGAGCATGGCCATGTTTCACTAAAACTTTTTTTATAAAAACTGGCAATGGGTTGCGTTTGGCCCCTAAACAGCAGTTTGTCAAACTTTGGAATATATCAATTCTCAAATGCTACCTACCATCAAAATCTCCTAAATAATTTTTCCCATTTCTTTTTACAGTTCTGAGACCCATCTTCAGAGGTTCTCATTCAGTAATCTCTGAGTGTGGTCTAAGAATGTACTTTTAAAAAACTCCCTAGGAAATAATGATTAACTTCCATACCTAGAGACTAATGGTATAATTGAAAGAATGGGATATTGAGAGTCAGAATATGGTGGTTAGTCTTGTTTCCGCAGCTAACCATCTTGAATAAATTGCTTAATCCTCCCAAGCATCAGTTTATTCATCTGAAAAACAGAATATCCCACAAGATTATACACACACTCATTCATTCAATAAATATTTAATAACCTCTTCCTAAGTGCAAAAGCACTGTGTTAAATATCAGGGGAACAAGATCAACATGGTTCTGAAATTCATGGAGCCTGAGGTTTAGAGATAAGCAGAAGTAGTATATAATAAGTAGTAAATTACACTCCACCCAGGTGTAATGCAAATAATCTGGCACAATTATGATAAATTTAAGTTAATAGGGTAGTGCACATCACTTTGAGAATGCAGAACAGGGAAATCTAATCCATACGTGGGTCAAGATTGTTGTAAAGATTAACATTATTAACTAGTATAATAGTTCATAACTTATACAGTGATTTCAATTATTCATTCAACTGATATTTGAGTATCTTCTATGTGCCAGGTACTTTTTCTAAGTGCTAAGATAAGGCAGGCAGTTATGTTCCAGTGCATGATGAGGCACAATTAACACAAAACAAAATAAATAAGGTAGTAAGTGGTAAGTATTTAAAGGAAATAAAACAATGAGATGTACAGAGACTGGAAATCATGTTAGATGCTAAAGTTATGGGCAGATGCTCTACATGGGAAACCTGTGAGCTGAATCCTTACAGATGAGAGAAAGTTAGTCATCCCAGTTACACCACAGAATAAGACTTCTGAAAGTGTTTTATAAACTCTAATACACATACTACCACATGATAGTTACATCTACTACTAGGAAATAAGACTGCTGCACTGAAGGGACTTACAAACTCAATAGAAATACTTTAAAAAGTAAATGTCCCCTAAAATGTAAACTACAAAAGATCCACCAGGCAAATGCGTGAATTCCTTTCTCAAATATTCATTCATTCAACAAATACTGATTGTGCAACTACTACTATATGCCAAGTCTGGTTCCAGACACAGGTAATACATAGCAAAGAACAAAACAGCCAAAAGCTCTGTCCACAAGGAGCTTATACTCTAAGGGGGAAGAGAGATAATAAACAAACAAATAAACATAGTTCAACTGGTCCAGGAGGTCAGAGTCCAATACTAATCGCACAATTTTCAAATAAGGAAAAAATAAAGCAAGGTAAGACGAAAAAAGAGTGCTGAGAGCATGTATACTATTTTCAGTAGGATGGTCAAGAAAGGCATCTTGGTGAGGTGATACAAAAGCTGAGACCTGAAGAATCCTTCCAGCCTCTGCTTAAAGAATTCCAATGATGAGAAACTCATTATTTGGCTAGGTTCATTAGCACAAATGGATACATTTTAACTGTTAGAATCAGCCAAAGTCTACCTTCTTCTAAACATCTGGCCATTGACATTAGACATAATATATCTAATTCCCTAAATATGTCCCAAATCCCCCAAGTGCTCTTAATTTAAAATGGTAGTCAGGCACTTCCATTCATGCTCCCTAATGTTCTGTCCACATTCCTCTATAAGTACTCTATTTTGTTCCACCTAAAGTGTGGAAGACAAATCCTTAACAGCAATAAAGACAATCATAGCCTTTATTTATTTTTGGTCATGCTGTGCAGCATGTGGGGTCTTAGTTCTCCAACCAGGGATCGAACCCATGACCCCTGCATTGGAAGTGCAGTCTAAACCACTGGACCATCAGGGAAGTCCCTTCTATGAATTTTTAAAAATCTTTGTGCTTGACACTTGATAGAGGCACCGTGGAAGTTTGAAAAATGAGTGAATGAAAAGAAGCAAGCCAGTAATGGTCCTACCCTTTTCTGGACTGGTGAAATCACACCTGGGAAATTAAATGCTATGGGAGCTACAGCTTGAGAGGGAAGAACAAAGCACTGCCTAGATGGTGACCTAAATGATCAAGAGACACAAAACCATGTCACGTGAGGACCAGCTGAAGGAATAATGAACATTTAGCATGAATAAGAAAGAAGTCCCTAAAATGCCAAGCCCCGCAAATGGTGAATTCCTTTCTCAAATATTCATTCAACAAATACTGATTGTGCAACTACTACTATATGCCAAGTCTGGTTCCAGACACAGGTAATACATAGCAAAGAACAAAACAGCCAAAAGCTCTGTCCACAAGGAGCTTATACTCTAAGGGGGAAGAGAGATAATAAACAAACAAATAAACATAGTTCAACTGGTCCAGGAGGTCAGAGTCCAATACTAATCGCACAATTTTCAAATAAGGAAAAAATAAAGCAAGGTAAGACGAAAAAAGAGTGCTGAGAGCATGTATACTATTTTCAGTAGGATGGTCAAGAAAGGCATCTTGGTGAGGTGATACAAAAGCTGAGACCTGAAGAATCCTTCCAGCCTCTGCTTAAAGAATTCCAATGATGAGAAACTCATTATTTGGCTAGGTTCATTAGCACAAATGGATACATTTTAACTGTTAGAATCAGCCAAAGTCTACCTTCTTCTAAACATCTGGCCATTGACATTAGACATAATATATCTAATTCCCTAAATATGTCCCAAATCCCTCAAGTGCTCTTAATTTAAAATGGTAGTCAGGCACTTCCATTCATGCTCCCTAATGTTCTGTCCACATTCCTCTATAAGTACTCTATTTTGTTCCACCTAAAGTGTGGAAGACAAATCCTTAACAGCAATAAAGACAATCATAGCCTTTATTTATTTTTGGTCATGCTGTGCAGCATGTGGGGTCTTAGTTCTCCAACCAGGGATCGAACCCATGACCCCTGCATTGGAAGTGCAGTCTAAACCACTGGACCATCAGGGAAGTCCCTTCTATGAATTTTTAAAAATCTTTGTGCTTGACACTTGATAGAGGCACCGTGGAAGTTTGAAAAATGAGTGAATGAAAAGAAGCAAGCCAGTAATGGTCCTACCCTTTTCTGGACTGGTGAAATCACACCTGGGAAATTAAATGCTATGGGAGCTACAGCTTGAGAGGGAAGAACAAAGCACTGCCTAGATGGTGACCTAAATGATCAAGAGACACAAAACCATGTCACGTGAGGACCAGCTGAAGGAATAATGAACATTTAGCATGAATAAGAAAGGAAAGTCTCAGAGCCGTTTCTTCATCCATCCATCCAACAAATGATCAAAGAATTGTGCTGGAGATACAACCAGGATCAAAATACTGTTCTCACCCTCACAGAGCTTCAGTCTATTGAGGGATAGAGACTAAAGAGTCAACTGTAATAAACTGTGGTAAGTGCTACATTTGGAGACAGAGTGTGCTAGAAGGATCCTCAGAGGAAGTAACCTTTAAGCTTCTAAGTTAACGTCAAAAAAGATAAGCCAGGAGCTAGCCAAAAAGAGAGGGAATTCTTTTGTTGTTTCAGACAGAAAGAAAAGCATGTATGAAGACCCAGAAGTGAGAAAAAGAAGCTCTAAAACCTGAGTCTTTCAGTATGGCTCCTGGGTAGATAAAGATGCTTCAGAAAAGAGGTTGTCACTGTAAGCAGTAGTTGGGTTTAGAGTCTCACATACAACACAAAGGAGAGGAAGCACAAGGGTTTGCAGGAGGAAGCCCTCTGTCTGCAGTTGAAGAATGGACGGGAGGAGGGCAAGGCTGGAGGCAGGAAGCTTTTTTTTTTTTTTTTAAGTGTTTAATAAGCATATTTTATTTAAATAAATCCTCCAGGCAGAAGTAGAGAATTCACTGCCTTTACTTAGAACAAGGCTGTATAAGTAGTTACATGTCAGATTTATTTGTGCAGCTCACCAACATTTCCTTAAGGAAGCTTTTTATTAAGGAGGTTTTCTCATAATCTAGTTATGAGATGATGGCTGCTTGAACCAGGACTTGTAAGAGGTAGTGAGAAAGTAGGCCTTGGAGCTGCTTTCAAATATAGAGGCTGGTCAGTGAAAAACTCGCTAAACCTACACACGTGGCTCTAAAAGCTACAGGTAGCTCTAATAGAACTGACAAAGACACAGATTTTGGCCCAATTAATATCTGTCTAAATAAGAAGTCAGTTGCTTGAGGAGGTTGTAAGTACCCAACAACTTTGAGAAGTTCAAGACAAGACATTTTATAAGAAATACAAAATGCTGGATTTTGAAATGCAGGTCAAAGTGGATTACTTTAAGGCCTCTTCCAAACTCTGAGAGTCTAAGAATCTACCGAAGTTTCTTTCATTTTGGTATCTGGAGCTATCCTCCATGCCTGATGGACAAAATGAAATACTCAAAATTAATTTATCAGAGATTGCCCTGACTCTGCCACCTCTACTCCCACAACGGAAAACACACTTTCACATTTTAAGAGCACTCTATGTAGATACGTCATTTTAAACTGAGTATCCAGTTTTCACAATCCTATCACCAAAACAGGTTGTTCACAACACACCTTAAATGTCACTGAACCAGAACTGCTATCATTCACATTAAGGCCAAACCCCCAGACAGCAGCAGCTATCACTGAGTACCTTCTGTCTGTCTGCACCATGCCATACTATTTCAATACTTCCCCTGTTTATTATAACCTGAAAGGTAAGTTTTATTCTCATCTTAATGGTAAGAAGGGTAAAGGAATTTGAACCAAGGCTCATCCGATTCTCATGTCCCTGCTTTTAGACCATACACTGGTACCTTAAAAAGACTGAGGAAGGTTTTAAGGAATGATAAAAGCGACAACCATTTGTTATTTATCAAGTTTCTGGCCCTTTACCTGCATTATTTCATTTCATTCATTTCTTCAGCTCATAATCATAGAATGCTTCACGTCAAAGAATGTCACAAGATTTGACTTAAAGTTTGAGGATAGTTGCTGAGCAAATGAAAATAATAATTCTCCAAAGTTGAAAAGTATTTGAGAGTTTTTAAGATGTTTTCACATCCATAAGCTCATGTAATCTTCTTAACAAACCTGTGAAGTAGGTAGAATGGGATTATTATCCCCATTCACAAATCAGAAAACCAAGGACTAGTGTCACAAAGTTACTAAATGATAAAGCTGGCTTTCAAAAAACCCAGGAGCTCTGACTGCTAGTTTAATTAATGTTCCACTACTTCTTAGTCAGTGGGCAATGAATGTGATATGTTATTGGAAGAAAAGGAAAGATGGAGCAGATAGGAAATGATATTAATAGGGTTGACACAGGAAGTTGCAATTAACAAAGTATGTAACAATACTTCAGCCAAAACTGATTAAGGTATCAGAATATCAGTATTTAAGGAACATGCAGGATTTTAAAGAAGACTGACATTTATAAAGGAACTCTGAAAGCTTACTGACAAATATTAACATTTGTTTCATTTATAATATCCTAGTCCTAAAGTATATTACTCAGGGATGAAAACCAAATGCAATATCAGCCTGACTCTGTTGTTTGTTATCTTAATATTTCAGCATTTATTTAGTTAAAAAGAACTCNATGTAGATACGTCATTTTAAACTGAGTATCCAGTTTTCACAATCCTATCACCAAAACAGGTTGTTCACAACACACCTTAAATGTCACTGAACCAGAACTGCTATCATTCACATTAAGGCCAAACCCCCAGACAGCAGCAGCTATCACTGAGTACCTTCTGTCTGTCTGCACCATGCCATACTATTTCAATACTTCCCCTGTTTATTATAACCTGAAAGGTAAGTTTTATTCTCATCTTAATGGTAAGAAGGGTAAAGGAATTTGAACCAAGGCTCATCCGATTCTCATGTCCCTGCTTTTAGACCATACACTGGTACCTTAAAAAGACTGAGGAAGGTTTTAAGGAATGATAAAAGCGACAACCATTTGTTATTTATCAAGTTTCTGGCCCTTTACCTGCATTATTTCATTTCATTCATTTCTTCAGCTCATAATCATAGAATGCTTCACGTCAAAGAATGTCACAAGATTTGACTTAAAGTTTGAGGATAGTTGCTGAGCAAATGAAAATAATAATTCTCCAAAGTTGAAAAGTATTTGAGAGTTTTTAAGATGTTTTCACATCCATAAGCTCATGTAATCTTCTTAACAAACCTGTGAAGTAGGTAGAATGGGATTATTATCCCCATTCACAAATCAGAAAACCAAGGACTAGTGTCACAAAGTTACTAAATGATAAAGCTGGCTTTCAAAAAACCCAGGAGCTCTGACTGCTAGTTTAATTAATGTTCCACTACTTCTTAGTCAGTGGGCAATGAATGTGATATGTTATTGGAAGAAAAGGAAAGATGGAGCAGATAGGAAATGATATTAATAGGGTTGACACAGGAAGTTGCAATTAACAAAGTATGTAACAATACTTCAGCCAAAACTGATTAAGGTATCAGAATATCAGTATTTAAGGAACATGCAGGATTTTAAAGAAGACTGACATTTATAAAGGAACTCTGAAAGCTTACTGACAAATATTAACATTTGTTTCATTTATAATATCCTAGTCCTAAAGTATATTACTCAGGGATGAAAACCAAATGCAATATCAGCCTGACTCCTGTTGTTTGTTATCTTAATATTTCAGCATTTATTTAGTTAAAAAGAACTGGGAAAATCTTTAGGTTTAATTTCAGTTCAATATATCTCATGAATAATTTATTTTGGGAAAATGCCAGAAAATTCTGATTTACAGACAATGCAGGTCTGTTTTTAGTTCTAGGTCTAGTGAATTAAGAAGCAACTTGCAGTTTGGTTTCAGTTCCCATTTCTTCTTGTACCCATGTAATTAACCACATCTCCCTTTCCGTTAGCATGGTCTGTGGCCTCCTGATAAGGAGAGTCTGACATGACAGCAAGGATGAATCGCATGGGCTCATTAGGCAGACAAGAGCACAGGATTCACCAGTTCACGAGACAGACACACATGGAATTCTCTTCATAATTACAATCTAATCCCTGGTTTAGTAATTTCCCATATTTAAGAGAAACACAAGAAAAGTATCTTACCTAGCTCCAGGATGTCAGTAGCTTCTATTAAAAGAAAAAAACACCACAGCATAAGTCATCATGAAAAGCACACCAAAATGACAAAACAATGAAATTCTAGGGTAGAATGAGGGCTTGAGAATTTTGTGTAGTTCAATTCTCTCATGTTAAAAGACAATAAACTTATTACTAGTAGTTGTGGAAGTATACCACTCAATTCTACCTTATTAAAAACTATGGAAATCCAGAGAGGCTAATCAACTGTACCTAAAGCTATAAAGCTAATTTGGTATTGTTTGAACTCAGAATCTAAATTTCTGGATTTTCCAAAAGCTTTCAAACCCAAAGTTTAATATTGCTTTTAACAAATTAGCAGATAGGAAATGATATTGAGGAAGAAAAGGAAAGATGGAGCAGATAGGAAATGATATTAATAGGGTTGACACAGGAAGTTGCAATTAACAAAGTATGTAACAATACTTCAGCCAAAACTGATTAAGGTATCAGAATATCAGTATTTAAGGAACATGCAGGATTTTAAAGAAGACTGACATTTATAAAGGAACTCTGAAAGCTTACTGACAAATATTAACATTTGTTTCATTTATAATATCCTAGTCCTAAAGTATATTACTCAGGGATGAAAACCAAATGCAATATCAGCCTGACTCCTGTTGTTTGTTATCTTAATATTTCAGCATTTATTTAGTTAAAAAGAACTGGGAAAATCTTTAGGTTTAATTTCAGTTCAATATATCTCATGAATAATTTATTTTGGGAAAATGCCAGAAAATTCTGATTTACAGACAATGCAGGTCTGTTTTTAGTTCTAGGTCTAGTGAATTAAGAAGCAACTTGCAGTTTGGTTTCAGTTCCCATTTCTTCTTGTACCCATGTAATTAACCACATCTCCCTTTCCGTTAGCATGGTCTGTGGCCTCCTGATAAGGAGAGTCTGACATGACAGCAAGGATGAATCGCATGGGCTCATTAGGCAGACAAGAGCACAGGATTCACCAGTTCACGAGACAGACACACATGGAATTCTCTTCATAATTACAATCTAATCCCTGGTTTAGTAATTTCCCATATTTAAGAGAAACACAAGAAAAGTATCTTACCTAGCTCCAGGATGTCAGTAGCTTCTATTAAAAGAAAAAAACACCACAGCATAAGTCATCATGAAAAGCACACCAAAATGACAAAACAATGAAATTCTAGGGTAGAATGAGGGCTTGAGAATTTTGTGTAGTTCAATTCTCTCATGTTAAAAGACAATAAACTTATTACTAGTAGTTGTGGAAGTATACCACTCAATTCTACCTTATTAAAAACTATGGAAATCCAGAGAGGCTAATCAACTGTACCTAAAGCTATAAAGCTAATTTGGTATTGTTTGAACTCAGAATCTAAATTTCTGGATTTCATGCTCAAACCAAAGTATATTGCTTTTAACAGATACTTCCACAAATTATATTTGCTTGTATTTTAACCAGTGAGTTCTTGGTATACTTAAACCTCTAGAAACAAAGGCATTATGGTAAGAGACGTCAAATTAAATTTTTCCATGCTAAATACAGCTTTTTTTCTTACCTTGATATTGGGATGAAGACTCTGATAGCTGACCATATTTATGTTTTCTAACATCATTCCAGTCTGTTACTGCAGGAAGAGAAAAAATAGTCATGTGGAAAGAAAGTACAAGTTTCAATATTTCTCCAATTCTGCAGTATGTTGCAACGGTTTTTGATAAAGTAATCTATTTCTGAGATTCTAGTCTGAGGAAATAATCCAAAATAGAGAAAAAGAGATTTTACTTTAAAAACTTCAGTATTCCTTATAATAACAAAAAAATGGGGTGGAAGGGGTGCCTAAACATTCAAAACAGAAGACTGATTAAGATACTGCAATACATTTGTCACTTGACAAAATATTTTGCAGCTGTTAAATTTTTACAAGCTTAAAGTAGGAAAATGTTTAAGTTATAAATGTTATCTGTCAAGATATTGGATCAAAAATTATATTCAAGGAACAATCACAATTTGGTGAAAAATTGCGAACAAAGAACATCTATGTTACAGGCTGCATTGTGTCCACCTAGAATTCATATTTGAAGCCCTCATTTCTCAATACCTCAGAATGTGACTCTATTTGGAGGGAGGGTGGATAAAGAAGTAATTAAGTTAAAAGAGATCTAAATTTCAGGTGGGCCCTAATCCAATATGACTGGTGCCCTTATAAGAAGAGGGTATGTGGACAGAGACAGCAATGGAGAAAAGACCATGTGAAGACACAGGGAGAAGACAGGCATTTACAGGCTGAAGAGAAAAAAAATCACACTGCTGGCACCTTGATCTTGGACTTGGAGCCTTCAGGACTATAAGAAAATGAATTTCTGTTGTCTAAATCTCCCAGTCAATAGCCCTTGCTATGGAAAGTCTAGAAAACTAATAAAACCCTAAAACATTCTCACTAGGGAAAAAAAAAAAAGAAAAACAGAAATAAACAAAGCAAGTATAAATAACTGGTTATCTTTGAGTAGTGGTACTGTTTATCTACCCTTTCTAATCTCAAATATTTTAAAACTGTTTACACAGAGTATGTATTACTTATATAATGGAAACGTATTTTACTTGTTTGAACATTTAGATTCATTTGCTGACCCCACTACTTTCTTACCATTACTTACCCATCATGTTTTCACTTCTCTTCTTACCCACCTCAGACTCTATGGTCCTTCACTAAAATCACTCTCTGGCCAATACTTAACTCCTGACGTTTTTGTTGTTGTTGTTAAACTTGACTAGTAAAGCCTCAACACTAACTTTGGTTAAAGCCACTTATCCACCTGTATCATGCCTACCCCAACAGATCTCGAGTGCTAAAGAAAAACAAGTGTACACTTACTGGTCTCACCTTAAACTAATGGCTATAATCCTCAAATGCTACTTATCACTATCTAGAAATCAAACCACATTTCCCTACTATGTTTGCTTTTCTCCTTTCCAAAAAAGAATTCATATTTTTTTCTCTTCATATTCCAAATATTCCCTCCATCACTTTCACTCTTAGGGATGATGTCAATTCAGTGCTTATTGAGAATAACAAAAATAAGAGATGAGAACCTTCTATATGCCACTCAATTCAGGAAGAATCAGACTTAATCTTGTCTAATGTATGTCCCCAAAGCATAGTATAAAAGCAGGTGTTCAGGTAATAACTGGTGAATTAATGAATCTACTTATTCATCATTCTTTCTGACTTGCCTCCTATGCTGTGGATGAAGTGTCTTTGTTTTCGAGCAACAGCCCATCCTACATTTTTGCTCCAGATCCCATTTCCTCTCATCCTCTTAAGGATTTTCCTCTATAACAGATCATTTACATCAACAATGTTATTTCTTCATCTCCTATCAAAAAAAACATACAAAAATCCCAAACAAATACGCTTTCCCCAACCCTCTATCTTTCAATTTTTCTGCTCTCCTTCAAGGGAAAACTTGTTTTAAGAGTTGTCTTAAAGGCAATGAGTTATTGCCTCTTCATTTCCTCATATTATGCCCTTACTCAAATAAGTTTTTTTTCCCCTTACCATTCCACTGTGATTACTTCCAAATTCATATTTCCAGCACTGGCCTCTTCCAAGAATTCTGAACTGACATATACAACTACCTTTAGGCCATCTCTACATGGTTCTCAATCAGATATTGCAAATTTAGCTAAAACAGAATGCTAGCTCTTGCCAAGCTGTTCTTTTTCTCTTCCCCAAACCAGTAGCAGATGGCATCTCCTTTACCTACCTCTTCAAACCCAAATCCCCGAAATTATTCTTGATGCTTTTATTTCCTCTACACTCACATTCAATTCTTTAGTAGGTTTTGCTGAACCATATCCCAATCCATCCACTGCTCTTAATCTCATAACTCACACTCTAGTTTAACTCACTTTGTAATGGTCTTCTTATCTGGACTATTACAAAGTCTACTACTTTATATTCTTATAGTCCTGCCCTACTCCAACTTATTTTCCACAGAAGAGTCAGAGGAAGCATTTAAAATAATGTCATTTATCTGCTTAAGGACCTCAGATAACTTCCCTCTGAGTTAAGGGTGCCTTACAAAGCTATGCAGGATCTTGCTACTGCCATTTCCCTGATCATATCTGTTATGACTTTTCCCTTTTCCATTACACTCCAGTCACATTGGTCAGTGTCTCATTCCAAGTGTTTGCCTTTCTCCTGGTGTGATGTCCCCAGTCTTTCTAGTAACCTGCTATCTTTGTTTCTCTCTAAATCATGAATAAAGATTACAAACTTGAACTGCTGAGATATGCCCCTTTCAGTGCAAAACTTAAAGCCCATGCTGTGGATGAAGTGCCTTTGTTTTCGAGCAACAGCCCATCCTACATTTTTGCTCCAGATCCCATTTCCTCTCATCCTCTTAAGGATTTTCCTCTATAACAGATCATTTACATCAACAATGTTATTTCTTCATCTCCTATCAAAAAAAACATACAAAAATCCCAAACAAATACGCTTTCCCCAACCCTCTATCTTTCAATTTTTCTGCTCTCCTTCAAGGGAAAACTTGTTTTAAGAGTTGTCTTAAAGGCAATGAGTTATTGCCTCTTCATTTCCTCATATTATGCCCTTACTCAAATAAGTTTTTTTTCCCCTTACCATTCCACTGTGATTACTTCCAAATTCATATTTCCAGCACTGGCCTCTTCCAAGAATTCTGAACTGACATATACAACTACCTTTAGGCCATCTCTACATGGTTCTCAATCAGATATTGCAAATTTAGCTAAAACAGAATGCTAGCTCTTGCCAAGCTGTTCTTTTTCTCTTCCCCAAACCAGTAGCAGATGGCATCTCCTTTACCTACCTCTTCAAACCCAAATCCCCGAAATTATTCTTGATGCTTTTATTTCCTCTACACTCACATTCAATTCTTTAGTAGGTTTTGCTGAACCATATCCCAATCCATCCACTGCTCTTAATCTCATAACTCACACTCTAGTTTAACTCACTTTGTAATGGTCTTCTTATCTGGACTATTACAAAGTCTACTACTTTATATTCTTATAGTCCTGCCCTACTCCAACTTATTTTCCACAGAAGAGTCAGAGGAAGCATTTAAAATAATGTCATTTATCTGCTTAAGGACCTCAGATAACTTCCCTCTGAGTTAAGGGTGCCTTACAAAGCTATGCAGGATCTTGCTACTGCCATTTCCCTGATCATATCTGTTATGACTTTTCCCTTTTCCATTACACTCCAGTCACATTGGTCAGTGTCTCATTCCAAGTGTTTGCCTTTCTCCTGGTGTGATGTCCCCAGTCTTTCTAGTAACCTGCTATCTTTGTTTCTCTCTAAATCATGAATAAAGATTACAAACTTGAACTGCTGAGATATTAGGGCATCGTAACTGAATTTATGTTTCAAGTTTTTCATAATTATTTTATGTAAAGAAAGAAATGATGCCAGGAAACACTACATTAGGTCTACTCTCTACAACATGGCAGCCATTAGCCATTTGCAGCTACTGAGCACTTGAAATGTGGCTAGTGTCACTAACAGTGAAAGGGAATTTAATTTTGTTTTAATTTTTATTAACTTAAATTCAAAACCTGACATTTGGTGTGGTTATTGGGAAAACTTTTTAAGTGTATTTGTACCAAAACTGGGTACAAGAATCTACTTTTTCAACAGAAGACTTTTTGAAATCTAAGTATAGATCAAGTACTCTGATAAGACTGAATGTATGTATTGAGATGTACTCTAACTATAAAACATATACCAGATTCTGAAGGCCGAGTCTTAAAAAAAGTAATATAGAATAGCTCATTATATTGGTTACATGTCAAAACAGTATTTTAGACACAGCAGATTAAATAAAATACCCTCTTATTTATTTACCTTTTTTAATGTGGCTACTAGAAAAGTCTAAATTATATATGTGACTCACATTGTATTTCTATTGGACAGTATCATGGACAACTGTGATTCAATGTGGCTATCTGTAACAAAGGGCACACACAGGGTATGATAAGAAAAGTGAAATGTGATTAATGTTAGTGGCTTTATTATTTATTGATTTCTTTTACTATTTATAGATTTTCTGAGAAAGAAAATCTATAAGCAAGAAGAAGCCAATGGGCAAGAAGCGGAGGTGAGGGATGGAGGAGAGAATATACTAGTGGCCCAGGGGACCTTGGTTCTAGAGGCTCATTATGCTCATGTTTTTCATGCGGCTTGGCTGTTCAACCTGCTTAGTAATTAAAAGAATTCTAACTATTTCAGATGTAGAGGTAGAGGCTTTAGAGAAAACACCATGATTTTAGTGTCAAGTGGAAGAGCAAGACTGACTTAATTTGACAAAATAAATCATCCTAAGTAAAATCTAAGTAAAATATTCAACTCAAAAATAAACACACAGGGATTTTATCTTTAAAGATTTCTGATTAGGTTCTTAGTTTGTACAAAACTGAAATTTGGGGCTTCCTCTGGTGGTCCAGTGGGTAAGGACACCGCCTTGCAGTGCAAGGGGCGCCGGTTCGATCCCTGGACTGGGAAGATCCCACGTGCCGCAGAGCGGCTGGACTGATGTGTCCAATTACCGAGCCGGAGGTCTGGAGCGCATGCGCCCAGAGCCGGTGCTCTGCGACAACAGAGGCCACCGCGATGGGAGGCCCACAGGAGCCAAAGAACAAAGATGGATGAAACTAGACAAATGAAAGACCAATGGAAGTGGCCCGCCCACCCACCTCCCTCCCCCCAATCCGCCAAAATAAATAAATAAATGTTTAAAAAAAAAAAAAAAAGAACTACTGCCTGTGAAGGAGATGAGAAGGCAAGAAAATCAATGGGATCATTCATAAAGGAAAGGAAGGATATTTAAAAAAACAAAACAAAACAAAACTGAAATTTGTTTAGAATCTAAACTATGAAATTTGTAAGGTATTTTTCTACTAAATCCCATTAATACTACTAAAATGTGACCATAAAAACAGGCAAGAACGCATACCTTCCAGAAATGACTATAACTTTTAATGACATTAAGGAATATAATACTGAGTGTCTAGCACTGTCCTGCGCCAGCCCAGGCAACACTCAGCAAAAACGGAAATCCCTCCGACTCACTAACCATCCTTCAGGGCGGCCTCAGTGGTAGAGAGCTCATCAGCTACCAGCAGGGGGCCCCACAAGGTGTTTCTGGTGCAGTTAAACAGGCCAGCCTGGAGGATATTCCAGGAAGAGGACATACGTATCGCCTTAAATTTTCTGTGGAAGAAATAATCCAAAAAGACAATTACAGTGAACTGCACAGCTGAAATACTGTACTCTCCAATGGGACAAGATACTGCACCAGAAGTCAACTTAACATTTGAAGGAGAAACCGGAAAGAACTCAGAATAGGAAGATAACATTTTATCAAAGACTCAAGTCCATGAAGGAACCATGAGAAGCACAAAATATCCCAGACAGTTTTGGAAATGTACCTCCAGAATTAAAGCCAATTTGACATTTAGCCTGAGTTGTCAATGGTATATAATATGGCAAAATTCTACTGAAGATACCTGACACAAAATGGCAAAAATTCAAACTGTCAAGCAAGTGCAAAGAAATGATGACTTCGTTGACTTAGAATACACCAGTCTCCTTCACGACACTGCATCTCAGGAGATTATTCCTTGGCAAATGCAAGTTCTCTGACATCCACAATATGGTACTAAAGTAAAACGTAATAGCCGTCTGCCAAAGGAAGCACACTTGGAATAGATGAAGACCATGGGTGACATGCAAACATGCTTGTTAATGATGACTTGTATACCAGTCTTCAGTGATACCTATCTTAAGGGGTTAGACATATCCCAAAAGTGTTGCTTTCTATAAAGGCCTTATTACATACAGTACAGAACTATATAACTTCCATAATAAACAGCATCACGATGTAAAAGTATCTTATCAACAGTAACAGTGCTATATATACCCACTAATAAAAAGCTTTTAATTCCAAAAAAAGAAGTGTCTAGTACAGTGGGTAATACAGAGCACAAATTCATTAAATAGTAAGTTTTCATTTCTTTCTTTCTTAGTAATAATCTCTAGTCTGGCTAAATTGTCATACATATATTTCCAGGTATTTAAAAAGCAAAACTTTCTACCTCTGCTCACAATCTTGAAAATTGACACTAATGACAAAAAGACATCAAGGTTAAAAGAAGAGGAAGACCAGTGACATAATTAGTAATGAGGAATTCCTTAAATTCAGTCCTTGCCAAGTCTCTTAACTCCAGGATTGGGCAAAAATATACTTACCACTAGGCTGCATAGTCAGTGGACTAAAAACTGGTCAGGGAGTTAAAAGGTTTGGTATTTATTCCTGCATCCACTAATACCTTGTTCTGACCTCTGACAAGTCAGTTTCTCTGTATGTTAACTTCTCCATCTGTAAAATGGAGATGGAGGAAGGGGGGCACTTATTACTTTGTAAACGACTGAAATTTTACTATTATTAACAAACTGGACTACTTATAAGAAAAGTAGGACGTCTAGATAGTATCTTTTTGCTTATTAGAATATCTCAGGGTTGCACAGCACCTTATGGCAAGTATCACATGTTAAATTTAACTAAGTCTCAATATTTACAGAAATAAAAAAATGCGGTATTTGACACATTTGGTCCCACGCAAACATCAAATTTCTAACTAATGAGGGCAAGATAGAAAGCCAAAGGATAGTAAGAATACATTACAATGGTGTTATAAACTAAATTATGTCTCCTACCCCAATTCATATGTTGACGTCCTCATCCACCAATATGACTTGCTTTGGGCTTAGGACTTTATGAGCTTGCTGTTGTTCAGTCACTCAGTCATGTCTGACTCTTTGCGATCCCATGAAATGCAGCACGCCAGGCTTCCCCTTCCTTCAAGGTCTTCCAGAGCTTGCTTAAACTCATACCCATTAAGTCAATGATGCCAGTCAACCATCTCATCATCTGTCATCCCCTTCTCCTCCTCATCTTTCCTAGTATCAGGGTCTTTTCTAGTGAGTCAGCTCTTCACACCAGGTGGCCAAAGTATTGGAGCTTCAGCTTCAACATCAGTCCTTCCAAGAAATATTCAGGGTTGATTTCCTTTAGGATTGACCGGTTTGATTTCCTTCCTGTCCAAGAGACTTGCAAGAGTCTTCTCCAGCACCACAGTCCAAAAGAATCAGTTTCTTGGTGCACAGCCTTCTTGGTCCAACTCTCGTACCTATACGTGACTCCTAGACAAACCATAGGTTTGACTAGATGGACCTTTGTAGGTGAAGTGATGTCTCTACTTTTTAATATGCTGTTTATGTTTGTCAAAGCTTTTCTTCCAAGCACCAAGCGCCTTTTAATTTCATGGTTGCAGTCACCATCCACAATGCTTCTGGAGCCCAAGAAAATAAAGCCTGTCACTGGTTTCTACTGTTTCCCGATCTATTTGCCACGAAGTGATGGAACCGGATAATACCTTAGTTTTCCGAAGTCTGAGTTTTAAGCCAGCCCTTTCACTCTCCTCTTTCACCTTCATCAAGAGGCTCTTTAGTTCCTCTTCATTTTCTGCCATAAAGGTGGTATCATCTGCATATCTGAGGTTACTGATATCTCTCCCAGAAATCTTGATTCCAGCTTGAGCTTCATCCAGCCCGGCATGTCACATGATGTACTCTGCATATAAGTTAAACAGGCAGGGTGGCAATATGCAGCCTTGATGTACTCCTTACTCAACTTTGAACCAGTCTGTTCTTCCATGTCCAATTCTAACTGTTGCTTCTTGACTTGCATACAGGTCTCTTAGGAGGCAGGTAAGGTGGCCTAATATTCCCATCTCTTTAAGAATTTTCCATAGTTTGTTGTGATCCACACAGTCAAAGGCTTTAGCATAGTCCATGAATCAGATGTTTCTGGAATTCTCTTGCCTTTTCTACGATCTAATGGACACTGGCAATTTGATCTCTTGTTCTTCCAGAGCTTGCTTAAACTCATACCCATTAAGTCAATGATGCCAGTCAACCATCTCATCATCTGTCATCCCCTTCTCCTCCTCATCTTTCCTAGTATCAGGGTCTTTTCTAGTGAGTCAGCTCTTCACACCAGGTGGCCAAAGTATTGGAGCTTCAGCTTCAACATCAGTCCTTCCAAGAAATATTCAGGGTTGATTTCCTTTAGGATTGACCGGTTTGATTTCCTTCCTGTCCAAGAGACTTGCAAGAGTCTTCTCCAGCACCACAGTCCAAAAGAATCAGTTTCTTGGTGCACAGCCTTCTTGGTCCAACTCTCGTACCTATACGTGACTCCTAGACAAACCATAGGTTTGACTAGATGGACCTTTGTAGGTGAAGTGATGTCTCTACTTTTTAATATGCTGTTTATGTTTGTCAAAGCTTTTCTTCCAAGCACCAAGCGCCTTTTAATTTCATGGTTGCAGTCACCATCCACAATGCTTCTGGAGCCCAAGAAAATAAAGCCTGTCACTGGTTTCTACTGTTTCCCGATCTATTTGCCACGAAGTGATGGAACCGGATAATACCTTAGTTTTCCGAAGTCTGAGTTTTAAGCCAGCCCTTTCACTCTCCTCTTTCACCTTCATCAAGAGGCTCTTTAGTTCCTCTTCATTTTCTGCCATAAAGGTGGTATCATCTGCATATCTGAGGTTACTGATATCTCTCCCAGAAATCTTGATTCCAGCTTGAGCTTCATCCAGCCCGGCATGTCACATGATGTACTCTGCATATAAGTTAAACAGGCAGGGTGGCAATATGCAGCCTTGATGTACTCCTTACTCAACTTTGAACCAGTCTGTTCTTCCATGTCCAATTCTAACTGTTGCTTCTTGACTTGCATACAGGTCTCTTAGGAGGCAGGTAAGGTGGCCTAATATTCCCATCTCTTTAAGAATTTTCCATAGTTTGTTGTGATCCACACAGTCAAAGGCTTTAGCATAGTCCATGAATCAGATGTTTTTCTGGAATTCTCTTGCCTTTTCTACGATCTAATGGACACTGGCAATTTGATCTCTTGTTCTTCTGCCTAAATCCAGCTGTACATCTGTAAGTTCTCAGTGTGTTCATGTATTGTTGAACCCTAGCTTGAATGATTTTGAATATTACCTTGCTAGCATGTGAAATGTGTGCAACTGCGCAGTAGCTGAACATTCTTTGGCATTGCCCTTCTTTGAGACTGGAATAAAAACTGACCTGTTCTAGTCCTGTGGCCACTGCCAAGTTTTCCAAATTTGCTGGCATATTGAGTGCAGCACTTTAACAGCATCATCTTTTAGGATTTGAAATAGCTCGACTAGAATTCCAACACCTCCACTAGCTTTGTTCATAGAAATTCTTCCTAAGGCCCACTTGACTTCACATTCCAGGATGTCTGGTTCCAGGTGAGTGATGACACCATCGTGGTTATCTGGGTCATTAAGCCCTTTTTTGTATGATTCTTTTGTGTATTCTTGCCACCTCTTCTTAATATCTTCTGTTTCTGTTAGGCCCATACTGTTTCTGTCCTTTATTGTGCCCATCTTTGCACGAAATGTTCCCTTGGTACCTCTGATTTTCTTGAAGAGATATTTAGTCTTT